>CP141160.1:3265000-4540199 GCA_035233585.1 Antiaris toxicaria
AGCCAAAGAGAGAACTGAAAATTTATTTATTATTATTATTATTATTTTTTTTTTTTTTGGCTAAAAGAACTGAAGAAAAAGCTATTCTATTGGTTTGTTTTTTGGTGTATGGAAACACGGAAAAAACCATGACCTTAAATCAGGGCACTCAGGAGATAAATTCTTTCAAACAATGAAAATAACTTTGATAAGGAGAAGAATTCTTTAAAATATTGAAAGATACATTAATAGAATTAAATGGCTTTCAACAGCTGATTTTATATGGTGCATAGTCATGACAAAAGTTAGGATTTATTTTATACCGTAGGGATGCGATCTCTCACCAAAATTGTATGATATTTACTGTACTATGGAATAGCCCAATGTAAAATTTTAGAAGTACACACTCATATGTGAGGTTTCATTAGTTAAAAAGAAGTTCCACTAGACGCGAAAATAAAGAGGTCCCAGCAAAAAGGAATCTGTCAATTATTTCTAAACCATACTGTGTATTCAAACAATATGAGGTCATTTTCAATTTATGTAAATATTATATTTGTTATAAAATAATATGAAAAATAATATTATTTTACTTTTTATATTTTAAAAATTATAAAAGTAAATTTTAAGTATTTAAATAAATTAAGAATAAAATTATAATAATAATTATATGATACAACAATTAATATAAATCAAAAGTAAAATTGAGCTTGTTTATATATTGCGGTAAATTTGTATTTGTCACAAATTTAGTATATAACGAGTTTGACATGAAAGATAACATCGTATTGAAGAGTATTTTTTTTAATCTAAATATGAAAATTTATTATTAGCATATTAATTTAGCATTACATTGGAGACTCAAAGTTTGGATAGTTGTGTAAAAAAGTAATATTCAAATAGTTCAAAAGCAGAAAAATAATTGGTATAAATTTTTTAAAAAGTGAAAATTTGGATTTGAGTTTCAGTTGAATTTTTGTGAATATTAGACCATTTGATTCATCACCAATCATACACTGATTGCCTTTATGTGTAAAAATATATAAATTTAAATGGCGATCCAGACAAGGATTAAGATAACAATTATAAGTTCATAAGTTCATGATAAAATTATATCAAAATTATAAGTTCGATGTGCACAGGGATGGGGGTTGTGCCGCCAAAAGAGGTAGGATGCTACATGCTGGAGATGTCTGTAGGGGTGAGAAGATCATGGATCTGCTTGCACGATGTAGGTGTGCACGGAGCAAGGGTTAGCCATTGTCTGCATGAGGCTTCGGAGCGAAGGTGCTTCAATGAGTTCTACATATCTTCTTACGTTTAAACTCAGAAATCGCGAAAATCGCTGCCTCATTCGACTTAGGATCATCTGTTAACAAGCTCATATATCCGCCGAGCATAGGAGCCAACTGCTCGTGCTTCCACTTACCAGCATAAAAGCCCTACTTAAAGAACAGATAAAAATTTAGACTAAATGAAATTTTAAAATCACAAAAAAAAAAAAAAAATCCACTCAAGATAATAAAAGAAATAAACAAAAACATATGGTGTATACGTGTGTATATATATATATACCTAACTGTATGCATATATACCTTAGTGATCTCGAGCAGTGTCTCGTATTTCAAGCTATTTTGCTATAGCTCAGCATAATCCACTTCCAATCACAACAAATATCATCACGAAGACGGAAGATCCAAAAACAAAACAAAAAACAGATATATAAATTTATATTTCCAAATTAAGAGAAAAGGAGTTAGGGCTAATAAATCAGACATTTGTATAAAATACAGAAGGAATATTAACAAAAAGTAAAGAAAGAAAAACATGAATACGTAAGAAATATTAACAAAAAATGAAGAAGAAAAAAAAAAGCAAGAATGTGAAAGGAATATTTACAAAAATTAAAAGAAAAAAAAGCATGAATATGGAACCAATAATAACAAAAATTTAAGGGGAAAAAAATATAGAAGAAATAACAAAAAAATTGAAGAAAAAAATGAATATGGAAGGAATACTTTAGCAAAAATTGAAGGGAAAAAACATGAAAATTAACAAAAATTAAAGGAGAAAAAAAGCATTAATATGGATAGAATAGAACAGAAGATGAAGAAGAAAACATGAATAATAAGTAACGATCTGCTACTCATCGGTCCCTCGAAAGCAGAGGATGGACTGTTGTTTTCGGAGTGCTGAGGCATCATCGACCGAGAAACCTCGGACGTCTGACCCACCGAGTATCGATATGATTGACACAACTTTTAGGGGAAACAAGTGAACGAGAAGGGCATGCACTCGGTCTTAGGGATCGGGTTTTTTTTTTTTTTTTTATCCTCTATTAATTACATTCTAAACTTTCAGTTTTTGACAACTATACCCTATAGTATTAAAGCTAATGAAGAATTTTTAAAACAGTATATATCAATATATAATATTCCTTTCGAAAAATTTATTTCAAACGTATTACTGCTTTTGGTGTAGGTTATTCCGTGTCAATCATGTAATAAAAATATTTTTTACAGCAATAATTTTCAAAAATTTTTTTTACCGTAATAGTTATTAATCAAATATATTATGAGAAAATTACTAAAGTAACCATCTTTTTTTCATTCATTGTCTAACATGATATAAATTTTACCTTCTTAATTGGTTTATTGATATCTTATTTGTGTTATCTTAGTTTTAGCATCAAATTGTTGTATTATGTTGTGCACTGTTTTCTAAATTGATATCATTCACGTGCTTTCCCCTTATTACATTAAATACATCAAGTTCACTTTATTATTTTTTAAAATACTCATTAATTATTTTTTTTAGTTGGAGTAGAGGATTTGAACTCTGTATCTTTAAGTGGAATCAGATATAGGATTTAACGTTAGGTTATGTCCCTGAAAAGTTTGTATTAAAAATAAAACATTGAAAACAATAATACTTTATAATTAATGTAATTGTTTACAAATCACATTTGATTTTTATACGATCAAGATATGACCAGTCCTTGTTTGGTGTGCACACTTTAGTTAGAGTTTTGGAAGTTTTTGATTAGAAAAAAGTGAATGTTTCAAATTGTGTATTTGATTGAAAAATGAATTGCCTTGAGTTAAAAAGTGCAAAACCTGAAATATATTTTTGAAAAAAAGAAAGAAATATAGATATTATTTTGCTTGTCTCATCATTTAATGTATTAAAAAAAATCATCTTATTTTGACTTGAAATAAGAAAAAAAAATTTTTTAAGGGGAAAATAAGAAAGTTTTGGACTTTTAAAAATTTAAATTTTTAAAAGAGATTTAAAGACATGAATAATAAAATTGGTTTATTTTTTGAAGAAAAAGACAAAAATTTTGAAAATTTCCAATTGGAATGGAACATAAATGGGGCACATTTGATAAATTTCAGAAATTATTTTGTAAATGTTAATGCCAAGAACTAAAATTATCAAAAGTAAAGTTCAAGGAATAATTTGAACAAAAAAAATAAGAAGAAGAAGAAGAAATTTAGAACCAAAATGACACATTGCTCGTAATTTACAAAAAGAGAACAAGTTGAATCTAATTTTTCTTAATTTAGAGAAAAATAAATCATTTAAAAATATATCAGTGATGGACTAAGTATTTAATGGTTTATTATTAATAGAACTCAATCCTTATACTTTCATGTGTCTTTTATACGTTGATGTACGTGCATGGTTTTTTGGTACCGAAAATGTTGTCACTCATATGGCTGTAGATTTCATGTTATATCCTCATGTCATCCAACGTAAGACTAACTTTTACTGCCACTGTTGCTGCTTCCACTCCTAACATTTCCTGCTATAAGGACCGTGAGGTGACTAGAGTATATCTAGATAATATTTCATAATGATCTGTTATTTCTACATGTAAGACTTTGCCCTTGCTTTGATTATCTAGAGTATATCTAGAAATATCTCTCTTACCCTTCTTCTCCTTATTCTACTTTCTGAGAATCCAAAATATGGGATACACTTACTAGCCACCAATATCTATTACATATTAGCACACTTAAAGCAATTTAGTGTGTTGGGTTTCCTAATTATAATGGCTCGAATAATTTTTATCCGATAATTTTAGAATATTATGATTATGATCTTGTCATTTCAACCTACGATTCTTCATAAACATGATCATTATATTTTTGATTACTTGTATGTGTGGTGCGAAAAACTTGAACAACCACAAAAATTCCACAACCCAGTATCAGACAAATGTGAAAGAGGAGAAAGAGAGAGAATGTATTTCTTTTTTCCTTTTTTTTTTTCCTCATATCATGTATCAATTATATGGTCCTTAGTTATGGGTATGCAACATAATATACTAAATGATAATAACTATTAAATGGCAAGCTCGACATCATCCAAGTCTAACACATAAATTAGAGAGATTGCTAAAGAAATTTCATACCAAATATCATATGAGAAATAATCTGTTCCCAACTAATAATAAATAATGAATGGCATACTAAGTGCACCACATCATCCAAGTCTAACACATACATTGGAGAGATTTCTAACGAGATTTCACACTAAATATCATAAGAGAAATGATTTATTCCCGTACACCCCCCCTTTTTTTCTTCCCTTACTCCTTGAATCCAAACAAAAACACATTATACCTTCATTGTAACTGTATTCAGCCAATAAAGAAGCGAGAAAAGGAATAAGGAAATATTGAATCTGCAGATACGGTATCAAGTATTGTGTAAGATATGGTGTACCCCACAAAATGATTCAAGTAACGAATCTTACACATTTTACTCCTTTTGTCCCAAAAAAAAAAAATAATAATAACCAAAAACAAAAACAAAACAAGAAAGACACAGCATGGAATCCTATACCATTAGAGAGAGAAGACAACAATAAAAAATAGGCCATTTTTTTAATGTGTTTATTGAACAGTTTATAGGGATGACAATCTTACTTTCAAATATGAATACCCGTTCTCAATAAAATGAATATATGGGATATCATATGAGTGAAGAGAAGTAATAAGTGCATAAAATACACTTTTGTTGTTTAAAATTGACAAAATAAATTAAGTTCTAATTAAATATTTTCATGAAATTAGTCAAAAATATTTTAGTATGAAAATATTTAGTTTTAATTTAATTTAATTTTAATTTGTTTTGTACCTGAGATTCCCTAACAATGAATCCATTATAACTGTATTCAGCCAACAAAGAAGATAGAAAAGGAACGAGGAAATATTGAACGAGGAAATATTGAATGTATATCGAGTATTGTGAAAGATAAGGTTTACCCCATATAATGATTCAAGTAACGAATCTTACATATTTTATTCTTTTTGTATATAAAAAAAAAAAACTAAAAACAAAAACGAAAACAAAAGAAAGACACGACATAAAATCCTAAAACTGGCAATTTAGGTTACAATACGACAATATGGCATGAAACACGCATGAAATTAGAGGGTTTGAGTTTTTCTTAAATGGGTTTAAGTCAAAAAGAGTTGAACCCACCAATCCACAATCAATACGAAATAACTCGTTTGAAAAATAGATCATATTAGGTTAATACAAACATGAATCATAAATTATCCATTAATAATCTTTAATATATTTATATTATTATATATTATATAATATTTTATTATTTTTAATTTTGAGTTTACAAAAGTCAAAATTCAAATAAAAAATATATCTTTTATTTTTATATATATTTTAAAAAAAATTTTAACATAGAAAACAAAACCTTAAGTTTTGTTTTTGTTTATTTAGTCCTTTAATTATATGCACGGTATAACCTGGATTTAAATTTATTTATTTGTTTTAACTTGGTTGTGACTTGTATTGTGAATTTGATTGTAGACATAAATTTGGCCTTATGTTTATCTTTTGTGAACTGAATTTAGGTGTAACTGGATTGTAATCTAGTTAATTTGGTTGTTATAATTTGGTTATTGTTTAGGTATTTAATGAGTTTTTTAATATTAAAATTGATAATATGTTAGTTAAATTGGTCAATAACAAGTTAAATGACCCTTTTATGACTGTTTCAGTAAGTGGATTTAACATGTTGACATGACACATCATAAACATATCGTGTCATGTCAACACTTTTATTAATAGGTTATATTTGGGTTTTGTTTTTGACACGATTATTAAATGGATCATATTCATATCAAGGGTTATCATGTCAATAAACCAGTCAAATATAATATGAACACAACTTATCAACCTGAATTGCCATCCCTAATCCCATATCATTAGAGAGAGAAGACCACAATAAACATAGACCATTTTTTAATGTGTTTATTGAACAGTTTGCAGGGATGACAATCTTACTTCCACCTCCAGCGTGAGCCCCGCAGTTTGGTAGCCCTCCTCTCATTGCATGTTAGATGTCCGTGTGAGTCCTAGTGTCAGCCATTTGCTTCTCTTCACCGTTTCCGCAGTTGACACGTGTCTCACTTTATGGGATTCTTTGTTAAAAGCCACCGTTTCTTACTGTTGAAATTCTCCATTCAATGCCAGCTTTCATTCCACCAAATAATGCCATTGTAAATTCCAATTAATTTGGAAATGTTTTATTTATTTTATTTTTATTTTTCTTTTTATTTTGTAGTTGATGGCATTTCTTAAAAACTTTATAAATATAGGTTTGGTCAAAGATTTTAGGTTATTGATTTTTAGCCTAAGTTTAGACACTTTTTTTCTCGTATATATCTTGTTTTTATTCTCATATTTTCTCTTCAAAATTTTGTGAGAATTCTTTACAAGCGAAGCTAGAGTTCTTGGGTGGAGCTAGTAATGATCCTATATGTGTAGTGCGTTGTTTGAGTTTTAATTTTCTAATAGTTTGTAAGTTTTATGTGTTTAAGTAAATAATTTTTTTATATCATATTTCTTCCTCGTATCAATATATTTTATAAATTTAGTCAAGCTCTTTTATATGATTGTTGCATAATACAATATATTGATATAAGTAATCTTTTATTATAATATCACTATGAGGTATATTGTTGTTTTTAGATTTCTTATAAGATAATTTTTTCTAATTCTTAACGTAAGAATTTTATTTACTCAAATACATTTTAATTCCTAAGTTTTTTAAATCTTATTTTCTGATTGATTGTTTCGAATATGAAACTTTTAATTAAGTTTATTTATGAATCAAAATCTAAACAGGTGAACAAAATATATAGAGAATTCTCCGTGTTTTATTATTTTTAATTATTGAATTTTTTCTATTTTAAATTGTATTGTCTTTTAATTAAATTACTCTAAAATCACAAAAATATTTTTTTCTTTTTTTATTTAATTATTTATTTTTCTAATGCTTTTGTTCCGCTAATCTCTTTTATTAGTTTTTATCACGTTCTTATAAAATCGACTGTCTTAATTATATTACAATTGAGTGTTTAGTTTTATACACGTTTAGACATAATCAAGAAGCTCCTCCATCCCATCCCAATCGGATTAAATATAATTATATTATATATATGTATATTAATGTGATGCTTCTTTTCAAAGAGTTTAGGTTCCTTTTGGTTCTTATATTGAATTTTAGGAATGTAATTTCATACTGTTGAGGTTTGGATTCATTGTTGTATTTAAGATATATTATTGATTATGTTGTTGAATTTTGTATTTAAAATAATAAAATTTGCTTTTAAGTTCTGTTAGTGCTTTTTTTTTTTTTTTTTTTTTGCCTTCATGGATAAATGAACCGAATAATTATATAATATCTTCCTTCAAGATTCTTTCATCCCAATCTTAATCTTGCTTAATAAGTATGGGAAGTGAAAATTTAAAAAAATGAGTAAGGTAACATACACATTCCGTTCTATTCGATTCGGTTGTCATCCCAACAGTTTGGTTATAAAAGACTAAATGTACATGAAAAGAAAGATAGTAAGATAACATACTCGTCTCGCCTTATTCTGTTGCCATCCTAATACTTTGGTTGGTAAAAGTGTACAAGCAAGAAGAACATGTTTTACGTCCGACAAGGTAGTCCCATACGTCAAAATGAAGCAGGAAAACATCCTCTAACCAATAAAATTTTCTGAGGCATTTGGTAAAGGTTTTCTAGAAAGTGGGCCAGTGCACATTTTTCTACATATGACTGATAATTTATATCATAACGTAATTGGTTAATACAAACATGTTATGAAGTTAGTTAGTTTTAGTTTTTTATAAATGGATTTAGGTTAAAAACTAGTTGACATGATTAATAGACAATTAACACAATTAACACGAATTAACACAATTAACTATACATATTATTTTTCACTTAATTGTATATAATATAAAATAAAAGTTTTTATAATTAATAAAATATAAATAATATGAATATTAAAATTTTATAAGTAAATTTCACTTGTATTTCCTAAAAGAAAAAATATGTTGACTAATAAATATGTCAAAGTATTACAATCATATTGAACAAATTATTATTTTATTTATATTTAATTTAAACAGATTAATCCGGATTGACACGATTAACATGATTAATAAATAGATTGAGTTTAAATTTGAGATTTTGATACAAATATTAAATGAGTCGAATTTGAATATAATATAATAATATTAACTAAAAGACATAACATGACATGATAGTACAAATTGTCAGCTTACACACACTCACAAATATATATGCATGTGAGTGTATATATATTTATGCCTCATTTGTTTACCGTATTACGTTCGCATTGTTTTTAAATGAAATACAATTTTCATCTAAAAGTAATAGTATTATATTCAAATACTAATCATATTATATTTTAA
Source organism: Antiaris toxicaria (assembly GCA_035233585.1). Classification (NCBI taxonomy): domain Eukaryota; kingdom Viridiplantae; phylum Streptophyta; class Magnoliopsida; order Rosales; family Moraceae; genus Antiaris; species Antiaris toxicaria. The sequence continues at coordinate 3,273,745 of CP141160.1, forward strand.
ATATAATACAATCACTATTCATTATTTCACTTTTTTCATTACTTTTACTAATCATATCACATACTTTCTTTCTTTCTCTCTTTTTTCTCTTTATTTTTACCCATCACATCACATCTTATATTCATTATTTATATACAATTCAAATACTTTTGGATCAAATACACATTACTAGGGCGTTTGGTAAACGTATTGTATTCGCATTGTGTTTGAACGCAATGTATTGAATACATTTTGTATTTAAATGAAAAGTATTTACTTTGCATTTGAATACAATGTGTGTTTAGATGAAAAATATTTGAATTGTATTTTAGAGTTGAAAAGTTGACATGATTGGTAAAAATAAATAGAAAAAGTGAGATAAAGAGAGAATATGATGTGAATGAATTTTAAAAATTTTATTTTTAAAATATTCTGAAATAATAAATATATTTGAGATACTGTAGAAAAATATTGTGTTTGAACGTTTACGTTTGGATGAAATTACATTATATTTAAACACAATATAAAAAATAAATACCTATATATTTAAATATAATATAAATACATTTTATCTAAATATAAATTATATTTAATATATTATATTTAAATATAATATAAATATAATACATTTATTAAACATCTTCCTAATTACTGATTTCGTTTCTTGCTGAAAAGGTCTTTTGCAAAAGACACCTGATACTTCCGATCTTCCAATCAAAATGTCGAAACTTGCATGTTGACATTATCCCAAAACCACAGTGGTCGTAAAGTGCTGACCCACCTTACAAACTTGCTCCGGCACCGCATCAAATTATTACCCTTCAATTGAGCAAAGGATTTTTTTTTTTTTTTTTCTTGACTTATGGTCGTCTCCTTCCTATGCCTTTCTCTGAGTTTACGCGGAAGCAAAAGTACCTGTTCGGATTAAATATATATATATTTATATATATTTTTTCTTTGTCTAAGAAACTGAGACAAGAAAAGAGGCTTGTCTGGGAGAAGAACTACATTGAACGAGGGAATGAAGGGTTGGGGAGTGGTTCTCACGATTTTATCAAAACTACTCACTGTTTTTTCCTGGTATGTATGTGTTCATCTTTGTTTCGTTTTAATGTATTTCTTTTTTCATTTCTTTCAAAACCCTCTTCTTTTAAGGTAATTCAGTTGTGTTTGCAAGGCTTCTTGGCTATATATGTGATCTGTGGCAGTTACCCTTTTCTTTTCTTCAAGATTTCCTTATTTTTGTTGATGTTTGAATTTTATTTCAGGTTCTTTTCTTCACTGAATTGCATTGATGTTAAATTTTTTTTTTTTCACAATTTTTTGTAGGCCTTCATTTGCTTTGGTATTTCCCTTGTAAGTACATGCTTTTCTCTCTTTTATGTCGTTTTGTGAAATGTTTATTTTACTTACTGGGAAAATGGGATTATTTTATTTTATTTTTGTCTGGGTTTATTTTGCTTTCCGCATATTTCTTCAATTTATTGTCGTTTTTGCAGGTATGTGTCGGTTCAAACAATAGAAAGTGGTTCTCAATCCAGGAATCAGCAGTGCCTTACTTACTGGGTTCTGTTTGCTTTGCTTAAAATGTCAGAATCCGGGCTTGTGAAGCTTCTGAAATGGTGATTTCAGGTTTTTGAATTCATGCTTCTTAAGAAGTGAAGTGAGAACAAAGGATTAATCTAGTTCATTCTGCGTTTAACATTGTTTTCATGACTAATTGATGTATGAAATACGAAAACTCGTTTTTCGATGTGATGCACTAATTATAAGCTTTCTTTCTTAAGGAACTTGCACATCTTTTAGTTTTATCTTATCTACTGAGAAATGGTGTTCTCACATACTGAATTTATTGCTTATGCAAAGCATTATACCATAACGAATGCATGAAAATGTTGTGTAGAATTTTGATTCTTCGTGTTGAAGAAAAATTCTGGATTTTAGTTCTTTCTGGTCATTTGGGGTTTCATGTTCCAGATTCCAGGTTTGTTTGAAAAGATTTTACTCGGGAATATCTTAGCTTACCATGTTGTAATGCAACTCGAAAAGGGACCATGGTTGAAAGAAAAAAATGATAATTTTGGTTTTGGAGAGACCTGTCTAAAAGTGCTCGAGCTAATAACCTCTTTGTAACTTGACTGATCGACTAAACGAGTTCATGTGTATATGTCAATCATTTCCAATTTAAGTTTTATTTTACGTTTCAGCGTTATGTATTTCTCTTGATCTTTTTGCCTGTTTTTATGACAGGCTACCGTTTTGGTCTTATGCCAAAGGTGTCATCACTATTTTGCTAGTGACACGGTGCTTCGCCGGTGCTTGTTATGTCTACAAGCACTTCGTCAGATTCTATGTTTCAAAGATTTTGATTGAACGCAGATCAGGCCTCTTGTCTGTTGACTCCATTCCGAGCGAAGAAGGGTTCGTCTCGAGTGAACCTGACAACTTTGATGTAGTTGAGAAAACTATTTCTCAGAGTGCACTTTATGAATCAAACCCACTAGTCCCATATCTGGTAGGATTGTGTTCTTACCTTTTTGATGACTATTTAAAAACAACTACACTATTTATCCAGGCATTATGCAGGGATGTGAAAACCCGATACTCAAAAACGCTAGAAGATCTGACTTCCTTTTACATGTGTTTTTCTCTACATTTTCTTTTATATGCATTCGGTGATCGGGATGCAGTATGAGCAAAATTTTTATACTTGTGTGTGACAGGGAAAGGCTGTGTCTCGATGTGAAACAACAGAAATTGTGAATACTTGGCCTACTCTTTCAAGAAGAGTTCAAAAGGAATGGTGTTGTGCTCTTTGTCTGATAAGTACTACCAGCCAAAGATGTCTGATAGATCACCTCCGGGGAAAGAAGCACCGTGCCAAACAAGAAGACCTAAAACTCTACAAATCGACCAAAAAGAATGGCAGGTCCCCACCAATGTTCAAGAAAACTAATGGGAATTTGATCGAGAATCTTGGCCATCTCGCGGTCAACCTGGAAAACTACTGGTTTCTAAACTCGGTTACAGGACCAAGTACATCATGTAAATGGGAAAAGCCTAAGTTTGGTTGGACAAAACTAAATACTGATGGATCGGTAGACTCTGAAGGTGCTGGTTTTGGCGGTTTACTTCGAGATTTCAAGGGGGATCCTATTTGTGCGTTTGTCTCCAAAGCTCCAACAGACGACATTTTCTCGGTCGAACTTTGGGCTATATGGAGAGGCCTTGTTCTCGCCTTGGGGCTTGGTATCAAAGTCATATGGGTTGAATCCGATTCACTGAGTGTTGTGAAGACCATTAATAGAGACCAATCCTACAATCAGAAGGCTATCACCTTCGCCTGTTTGAACCACATATGGGAACTTATGGTGAACTTTGACCAATATATGGTATCACATTCATGGCGTGAAGCTAATGCCGCTGCTGATTATCTTGCGAAGATGAACCTTTCTGGAAATGATGTTGTGTTGTGGCCAGATGATTTTCCTAGAAAACTTCGCAAGATTATTTACGATGATGCTAGAGGTAAGACATATTCTCGGGGTAACTTCTATTTCTAATTCCTTTTGTTAGAATGTGTATTCTAAATTCTATTTTAACCCATCTCGAAGAGCCTGCGATGTGATTTAATTTGAGAATTTTTTGGGAATCTGTGGTGGTAGCGGAGGGATCAGGCCGATATTTGATATAATTTAGGGTTTCAGTTTTTAATGTTTTTGAACTGCACAAATTATTCTCACCTTCTGTACCAATTTTCAAATTAATGAATTTTCTTCTCCTTTACCCGTGATTTTTTCCCGTCTAGGTTTTTTCATTTAAATCTATGCATTCTTATTTTTCATTTTTCCGTTGTCTATTCTGTTTCCAAAAGAGCATGACTACAACAACCTAGAAAAACAACTTAAAAATAGGCATTTTCAGTTTGTTTGCTGCAACTGGGAAGGATTAAAAGAAATGAACTGACATGAAAATTGGAGTTTCTGTTCAAAGAAAATCCAAGTGATTGTTTAATTTCATGGCTGAGCTAAAAGCCTCCTAACCATTATTGGTTCTGTTTAAAAATGTGATTGTACTCTCAAAGGGAATATGTATAGAATTAACAGGCAATGACAACCTTGTGGCCCTGCCTTCTTTTAATGGGAGAGAGGAGGTAATTTTCACTGCAGCCTTGGCAATTTTTACTTGTAGAATTACCTTAAAAGGCAACTATATACTCCTATAATCTAGTTTCCCCAAGGCAGGGATTTATATATTTAAATAACCCACTATTTTCTTTGGTGATTATAAAAAGAAACTATTTTCCTTGTTGTATGTTTGGAGATTGTCTGTATGGTTCCAATTTATGTTTTTTCCTCAAATGGATCTCTCTTTAGCTCCACTGCTTTTCAAGTCAGCTTTGGCCACATGGAAAAGGGCACCAATTCACATATGTAATTAGATAAATGCTTTTGTAACTCATTCCTACTCAAAATCTACTTCTTTTTAAATTGTGGGTATTTTTTGACTAATCAAAATGAGGTTAAACCCCTATAAGTATAAATAAAAATGTGTTATATATATAAATATATGGACGTCAAAAAAATTTCATGGGTAAATGTTATACTAGTGTATATGGCAATTTCCAATTTACCTAATAAGTATTGGTTTAAACGAGTGAATTTAGAGTTATAGTGCATAATACGAAAGTTGGCTACATGATTAATAACAAATAATCCATTAACCTATTTCCGAAAGTGTAAAATTTTATTTTTGAAAGCATATTTAAATATTCATCATTTTTACGTTTTCCCCACTATTTTTAATGAGGTCTTTTATAATAACTTATTTTTAAAGACGTAGTTTTTACTGTTAGAATTCCTTCTAACGTTAGTTATTATATGTCTAAGCCACATAAAGACAGTTCTTTATATCTCTTGTTTTGTTATTCTAACGGCGCCGGCGGGTGGTTCCTTCTTTTTCGGATACATAATTAATTTTTTATGCTTTTAACTCCACAATAATTGGGATGTGCCGGCAATTGGCAATTGTGATGCTTTAGCTCACTCTTAATTAAAAATAAATAAAATAAATGGACTAATCCAATATGCGATATAAAAATTCAGAATAATTTGATGAAATGAAATCTAAAGTAAGAAGAAACAGATGATAGCACTCACAAAGGATTAATTAATATATTAACTCATTAGTAATAGATAAACCAAAATGGCTACTCAAAGTAAGGGTTTATTTGGATCATATATTTGAACAAAAAAAAAATAAGTTTGTACTTAATTATGTATTTAGATTTCCAATTCTCTTAGTCCATGAATTACACAGTAATTTGAATTGAAAAACATTATTCATAAATCTCTTTTATAAAAAAAAATTATATTAACTACATAAAAAATAAATGAAAGCCTAATATTTCATATAAATTCAAATCTAACTTTTATCATTCAAATACTTTTAATTCTCTTTTAATTCAAAATTCTCCGACTCAAACTTAAAACACTGAACTCTTTTACCTTAAAATAAAATTTTCTAATTCAAATTTGAACACCAAGCACTATTTATCCTATGCTTCAACTCATTGTAAACTTAATTTAAATTTTCTAATTCAAACTACAATCACAATCGAATTCTAAATGAAATCAATAAAACCAGCAATGTGTTAATTGCAAAATTTCAATGATAAGGATGGTTTGTGGGAGGCTCAAATTATTAATTGAAACTGAACTGTAATGGAGAACCATTTTATCTTGAACAATAAAAAAGAAATTTTGCTAAAAATTAATTTCTATGACAGAGACCAGGTTGTTTCATTTTGGATTCTAGTAACTGTCTAATTAGCCCCATTAACATGTGATCTAAAGCATTGGGACAGATAAAAAAGTGCAAATGATTCGTTAAGAAAAAAAATAAAAAAAGAAAAAGGCGGATTGGCAAATTAAAAAAACTGCCAGACGCATTTCCATTGGCAATAGACGACTGTACAGTTTATAAACATGTATTAACTCAAAACTTATAAAAAAAAAAAAAAAAAATCTCATATGCCACCTTTTCTACCCAATTCCCATAACTTTTAGCATAATCTATAGTATCTACACAATCACCATTTCAATAAAATCCCCTCATTTTCATTTAATCAGCCAAACCCAAATCCTTCGTTGGCCTCGTGAATCGCGAGAAGCAACCTCTCCTCTAGATGTTGTTTAGAAGGATACTCTGGTAGATCCAACTGATTGAAACTGCAAATTAAACAAACAGGATTATCAATGAGGTTATTCTTAGTACAAAAAGGACTAAAAGGAGAAGAAAAAGGGCCATGGAAGAGGAGTAATTGAGGGGGGGAAAAAAAAAGACTGATGGAAGAAGAAGAAGAAAAAAAAAAGAGTTACAAATTACCAAGTATGAGCAGAAGGCAAGTGATCAGGACTGCCATATGCTTTATGTATCTGGAATTTTTGCGAGCCCGAAATTCCTTGAAGTGCACTAAAACCTTCAAGGGGAACCTGAACCAGTTGAAAGAGCAATGTTATGATTTAGAAAACACAGGACAAAATCGATGATGATTCGATAGTCAGTATATGTTTTCAGGTGGAAGAATGTTAGAAAACATCACTGGCACGGACAACATATGATTAGGAAAGCATTTAAAGATGCGATGCTTGTACTTCTGCTAGTTCGATAATCATCACTTAAATGCCACTTCGTATGTGAAAAAACATGTACGGGACAAAATACCTTGGAGGTGCCTGTCACAAACTGCAAGAGACGAGCCTTGTCCTCCTTGCTAAAACCTTGGACAACCTCCCAAAACCACTGTATAACAGGAGATGCCACACTATATCCGGAATATTCGGTATTTGCCCTCATATCATCCACTGAAATCAATGCAGCATATTTGTAAAGATTCTATTTGAAAAGAAAGAAAAATGAAAGATGTTACATCCATGAAAAGATATTTTAAATAAGTTGAGTAAAACTTACAATCAATATCAGGAAGCCCACTGATCAGGAGTTCCAATTCCTTGTCATGGAATATGGACACAAGTTCGCGAGGAATTAACTCATTGAATCCTTCCAGAAAAGCATTTATTTGAGGACGAATAGCTGTTGTTAACCTATGCTCAGCAACTAAATCAACATATTGGTGTTTATTTTCTTCGGTCACTTTAATGTTGCGTCCACCAGGAATCAATTCAGAGTCCGTGACCTTCATTATTAAGATTATCAAAAATAAGCATGAGCAGAAAATATTATGATTTGAAAAATAAGTTCAAGATGAAAAGAGAGATAAAAATATTACTTCTGTCCTTTCATACAAAATCAGCTTTTCCTCGTCAGCATCCATGCTGAATGTAAGGTCCAGAACATCACTGATATCATTCTGCAAAGAAGAGAGAAAAATCAAAATCCCCTATCCACATAAACAGCAACATAAAGATATGAGGTAGATAGACATATATAAACATAAAGAGATGACGGTAATGAGCCTACCTCAAGCATCCATTTGAGGTTTTTGAAGTAATCCGGATCAATGGCTTCAATATCATGATAGGTGACCTTAACCCCCAAAATATGCTTGTAGAAAGATCGAGTAAAATGGACATCCAAAAGCTGCCCATCAAAGAGAGCTTTTCCAACCTGTAGAACATTACAAAAAATTAAGTTCTGGTACATTAACAAATACTCAATACGACAAGATCAATGAACATTTGTGCTCACCACTCGTCCAACAAACTTGAAATAGGAAAGATGCTCTGTTTGGTAGACAGAGTTCGGGTTGGGCTGAAACGTGGAATCATTGCCCACTGTTGTAAATAGTAGGGCCCCCTTGTCAAAAATAACTCTCGACAACAGCTGATACCATTCTCTGGAAAGTCCACCAGCATCAATACCTTCCTCTCCTTGAAAGTGGACTGTCAACCTACCCTTCAAATCTTGTGTTGATCGCATGCGTAGCTGGTTATATGAATCTTCAAGAATATAAGCTCTTCTTACGGAAATTCTCAAAGGACTGTGATGATGATCATGCTGGTGCTTGATTTTTGATCTAAAGTGAGCACGCTTATTGTCAAAATCAATAAAGCGCGGAACCTTCAGCAATAGGGAGAAAGATTTCTCCAGCAAGCCAGGATTCTGCCGAATGAAAGCATTAAGCAGTTTCCTGTGCTTCTCTGAGAACTTCACAAAAGCAATGTGCTTTTCATCAGCTTTCACAGCAGCACCTGAGGCCTTCTGGCTGTTGGATGTGCTGACATCCTCAATCTCAGAAACCGAAGAAATACTGAAGTCATCACCCGGACCCGGCAGTGCAGGATGTAATTTTTCACACACCACAAAGAAAGATTCTATATACGGCAAGATGTTGTGAGTTCCAGAAGGCAAAGTAGGTGTCACACCAGATGGTTTAGATGTTGAAGTTCTATATGAAATTGACGCATCCGGGGCAGAATCTGAGTAGCTCTCTATTTTGCTTATGCAAGTACTTAACTCAAGCCACAAAGGCTCCAGAGCTGTATTTATGTCCCATACCTGAGAGAGAGGAGCACTATGCTCCTTTTCAGGAAGAACCTGGGTATCTTTCTCTTTATCACTCAGTGAGGAGACAAGAGAGCTCAAAGCCTGAAGAACTCTTAAAATTGCAGCTCCGTCAGAAGATGTGGTACTAAGGAGTGCTTTCACTGCTTCACCAAACATGTGCAACTCATCCATAGCAGATTTGGTCAATTTCTGAACAGCTTCTGCCAGCTCAGTAATAAACAGGTTACAATGAGCAGGAGCAATTGCCACCAATTTCTTCACGACTTCGGCTACAAGAGTATATGCATTGTCTGACAATCTGCATTGGAAACATAAAATGTTTTACACCAAAAATACACAAAATTCTTATTTACACCAAAGTAATTAAAAAAAAAACCACTTTATGCTTCATCTAAAACCATCATAATAACTACATCATTACAAAATAAAATAAATAAATAAATAAAGAATAATGAAGATGCAGCATATCTGTTAGAAACAAATCAAAACACTATCTAATCTTTACCCTTCTCGCGCAAGCAAAGAGCATAGAAGCCGAAGCTCTGGCTGTGGCAAGTTGAGCAGAACTGTTTGAGCTTCACATTCATTCTCTGTCACGGAAGTTGAGGGTTTGGAAGAATCGATGGCCTTAGTCGATTCACCAACTCCAGTAGAAGTGCCACCAGATTCTGTATTCATGTCAGTATCTGAAGTCAAAAGTTGGGGACCAGATGGATGTTCAGAAGCTGAAACTCCAGATTTTGCAGATGAACTTGACTTGTTTTCAGCATTATCAATTATGACCTCCAATAAATTAAGCAACTGAAAAAATAAAATAAAATAAATAAAAGGAACAAGAAGAAGAAGAAGCGAGAAGAAAAGATAAATCAGAATTTAAAAAAAAAAAAAAAATCAAAGCTCCAAAAACTTGCAGCTTTTCACCTGTTCTAGGTGTGATATACTCCTCAAATAAAGGGGCTGATTCAAGAGGCTCAAAAGCAACACTGTGCATATATATCCTTCCCGATGCTCAGTCTTATTCTGTCCATCTTCTTCAACAACCATCACCGCTTTGCCAGCTCTCTTATCGATAGTGTCCTTAGGTTCTTGCTGGAAAGGAAAAGGCAGCCGTAGTTGAAGTAAAATCTTTGACACATACGGATGGTTTCGAGCCAAATAGGTCAGAGTTTCTAGCACACGCCGAGACACCAAAGGAGGAACTCCTACAAATAAAAAGTAAACATAAAATAATTAAGCCATACAACACCAAATGTGAAAATAAATTTTAAAATGCAGCAATACAGCATTCTGGAGACACTTCCACATTGACCATAAGCTCTGACTAAAATTCAAAAAGAATTGAGAATTCCTATTGAATATTGTAAGACAACAGGTTTCAGGGAAATAAAATGATAAGATGGAGTCGAGCTGTAATGGATCAACAATATAAGACATCAGCTCCATACGTCTCCTAGTAAAGGGTTGTATATATTGTTATATGCAAAATAAACTAATAATTATCATAAAATATAGGTTAATGAAGTTTATTAACTTCAGCCTTGTACATGTTCATGTATACGCATTCATGTACAGTGTTGCATTTACTGTTATAGGCAAAATAAGCTATACAATACTACAAAATATAAATAAATGTAGGTTATTTACTCTTACAGCCAGTTTATGCACTGCAACTCCAAAACAAACATTTGTCCATCAGGTAAACTAGGTCTCACCATCAAAGAACTGAGGGCGCGAATACATCACGTTATTCTGGCATGCATAAAGCCGATATGGTGGCTCGGAATCGGGTAAAAGATTAGAAGGCTTCCTTGTATCAAAGATTAACATGTCCATAAGAATTTTCACAAGAGAAGTTCTAGTATCACCATGAGCACATAAATTCAACAGAAGCCTCTGCAGCTGGCCTTTGTACAATGGCTGCAAAAATTCCAATCATTAACACTCAAATCATAAGGAAGAATGCATGAAAAATAGACAAATTCTTTCCTACTAAAATACAACCTGAACGATGCGAAGCAGCCGAATCATTGCATGCAAAGCTTTGGTATCAACTAAAGGAATTCCATCAGCTTCAACTACCTTAGCTCCTGTTGGCCTACGGGACCCAATGCCCCCAACTCTTTCCAGGCTAGATCCAATACCATCACCTCGTCGAGAAGTCTCACCTCTACGGTTCCTAGGGTATACCCCAAAGAGGGTACGATTGTAACGATGGGCAAATCTTTCACGCAACATGTTTGCCTCTGCAATTAGAGCCGGTGTGAGGTTGGCAAGAATTGCATCAGATGAAGTTAGAAGCACCTGAACATTTACAATCCAAAAAGGAATTTTAATTACATAATTGCAAGGGAATTGGGAAACCAAACAAAAATATAATTACCAAAAAGAAGAGGAAAAGAAGAGGAAAATGTACCTCTTCACGTAATTCTGAAGGAAATGTTGCAATGATAGAAACTGTGTCCATTTCAACCGGTTGGCCTTCCAGTTCTTGGGATTGATGTAACCTCTGAGCTTGCTGTTGTGCAAGAACTTCTGCTCGGATATCGGGAGGAAGGGCTGCAAGGAATTCTGGATCAATATCTCCAGCATTTTGTGGTTCAGCATTTGAGGGAGGAGCTGCCTGACTCTGCTGAGCTGAAAGAACTTCAGCTCGCAACTCCTCGGGGAGGGCATCCAAGAATGCAGGATCAATGGCTCCAGAACCAGCATCGCTGTTCATTTGTTGCTGTGTTGCTGGACCGTCCTGCTCAGCTTCTCGGCTGGAATTTTCTGATACTTCAGTCACACTATGAAGGGCCACGTCTCTTGCACTGGCAGTTGAAGAGTTTCCGAACGACACATTTGTTCTTCTTGTGCGAGCTGAATGTGGATCACCCAATGGCATCCTGTCTGAAGAACCTTGCCTCTCTCCACCATCATCATGGCCATCAGCACTTCCAATTTCAACATCAAGGCTACGAAGGCTCTCCCCTAAAGTTGCTCCACTCCCACCACTTTCTTGGCTAATAGCTTCTACATCCCGCACAGCTGCATCATTATGTTCAAATTGCATCTCAACTGACTGCGAATGTGTGCTAGAAACATCTGCTGGTTGTAGAGATCCAGTTGCTGCAGGTCTTACATCCGCATTTCCGGCTGTATCAACAGCATCGGTTGGAGCAGGCACATTTCTACTTTCAGCATTTACATTGTTCTCAACAGAGATTTGAGGCCTTGCACCTGCTTCTGATTCTTGTAACTCAACTTCAACTTTGTTTTGCTGCACCGCTGCTGCATCCTGATCTGAGGTCTTTTCGGGGGTTGGTCGCCTTAATTGGGAAACAAGTAACTCCTCAAGGCCTTGAGCTACTACACCAGCATTTGATCCGCCACCTTGCTGGTTATCATCTATCCACAAGTTCAAGCGGTGTCCATGACGCCCATTTCTCAGTGATCGGAAAATGGCATCAAGTCTTGATGAGGTGTTCTCTAAATTCCTTTCTGGCAATGGCATATCATGAGCATTCTCTAAAAAAGTGAGTTTCCGGAATCAGAAATTAGCAGATAAAAAAGGAAAACTAAATGTACACGTCTAACAGCACAAGTGTCTGTTACACCCAAAAACAAAAACCAAAATGCAAAAAACAAAAAATAAAATCAAAGGTGCGTGTACCAGATTGCCTAGAAGGGGCTGGATGAAGTGATGGTCCAACCAAAAGAGGGTGCCGCGATGGAGCAGCACTCTCACCTGTCCTGCCCAAGAGACTGTAAATGGAAGTAGTACGCCCCTGACGTCTGGAACCAAAAACTTCCACTGGCATCACATGGAGTGTTTCATTGGGGAAATTGTGATCTCTACCCAAAACCTCAATATGGTCAAATACATTGATCCCATTGATGCCCTCCTCCAGCCGCAGTATAACTCCATCTTCATCATCTTCATCATCCTCATCGTCCTCATCTAATACTTCCTCGTCAAATTCATCATCATCAATCTCATGATCATCTTGATCTGTGTCGGGGTGAGGCAAGTGATGGGCTTCCTCTTCCATATCATTATGCTCTTCATCATCCTCATCTTCATCTTCGTCTACTTCATCTCCATCATCCCCAGACATCTCTTCATCATCGTCATCGTCATCTTCGTCATCCTCATCAAGATTTTCTTGCACATGAGGTTGAATTTCAAATGGTATACCCATCGCATCAATGCCATTTTCAAGACCCCTAGTATCCTCAGAAGTTTCATGCATATAATCATCATCAGCAGCAGGAGCAAAACCTCCATCAAGATCTTGGTCGTGTTCCATATCATCTGTCACAGCCTCGGAACCAGCAAAGGATTGGACAGTATTATAAGTCTCAATGTGCTCTGGAGGCACAGAATCATGAAGGGATTGGGGCACTGTCTCCATGGATTGGGATGTGTCACCAACATTGTCTGACCTCTCATGCTGATTGTGGTCAGTATCTTTGGTGGAAATGTCGCCCTTCCCCGTGTTGGAATCAGCAGAATGGACATGTTCTTTACTTACCAACTCTAAAGCCTTAATAATACCTGTAACAACTTTGGGTGAGTCAGCATGGTCTAGGTCCAACACCTGGAGAGTTCGAGTTAATGAACCAACCAAACCAACATCTATGAAGGTGGCAGCAGCTTCGGCTGAGATGTAAGAACCAGTAGGTGTGCGAGCAGCTAGAACATCATTGAGCAGATCAATAAAAGCTTGTACATCATTTTTGGGTTGCCTAAAACCATTACCTGAGCCAACAAAGTCATTAAAAATGCAACTGATCTCTGTAAAAACCCTTCTCCTTGCCTCTGAAGAACGAACACAAGATGCCACCAAAAATTGGCTAGCCCTGCTTGCTAATTTGTGCCTCCAATCGCCATCAGTTCTCTTTTCCTTTTTGGCACTTCGGGAATATGGAAGGAACTTATGAAGACTGTGATGAAAGATTCCACCAGTGCATACAGTAGTTTGACCCTTTTGATGGGATCCCCTACAGGAGCCTATTTCGGCATCTCTTCGGAGTAAAACATGAGCAGAGGAAGCATACATCAATAGAATCTCTGTCAGAAGCTTCAGTACAAATACAACTTTTGCAAGAGATGCAGAAGCTTCCTGGCTACTGGTTTTGTTATCCTCAAATGTAGTGGCAATGGCTTTTCCCTTCCCTTTAACAGCAGCAACATCAATGTCCATGTCTGTTGATGATGGGGTATCAAGGGGCACATCTACGGCAACATCATCTTTCAAGGGAGGTATGTAGGCACAAACAGAATCCAAAAGAAGCTCGATAACATGAACAAAACTCTGAGGATATTTTCTATGGACTTTGGCACTCTTTAGATTTGAATCATTAACTTTGCCATGCCCATTCCCAGAAGTCACTGGATTAGTATTACCTATAGCATTTTTTCCATCACTCGGTTGTTTTTCTTTCTCAATAGATTTCTCCTTCTCTTTGCTTTTATCTTTGTCACGATCCTTCAACAAGACAATGTAGGGCCTTTCACCAACCATTTCAACTTGGCAAACAGACTGAGCAGCCCGCATGAAAATGACTGGATCACGAGAAATTGCAGAGCTTAAACTTGACAGAAAATTACGGGGAGAAACTCGTCCATTTGAATGTCTGTTAGCAGCAGCCACAAGGCTGTGCCTTATCTCGAATTCCATTGCTTGCTGAAGAGTTTGAGGATCTTCTAGGACATGACGAATGATTGTGGCAGCAACATTGTCAAACCCAGGAAATAGGCTGCTCGTCGGCAAAGAAAGCAGTAAACTTAAACCGCCAGCATCAAGAAAACTGACAGCAACAGAATGTGTTCTGGTGAGAGTAGAGCATAATTGCAAAACAGCATGCATAGTTTCAGATGGAAGCTGGCTCTTGATACACGAACATGCAATCTCAATCAGTCTTTTCTGGTCTTTAATTTCTATATGATTCGAAGACAATCCCAATGCAGACTGTAACCTATTTTGCTTATCCTCATCAATGCTAATGGAACCCGACTGACCATTAATACCATCCCTTTTCAACTGCTCTGCAATTTCAGAATTCAGTTTTTGATCCACCTGCAAGAGCCGATCGATAGCAAGAAAAGCTGTAGTGACCCACTTTGGTACTTGACATTTCTCCCTGTCTACTAAACCAGAACCCGACTCCCATTTAGAAAGCAGATCTGAGGCAACTCTAACAAGACCACTCTTTGACGCAACTTCACGTGCTACAGCATCATCTTGAAAAATTAAAGCAAGCACATGAAAAAGTGCAGATAGCATAGGACCATTTCCACCATCAGCAACCAGACTACACTCCTTTACTTTCTCAACAATAAAGGTAATGATATTTGACCTATATTGACCATCGCTTTGGGAACACATCATTGCCAGCAGATCTCGAACTGGAAAAGCCAAAGGTTCCTTCATTTGCAAAAGCTTTGTACATGTAGATAACAATTCCTCAACAGGAGGAAGTTGGATCATCTCTTCTTCTAGCTGATCAACGTTGTCATTTGTGCCAGCTTCCTTATTTTCTGATTCAGAGTTCCCAAGAGACATGGCGAGTGCACGGGCAAGTTCATCATCTTCCTGGGTTTCCTCTGGATGGGAGAACAACCATTCCATTGCCAACTCCACACTATTTGATCCGACTTGCCTCAAAGCTTCCTCTGCCCTGGACCTGGAAAAGCCCATCTCCACAATTGTCGAAATAGCTGTCTCATTTGGAGGAGGGGCAGCAATACGAGAACTACTGTTGCTACTAACATTTTTCACTTCAACCCCTGAGTAAATGTGCCGAATGATAGAAATCACAGTAGTGATAAAATCATAACTGCAATCAATAAATTGCGGATGAGACCAAACTGGAAGCACCGCTTTCAGCACCATGGATTGAAGGACCTTCACAAAAATCTCAGCATCACGTGGAAAAGGGACATCCCCACTTGTTAAGGGCTGGGTAAGCAAGTGTTTTGTGAAAGCAGACAAAATGAAAGAAGATGTCACGAGGTGGTCCATCAGTATACCGTAGCTAGCTAAAGGACCATAAATCCACGAATGATCAGTATCTTCCTTTTCATCATGCTTTAGAACCACATCATCAGTTTCCATTGGAGATGCAGGGGCCCTATTTAATGTGAACAGCAGTTGACTAGTAGCTTCAAATGTGGTCAAAACTGATTGCACAACTCCATGTCCATAAAGGCAATTTAGTAAAACGGGATTACAAGTATCCGGTCTCTCCAATAGACTGCCGTCAATGAAGTCAATCACCTTACCAAAGTAACGACACTTTGTTGAGATGGATGCCTCAGACCCAGAAGCATTTACAGGCCCTTCAAAATTCATATGATCCAAGGCAATGGCAGCAAAGGAAGAAGCCACTGATTTCGAAGAAGGAGAAACATTCACAATATCATCCCGTCGGCGAGAAGGAAGCAACATTACCTTTCCCAACTCTTGAAACAGATGGGTAATTTGAAAAGAAAGTGATCTCACCATATCACAGCATGAAGTATGATAGGATCTCTGCTCCTTTCTACTAAGAGCTCCACCAGAATCTGAAGATCCAGAATGCTGCAACTGATTACCAGCTCCAAACCGCAGATTTGAAGAACCATCTGTACTCGCTCTATGTTGAGAACTAGTGGCACGGCCAAGGTC
Source organism: Antiaris toxicaria (assembly GCA_035233585.1). Taxonomy (NCBI): domain Eukaryota; kingdom Viridiplantae; phylum Streptophyta; class Magnoliopsida; order Rosales; family Moraceae; genus Antiaris; species Antiaris toxicaria. Next base: position 3,289,905 of record CP141160.1, read on the forward strand.
ATGATATAGGCTTATAAGGTCAAAAAACTGAGACTCAATACTCCAACCCGATGTCCTCCTCCTCAGTAAAGGATCAAGGAACTGCCTAAAAGAATTAAATCTTTGCTCTTCATTTTCATATGCAGTCATTTCCGACTGTTGTGACTCAGCAGGAGAATCAGCACCTTCATCCTCCAATTCGGGCTTGGTATCTTCAAGAAGAGCAATCTGCCAAAGAACTTCACGATGGACACGCCCTACATCTTCAAGGACATCTTTGCTACCAGTTCCAAACTCAGAGAGTAAGGCTGTAACCCAGCGGTTGTCTTTTGAGGCAGCAATAAATAAAAGAAATTCAACAAGGAAAAGTGAGGAAAATATTCCTCCATCTGCAGTCATCCTGGGATCTAATAAAGATCCTGAAACCAGTTCAAATCCAGTCAAAGCTTTCTTCAGATGGTCCTTAAGAGAGGAGCAAAATGCACGGGCAAGTGCAGCAGAGTGATGTTGCGTAAATCCCTTGAAGACCATGGTGCTGTGTAAAGCAATAGACATTCCATCAGATGATTGGACAATACTGGGTCGTAATAGAAGCCTCAATAATGCGTCGATTCCTGACTTCTCGACAAATAATCTGCATGTTTCAGAATTCTCCATCGTTCTGTGAACCAGTACCATCAGATGGAAGATTGATAGTTGAACGAACTGCTCATCACTAATCCCCTCTGCAGCAGGACCTCCTGCACTGACCAGACAGCAATGGCTTTCATTTTCTTTGTCTTCAGAATCCATTTCCATTGCAGTACTTCCATTGACTTTTCCAGACGGCCCTGTACCATTATTATCAGCAAAAGAAGTAACTTTTTCAATAATTTCAACAATTATATCGACACCAGTGCTTCTTAGTGAAGAAACATGGCGTAAAAGCTCTTCCACAGCATTTGCCAAAGGAACAATGGCATCATTCATTGCCACAATATACTTCTTGCTGGTGAAAATGTCAACAAGAAAGCGTAATGCAGAACTTTCTTTCACTGCCTCCAAGCCTTTGGCATTCAGACAAATGGCACCAAGACCATTTGGTATGCAGGTAAGAGCTTTAGAAGAAGGCAGAATTCCGGCTCCTACTGAGGATAAAAATGCATCTGGAAGACCCATTTCATGCAAAGACGAAAAACAAGTTGGGTCTTTGTGGATTATTTCACTCATAACAGTCACAGCAGAGTAATATATGTCACCACCAAACTTATCTACATCCCCAAATATCAGAGACAGGGTTGCAGGTAAAGTATTGTCTTGAGAATGTTGAGACCTTGAATTGGTCCCAGGAGCATACGTAGCAGAACCAAGTGCCTTCAGTGAAACTTTGATGAATCGCTTCTGAGAGTGCAACTGGTCATCACTGTATCTCGAGCTTTCACCACTCATCGTCGAACTATCACTAACCACATCAGACCCAATGACTCTGCGCACCTCCAACAGTAGTCTCTGAGCTAGAAGTTCAACTCCACCCAACTCCTTAAAAAGAGAAACTGCTGAACTGCTGTAATCCATGAGCTTCTGAAGAGTTTTCACAGCAAAACAAACTAGGTGCAAATGCATAAGATCAGAATCCTCCAAAAGTGGTAAGAATGTAGGAACCATGCCCGAGCCCCTTATATTACTCCCTGTAGTCGAGGATGAAACCACATGGAGCAAATAAAACTGAAGAAGGGCTTCAACAAAGGCAAGCGAGGATGGATCATTGGAGTTCTTAAGGGATAAGACAGCCTTCTGAAGCACATTCAGGAGTATCATACGGTTTCCCCCGGCAAAACTGATACTGGAACCGCTCAAAATGCGTGCCCGCTCATGAGATGCTGAATAAGCAGCTAACTGAGCTCCTAAAGCAAGCATAGCAAGTGTTCTAATGTTTCCGGAAACAGCTTCCTCAGAACGTACAATCCTGATCAATTCATTTGTATACTCCGGCTCATTTGCAAAAAAGGACACAAGTTCTTCATGAGCATCACTGGACTGAACGAGAACAATAAATGCAAGAAGGCAAATCCTGCTATACAGTCTGCATATTCTGGGAGAACGGAAGGCACGGGCATATCTGATTCTAGTCAACAATGAGAACCGGAGATCAGGAGGCACCTTAAACTCCTCAATGCACTGTTTCATTAGTGTTATATCATCTTCCTTGTGCAGATGCAAATCAGGTATCTGTATAACCCTTAAATTAGAAGAATTTACATCAGTACTGCTCTCTTCAGAGTTTTGGGAATGCCCATGTACCTCAAAATAAAGGGTAGATCCTACCCGGAACTGGGACTTGTCACTATCAACTAGTACATCTGATGGGAACAAATGCAGCCCATCATCTTGGGTGGTCTCGTTTTCCATGACACATGAATATAAACCCAAACCCTCTTCCTTGCTTCCCCATCCTTGTGCTAGAGATAGGAGATAGCTGTTCACTGGACCACAACCAATTAACTTTCCACTTCCATGCAGTTTGGAAGGATTAATTTTTACAAGTGCAGAAAGTGTTTCCAGCGTCGCAATAAGGATATCGGGATCTGTTGATGCAAGCAGGAGCTTAAAATGCTGAAGAAACAAGACAGAATGTTAGACACGTTACAAGCACAAAGGACTAAAATAACAGCACAAAAGCTTACAAGCAATAACTTAAAACAAATATTAGACTACTTTCACATTTGAAAACCAACAAAGAGCTAACAAAATAAAGAAACAAATAAAAATTGTGACACAAAAACTACATACCTCCAAACCATCAAATGAACTTTTGTTATGGCAATTCTCTAAAATTATTTGCATCACTCGCAAAATTTGCAGAACTGCATGTTTTGGAAAAGGGCTGTCATCTTCCAATATTTTATCTGACAAAAGGAGGTCATTTCTTGAAGCCAAGTATGTCTTAAAATACGTATCAAAATGAAGAAAAAGCGGCCTCCAGTGGTGAAAATTTCCCTGAAAATCAAGACAACACACGAGTTGAAGAATAAGAGGTCGAAGAATTTTCACACTGAAAAAATTAGCCCAAAAAAAAAAACCCAACCTTACTATACTCCCAACGGAAACCGGAGAGAGGTATTTGTATATCTTGTGATGGGCACTGTATAACTTTGTCAATAAAGGCTTTGACTTTGGGAGGCTGAAAAACATGAAAAGCAGTCAATGTCATTGCAAGTAGAAAAGCAGCCAAACAACAAAATTAAAGAAATTGAGTTATCTGATTTTACATAAATACATACATACATATTTATACACACACATATCAGTATGTTTTTCTTATGGATCTTCCAACAAAAGAGTAATGTGGCCACCACATACTTGACAGACATTAACAACTTCTACTTCTTCAAAATTAACAACCGCAAAAGAGAACACAAATCCCAGCACACATGACATACTGTTACTGTACTGGTAAATCGACCATTAACTTATACTAAAGATTAAAGAAAAAAGGGAGATGGTCTTGACCACATGGTTCATTGTTACTAATAAGGAGTGGCAAAAAGTCAAACCCTGCTTACCAAGATATGCAATTACAGAAGCACGGGGAATAAAAAAGAAAAATTATTGATATAAAGTAGCTTCACAAGGACTATATAACGAAAATGACATAAGGGTCACAAAAGCATACGATTACCACATAAGCTAATAATAATAACTATTCACCAAATTAAGTTTCTAAAAGCAAAGGTTAACGCAAAATTCTGTACTCCAACAATTAACTAAATATGAAAATGAGCTCCACACTATAAGGCACGTTGATAAGCAAAACAAAATCCAAAGCCAAAAACAGCTTCATATACCTCAAGGACAAGATTTTAATATGATAATACCTATTAAGATTGGCAATAAGGCTCAAATAGCAGTACGGGGTTCAAACAAATAAAATTAGTGGTAAAAGACGTCCAGATACAATAGAAGTAACAATTCAACAACATTTCAGAATTCACAAGGAAGGGGAAACCATACAAATCCTAGTAGAATCAACATGCAGTTTTATATGAGCTACATTTCATCTGTTCTCTGCAGGAATATTTTCACTTCCTATAACAAACATATAACTTACATAAACCCACTCTCCCCCAAAACCCCCCACCTTATTTCCCAAATGTAAACAAACTAACAAACACCACTGACCAATTGGTGGGTGGTAAGGCCACCCATTCTCCTCGACAAACTACAAGGTCTTGGGTTCAAATCGATTCCACCACAGTGGGTGGGTATGCGAGCAATTTTAGTTCATAGGGGATCCATGTGCCACACAGACATGCATGGGCTCCTGAGGTTATCTAGGGACGCCACCCTCTCTCCCTATAATATTTTTCAATCTTTAGGAAAATAAATAAATAAGAAATTAAAAAAGCACTAACAGAAAACACACACAGGCTATCACAAATTATGCAAAAATAATCACTTCTCACACACCCATCCCCCAAGCCACTCTCAATAACATAGCAATTGCAGCTATCACACAACAAGCACAAAAAAATTAAAAATTAAAAAATAAAAAAGAAGACCCATTTGCAAATACACAGAAAATTATCTGTCCAATCAATTTTGACTTTGCAGGGTCAAACAAAACCCTTTTTCCAAGTCAGTACTGATTTATATAAAATACATGAACAGATTTCTATAAATACATCCATAGTATAACACAGAACCAAGTTTCCTAATAAAAATTAAAAAAAAAAATCTCACGGGGTCAGAGTCCAGTCTGAGAGATGGACCGAAACCGCCATCGCCGGAGAGAAGTTGGCGAAGCCGCGAGGGCAAGCTCGATCTTGGGGCTGCCATGGATTCTCAACCAGCTTCTCTACCTTTGACTACTGCACCAAAAAAAAAAATTAAATAAATAAAAAAACAGAAACTACAAACAATTTTAATTTAAAAAAATCGAAAGAAGAAAAACAAAGAGAAACCTAATCATGATTTAGGCTAAAACCCCAAAAAAAAATGAAAACTGAACTCTAAACCCACGGAAGAGAAAGACGGAAACTTTGAATGATTAATTGAGGCGAAAAAAGGTAAAAAGAGGAAAAATTGATCAAATAGATAGATACACCGATACATGTATGTGTGTATATATATACATATAGACTATACATATGGGTGTATTACCGGAGAGAGGAATGAGAGAGGGTGGGTGGATGCATACACATCCGAAGTTTGGAGGGAGGACTCCGATGAGAGAGAAATAGAAAGGGGAGATTTTTAGAGAGAGAGAGAGAGAGAGGCGAAGCCCCGAAGCAAAGGGAAAAAGAGGGTGTTGTGGGGTTTGTGAAGGTCGCTGTGTGTTTATGTTGTGTTGTGAGTATATTGCCAATATAAAACTAATATTTTCTCTCTCTCTCTCTCGCTCTCTTTTTTTAATTAAATGATATTTCCCCTTTTTTTCTCTCTTTTATTTATTTTTTGTTAGTGTTATCTTGAAGAAATGAAGAGCTTGAAAAATGATAAAAAGTGAGAATTTTAAGAGGGAAATAAAAAAAGAAAAAATATACGAAATTTAAAAAAGGGGGAGAAGCTTCCTTAAAAAGGGTGACAAAAATAAAATAGTGAGAGGCTGAGAGAGCTAACACACTCAACAGCTACCCTAGTGGCACTCTCCAGGGTTCTTTGTGAAAGTGGAGAAGTCCTTTTTTTTTTTTAACAAATTTTTATTTTTGCTTCTGTTTCTGTTTTTATTTTAGCCTTTTTCCCCTATTATTTGAGTCTTTTTCTTTTTTTTTTTAAAATAAAACTGTGTTGATTTTTGTGTTAGTGTAACTCCCTCCCAAAAAAATAATACAAGAAGAACTTTTATCCAATAATAGGCAGATTTCATTAGTAAAGTAAATAAATATAATGATTCGATTATTGAGTGTTTTTAATTTATTAACGAGTGATTTAAATACCTTCGTATAGTTGAAAGAGATATGTGAAAAATGGCTTTTTTTTTAAGTTAGGTTTTTTTAAATTTATATCCAAATTGTGTAAAATTAACAAAATTACAATTAAAAATAAAAATAATCAATTAGTTATTATATGGTAAATGATTTACCATACAATCAATTGATCAATTATTAAATCAATCATATCAATACATTTAATTAATCAATATTAATTAATAATTTATCAGTTAATTATTTATTAACTAGGAGATGGATTATATTTGATAAACTAAGACTCTGAATGACATAATGATTTGAAACCAAATATTTTAGTTTGAGCTTGGACTTTGTTTGGCTTTCAGTTTGAGTTAAAGCCACTGAGCCCAAACTTTACACAGTGCACAAGGGCTTATGCATTGTGCACACGCTTGTTCTTCTCTGCACACGCGACCGTTGCTCTTCAGGGGCGATACTGTTCACACTGTCACTCTGCACACTCTATCGTTCTTCTTCCTCTCGATTCCTCTACGCACACAAGTCCCCTTCCATGGTATTTTGTCGCCAAACCCCACTATTTTCTCTTATCAGCTTGCTTGAGTTCTCCTCCTTCACTTTTTGTCGTTACCATTAACCTCATAACCTCCCTCGTCCTCCTCCTCCAAACCTGATGCATGTTGGTGACTTTGCATATCTCACCGCATAATTTTTTAGCCGAATCGCCCCCATAGGCCACCACTTGAAATCGGAGGCTTCAATTGGTTTTTGTGGCTGATCCCAGCGTTAGTAGTCCAGGCGAAATACAGCAAGCAATTTCGACTACCTCCGTCGACCCCCTTAGCAAAATCCAGGCATCGGTAGATTCGGAGGCCGATTCGTGTTTGTTGACAGTTATGCCAGACTTGCCTTAAGAAATTAGGGTTTTTTGTGTGTTGTTATCGTCGATTGTTCCACACCGGACAGTCGGCTTACAACAGCGTAAATCTACTAATTTTACTTGGTTTTTTGTCGTCGTTTAGGTTGCCATTTCACTTGTCACCAATCCTCGATCGTTTCTGTCGACCCCCCCCCCCCCCATCCCCATCCCCCTCTATGCCGATTGTTTCTATGGAACCCTGCTCCAAACGCGGCCCCCCCCCCACCCCTGTTGTTTCTATGGAACCCCCTACTCCAACCCCCCCTCGGCCAGTTGTTTCTGTATAAACCCACCCCCCTCCCCACCCTCCCCGGTCGTTTCTGTCAATCCCTCCCACCCCAGCTAACAAACATAACCCAACCCCCCCATCGCAAGTCAAGTTACGGCCTCTGTGGTTATTTTTGCCAATTTTGTTATTCAGCCATGAAAGTTTTGTAAGATTGTGTTGTTTCTTACTCAAGTTTGAAAGGGTTTTCATCAAGGCTTCACTCCACATTTAAACAACAGGGGAAGTGCATAACACTAGATGTAAGAGGTGTCTACCAACCTCCAAAATGCGTTGAAAATATTATGCAAAATCACAAGTCCAATGCCTAATTTCTCATTATTTCAACATTAGGAAATCAATCCTCCGAAACTGCAAATCATGCCCTGATTCTCAACCATTCCTTGTCTATTCATCTTGTGGATCGAATTCGGTAATTTCATAGGAATTCTCTGCTTTTTATCCTCTATCCACAGCCTGCACGTATTTTGTGTTTTCCCACTATTTTAACTTACTTGAAATCTTTGTTGTGATTATTTACTTGGCTGTTAATTTTATCATATGAAAATTTTGTTGTTGTTTTGTATAAAATTATAAATAATGAACTGTGAACTTGTTGCATATATTTGTCGATGATAATGAGTGCATGCATACTTGTTTTGTTGGTTTATTCAGGACGTATAGTTGTATTTATTGGATTTGCTTGTTTACTATTTCATTGAATATAACACTTGTCAAACTACCAAGTTTGGTGTTCTGTACTTTCCCCACATCATTGGCTATGATGTATAAAGCTCGTTTGGTAAATATTTGACAATCTATTTGACTGGTGTGGTATAGACCCGATATGTGAACCTAGTTGCTGGTATGTCACCTTGGTAGCAGTGTTTATATTGAGTCGTGTCACGCTTCAGATGGAAAATGAGTATTACAAATATACTGAGCCAATCATTTCGTATTGTCTTATTAAGTTTTAAGTGTTGGTATGAGTACTTTTCATTTTGTTAAGAATATGAGTCACCACAATGATACTGATACTTACTCATGGAATGATGAGAAAGAGGTGCATCTGTTAACTATACTAGCTGAGTATTTGTCATACACTGACGGTAAGATGTCACCAATTCATGTGTATGACCACTGGACTACTGAGTTCAATGCAAAATTTGTTAGGTCAGTTTGTTACGCATCAACATTATCGCAAAAAATTTCACGGATAAAGAAAATTTATAAAGGATGGAAGGTTTTACAAGCACAGACTGGTCTCGGTTGTAATCTTGCTACTGACATCGTCCCATGCTCGGATATACAGTGGCGTGATTTCCTTAAAATAAAATAAGTGCCTAACTGTTATTATCATAATGCAATTCCTTTCAATACTTATGGGTTGAAAATAAATTTGTACTTTGTTTCAATTAATTCGTCTTTGTTAACTACTCACATGCAAACACGTTCAGGTTCATAGTCTGTGCATACATCTCCGGCATAAAGACTTAATTACAAAGAGTTGCATTACACATGCTTCGAGAAAAACCATGCTGTAGGGTCGTTCGGCTGCCGGTCAACATCAATAGCACAATTCAGCAATCAATACCATGCCCCGAATATGTCTGTTGACAACTCCTACATGCCCAATACAGAAACCGGTACACCGAGTGATGAAGCTGATCCTTCGCATTCAAGAGAGTCGTTCGACAAGCGAAAGTAAAGGGAGAATGAGGATGAAATGACATGTGCGACTATGAACGAAATTGTAAATCACTTTCGAGCATAGGCTGCAAATACCGCTAGTCAAGAGATGAATAGTCAGGATGATCAGTTGCTAAGGTGCATAAATGTGATGAAAGCACTTGGAGTCCCTCGATCTAGCCTCATGATCATGATTCGTTACTTGGCTAAACATCATGATGTGTAGCAAACGTGACCAAATATGGATGATGAAGACACCTTAGACTTGATTAACTCTGTAGTTGGCAGTTTGACCCCCTTCATTGATTAATTTCCTGTTAACATTTTCTCAATTTTTTTCTTTTTCTGAAAATGATAAAATTGCTTCATACATGTTTATTTTTCTTATGTGATTGTTACAAAGTTTCAACGACTGTTGATTTTTTTTTTCCAATACGGCACATTGTTATATTTTCAATTCCAATAACTTGATTCTTGATTTACTCAGTCGTTTTTCCCAGCTTGTAATTTATTCGTTAATGAAACGTAAATTATCAGGTATGACATATATATACAAGTGTTGGTATGAATTAGTAATGAAAAAACCAGTAAATTTGTTAATAAATATTTATTCTTCATTGGTTACTAGGTATCACTTGATAAATGGACTCTTCTGATGAATCTTCCTGGTATGACGACCCAGATCTGTGCTCAGACAATTCAGACAGTAATATTGATAACGTGCTAGCCATGGTTGTGTGTGTAAGTTATGTAAAGAGGAGAAATACTCGTGCACCCCCACGTCCAATGCATGACAGCCAGTTAACTGGTTTGATGAGGGTCGAGGAATTATTGAACAGTCATTCGAACGTTCTGAAAAGCATGGTTGGCATGGAACAAAGATGCTTTAGATTGCTTAACGATATACTAGGCAGTAGAAACTTGTTGATGCCAATGAACTGCATTAATGTTAACGAGCAATTGTTCATATTCTTATCAGTCGTTGTTCAAGGCACAAATAACTGAATGATTTCATATATGTTTCAATACTCACCGGAGACTACATCGCGATGGTTCTTTCGAGTGTTGAAGGTAATGTATGCACTAAAGGATGAGTACACAGTTTGATGTAAGTGCATTTTTGCTTACTAATTTTAAAGTGATTTCGTACTGTTACTTTGATTCCATACTTAAGATGTATATGTGTTATAGAATTATGTAGGGGCAATTGATGGCACGCATGTTCCTTGTGTTCCGCCAAGGAATAACAAAGAAGCGTGGAGGAATAAGAAGGGAGTAAACTCTTAAAATATGCTAGCCGCATGTACATTAAATATGAAGTTCGCATTCATGTTGACTGGAAACGAAGGATCCGTGCATGACGCAAGAATGCTTCAGGAGATTATAACATTTCATGAATTCTCCGTACCACCAGTAGGTTCGAGTTTCCCATTATATCGACTGGCCATATCGTATACGCAATAATTATGTATTCAAAAATACATGTTCAAACATTATGTGTAAGAAAATTTTACTTGGCTAATTCGGGTTATGCAAATATCGAAGGCTTCTTAACTCCATATTGTAGAGAGACGTATCACTTACCTGAATACAGAAAACATTGTCATGGGCTGCAAACACCTAGAGAAGTCTTCAGTTATACTCATTCGTCACTTCACAATTGTATTGAGAGAACATTTGGGGTTTGGAAGACTAGATTTGGGATTTTAAATAAAATCAACAACTACCCATTTTGAAAACAAGTGATAATCCCAATTACATGTGCTGTTTTTCATAATTTTATTGGAACGGTACAGATCCGTAATGAGTTACTAGATACATACTCAACCGATGCAGAGCTTGTTGCAGAGCATGTTGATGCAAATGCAAATGAAGTCCTTAATGATAATGAAGATGTTGGCACCAGTTTAGACTCACGACAAGCGTCAGCCGAAAAGGCATAAATGAGACATAAACGGAACATGTTGGCAATACAGATGTGGGAGAGATTTCAACTACAACCTTGGTATAGGTCATGAAGATGTTATATGCTTTCTATTATGTATAAACAATCAGCTGAACGTCACGATTAATAGAACCAAAATGTTTACATTGATTGATTTTTTTTTTTTTGAAAGGAAACGAATTCCTCAACTTATACATTGACAAACATGTTGCCTTATTTGTTTATAGAGTAAATGCATTAAAAATTACAATGGCGAATTAAAGAAAAAATCAAATTTAAAGGTAAACATGAGATTTTCAAATGCAAACATGAATAATATACAATTAATACGTAAATGAAATAACAAAAAATAAATTATTTTCAATAATTCCTACATAGAAAAATTTTCTTCATTTTACTAATAAATAATTATGCACGCATTTCAGTACAAGTTCAAACCAAAATTTTTTTCCTAAACACTTTTAATTCAAGTTAAAATTCTAAACTCAAACTTGCCAACCAAACACTTAATTTAATCTCTGGTTCAATTTATTTCGGACTTAACTCAAATTTTCAGTCTTGAACTCATGATCCATTCACACCCTAACTCATCAATTATTTAATGATAAACACAATTTCTCAAAAGACTTTTTTTGTCCAGAGACATTCTGTCTAATTTAATAAAGATCAAGTTAATAGCACGACATTTTTACGGTACTAATAGCACAATATTAAACTGGCAATTACAATAAATAGAAAAAATAAATACAAAAAGGCATTATTATTAGAAAATAAATAAATGTGTTGCTATATCTATTTTTATTTGGCATTATTAAGTGGCCGTGCTTTGTCTTTTATTTTTCGTCGGTCAAACAAATGTAACATAAAAATGTGAATATAACAACGTATTATGTGTCTCTAAAATGGATAGATGAACTAGTGATGGTACGACAATTCAACCAAATGGCATAAATACTCTCAATTTTTACTTTTGAAAGACTATTTAATTCTGCCGGAGAGAAAATACTCTCTCCAAATATTCAGATGACCCTGAGGGAAAAAAGAAAAAAAGAAAAAAAAAAGAGATAAATTAACTAAAACCTTAACTTGCTTTTATTCCTTGTGATTGTAACTTAGCAGACCACATCCTACTTCTTCACTTCATGATTGTTTCTGATTAAAAGAAGTTATAGATGATATTGGGAAAAAGTGTAAATACCGATATGGCTAATTATTAATTGAAATAAATAGGTTCAATTTAAAAATAAAAAAAAAACTTTAGGGAGTTTACCTTATCTTTTCTTTCAATAGTTATACATATATATATATAACTTGGGGTGGATGGACTTTATATTTTTGAATATAATTAGGTTTGAAATTACCACTAGATTATATATGTAATTACTCTTTTAATAGTTTTTTAATCTCAATTATTCTTCCCTTCAATAGAAATAATTATTCATTTATCATTAATTATTATGTTAAAAATAAATTGTACTGTATTTTGTTTTCTCTACATTCTTAGTTCATTTTCTATTTTTTGAAAAGATACGTGACAAGAAGTTATGAGATGAGAATACAACCCTTATATTAATTCACCTATTCCATAACCAAGCATTAGAGCATGGACGAAAAAGGGCTGACCCGAGTGACTAGGAGAATTGGTCAGCACATTTAAGATCTCTAACCGACAAGTTATTTACAGCCATACAAGTGAGTGGAAAAAGATACTGTTTAAGGTGCCTACACAATCGTTTTCAAAAATTTTAAAAAAAATACTGGTTTGGGTCAAACGAGTTCTAGAGGAAATTTGTTAAAGTAGTACTAATCGAGACCTTGATTCTTTTTTTTTTAATTTATTTTTTATAGTTCTTAAATTGTGGCTTGATTTGGAACTATTTTACAAAATTTAATTGTAAAATAACCCTAAGGCCTACTCATTGCAGCATGGTGGCATTTTAGGTGAAGAGATGTTGGATGTGGTGTTTGAAAAAGGTACCGCTACAGCATCGGCCAATATAGTTCAGGTCATGCAGTCAAACCATTAATTGATATATCAGATGAGGAAGATGACGGGGACAAAGATCTTGTTGGTAGCAAAAATGACCATAATCGACGGCCAAGAGCCTTATCTACCAACAAATCAAGGGTCATCGGAAAAAAAGAAAAGAAAAAACCAACGATAAGCAATTAAGTGAGATGTTTGAACGCTATGAAGCCAATTGCCGCTAGCATTTCAATTGGTCAACCAACGATTCAAGAGGAGGGTCAACTAATTCCCTTACTCTTAGGCAATGTTGCCAGAATATCGTAAAGCAAATGGGCATGGATGATGACACCTCTTGTAAGGTCTAGACAGATTTAATGCAAACCTTCACTGGTGCGAGCATTTTGTGAACATGGCTAAATTGAGACAATACAATTGGCTTATGACCAAACTCGCTAAATACCAACCACCTCCAAGCACTTATTACTATCTTGACCCTCCGTATCGTAGCTTACCAGCACTATGATTTCTTGTTTACATGTTTTTCATTTACGTATTGTGGTAGGAATTAGTTTGTTTTTCTCTGATTTGTTGTGAGAATTATTCTGATACATTTAGTTTTCCATGTAACGTGTGAAGTCCAAGTTGAAACTTCGTATGATTAACATGTAAATTGTATGTTGATTATGTTGTATTTATTTATGTTTGTGTGTTTGTATCTCATAATTATGAATTTTCAGGAGTGTTAATTATGCATGGATGAGACAATAGGCCATTGGTTTGATCATGTACTTAAAGCAATTTGTAATCTTAAAGACGTATTTATTACACTACCAGTTATAATACAATGTAAGTTTTATTGTTCAGAATGGACACAAATACAGATCATGATTCAATGTATACGTTCATTTTTTCCCGTTGTATTTGCGCCTATACATTACAAATATATAAATATTCATTTACGTATTTGTGGTGTTTTTTATAGGAATTATGAGTTAAAACTTAACTTGTTTATACTATTTTGTCATGATTAACATATAGAACTGTGTTGGTGCAAAAGATAGGGCACATATTCTGTGTAGTCCACCAAGTAAGGAAAAAGAATGTTATCAAAACAAAAGCTGTCACTGAACATATTAGCAACATGCTCGTTCAATATGAGATTCAATTACATGCTATATGAGATTCTAGAGTACTTGAAGTCACCTTATCATATCCTATCACCTTATTCCCATAGCCTCCGCACGATACAACATTATTTGTTGTTCAAATTAACTTTTTCAAAAAATGTTGGAAAAAAATGTATCGAATATTTATATGTTGTTTTGTTTTTTAAATATTGTAGAAAAGTTCTTTTTAGTATATTCAGGATATGCAAACAGGGATTGCTTCCTTGCAACATATCGTGGGAGCACATACTACATTCAGGAGTATGGAAAATGTCATCGTGGATTAAATGGGGCTATAGAGGTGTTCAATTACACACATTCTTCACATAAAAATTGTATAAAGTGTACATTTGAAATGTGGAAGAAAATGTTCAAAATATTACAACTTATGCATCATTATGATATAGATAAGCAGGTTACGATTTTTGTGGTATGTATGGTACTTCATAATTTTATTATTATGACTAACCAACAAGAGGATAACCTCCTACGTGCTTATAATACAAACAAGCCTGTAATAGAATCTGACTCTAATAATAGCAATGACGACAATTATATCAACGATACGGTACGTAGTGGGCTGGACGTAGAACATGATGATAGAGCGATAATGGAAGAATTCAAAGATAGGTTGGCACAATATATATATGGAGTATTTCAATAGAACCCTTAGTATAGGTGTTAGAAGGAGTTGGACACAATAGATGTAATTCTATTATAATCTTGTATTATCATAATTTTATGTTGGCCTTGGTAAATAACTTTCAAAATGAAATTAGATGACCTTAGTGATTTTCTAATTAATTTTATAGTCTTTTATAATTAAAAGACATTTTTTCTCATTAAAAATCCCCTTATTTCCCTTTTATATATTTCTCTCTTATATATATAGTTAGTTAGCCAAAAAATATATACATATATAGAGACGGTTAGAGCATAACCGAAAAACAATAAAATAAAAAATAAACAATATTAGTCACAAAAAAAAAAAACAAACAAAAAATAAATAAAAATAAAAAATAAATTACTTACCAATTTCATTTTTATATTTTTTTTTTTACCAAACAACTTTCTTTTTTAGAAATTGAAAAGTTTTCTTAAATAACTTTTTCTTTAAAAAAATAAAAAAATTTTACCTTTCAAAATAATATTTTATATTTGGACAGAAAATTTTTCTATTTCAAAAATGAACAATTTCCATTTTTTGAAAATGAGTTTTTTTATAATGAAAATTTTTTATTCATTCAAATAATTTTTGATATTTAGAAAAAAAATTTATTTTAAAAGTAAAAAATTTTATTTTTTAAAAGGGTATATTTCATCCAGACGATACTAAGGGGGCGTTTAGTAAACGCATTGCATTTTGATTGTATTTGAATGAAATTTATTTTTTAAATGTTGTATTTGGTTAAAAAGTATTTGTTTTGTATTTGAATGAAATGTGTGTTTGGATGAAAAGTATTTCAGAGTTGAAAGATTGATGTGATTGGTAAAAGTAAAGATAAATAGTAAAGTTGAAAAGTTGATATGATTGTTTTAAAAATGTTTTGAATTGTAATTATTTTCATAGTACTGTTGTAAAATTTATGTTTAATGTAAAATTATACTGTATTTGAGTGAAGTTAAAATGAAATATTTTTACCAAATGTCCCTGACCAAATCAAATAGAAGTTCAAGACTTTGATTTCCGTTTTGTTAAGTCGGTTGTCAAAGTCTTCGGAAGAAAGACATCTTAAAAGGGTGTGGGCCAGTGAGGTTAAGGAATTTATGGGAAGTATCTTTCCCTTCGTATTTCCCCTCCTTCCTTTTCTTTTCTTTTCTTTTCTTCTTTTTTTTTTCTTTTCTTTTTTTTTTTTTTTCCTCCAAGAAAATGCTCTCTCCTTGTCAAGAAATATCGCTTTCTCAGCGAATAAAAATAAAAATAAAAATAAAAAATAAAATGAAAAGGTAAAATCTTTTTGGCTCAAAGAAGATAAAAGGGGTTATAGAGAAAACTGAAAACTTGATTGGAAAAAGAAAAAAATAAAATAGAAAAATCCTTTTATGACCCACACTTTTTTTTAATAATCTCCATATGGGTGGAGAAAAAAATGTAAGGAAAACTTTGACTCAAAAGTAAAACTAACAAAATTGCTTGTCATCACTAATGAATAAGATGTAAATTACCCTCACACCAAAATACTCATGCCGGGCACCTCTCTTTCTACGCCCATCGTCGGGGTTTAACGGAGTTTGAGATCTGCTATCGATGCTGTCATTAAAAACTGTAGGTGAGGATTCTACTTCTTTGGCAGTCACTAGAATAGCAGGATAAGGCTGAGAAAATGACGAAAAGCATCCAGGTTCTATTTCTATTACTTTTAGCATAGTTAGACCTAATATTTTGCATAATTTTAGTGTGTTTGGTATCTTGTGGTTTTGATGTTTGATTATTGAGATATGCATAAGCATCCATAGAGGGGTTTCTCTATAACATTAGGTTATTATCGCTTTTTAAACTGTTTTTACGCATTAGATTTATTTCGATTCCTCCTGATATATTTTTTTTAGTGTGCTTGATTTTGTCATTTTGGTTTTTTCTTTTTTTTGCTGCATCATAATGTTAATGTTTTCCATAATGGGTTTTCTCATCATCTCCTGCTTTTATGAGTTTCTCATTATGGCATAAGGAAAAAAGAAATAGTAGCCGATCTTGTGGTCTTATTCTTGTTTATGGATTATTTTTGCTCTTCTTTTTGCATTTGTTGATAGAAATCATTATAATCTTCCCAATGGTTGTCAAAATTGCTTTCCTCCCAATGGAACCGTTGATGCCGGTCACGGAGGTTGTCCTGATCACTTCCTTTCCCTTTCGACGAAAAGTTTTTTTGCTTTGGCCTTCCGGCAAGTAGTTAATCCAGGAAGCATCTTTCCCGTTATGTAGCGGTGACAACGGTTACATGAACCGTTATCTTGAATCATTAATAGTTAACAAGTTTTATTTTCAGATTGATGCTTTTTTTTTTGTTATGTCATGTTTTCTTCTTTTCCAACCTCCCTTCCATGCATGCGTTAGAAAATGGAAAATTATACTTTTAGCAAAATATAAATATAAATAAATATGTAAATAACATTATATTTTAAATAATAAAAATATACTTATTATAATAAATAGCATGATGTTTTAAATATATATATACTTTTTTTTAATTATAACAATATTATACTTACATATGGTAAAGCAAAATTATATTTGTACTTTTAATTAAAGTATGACTATTTTTAGCATATGGGTTTTTGAGTGATTATTAATAACAAGATTTTTAACTATTACACGTGACTTATTTACTATTTTCATATGTTTTATGAGATTTTCAAAAATTTTATTTTGTTTTTAGTCTTTTTTACAAGAGTTCTATACATTATTATCACTCTATATATATATATATATTTGAGAGTTCTAAAAAGTCTTTTCATATGAGAGTTTCAATTTGTTTTTATATTTATTATGAGTCTCTTTTATGAGAGTTTTAAAAATCTTTCTTTGTGAGTGTTTTAAAATTACTTATTATAAGTCTCTCTTTATGAGAGTTTTAAAAGTCTTTTTTTTTCTTACTAAAGCCACAATGGTATATTTTAATGAGCCTATCCAAATATTTTTAGATAAGAGAAGAAATCCAATTTCATTATTTTTTACATTTTGTTTTTATCAATATTTTAAAACTTACTAATCCTTCATATATTAATGTTTTAGGACAGTGGATAATGTTTTAAGACAGTGGATAAGAAGGTGAATTCAAGCTTAAAGGAATTTTCCAGACAATAAATTAGAGATTATGGTTAAATCTTCGATTCTTAAAATCTGATACATTGATAATAATCTAAATTTCGAAGATCTATTCTTCTTTTTATAATGAGTTTGGCTTTTATTGTCATGCATGTCTAGTTTGTTATAATTTTTCAGGATCTAAGTTATGTCAAATGCATTAGAAAACTAATAGAGCTATTCATTTCTTAACATCTTACACTAATAAATCTGTCTTTTGTTTATTAAAAAAAAAAAGGGTTTAAGTTGGGGGTGATGCCCTAAGTTTATGGGACTTCTAGCTGCTCGTTAAGCTTCACTATATGGTCTCTACTCGAATTGTTGGAGATTATGTTATAAACGCCGTAAAAATATAGTTAAACCAGGCATAGGACTACTGTTTGTTAGATGCCAGGTTGAAAATAATTGTTTTTGGGTCAGAGATGAATACACATGCCTTTGCAGAGATCATGTTGATGTTTGTGGTTATTGAAAACATTGAGCTTAACATTGTTTTTTTTTGCTTCATGAACTGTAGCTGCATTGTCGGGATGGTTTTTTAGAACCTAATCCAGAACTAGTTATTGATTTCTGGAGCTAAATTTTATGAGATGGTCCGTCCCAAAATATGAGAATGTAGCTGTCACAGTTTTGGTAATCAAAGAGCAGGCAAATGGTGGGTTTGTCACGTTCTTACTCCATTGACGTTCATGTTTTTGATTTTTTTTTGGAAAAAAATGGTTTTTAAACCTTTTTAAGAAGCCATTTTGAGATCTAAATTTAAGTGGGATTCATTTTGTAAATGTGACGGGTCTTGGTAGATTTGCATTCTTTGTCGCAAGGTGATCGAAGTTATATATTCATACGCTTAAAATGATAATTGAGTGAATTAAAAATTAATGCTCAAAGTGCATCTATGAAGTTGGTGAGAAATCACTAAAGTCCCACAAAAAAATGAGTGAAGAATTATATTCCTCCTTAATCCTATAAATATAGTCTTATCTTATTATCTAAAGATACACCAAAATCAGATTTTTTTTTTTATGTTTTTCTCTATACTTAAGCTAAGATTCTCTATTAGAGTTTTTCGGTATTTTTGATAATAGAAAGAAGACACAAGTTCAAGTTCATCGAAAGTGATATTTGATTGTGCTAAGTTTATCGTTGTTTGTCGTCATCTTAGGAAACCGACATCTATTGAATATTGAAAGCTAAATAAAACTAATTTAGTTAACTTAACTTAACTTACAAGTTAAATTAAATGAACTCTTAATAAATGAACTCTTAATTAAGCACAGAGAGATTTTCATTTTTTTTTTTGCACAAGAAGCTATAAATTACTACACTCTAGGAAATAGCATACAGGTCTACCACTCACTAAACAACCATCCACAACAATTGACTTAGCATTTAACCATTGTAGACTGCCCTCTGAGACCAAGTCACTCACTAAACAACCATCCACAATAATTGACTTTGCATTGAACCATTGTAGATTGCCCTCTGAGACCAAGTCACTCACTAAACAACCATCCACAATAATTGACTTTGCATTTAACCATTGTAGATTGCCCTCTGAGACTAAGTCTCCCTACAGGGGCTTTTTAGACCCAAAAGATCAGAGCATAAAACGCTAGTGCCGACTTATAACACTGCAACCATATTCTATTTTCTATAAATAAATTTTTAGATTTTTTTTAAATATAGAATTTTATATATTGTTCCAGATTCATTAACGTCAATTACTCCATTCAAGTCTTATGTCAAGTTGGACCACGACGATCCACAGTGGAGGACTGAGAGTTTTTGGTTGAATATTGTTTTACCAAATATTCACCTTACGCTAGTGATTATGACAATTTGTACTGGTCCTAAGTTCCCTACTTTACCAGTAAATATAAGTGTTGTAGAAATTTCATTTTGTTTTAAACTCTAAAAGAACTACTTTTATGTATGACTTTTATGAAGTTTGATTGTGAGTTCTGGGATTATGTTTCTGTATTAAGTTAGATATTAAAATATTATATGTTCTTATATAGGCTATGTATGACATTCATGAAGAAATCGAATGGAAGAATCACGAGGATGGAAAATGGGAGGGTATTGGATAACATGCAATGACGGTTATAGGCTTTGCAACTACAGCCTCTTGTTTGCTTAACTTTCCGGTGAGGTACACTCATGGTGAGAGCTGGTCTGATGGAGGTTAAGTCAGATGTCACCTCATCTTGAGACTGTTCTTGCATTATTGATGATATGTTATATTCAAATAATATTATCATGCTTGATTCCTTAAGTCTGATCATGGTTATTACTGTTCTTGTAGGATGTCAATCTTTGACCTTGAAAGCAATAGCTGCAGAGTGGATTAATGAAAACGAACTCTTGGTTTCTACCAGCCAACATTAGATATTATATTATCAATTTATGTTTTAACACACAAACACTTTTGCATAAGTGATATCCTGGTTTTGAAGTAATAATTGATGTTGAACGTCCTGTTTTGACACGCACATACACACACACATTATGATTTTATATATCTTCATCAAGCCAAATTTTTTATTAGGTAAAATTAGGTTTTGCCCACATAAAAAAAAAAAAAATTTATAGCATGCCTAGTTGAATAAATGAAGGGGTTTTTCCAATCCCATACCCTTTAAACTGCCTCCAGCAGATTTCATTATCATCAGCGCAATTAGCATCATTCAGAGTACAAAGTATATACCTCATGTTACAGTTTGGTCTGCAAATTGTCATGTACTCTCAAAAGCAAACTGAAACCCACAAATATTTCATTAAATCGCACAACACCATCAATATTACATAAACAAATACAGTCGTTAAGCAGAAAGGACTTTAGAATTTCAACCTTAATCTCCCATAAAGTTGCCAGTTCGTGCAAGTAAATAGAGACTTCTTTGGTTTTCTCAAAGTCTTCAATTACCTTCCTTACCCTCATCAGTACAACCATACGAACAGATTATAGACCTTATTTAAACACTCTCTCTCCAATAGTTGACACCTTATTGCGTGAGCAGCTTTGAATCACATGCCACGATTTTCACCTGACCCACATTTTCCTGAGAGTCCTCGTTCTTAAACGTAGCATTCTGCAAGATGAAGGTCCAAACGTTGTCGCAGAATCTGTAAGTGTGCAAATGTCCCTGCAAAAGGCAAAGATGTAAAAGCCCATCAGTTTTGCATTCCGATGTTCACATAATCATTAAATTTAGCGTAATCAGATATAGGAAATAACTAAAGTCACCTCCACGACTCCTCTTAGTAATCATAAGAGGATTAGCAGTACAAGTAAGAGTAAGAGATAATTCCAGCTAGTAAAAAGAAACCAAAACTTTGACAAAATGGCCAATGTTCTATTTTCTTCTGTCTATGATTGAAATAAAAATATCGCAAAATTAGAAGACGCTAAAGTGGGTGACAAATGATGGGAAAGGCAGTCAATGTAGAGGACAACAACCAAGTACCATCTTGAAAATTTACATACATGTTGTAATGTCCACCGAAAATGAGACCCAAACCCAACAAAGCAAGAGTGACCACAAGACTTTGACCGATTGCATTTTTTTGCATAGTAAATGGGAAGACTTTTGGCATTCCAATCAGTTTTATTTAAATAAAATGTCTTATGGTAGGTTTAGGAAACCAAAAAAAAAAAAAAAAAAAAAAAGAGCACTCAGTACTAACCAATAGGAATTGGTCTGCAAGCAAGCTAAACATCTCCACATATTGTTAAGATTTTCAAGATCCACATACTTGTTAAATTACTTCTTCATGGTACAACAACCATTCTTTTAAATACAAGTAGCAATCAAGTACACTAATAATAAATGAAAATAATAGTGTCAAGAAGCAAAAACAGAAAAACAGAGAGGAACTTAAGCCAACATAAAGATTGTACTAAAACCACATAAAGAAAATTGTATGGAATGATTAATTCTAAGACAAATAGCTTAGTCAACAATCAGTCACAACGTGCACAAGTATTTTTCCACCAAAAACAAGTATTCCATGAGGCGAGGCAAGGCAGTTACCCCAAACACATAATATGTTGTTCATTCTATTCCAGGCCTAAACTGTAAAGCTTTTGGATTCCTGATAAAAGTTTGCAAATAACAATTAAGAAGGCTCCCAACAAATAAAATTCATAAAGAAAATGGATATTGGAAAGTGGAAACAAAGCTAGAAACAACCACAAATTTAACTTTGAAAGACAAGAACATCATACAAATGGCTTAAATGAATTGAATAGAAAAAAAAAGTTCATTACATGTATATAATTAATAAAATAAAATAAAAAACGAAATCAACAAGGGTGAAAACATATATATTCGTATTATGGAAACAACCATAAACAATGGTGCAAGTATTCACATTTTCAATGCACATGCAA
This sequence comes from Antiaris toxicaria, assembly GCA_035233585.1. Lineage (NCBI taxonomy): Eukaryota > Viridiplantae > Streptophyta > Magnoliopsida > Rosales > Moraceae > Antiaris > Antiaris toxicaria. The sequence continues at coordinate 3,311,920 of CP141160.1, forward strand.
GACAGGTACACACACATAAATTAGATTTTATCTCATTACAATAACAGACCTCTTAAAAAGGTAAATCTAATGAAGAATGTGAATTACATATTTCTCCATATTGCATGTTCATATGTCGTCTATATCCATCTGTAAAGAGTGGAGAACTTAGTTCACTACCATTTCATGGAATATGTGTCCTAAAGATTGGTTTCATATACATCAAGTGCAGCCCATCCTTTCAGAATCGCCTAGTTTGCCATACTAATTAATTTTCTAAATATTAAAACACAGCTGCACAGTGTTGTCAACAGACATCCTACATAGATTAGTTCCTTCCTTTTCTTTTGTGTCTAAGAAATGAATACAACCTACAAATCCAAATCCATAAGAGCAATTCGATAAAGGAAAGGAAAAAATAAGCAAAGAAATACTAGCTTATAGTTACATATCAGACATAGAGGACAAAGTCCCGTTGTCAACAAGTGAAAACGAACGTAGATGGTTTCAAACTAAAACACTTCATGACATTTTCACACCCTCACAAGTCCAACATAACTTCCCACGAATTATTTCAAGAATTGACCACGTTCGTCGACGTTCCTCTACAAAGACACTTACAAATTACAATATCCCATTAAAATCTGTTTTTTCTCTGCTAAAGCAAATGTTAATTGCAACATGGGTGTCGCATTCAAATGAAGCAAGCTCTACAAACAGCAAAGCTGTAGTCAACGAGGGTGAAACTGTGCAAAAAAAATTAAAACCCGAACCTCAGAAACTAAAAAGTCACCCAACAAGAAGCTCCACTTTTCAGTAAACTATTTTACTGAAAGATATCTATACATAAGAAGATTGCTTAAAACATAACCCATTATAAAAATAAACAAACAAGGAAATACTTTTCACCAGCCCACATAAATGAATCATCTGGACAGTATTGGAACTGGGAATATACACTTCACTGACTTCTTACATTGGAACTATATTATAACGTAAAAAGAACTGCGAAAAACAACATCTTACAAAAGCACAGTATATATAAACATAACCAAATTTATCATTTTTTAAAATTGTCAATTTACAACAGCAAATAAGATCAGAAACCAACAATTTACAAAAGATCTAAGCCATGAAGAACCTAAATGCAAATCTTACCCTGATGTTGACCTTGCTCTTGACTTGGGATTCCAGAGCTTCCGTCATTGACTGAAAAAATAAAAAAATAAAAAAAAATCACAAAACTCATTTTAAAAAAAGAACAGTAATTTTAAAAAGGAAAAAAGGAAATGAATCAGACCTTGTCGAACTGGACGAGAACTTGAATGGCGAGCTCGGGACTGAGAGTACCGTTCTGAACCATCTCATCCAAAGTCTCGGTCAGGCACATTCCGATGGTCGACCTCCGGTAGAGCTCGAACGTCGCCATTATTCCACTTCACCGCGCACGATCTGCCACACAACCAAAACATTTACGATTTTTTACGAGAATTTTTCAGAGAATCTGGCGGAAAAACAATTTCGATTCATGAATCTGTGGAGATTGCGAGAAAATGTTGGGAGAGAAAGAAAAAAGAGTGGAATTTGTGAGAAGAAAATTGGAATTAAGAGAGGGGTTTTGGAAGTTACAAATTGTTGGCGACGAAGAGTTGAGCTTCTACGGGTGTGTTCGTGTGTGTGTGGGGATGGTCTGGTGAACGTTTGCTTCGACAATGTTTTTGGAGCGGAGAAATTTGGGGCCTTTTATACCCTAGCTTTTGGAGCTCTGGGTATATATAGCCGCCGGGGATTGGGAAATGACGAAATGACTGTTATACCCCTACCACGTTTTTTTTTTTTTTTTTTAAAGAGTTATTTCACCCTTTTTTCCACGCTTTTTCTAGAAGGGGTATATAAGTCAAATTTCAAGGATATTAAATAAGGAATTAGAAGGGGTACAAAAAATCGAATTAAAAAAAATATGAAACAAGGAATCGCCAATTTTTTTTCCATAACTTGAAAAAAAAAAAAAAGTTTCTTTTGCAATGAAGCTTCTTCTTCTTTTTTTTTTTTTTTTTTTGTACTTGTTTGCAATGAAGCATTTTCTTAGCATATAGTTTAAAGGAAAAAAAAAAAAAAACTTAAGAGAGGAAATTATTCACCAAAGCAAATGTGGTGTGATGACGGGAGTGTCATTACTATTTAAGCACAACGACTCAATTAACTAATTATAAGATGCGCTTTATAGTTAAGCTAATAGCTTGTTGTATAAATATTCTAATTAATTCATGCTTTAAAAGAAAATGTGATATTTGTGGGGGTGAATTTAGATTATTTAGAAAATGGCATCGTATGAGGGAGTTTGGAAGAAGCTAGCCAGGATGACAATGTTTCGAGAGTTGGGACTAAGATAGACGAAGAGCTGAGCATAACCATGGTTGGGCAATGTTAGACAACAAAGTTGGCAAGTGAAAGAAAAAGAAGGAAAAAACAACACAAAGACTGAGGGTTCGTTTGGTGAACGCATTGCATTTGCATTGCGTTTGAATGTAATATATTAAATGCAATTTGTATTTTGAGGAAAAGCATTAGCATTGCATTTGAATGCAATGTGTGTTTGGGGAAAAGTATTTGAATTGTATTTTAATAATAAATATGTGATGTGATGTGTAAAAGTAGAGAAAAAAAAAAGAGGGAGAGAGAATATATGATGTAATTAATAAAAGTAATAGAAAATGTGAAATAATAAATAGTGATTGTGTTAGATTTAAAATGTGATGTGATTGGTATTTGAATGAAATGGTTTTGTATTTGGGGGAAAATTGCATTGCATTTAAATGCAATGCCAAAAAAATTTGTGTCCCAAACGCCTACTGAGATCAAAAGGAAAAAACAGGCGATTAAGATTAAAGAATTGTAACTTAATTTTCTGCTAAATGGGATTATAAATAAGGGGTCTAAATATGAGATTTGCATGCTTTCAGAAAGATCTGAGAATTATAAAGAGATTAGAATTGATTTTTTTGTGTTATGTTGCGTGTGATGGGACTGGATTTCAACATAAATAGACATCATATTGATAAAAAAAATTGTGATGTTTTTATAATTTTCCTATAAACACAATCATTTCATTAAGATGTTTATATAATTTTCCTATAAACAGAATCATCTCGTTAAGACAACTGAATATATTGACTAAAAAATGAATTATTAATTAAACTCATAGCATTAAAATCCGAGTACTATAAAAATGAGATGTTTAGCCCATATGTTCGATTTTTATTATTGAAATCATTTATATAATACATAACAAATTTAATTATAAGGACACATACTTTAATTTTATCTTTTATCTTTTTTCAAAAGGACACATACTTTATCAATTTGGAGAAAAAAAAAAATCCTAGATCCCGAACTTGGAACTTAAAACAATAACCTTACCTTCCTAATCATTAGGGATGACATATCATGACTGCGGGTATCTGTATGTACAACCCCATTTGAGATAGGTATGAGAATAGTATATAAGTATAAGTGTGTGTACGGGGTTTAAGACTCTAATGTGGGTGCAGGACGAGGGTCGGGAAATCTCTTCCATACTTGCACCCATACCATTTATATTCATTCTTATAAAATATTCATCTTTATATATTTATATATTTATATAAATTAAAATTTTTAATGTTTTAATGTTTTAGCTTTTTTTACGAATTTACTTTATAGATTTTTAGAGTTTGGAATTATTTTTAAGATTTCAATTTCATTTTCAGTTACATTTATTATTATGTTATTAATTTTTATAAAACCTTTAATATTTTTTTTTAATTCTTAATGTGTAAATGAATAAAGTATGAGTATAATACTATTAGTAGAAGTAACCTATCTCAGTATCTGCATTAAATTAGAAGAGTATAAGGACAAAAATAAGAGATTAAAAGAGTGACAGGTGTGGGGGAAGTATACTTTCTCCATCTTGTCTTATTATCATTTCTACTGACCATTAAATTAGTCCCAACAAGATTTTTACAACGCATTATAAAAGTAGTACAATAAATATACATACCTTCATGTATCATGTATGGAGGTGTATATAATTATTTTTGAATAATATCTCTCTCTAATATATATATATTATTTCCAAAAATATATATATATCTATATTTTCTCACTATACTCTCTTTCAATCAATTTTTCTAATCAAATTTTTTTTAATGAATGAGAAGAGGTTCAATTCAGACCCTGTTTAGTGGTCATATGTAAGTGAATCCATTGATCTCATCAATAGAATATCAAGAAAACTAACTTTAGGTCTTCACGGTTAATAGATCTTAGTTTTAATAGAAAACAACACACGATCTCATATCAAAGACTATACTCTTACTTATACCATGAGTTAAACTTGTGACCTAATAAAAACAAAAGTCCTAAATTAGCTTTCATTGCCCACCATACTACCACCACCGGTGGTCTTTCTTCCCATCGTTGCACAAAGATTCATGTTGCTCCTACGATTGTTGTGGCCCTAATTGGCTGTCTATGCACTTGTTAGAGATCTCTCTATGGGTGGCTATTGTGGCAAGATCTTCCATATGTAGGATCATCGTCGCTGCATTTACCATATACGAGGACCATCATAGTGTTACCTCCCTTGCCATCAACATTGCCTCGCTATCAACGGGAGTACACGCCCCCTATCTCCTTCCGCGTTTTTTTTTTAATTATAATTTTCTCGTTGGGTATGGTATTCTTACACAAAATTGTCACTAACATCTCAATAACAACATACTCGGGAAGATATAGCCAGAAACACTATTTGAATACCAGCAACCAAAATTCCTATATGAACTCAATCCAATATTTCGGGGTATCCTTTCAAATTTACAGTAGATTACCATTGATAACTTAGTCGACTATAACTAGCATTGAGATTGACAATAACCCCTCGTTTTAGATGGAATGTTAATTTTCAGAAAGGAAACAATGTTCAGTTTTGAGACTGAAAGTTTTTTTAATCTAAAAATGAAATAGTGTTTAGGTGAGTAAAAAATTTTTTATTTCTAGAGGAGAAAGGTTGTTTAATAAAATTGAATCCATTCCAAAAATGAAATTAGAAAGCGAATGAAAAGGAAAAAATTATTTCGATCTTAGACTAAACCCTATTCAAAAAGGTTTAAGAGTAGAAATAAAATTGTCTTCAGATCTGAAAAGTTCTATATGTTTAATATTAAAATGGAGAGAATTAAATTTTAACTAAATAATTTTTTAATTATTTTCAGACTATATTCAAATTTGAACATACCATTTAAACAAAGCATAAATTATCGCTACCTGATATGACGGTAGTTCTAATTTTGGAATCATATATTTGTTACATGTCACATTTTTTGCAAATTTTTTTAAAGCAAATATCAATTTATAGTTTTTTTTTTTTTTTGGTGAGTAACATGCATATATGTTAGCTGCTCCTTTTTTTTTTAAATGCATTCAAAAGGACTCTGAGAGATTGTATGATACTTTGTAGCATGGGTATAAGTCACTGGATTAGATTGCATAAGCCCAAAATAATAATCAAACTGCAAGGATCATCAGAGTCTAGCTCCGACCACCACAGAACAAAAACGTGGACAACTTTCCAAGCTGCCACGTATAGCACCCACCTGAACACAGCCAGAAAACGTGTCCCAAACGGCAGTTATGCTGTCACAACAAGAAACATCTCTTCCTTGCGCTCCTTTCTTCCCATAAACTCTCTCTCTCTCTAACGAAAGACATGGAAGAGATTAGATCGTCGCCGGCGGCGACAGGCGTGGGGAGTACTATTACGAGGATGAGACAGGACACGTCGGCGACGTCTCGGATGAAGAAGGACTGGTTGTCTTTCCTGGTCCCTCTGAAAGAACGCTTTCACTACGTCAAGGCCTCCATTTTTGGACAGGTAATTATAAAATATGTTATATTAATTAATTAGTCAATCAAATATAATTAATTAATAATGCGGAGAAAGTGCTAGTTGTGATAAATAAAATATGAAAATGGTGGTGGGGCACTGGCGAAGAAGTTGACGGCCAAAAACGAGAGAGAAGCGACGGAACCGATCTCCGGGCGGAGAAGATGCAGGTTGACGCTGCTAATGCTGCCGAGGAGGCCAAGGCCAGAATCCAAAAGTCTGCTTAATTTCAATTTGTTTCTTTCTCATATTACCATAAAAGGATTTAAGTTGCCTTTGCACATGTTTAGTCCAGTATATTTACTCAATCATGCACACAATTTGGGACCTTAATTATTTTGAATTAAGAGTTTTAGCAATTAATGTTCTTGAATGATTTGATTCTACGGTGCAGTTTGAAGATAGTTGGCAGTTTTTGGCAATGACTAGTTTTGTTCCTGTTATGATCAACGCCTAGATTGGCAAATTTTTGAAATCAAATAATAGGGCCAATATCATCCATAATTTCCTTTAATAGGAATTCAGATTTATTGTCCTATTTTCTTAACAGTTATTCTATTTTTCTATTTTATTAGGCATTCTTTTAATTAAAATTTGACATTACACAATTATTTTTAATATTGTTAATTTTAGTTTTGATTGTGCATTTTTGTTAAATTCAGATAATATGATAAATAAGAAAGAGAGAGACATGGTAATAAGGAATGGAGAGACAACCTATATTATAATAGGATAGAAAAATGGAAACAAGGAATCGAACATGAATTTTGAGACAATAAATATGAATTTTAGGAAGAGAACAGAAAATCAAAATAATTCTACATAATCATTTTATTAGAGTACAATATATTATGGATTTTGCTTAAAACTGCGTCTCATAATGGTACTCTACATGAGTTTTACAAGCCATGTTCCAACACATACTAATTAAAAATACTCTATATGAGTTTTACAAGCCATTTCCAACACGTGATAATTACAAGTTTCCATGTCAAAGTTCAAGGAGTATATTCATAATTAATAGAAATCGGCTGCCTTTAATTACTAGGAGCATTTTTATTTAGTTGGTAGAAGATGTAGGAGGACCTTCTAAACGAATATAGTCGTACATGACCCCTTGGAAGGGGTTAGTGCACATTGTTTGTGTTAGATATATTATGTTGTTCCCTTTCACAAGCACTGAACCTGGCACATCTATGTTAAATAACCTGTATAGACCATGGATCCCATGCCTAACTATTGTGTTGTCGTGTCCAATTTCTCCTGTCGTAAACGCTTGGGCATCATTTATTCGAACCTTTTTCATTAGAAGGAGGGCAAACAAAAAAACCAAGTCAATTCGAATTCGAGGGAAATAGAAACGTGTATGAAATTGTAAAGGACTTTGTATCATAATGTTGCGATGTTATATCATCATCATATAAATGATATAACATCAATTTAGGCCGTTTAAATTTGAGATGTTTTGATTAAATGGGATCTAAGCAATAAAAAAATTTAACGGTTTAGATCTTTTTTTTTTTATTTATAATATCATCTAGCGTTTGAATACGAAAATGTCAACTATGGGTGGCAATGAGTACCTGTAATTCGGCTACATTTGCAGTTGCAAGGGCAATGCGCAGTTTATAAGTTTCACTAGGAGTCACATTTTCAAGCGGAAAGTTAATTTGCCAAGTAGTGCTTTCATATGTGCCATCTGCTTTTTGCCTGTCAAAAATACACCAAAAGGCTTAATTGTTTGATGGCTCAGAAATATCAAAGTCTTTTTATTTTTATTTTATTTTTATTTTTATAAATTCAATAAAGAAGCTAATGGGACGTTTAATAAATACATTGCGTTTTAATTATATTTGAATACAATTAGTTTTTTGAGTATTGTATTTGATTGAAAAGTATTTGTTTTGTATTTGAATAAAATGTGTGTTTGGATGAAAAGTATTTTAAAGTTGAAAAGTTGATGTGATTAGTAAAAGTAAAGATAAAAAGTTAGAATTAAAAAGTTGATTGATTATTTTAAAAAACTTTTAAATAGTAATTGTTTTTGTAATATTGTTGAAAAGGATTATATTTGAATGTAAAATTTTACGTTTGGTGTAAAATTGATTTTCGTAACATTAAAAAACATTTTCCAAACATCCCATAAGATGATATTAACAAAGTAAAAAGAAATGTAGGAAGAAAATAAACCTGGTAACATGGGCAAAGAACCAGTCTTTGCTATAGTCATTAATGCCGATTGTGTAAACCAAATCTTGGTCAGGATATAATTCTGCGTATCTCTCCCATAATCCATATTGCCTAAACCTGCCAGTCATGTAACCAAAATTTGTTGTTGTAGCCAGGCAGTGGTGGAACCATAAAATATTTTGAATGGAGGCATTATAAAAAAAAAAAAAATTTAAAGGGAAAATTTTCTTTAGACGCAGACATGGTTATATATTTTAATTTTTTAGTAGATATATAACTATGATTTTGCTTATAAAATTGGGACAAAAACTGATATTTTATAAAGAATTTAAAGATAAAAATTAATTTTAAAAAATGCAAGTGCGGCAGGAGTCCTGTTCACATGGACGTGGCTTTGGTATTGATATAAAGGACTCGTCTATATGTATATCAATTATATTATGATATAAGTGAAGAAAATAAAGCACTATGCATGTTGAGCTTTTAATACACACATATATATATATATTATATTTAAGATGTAAATAAATATATATTTTGGAATACAGTGACTCAATATTTTTAATCTTTAAACAACACAATCAACATCAGTCTTATTTTCCTCTTTTCTTTTGAAATTTGAAGTACGCGTTGCGCTAGCTAATAACATATATAATTTTCTTTTACGAACCATAACCTTGGTAAAGGTCACAATCACGTTCATTTTTATAGCTTTCACTCACAAGTAGAAAATAAGTTAGCTAGGTTCTAATTACCTATCAGGGTGATTAAGATAAAGAGGATTAACGTATTTGGGATTAGGATCGGGGATGTAAAATTCATAAGCTGAACGATCTGGAATGCCTATTTCCCACAATGTGGGTCCATCTCTTGGAGGTTTGAACACAAGATTGCCCACGTCAATATCGCAACCTGCATAAGTAATTAGCTAGCCTTACGTTAATCAATCATAGAATTAAACGTAATTATCAATTTTATGCTAAATACAATGATTGATGTGGCTTTGTGATTAGTATTTCCAGTGTATTGTAAGAGTGTACGTAAGAATTAAACAAGACCTGCAGTTATGGTAATGGTAAAGTCATTTCTGTACTCTCCGATGAAGCCCGGAAGCCATGCATAGAGATTGTATTCGCCTTCACGTACGTCACAAACAGAGAAATAACCATTCTCATCTGCTCTTGTCCAGAATTGATAGCCCTGTGGAAATTGAAGTACCGCATGATTGAGGAAATATTAAGGGGAAAAATTCCTTGAATTTCGAATAATGACGGAACACATCACTTTCACTTGTCCTTTTCGCGACTGTAAGGCCTTTTTCGTCTAAATTTTGACATTTGTCATTAATTTGTGGCACTCTCGGAAAACTAAAATCAAGGGCACTGCAAAAGTACCTTATTTTTTCAGTTCACGTTATATATGTAGCTAAAATAAATTAAGGAGTATTTGACTATTAAATTGTATTTGTATTATTTTTAAACGTAATATAATTTTTATTTAAATATAAAAATATTATATTTAAATATTAATTTTATTTTAATTAAAATTTAATGTAATCATTATTTATTATTTTATTTTTTATTATTTTTATCAATCATATCATATACTTTCTCTTTTTTTTCTCTTTGTTTTGATTAATCACATCACATATAATACAATTTAAATACTTTTTATCTAAATAAACATTGTATTTGAATGTAATGTAAATACTTTTTATCTAAATACATATTATATTTAATGCATTATATTTAAATACAATATGAACCTAATGCGTTATCCAAACATTCCCTTAAACAATTATATTAAATAAACCAAGAACGAAATGGAATAAAAATAAAAAAATAATAAAAAAAAAAAGACCTTGCTTTCCGTTTGCCATGATCCAACTTCACCGGGTGGTGCCAAGCCCACGTAAGCACCATCTCCACAAATGTCGTCTTTAGATTTGTACCTTAAATTGTGTATGTATATACATATATAAATTAGTTAGGGTTATAAAAATGAGATAGTAACTCTGAACTCTTATATTATATACACAATAATTTGAAGCAATGGGGGAGAATTTACCGGTCTCTCACAAGTAATCTACCACTAAGGCAACCCCGTTGATCCCATGATGGAAAGTCCTCAGAGGCTGGAAATGTGTAAGGCCAGCTTTGTACTTCTATCGTCATCTGAATACAGATTAATGGAATATTTAAATCCTTTTTTTTCCAATCGGTATTTGGTAATTGGTAGAGTGTAAAATGAACCATGACCAAATAAAATAGGAATGAAGAAATAGGAAATGGAAAATTGAGGGGGCGTTTGTTTTTGGTCTTGAAAATGATTTTCCATTTTCAAAAACACAGAAAATGAAAACGGTTTCAAAATAGCGTTTATTTATTTAACGTTTTCAAAACCGTTTCGAAAACACCGTTTTCAACTATGTTGTTTTTTTGGGTTTTTTGAAAACGAAAAAAAGTTGTTTTCACTTTTTGTTTTCATTTTCAAAAAATATTGTGTTTTTTAGGTTTTTTGAAAATGAAATGGGTTTTGAAAAAATATAACCAAACAAAGTTTCATTTTTATGTTTTTCAAAATATACACTCAGAAAACATAACAAAACACAGTTTCAGAAATAATCTTAACACAGTTTTCAAAACATTCTCATTTTCAATTTTTTTGAAAACAGAAAATATTTCAAAAACAATACCAAACGCCACCTGAAGGTCTAGCAATAACTGAATTTGATATGAACAAATTACCAAATATCAATTATATTTGTTAAATGAATATAATGGATAAGCATGATGGTGTGATACAGTACTAAGTCTAAGTCTAAGTCTAAATCTAAGTCTAGGGAATGTTTTTTTTTTTTTCTTTTCTTCAGAAGTGTTTTGAATTTTCCTTCTAGTTCAGAGAAATTGAGGAATGAATGTAGGCAAATATTTCATTTGCAACCCTGAAAAAACCTAAATTCTATATTGACCCTGCCTGTATATCATAATATTACTGTAATAATAATGCTACTCTAGAGTGTGTGTGTGTGTGTTTGTTTGTTTATTCAGTTGATAACAAAAAAGATAACTTTGTCTTTTATTTAAAATTAATGCAGAGAAGAATATAGTCTTTGTATTAGAGACCTGCATTTTAGCATCATCCCAAAGCTGAGCCCGAAATTGATCACTCCCAAATGGAACAGAATTGACATACGTGAAAACTGGGCCAAACACCTTCTTCCATGGTTCGTCGGGTTGGAGTTTCAGCACCATATCCTCTCCAGCATAGTGAGCGCTAAGAAACATCTGATTATACACGCACATATATATGTATATGTTCACGTGCACCATTAGAAAAAATAAATTTACCTCGTAACGCAGAGCAGGTTTTTGTAATTTCTTATAATAATGTAACGAGAGTTTTAACTGTCATTTTTCTCCATTGATATGTAGGAATTGTTTATAACTGTTTAGATTAATTTTTTAACAAAATAATTTATAAGTGTCAACGTACAAAATTATAGAAAACTGTTTTAAGTTATATATTATCAAATTATTAAAAAAGTTAAATCTAACAACTAAAACAACAGTCTTTATTCATATTAAAAAAATAAAGATTCTTATTATAAATATATTTGTTTCACAAAGAAAAAAAAAAAAAAAAAGACTCACAGCAAGGGCAGTGGGTCCCACATGAGATGTGAGATTCTGCTTAAGGGGTCCACCCGATCGGAACTCATTACTGGGTGTAATATGCCAGAACCCCACGGGCGGGTTATCGCATATCCACCCGTGGACCTTCAGATCTTTGTTCTCGCAAGAGTATTCGTACTTGTCATCCACCTGCATAATTATGCATTTTGTTTACCAAATCATAATTCGGCATTTCAGACTAATGTTTCAGATGACCTTTATTCTCCATTTTCTATTGATGATTGTTAGCATTCTGCCCCATCTCTGTAGGTCTTTTATATATGCATGCACGCATCTATACATTTTTACAAGAAACTACATATTTAAGACAGCGTTTGATAAACGTATTGTATTTTGATTATATTTGAATGAAATTTATTTTTTGAATGTTGTATTTGGTTGAAAAGTAATTGTTCTGTATTTGAATGAAAGGTGTGTTTGGATGAAAAGTATTTTAGAGTTGAAAAGTCGATATGATTGATAAAATAAAGATAAATAATAGAGTTGAAAAATTGATGTGATTGTTTTAAAAAACTTTTAAATAATAACTATTTTCGTAATACTATTAAAAAAAATTATATTTTAATATAAAATTTTATATTTTATATAAAATTATATCACATTTAAATATAATTAAAATATAATTATCGTACCAAATGCCTTCTAAATTTGTCCTTTTTTAGTTTAGCCGCTTCGTAATGCACAGGCTGCACCTAGGAAAACTAACTTATATGAATAGGGAATTCCACGTCAGTTTTGAACTGACGTGATATGTATTTGATATCCGTTAGAAAACCAACATTAATCCTTGTATAAATAAGAAGCCCATCTTGGAAAAAGAAAATTTTATTATTTTAATTAGAAAGTCTTTTTATTTTTTGTTTTTTAAATGAGCTGATGTTTAAATATATATAAAAAAATTCCGTTTTAAAAATAAAAAGTTATTTAAAATGAGAAAAAAATAATATTGAGAAATATATATTATGATAAGATTGAAAAATATTTATTTAAAAAAATAATAAATTGTAGAAGACATATTAAAAAAAAAAAGATTTAATTTCCTTTTTTTCAGATAGAAAAACTTAAAACAAACACTTTTTTTTACAAAATTTTTTCTCATTTCGAGAATAAACCTTCCATACACACAAACAAGATGCAAATCAATGTTGGCAGTCGCACATTTAGCGCTGGTTTTAAATATGGGAAATCCACTATATATTGCATATAGAAAATTCACTTCACATGTAGATACACACACACACACACATGAGCTACCTCTCCTTTGAACTTGGCCTCCACAGGATTCACAAGGAGGACAGCCTCAGGGACTGCAAGCTCTTGGGCTCTATCCGGTAGCCGGTCATCAGGAAGAGGCATGTATCTTTGCCTGTTGTCTGCTATTGCCATGTACTGAAACCTAACAATCAAAAAATTGAAGAAAAAAAATATAGAATTTAACCATATATTTAATATTTAGCAAATTAATCACAAGAAATTATATTAATGGTACTTGTCCTTTCTAAGCTTGAATACAATCCTGGTCTGGGGAAGGTTGAAAGGAGGCCATTCCTTCAAGTGCTCGTAGATCGCGTACGAGTAGAAGCCTGACGAATTACGAAGCATCACAAACCTGAAATTTAGGATGAATGAATATACTCAAGCCTTCGAAAACACTATTAAATATACAAAGAAACCGACAGGGGAAAAGCACATGTATATGAAGCAACTAGTGAAACAGATAAAGTATTGATCGCTCAAAATAATACAAATATCATAGAATTATTTATAATTATAATAGAAAAATTAAATTAATCCAATAAAGAATCAGTAGAAAAGGATTTTAAAAAAAGACCCAAATATGGAATAAAGTGAAAACCCTGGAGACAAGTGTTAATCCTAATTGTTCAGTAGTCATCATCATATTTTATTATATATCAACTTATATTTTATATCCATATATGTATATTTATATAAATTAAGGTACGGAGCATTATATATATTAGACATGGCTCTTATTTGATTAAAGAGAAATAAAAACTCTCAAATTTTAAACCTGAAAGCTCCCGTCTAAATTTATGATCATATTTTTATTACATGTCAATTTATATTTTGTTACGTATATCCACACACACACATACATACATATGGTTCTTATTTTGTTAAAGAAATATAAAGCTACTCTCAAGTTCCGAATTTGAAAGCCTCTCCTCCTATTTGATGAGTTATTTCGCCAAGAATATATTTATATTCATATATGCGTCTATATCAGAATTATACGTACATGAGCTTAAAATTTCACCTTATGTCTATGTTTAGGGGGACAAGTTGGCCCTCAAGAGAAGGATTCCAGTTTCTTGTGAATGAGATCTCTACCTGTTCCTTGTTTTCCACTATGACACTGAATTTTGTCCCTTTGATCCTGCAACATATACAGACATACATGTATGCACGATTTTTTTCATTGAACACTTGTTTACTTACAAAGAGGCAATAAGAGAAATTAGAGTGGCTGGCTCTTTCGAACGGCCAATCACTTTAAATGGAATCTCAAAGTTTAGTAGGGATAAATCAATGTTTTATTCTTTAGCTGTTCCTCAATATATCTTTTAGTGGGGATAAATAAATTTTCATTAATTTAGTATGAAAAATTTAGTTTTTAAAACAAAATTTTTCAGGCCATTTACTTAAAACGCATTAAAAAGAATTACACTTGCACAAATTCTTGCAATATTAATTACTTAAAAATGAAAAATGTACAAATATCTTTTAAAGGATATGATGATATGGACAAGAACGAACGAATATAGTTATATATCCTAATTTCCTTCGCTTTTTTTTTTTTTTTAATGCTTGTAACATTTCTTCGTTCCCATGATTTTCCTTTCACAAAAAACGTTGATGGTCAAAAAATATCGTGGATAAGAACATATAAAAGGGCTATATATGCGTACATTTTTTTTCCACACCTATCAAATATTCCAGTAGTTCCAGAACTTCCTGTTTTATTCCAAACAAGGTCCCAATACCTGCAAATTAATACGGTTCAAAGTACGTCCTTTTTTAAAACACGTATAACATGTCGACATTCTACTTAGGTAAAATGAGAAATTTGAATAGGAGCTCTTGGTTAAAATAATCTTATTATTTTAAAATATAAATGAGAGTAAAATGCCCCATGCCAACAAGCAAAAAAAAAAAAGTTACAATAAATCAAATTACGTTAGCGAAATTAGAGTACTTTATGGTCAATTTCACGCATTATAATGAATTATTGTATTAACAGGTGATGATATTTTGGTTTGTGTAAAAATATCTATCTCATAAAATAAGACTCTATATGTCATATATATATATATAAATATATATATATAAGACATTCCCTCTGTTTTCTTTCTCATTAAGAACTTCAAGTAGATTGTCGATGCCATTATATTCTATTCCGGTAATATTTCCATCTGGCTTTGACAACGTTACTCGAAGTATGCCGTTGTCCACAACCACCTACGCATCACAGACAACGCCAAACATATGTGCTGATTATGTCTCATACAATATACTGTTAACTAAAAAAATCGTACCAATTATAATATTATAATTCATATAACAAAGAATAAAACATGACTTACAAGATGCTTTCTAATACGCAGTTCGACCCCTTTATACGACATAGCTGCGAGGGCCTCGCTCGCTGGCCAAATCTTACTTATATGGAGAATAATTTAAAAAGAACATAAATGTTTTTTTTTTTGGGTGGTATGTTTGGTTTAGATGAAAAAAGAGAAGTGAATTTTCGCAAAGGTATGTAGTTTATGAGCTAATTAAAGTTAGCCAAACTCTTATAAATTAGTTGAGACTAAAATTTTGTTAAATATTGTGCTAATATATAGATGGAAATGGAAGGCAAATATTGCATGGTTTACAAGAATGGTTTAGGTATTCTATCAAATAAATAAGTAAAGAAATGTTTTAGTGTCTTTTTTTTTAAGGTATATACTTTACTTGGACGTAAATATCACGTATTTATTTTTTGAATTTTTCTTTGTGCTTTGGATAATTTCTTTACTCAGTCGTCACTGCATGTTACAGCCGTGCAGATTATCTCACCATATCCTTCAAGAAAATAGTAATATTTATAAGGCACGACAAAGGTGAAAAACCCTTTTTGACCTTTATGAAGCTAATGGTGTATTTTTTTTGTGTGAATATCTCTTTAAAGCAAAGTTGGACATAAAGAAATATATCATGGATGAAGTGTTTGCAATGAAAAGCTAGAAGTGGGCCTAACAAATGCTGGTCCGAATATGATAAATTATATTGAACTGTTTGTTTCATACCTTACTCTCTGATTAATGAATATAGTGATGTAACGCACCGAAGTGTTCACATAATCATTTCTTTCTAAAGTCACAACACATGGTAAAGGTATAAAGCTCCCTAAACACTATGTAGTATTAGGCTTCATGACAATCCATTGATCTATGAGCGTATCCCAATCCTACCTGTTTATGTCTTTGCTTCGAGGTTAGGTTACAAATCCATGGTTGCATCTAACAGCAAGATTCAGACACTTTTTCAAGGTCCAGACCATGCAAGTCCATCCCAAACTCAAGTTTGTTCTCGTATTATATATGATGGATTATGTTTCGGATATACGGTTCGTAAATGTATGCTCAACCGTTGGAAGAGCAAAGTGCAAGAATTTAGGAGGCGTTTGGTACAACAATTACATTTTAATTATATTCAAACGCAATGCAATTCTACACTAAACGCAAATTTTACATTCAAATTCAATTCTTTTCAAAAGTGCTACGAAAACAATTACTATTCAAAATTTTTTTAAAACAATCACATCAACTTTTCAACTCCACTATTTATCTCTACTTTTACCAATCATATCAACTTTTCAACTCTAAAACACTTTTCATCCAAACACACATTTCATTCAAATACAAAACAAATACTTTTCAACCAATAACAATATTCAAAAAATAAATTTTATTCAAATACAATCAAAATGCAATGCATTTACCAAACGGCTTCGTTGCATAATGACAATATTACAACAATTAGTTGAAGAACCCACGATGAATTTTGTGATCTTATTCTTGAGAATAATGGAAAGTTGAAGAAAAAAAGGTAAAGAGCAAGTTTTGATAAACAGTTACGTATATACTTGTATGCCAGCTTCAATTTTCCCCAAAAAAAAAAAAGTTGAAAAAAAAAAATCTGCCTCGATGAAATCCCTTCGCAACAAATAAAAGTGCTTTGTTAAAAATGCACGTAGTCTTAAGATAGAAAGAGAAAAAAAAAAAAAAAAAAAGGGAGAGACAAAAAAAAAAAAGGAAAAAAGAAAAAGAAAGTAGTCTTTTCTACTTTAAATCTTCACTATTATACAAGGACTCTATCATGAGTAAAAATTTCAGCACCAAGTTGTTGACATGATATTCTATGTGGTGATTGTCGAATTTAGTGAACATATATATGCTAGGCTAGCTATTACATTGAACTTTGATTCTCTATGCATGCCATACTTGAACAATATATACCAAAAAAAAAAAAAAAAGCATTTAATTGTAATTGTAAAAATAAATGATATTTTTTATATCTTTTGTTCGAATAAGTACATCATGAATTAACCTATGAAATTAATGATTGAGGATTAATTAATCCCTCTTTTTTCTTTGAATATTTTAATAAATAGAAACGACAACAACAATTAATGGGATTTTGTACTCAAATAATCAACAGGGCCTTCTAAACGAATGTAGTCATAGATAATTCCCTGGAAAGGGCTGGTGCTATTTATTCTGGTTAAGAAAATTGTGTTGTTTCCTTCCATAAGCTGAGTCCCTGGAATGTCTATGTTGTACAGCCAATACAGCCCATGGATTCCATGTCTAGCTATGGTGTTGTCTTGTCCAATTACTCCAGTGCTAAATAGAGGAGAAATCGTTTTTGGGTCGTTTATCCGAACCTTAAAATGAGAGGGAAAATGGGGGGAAAAAAGTTAGAAATTGTCGTGTATTATGATGTATATATTGAGTGCATCTGCAAAATTAGAGCATAGGAGTCAACACTGCATCTTTTATGTGGTGGGTTCTATGTTTGCTCTTATACGGAGTTGGCTCCGAGAACATTTTCGTTTGTCAAAAGTAAACATAAATGAGAAAAAAGAAAGAAGCTAAGTCTGCACTAGAACAAACAATAAAATATGACATACTTGCAACTCGGAAAAATGTGCAGAGGCTAGGGCTATTCTTAACGTGTAGGTTTGGGTCTCATCCACATGATTGGGAAGGCTGAACCTTATTTGCCATGTACTTCCTTCGTATGTGTTATTATCTCTCTTCCTGCAAAACAAATAAAAACTTTCACACTGAAACACGCATATATATATATATATCCTTTATAGTTAAAAAAAAAAAAAGAAAAAAAAGAAAAAACCCTTAATCTTATAATTCAATTGCTGAAACCAAGGCTACACCCAAAACAATAATAATAATAACTTTAATAATTAGCTAGGGTAATTTCAACACAGCTAGTATTTTTTTTCTTTTTCAGTGAAAGCTATAGACATTTCCTCCATTAATTACCCTGTCAGTTTGAAAATATGTTCAAAGAAAGCTAAGCGTCAGGAATAATGCTAACGGCACCATAAATGACTAACACCATGCATTAATAAAAAGTAAATCTTATAATAAAACCCTTTAGATATAGTTCACTTTTTATTAATTGTTGTATTAAACACCGATGTTACTTCCTCAACAAGTCATACCTCGTGACCTGAACAAAAAACCAATCTCTACTGTAGTCATTGACACCAACTGTGTAAACCAAGTCGCCATCAGGATACAAGTCTGCATATCTTTCCCACAGTCCATACTGCCTAAACCTGCCAATAAGATAATATACATGATTAAGATTAACATTAGACCAAGTTGTGGCAACCTTGTTAATTAAGAAGTACAAACTTGTCCAAAAATTAATGCCCTAAGTTAGCCAGTTAATCTCATTTGTATAGTATGGTAATTAGTAAATTACTTTTCGGGGTGATTAACATAGAGTTTGTTGACATAATCGGGATTAGGATCGGGTACGTAAAACTCTGCGGCTGAGCGGTCAGGAATGCCAATTTCCCACAATGTTGGCCCGTTTCTTGGAGGCTCGTACACAAGATCACCCACATCTACATCAGAACCTGTGACATCACAAGTGCATTATAAGAATATTCCAACAAGTTTTCATATATTTTTCTCTCTTTTAATCACTCTAAGTACTGAAAAATGATACCTGGAGATATAGTAACAAGATAATCATAACGGTAATCACCGATAAAACCCGGGACCCACGCATAAAGATTGTAATCGCCTGCTCTTATGTTGTTAATGCAAAAATAACCATTCTTGTCTGCTCTGCTCCAAAATTGATAACCCTGCCATAGCATAACATGTAAAGACATTTTTAAGGTGATGTCGTTTTTACATGAATTGAAGGACCTACTGCCGATAGCAATGAAATAGTGATTATGGATACTTTTTTCAAGTCTAATGTAGTCATGATAGAGTTTGAATCCCTGCGTCGTTATTTTGAAATTCAACCTTAAAAGTGACATTTTTCGTAGGTACTATAAGTTTTTTATGGACTAATTAAATATAGTTGAACCTGATAGGTCTCAAATGGACAATGAATGGGGGCAATGGCAGAGGCAGGGGTGTGAGTAGGGGGCCGCCGCCACCTACAGAAATTTTTTTTCTTCTATTTTTATCCTAAAAATTTTATAATTTTATATTTTACTCCAGTTAAAAATAAAAAATTCTCATATTTCCCACTTTGCCTTCAATAAAAATTAAAAGCTCTCACATAGCCCTCATCAAAATTAATTCTATAAAAAATGTTTATAATTTTTCTATTTTAGCTCCATTAAAATCAAAAACTCATACATAAACTTACTAAAATAAAAAATTCTCATATAAAAAAATTTTTGGTGTATGCTTCTATTGCAATAAGTTTCTAACTCTACTCAGAATGGGAGTGTACCAGCCCCCCCTATGAATTGAAGGACATTTTTTTTCTCCCTTTCTTTTTGCGCAATCTTACTTTATAATATTACCTTAGTTTCTCTTTGCCAAGATCCAACCTCTCCTGGGGGTGCCAGCCCCACAAAGGCACCCTCTACATTTATTTGCTTCTTGCTAACATACCTAGATAACCAATTAGTGTATTAGTTAAATTCATGAAACTTTAGAAAATAATAGGGGAAAAAATATTTCTTAATTAACTTGTTATTCTTCAAAAGGTTAATAAAAATGTATGAGACTCAGAAGAAAGTGACTACCCGTCAAGAAGTAGTAATCTACCACTCATGTTCCCTCGCTCTTCCAATGAAGGAAAGTCCTCTGATTGTGGAAAATCATATGGCCAGCTCTGGACTTCAACCTCCATCTGCCAAAAATAAACAAAATAAGTAATTATAGTTCCATTGTCTGTATATTAGAGTCTTTGTACAGTCTTATATCAGTAGTATATTTTTTTTATTACTAAAAATCTTGTAAAAAAACACATCAAAATAAAAAAATCATATAAATCTCTAATTTTGTGATGTGAGACCTGTTTATTAGCGTCCTCCCAAAGCAGCTGAAGTGGGTCAGGTTCTTCTTCCAACAAAGAGTTGAGATAGATAAAAACCGGGCCATAAACTTTCTTCCAAGGCTCATTTGGTTCAAATTTCAGAATCAATTCCTCTCCTGAATAATGTGTACTATGAAATATCTGATTCACACAAGTTCCAAGTGGAGGTCAAGCTTTCATTAAATACAATATTTTTATTTAATATTATGTATCACTCACCATTAATTTTCAACAGTACATACATTTACACGTAATTATGGGAATAATCACTATTATCATACAAAGACCTACACAATTTCGCATAATTATTTTGGCCTAATTGAAGGATTAGTGACGCGTAGTGCCTTTGAATTTATCTATAAACCAAGCTCATCTTACATATAGAATTGAATCAAATCCTTATCGTTTTATTGGCGAACTCCAAGATTTTTTAAGTAACAAAAAGGATGGATTCCGAATGGCACAACGATCCACCTTGTTCTGTAGGAAAATAAAAAAGAAAGCAGAAACCAAAAAAAAAAAAAAAATGCATAAACACTCACAGCAAGAGTGGTTGGGCCAACATGAGAAGTGAGGCATTGTTTGAGGGGTCCACCCGATCGGAATTCATCATTGGGAGTGATCTGCCAAAACCCAATGGGCGGGTTAGTGGATATCCACCCATGAACCCGATTGTCCTTGTTCTCACGAGAATACGCGTACTTGTCGTCTACCTGTAAAATTTCTCACCAATTCCACACTAAAATCGTTTTTTTTTTTTAATGCTACACATTTGTAACCTTTTGACTATATTTTCAAAATCTATTAGCCTGTTCCTAACGTAGTTCTGCTTTTTCATAGGAAAAAAAAAATGAACAAGTTAAATTTCATTTTTTTTGTTTTGCTAATTGATTAAATTTTATTTTTGTTCTCTCGAGTAACACCTTCTTCACATCGTACACATTTTCCAAATAACTTTAATTAAATAGTGTTTTTGACTAACTTAGATTAGCATTTTAATTTTTTGAAATATAAGGATCAAGCATTTTCATGTGACCCTACAAATTTGTGAGCAATTTATAGATAATATTATTTATAACCGGTATTGGAGCACTAGCAAGATCAAATATGCAACTAATTTTCAAAGGCAGAACTCAGGACTATCTCTTGACCTTGTATGCTTATATGCGCTATAAAATCATCAAGTGGTGGTGATTTTATGACTATTTGCAGCGTTATCTTTCCTAAATTCAAAGCGAACATAATTATGGGAAGAAATGGTACTTCTCCTTTGAACTCAGGCTCTACGGGGTTGACGAGTTTCACTGCCTCTGGATAAGCCAAGGCTTGCCCTCTTCCTGGCTTCCTGTCCTCGGGAAGAGGCATATATCTTTGTCTATTGTCTGATATGGCCATGTAATGAAACCTATGTACAAATAATGGCATACTTTATTATAAAATTGACTAACTAGCAAACTTGAAAAATATTCGATATTTGAAAAAAAGTGGATTTTATTTATGATTCTTGTATTGTGAGACCTAAAAACCGCGTCTAATAATATTGTCCCTCGATACGGTTGAGTAAACTTAAAAGCTTTTAGTTCACGTGGAAATTACTTGTCTTCTCTCAGCTTGAAGGCGATTCTGGTATTGGTGAGGTTGAAAGCTGGCCATCCATTTTGGTGCTCATATATCCCATAGGAGTAGAATCCAGATGAGCCACGTAGCATTATGAATCTTTCCAATAAAAAGACAAGAAAAGAAAAGAAAATTTCTCAGTAGTGTTTATTATTAATCAATTTCTGCATCAAAAGATCAGTAGTAATAAGAACGAATATATATATATATATTTATATATATATATATGTATGTATATTTGCTTGCCTTTTGTCTATGTTTAAAGGGACCATTTTACCCTCGAGAGAGAAATTCCACGTTCTGGTAAACGAAAGCTCTATTTGCTCCTCATTCTCCATTATTACCTTAAAGTCTGTCCCGTCAAGCCTGCATTGTCACAACTTAATTAACCACCACTTTGTTATATTCCACTTTGACCTCATCTTTTGTTCTTTATTTATTATGTTTTTGCCAAATAATATTATAATCCGTTTATATCAAGTGTTTTTAATTTTCTTTTTTCTTTAAAAAAAAACACAAACCAAAAAAAAAAAAAAAAACACAAACCAAAAAAAAAAAAACGAAACAAGTAAGGGAAAAAAGAGTGACCAAGTTACCAACACATACCTATCCAAGGAACCCTTTTTTCCTTTACTTCCATTCCCAATCCAAACAAGGTCCCAATACCTACATAAACACCAATAAACATATAATTCAGAACAGAGCAAAAAAAATATATATATATATATTTGTATACACACACAATATACAGTATAAACTTTAAGTAGAAGGGTCAATTTTTGCCTTAGCTTAAATTGAGGCTTCATTTTAATAATATAACTAAATCATAATTTTCGTTAAAATTAAAACATACCCTCTGTTGGCTTCATCGTTAAGAGCAAGCACATTGTCAACGCCATTATATCTAATTCCGGTGACTGATCCTCCCGGTTTCGATAGCGTAACTTCAACTATGCCATTGTCCATCCCCACCTACATAAAAAACACATCATTCCACTTCAAAAAATAAGAAAAAAAATGTTTTTTTTTTTAAATAAACAAAACAAAACATTATTAGCACAAATTCTTACATATTGATCTTGGACATGCAACTGCAGCGCCGGAAACGACACGGGTGTGCTGTCGTCAGCCGGAACCGTGAACTTAAGATGGCGAGACTCGGTGCTGGTGGTGAAGAGAATCAAGAACGACATCACCATCACAACACTGAATTTCGTGAGAAGCCATGTTTGGGATGTGGCGTAGAGGCTAAGGACATGAAAATTGGTCGGTCCATTTGCATTTGCTCTAGGCAATCTAATAATAATATTGCGAAAGCTAGACATGTGAATCAGAAACTTTTGGGACAGCATTTGGCAACAGAGTCGACGTTAAATCACTTTTAACTGCGGGGTATTTCTTGTTGCTTTTTATTTATTTATTTATTTTTGGCCTACTTTCCTTGAACTAGAAGACAAGACAGGTATTCCCTTTTCCTTTCACTTTCTTGTGATCCTCGTATACACATATATATATATACACACACATCACATGTATATATATATATATTATATGATCAACTCTTGGATTTGTCGCCACCTTAATTTTTTTTTTTTTTTAGTTTTTTTCAACTTAAAAGGCTCACGAGCGGCTATTTGGAGAGAATCACGTTTTCTTGTGACATATGCTTGTGTTTGTGTGCTTGAAAGTTTTTATTGTTCTTAACGTTGGTTTGGAGAGTTCTTAAACCAACCATATTCTCACGAACAAACCAACCACTTCAGTTTGTGACCGGATTTGAAAGATTTGGTTATAAATATTATCGTCCGTTTTTGTAAAGAAAATGAAGATTGACAAGATTTTTTTTAGTGATTTGGTAATATTCCTTGTATTTATGAAAAGAAATAAATAGCCAATAGTAGAAAAAAAAATCCAATTTTACGGCCAATTAAATATTGGCAACTGATTCTGGTAAATTAAAATGAGAAATAAAAAGTACTTTAATTAATTATGAAAATGTTAAAGGCAAGATCTTCGGCAGTTACTTGCTAGATTTCCTGCGGTAAATTAATGAGACAAGTACGGTCTCCATTGATAGACCAATTTGCCCTCCATTGGTTCCAGTTATTCTCTTTATATTTCCCATTTTAATGATGTTCATTTACTCGGCGTTTGTTTTTGTTTTAAAAAGTGATTTTTTATTTTTTAAAATATTTAAAATAAAAACGATTTTAAAATAATATTTATTTATTTAATGTTTTCAAAATTATTTTAAAAATATTATTTTTAATTAAGTTTTTTATTTTTTGAAAGAAAAATTATTTTTATTTTCTCCTTCTATTTTCTCTCATTTTTTCTTTTTTTGTCTGTGTAGCGTCAATGATGATCATATCCAATAATGACATCCATCTCTAATGAAGGGTGATAATCATGGAATAACGACGATAGCAACAGTTTTCTCGCGATAACGACTATTGACTTATGACTTAAATCTCGTCATCACGGCTACCTAGAGCTTTAATCACCAATATCTTCTACCTCTACTCCTCGTTACAAAACCTGTCACCAAAGATTTTTTTTTAAATTACAACTAATAATTTATTTTTTATTATTTTTTAAATTAAAAATAAATATATTTTTATAATATACTCACTTATAAAATAGATTTTCAAGATATATTACTAAACAAAGTTTATTTTATATTTTTCAGAATATGCACTCAGAAAATATTACTAAATACAATTTTAGAAACGTTCTTAATACAGTTTTCAAAATATTTTTTTTTAAATAAAAAACATTTCAAAATCAATTTCTGCTTTAGTTTTTTTGGGGGAAAAAAAAGTCAAAATTTTAGTAGTCATGTTCATGCGTTAGGCTATATGCCATTTAACTTGATCGTGCAATTACCAAATAAGATGAGAAATTCTTACCCTTTTGTTTTCGGAAATTTTTTTTTTGGTGAAAATGTAAACCTCACGTATGATATAATTATTAGATATAAAAATATTATTAAATTATATTAACAAGAACAATACACAAAATCTTCGTGATGTAAGATTCGCTCAATTAAAACTAGATATTCTAGTCCTCTTTTCATTGCTATACGTACCGTCCAATATATATATATATGTATATATTTTTTGAAAGAGTATTGGCCAATAATTTTGATTTATTTATTGTCATTTTAAAACCATTTTGTTATTATTGATTATTTTTTAGGGGATTTGTTTAATTACTTATTACTAAAATTTATTTTTTCAGAGGGAATTATATTTTTTAAAGAAAAATATTTTATTAATATTCTTCAGATACATTATTAAAAGAACTAAAAAAATTACATCCTTTTAAATATTGTATATATTTTAAAAATTATATCTTAATTAAGTAATGACGAAGAAGAATGTAAAATGGTTATACGTTTTTATTTTTAAATCTTAATTTTAGTTACGAGGTCCTTAAACTTATATATATAAGTTTAAGGATCTCATAACTAAGTTAGGCAAAGGGATAGCTCTTCTATGCTGAATATATAAGTTTAATATTCCAGAAAAAAAAAATATATATATATAGATATATAAGTTTGGTGAAGTGAAATAGGAAAGGGATGACGGGTAGAAGAAGGAATTAGAGGGAGGATGAAGTAAGAATCCCTTGTTTGGTAGGAGTTAGGACAGTAGGACATCTAGATAAGAAAACATGGCAGGTATAGAAATATACTAATCATATATATATATATATATTTATATATGTATATATAATATGTGTTTGTGTGTGTGTGTGTGTGTGTGTGTGTGTGAAAACGTTAACAAACTTGATGAGTAGTCTGTGGGGACTTATAGTCCTCAAGTTTAGGCACCATTTAGTAGCTTTAAAGTTGTTAACTGTAAAAGCTTTTTTCTTTGCAAAAATCTAATGCGCTTTTTATCTGACATCTGACATTCAGTAGTTATGAACAGATTCACTATCTTTTTTTTTTTGGGTTTAATTATATGATTTTTTCTCGAATGTTTTGGTTACCTAAGCATACTTTAATACTACATTATTGCCTAGACGGCAGTTCATGTACACCAAACATGTGCATTTGTGGAAACAGAGCTCTTCGTATTAAACAAATAGTCGTTTGATGAAAATGATAATTTTAGGAGGCTCTAAGGTGGTTGGTTTTGAGTCATAATCACATTGACAAAAAACAAATAAACTTCTATGATTGACTGTTGTAGGACCTCAATTCTAACACTAACATTTTTTTTACCAACCATTTCTTTTAAATGTCAAATTTAAAGAATAATAATTTACATGTCACATCAATTAGTATCAAAATTAAGTTAAAATTAGAATTTGTGTACTTAACATTATTCTTTATAATTTTGTTACAACACGTCCAACATATTCAATTTTTCAATAAAAAAGGGATTTCATGAAACCCCCTATGATATTCCTATCAATATCTTAATTTACGTGAACAATAATAAGAACATGAAATAATTTCTTTGATCCCTTTAGGAAGTTGAAGAAGATGGAGGATTTTCTAAGCGGATATAGTCATACATAATGCCTTGAAAAGGACCACTACTTCTTGGCTGCGTCAAAAATATCGTATTATCCCCTTCAACAAGCTGAGTTCCTTTTATGTTCACGTTGAATAGCCAATAAAGACCATGGATTCCATGTCTTGCAATCGAATTGTCTCTCCCTATTAATCCACTTGTAGACACAGGAGATTTCGCCTTCGGATCGTTTACTCTAACCTGCAAAATAAAACACAAACATGTAAATACTCAAGTCCTAAATGACTAGTCTTATACTGTAATGGACAGAAATATAGTGTATAAGATGTCGTTTATTCTAGATAATAATGATTTTAATAATTAAATATTGTGTTATATGTAAGACTAGTTCATAAAAGACTAAAGCCTTTTCTTAGAAACCTTCGTGACTGTAGATTTTACATGATATTGAAAAGGAAAAAAATAAAAATAAAAAATTTATACCTGCAATTCAGAAAGAGTAGCAGATGCTAGTGCTAGTCTGAGCTTATAGGTACCACTTTGGTCCACTTTGTTTAGCTTGAAATGGATTTGCCATGTAGTTCCTTGATATGTGGTGTTATCTTTTTTCCTACAAGGCAACAAAAATCTTGTACGCTTGCAACTCAATTTGTTACATTGACGAGGTATGTCAATTTTAGAAGCAACTAGGCAACTTAGTGATCAATGCTGGTGGTAACATAACAATCATAAATATCTTTCTTAGATCTTTTACAATCCCAACATCAAAATTTAAATCTTCACGTCTTCATTTTGAGATCCAGCCTTAATAAATGATGTTTCTCGTGGAATTGTATAGTGGACTAGACAACTTTAAATTATGTCTGACGAGAGAATGTGTTAGATTCTAATATTATTCTATTAGATTCTCAAATAGATGGTGAAAAATCGCCGTGAGGACAACAACGCGGATAATTTTTTTCACTTAGCTAGTAGCTAGAGCTTTCCATTTTGTAGTGAAGAATGTTTGGTGTAAATTTTAGGGGGGGATTTTTATTTTTATTTTTTTTGAAAATATTGTATGTTCAGTAACAAAGTGACATTAGAAGTAGGAAGAAAATTGCACCTGGTAACCTGAGCAAAAAACCAATCTTTGCTATAGTCACTGACGCCAACTGTGTAAACCAAGTCTTTATCAGGATATAGTTCTGCATATCTTTCCCAAAGTCCATATTGCCTAAACCTGCAAACAATCAAAACAGAATCACATTTGAAACCCGAATCTTTATCGAAACGTTTTACTTGGTTCCGTTTTGACGATTAATCCGTTCATAAGCGTATGATCACTGTGTCAGTCATTAGAAAATAGTTTTTTTTTTTTTTGTTAAATGCAGAGGAGAGAGCTAGCAGAGCTAATGATATGCTTACTTATCAGGGTGATTAACATAAAGTTGGTTAATGTAGTTGGGATTAGGATCAGGAACATAGAACTCTGCAGCAGAGCGGTCTGGAATTCCAATTTCCCATAATGTTGGGCCACTTCTTGGAGGCTCATAAACAAGATCCCCCGTATCAATGTCACAACCTGTTTCAAAAACCAAAGCCCTTTAGCAAAATCGTTATACACTTACATATTATCCATATTCATTTGTACACACACACACACACATATATATATACATATAGATACGTTTTTTTTTTTTTTATAAAATATCTCTTAAAATGATCAACTTTGATGAAGATTTAAGTATTTAAAACATAATTTAACAGTAATTATACACCTGAATTTTTTAGAAAGTTTAGAGTTTAGGTCTTCTAATTCTCAAATTCAAGAAAAAAAAATTTTTTTTGTTCCTGTTTTCAAGGTAATAGAATTCAAATTCAAATCTCAATATTAATAGTTGGTGATGAATTATGTACTATCTCTAATAACATATTAATCGAGTTAGATGTATAGTATAATAGTAATTTTAAAATGATTTTTTAATTTTTTTTACCAACCTAAATGTTTTTATTATTAAAATAAAAGAAAAGAGACAAGTTGTACCAGAGGTTATGCCAAGGACCACATCGCAACGATAATCTCCAATGAAACCGGGGACCCATGCATAAATATTGTAGTTTCCAGTACGTATATCATTGATGGAGAAGTACCCATTCTCATCTGCTCTGCTCCAAAATTGGTAATCCTAATTACAATTATCAAATATCTGATTAAAGTTACGCCAACACAAATTTTATTGCCCACTAATATTTGTAAATAATAACCGATTGTTATAAATAGCTCTATCTTATTCAATTAATTTCCATATAATATGTTATCGCAATTGGCTTAGATCTACCCAAATGACCTGTAAATTAATTATTTATTTAATAGACCAATTAAATTTTGTCCACAAAGTAATTATTAACTTAAATGTAGTATATTATTAGGTCTAATATTGACTATTCATTATTTTTAAAAGAAATTGATTCCTATGACAGTTTTTGAATATTTATTTAAAAAAAAAAAGAGTCAAACTTTTTTTTAATGATATTGGTTGATGGATTAATATTAGCTATCTATTAAATAATCAATCACTAATTGATCTTTTTAAGCAAATGACAGACTTAAGTTAATAATATTAGTGTTATTTATTAAAAAAATACTTTAAAAAAAAAGCATTTTCCCACATGTGATTCCTTTACGTAGTATAAAAACTTGTGATTTTTCAAAAACAAACTTCTAAGTTAGTTGAAAAGAGATTACGAAGTCACCTTGCACTCTCGTTGCCAGGATCCAACGTCTCCCGGCGGGGCTAACCCCACATATGCACCATTTGCCGAAATATAGTCGTCGCCAATATACCTATATATACATATAAGCAATGAATATATTGATGTAAAACAAAATGATCGAATTACTTAATTAAAAAAACGTAGTTATTGGAGCATTAGCTTAATAATAAATTCACATTTACTTTTAATATCGAGATTTAGCATTAGAATCCTCTATCTCAAATTATTATCAAAACAAAATGGAAAAAAAAAAAAAAAAAACAAAGATGTAGATACAACTAACACGAAAAATCTTTCTTTTCAAAGAAAAAAAAGGTGAATTTCTTTGATATAATTTCACTAAGCTGTCAAAGTTGAAAACACATAAACAAAAAAGCTATTCAATCTAGTCGGGTTGAATATTTAGACTCTAACAAATAATGAATCCCACCAAATGGGACACAAATCATTGTAAAGGGTTCGGACTCAACCCAAAAGACGACTTTACATCGGACATCTTGACTTGGCATTGTTTACCTATCTTTTACGAGTAGTCTTCCACTGACATTTCCACGTTGTTCTGACTTTTGGAAATCTTCTGAAGCTGGGAAGCTGTACGGCCAGCTCTGCACTTCGATATTCATCTGTTTTTCCATTGAATTAGTTTGGCTTAATTATAAGGAATATAAGTAGGATCTACAGATATATAACACTGTTGTGTTCTATATATATTAATGAAATATATAAAGTAGGTTTGTCAAACTAGTTTTTTTTTTTCTTCTTCTTCTTCTTTTTAAAGGTTAGTTAAAGTAGTAAATTTAATTACCTGTGTTTTAGCGTCCCCCCATAGCTGAAGAGGGTCGCTTCCATCAAATAAAGAGTTGAGGTAAATGAAAATAGGGCCAAAAACTTTCTTCCACTGCTCCCCGGCTACAATTTTTGGCACCAAATCCTCCCCGGAATAATGAGCACTCAAAAACACCTGATTTCATGATGTAAAACTTCCGTAGATATTTAGCTTTCTTACAATTATAAATTATGTATACACATATAACCAATATAGTTAATATGAGAGGACATTAATTTGCGTTGTGAAATAAAAAAGATTAAAATGAGAGGGGGGGAAAAAATACATTTTTTTGTAGTTATATAACTTCTCGTCGTTATTTTAATGTGATCAACATGTCGTTTGTCTAGAAGAAACGATTTTTCGAGTGCTTTCATCGTTATTGTCTTATTTCAATGTCGTTTTTTTCCTTAAAAGAACAAGCAGCATATCCTGTCGTTTTCTTGTTTCTCAAAATGAAAATGGAGTGTTATTTAGTTTATACGGAGTGCTTCATTTATGTTCAGCATCGTTTTATCCATGAAAGATATGCAGTTTCTTTTCCTGTGCAAAATGTCGTTTTTATTTCAATGTCCTTTCTTGTTGAAAGTGAAAAACATAACAACGTCAGCAATAATAATATTAATAATACGTTGTTTGCGCCATTTTCTCCTTTATCAGCAGCAAAAAACGTCATGTCGTTTGCTCTTCATGTCATTCACTTCCTTCTTGTTAAAATGGCATGTAATTTGCTTTGTCGTTTTTTTCACAACGAGAAAGCTCTGTGAATATGTCTAGCAATGGAACTTAATACGACATGTCGTTTTATTTGTTGTCGTTAAGCAACGTGACGACGAACTACACTCCATATTTATCACCAAAAAAAAAAAAAACGAACGATAAAAATAAAAATAAAAGAGTGGAAAAAGAAAGAAAAACATACCGAAAGAGCAGTGGGGCCAACATGGGAGGTGAGATTCTGTTTAAGGGGCCCACCGGATCGAAACTCGTCGCTGGGGGTGATGATCCAGAATCCGACCCCATTGTTGGGCTGCACATCCATTGATATCCACCCATGCACCTTTATGTCTTTGTTCTCACACGAGTATTGGTACTTGTCGTCCACCTTCTCAATTTGCCCACCCCCCGCATGCAAACGTTGCATAATTTCATGATCAAAATGACATATACTTTGCTGCTTGATAACCATATCTAATGATCCAAAAAAATGAATTCGAATACAAAATACACACACCAAAAAGTGCTAAGATATAGAGATATATAATGACTACAGAATAGTTTATGGAAGAGGTCGGTCGTCAGTTTCAGATTATAATACCAATGTTGGTTAGAATTACGTACCTCTCCCTTGAACTCTGGCTCCACGGGATTCACAAGCAGGACAGCCTCTGGATAGGCCAAGGCTTGGCCTCTCGGCGGCGACCGGTCATCAGGGAGAGGCATCTTCCTTTGCCTGTTGTCTGCTACCACCATGTAGTGAAACCTGCTTTTGCGGTCACATTGTGGCAATGTTAAATGATGTCATACTTTCATCAAAATGTAGGAATTATTAACTTTCTATGTTAAATAAATTAATTAATTAATAAGTTTGTGAAACCTGTGCTATTTATTTATTTATTTTTTCTTCTAAAGATATGAGATTAAGAAAGGAGAGGAAGTTTAAAAAAAAAAAAAGAAGGGCTAATACTTGTCTTTTCTGAGTTTGAAAGCAACTCTTGTTTCACCAAGGTTGAAAGCAGGCCATTCGGGTAGGTGCTCATATATGGCATATGTGTAAAAGCCCGAGGAGCCCCGCAGCATTATGAACCTATATATATATATATATAGCTTCAAAAACCACTTATTAAAATATCACAAATTAACTATTGTACAATATATATATATATAAATACATAAAATGAAGTAGGACCTTTTATCAATGTTTAATGGCACAAGCTTGCCCTCCATTGAAGCATCCCATGTTCTGGTGAAAGAAATCTCCACTTGTTCTTCACTTTCCACTATAACCTTGAATTTAGTTCCTTTTATCCTGTATATACACACATGTGCGTGTGTGTGTGTGTGTGTACGTTAATATGCATAGAGCAATAGTACTATAGAAACTATTTTCTTTAAAAAAAAAAAAAAGGGAACAGATCACTTACACATCAAATATTCCAGTGGCTCCAGTGCTAGTTGGTGAGTTCCACACCAGGTCCCAATACCTACATATACATTTTGAAATGTTGATAAAAAAGAAGTATATAATCAATTGCCAAACAAGGATTAAAATATAATTTGTGAAGTTTAGTGATTAATTACCCTCTATTGGATTCATCGTTAAGGACTTCCAGCAAGTTGTCTACACCGTTGTATCGAATTCCGGTGACAATTCCATCCGGGTTTGATAATGTTACTTGAACTATACCGTTGTCCATCACCACCTGCGAAAGAGACAATTCATAGAAAATGGTTACAATTAAAAAAAAGATTAAGGGGTATATAATTTAGATTCTGATTAGTATATTTGAAGTAATTTTACATGTTGATCTTGGATACGCAATTTTACTCCAAGTGGCGGCATGGTGAGACCTTTTAATTTCAAGGTTGAGTTTTGGATGAAGAATATGCGGATTAATCCTATAATTTATAAAGAACTCTACTGGTCAAACGGCGATTTTGTTAGAATCCCATCTCTCTAATTTTGAGAAAAACATATGATATAAATGGCATTAAGAATTATCTATATATATATATATGTGTGTGTATGTGTGGCTTATATGAATTTCTTGAAGAACAAGCGATCTTTTTGCCACTATTTCCCTTTATAATCTCTTTGCTTAGTCGCCACCATTGTTTGTTGAGGTCGGATATGTCTTGCAAGAGTCGCTAAGTAGATCAAAGCCAAAGCATATTATGGTGCCATATGTGTGTGTGTGTGTGTGTGTGTATATAAAAGCTTGGAAACTTATGATGAAGTTGTGTCATTGTCGTTCAATAAGCATACAACATTCTTTAACAACATATGGGCGGCACTGGCCATTTATGAATCTCCATTTGCACCGTCCAAGCTCGGTTCACCACACGTAATGCAACTCTATATTGAAAGCAAATTGAGAAAAAATAAAAAATAAAAAGGTTGCACAGATGCAAAGCTACAGCTTATGATAGGTTTATATAACATTATCTTAAGGTTCTGTACCTCATATTTTATCTAGGGTGAAGTTTATTTGAAAATGCTTAATTGTTAATTAAAAAGCTGATTCCTGATTGCTATCAAATATCATTCCTTTTTTTTTTATTTTTTTTTAGTAAATGGAGAGGGGGAACTAAAGCTGCAAAAAAAATTTTTGCAGTTAATCAGGCAAAAATCAACACAAATACGGAGAAAACAAAGAGGGTGTTCGGTTTTGTTTCCAAAACTGATTTCACGATTTCCTAGGAAATCGATTTCAAAATCGGTGTGAAATTGTGTTTGGTTTGTATTGTTTTTGAAAACAGATTTCAAAACGAATCCAAAATCGCTTTTGCTCCCAATGTAAAATTGAAAACGATTAAAAGTTGTTTTCTCTGATTTCATTTTTCTCTCCCATTTCTCTGATTTTATTATTATGGTTAATTAAGATTTAATTGATATAGTAATTACTTAAATATTATGATTATTAATTTTTAATTCATTTTTCAATTAAAAAATTTTATTAATTTTTAATTTTTGGTATTCATAATAAATTTTTTTTAAATCAAACATAAATATGTTTTTATAGAATACTTATAAAATGACTGGTTTTCAAAAATATAACCAAACACAGTTTCACTTTTTTGTTTCTCAAAACATATGCTCAGAAAATAAAACCAAACACAATTTCAGAAACGTTCTCAGAATTGTTTTCAAAACGATCTCAAATTCAGAGAATTTAAAAACATAATAGATTTCAAAAACAATACCAAACGCTACCAAAAATTTACATGGTTTCAAAATTGCCTATGTTCACCGCGGGGGGGGGGGGGGAGAGGAGGGGGACCAATTCACTAACGCCTACTAAATTACACACGTCAACAAACTTTAACCCCCTGCACTTACACACTCTCTTACACTAACACACACACTTAGACAAAAAGACATATTTTTCTTGCGCATCTGTATATCCAATCTTAACATCCACCATCATATCCTTCAGAGGTATGGTGATGCCGATACACACCCAACAACAATATATAAACATGTGTGGAGTTCAAACTTTCAGTGAATTTGATACTAGTTCTTCTACAAACTGTGGTCCCGCCCTTAAAGCTTCACTTAGAAACGGTATTTCCCAGTCATCGTGTACAAAATTTTTCAACTTTTCATCCGTCACGGCTACAAAAGTAGATACGGTGTTAAAAAGCATGTTTATAAAAGGACAGTATTAAAACTTGCTTATGATAAACCAAAGCGAGCCAGTCAAAATTCCAAGTGAGCAAAATTTAAGTCATTAGGCAGAAAGTCAACCAACAATTCTGCACAACTGGTATTATTCTATACCTGTAAATAACTGAAATGCTTCACAGGAAAAAACAATTTTTATTACATAAACTGTAAGCATGTACTGCTAAATCTAGATTTTGACATAAAGCATCTTATTTACAAAATAATCAACCATATGTATAGATATATCTTCACTGTATTCCTTGTAAACTTGACGCATATAAGCACACGTACTGCTATTTAAATAGCCAAAAGAAAAAATCAAAAAACAAAGTCTCCATGAAAGAAAACATCCGTCGCTGGGATCTCTAGTTGGATTCAGCAAGAAGGACCTTCTAAACGTATATAGTCATACATGATCCCTTGGAAAGGGCTGGTGCATCTGGGCTGTGTCAGAAAGAGAGTATTATCCCCCTCAACAAGCTTATCCCCTGGTATGTTGATGCTATGCAGCCGGTAGAGCCCGTGAATTCCATGTCTTGCAACTGAGTTATCCCTCCCTATCAATCCAGTAGTAAAAAGGGGCCGTCTTGTGCTTGGATCATTAACCCGAACCTTCAAGGAAAAAATAAAGTCATGTATAGCTGCAATATATTGTTACAAGTAAATTGTCAATTGGTTCTTCCACTAACCTGCAATTCAGCTAGAGTTGCAGATGCAAGTGCCACACGCAGTTTGTATGAACCATTTCGATCCACATTGTTAAGTTTGAAACGGATTTTCCATGTTGTTCCTTCATGTGTGTTATCATCTTTTTTCCTAAAACGAAAGGAAAGTTTTTTTTGCCAATACATCTTACAAACTGGCTAGTAATGGGATAAGACTATTGAAAAAATATAAAAGCTATGCAGCGCATGTAAATATAGGGCATTAACATTTATGATTTTCCAATTTCGCCGTACAACACCACTGTTAAAAAAAGCACACCTTGGAACCTGAGCAAAGAACCAGTCTTTGGTGTAGTCACTAACACCAACAGTGTAAACCAAGTCTTCATGGGGATACAAGTCTGTGTATCTGCTCCATAGTCCGTACTGCCTAAACCTGCATATAGAACAAGATAATCCAGATTTTATGTTTCTTTTTAAGAGGAAGGAGATACAATGGCTAGTTTTGATCACTGCAATCACGATCAATGGAAGACACTCTTTAAAATATCAATAAAGATCAAGGAGGCCCACCTGTCAGGATGATTGATGAAAAGTTTGTTAATATGCTTTGGATCGGGATCAGGAACATGGAACTCTGCAGCTGAACGATCAGGAATGCCAATTTCCCACAATGTGGGTCCCTCTCTTGGAGGCTCATACACGAGAGTGCCCATTTCAATACAAGAACCTGTCTTACAGATTACCGAAACCAAAAAATTGCATGTCACAAAACACACGAAGTGTTTAAAGGATAAAACAGCACTCAAAATTTCATGGAATTTCAAGGAAATAAAACCTGGGGTTATGGTGATGAGAGCATCGTGTCGATGATCTCCAATGAAACCAGGGACCCATGCATAAAGGTTATAGTCACCAGTACGTACATTTCTAATGGAAAAGTGACCATCCTCATCCGCTCTAGTCCAGAATTGATAGTCCTATGAAGTAAGGCAACTTATCAATTCATTTTGTTTTAACTATGTAGAAAATGGAATTATTTTAATCTAGAGCGTTTCTATTACTGTAGGATGTTCATCCTTTAAAGAACGCAAGAGTTTTGCATCATACTACTTGCTGACACTAAATAACACCTCAAATTATAAAGATTAGAATAACTTATGTTCAGAGTCAAAGAAAAACCGTTTCAAGTACTCCAAAATGGTAATTAAAAGGGCTGTAAAAAAAAAAATCACCTTGCATTCTCTTTGCCACGATCCTGCCTCTCCAGGTGGTGCCAAACCAACAAAAGCACCTTTTGCCGATAAACAGTCTCCACTTATAGACCTACATATGGCAATTATAAAGGAATCCTCATAGTTAATTCTGGCAGAGATCTAAAAACAAAACGCAAGATGTGTCTGTGTGTTTTGGTGACCGCAAGAATGCAAAATACAAGTAAATACTACATCACTGGAGGGGCAAGTTGCAAGAGAACTAATCCTATAAACAACCTAGAAGTTGTTGTGTTTGCTTACCTGTCCAAAACGAGTAGTCTACCGCTTAAATTACCACGTTGATCTGATTTCTGGAAATCCTCGGAAGCAGGGAAACTATAAGGCCAGCTTTGAACTTCTGTTGTCATCTGGATATTAATTTACATGAGAATCTTTCTTCACTGATTGATTCTGCCATTTATATCTATTTTATAGTAAATATTACACCACTCTCTCAATGCACCTGTATCTTGGCATCCTCCCATAGAAAAAATGGGTCATCTCCTACGGGCGCAGAATTAAGATAAAGAAAAACAGGGCCAAAAACCTTCTTCCATGGTTCACCTGCTCTAAATTTAGGCACCAGATCTTGTCCAGCATAATGAGCACTAAGAAACATCTGCACACACCAGTAAGAAAAAACAGCATAAACAGAATGAGCCATTTGCCCAACGGTATATGCCCATGGTAAAATCAATGACATGCTGATGGCCCATAGTGCAAAATTGTTTACAATCACCAACATTCTTGATCAGTGACTTACAGCAAGCGTGGTCGGTCCCACATGCGAAGTCAAATTCTGTTTGTGTGGTCCACCAGATCGGAACTCATCACTGGGAGTGATCTGCCAGAACCCTATGGGTGGGTTGGTGCATATCCACCCATGGACCCGGTTGTCTTTGTTTTCACACGAATACTGGTACTTGTCATCCACCTGTGGTCAACAAACAGTTCAGAGACACAAAGATCTCTGCATAAAACCTAATCCTATGAAAAAGGAAGCAACTCAATCCCCACAGATGTTAAGGCAACAAAGAATATGTAGCTGTTGAGCACCAATACACCATGATGCTATGTATAATATTGATCCAAGATTAGTCAAGATCCATTAACTAGCATCGTTTCCTCACAATGATAAGTTATAAATAAATTTTTGTAGAAGTACCTCTCCTTGGAGCTCACGTAACTTGGGATTGACAAGTAAGACAGCTTCTGGGTAAGCTAGAGCTTGGCATCGTCCTGGTAACCGATCATCAGGCAGGGGCATGTACCTTTGTCTATTGTCTGCCATTGCCATGTACTGAAACCTATCCACTCAATCATTCAAGAATCAGTTTACTTTTGAGTTGAAATTACTAAATAGTTAACACCATATTCTTTTATTCCTAAGATATCATAGCGTAGAACAATAAATCAAAGAGTACTCCTGTTAGCTATTTGGTGTTGATTAGGAATTAAAGTAACTGCTGTATTAAACTAATCATCAGGTCTACAGACACCAAAAGAAAAATTAATAGCAGATTTATACTTCTCTTTTCTCAGCTTGAAAGTGATCCTGGTTTCACCAATGTCAAAGTCAGGCCAATCCTTCAAGTGCTCATATATGGCATAAGAGTAGAAGCCCGAGGAACCACGGAGCACTATAAACCTGAATAAGACGTATGAATATATACTCGTTATTAACTCAAACAAGTGTGTCTATCCCATTTAGTTTGTGTTGAATTTTAAAAGCAATGACCTTTTGTCTATATTCAAAGGAACGAACTTCCCTTCAAGGGACGGATCCCACATTCTTATAAATGATAGCTCGACCTGTTCTTCAGTATCTACTATGACCCGAAAATGAGTACCTTTAATCCTGCAAAAGCATCAATGCATCATTCCCAAACTAGCACAAGGAAAAAGATAAAATAATAATGGGATGTTAGTCAAATGTAGTCCTAATGTCGAAGCATTAATATGCTCCAGGTAAGATCAATTCATCACCTAAATCAATATAAACAAGAGCCAACTAATGTTGCAAGTACGGAATCTCTTCAACAAGAAAATTATTCGACAAAAGTATTTCCAGAGTTGCTTTGGATTATTAGAAAACAAAAAAGGAGATTAGGGGCATACACATCAAATATTCCCTTACTTCCTGGCGCACTCCAAACCAGATCCCAGTACCTACATATTCAATCAAAATATCATCACTTCTGATTACAAATGACGGCAAAAAAAATAGATTATATTATTCTCATAAATATCAAATGAAGCTCCAATAATATCATTTGTTTTCCATCAGACTTAGCACAAGTTAGAATTATTCTAGTTAATACCTACATCACTAGAAACAAAGGAAATGGAAGGTTTTTATTCGCCTATCGACTTACACTATGTCTATGAGTATCTTTTGCTCCTTGAGCAGTTCTAACGACACTAACTTTCTAACAACAATGTTGCAAGTGAGTTGTCATCTTTCCATTGGTTGATGCATCTTTTCAACATTGATCGATGCAAAAACTTCTTAAACATCCGCCAATTAAAAAAGAAAATCCACATGCCATGCCATTCCCAATCGGTATTAAAAAGTTAAGTCCCCTAATGTAATTCCTTGCTCCTATCATAAGAATTGACTCACAAAATGGAATACACAAAAGCTAGACTATGAGGGTTGTGAAATAAGTACCCTCTATTAGATTCCTTATTAAGAACTTCAAGCAGATTATCGACGCCATTATATCGTATTCCAGTAACAATTCCATCCGGAACTGATAATGTAACTTGAAGTATGCCATTGTCCACCACCACCTGTGGATTGCCGCGTTATAAGCAGGGTAAGTGAGAGCACATTTTAACTGAGTTTGAACTTGGAGATCAAAGTTGAAAAATGATAATGCAGGTAAAATGGCTCAAATTCAACTCACATGCTGGCCTTGAAAATGCAACCGCACCCTGGGAGTTGACATGCTGGGGCCGGGGCCGGTGCCACCTTTCTTGTCAAACTTGTCAAGCACTAATTTCCTAGTTTCAAGTTCTCAAGAATCAGAGGCAAGCAAGATTTTCGTACGCAAACAAAGAATATCAACAAAAAGTTTATAGAAATTCACAGAAAGAAAGCAACAACAAAAAATCCCCTGAATTCAATCACCCATTTATGCTTTTATTCCTATTCAAAAAAAAAAAAAAAAAGGTTTTTCATACAATTAAACCAATCGATTAAAGGAAAGAGATGCAGCATAAATAATTGAAAGAAAAATGTGGTCATAAATGTAAAAATACACAGTTTTCAAACAAAAGATGCTGCTCTTTTGGTTAATCATGAAAAACATGCCAAATTGCCAACTGAATGAACACACACACACACACACATATATAAATGAACTAAAGCGATTTTTTTCAGGGGTGTTTTTGGTACATGATTTTGGGATATAATTAAATTAAAAAGAAGAAAAAACAGAGAGAGAGAGAGAGAGACAGAGAGAGAGAGAGAGAGAGTTTTACTGGAGAGATTTCTTAAGGGAATGCATTACGAGTCGTTATTCGGAGAGGCGGTGGCGAAAAAACTTTAAGCGACTGGAAAAATTAGGAGAAAATTATGGGAACATGCGAATTGGTTGGTAAAGAAAACAAGGCAAGCAAGGTTTTGAGGAACAGGAAAAAGAGAGATTTTTATTTTTTGTGTTTTCAGCTTGGAATGGGATTTGTGTGGTTTTGACAAGTGTATTTATTATTATTATTCATTATTTTTATTTTGGGTAAATGGTTTTGACGGTTTTCCACGTTTTCTCGTGTGTGATGTTAATGACAAGTTGATACAATCAATATTAGCGGCATTTGTGTTTATCCCTTTAAAAAAAATATTTCTTTTTTATTTATGTCTTCACATTCTCTTTTAATAACTATTAGATAAATCTATTAGTTATATCAGTGGTATAATGAGGTACGTAGGGGTATTTGCTTTTTCACACCTTATACTTTTATTCTTATTTTAAAAAAATCTAATTAATGTCTTGAGACTTTATATTTTTATATTGTTAAATTACGTTTAATTTGTTAAGAAATACTCTAAGCATTAGAGATAATTTTATGTATTTATTTTGAACTGGATAATAAAATTATAATATAAAGATTATTCATTACATTGTTATTTATCTATATTCTATTTACATGTTAAAGTAAATGTAAGTAAATATCGCTTACTGACTGCTCTGGTTAAAACTGTTAAAACGTTGTATGCAATGAACTTTTTGTATGCGAGAAGACCATGTTCTAAAGTAAGCGGTCTAAACTAAGGTCTGTAGTCTATGGGGTTAGACCGAACATTTAATTCATGTTAAGACTATTATGTTGTCTAAAGTCATGGTGGGGACGATTTATCTTGACTGTCCAGAGTATAGACTCACAAGTAGAGACGTAGATATGTTGCTTGCTGGTGACATATTAGACCGGGACTAAAACGTGATTGATCTACGTAGTCCGCTATGAGTAGATCAATCTGCTTTTGACGTTTATTATACAATAACCTTAATTCTGAGTGAATGAACTACTTCATGCATATGACTTGTGTACTTTGATGTTCTAATGGCTAAAACGTCTCAGAAGTAGTAAGCTTATAGACCAGTTCGTTGGGTGCATGACTTGTATACGATGAAGGGTTTGTTTACAGATATCAGAATCATAGCTCTAAGGAGTTAAAGGTATCCTCTTAAAGGTATTATACTTGATGTGAAAATGGACAAGATCTTAGGTTGTCTGCTGGGCGAATGACTTCTTATTCACATATGGTGAATAATCATTTTCTTATTCCGTAGTATAATGGAACTTTAAGATAGCCTGATTGGTAGGATTGAACAGACTTTGACCTAAGGCTGATCATGGATATCATATGAGGGTTTTGCATGTATGACAAGGTCATTGGACAGTAGCTCATCACAAGCTTACGTAATACGGTATATAATTAGGAGTTCAGTTTCAGGTTTATAGTGGTGTGACTCTGAAATTAGTGATTATATGATTGAGTTGTTCGGTACAGAATGATGATCATATGAAATCATGGGAGCCTGATTATATATGTCCAATTGGTCCCTCTACTAGCTCCACATAATTCCTTAACGAATGGCAAAATTGATCATGTATGCTTGTTGGCTAGTTGACTTTACATGGATGGTGTTAACATAGGATTAGGATGGTAAACAAGATTCTCTCTAATTAAATTCAGATCTTGTTTTAGATAATAGAGTACACGATTATTCGACCTCCAAATAAAGTTGTCATAATTTTATTTGAGATTGAATTGGAGTTGTAGAAAATTATCTACGAGGACAAAATTTGAAATACAACCTTTTGTGGATTTTGAAATTTGAATTTTGAAATTTGAAATTTAAATTTTGAATTTGAAATTTGAATTTAAAATTTAAATTTAAAATTTGAAATTTGATATTTGATATTTGAATTTTGAATTTTGAAATTTGAAATTCAAATTTTGAATCACAATCTAAGTGGAATTCGAATTCTTTGTGGATAATTCCACAGGGTTAGAATTCGAATTTGAGTTGGATTATGGAGAGGAAAATCTTATTTGAATCCTACTTAATTTTTGAGTCCTAATCTATCTAGAAAAACCGAGTTTGTTAGGGAGGATAACTCCTAAGAAAATTCGAATTCTTAGTGGATAAGGATGCAGGGAAAATTCGAGCGTGTTTGGTAACCATCCCCAGATGGTTTTCATGAATTCCAAGGTGAACATTTTTGGAATAGTTTTGAAATCCTGTTTGGTTAAATGATTTTTGAGATTAAAATTTGAAAATGGAAAATTTGATTCCATTTTTTTATACATACGGGTGAAATTGATTCCATCCCGTTTTCATTTTTCATTTTTGTTTTCTCGTTCTCGCTCTCCCCTTGCAGCTTCCAATCGGCAATCGGAGCAACGAGGCCATTACGGTGTCTTTGGCCTTGTCCGGATGATCGGGATCTGCGTCGCTGGAGATGGAGGAAACATGGTGGCGTTGGACGGCGAGGGTAACCTCCTCAGCGACGGCTTTCAGAGAGAGGCTGTCGAAGCTTCTCGAGCTTCTTGAGCCACTCGAGCTCGCGGCCTCCCTCACCCATCGCCATCCGACAGGTCCAAAGCTCACCGATCGAGCTTGAGCCACCGCGCTGTGACCCAGTCGCCCCTTCTCAGCCGCAACCGAGCCTCGCGAGCCCAACCCGAGTCCTTGCCTCGTGAACGTCGAACCACTCTCCGTCCCATCCAACCCACGACACTGTCCCCGAGACCACGTCGTAGCCGTCGCTAGCCTCCGCAAGTCGCCACACCCCCTGCTGTCTCACACTGCCGCCGTGAGCCTCCGCCGGCCGACTACCCTTGAGAAGCAATATATATATATGTGTGTGTCTGTGAATATGCAGAACGGAAAAGAAAAATGGAAATAAGGAAAATGATGATAATAATAATAGATTTTGATAAATATTTTTAAATATATTTAGGTTTTGAAATTGTATTTGAAACTGTTATGGGAATTAGAATTTATTTTTTTTTTGCAGGTTAAGCTTTTGGAGTTTTTGGACAGTCCATATTTTAGGGCAGGTCATGTCAAAAATTTTATAAAATAAAAATGAAATATTTAGATATGTATAAAAATAAAATGTTGTTTTAAAATATTAAATTAATGACATACTAATTTATAAAATTTAATTTTTGATATTTATAATAATTTTTTAAAAATTAAACATAAATATATTTTTATAAAATACTTATGAAATAATTGGTTTTCAAAGTTTTCATAAAATACTTATGAAATAACTGGTTTTTAAAAATATAACCAAACACAGTTTTATTTTTGTATTTTTCAAAACATACGCTCAGAAAATAAAACCAAACACAGTTTCAGAAATGATCTCAGACCAGTTTTCAAAACGATCTCAAATTCAGCATTTTTGAAATCTCAACAGATTTCAAAAACAATACCAAATGCTACCTTCAAGTTTCAATCCCAGTTGAATTTGAATTATCTCCCTCCCTAAAGTGCACGAAAATTTTGTGGATAAATCTAAGGAGATTTTTCGGTTTTTGTGAATAAGAGTGAGATTAAATTCAAGCTAGAAAATCCTGTTTAAATTTTGATTTTTCCCCGCACAAAAGTGGTCGAAAATTCAAGGATAATCCTAAGGGAGATTTTCAGTTTTTTAGTGGATAAAGGTGAGATAAAATTCAAGTTAGAAAATCTTATTTGAATTTTGATTCTCTTCACATTAAA
This sequence comes from Antiaris toxicaria, assembly GCA_035233585.1. Classification (NCBI taxonomy): domain Eukaryota; kingdom Viridiplantae; phylum Streptophyta; class Magnoliopsida; order Rosales; family Moraceae; genus Antiaris; species Antiaris toxicaria. Next base: position 3,355,556 of record CP141160.1, read on the forward strand.
GTGGTCGAATCTTGCCTTGTTTATAGCCTAGGGAAATTCGATTATTATGGATAAATGAGGAGATTAAATTCAAGTTAAAATCTTGTTTGAATTTGGATTGTAAAAATCCCAAGGTTGGCCGAATCTTCCCATGATTGTGGCCTATGCGATTTTCGAATTTTATTAATGGATAAGGGAGAAAATCTTCTCCTAATCCAATTTGAATTCAAGAGATCACCTCATGCAAGTCTTTAAATAGAGTTCCTGTCACTCTAGTTCTCTCAAATTACAGACTCTCAGGTGAGTAGGCTTATTGTTACACAACTCACCGTGACAATAAGTTCTTTAGAGATCTGGGTGGTCGGAAGAAGACTAGCAGTGCTAGCATACCGATCGAAGTTCAGAGTGCCCACACACTCAGCCATTCGGGAATTGGAGAATAGTAGAGAATGCTAGTTAGTTGAAGCCCTCCGATCATTCTCCTCCTGCAGATTGGCGTCCTCTGATGTGAGTTTAAATTGTTGTTAGTTTATTGTATATGATATCATGAGATATTTAACGATCTTGAAAAATTTTTATTGTTCCGCTACGCTACTCTGATGTGTTTTTACCGATTTTAATCCTACATAATTATCCTCACTTTGTCAACGCATAATTTTTACTGTAAAATGTTTAAAATATTATTAAAAAGAAAAACTAAAAGTTAAGTGTTATTTACTTTTTCATTCTCTGTTTTTTATTTGTATTTTATTTTTATTTAGAAAGCATATCTATATTAATTTAAACTTTTATATTTTTATATTATTATATTTAATACATAAATCAGTATTTTTTTCTATCTTTTAATGTAAAAAATATTAAAAATTCCCTCAAAAATAAAATTAAGAAATAATTGAAACAATTTAAATTTAATAGAATTTTGGATTCACACAAGAATTAACTTAGAAAATATAATGATATATGTATAAGAAAATAGTATAGAAATATTATCAATTCCTGGGCGTTTAGTAAACGCATTGCATTTTGATTGTATTTGAATGAAATTTATTTTTTGAATGTTGTATTTGATTGAAAAGTATTTGTTTTGTATTTGAATGAAATGTGTGTTTGAATGAAAAGTATTTTAGAGTTGAAAAGTTGATGTGATTGATAAAAATAAAGATAATTAGTAAAGTTGAAAAGTTGATGTGATGATTTTAAAAATATTTTGAATAGTAATTGTTTTCGTAGTACTGTTACAAAATTTGTGTTTGGTGTAAAATTATATTGTATTTAAGTAAAATTAAAATGAAATATTTTTCGCAAACGTCGCCTAAAATTCAAACATGTGATGTGGAGGGAAGATTCGAATAAACCAAGGGGAAAAAAGAGAAGAGAGGGGAAAGGAAGAGTGGTTTGGTCGCTGAAAAAGATGGAAGAGGCTGGAGAAAAAAAAAATGGAAGAGAAGAAGAAGAGGGAGAGAATGAGCAAGAAAAAGGAAGCTCAGTAGTGCGAAAGAAAGAGAGGGAGAGATCAAAATGAGAGGGAGGTAAACTTGTGGGTGAAAAATTCTAAAGCTAAGATATTTTAAGATTAAAATTTTATTTTTTTTAATTTTTTGCCGGCCTCGTCCAGACTTTCCAGCAACCAAACCTCTCTTCCTTTCTCTTCTCTTCTCTTTTTTTTTTTTCTCGATTTATTTGAATCTCCCCCGAACATCACATGCCCAGATTTTGAGACATGGCAAGTGATCTAAAATGTAAGGTATGGTTTTGAAAAAACGCAAACTACACGATATAAAAGATGAATAATCCGAATTTTATAAAATTAATTGTTGATCAAGAAAAGATATAGATTTATATGTTAAATGTAATATGATATTACAAAAATATAAAACTTCAAAATTTGAGATATACTTTTAAAAAAAAAATTATAAGGTATAAAAATGTAAAAACATTAAACTAGCGGGCCTGCTAGTAAAATTGTTTATTCAACAAAACATCTGTAATTTTGGTGTCAATTCCAATGTAATTAAATATTATAGTGTTTCATTATATTTAAATTTATATCGATATTTTATTCCATTGGTCCAAATGTCTATGTTGCAACCAAATTATATACATCAAAAGGAGAGACATTAATGAATTTGATACTTTGGGAAAAGCTGTCAGTATATTTATCGCAATCTCAATCGAGTTTTAATTCAGTTATGTTCTTAGATACGACACAGATAAAAGAAAGAAGATACACATGACTTTCATGTAATGTATATTATGATGATTATTTCCACCGGCTGCTGCTAATGCACTTGACTGTTCTCTGTTTTCTTCTGGAAAAAAAGAGATCCCAATAGCACTGCAATTCCTGTGATCGCGATTGTAAATATAATGCGCTTCCGAGAGAACTCTTGCGGTAGCGGCTGCCGTCTCGGAGCACCTTGCTCTCTTTCAGCTGCCCTCACAGCCCTTCCATTGAAATTCAAAATTTCATTACGTGCTCATGAGATGTAAAAAAAAAAAAAAAAAAATATGGGATGAAACCAGCAGACCATCCAAATGCATCTAGTCTAGTGAACTAAAAACTAACTAGAGTAGTCTTTAAACAACAAACGTTATTTCTAAGAGGTAGAAAATTATAGAATGCAGAATCAAAGACGGTTCCCAAATATCTTCAAATAGTGAATTTCAATTGTTTCAAGTTGTTCAGAAGCATCCCTTCCGGGCAAAAACAAAAATCATTCACCGAAAAGAAAAATTGGAAAGAAAACGACAGGAGAAACTTGAAATTAGTTTGCATCCACGTGAGTAAACCTACCTGGAAGTTCCCACAATGTTGTTTGCGACAGCAGTGCATACACTCTCGTGGTTGTATCTTTCGCGGAGTCTTATGTATTTGTTACAAAGAGAACAAAGTTCTGTCCGGTTCCCACATACCTCCTGTAATGAAAAGTGCACAATTCACACTCAGTAACTGTGAGAGTGAAAACGGGGAAGTAAGCTTTCACACTGCAAAAAAAACTGAAAATTGCTACCTGATGCTCAGCTAGATCAATTGCAGGCAGTGGAAACTCACAGAAGTCACATGTCACTATCCTTTGTGGGCAGTTTTCGCCTTTATGGATGGCTAATATTTCACGTTCCATTGTCTCACTGCATAGCGAACAGGCAACCTGCTTCGAAAGACATGTCAGAGAAGAACAATTATGCAAAAAAACATCATATCTCTAGACTCAAATCAAGATCATCTTAACCAAACGAACTTGGCTTTACTAATTGATGGGCCATTTTTTATCTTCAACACCCATTTAGCAAGAAAATCCTAAGACCCTCCATTTGGAAGTTCACATAGAATTTACAATTGCAAGTGTGTTGTTGTGGTCTATGAAGTTAGCAACAGCATATGGACAAGGTTTTAAACAAGTTGGCGTAAATATGAAAGACAAATTATTAAAAACCACGCATAAGCTGATTACAATTGAGATACTTGAAATAAGCTTATAAATAAATGAATGACTCAGTATAATCAGAGGATTTAGAGGTTGATGCTGACTTCATATAAAGCATGCAAAATAACTTGGCTTATTGAAGGTTCTTGCATGTGACAAGAAAAATAACGCCATCCTCACATTGTTCCTACTCCAGGTACACCACACTTTCAAGAACATAAACCACCCGTCTACTACACGGCACTCTAGTGTGAACTATTCCGTGTCCACCCTATAATACAAGGCATCACTACATTTTCTATTACATTTAGAAGCCTCAATAAAAGTATGGTGTAACTAAAGATAAATAATAACAAAAATGATTTGAAATGTCACTACCCACCACATTCCTACTCTCGTCTATGATCGTGTAGTTAGCTTACTTGGTATACGTCAAGATCAAGAAACCAAAAAAGGCATTTAAAAACCTGAAAGCACCTTTTTAAAGTCAAATTAACAGTATGGAAATGCTTCAAAGGAATACAATTCAGTTCATTAGGCAGGTTAAGTGCCTCAAAACTAGGAAAAACCTACATACCGGGGCATGAGTGTTTAAGTAGTGCTCCTCAGCGTGCTTTTTTGGAACCATGTCACCACAGACTTTACATCTTTCTAGATTGCGGGAGCAATGAGCAAAGTGCAAATCAATATTCAAAGAGGGGATAGCTCGGTCACTGGAAACATAAGAGAGTGTTAGTCCTCAATCCTTGGCACATGACTTGTTTTAGTAAGGATAGTAAATAATATTGGACATGCGAAACTAAATATTAATTATATTACTAAGGATAATCTTGAAAGATAGAACAACCAATAGAACACCATTTAGCAGGGGAGAGAAAGTCCTGATCAGTTTTAATAAATCGTTAATACTTATGTATCCAGCAGCATCATCAAAAGAGCTTGACATACAAGTGGTGAAAAAGATTTTTGGTGTGCTTTTCTGGAATATACCACAACAATTTATTTCAAGAAAAAAAAAAAAAAAAAAAAAACCTAGGGGAATAGACAGAATTTGATCTAAAGAATACTTAAACAGAGTCAATTTATGAAATCAAGCAAAGATGAAAGGCAACAAACAACAGGACCAAAGAAAGAATCATTGGATTCCCATCAGTGATATCTGAATAGGCAGTACAACTTAAGTCTTAAGTAACCGACACAGCAGCCAATTTAACAATCATCATACTTTTACAGCATGTGAATACATCAAAACAGCAACTTTTCTCTCAACTTCATCCAAATTTCAATCAATTCATGAAACTAATGCAGGTTAATTCACAAAATCAGGTTCTGTCTAGGGATAACAGAACCATGCACTTGGCAGAAGTTGGTTTTCACTAAGTCAAATAAAGGATAACATCGCAATACTCTGACAACAATCAAAACAATAACAGAAGACAGATACAAAATTGCACAAACAAATACAAGGAAAAGAAAAATCTACTAAAAAACAGCCCTAAAATGAATCTGGCCAATCACATAATTAACTCACTTAAACTGATTTCAATCCACGAAATTAAAAGAAAAAAAAAAAAACACCATGGCCCTAAACTGAGCTATACAATTAACAAAGATCAAGCCCAAAAACTTAAATTAAAAATTGAAACTTTATGACCAATTAGAATATGTAGAGTCTGTAACTATGGCAATTGAGATTCATTAGCTTCAAAAACTATGATTTTACAAGCAATACACTATTCACCCATCACAATTAACACAACGATCATGAACTGAAACCCAATAAAATCAAACCCAAATTGCAAAATTACCAGTGACTGCAGATGCTTTTAGCTTGATCTGATGAGGCAGCCATAGAGAGAAGAAGAAGAAGAAACAAGCCTTCGATCGAAACCTTAAAACGACCCAAAAAAAAATCCAACAACAAATTGAAGAAAAAAGGGGATTAGGGCAGCGAAATCGAACGAGAAATCAACACAAACTGGGTTATACGGACAAGAAATTGGATATTCTGAAAATTCAGATTCACCGAAAGCTATAAATACGAAATTATAGATTGTAAGAGACCCCTCGACTCGGAATTATATATAATTTATATATATTTATTTTCTCCTTAGTCGTTATTTATTTATTTATTTACTTCTTGTTGGGAAAGGAGAAGAGTTGGAAGAGTATGATTGAAATGGAATGAAATGCTTTGTTTGGTCTAACCAAACCAAACCTCTATCTATCTGTCTATCTCTCTCTCTCTCTCTCTCTCTCTCTCTCTTTTAACTTAACTCTCTCTTTTAACTTAACTTGGTAGTACATGTGATATTACCGTACATTATATCTACAATCGTAACAAAATTTCATTTTTAATATAATAAAAAATATTATTTTCTAAAATAAATTAAAAATAATTTTTTAAAAATTCAAATCCATAATTTTAGATTATATTTTATAATTTAATCATTACATCTAAATAATATTTAGTATTATAATCTCTAACTTAATTTAATATTAATTACTTATATAATTTTATAAAAATATCCATTATTTTCATAGGTGGAATTGTATTCCACAAAAATTATAGTGGAATTATAGATAAACCCTTTTAAAAATAAAATTAGGTCAGATGTAAGAAATAAGGGAAAGACTTTTCAAGTTTTGACTCAAGCCCAGTCCACATTTATCATCTAAAAATCAGAAAACATTTTGCTTTTGTGTTTAAAAAAAAAAAAACTAATAGTCACTAAAATGATTCTAACATCAACGAAGAGTGAGGATTTTTAAGTAATTTACAAGTGTCAAAGATTTTTTTTTAGTTAATAATTATTTTAAAATTATAACTTAATAAGATTTACTAATAAGTTTACTAAATTCCTCTTTATAAATATCTTGTGGTTTACTGGCACGTGATATTATGTGTAGTTTTGCTTTTGTGTTATAAAAAAAAAAAAATCCGAGAAAACATTTTGCCGCTTCTGCACGCGCTGTGTGAAGCGCGTGGGAAGGAGGCTGGATTAGACTTTCATGGGCTGGGGTTTGGGTGGCCATGGTCCACGGCCCATGGACTTTAGGCCCAGACTGTGGTCTACTATTCTCTAAGAAATTATAATAGTCAAGGTGTCATTGCACATTTTGGGCTTGCAATTGAATATAGTAGAAAATTAAGACTGCTGATCTCGGTTTGGTTTAGGCGGTTTTTGAAGAAATCTCCAATTGAATTGGGATCTTCGATTTTCAAAGTGACCGAGTTGTTGACAAGGGGGGATCGATGTGAGTCCAATCTGTTAAAGTTTGGTGCCAACAATTTGAAGCCATTGGTGTAGCTAAGAAATATGAAGATAGAGAATGAAGCCCGAGGGAGAGTGATATTTGTTGATACAAGATTTGGATTTTCCATCATAGATGTCTTAATGGCGAAAACCTTCACTCCACTCCACTCCACATGGACTTGCATCATGAAAATAAAGTGAGCTATGGAGTGAAGGACACCGAGAGTGGTCTCCAATCCAAAGGGATTCTGATGTTTAAATTAGACTTGGATCCTAGGAAAAAGTGATCATAATTTAGAAAAAATAGGCGTTGGACACTTCTAGAGTGAGAGAGCTTTTCTTTTCTTCTCTTGTGAGGTATTTGTAGGGCATAAAGGAGTGGGTTATGGCTTAGAGAACCAAAATGTTGGAACCCTTTCATCTAATGAGCGGGGGGGGCATTTATATAGTGTAGAGGGGAGGATGGTGGGGAAAAAATGGGGTAGTTCAAGTTTTTGGGCCTAAGTGTTAGAGCCCAATTGTAAAGCCCAAATGTTAAGGCCCAACGCATTTAATATTGTAATGGTGCAACAACGTTCTCAATGACAATGGCGTCTCGTAATGGTATTTTCATGTCTATCTAAGGCTTGGTTATGGTTGGGAGTGATTGAGAAAATAGCAAAGAAAGAAAGGATCATTGTAGGCTTTATTGGTGGGCAAGGTGGCTGGGGTTTTCTAAAGATTTGAGAGAGTAAAAAAGGGGAGGAGGCTCCTGAGAGGAAAAATTCTGGTTTTAGTTATTTATTTATCAACATCTATGATTGGTCAGTTAATAATGATTTATCATTGAATTACTAAGAAACAACAAGAAGTTAAATTTTATTCAATTATTGTTATCAATTAATCCATGGTCAATAAAAACTTTTCCTTTCAACTCCTAAAATTTCTTCATAATTGCGCCTCATTTTTCCAGTCACCCTAAAATTTTTCAAAAGAAGTAAAATCCTTTATTAACTTTTTAGATTCTTATTAAAGCAATATTCTCATCCATTATGCACGCTTTGATTTGTTTATATTATTAGAAATTTTATATTATATTAATAACACATAAAATTAGTGCGTACCGTACGGAATCTATTCCTGCAGTGGCGGATGAGAGGAAAGTGGGAAGGTGGTGACAGGTATATCCACCGTGAATTAGATTTTCTTTTAATATTTAAAGACATGACATAAGTTTTAAATATATATTTATGATGATCTCTCTAGCCCGGTCGTACTAGAAGGCTTTCTTTGGTGGCAGGCTGTATCTCATAATACCTAACAAGACTAGCCGGCTTGATTGGTTAAAGCTTGACCATAATAGTTAGTATTTTCCTCCACTTAGACCCTAATGTAGCGGGAGCTAAGTATTATGTAGAACAATATTAAAATATACCGACAGGATTGATTGTATTCACATACTAATAACATGAGACTCGTAATTTGGACATATTTTTTTTAGTAGTGGTATTAATGTTTAGAATCGATAATATTAGAAGTATCTTTCAATTAAGTACTACTACTATTGAAAATTCCAAAACTATACATTCGAATTTGACCTTTGTATCAAGTAGTCATGAATTTCTCTAAAACTATTGTATTTCCATCCTTCAATCATTAAAACATTATATTTACACCCCTCAAGCTTTACTACAAACGTGATTTTTAACAATGACTAATGTCTTTGTTAATAAATGATTATTTACAACAATACGTCGTTGTAAATAACTATCATTTTTTAACGTCAAATATGTCATCACATTAAGTAATTGCGATTACATGCTGTCGCAATCGCATGAAGTTAATTATTTACAATAATATGTTAGCAAAATTGCTTACTAATCTGTCCATTTATATTTATCATAGATAACTGGGCCGACATATTTCGTCATGAGAATACTTGGATTAACCCCAAGTTGAGTAAACTTTTGTAAGTATTTTGATTTTTTAATATTATCTTTTTTTATTCAAATTAGTTAGTGTATTCATAACGTGCGTTTACTTTTTATTGTGTAGAAAGCGACGGAGGAGAAGAAGGAAACCTAGAAGACACAGTCTACTCCTGATTCATTTACATAACCTTTGATAAACGAGGAGGGAATTGTGGAGTATGTATTGGGTAAACATAAAGAACACAAGATTAGAGTAGACCTCACACTCCTTTGTAGGATTCTCTCTGGCACTTCTTCATTCTCTAGTTCCTAGTCAGACGGAACATCTTCGACCTGTGTTGACCCACACATTGAACAATATTTGCGAAGATAACACAAGAAAAACCTACAATTGTATGAGAATCATAACCTAATGCAGAAGTTGGTGCCCTAAATGCACCCAAATATCTAATTCTCACCTATTACTTGCCTTGAGCTTTATGTTCTTATAGGTCCTTTGCCTCCTTTAGATGTTGTCAACGATGACAATAACAACGCTAGTGTTGCTACCAATTTAGGAGATTAGATCACTTGCTATTGCTATTTATCTAGATTTTTTTACACTTTTATATATTATATTTAATTTATTGTATTCGTTTTTATTAAAGAAATATTTTATTTTTATTTGTCCTTTTTAATATTATAATTCACACATTTATATTTAATTTTGAATTTAAATATATAATAATAAAATCTATTAATAAAATAGCAAATTAATAATTAATAAAAAATAGAAAAATATTTTGCGACAATATGTGTTGTCGTAAATAATAATAAAAAATCATTTATATTAGTGATGACATTTTCCAATTATCATTGCAAATATTTGATGTCACGTCATCAACATTACACATTTATGATGATAGTTTTTGAATTTATCATCATAAAAATTAGATGCTACGTCAGTCTGATCGAATTCTCGACGATGTAGTTATAACAATGTTTTAACAACGATTGTCACCACTATTATAATTGCAATAATGGGTTATTATCGCAACAAATCTATTTGTGACTAGTTATTAGCGATGACACATAGACAATGACATGTTGTCTAAAAAAATACATTTGTGATGACTTTTTGTTGTCACAAAAAACCCTATTTGTTGTAATGATGACGATTGATCCTATTTGAATTTGAATGGAAAAGATATATCATTGCCAAAAAGATTGTTGAAATTTTATTTTTTTACATTGACTATTCTTGACGTTGACACCAATATATGCTTTAGTTGGTAATTCCCTCCCAATTTCTCTTTATTCGAAATTCATGTTTACAAATGGTGCCGAGTTCAAGATTTCTTTGAAGCGGAAATAGAACGGGTAGAAGACGTAAAATATACATAGAAGAGAGAATAAAAAAGGAGAATAGGACTATTAGGGGGGTAGAAACAAAACTAGAAAAGGGAAATAGAACAAAAAACGACATCTCCGAAGAAGGAAATTAATAAGAAACTCAGTATTTATTAATAAACTAACTTTCTGAATAAATAGACAATCACTTAGCTATTTACAAAAATTAGATAACTAAACATTCTAAATAATCCCAAAAGATAAATATCAATCTAAATTTAAAATTAAATACTAAATAAATGATATCCTAATGGATATTATACAAGTTTAAATTCAGAATAGATTGGAAATCAGGACATATACCTCAAATTAAGACGTTAATATATATATTAATAGTCACAAGAACTCGCAAGGGGAGAGCCATCTGTAAAAGGCCCTAAAAACCTTCCGTGCGTTTGCAATATCTAAGATTGATGAACAAGCACCTTGTGATAAAGTCTAATTGAACTCATCAATGTTAGAAGGAAAATTTTCAACTGTTTTGCTCAGTTATATTGTGAATCAGAACTGGAAAGGATACTTTTAGCGACAAAATCATCAATAAAAGACACTTTTCATGTGCATCTGCTGGGGGTACATTAGGGGTATCCAACATGAGAATTTATGTTTTTAACAATTTATCTGGCAGTCAAGTGTGTCCATTCCGTCCAACTTTATATAGAATTTGTAACGTTTTAATAGTTTGAGTTAAAAATACTACATTTTAAAGTTGTGCCAAAGGAGACGTATTATTGAAAGAGACAAGGATCAGGTAGTTGCAATTTTTGAAACTAACCTCAAATTTTACGACTATCCACATCAAGAATTTCATTGACCACACACAATCAAACACTTTTTTTTGTCCCCTTAATTTGCCTTGGCATGTATATGCAAGCTTTCATCTCGCACCGGTTGCAGTCATTTGTCATGCATGAGCAAAACCCGTCTTTTTTTTTTTTCTCATCAATCTGTCTACTTACGGCAAAACATTTTATAAGGTGTATTAAAAAATATATGTATATGTATGTATGTATGTATGTATACTATGAGCCACTAAACCCTAGTAATTACCACAACCTAAAATTAAATGCATATATATATTTTTGTGATGAACCTAACTCATGATCTATATATGTACAGGTATAGGCTAAAAAAGATAGGATTGTAAACTGGTGTTTTTTATTGCTTAATTTAGAATCATATCCTATCAGATCTTTATATTTTGAACCTTCTTGTCATCCTCATATGGTTTCTTTTCTCGGCTTTCACTTCATTCTAGGATCTTGGAACCCTTTCCGCGTTATGATTAAAGGAAGACTATTTATTTACCAAATACATACACACACATTATATATAGGAAAAATATAAATATATATAAAATAAAGAAGAAGCGTGAACTTAAAAAAAGAGCAGTAAAATGATGAAATGGAGCGATATTGATGTCACTATCTGCGACCGAAGAAAGAGAAACCTTTTTTAAGGCCGGCAGGTTTGGCTTTTAATTTAGCTTAAGGGGCAGACGCTGATTAAGTTGACGACTAAGTGGAAATTATTATCCATTTATTAATTTGTTGCTTAGTATTTTAACACAATGTGTCACCTTAGGATAATTCTTTAATAAAAGTTGTTAAGACGATTTCACAACGTGCCTGAATTAATTGTGAAGTTTCCTTTTTTGTTTTTTGTTTTTTTTTGAAACACAATTACGAAGTTCCTAATTTCAGGACTCTTTTTTTTGCTTAAAAAATAATACAAAATTAATTAATACAAAATAATTTCAGGACTTATTGTCCTTAAAAAATACAAAATAATTAATGACCATCTGACAAAGATGAATAATTAAAGACCGTACTACTGATAGGCATTGACGCAACTTGTCATTAGCAAAAGCTAGCAAAACGACAACAAAACGATCAATGGTCCTTATTTTCCAACACGTCAATCATTTGTGCCTAAATTGAAGTTTTTTTGTTTTCATTTACAAAATTATTGTTATATAGAAATATATGCATTCGTACACCACTATAAAAAATTTCATTATTACATTTTTTTATTTCTTCATATTAGATAATATTAACGTACGTTTACTTGAATATTTTTATTTTATAAATTAATAAAAAGTTTAGTGATTGTTTAGTAAATGTATTATATTTTAATTATATTTGAATATAAATTTTTTTTAAGTGTTGTATTTGGTTGAAAAGTATTTTAAAGTTGAAAAATTGATATGATTGATAAAAGTAGAAATAAATAGTTAAGGTTAAAAAGTTGATATGATTATTTTAAAAAAAAAATTAAATAGTAACTGTTTGGTGTAAAATTGGTATTCGTAACTGTCACGTTGCGAAATTTTTGAATTTAAATTTCGTACGTGAATGTATAAAAAAAAAACTCAATTTGTTAGTGTGTCAATAAAATTTTTTTTTATTATTATTATGAGAATTCAATTTTAAATTTTTGGTGTATTAAATATTAATTTGAGGATATTTAAAACATTTTTACAAATTTTAAAGTTTTAACAATTTTTTTATCCAATAAAATTTTAACAAATATTATTTCTTTTATTTTTCTTTTTTTCTTTTTTTCTTTCCTCTTTCCAGAATTATCCGGATGTTTTTTTTTCTTTTCTTCTTCCCCTTTCTCTTCTTAGTATCTTCTCTCTCTTTGTTTTCCTTCTTCACCGACGCACCCTTTTTTTTTTTAAAACAAAATTTTCATTCAACAAAATTCACTCTCCACCGCCTCACTTTCTCTGCATTTTCCCGATCTCTCACTCTCCCTCTGTTCCTTTTTTCTTCTCCTTGCCGAGCTCTCTCTCGTCCACTCTCGCTCTCTTTCTTTCTGTTATTTTTTTTCCCTCACCGGTCTCTCGCCTCTCTCTTGCTCGCCCCTCTCTCTCTTTGTTTTTCTTTTTCCTTCGCCGGACTCTCCCTCTCCTTCCCTGCTCTCTCTCTCTTTTTTTTTTTTTTAAACTCCCCCCTCACCGATTCTCTCTCCCTCCCTCACCATCTCTCCTTCCTTTTCTTTTTCTTTTCCTTTTTTTTTCTTTCTGCTGAACGTGGACCAAGCAACCACCCCTCCTTCCTTGCCACCACCAGACGCCGAATCCAAGCCCAGCCAAACATTGACTGAGCCCAAGCCACCGCCAACCGCCTGACTCCGACCGGGACCGAAGCTCCGCGACTGTCGCCCGAGCCAGCTCTTTCCTGTCCCGCACGAACCAGCCTCGCCGAACAGCCGCCGTTTCCATCCAAGCGCCACCGGGTCTTCGCCGCACCGCCGCTAAGCCAGTCGACTGAAGACCGCCCAGCCGGGCCTCGCCTTCCTCGCGACACCACCAAGCCTTGCCTCCCCGTGCCTCGCCGCCCGTCCCCGCCTTGCCGGTTGCCCCTCGCGGCGCTGCCGACCGTCACCCCGAGTGCCACCGCCGTTTTCGCCCGCTGCTGTGAGTTCCTTCCGACTAGCTGGCCGATTCCTCCAAGCAAAGAAAAAAAAATATATGTATATATATTATATGTATATCTGTGTGTGTGTGTATATATATAATATATAACAAATAATAATGATAAAAATAATAATAGAATTTAAATAAGTGTTTTAAATTTATTTGGGATTGAGATTTGAATTTGTATTTGAATTGTTCTGGGAATTGGAAAATTTTTTTGCAGGTTGAGCATTTTGGAGCTTTTGGGGAAACCTATATTTAAGGTAGGTCATGCCGAAATTTTAAAAAAATATGTGTATATTTTGGATATTTGTGTTAAAATTGTTGTTTTAAAATTATGGTGTTAAAATAAAGTATCATTTTAAATTTTAAAATTCAATGGCATACTAATTAGTTAAGTTTACGGTAATTCGATTATCAAATTCTTGGACAGATAATTAAATTATCTGTGTTTCTTGTTTTAGGTACTCGTTGATCGAATTCAAAAAGAAAGATTATCTTGGGATTCGTGCGAGAAGTTGATCGTAGGTTAAATTGTTAACGAGGTAGGATATCTTACCTTTTTTTTGTAACCAGTTTTGTTTTTAATGATTTGACCAAAAATCATTTAAGGAAAATATGTTTATAAAGCTTTGAAATTTATGTGATTTAGAAAATATCACAATTTCGGAAATTAAAGAAAAATATCCGGTCACGGATTTTTTTTGAAAAACAATACGGCATATTTTTATTATGTGAATCATATGTTCATGTGAAATGTTGAAAGTTGGATTTGATGTTAAAATATACCGGGAGCCAGCACACACGTGCAAAGAGTGCACATCTCGATCGAGGATTACTCATCATGCTTCGGCATGGTGAGGGAGGCTCATACGGACCGTACACGAATTAGATGTATATAGGGACACAATTTGCATAATCACGATTCCACGTTTATAATTCGGTACTGCATTGACATACTTAGTATGATGGTTAAATTAAAATGTTGAAATATTTTTTTTTTAAAATATCCTACTGGGTCTTTCGCTCACTGTTTTAAAACTGGTAAACCCTCTAGGAGATAAAGGTGATTAGAAGATACGGGTGACGTGGACCCGTCTGTGGACGACAAGGACTGAAGACTTGAAGTAATGTTCAGTACTTTAGGACAAAGTATGTATATGAGCATTCCGGGACTGTAAATTCTAAACTTTACTTTTGTAATCTTACTTATTTTATTTTATCCAAGTATGTATCTGCGAGATATGGGTACCTCACCACCTGATATTGTGATAAAAATTGAATATAAATATTAATTAATTTAAAATATACAAGCATAATTTATAAACAAGTTTAAAGAGTCGGTAAAGAGTAAGATATAAAAACTGACAGACTTAGGAATCTGAGTTTTCCTTTCCTTTATTCTTTTAAAATCTTATATCTGTCACTATCCAGGATTTTTGGGAAGTGACACCTGTCGCTGTTCTGGATTTTGGGACGTGACAGTAACACCAAAAAATGTTTTCAAAACGGTGCATTAATAAATGTATTGTGTTTATATTATGTTTAAATATAATATTAAAAATGTTTTTTGTATTTAGATAAATAGTATTTGATTTGTATTTGAATAAAATGTGTATTTGGATGAAAAATATTTGAACTGTATTTTAGAGTTGAAAAGTTGATATAAGTAGTAAGAGTTAATAAAAAAAGTTAGAGAAAGAAAGAGTATGATGTGAATGAAAAAATTGAAAGCCTAATAAACAACTGTTTTCAAAAAACAGATAAATAGTAATTGTTTTCGTAGTATTATTGAAAAGTATTATATTTAAACGCAAAACTTTTGTATTTAAATAAAAATTGTATTGTATTTAAACGTAATATGAATACAAAATTAATATCAAATGCACTATAAGTTAAATTAATCATTTTAATTTAATTTAATTTAATTTATACTAAAAATAATAAAAATAGAGTTAATTTATTTTAAAAATTATATTGAAATATTAAAATAATAATAATAATAATAAGTTTTATTAAATTAAATTATAATTAATTTGATTAATTTAATTTAATTTATAAGTTATATTAAATTAGGTGGTTTGGTAAACGCATTGCATTTTAATTATATTTGAATGAAATTTGTTTTTTGAATGTTGTATTTGGTTGAATAGTATTTGTTTTGTATTTGAATGAAATATGTGTTTGGATGAAAAGTATTTCAGAATTGAAAAGTTGATGTGATTGGTAAAAGTAAAGATAAATAGTATAATTGAAAAGTTGATGTGATTATTTTAAAAATGTTTTGAATAATAATTGTTTTCATAACACTATTACATAATTTGTATTTGATGAAAATTGTATTACATTTGAATAAAATTAAAATTGAATATTTTCTCCAATGCCCCTTAGAACGTTAAATCAAACGACTCTTGTTTTTGTGAAGGACTTTACAAACCTTTGCCTTTAACAGTTAAAATATTCTGTCAACTCGTGATGCATATGGAAAATATCTATTGGCGAGTTAATGAGACATAAATTCCAATATATATATATATATGAACACCTTGTAAAATGAAGTCAAGGTCCTGATATATATTTACTGTCTGATGTCATTATAACGTTATGTGCCCTTTTAACTTTAATCCATTCGATTAAAATACAACATATTATAGTCGTAAATCTCAAAGAAATATTAAGCTCGATATACTAATTAACAATTAATTATAATATAAAATAAATAAAAGTAGTTAAATCATGAAAATGAATAGAGACAGGATTTCTTTGTAAACTCTATTCAACTAGTATACATATTATTCTGCAGAAAGGAAACAAAATCAAGCTAAAAAAAAACACTATTTGAAAAATGTTGTAAACAAACATGATTTAAAAAAAGCTCTAATAAAATGATTCTATCTATAACTGTGAAAACCATTTCAAATATGATAAAAAACGGAGCCTACATCTTCTTCTGGTTTAGAGTTGTTTTTTTTTTTTTTTTAAGTAGTATGTCTATTATCAACGTTAATATTTTCCTACATAAAAAAAAAAAAAAAAAAACTTCTGGAACTTGCTTTTGAAGTTTCAAATCTGCAAGGAAATCATACAAAAACACATAAAACGATAAATTAGTCAATAGAAACTCAAAAATCAAGTTGAGATTAGAGTGAATGAAACTCGTCAACCTATATTGATAATTCTATGTGGACATAAATCTATTCATTACAAGACACTACAACTATAAAAATAGAGATGAAAAGAAAAGTAAAAAAGAAAAGTCCTACCAGACAGAGGGATCTCCTTCCAGGGTGAGGAGGATAGCAAAGTTTGAGATGATAGATGTCAATCTCATAAAAAGGATCAATTTGTTTTGAAGTCTTATAATTATATATGTATATATATGTTGACGGTGGAAATCCACCTAACAAAAATTGGAGTTAAATACGATGTTATTAACAATTTCGGATATAGAAAATAGTATAAGTTGTAAGAAAAATAACTAAATGATACCAAAATTTTTATAGAGGTTTGCCTTTAATATAAAGAGTATATTCTTTTTATGGAGCTCTTAAAAGATGATTTTACTATTCATTAAACAAAATACAAAAAATGCTCTTGGATTTCTCTAAGTTTTTGAGTGGGTAAAATAGTCCATATGGTTTTGTTAGGACTCATAGGTCCTTTCTATAGCATACTACCATCCGTTCAAAATTTCAATTGCAAGTAATTCAAATTCACAAATATTATATCTTTTCGTCCTTAATCTCTACCACAGATCTATTGGCTCAAATACACTTAAATCTATTTAGTTCTTGATATCTTAGAAAGAACTTTTTGGTCATTAGCATTATCTTCAAAGATCTCAGATATCTTGAAGTTTAAATTTAAAACTCCTTATTTGATATTAGGTTGTCGAGAAACTCGACACCTTATCAATAATATATATATGTATGTAAGTATATAGGAACTATCTAGGATCCGACAAGCCCAACATACATTTTCCATTGTAGGATTACATTTTAACGAGTGGATTAAGAGGTTAGTTAGAAGGGTTGCTAAAGTCTTGGGTGAGGCAAAGTGCAGCTTTCTACAGTTGGATAAGTATGGATTTTGAGAGAAAAATTTAAAAATAAAAATCCTAAAATAAGTGGAACTTGTCGGACTTTCATGAAGAAACCTACCACCCGAACGCCTCTGTCTGAGCACACAAGCGCTGCCACTACTCCAAAACACTTGTTCTCATCGCCATTGGAATGATCCCACAATCATCGAAAGAGAAAATGCACCAAAATAGGAATCCTGAAAACCTAGTTGCCTCGATGCTCCTCTAGGTCAAATAGGTTCAACTCCCTCCGTCATATCACTTAAGGCTATTCAATTATATTTTCATATATATATGAGTCGTTTGGGTAATGTATTATATTTGTATTGTATTTGAATGCAGTATATTGAATGCAATACGCCTTTGAATAGAAAGTATTTGCATTGCATTAAAATGCAATGTTTGTTTAAATGAAAAGTAATTGAATTGAATTGTATGTGATGTGATTGATAAAAATAAAGAGGAAAAAAGGGAGAGAGAAAGAGAATATATGATGTAATTGGTAAAAGAACTAAAAAAAGTAAAATGATAAATAGTGATTGTATTGAATTTAAAATATTATATAATTGATATTTAAATGCAATACTTATGTATTTGAATGAAAATTGTATTATATCCAAATGTATTATGGTAAAAAAATGAGGTATTAATTTGAATATTTGAGAATAGCCTTATTACAACATAAACACCATGTTCCTATCTCTTAGTGCTAGTAATACCGAGTATTTATTGGAAGAATGAACAAACATTATGATAAACTGAAATCTTGATAAGTGATAATCACCACTTACCATTGGCATACTAATTTTGCATTATCTCCTTGATTTGAAGTTTTTTGGTTTTAGAGCCAAAAAAAAGGTTCGACTGTTTGTCTTCTAGTTCAGTTGTGTTAAACCAAATTAATTTAAAAAATAATAAAGACACCCAACTAGGCAATCACACAAAGCAGTAGCATCACTAATGCCCACTTACCTCGAAACCTTTTTTTCTCCCAATGGAGGCCTTGGGGGTTATATTTCCAATTCGAACAACTAATGAGCAATTTTGATCTTGGTTTACTTCAACTAAAATTATCCTTATCACTTTATTTTCTTCCATTTGGCTTGGTTTTTTGTGATAATTTATTAACACTTATATAATATTTTGTTCTATTCTTTGAATTATTTTCGTCCACCATGCTGTAATAAACCAAAAACAGAATGACAGATAATTTATGTTAATAATTAAGACGGTAGTAAATATATTATCAGTACATTTCTTACTCAGTTTCTTCTATTCTCAGAGATATAATTCACATGGTCTTGTTTTTATTGGATTTTTTTTTCTGAAATTATTTATTGTATTGCCTTTGCACTCCAAAAAAAAAAAAAATCTAGAGTTTCTAGAGATATAGACCTAATAATATTAAACAAAGTAGTTATAATTGTACGTAATTTTGGACGAGAATACATATAGCATAAATGCTTCATTTTCACATATATTTTTTTCTCTTTAAGGGTTCGTTTGGTAAACGCATTACATTTGCATTGTGTTTAAATGCAATGTATTGAATGCAGTTTATATTTGGAGGAAAAGCATTAGCATTGCATTTGAATGCAATGTGTGTTTGGGGGAAAAGTATTTGAATTGTATTTTAATAATAAATATGTGATGTGATGGGTAAAAGTAGAGAGAAAATATATGATGTAATTAATAAAAGTAATAGAAAAAGTGAAATAATAAATAGTGATTGTATTTGATTTAAAATGTGATGTGATTGGTATTTGAATGAAATGTTTTTGTATTTGGGGGAAAATTGCATTGCATTTAAATGCAATGCTAAAAAAATTTGTGTCCCAAACACTAGCTAAGTTCTACACTGCAACATGCTGCCTTTCACCCTCCATTTTCTATTTTATTTTTTTCCTGTTCTTGCCTAATTGCACTTTATGATCTCCCAAATTACACTTTCCCTTTGCGACTATTCTTCCCATACTTGCTAATTAGCCCTGCCACCAACATTCTTACTCATTTTCCTGTACTCACATTCTACCTCCACTAACTTTACATATATTATCTCTTCAAATTACACATCCATGATCATCAAAACCCATTCATCTCAATTTTTATTTTTTAATAATTTCCTTACCCCTACAATTTTTTTTACCTATAATTACCACTCTGCCCTTTATTTTCATTTTTTAATAATTTCTTTACCCATACTTTTTTACTATAATTGCCACTATGCCCTTTTTTATATTAAAAAAATTGACACCCTGCTGACTTACACCCTACGCATTTCACCAAAATGAAGCTTCTTCACCGCACGTGTCCACTGCCAGTCCACTTTTGCTGGCCATGTCAGTACCGTTTCCAAACCGGTACCGGATCGTACACTATATATATATGAATGTATCTGAAATTAATAAAACGATCAGCATGACTTAGGTTAATTATTTATTCCACATTTATAGTTAATGCCTCTTCGTAGGATAATATTTTTAAAACAAAATATGAAATTAATGAGAATTAACACGTACGTCAGTTAAATATATTAATTAGGGTTTTCAACCTATTTCAGGAGTTGATTAATCCACAAGGACCACAAGATATATAATACAAATGATGATAATTAATTAATTAATGATGCATAGCAACTATATTACAGTACCCAGGCATATTAGCTTCTGGTAATCCAGAACAAAAAAATATATATATATAGAGGTTTCACAAAAACGGAAAACACCAAATAAATCAGAACATATACACAAAGAAAAAGAAAATCAGGTAGGATTTCAACCTACGGGTCCCATTAAGTAACATTTAAAAAAAAGAAAGAAAGAAAGAAAGAAAGAAAGAAATAGAATTATTAATGAAGCTGAAATAACAATTTATTAAATATACCTGTATTAGAAAGAAAAGGGACAAAAAAAGAGGGGTTAATCACATGGTATATGATCCACGAATTAGAAAATCCGTAAATGGGTATATGATCATCACTCTAGAAATGGAAGCTAGCTAGGTAGCTATTATATATATATATACACATATATATATATATTATATTTTTATAGATGTTATCGTTTTTAATAAGTATACATCGACATCATGATCAATATGGCAAATCACATTATTTGCGCCTTATGTTAAATAAATAATTAATATCTTAACATACTCGTTGATTAGTATTGTTTCTATTATATTTTAAAAGCATTTTTTGATGCCTTTTTTTCCTTTTACAGGTAGTGTTTTCAAAAGAGCAAAAGCGTGCAGTTTTCCCTTCTTTAGCAAATCGGTGCTTTAATTAATTAATTAATTAATTAATTTTTAATAGAGGAAGTTGGAACTGAACTTAATTGATCGTAACTATTCAGATGCTTCAAGGAATCAATGTAGTAGGTAGCTTTTCTTAGATGTTAGTTAGGGAAATATATATTTATATATATATATATTTTTTCCTAAGAAATCTAGGGGAGCCATTATAAACTAAATACTACCCTAATATTTTTAACATAAACCACAAAAAATATATATATTTATTTTAAATGAATCAAGTGCGTCAACTTTTAGCATTCAATTTCAATGTGTTCCTCTTTATTTTAATTCCAAATGGAGAGGATCCAAAGTTTTCAAAATGCAAAATGCTAGAGAATATCAGTACTTGCAAGATTAACACAAAGACCTTATTGAAGTGTCGAAAACATAACGGTGATATCGGGTCGGATCTCCCAGTGGCATGGATTTAAGATCGCAATGGAAAGCTTCATGGTACTCTGGGCTACCAAACTCATAATATACGAGTACTTGTCTCTCTGCATGAGGTCTTACTTAGCATTTGATGGGAGCTGAGGTATTAGGTTATGGCTAGTTTAAAAGCCTAAGTAACGAGGATCTTGTAATGTGTAACCAATATGGAGAGCACTTTATAATTTGGATACCTTGCTTATACTATCATCTAGAGCACCTTTAAGCTGCTGTCGTCAAATCCACTAAAATGATGTTCTTTATACATGCTTCAATAAGGATAAAGCTGCTATATTTTTATATATATTTGTGAGTATAAATCTATACATCTATACATCTTGCGTATGGGAGGGTTTCTCAATGAGATATTTACTAAAATAACAACATCAGAAAATGAAATTAACATAACAGTTTTTCTTTTTTAAAATTTTTAAATTGAGTATCTTTTAAGACACGTAGTGCATATATGCGGCCTATTAAAATTATTTAATGATATAAAATTTATAAAAAGCTACTATTTAAATAAGTTTTCTCAATAAATCATATATAGTAATTTGCTCTTACTAATTCTCTTTTTAAGTAGATCTTGCAGTTGAGCCGATCAATTTCTTCCTGGTATCTACATATATATATTAAAGAAAAGTAAGAGTTACTATTATGATGAAATCCACTAAAACAAGTTAAACGAATGGTCCCTATACTGGCCATTTTCTTGTTCCCGTAAAAAAATGGCTCCTCAATTAAGAAAGTTGCTCCTTTTTAAGAAT
Source organism: Antiaris toxicaria (assembly GCA_035233585.1). NCBI lineage: Eukaryota > Viridiplantae > Streptophyta > Magnoliopsida > Rosales > Moraceae > Antiaris > Antiaris toxicaria. Next base: position 3,377,511 of record CP141160.1, read on the forward strand.
CACTAGAGTGGCAATTTGCATTCTTAAAGTATACTAAAGAGGGAATGGATTTTTTATTGAATCAATAGCATACATAGAAAATGAAATGGGAGTCATAATTAATAGGAGGTCAACTTCAAAAAAAAAAAAGAAAAGAAAGAAGGAGAAAATATCTCCTTGATCTGCGTAAACTTATGATTTAGCTGATGATTGACACTTGTCCTTCTCTAAGATCGGATTAATTGGCCCTTCTTATTAATTAAATCCATTCCCTTGATTTCCGGATTATATGTTCAACTTCGAATTGTTCCCATTGGTGAATTCCATATACAATACCGAATCTTATTGGTCCAACAAATTTTTTTTTTTCACGTGGGCTTAGCCAATGAAAAACAGACCTCAAGAAATATCCTCAAACCACAAGAAAATGTTATTAAAGTAGCAACTTGTTTTTGGAGTTTTTACCATAAGTTATTTCTATTAACAGTGCACGTCTTAACATGATTAAAATCATATCAGAATTAATAAATATATAAAAGTAATAAAATTTGATATAAATATGATTGTTTAAAATAAAATCCTATTAGTTAAATATTTTTTTTAATATCCTATTGTAAAATTTTCGGATAAAGAACTCGAGATAAATTAAGATATTTTTGTCACTTCTCATTAAACAATTGTAGGATCAAAGTATGAGATATTGCACATATCCTTTTTGGAACTATGAGATTTGTAGGATTGTGGTGGGGCTAAGCCCCAAAATGGCGTGCCGAGGACACCCTCGATTGGCTAATCCCATGTTGTTTTCACGTGGCTTTGCTCCCACATGTTTGGCAAAAAGGCATAGAAAATTACACAAATATATACAGACAAAAACATTAGGCTTGATAGAGATGGAGAACAGCAATGACCATGGTTTACACTTTTGGGAAAAGCATTCAAAAAGATGTGACCACGAAAATGTTCACAAAGTAATAAAAAAAAGTTATTCCATATTGAGATACCGTATCCTAGATTTCCGTCATGAAAAAAAAAAGTATTTATATGCATACATCTTTTTTCTGAAGCACATACATTTATGTTTTTGCTTATTAATTATTTGAATTAACCTATTTATGCAATTTCTTGGAAAGTTTGGCATAAATCGATGATCATAAAATACATACTGATAGATATAAATAGTGATAGATAAATACATACTCACACACACACACACACACACACACACAGAGACATATATATATATATATATAGAGAGAGAGAGAGAGAGATATATAGATGCAAATTGAACTAGTCAGTGCAAATCCATTTAGAAGCTTCAAGCTAGCTTGTTCGGTTTGGGTGGTGAACTCATTAAACGTACATATTCTGCTTGTTTTTTCATGTAGAAACTTTGAAATATTTTATTTATTGCTTATAATTTATTATTTATGAATTTTTGGTATCCATAATTGGTTTTGTGATTATTTAAAAAAGAACAAGAAGAACAAATATGAAGCCACCATGGTCATGAGCAAAATTCCTCTTTTAAAGATAAGGGGAACATACAGATAAGGTTCAACTTCAAGGGCACAACTAGCTAAAAACTAATTATAAATCGAGACATTGATAATCGAACAATTATGCTAATTAATCTTTCTTTTTCATCTTTCTTTTTCCAAAAACAAAAGAAACATTTATAATTAAATAAATTCATCGATCTTAAATGGAAACAAAAGAAAGAGTAAGAATATTTGTATTGACTCGATTTTTTATTGTATCATTGCTAACGTTATATTGACGCTAACGTCGATTAGACAATTAATTATCTTTAATTAAATTAAGTGATATCATGATGTAAGTTTTAGTTGCTTTCCTTTTTTGTTGTTCCTCATACGAGTGATTATTATATGTAATACGTTATGATTATTATAATTTTGATCCAGCGCAATTTTCGTTGTCTTTTACTTACACATCTGGTCCTGTGGAACCATTGGCCGTTTACAAGGACTGGCTAACCTCTAATTAAATTGATATTAAAAATATTCTTATAAGTTAGATTTATAGGTTAACTTAATTTTTAGCATCTTTATGCAATCTATTATGAAATTACAATGCTGATCCAGCGCAATTTCCGTTGTCTTTTACTCATTCATCTGGTTCTATATATAGAATCATTGACTACTTACAAGAAGTGGTTAACCCATCACTTTTAAATTAACGAGAAAAATGGTCCTGTATATAAGATGTGTAGATTAGCTTCCCTTTAGCACATTTTGAGGAAATAAGCAATTTATGAATGTATGTTACATCATATTAAGCTCTAGGTCATTTAATTCTATATATGTGCTAGCCAAATTAATTTGTTTGCAGAATTATTAAAAAAAAAAAACTGAGACAGAGAGAGACAGATAAGTGAACTAATTGACCGAAATAATGTATGGGGTCTTGAGAACAAGAATTAATGAGTACCTCAAATGATAACATAATCCTTAAAATAATAAATATCTATTCATGTAATTTGGTGCTGACTTTGCATAAGGGAATGATGCTTTATGTAATTTATTTTTCTAATCTAGGGAGGAGCAAGAAATCTTGAACTCAACCTCTAGCGTGTTCTAGAACACATGAAATGAAAATTTGAGTTTCCTAAAAATAGAGATGCTATGTTTTTTAATTAAGATACAAAAAACACAATCTTAATTTTATCCATAAGAAGAATCAATATTATTATATACACTCTTGTTCTTAAGTTTTACACAATAGGGAATCAAAATTTATTTTTGATCACTACCAATCCTCTTATTCCTAGAGATAAAGATCATCTAATAAGCAACAGTGCCAAGATTTATTGGTAGGAGAGGCCAAAATTTTTTTTTTAATTAAGATTATACTAATAAAATTTTATTAAAGAAAAAGTTGCAATAAAAAGTAGTACTTTTATGACAAGAAGCTATAAAGGAAAATGTATAAAAAAAAAAAAAAAAGACTAGCATCAGTGTTCAATCCCTTCGAAAATCTTTTTCTTCCTTTCTATTATATCCAAATGACCCAAAAGACCTAATAGAAAATTCTTATATGCAAAACAGTAAGGAATTGTTTTATTCTTTTAAAAAATCAATTGTTTATCTCCTTGAAAATCTTTATCTTCCTATTTATTCTATCCAAATAACCCAAAAAGTAGCAGCATCTCTCTTTCAAAGACCTAATAGAATATTCTTATATGCAAAATTGTAAGGAATCATTTTATTTTATTAAAAAATCAATTGTTTATTTACTTTCTTTTTCCTCAAATTTAATTCAATCATTGTAGTAAACCATTAAGAATTATTTCCCCTTTTTTTTGACTTAATTGTTTCATTGTTTTAGATCTTCATGTATACTTGTAACAACTTCTATCAGATTGATTTCACTATAACTTTCCTAAATCCAACATAAAAATGAAGGAACTAGAATACATGAATTAAGTAATACAATTAAATTTCCTAAACTCAACATGAAATGAATAAACTAGAATACATAAATTAGACTTTGAAATAGAAGGGAAAAAAAAAAGATTATAAAGGTAAGAAAGAAAAGGAGAAGGGGAAGAAAAAAAAATCTCATCTTGAATAATAGAGCAAATTTTTAAACTTTTTTGAACCTAAAAAAAAAAAAAAAAAAACCAAGATTCATTGTGTGGAGCCCCCCCCACGTACATTACCATACCAACCAGTCGAGTTCTGACGTCGACTGTGATGGCTGACAACCTCGTGGGTCGTCATCCTCTTACTTAACATACTTAACTTTCCATTCTTAACGTTCTCATCTTAAAGCAGAAGCAATTTCTATAGCAATTTTTTTTTAACACTGTTAGAATATTTTTATTTTATTCTAACAGTATTAAAATCATTCATATATATACACATATGTATAAAAATATCATTACATTACTTAAAAAAAATGATTCTGAGAAAATGAAAATTCTTGGTTGTTACACATTGTGTCTCTAGAAATTTGTTTGAGAATAGTGGAATGGAAAGTGAAGAGCTGCCTTTCTTTGAAAACTATTAGTTTATAAAAAGACAAAATATTAGTTAGTATAATAAGCTAGTCTTTTAAAATACTTGGGCTATTAAATTGTGGTTTGAATTTATATTTTGGATCAAGCCATTAAGCCTACTAATATTTATGGATTTAATAAAACTGTCTTTATTTCTTAAAATCCAAATTGTTTGCCAACAAAGTATAGAGAACTATTTGTTTAAAGGGGATCAAGACTAATTTTTATATATATCTACAATATTAAAATTAAAAAAACCTATAGTATTAAAAAAAAAAAAAAAACTAGCCCTGTGATTGTCTATAACCTTAGTTGATCTTTCATTCGAAACATCTAAATAGGAGTTCTAATGTTAATTTATGGGGGTATATGTGATTTATTTCTTATGCTTTATATATGTTGATCTTCCTTCATATTATCATTATGGATAAAAGTCATCATTTTTCCCATGTTTTCTTTTACATTTCTCATATATGTTATTCTCATTATGAAGTAATAAAGCAGAAAATAAATAATGACATTGAAATATAAAAAACTCATCATGACTATAAATTATTATTAGAGCTGTTGATGAGCTGGTAAGTTGATTGAAACAACTCAACTATCAGTTTATCATAACATAAAACTCGTGTAATTATAACCATTCATCTTTTCATATATGTAAAAGCAAACTCGTTGCACCTAATAATAATCACAACATAGACACTTAATTCTCGAAAAAAAAAATCACCTCAATCCACTTAAGTGCCAAATATTATATTGTTAATTCTTATCAAAGGACCACCGTTTAAACTTAATGTTTAATTTTCACTCCACAAATGGCAAAGAATCTTACAAGCTAATTTTCTCCCTCCTCAAAGATTATATAAATGAATTTAGCCCTTAGGTACACCATCAACATTCCTAATAAGTTTTTTTTTTTTTTTTTTATATTACCAAGTAACCAACTACTAAAAACATAAATAAATAATGCTTCTCTCTTTTTGGCTAAGGGGAAGAACGCACGTAAATAATACACAACACAACTGTCAGAGAAATAAAATTACACAAAACAATTAGGGTTAATTGTGCCACCTTTGGAACTTGTTCTCTAAAGAGAAGGGATAAAGTTTCTTAGTTCTAGCCAAAATGAGAGTTAAAAATAAAATGAAAATGGAAGATTAGATACTCTGCCAACATCAATGTAAGTCATGGAAGGAGAGATACTTTTGTAATTGAAGGCGCTCATCAATTTCCAAATTTGGTAACCTTAAATTACAAAAAGCAGAATTTCCATACCTTTAGCTTTCACACTTTTGGATCTCCGCATCTTGTGTCGACACGTGTCCCACTGCTCTTGGCGTACTCGTCGGTCTCCGGTTGGCGACGGCTTTTGTGGGTTTTCATGAACCTCGTGCTGTTTTCTTCAGGTGAAGTACCAAATATGCCCTCGCCTTTTCATAAAACGACAAAAATTTTCCATCAATTCATGAAATGAATTTTTTTTTTTTTTTTTTTTTTTAAGTTACGATTGGAGAGAAGGGAAACATCCTCGTTGGATAAGACAGAAGAATTGAAAGAAACACCCATTATACACCATCATGCCTTCTCATGGTTCATGATTAGGCTAATTTTGTGATTTGACTTCACCATTAAATCACTTAGCAATCTTTCCATTTTGGCTAATCATCGAAATTAGGGTCTTTTTAGAATGAGATCTCATATCAGATTACAAAATCACATCAAAAATTTAAAAAAAATATATAAAAACATATAATTTCTAATGCAGTTCTGATTATTTGAAAAAAAAAAAAAACCCATGGTAATGCGCTTTTTTTTTTTTTCTTGGGATTCTACTATAGGCATCTCCCTACAAAGTGAATGCATAATTTTTTTAACCTTTAAGCAATTGTTTAACATGTACGTTAACATGACCAACTGTATAGTTAATTCATTAACAAAATTTTTCTCATAAGTTAATTGACTAAAACTGGAAAATGCATGTGTTTAGAGTCTAAATGAGGAATCTAATTAATCCAATAATAGCAACAAAAAAAGAAAAGGAAAAGTCACGAGCCTAACAATTTCTCTCATTGTCACTATATATAGCCAAATGTATATTTTAAATAAAAAGCTAGTGGGCTAGGCTTAGATCAATCACTCTACATCATCATGGTCTCTTCCCTTCTTTCTTTTTTTGGAAGCATATTTTCTTGTCTTTAACCAATAATACTTCTAACCTTTCAGGAAAAGGCCTAAAAAAAAAAAAAAACAGCACTTCCACATTAGCAAATATTACCTTATACTATGTGAACCCACTCGTTGCCATTATCGGACAAGACAAGCTTATTTTGTTAGATTAGCCATCAGTGAGTCTTTAAAGTAAACAAGTTGCAGTAATTAATTCCATATTTTGGATTATTTGCACTAATAATTATAAAAAAGTCTAAAGACTCAAACTTTAATCATAATTTTTAAATATCAATCTATATGATATTTGAGTTATCATTTTTTTGATTAATAAATATTTAAAATATTATTATATTAATCAATCGTTTTTATTAATGAAAAGATGATATTTTAAGATCACATGAATTAACATTTAAAAATTTGATATTAGAATTTATGGCTCTAATTATAAACTTTCATTACTAATCATGATCAAATGGTCAAATCCAGGCTAATTAGCTTAGCTCCTTGAAAACGACAGCCCACTCTCACGTTAGCATCACTCTCTCTCTTCTCTTCCCTACCCCAAGGGGACACAATTGCCATTCCGAAAATACGCGGCCATAAAGTCTACATAAATAAATTAATAAATAAATATTTTGAAAAATAAAAAGCAAAAAAAAAAAATTACCAAAAATGGGTAATACGGTCTACGTATTCGCAGACCCACGCGTCAAAGATCTATACGGCGGACGGCGCAACGACCAAAAAACGAGAATTAAGAATTCGAATCTCTCGGCTTCTTATTGGTCCACGTGTCCGGGATTGAGAAAAACCGCTAGTGGTTTTTTTTACAGCGAAGAAAAAAGGCGGTTTTCTCTTCACCTGATACACTTTCCTTATATAGTCTTCTTCTGCTGATGTGATTTATAAATCAGTACGGCCAAAAAAAGAAAGAAAGAAAGAAAGGAAAAGAAAAAAAAAAAGGAACAAGTTTTGTAAGCTTGCTCCATAACTTCAACCTCGATTTGTCTCCATTTGTTGGGGGAGGAAAAAAGATTTTCTCCAAGTAGGTAATCTATTTTGTTTGTACTTTTTATCTTCTTTGGGAAAATTTTTCTTTCCGTTTCTTTTTTTGTTGGATTCCATCACTTTCTCGGGAAATTATTTCTCCACTGCCTGGTTTCGTTAATTTCTTCCACTGGCTAGCTAGCTTAAGATCGGAAAAAGTGAGAAAAACCGGAATTGGAAGATGATAAGTTGTTTGTGTTTGATATGGCTTCGTTTGAGGAATGATCTTTTTTTTTTGGTTGCAAATGCGTTAGTTAATTTCAGGTTTAATTAACATGGGGAGGGGCAAGATTGTGATAAGGAGGATCGACAATTCGACGAGCAGGCAAGTGACGTTCTCGAAGCGGAGGAACGGATTGTTGAAGAAGGCGAAGGAGCTGGCGATCCTCTGCGACGCCGAGGTCGGAGTTATGATATTCTCCAGCACCGGCAAGCTCTATGATTTTTCAAGCACCAGGTCAACTTTACCTTACAATATGATATCCTAACTAATATCGCATACGATCATCTTAATTTATTTTTGCACTACTGGCTAGATATAGCTTAGTATTAATTAACTCTTGTCATTAGTTACTAAATCTAATCTCCATATTAGGATTTGATGCTGCTATATATCATTGTTGATGATATAGACGCTAAAGATCCGTGTACATATCGGTTATGTGGAATATGTTTTGTTTTTATTTTTCTGTTTTTTTTCCTTGAATTTCGTGAAAGGTTAAACTCTATACTTTATAATATAATTAACGCTAGATTATAATTGTGGAATTCAATTTGTGATAATTCAATTAGTACTGTGAAGAAAACGTTATAAATGTCAAGTCAAGAAAAAGCTTGGAGAATTTCTATTTATTTTATTTTATTTTATTTTTTGGGTGTGTAAATGAATATGGTTCATGCATAGTTATTCTGTCCATGAAATGTTTTTATGAGTGGTCTTAACTTTATTTTTTGTAAATTCAAGAAATAACTAGATGGATGGCCTAGGGGCTTTCCATGCATGCCAATGACGTTGTTTCAATTATATTCAGATTATTAGATAATGAAATGCATAGAGTATAATAAGCTGTACGTAGCTTACAGTACTCTGCATACTGTACATACGTATATATATATTTATGTAAATTAAATAAATTAATTTACTCTGTCCATGGCGAGTCCATGCTAAAAAAATTTGCAAGAATGCAAAACTGTAGTACACTAGGAGAGGTTCCCTAGTGCAAATTTGTAGTACATAGGTGAGGAGCACTAGGCATTTAGGGACAGGAACAAAATTTGATAATTAACTTTGGTAGCTAAGTAAGGTTAAGAGTTACAAACTAGTAACGGGTTTGTAATAGAGGAGGACGTTATTATTAAAGCCTAAATGCATAATTGGCATGATTTCTAATCTTATAAGTTCCTATACATATGAAACTACAGTTAGAAGATGAGAAATAACAACTACACCTTTGAAGATTTAGATGTAATAATCAGAATTTATTATAAGGTGGAAGAGTTCTAGTTTGTCATTGCTAAACTTAGCTGTGGGATGTTATTATTGTTGCTTTCGACTTTTGTTGGAAAAAGTAATAAACTTCTGTATAAATGTTACTTTCTTTTGGGCTCTAGCGGTCAGAATTTGGTTGGCTGCATGGTTAGTTTTGGAACAACAGTAATATTGTTCTATACTACACATTATTAAAAAGTGAGTTCTATAAATGCGGCTCATTTATGAGCTCTGTGTTTTATTAGTTATAATGTTTAATACTATTAATGTCTCAAAACAATTCTCTTAATTCTGTCTTGATAGTATATTAGCAAACCTTTCCTCAAACTAATTGAGATTAGCTAGCATCCATATATATTAGAGGAAGCTACAAATTTGAGCTTTAATATAGGTTCATGCCCAGTTAATTAGTTCTTAAAAAAAAAAAACGCTCATAAGTTACACAAACTCTAAAAACAACTCATAAAACAAGAAAAGATATAGTGAAGATCAAACTACTCAATCAAGTTAAACAAGATACACATATCTATTCGGGATTTGTCTGATGTGTATAAAAGTACACGATTTGGAAATTCTACCTACTGAAATTCCTTCCCGCAAAATTCGAAAATTAATACGTTATAGGCCAAGTCCACCACTACACACATGTAGAGGCACTCTATTAGGTCGATTAATAAGGCTAGTCTTATATAACCCCATTTGCACAGTTTCATCTTCATCTTCAACCTTAGGGACACTACAACAAAGCAACTCAAATCCAACACTCCTTCCACATTGGTAGCTGAATTTGAACGAAGTGAAAATTGAATTTCACATCTGAGAACATAACCCTAGTGCAATTGATTTTCCCCTCATCAAAATATCATTAGCTTTGTGATTGTAAGCATAACTTAGTGATAATTCTACAATTGACTCTATTATAAGATATAAAATTCAAATCTCACAATCTTCAAGTTTAAAAAAAGAATATATGATTAACTTTATTAGACTCTTGCACATGTAACAGTCTCCAATATTTTTCTCTTTATATGTACAAACATTTATCTCCATTCTTCCTCTTCTGTCTCTTCATTTTTTTTCTCTTCCCCTTTCATTTCTTTCCTTTCTTTCTCCTCCGTTCTCTTCATCTCTCTCTCATTGTGTTTCTCCCTTTCTTTTTCTATCCTACTTCCACTGTAATGATCTCCCGGCTCTTTGTTCACATTATCTGATATTCCAAATCATTTCATAATTTCTTATGTTTTAGATAGCAAAATGCTTAAGAAAGAAAGGCAAGCTATAAATAAGATAAGAATAAACTTAACGATAAAATATCCTAAATGCTTGCTATACAAATTTAACTTATAAATTTTAATATTGTTTCTCACCATCCTCCACGGGTTGAAAAAATCAACCAAATTCAAAATGCAAATAATAAAAAAGCAACAATTTAGAACGTAAAAATCTCTTCAATTGCATATCTGATTTGAACGGAGTCACTAGAACTTAACATGTGATTGTACGAACATCATTGTTGTAGATTAAATATAGAGACGACTTAGGTACTTTTATTCACCATGTTATTGAATTAAAAAACTTGAAAAATTTTTCTATGATCACATGGCGGACTCGTGACAGTCAAGGTGAATTACGCAATGTGCTTGAGAAACCTTATAGATATGGGATGAAATGTCATCTGAAGGCGAAGTAGATAGCAAACTTGTGTGTGTGTTCTTTAGGTTGTTATGAGAAGAGCTCGTAGTTAACATAATCAATGGGTTACTTTATAGTTGACTTCTCATTAGCTTCTCACATTACAAGAATTCCTCGAGATTCACGAAAGTTGTCACATAGCTTGGTCATAATATCAACCATTTAGCAAGTCAATCATCCATTCATCTCAATCGATCATCCATGGATTCCATTCTTCAAAGGATTTATATGAGGGAAGCTAAAAGGCATCGGACTAAGCCAAAGTCTAGGAGCTTTCAATTAGGATACCAATCAACCCAAAAGGTGCACCTGATGGTGTGGATGGCGTCAATAAATACAACATGTGACAGTGGTTAGGCGGTTTTTTTTTTTTTCCTGTCGATAGAAGAATTAAGAACCAAGTAAGCTTTGATACCAATTAAGTAGAAGACAGATAGAAACTGAATATAAAAGATGAACTAAAAAGAGAATAGAATCATTAAAAAGGAAGTCACAAAAACGGAGAGAAACAGAACTAATAATATAGAAATTAAAAGATTTAAAAAAAGAATAAGAACTCGAGAGCAAAAAAACAAAAAATCTCAATATTGATTAATCAATCAACTCCACGTAAAACTACAATCACTATGCCTTTTATGGAGAAATACAACAATAAGATATATCAACTAAATTTTGTAAACATTACAAATATATAGATTAAGATACAAATTTATATTTATCTTTCTAATATTGTTCTTCATCATTTATAACTCAATTACAGATTAACAAAAAAATATAAAACCACGGTTGCTAAAACAATAATCAAATACTCTAGAGAACGAGATTTAAAGTTGTGTTTGGATATATGTTTCATAAGAGGAATGGAAATAGAAAGGAAGGTAAGTCAAACTAAAGAGAGTAGTGAAGAAATAGAAGAAGAAGCAGAACTGAGTTTTTTTAATCATTCTATTTGATAGAAGAGGAAGAAGAAAAAAAAGGGAAAAAAAAAAAAAGGTACAGTCTAATTTATTTTAACAATATTGTATACTATTACACTTAAAAAATAAGAGGTGAGATTTAAGCCAGATTGTTTATTTGACATGCTATATCAAATATTTTCTTTCCAACTTGGGATTAATAAAATTGTCAACCTCGTGGATTTCCAAGTTTTTTGCTTCCTCATTTCCTCTCCATCCAAAAATTCAAGATTTTCTTTTCTTATCCAAAATCCCTCCTTCAATTTCTTTTTTATCCACTCTACTTGTTCTATCCTGTTGAGGCACCCTTGGTCGTCATTTTCCAACATTGTAGGGAATATATTCTGAATGGCCATTTGAATTACGGCATAATTTAAACGATAAGTATAAGTAAGAATTTAAACGATAAGTATAAGTAAGAATATTATATAAGCAAGCAAAGCATAATTGTTGACTTTAACGGTCATTTGACGTTTGGTCTGGCTGAAAATTATTTTACTTCCCTTTTTGCTTAAAATTTTAGTTTAATCTTATGAATGTCTTGATAATCTCAATTTTAAAATTAAAATTTCGTTTTTCTGGTAGTTTGTAAAAATTTAGTTCTTAAAAATTAAATTAAATTTTATGATGTCCAAAGGGGAATTGTCCTTAAATCGCATAAGTTTGTAGATTTAGAATATGAAACTCGTTTACAAAACTTGATACTGGTAAATTGTCTAAAATTCGGTTCCCTTTTTTGATATTTTGTATATCTTTATTATGTATATGAACTATCCTTCAAACATATGGGAGAAATCTTTTTCAAACTGCTGACAATACATTCCTAGCTGCTTTTTCTGCCAAAAAGAGAAAAAAAGAAGAAAAGGTGGAGTTATAAAACCTTCGTACTTGTATTACCAGCAACTTTCAAGTCCACGTACATGCATGTGTGCATACATACGGCTTACTAGTGATATTAAATATTACCATCTAATAGAACGCGGACTCTACTATAAGAATTACTTTCTATTAATGATGATATTTAGTATTAGTAGTGTCTTTTAATATTTTTTTTATGACAACAGAAAATAATTATAATGCCCTTGAATATACACCTGTCTTTGGATGTGTACCCGTACATTTGTACAGTGGTGCATTTTATATGTGTATATAGCAGAAAATGGAAATACAATGTATAATATAATGGTAAAAGCCAATTAATTACTTTTTCTGACTCTAATAATTATCTACTGACTTGCCCTTGAGCAATATTATATCGTTAACATTTTCGAAAACTTGTCATTTGGTTTATTTTTGTGTAGATTAAACGCAAGCATGTTTTTGCCGATGATAATGGCTGAGGAGTCAGACGTTGCTTAACTACACAAAGAATCCCCAAAACTTAAAATGTATATTCAATGCCATATTCTCAAGTACAAGTAACAGCTAAAAATATATGTCATCTAAACTCAAATATAAATATACATATTCAAGTGAAAATAAGTAAATAACACTATCAATTCTAGTATCTTTATATATAATTAACGATCGCCAAATATGCTTGGCGCGTAGTAATCATACTCACGTGTAAATCGGTAAATGCTTGTTGGGACTAAGGATATAGTCTTTGATCAAAACTACTTGAGCCCTTTATGTAAGTGCCACGAATTTTTGCTATCACATTTAGTCCAATTAAGGATTTTTTCTAAAAGAAAATCCGAGAAGGAACTTCAGGCGTTAGCATGCACATCTCTCCTAGGCATTATTAAAGGTCTCTAAACATTAACAAGAATATTCACTGAAAGTCCTACAATCGAGGCCTTACACCTCTATGAGGAGTGGTTTCTAATAATAAGGATACGTGGGATGTGGTCTTAGGCATCTAAACTGAGTACTAAGCTAGGCAGATTAAGCGTTCATATTTAATACTCTCAAAGAGGATTTTTTAGCTCTCGAACTTTTGACAATAGCCTACCAAATTAGTCTATTATTGCTGGGCCACCCCACTTGGTGGTAGTCCAATTAAGAATTGATTTTAGAGTTTTGGAATTGCTTTTGGTAGAAATTTTTAGGGCATGTTCTAATTAAGGATAAGGATAAGGATATGTGGGATGTGGTTGTCTTTCACCAAATGTTCTAATGATAAGGATATGTGGGGTGTTGTCCTAAGCATCAAAATCAAATTCAGGCTAAGAGGAACAAACCTTCATATTTAACACTCTAAAAGAGGATCACTTAGTACTCAAACTTTGGATTATAAGCTACTACAATAGATTACACTAACACCTCTTATATATTTTTTCAAAATTACAAAGACATCCCTTAGCTAAAATTAATAATTCCAAGACCCTATTTTCTTAACCTTGTTAAGTTTATATTTGAAATGTCTTAAATACCCTTTATTATGTTAGTTTTTTACTATTGATAACAACTTTTATTTTTTGTCTTTATAAAAACAAATATTATATTTTGAATATTCTTGTCATCATTTTATATCCTTTATAGTTATATACTACTTTGCAACAAATATATATATATACTACTTAATTTTATATATATATATATCTCCAATATGTGTAAATTATCCATCAAAATTAAAAAATATATATTTTCAAAAATAAACAAAAAATTGAAAATTATGATTGTAGATGTTTAAAAATCAATTAGAAATCATTTTTGGTATCAAAGAAGGATAAAATTATCATTTTATAACTTAATATATGGTTTTTTTATATTATTTTTAGTATAATTAATAGTCAAATTAACAGTCAAGTTGAGGATCAACTAACAAAGGGGTGTCTCTGTAAATTTTTTAAAAAGTTAAGGGGTGTTGATATTATTAGTTTTGATTAAGGAGATGTCTTTATAATATTAAGAAAGTACAAGGAGTATGAGTGAAATTCACTCTAGCCTACTGCTATTGTCTATTATCAAGCCACTTGGTGGTAGTCCAGTGATTTTTGAGCTTTGGAATCACTTTGGTAGAAATTCTTAGTGCTTGTTTCTCACAACTTTTACTTTTATATTTAGTTAGTAGAAGAGATTAAATTAAAATTGTGTCTTCGATTAGTATTTAGAACTATATTTTTAAAAGAGGTTAATTTATCCAAATAATTTTTAAAGTTTCAATTAACCAATATGAATATTAAATGATATTTATTATGTCATACTGAAATTCATCTGCAAGTTTAAAGATCTATTAAGAATGGTTTTTGGAGAAGTTGTATTTTGTGACTGTGATTGTAAATTCTATTATAGAGACCAAATTCTTTAATCTTTTAATAGTCATCCAAACATTGATCTAAAAAGTCAAAACAAGTTTTCAAAAAAATAGACTCTTCATAATAAATTCTTTTAGTGAAGTAAATTGCTATAGATTTCGCTGGCATGGCAATTTTCAGAAGGGCATATACTTCTCAAAAGTGATGGCCCAAAAGCCTTTACAAAGGGATTTTTTTTTTTTTTTAGTGCAGTAATCGTAAGCTGGTCATAGAGAAATTTATAAAGAAAACATCCATCAAAACGATATCCATACATGTGAACATTTTAGTTCTATAGGAGGAGGTAATCCCCTCTTCCTCACTCATCCATTCTTATTGTGGAGAAGGTAAGATTATATATCAGGTTATTAGTTTCAATGCCAATCGACTGTACCAACTCAGCTAATTACGGTACTTTCATTAAGAATATTTGTAAAAAAATATTTGACCAAATATAGAAGAGCTTAATTTAACGTCGTCATAGTCTGGTACAAATATCTTTAGGGAAAATTACAAAATCTTTTCTCAAGTTTAAACGAATTTGACGCTTAACCTTACTAAAGCTTCTGCCCTTTCTCTTTCTCACATTTCAGTTATACCCTGTGTAATACATACACCTACACTTGATAGGACGTTGTACTCTTTATGCCTAAACCCAAATAGTTATACTCCTGGACTTTTTCAAAAGGCATCACTTTTTTTTTTTTTGAAAAGGATAGTTTTCTTACTTCTAACCTAACCTTCTACACGCTAAATGTGGCTACAATTTACCCTTTGTATTACCTTAACCCATCTTGCCACTCTCTTAACTCAAGCATATTCGGTTCAATCACTCCCCCTCCCCCGAATATGGGGCCTAATGTCCTCATTTTTTGATGAACAATAGTTAATATAATCTGCAATGACTTACCTGCACTTGTATGATATTATATGCTTTGAGCTTAAGTTCGTATAGTTTTGCTCTTGGTATACCATTAAGTAATAATGTCTTCACTTTGAATCTTTACTTATAACCTTCTTCCCCAAGAAATGCGAGAGTTTGTTTAATTTGCTAATTTAGCTTAATCTAACTTATAACTTAAACTAAGTTGTTCAAATTTGTTCTAATTTAATTTAATTTGATAAGACTCACTTTCATTATTTTTCATCTCTACTTTCATTATTTTAACATAACTTCTAATATAAATTATCTCTATTTTCACAATCTTTAATACAAGTTAAGTTAAACTAAATTAGAACGAAATGCTGACTTAGCTTAACATTCAAGTTTTATTAGGCTAGATCGAGAAACCAAACACATGTTAAAGGCCCATTTATCAAAGTTTTTAGAAAGTTTTGACTTCTTAGTAAGTCTATAGAATCAAAGAGCTTATGAAGTCAAAATGATTTTTGAAGTTTTCTATTACTTATTAATAAAAATATTAAAATAAAGTTTACAATGGTTAACTTAAATTTTATCACAACTTTTAAAATATATTCAGAATAGCTTTCATTGTAAATCATATTTTTTTGACTTTGATAGGAAACTCTTTAGCATCATCAAAATACTTTCATAAGCTACCTTTGAGCCTAAAAAGCTGATAACAGTTTCCAAAAAACTCTGTCAAACAGGTCCTAAGCCTACCTTTCCTATCTTATCCCCTCTAAGCATTATCTTTATAAGATGGATTTGACTCCAAATATTTATCACATCATGATAAATTTATGCTTTTCTCGCAACATATTGCAACAATTCTAACTTGCAACAATTCTAACTTTAATATGTGCTTTCTATACCTATGCTTGGAGTCATAAAAACTATTTAGACACTCTATTTTTGAAAAATAGAAAAAATTATATATTTTTAAAAAATAGATCTTCTAAATTTCTATACACAGGCATAAAAAATTTAACTTTTTTACATTAAAAAAGATTTCTCTCTATAAAAAGAAAGTTTTTACCCTTCTAAACAACTTTTTACTTTTGGATAGAAAATTTTCTAGAAAAATTTTCCATTCTAAAAGTGAAAATTTTCTATTTTTCAAAATTAAGGGGGCGTTTGGTAAACGCATTGCATTTTGATTGTATTTGAATGAAATTTTTTTTTTGAATGTTGTATTTGGTTGAAAAGTATTTGTTTTGTATTTGAATGAAATGTGTGTTTGGATGAAAAGTATTTTAGAATTGAAAAGTTGATGTGATTGGTAAAAGTAGAGATAAATAGTAGAATTGAAAAATTGATGTGATTGTTTTAAAAATGTTTTGAATAGTAATTGTTTTCGTAACACTGTTATAAAATTTGTATTTGGTGTAAAATTGTATTGTATTTGAGTAAAATTAAAATTGAATATTTCACCAAATGCCCCCTAAATACTCTATCCAAATGGAAGCATAAGGTGAGTTAACAATTCTCCTGTAAAAAAAAAAGAAAGAACAATTTCAATTTTGTACATTAGGATGTCAAAAGAAGAAGAAGACCTTTCTGGTACAGTGTATTGCTAGAATTTAACAAGATTAGTATAAATCCATTATGTATGGATGCCAATGCACACACAAATTAAAGAAATACGTTTAACTAGCTTGGTAGAAGGGAAAAATAGAAGTATGGATTGAGGTGGGAGCACTAGTATAGATGAATTTTACTATTTTAGGATTTTTTATTGTTTGATAGCAAAGATTACAGGAAAAATGAATTGGGTGAGAGATCCAAAATTCTTGAAAGAATTGGGAGGAATTTTTGAATGGAACTTATCCACTGAATTAAAATGGCTTCAAATTTCTTTATAATCCCTCGAAGTAAATCAAATCAACATAAAAATTGGTAATTGTATGAATAAAAACATTTTCTTTCCCCTTCCTTTTGGTTATACCAAATAATCAATTAGCGTAACCTAAGAATTATCATTTAGGTTTTTTTGGTTTTTTTAGGAATGTGCTGAACGTAGAATATCCCTAAAATATTACTCAATTTATAATGATTTAATAATTTGTTTTCCTTCTTACAATATCAAATAAAAAGTGATTCAATCAAATCATAAGACAAAAATTCTTAACATGTGCATGAAAGGAGTTATTTTCACAATTTCCTCCATCAATTTATGCCTAAGATTTAAGCCCCCCTACTCTACCTTGTAGTGTAATCAAATAAGGGAAGTGAAGGGTTACCATCCTGAGATCCCTCAAATTTAACCGAGAAAAAAAAAATGAAATAAGAAAACACACGAATTTGAGGGAAACCTTGAAAAAACAGGATATACATTTAATAGCTAATGTGCGTGTGTGCAAGTATGTATTGCTTTGTACTTTATAAAGCATATCTAGCCTGTTAGTTCTGGCTTTGCAACGACTGGACAGACTGAGGGACTAGTGAGACTCAAAGCCTCATTATGGTCAATAACCAAACCTGGACGTTGTTTAGTCACTACAGACAAGTGTGACTTTTTGGTTTCTACCACTGGTCAGTGATCAGTAATCTTTAGCCACATGATAATTTTGTATGATGGCATTAGCAGAATACCTTTCCTCAAACTAGTTGATCAGATCAGTATCCACACATATCCTAGAGGTGGCTTTGGGATTAATCATAGGCTCATGTGCAATTGATTCTCAGCTTGGCATTATTTTTCTTCTTATTCCTTTTAAACTTTCAAATCCCATTAAGAAGATTAATTGTTATGTACACTACAGGCTTTGATAAAGCTAACATGTGTACTAGAATGTCCTTAACAGAAGTAGAAGAAAAGAAAAAGAAAGAAACAGAAAAAACTCAGAATCGGCACAAAAAAATGGGGCAATAGAGTTTAAGGTGGAAACAAGAGTTCACCTGTGTTTCTGGTTAAAGCCACATACATTGTTCTTTCAGATTCAAAATCTTTTGGATGAACGGAATCAAGTGCTCCTTTTATCAGCTAGAAGGCAATACAGCTAAATACGTGGGAGATAGCAAGCATGAAATATTCCCAGAATAAAAACTAATAGGATATGTCATTTCCCTTCTGATGCGTGTGTTCACATAGAGATTCTTGAAAATATGTCATTAAATCTATTTTCCGCAAGTTTACGAGTAAAAGTACCTCTCTGATAAATATTTAACCTTTGGCAGCATGAAGTCAGTAATTGACCGATACAACAAAGCGAAAGAGGATCATCACCGACTCTCAAACCCAGCCTCTGAAGTGAAGGTAATCTACAGTTCCTAGTCCACAATTATCTAACATGTGCAAGATTTCTAACAAAGTATAACAGGAAAAATTGCAACATCAGCTATTATATTCAACTTATTAATTGAAGACAGTATGTATAGGAAGATCTAATATTTGACTTGAACTTCCAGTTTTCTTTTTCTTTCATGAGCTTTTATACATATGTTTCTTCGTTCACAGAATTATACAAGATAAATGCTTTAACATTCGAAGAAAATGAGTAGAGTCAATGAGAACACAAATGTTGAACACCGCTTCATTACCTTACAATTAATCCTTTATATCAATCCCTCTTTTTCAAAATAATTGCTACTTTTGTAGTTTTTCCTTTTTCAACCAAATGAATACATACTATGAAAGTACATTTATTAAAGGAATAAATGTATAACTTTGATATCTTTTTTAAGAATTACTTTATTTTTCTTGCAAAACTTGAAATCTACTTTGATTGTTTCACGGATAAGACATAAGAGCTAGTGCTATTTCAGTTATTAAGATATATCTAAACTTTTACCTTTATGAAAGTAATTGGAGTCTTTAATCATAACACGCTTGTCAATTCGTTGCTTGTTTCGAGCCAAAGCGTTTTACTTGGTTAGTTTGTTGCTATTATACTGAATCACAACAATAAAAGCATAATCTTATAACTACAATTCTTCTGTTGATAGAAATCAAGTAACACCCATCACTAGCTAATGCAGGTGCTAATGTAGTTATAACATGCTGCAGTTTTAAGTGATAAGTTTGGGATACAAAATTTATATTTGTGGTGGTTTTCCCCTATTAACTTTGATTATTCTAGCAACTTGCCCCTTGAGCATTTAATTGTGGAAAATTTACCTTGTGAATATTCAGCTACACGCTTATGCCAAAAGACTTAACTAGCAATCATTATATAACAACTATATCTAGCAATCATTATATAACAACTATATCCTATCATCAAGTTGGATCTTAGTGAAAGACAAAGTTTAGTCCTAAACGGTGCTTGTCCTGTGAATAACTACTACATTGCAACTAAGCACCACTGCTTTCTCGTTGAGTAAATTCCTGGAAAAACTTCCTTTATTCTGAAGACCGATGCTATAAACTTGCTTGCCATCCTCAGAAATATTGGAATCCTACTAATGCATATTGGCCTCTTTCTATGCCTTTGGATTGAGAAATTTAGGAACTAATTATTCCCACATGTTCATCCTCAATGCTACATGCAGGCACATGGACAAAAGCTACCTAGACGACTATATCTTTAGCAAAAGCTAGTGTAGGTGGCATTCTTCCCAATAGCATGATGTCACATACTCATTCGCATACTATTCAAATGAACACTCTCCGCTATCTCACTGCTTAATTTCATTTGGTAATTCTCCACACATGGGAGACATATGCAGTCCTTGGGACATTACAACTATAAGATTATCCTGTTTATCATTAGATTCCTCACCTCATTAAGACATTAGAAATAATGAGAAAGTGCAATGCCAGTGCATGATCTCAAGGTGCTCGCCTAAACTCGGTGAAGCTAGCTCAATGGCATAATACCAGAGGCACCTAAGATGTGAAGACCATGAGGTCCAAGCCCACGATTAAAAAGATCTTTCCTTATTTGACTTCATGTTCTATAAGAATTTTCTAATTTACACCAAAATCATCAAATTTACAACATTTGTATGCCGTAAGACATCTAATCTTAGGGCTACACCATTCTCCAAGATTCATCACTATATGCTTTCGAGTACCAATCTTTGTGACTTATATGACCTCCCACCCTATCTTCACAAGCTATGTCTAATATGAAAAGTTTCAATCTACCAAGCATCCTAATTCAGCGAGATGGCTCATAGAATTCTAGTCAAGTTTTAGTCTTCCATGGCTCAACAATTATTTAGAACATTTTTTCTTCAAGTCTTTAATTATTATAGCAATTTGTCAATTTATATTACATATGCTTATTGTAATTCTCATCAACAAAGGTCTCTTCTTTATTTGCTAGTTCTGGCAAAGGGAGGCAGCAATGTTGAGGCAACAACTACAAAGCTTACAAGAAAACCATCGGTATAGTAAAATTACTTTAGCATGATTTATTGTTCAAGAGAGTTAGATGTCCGGAAACCAAAAAATATATATATATATGCATATATATCAACCGAAAGCATAACTAGCATTTCTTTATGACAAAAACAGGCAAATAATGGGTGAAGAGCTCTCTGGATTGAGCGTCAAAGATTTACAGAATCTGGAAAATCAACTGGAAATGAGTCTACGAGGCGTTCGCATGAAAAAGGCACAAAATTATATTATTATCTCAAACTCCAATTATTTCTTAAAGAAATCCATAACTTTCAGCTTTAAAATACTATTTTACACTAGTGATTAGACGTATAACTGCTATTCATCTTTTCAACTCTCATTCCCAACTACGAAACAATGTCAAGGATTACTATAATCCTCTCCATCATTCATATTTCCCATCCCTTCAACTCTCTCCATCCTTTCTCCTCTCGATATCCCCTTCACCCAAATGGAGCCTAATACGCATATAATGAACGTGACAGGTACTTATCATGAGTTTTTACTTTTGTAGGACCAAATTTTGATGCAGGAAATACAAGAACTGAACAGAAAGGTCAACCCTTCAAACAAGGACTACTGATTTTTAGATTTATCCAAGAATCTAATTTACTTGATTTCTAAATATTATAGGGACTTAATTTCGATGTACTTGTGCAGGGGAACCTCATTCACCAGGAAAATGTTGAACTGTATAAGAAGGTAAACCTAATTCGTCAAGAAAACATGGAATTGTATAAGCAGGTATTAGCTTTAATTAATCATAAGACAGCTCTAATCATAAAAATGAATTGAAATTTACAAGACCATATCTGATGCAAATAATAATATCATTGCTTTATTTCGGAAAAAGGTGTAAAAATTATATATTTGATATATATATTTTTTGCTCTTACTATATACTGCAATTTAATTGTAAGTATTAATCTTTGGAACTTATAAAAGAAAATAATTATTAAATCTATAATTAATTTGAAAATAATAATGATGTAGTTTTAATTGAAAAATTCAAGACATTAACCAATAGCAACTAAATGTCAAAATTTCGTTTTAGTGCTAAATTTAGCACCAAGTATAACATGCAAATTAGATATCATATATTATATAATGTTGAAAAATGGTTTTCTTACCCAGATGCCAAAGTTTGACATTGGCGTACAAATTTAGTATTGTACTGGAGATGCTCCAAACGGCTCAAGGCAAAGTGTAAGATATTTTTATAGCCACCCTAAGTGGAAATTTTTTGCATGCTAGGTCTATGGAACAAGGGATGTGAATGGAGCAAATAGAACTTCCCTCCTTACAGATGGTCTGGGCATGGGAGAGGACTCAAATGGACCCGTTCATCTCCAACTTAGCCAGCCACAACAAAACCATGAAACATCAACCAGAACTGCAAAACTGGGGTACGATTCATTCCATAAAACTATCTTAATTAAGTCATGATTGGCAAATTTTCTAGGCATATTTGCAACATAACTTTTCACAATTGGCAAGGTAATTTGGGTTAATTGCACTAGAACTTAACGAAGTGTTACAGAGTAGCCGAATTGATGACTATTAAAACTTGGACAGAAAAACCCTTGTACACATTAGGTGAGCAACGACTAAAACTTTGGATGATGATCAAAGCATGCCATCTCACCTATATGAGGGCATTTCCTTCCAAATTTTAACATCATATATCAATTTGAAGGCATTCTGCAACATTTTATTTGATTTTGGGGGTGCGTAACAATTAAAAGCTCAAGGGGCAACATGCCAATGTAGTCAAAGTTATAGGAATATAGCACCAAAAATACAAATTCTAATCCCAAACTTATTCCTTGAAATTGCAGCAGATTACAACTACATTAGCAACCACATTAGCTGATGATGGGTGTTACATGATTTCTATCAACAAAAGGATTGTAGTTACAAGATTATGCTTCTATTGTCATGATTTGGTATAAGGCCAACAGACCTAACAAGAAAAAGAATTTGGCTAGAAACAAGCAACAAATTGACAAGTGTGTTTGATTAAAGACACCAGCCACTTATGTAAAGGTAAAAGTTAGATATAAGGAAATAATTGAGGTTGCACTTTATGTGTCTTGAATTCAAGTGATTAAACACTCTAGCAGTTTTCTAAAGCATGTCTCATCCTTGAAACATTTATAGATTCCAAGTTCCCAAGAATATAAACTTCTTTTCGAACTATCTTTCTAGGCCGTACTTTTATTCCTTTGGAAAATGTACTTTCAGAGAATATGCAGTTACTGGGTTGAAAAAGAAAGAACTACCAAAGCATCACTTATTTTGATAAAGATAACAAGAATACTAGATACGATAGCAAAAAATGTAGTGAAGCACCTTTACCAATCATCTTAGTTTGACTTGAGGACTTGCTACATGAGCTGAAGAAACAAGAACCTTCTTTGTTCTGATCTCAAAACTTTGTTGAAAGGTACTGATATGACGGCGTTGGTGCCCCTATGCAACTATTATTATCTGTTGAAAAACAAAAAGGTCAGGGTGTTGTCACTTTACAGGAGAGAAAAACCTTGTAACTCATAGACACGTGCAGTGAAAAAGAACGAGAGTAATCCATGTCAAGCTTAATCAATTGAAACAGAAAAAGAGAGATTAATCACAGACAGGTAGTAGGAGATAAATAATAGCTTTACAATTCAAATGTACGTCTAGGTCATGGAAAAAAAAATCACAAATCAACTCAAAGTTTTTAAACCACTAGCTAGAACAAATATTTAATTGTCAACACGCAGAAACAAAATTTACAAGACAAAAACGTTAAAATGAATGTCCTAAAGAAGCTTTACTGCAATCAGATACAAAGCACACAAGTGATGTCAATCTTGCTGGTATTACAGATTCAAGGAATCCTTAAATCTTGAATCCCTGGGAACACGAGAAAATGAATTCTTAATCAATTTTGATCATCAGATTTACATATTCCTAGCTTGCAGACACAGGAAAATACCAAAGCAACATACTAGAAGTCAGTTTTGTTGGTTTACGTTCACAAATACAGATTTACTTGCAACTGTCCACAGACAGAGAAACGTGTTCTGACTACGTTTCATACCAAAGCTTCAAGCACCATAAAAAAAAAAAATTGAAAAAGTGATAGACAAGGATTCTAACAAGATTCCTATGCGGTCAGAAACTGATGACATACTAAAAAAAAGAAATTCTTGTAGAAAGATCGATAGACAGAAGGAGACTGCATAATCATGCAGTAAGTACAATCAGATGTCTGTCATGCGGTAAGTACAATCAGATGTCTTTCTTTAATGAGTAGTGGTAATTATTATTCAGCAAAGTGAGATGATGAATCTTCGTAGTGAAGATTACGAACCTGAGTAAGATATACAATTCTTCCAGACACAGATTTCCAAATGAGGGTCCTCACTACTATGTTCTGTGCATTAGTACTTGCTTACATAGCATGCACCATTTAAATGCTTCTTTAACACATTCATTTACTTTAATGGTAAAAGAATTATTCCTCAAGAAATATATGCTTATGGAAGCAAGTAAAAGCACCAAATTGGCATATAATAGATAACACAGTGTGAACACAAGGCTAAACTAAAGCAAGGGTCAAAGCTTATGCCTCATGGGTAACCCTTCAAGTAACATCAAACATTTGGAAAGAGAGACGCAAGAAATTAGCACAGTAAAAATAAAAAGGAAAGTAATAACAAGAACATAATGGTATTTTGAACATAACTCCTAAAACATAATTCAGTAGTGGAAACCAAATTAAGTATGTTGGTAGTACTTTAAGTTTGTGATTATCAAAAGACAGACTAGAGTAAAACCAACCTAACTATAGCATCCTTAAAAGCTAAGGCAAAATCTATTTGTTGTTGGCAAAAAAATAATAGCATTAATCACAAACCATGGCAGATCAAAGCTCAAGTACTAACAAAAAAAAAAAAAAAAGGTCAAAATTCTATTGTTCGAATACCATCCGTCACCTTATCTTTCAAATTCCTCCCTCTCGACAATTTTCACAGACCCCTGTTCTTCCAATCCTCTGTACCACTTCACCCATTTAAATGTTTATCAATTTAACATAATTCCATTTTATTTACATATAACCTTTTATGTTATTACAGTTATAATTATAACACGTCCAAAAGTTTAATTAAACCCAATGAATTATCCTTCACGATTATTTCCGAGTGTTGACTAAGTTCAAAATACTTAGAAGGCTTATAGGACAGATATAACAAGTTACTAATAAGGTAGAGCTTAAAAACTTCGCAAAAATTTCCAACAACAATTATCAGCATGATAGTGGTAACAAATTGATATTTGGTGTTGAAAAAAAAAAAAAAAAACTTCTAAAATCATGATTTGGCAGCATAAATTCTTCGTATTTCAATGTAATAATCGATATGAAAGCTCTTCAAATAGGAAAACTGTAAACTGTTGATAGCAGTTGTCAGTCCAAAAAAATAAAATTTTGACAGTTGGTGAACAACAGCAAAAGAATTATAAGCCTCGTCTAGCTGACCACCTTTCCCGTAATAGGACATTATAATATCAAGTGAAACAAGACAACAGTAGCAATTGTACCAATATTGAGAAGATAGCTTGTGGCTATAAAAAACTTGAATGGTAACACAGGAAGAACATTGGACAGGCTAACTTGAAAATGATTGCCATTACAGAGAGGCATTTAACAGAAATGAAGTCTCATTAAACACATGTTCGACGTAAACAGTGTCATTTTTACAAGCGCATAAGAAGTAGAGCATCTCAGTAGAAACATTGCTACCGTTGTAGGAGCTAATGTTTGAGTTCACTGACATACAGGCAATACGAAAACTATTCACACTTCTAGAATGAAGCAAAATGGCAACTGTTTCAGTTTTACCAAAGGGGAATAACAGAGTGAAAGGCAAGTGAGAGAAAATTAAAAATTTTCATTAAATTTGTTTCAATTAGATGGGACAAGCAATGTGATGAAAATGTTGCACAGGATTATCTTTTTTCTGAGCATTCAAAATTGTCTTCCTGAAAAAGGAGGGACTGGAGAAAAGGAAAGTTGAGAAAGAGTGCATGCAAGTTAATTTTCACTGGAATGGGACCTACTCAATTAGCTCTCATCCACCTTCATAAAACCAACCAGAAGTTAAAGGTTTTTGCTTGGTTGGTTTTTCATGGGAAAGTTAGCACATGTGATAGGGTTCAAAGGAAAAATCCTCTGTTGTGTATCTCTACTTCTATTGTTGTCGAAAATAGGAACTATTTTAGGAATGAATCATGTAAATATGGTAACTAGGTCCTTGCCAGGTGTCATGCTTATTTTAGGAAGTTTTTTATTTTTTGGTTGGTTTCCGTTTTCCTTAGTTTCCTGATTTTGGACTGTGATTATGTTGTAACCCTACTGTAAATCATTATAAATACAATCTCAATAGAAGAGAAATTTATTCCCTCAATTCATTCCTTTCAACTTGGTATCAGAGCCGATACCCTTCCCTACTTCTTTGCGCCTGAATTGCTCAGTTTTTTTTCTTCTCTGGTATCAGTTTTTTTTTTTTTTTTCTCTACGCCATCACCATGTCAGAAAACTCTAGCGAGTCCACCAACATTCCTCAACCCCCTTCTCAACCCATAATGGCCGGAGACCTACCAAAAGTAACCTCTGACTCACACCCTGTTCAGATAACCACCATTAAACTTAATGGTGACAACTTCTTGCGTTGGTCCCAGTCGGTGAGAATGTATATCCGAGGCCAAGGAAAGATGGGCTACTTGACGGGCGACAAGAAAGCTCCGTTGGAAAATGACCCAGCGTATACAACATGGGATGCTGAAAACTCCATGGTAATGACGTGGCTACTGAACTCCATGGAAGAGGAGATTGGCGCCAATTACATGTGCTATCCTACGGCATGTGAGTTGTGGGAAAATATAAATCAGATGTACTCTGATTTAGGGAATCAGTCCCAGATTTTTGAGTTGACAATCAAACTTGGTGAATTACGGCAAGGAGAAGACACCGTCACCAAGTATTTCAACTCCTTGAAGAGACTCGGCAGGATCTTGATCTGTTTGATGCTTATGAGTGGAAGAATGCTGAAGATGGACAACACCATAAGAAGACCGTGGAAGATAGTCGCATCTTCAAGTTTTTGGCTGGCCTCAATGTCGAGTTCGACGAGGTGAGGGGGAGAATTATTGGAAGGAGGCCGCTACCGTCCCTTGGCGAAGTCTTCTCTGAAGTTAGGAGAGAGAAGAGCCGGAGGAATGTCATGTTGGGAAAAAGGGGACCTGCTGCTAACATCGAAGGTTCTGCTCTAGCATCTACAGGTTTGGGCGTGCGCAAAGGTATTGCAAATGCAAAACAACGTAAACCAGAGGAGAAACCGAGTGTGTGGTGTGACTT
Source organism: Antiaris toxicaria (assembly GCA_035233585.1). Taxonomy (NCBI): domain Eukaryota; kingdom Viridiplantae; phylum Streptophyta; class Magnoliopsida; order Rosales; family Moraceae; genus Antiaris; species Antiaris toxicaria. The sequence continues at coordinate 3,404,760 of CP141160.1, forward strand.
TTGTAACAAGCCGCGCCACACCAAAGAAACCTGTTAGAAGATTCATGGGAAACCCGCTAACTTCAAGGGCAGAACTGGAGAGAAAACTGGCCGTGCCTTTCCTGCTGCAAATGAGGCCGAAACTACTGCCAGTACTATTACCAAAGAGCAGCTGGAGTAGCTTCTGACATTGCTAAAATCTACTCCATCTTCCGGTACTCTTAATGTCTCCGTGGCTCATACAGGTAACGAAATAAATGCCTTTCCTTGTGGTTTCGGAATTTCAACTCCTTGGATAATTGATTCGGGAGCGTCTAATCATATGACCAATTCCTTGAACTTGTTTAAATTATACTCACCTTGTCCTGAAAATAAAAAGGTTAGGATTGCGAACGGGAGTTTTTCACCTATTACTGGAAAAGGTTTGGTACAAATCTCTGAGAGGATAGACCTTAAGTCTGTTCTCCATGTCCTTAAACTCGCCTGTAATCTCTTGTCAGTTAGCAAATTATCCAAAGACTCTAATTGCCGTGTAATTTTTTGTGACTCTTATTGTATTTTTCAGGACCGGAGCTCGGGGAAGACGATTGGCAGTGCTAGAATGGTTAATGGTCTTTACTATTTTGAGAATACTTTACCTATGAATAAAATTGTTCAAGGGCTTAGTAGTATTAGTTCCCTTTCTGTTCATAATCAAATAATGGTCTGACATTGTCGTTTAGGCCACCCTAGTTTTTCATATATGAGATATTTGTTTCCTGAATTATTTAAAAATTTGAATCCCTTAGATTTTCAGTGTGAATATTGTGTTCTTGCAAAAAGTCAATGAAAAACATATCTCCCGAGACCATACCTTGAATCAAAACCTTTTTACTTATTTCACAGTGATGTGTGGGGACCCTCAAAGGTAACTACATCATCTGGAAAAAAATGGTTTGTAACTTTTACTGACGACCATACTCGACTCTGTTGGGTATTTTTCATGAAAGAAAAAACTGAGGTTGAAAAAGTTTTTAAAGAGTTTTACAATATGATTGAAAATCAGTTTAAAACAAAAATAAGCATTTTGAGAACTGATCATGGAACGGAGTATTTCAATCAATATGTAGAAACTTTTTTGAAAGAAAAAGGTGTTTTACATCAATCAACATGCCCTGACACTCGTGAACAAAACGTTGTTTCTGAGAGGAAAAATAAGCACTTGCTAGAAGTAGCTAGGGCGATAATGTTTTACATGAATGTTCCTAAATACTTGTGGGGAGATGCTATTTTAACTGCAGCATATCTAATTAATAGGATGCCTACGCAAGTTTTAAAATACATCTCTCCACTGGATTGTTTGAAAAAAAATTTTCCAGAATCTCGAATTGATTCGGATTTACCATTAAAAATATTTGGCTGCACCGCGTTTGTTCACATACCTAAGAGATCCCGGTTGAAACTAGAGCCTAAAGCAGAAAAATGTGTTTTTTGGGCTATACTGAAAATCGCAAAGGCTATAAGTTTTTTAACCCCCTAACAGAACGTTTTCACATAACAATGGATGCCACCTTTATGGAAGCAAAATCATATTTTTCCAAAAATTTAATTCAGGGGAAGAATCTAGAGGAACAAAATTTTTGGGAAGTATCCGAACCTCTTCCAAATATGGTTATTAACCAATCTCTCGAGTTTCAAAATGGGAAAAAGAAAAGGAAGGAGTCTGAATCCACAATTGTCGACCATGAAATTGATCTGTCAGAAAAGGAAATACTACGAATGGAAAAGAATCGAAATATCCTTGAACCTATGGTTTATTCAAGGAGGAATGTTCTTGGAAAGAGCAGAGACGAATTAATCATTCCAGTACAAGCTTCATTGGAAGCCCCGAGCAAAGGAACTGTGGATACTTCAAGTACTTCTTCTCTTCCTAACTCACAGAAAAACATTTCTCTACCTGTTATTCCTGAACTTCCCAGTGTCAGCCCAGTTATCCCTGAAAATCCTACTCCAAGTGTCCCACAAGAGAATGACCTTGACCTTCCCATTGCCTTTCGAAAAGGAACTCGAATCTGCACCAAACACCCCATTGCCAGATACATAACCTATGATCATTTATCCGAAACACATAAGGCATTTACTACTAATATTTCGAAACTTGTTGTGCCTAGAAACATTCAGGAAGCACTGGAGGATCAAGGGTGGAGATTAGCAGTGTTTGAAGAAATTGAGGCCTTACGGAAGAATGGTACTTGGGAAATTGTTGAAGCACCTAAGGATTAGAAGATAGTAGGGTGCAAATGGGTCTTTACGATAAAGAGCAAGGCAGATGGTAGTGTAGAGAGATATAAGGCAAGGCTTGTAGCAAAAGGTTTCACGCAGACATATGGGATAGATTATCAAGAAACATTTGCTCCTGTAGCCAAAATAAACTCAATCAGAGTATTGTTGTCGGTGGCGGTCAACTTCAATTGGCCTTTGTATCAGCTGGACGTTAAAAATGCCTTTCTCAATGGAAATCTAGATGAAGAGGCGTTTATGAGTCTCCCTCCTGGTTTTGAAACGAAGTTTGGAGCAGGAAATGTGTGCAGACTGAAGAAGTCCTTGTATGGTCTCAAGCAGTCTCCAAGGGCATGGTTTGAACGTTTTGGCAAAGCTATGAAGCGACTTGGTTATGTTCAAAGTCAAGCTGATCACACCATGTTTTACTGACACTCGAAGGAAGGTAAAGTTGCTGTGTTGATTGTATATGTTGATGATATCATCCTGACTGGAAGTGACCACCAGGAGCTTGAAGAGCTTAAAGAGAAGCTTGCAAAAGAATTCAAAATCAAGGATTTGGGAATGTTGAAATACTTTCTTGGAATGGAGTTTGCGAGATCCAAGGAAGGTATATTTGTTAATCAACGTAAATATGTCCTTGATCTGTTGACAGAAACAGGCACGCTAGGATGTAAGCCTACTGAAACACCTATGGAGCCCAACACCAAACTACAACCAGCAGGGACAGAATCCATAAAGGAAAGGGAGCGCTATCAGAGACTTGTCGGGAGACTGATTTATTTATCCCACACTCGGCCTGATATAGCCTTTCCAGTGAGTGTGGTCAGTCAATTCATGCACTCACCTGGGTTTGAGCATTTTGAAGCAGTGTATCGGATCTTGCGGTATCTGAAGGGAACACCAGGTAAAGGTCTTCTGTTTAAACGACAAGGACATCTAAAAGTTGAAGCCTACACTGATGCAGACTGGGCAGGAAGCCTAACAGATAGGAGGTCTACTTCTGGATATTGCTCATTTGTCGACCATGATGCAGATCTTGCGGTATCTGAAGGGAACACCAGGTAAAGGTCTTCTGTTTAAATGACAAGGACATCTAAAAGTTGAAGCCTACACTGATGTAGACTGGGCAGGAAGCCTAACAGATAGGAGGTCTACTTCTGGATATTGCTCATTTGTGGGTGGCAACTTAGTCACATGGCGTAACAAGAAACAAAGTGTAGTAGCTCGAAGCAGTGCAGAGGCTGAGTTCAGAGCCTTAGTGTAAGGGATTTGTGAGGTTTTGTGGATTAAAAGATTATTATTGGAGTTGAAGACTTCAGAGTCTACGCCGATGAAGATGCACTGTGATAATAGAGCAGCAATTTCGATTACAAATAATCCAGTACTTCATGATTGAACAAAGCACGTAGAAGTTGACAAATACTTCATCAAAGAAAAAATAGATGATGGGGTGATTTGTGTAAACTACGTCCCTACTAAGGAACAAGCAGCTGATCTGTTTACAAAGGGATTGCACAAAAGACAGTTCGATTGGTTAGTTAGCAAGCTGGGCATAAAAGACATCTTTAAACCAGCTTGAGGGGGAGTGTCGAAAATAGGAACTATTTTGGGAATGAATCATGTAAATATGGTAACTAGGTCCTTGCTAGGTGTCATGCTTATTTTAGGAAGTTTTTTATTTTTTGGTTGATTTCCGTTTTCCTTAGTTTTCTGATTTTGGACTATGATTATGTTGTAACCCTACTGTAAATCATTATAAATACAATCTCAATAGAAGAGAAATTTATTCCCTCAATTCATTCCTTTCAACTATTGTTGTCATTTACAAAGGAGACCGAGAAACATTAGATCATCTCCCACTTCATGTACTGTGGCCAGAAGTCTTGCATTGCATTTTACAAATATTAACTACGCCTAACCCTGGAAACAAGTAATGCAAGAGCATATTTGAGCTTGGGGGTGCGCCTGTGTGACACCGCACATGTATTTGTAAAGGGACTTGTTGCAGTAAAGGTCTAAATGTAGTGCATAATATGGGTTTCTGAGTCTGATCAGACTAGTGACTAATATATTTGGTTATGCCTTTCCTCTTTCCTCTTTTCAACTTTTAGGAAAAATAGTCACGTCAAATCTTACATTAGTTGATATCAGACAAGTTCCAAGTTCAAGTTTCTATAGGTGCACCTTGGAGGAGGAATTTACTAACGGAGAATGATGCAGGAGCATATTTTAAGTTGGGAATAGAACTGTGGAAATTCGTGACTAGCAGCAGCCTGATTTCTAAGACTAGTAGCTTGACTTATAGGACTAGCAGCCTGATATTTAGGACTAGTGGCATGACTTCTTTGAATTAGCTGTTAAAAATTAGTCTATGTTGTTTCCTAGAATAAAGTCTTTTTGGTAATGATTCTACAGGTTCCCGGTTTTTTCTTTGCTAGCTGTCCTAGTTTGTAGATCTTTAATTTCAGGAAGGATTTTTCTCCTTTCCATCTTTAAAAACCATGTAACTTCATTCATTAAAAAAACAGAAAAAGGCTCATTGATTCTCCATTTTTCTCATGGTATTAGAGCCATCTCTAAACCACAGATTCTTCCCCAAAAAAAAAAAAATCCTGAAATCTGTGCACCGTCATGGCCACAGAAAAAACGAGTGCATCCTCATCAAAGGCGACTTCCAGTTCTGAAATCCTTCCCACCATCAACCACAACAGCTCAAAAAATTCTCCTCTTTCCATTAGAGGTCGTAAGTTGAATGGGAACAATTGCCTCCAATGGTCACAATCAGTCATGATGTTCATTTGTGGAAAAGGAAAGGATAAGTATCTCACTAGTGAAGCCGTTCCTCCAAAGGTTGAAGATTTAAAATTCAAAAGCTGGAAAATAGAAAACAACATGGTTATGTCTTGGTTGGTTAATTCAAGGACAAACGAAATTGGTGAGAATTATTTACTCTATGGCACAGCCAACGAAATCTAAGAGGCAAAGAGTTTTACTCAAGCACGGAGAATACCTCAAAAACTTTTAAGATTGAAACCAATCTCCATGATCTTTGGCAGGGAAATTTTCTATCACCCAATATTACAACATTCTTTCTCATCATTGGCAGTGGCTAGATGTGTTTGAAGAACATCAATAGGGCTGCCCGAATGATGCAAAGAAATTCAGGGAGATTGTCAAAAAGAAGAGAATATTCAAATTCTTAATGGGACTTAACAAGAACCTTGATGAGGTTCGAGGATGAATCCTAGGAATGAAGCCTTTGCCAAGCATCCAAGAAAGGTTTTCTGAGGTACACCGAGAGGAGAGCAGGAAAAAGGTGATGCTGGGAGAATCCACCACTACTTCAACACTGAAAACTCTACCCTAGCTGCACAAGGGATCCCACCACAACAGCAAAAACTGACAAAAGAAGGGACAGCCTTGGTGTGATCCCTATAGAAAACCAGGGCATTCCCAAGATAATTGTTGGAAAATCCACGGAAAACCTTGCTGACTGGAAGCCTCCCAGACCTACTGCTGACAAAAAAAGACGAGGCAACCATGTCTCTGTTGATGAAGAATCTACTTCCACCAAAGCCAGTCCATTAATTAAAGACAACTTAAAGTACTGCAAAAGATGTTCTCATAGCAACACTCGACTCACAACACTATTAGAACAGGATCTCTAGCACAAAGGTAATTACATAAGTGCTCAATCTCTAAATTCAGAAAAAAAAAAAAAAGTCCTTGGATTATAGATTCAAGAGTATCTGATCATATAACGGGAGACACCACACCCTTTTACAAGTACAATCCATGCCAAGAGAATCTTAAAATAAAAACTGCTAATGGATCCTTTTCTAAAGTGGTTGGTACAGCATCCATCATTATCTCAAAGGACCTAATTCTAAAATACGTGCTTCATGTGCCAAATCTAGATTGTAATCTTTTGTCGGTTGGCAAGTTCACTCAAGAACGTAATTGTGTTGCTAAGTTTTTCTCAGATTTGTGTGAATTTCAGGATTTGAATTTGAGGACAATCCGCAATGCTAAGCTATGCTCAACACAGTTTCAAAAAACCATTCAAATATTTCAAAGTGATAATAGTAAAGAGTATTTTAACAAGATTTTGGGATTTTTTTTTTCCTCAAAAAAGGAATCTTTCATCAAAGTGCTTGTATTGATACTCCACAATAAAATGGTTTGGCTAAAAGAAAAAACAAACGTATATAGAAGTAGCTCAAGCTTTACTTTTTAATAGTGGAGTACCTAAATAACTTTGGTGAAGCAATTCTCACTGCTACATATCTTGCAAACCGAATGCCTAATAAAGTTTTAAACTTTGAAACACCATTTAATGTTTTTCATAACTTTTATCCAACAAATCGGCTTTCTTCTAAATTACCCTTAAAGATATTTGGGTGTACCACCTTTGTTCATATTTACGATCATAATTGAGGAAAACTTGACCCCCAAGATACTAAATATGTGTTTGTAGGTTATGCTTCTAATAAAAAAGGATACAAATGCTTTGATCCAGTTTCTAAAAAAATATTTGCTATCACGATTGTTACCTTTTTTTAATTAACTCCATATTTGATGCCTCATCTTCTGAAGGGGATAAAAATAAAGATTCAACTGTTAATTTTTAAGTTATCCAATCGAAAGTTCTGAAAATAATTATTCTCTCACACCTATTTCTCAGTCTAACCCAAGTCTTATTACTCTAGAAGAAAGTGGGCCGAGTTTATTATGTAGTGAAAATGCCATCTCGTGTGCTAAAAATACCACAACTTTAGTACCATTTGACACTATTTACTCACGCAAGATAACTCAAAAAAGAGGTCCACTAATCCTTCGCACTGCCAAGAGTCACCAATCCTCTAGGTAATATCCTAATCGAATTTGCGTTACCTCCTATCTCTAGTCTCGAGTCTTCTAGTGTAAATCCCAAGTCCACGTCCATAGATTCTAATCTCCCTATTGCAGTCCAAAAAGGTGTAAGGTCTTGTACCCAACATCCACTGTCCAATTATAAGTTACATAAAAATCTCTCATTCATGTTTCATGCTTTTACATCACAAGTGTCTTGTCTGGAAATACCAAAGAATATACAGATGCTCTAAAAGTTCCTGTGTGGAAGAAGGCTGTCCCAGAGGACTCTTGAAAAGAATGGTACATGGGAGATAATGGATTATAATTATTGGATGCAAGTGGGTGTTCACAATCAAATACAAGTCTAATGGATCTATAGAATGGCACAAAGCCCGACAAATTGCTAAGGGATTTACTTAGACTTATGCCATTAACTATTTAGATTGCATTAGTAGCAAAACTGAATACTGTGAGAGTTCTCCTGACACTTATAGTTAATCTTGACTTTTGCAGCAACTAGATGTAAAAAACACATTCCCTAATGGACACTTAGAGGAAGAGGTACATATGGATGCACAACCAAGATTCAATAGAGTATTAGGCTTAAGGGCATGTAAGTTAAAGAAGTCCCTATATAGATTAAAGCAGTCACCAAGAGCCTGGTTTGAGAAATTCACCCAGTCTATTAAAGATTAGGGGTACACTCAAGGACAAGCCGATCACACAATGTTTATGAGACGCTCTTAGGATGGTAAGACATATATGTTAATTTAGATGACATGATTCTTACCGAAGATGGTGTACTTTAGATAAACCGGTTAAAGAATTCTCTTGCATCAATGTTTGAGATCAAGGACACATGATCTCTTAGGTATTTTCTTGGCATGGAGGTGGCTCGGTCAAAGAAAGGGATAGTTGTTTACCATTAGAAGTATGTTCTTAACTTTCTTAAGGAGACTAGATGATAAAGAAGGAGATCCATTCACTGTTAAAAACTTGAAAGGAAATTGATTTACTTATCACATATGCGACCAAATATTGTTTTTGCCGTGAGCTTGATAAATTAGCTAATGCATGCCCCTTACAAGAAACACCTTGAAGTGGTAAACTAGATTCTCAGGTATTTGAAAAGTATACCAAGAAAGGGGTTATTTTTCAGAAAAACAACACAGCAAGATATAAAGGCCTATACTGATGCTGATTAGGCAGGTGCTGTCATTGATAGAAAATCAACATCAGGATACTATACTTATGTATGGGGAAATTTGGTCACATGGCGAAGCAAAATTCAAAATGTAGTAGCTAGGAGTAGCACCGAGGCAAAATATCAAGCCATGGCCAACAGAGTATGTGAAATGCTATGGTTGAAAAGAATTCTTGAAGAACTGAAGGTGCCAACAAAGCTACAAATGAAATTATATTGTTGCAACAAGGCTGCCATCAATATTATAGAAAATCCAATGTAACATAATCATACAAAGCATGTAGATATTAACAGATACTTCATAAAGAAGAAGATTGAAGGTGAAGCTATTTGTATGTCATATGTTCCAACTATACAATTAATAGCTGACATCCTTACTAAAGGACTATTCAAATGTAACTTCGAACTACTTGTAAGCAAGTTGGGAATAATTGATATCTATGCACTAAATTGAGGGGGTGTAGAGATTAGAGAGTAATTAATTAGGATTTATTATTTTTGAATTTTAAGAAGTTAGATGTTAGGAAATTTTACTTTTCAAAATTTGAAATCTAAAATTAGTGATTCAAATTTTGTTTCCTTTTTGTGTAGTTGTTAGGTCTTATCGTCCACTATATATATTGTATTCGTTTTTGTCTTACAAATGTAAATAAGTATTACATTTTTTCTTCTTCTCAAAAATTACATACTTAAATATTTGTTTCCTAAAAAATAAATAAATAAATAAGAAAAAAGAAAAAAAACCATTATTTATAATAATTTATGGACACAAGTCTCGTTAAACGTTTAAGGTGATTCCAATTATCTTATAAGATTTTAATATGAACAATATTTTCGTGGGAATTCATATCATTTATCATAAATAAAAGGGAATAATATGAATTATAGCATATTTTTAAAATGATGTAAAATTATAACACATTTTAATCTCATTTTTAATTTATTCCAATTTTGCCCTTATCTTCTATATCTCCCTCTCCTCTCTCTCTCTTCCACCTTTGTCTCTTTTTCCCCTGTTGTAGACTGAAGCGACGGAGTTAGGACTGTGAAGGTGACAAAAACCCTCCGATGATCGCCTTGAACCTCGATTGCAATGCTCCTTCCGATGCTGCACGAACCAGTCATGGGCCCAAATCCCAGTGATGTTGCACCAATCAATCGCGTCTTCACTCTCAGTTCTGTTGGATCTAGTCGTAGGATGGAGATCGACGATAACCCGTCGAGATTTTATGGTCGAACTGAAAGGAGGAAGCTAGAGAGGAGATTTCGCACCAACGAAGTCGCGATCTTGTAAGAGACACTCGTGACTATCCTCAAATCTCGTCGTGAGCTCGTAACTATAGCGACCTCCGACGACTTGTCGGAAAAGGTTGACAATGGGTGACAAGAAGTGGTTCAATGGTAATTGGGAAATGAGTTAAGGTATGTAGATGTCTGATTTTTAGATCTGAGATCTGATTTAGAGATTTTTTTTTATTTTAAGGCTGATTTATTATTCGTTTGTGATTCTAGCTTTTTTTTTTTTTTTTAGTTGTAAATAGAAATATAGGAAATAATGTAAATACTAGAAATATTATGGATAAATATAATAGATATGTACAAATTTTACTAGAAATATATAAGAAATGTAAGAAAATATAGGTATTTTCTCATATTTTCATGGAAATCCAATATTTCCAGCACAATCTAATTAATCATTTTGTCGCTATCGTCATCCGATTTGGTCTCACCGTCGTTGTCGTGATGTCCTCCGGCATAATATCATTGGGAACAGGAGGGAGGGAAGGAGATAAAGAGCAAAAGAGATAGAGGAAAGAGAAAAATGGGAGGTAGAGAAGAGAGGGAAGTAAGAGAAAAATTAGAGGTAAATTTAGGATTTTAATATGTAGTTTGCTTAAATTATATTATTTGATTATATTAATTTTCATCCTGCTATTATTTTAAAACATTATAATCAAATATGCGATTTAGTTAATTCACCCTCTTTTCGTAGACTAGAAACTCCGAAATTACCCTTTTTGGTTAGATCAAATTGTCAAAAGAAGATAGACATTAATACATAATAACTTTTCACCCTTTCATTAAATAAAAAATAAAAAAAAGGCACACACACATAACGACATGCAATCCATAATATGTGGATTTTACGTGATCGGTGCATTTTTTACAAGAAAACATACCAACTCTAATTTTAGTTTTTAAATGTCAACTAATATGATGATAAATTATCATATTTTTATTAGTTAATACAATTAATTAATATGTCAATTCTTTAAATATCTATCAATAAAAAAAATAATAACTTATATACCACGTAAGTTAGAACTCAAAAGTTGAATTAAAATCGAAATTCCTAGTATTTTTCTTTATAAATAATAGTTGATCCCCTTTATGTTTCCATTCCTTTTTTATTCGGATTTTATTTTAAAAAATGAAAAAGAAAATATTATGCCAAAAAAAGCAGGAAAGGTTTTTTTGCTAGGACCCAATCATAGACATGATCAAATTCACCAAAAAATCACAAACATAATAATATTCTGAATTATTCCTAGTAGTAAAAATTGAATAACCCAGTTTTTCTCCATAAGAACCAGCTTCCATGCATAAACAACAGATTCAAATTTCATCTTTTAATACAGATCAAGTTCAGACAGGTCTTTTAAGAACGTTTAAGTATGTTGTGACATTCGTTATTCCTTGTTTTATCTGAGTTTTCAGCTTCTCAAATTTCATATTTGCAATCATATTCAGGAGATTTTTTGAACAGATCCAAAGATGAATTAAATTTTCCTTTGCCTTTTAGAGATAAATGATCACTGATTGAGACCACTCCATAAAACCTTTTTTGTTATGCCTACGGTGGTGAGCTGGTTGGGTCTTCTGAATAAATAGTCCATTGTTTAGATGATATTTCAAATTTAGATATCTTTGGATAATATGAAAAACGCAAAGACTTGGAGATAAAGATGGAAAAAAATTGTGCTCTCTGACAAAAAGGGAGAAGCTAACATTTGGACATTGACTGATACAACTATAGCAGAAAGAACCCAGAATCCAGCAACAACAAGGTTACAAGGGCAAAGATGACAGCAGTGGCCTAGAGGTTTAGTACGGTGGCGGCAGTGGCTTAGAAAAGAATCTATTAGACATTAAGGGTTCGTTTGGTGAACGTATTGCATTTGCATTACGTTTGAATGCAATGTATTGAATGCAATTTGTATTTGGAGGAAAAACATTAGTATTGCATTTGAATGTAATGTGTGTTTGGGGGAAAAGTATTTGAATTGTATTTTAATAATAAATATGTGATGTGATGGGTAAAAGTAGAGAGAAAAAAAGAGGGAGAGAGAATATATGATGTAATTAATAAAAGTAATAGAAAAAGTGAAATAATAAATAGTGATTGTGTTAGATTTAAAATGTGATGTGATTGGTATTTGAATGAAATATTTTTGTATTTAGGAGAAAATTACATTGCATTTAAATGCAATGTCAAAAAAATTTGTGTCCCAAACGCCTACTAAATGTCCCATATAGAAAGATTATAAGATAAAAGTTAGATTATAAATACTTGACTACCCTCTCCTTACAAGTCGGTTTTGCAATTGAGTTTCACTTAATGGGTTCCTAATAACTAGTAACTAGTCCAACAAATTATGGGTTCAAGTCAAAGCAATTGCATTATAGGTAGGATTCAAGTTGAACCAGTTGCATTATAGGTTGGATTAAATGCGTTGGTGGATTCATCAAAGCATTGAATACTAATAGTCTAGGGAAACCACCAAAGAGGAAAGGAGGGTCAATCTATGTCATGTGGACCATATTTATTTGGGCGCAAACATGATAGATTGTTATAAACCATAATTTTGTGAATTTTTTTTATAGAGGAGGCGATCTAAGGAGGGTTGTTACTTGATAAAAGGTGAGATTCACGAAGTCACCTAGCTAGAAAGATGGGCTGCCATGGATGATGGTTGCGAAAATTTAATGGAATGCTAGATATAAAAATGCCCCACATAAAAAGATTAATAAGTAAGTAATGAGTTTCGCTTCCCCTTATAAGCTAGTTTTGCAAGAGTGAATTCTATCTATACCAGGAACCTAGTGTTGGTAGCTAAATATTATGGTAGTAACTGAATATTAGTGTAAGCAGCTCATTAAAATAGTTAGTATAAAAAGGGACAAGGGCTGTTGGGAGAGGAGGATGGAATGATTTTAATCTGTTATTGAGTGCTTGGCTGAGGTCATTAGAAGGTTGGGGGTTCTCCAACCAATTATAATCTTCATATTTTCTGTTATTGTATTTTCATTTAATTTTATAAAATGTCAAGATTGCTAGGTTCCTAATAATCTAATAGCTCCTTAAAAATCCTAATTAGTAATGCAAGCATAACCCAATGGTGGTGGCAAGTAGTGACTCAGATACTTGCGACCGTCTAGAGTAAAGTAGGAAGCCCTAGCAAATAACGAAAGCCAAACGATGCACAATGAAAAAACAGCAGCAAGCAATGGGTTACGAACTCTAATAGACTGAATTGACGTTGAACGGTAGTGACTTCTTAGTGGGTTTTGGTACTACTAGGAGATGAAGGGCAATGAAGACCTGAGTATGGATGAAACACTGAATTTACAAATTTGAAAGTGAGGATGATACTTGATGGCAACGAAGGCTCCGAGATTGAGAGTTCAACAATGAAGGCCAAGATTCTAATCATTACACAGTTGATAATGAAGGAAAAATAGCAATATCCTTGTTGGTATAGCCACTAGTGCACAAGTAAATATAATTAGGTGGACACTGATTGTGAGTAGTTGGTAAAATCTTCTAGATCCTTTTAACAGTCTCAATAGTCTCTGATCTATAAAACTTATGAATACCATCGATAAGGCTACTAGAATAGTCCCACCCAGATGCGTTAGCGATAGCCCTACCCCCAGCCATCACCATACCCATCGATTCTTGCCTCTGATCGAACAATGCGGCATACTATTGGACTCAACATGGTCTAATCAGTTGACTCCTAAAAGCACAATTGTTAATGGTGCCAAAAGGATGGTGCACGCGCCCCATGCGACACCACCACAAGTTAACTTATTCCAGGTTACCTAATTTTGAGGCCTTTTAGACCATTTCACACACCAACTAAGATAGACTGGGGAGCTCCAAGTAAATGACAACAATTGGTTGTTAATATTACAGACATTAAGAATCTGTTGAGTCGAATGGATGACCAACCTGCTCAACTTGTGGACCTTGTGACTACCCCATTTGGTAACTTGTGTGAGCTCCAACGGAATTATTCAGAAAAAGCGAAATGCTAGTGAGGAATCCACTGTTGGCCAAAAGATTGTTCCTCCACAACATCCTCCCTTTTAACAACCTAAGAAACACACAAGCAAGTTCGCTGCCAACCCCGACTCCAAATGATATTTTACCCCCATGATCTTAAGGTCCTTTGTAGGTTTTCCACCTATCATTCTAAGCCACCAGGAGTCCATCAAACGATTTTTTTTTTTTTAAAGAAATCTCTCTTTATTGATATTCGCTTTATAAGCCACACAAGAGTAGGAGAACAAGATGTCCTCCAAAAACAGGAAATGACAAGAACACTAAGGACAGGAGTCCATCAAATGAATCATACTGAAGAAAGGACTTGGAAACCTTTTTGAATTTTATACTTACAAAGATGACACAAAGACCCAAATAGTTACTGTGTTTCCTACGGTAAAGATGTTTCGACAATTGAGTATCAAGATTCAATGACTTCAGTCAGATAAATGTTAAGATAATTAAAGATTTTCTTTAGTTTTATATTGTTATTTCATGATTCTTTTCAGTTTAACCTCATTTGAGTTGAGTTATCAACTCATGGAGAATGACGTAAAACAAAATATTGATATTAGGAATTTGAATTATGTGTGTGTGTGTATATATATATATTAGGATATGTACTTCTATCTTACTACTCGGTTTTTCATTTAGGATAATGTTCATCTATTAGTGTTAAAAAATTAGGTTAAGCGTCTTATTATGTTTTCTTTAATTCTTTACAAATAGGTTAATGAATTGAATTGTGATAAAAGTTACGGATGATGAATTAATAATGAAATTTCTAGTTTTCCTCTTTTTGAGTTTTTATCCTTTTAAAAATCTTCTTTTGCTGTCTCTGGGTCTCTCTCATCTTTCAAGTGATAATGTTTGTCTATACTAGTTCTATCTCTTTTATCTTGATTCTACGTCAATAAGGGACAACTTAATGTTTCTTAAAAAATTAAAAGCTTCATATGCTCAATTACACACTTTTAAATTTGTATTCATTCAACAATACACATTCAAGGCTGTCAAATACTGATTAAAACAAAAAACAAAAAGAGACATATTATCATTCATAATTTTTTGGACTTAACTTATTGCCAAACAGGATACTTACAGCGAACTTAAATTAATTTATTCTCCACTCAATAGCTTCAAAATCTCCTCACTCTCATGCTTTGATACTTACAGTGAGCAAATTAAATTATCTAAAGGTTCTTTGGAATTCAATTTGCAATAAGTCAAGGGTCTAGTCTTCTTTTTGAACCAAAAAAAAAATTAAGACCTCGAATAGCAACAAGAAATGGGCTAAAACTAAATAAAATAAAAGGCATCAAAACATAAAATTCCTAGAGAAGAATAGTTTTTTTCATAAAAACATTATAATATTCAAAGATGCTATTGCGATTGAGCAATACTTTTAAAGTGCCATTTTTTTTTTCCGTATAAAAAAAAGTACCACTGTTTTACCGCCCAAAAAAAGTACCACATTTTGTTTACAACCATGATGTGGCAGCTCTCATACATCAAGATGATACACAAAAAATGATAAACAAAGTTCTACTTCAAGTATTAGTCGATAGCATTTCAACTAATTAATGATATAAGTAGACGTATATGCTGCTACCAAAAAAGAAAAAGAAAACCGGACGTACATGCATAGATACACGTGTATTTATTTATCAAACTTATATAAAATACAGCATCACGATTCTGTCTAAAATCTTCTCCACTCTTATGTTCTTTCCTTTCATTTTCTTTTTAATTTACAGAGTCTTTTTTTTTTAATAGGATAGAAATATATAAATTCACCCAAAATCACCCTTCACACATCACTCAACTGAAAAGTTCCTTTTTTTTTTTTTTTAAATAACTTGTCCAACTATGCTTGTACTAATGACAGAAGAGTTTTTTCCTTTTCTCTAATGTCCCTTTTATTAGCACCAATAATATCTAAAAGAGGAGAAATTATAGAAGCTACTACCGCTTTAAACTCGACCATCAGAAGAAAAAAAAAATCCTTT
The DNA here is from genome assembly GCA_035233585.1 of Antiaris toxicaria. Classification (NCBI taxonomy): domain Eukaryota; kingdom Viridiplantae; phylum Streptophyta; class Magnoliopsida; order Rosales; family Moraceae; genus Antiaris; species Antiaris toxicaria. The sequence goes on from CP141160.1 coordinate 3,420,397, forward strand.
CGATCTCAATAGTAAAATGACCTTATATGCTGACCGAAACACACATAAACATAACATTTACACCAATACATAAATAGATACACAAGATTAATATATATATATATACATACATGAACTTATGGAAGGTCTTGAAAATGCACGCACATATATATAATAATATTATGTCATGAAATCAGCAAAAGAAAAACTGAGGCCAGAAAAATTTTCCATCTATTAAATAATGACAAAAAAAGAAGTGTTATGCTCTATTGTCTATCAAGTTGCTCGAGATAATTAAAGATTGTAGAAAACTCTTTCACTTAATTATTGAAATTATTTTGGCTCACGAAGAAAGGAATCTCTCATCTAGACATTCTATGTAGTTCAGCTTAGACATAAAACCAAACAGATTAAATCAATGACACTCATTAGGAACACAAAAAATAATATATATACACATGTTAATATAGATAATATGTAGAGATTTCTTCTATATATAAAAGAACGGAAAATATCAATCTATTAACAGTGAAAAACTCCAGCCAGCGAGCATCAACAAGGTAAAGTGCAAGTGATTTCACAGAAAGCCAGCAAATAAGTGACTAAAAAGCAAAAATTGATGGTGAATACATCATACAATACCATAAAAATATATAAATGGCAAAGATCTTTTCCAAAAATCCGGAAAAAGGAAGAGAAAAGAAAAGAAAAAGGAATACGGAAAATATCTCCAGCCAAAAAGCGAAAAGATTCATAATTATCACCTGATGGCCGTACGAAAAATCTTCCAATCTTCAAAACTCCAGCACTCTTCCTCGTTTATCATATGAGAATGCTTCAAAGTTAAAAATAAAAAATAAAAAATAAAAAAGCAAAATCAATGCAAGAAACAACTAAGAAACAACTAAGAAAATAAAAATATGACTAAATCACGAAGAACAGCGACGGATAGAAATTGCAAACAAAAATGAAAAGGCAGTTCGATGCTACATTCTGGAAACATGAAAATCAACGTACGGAATTAAAATTTAAAGGAAAAAATTAAGCAAATACATGAAATTTAGGGCTAGTAATACGTCTCCATACGTATAAGATTCTCAGCTCCTTGTTTTAAACTTACCCTTTTTTTCTCGCAGTTTTCTCAGCAACCAAACAGGTTATACAGCAGCCAAAAAATACCAGACGAACGAACTCCAGATCAGTGAGGACCGAAAAGGACATTCGATGGAGGACATCGCAGAATCGGTCAAAATTCGAGCATCGACATCGAGAGAAAATCAGATTTGGAGAGAAGAAATTAGGGAAGCTCGGGAGAGAGAATTGGAGATCTAAGCTTCGTCGGAGGAGGCAACGTAGAGCGAAAATGTACCCAACGACGACGAGGAGAGAGAGAGAGACAGAGAGAAAGAGAGAGAGAGAGGGCTCGAAAAATATCTGGGACAGAAACGGGATTTAAATATTAGCGGCAATGATGCGGGAGAGAGACCGAAGAGTTTATAAAGACAAGTCCCCCTGCTGGAAGAATAGAGAAGTTGCCCCCACTTGATCTGCCACGTAAGCGACTCTAACTACTTTTTTTCTTTTTCTCTCTCTTTTTTGTTTTCGTTTTAATTTTTTTTTTACCTTCTTGGTTTTGGAATCCTTTAAATATTTCTAGGGTTTCGGATTCTCCTAAAATCGCTTCTCTTATTGGCGACAGCTTGCTGAAGGGCTTCAGTGCTTCACCGTATCAATTATCAAGCATGCCAATTGTTTTTCATTTTTATGTTGGTTAGCAAAAGCTTTTTTTTGAAATTTTAGAATGGGCTTCTTGAGCCTTCTATTCCGGTAATATTTTTAATTTGTAAGTCTTTCTTGAAGTTGTTTTTGATCTTTAGATCTAAAAATTACTTTTAAAAATATTTATATATTTTATCAAAAATACTTTAAGTTTTTAAAAATAAATATGATTTTCAAAAAAAAAACTTTTGTAAATAAATGATTTGTCATAAGAGCTTTTAATTTAAAAAAAAAGCTTCTTTTCAATTTTAGAAAATATGATTTTTGAAAAAAAAATTTCTTAATATAGGCTACAAAATCATTTTGTTTTTGTAAGCTCTTTTTAAACTTATGGCTCCTAAACACTTACTAAAAAATCACTATTAATGCTAAAAATCTTTAATACAACACCAGATGGAATCACTCGATATTATTGGTCCGATGTCTTCTTGCTTCACCAAATCGCTTGCAAAACATGAAGAGCACCTCGAAATAAGGGGACACAGGTAGAGTGTTTAGAAGGCACTCAATGCTTAAGTCAATATAAATCAGTACTAATGAGCAGGTAAAAAAGTAAAGTTTGGGATTGCTTTTTCTAATAAACATTAGTTATATTTCTTTATGTTATTTGTACCAATAATTGATTTATGGATGAGTGCTCTTGAAGTAATCGGTTTGGGTCTAAATCTATGTGCCTTTGACTTCATTTCTTAAGAAATTCGTGTAGTGGAAGATCATAATTTTGAGACTTTCTACACCAAAAATATTCTCTTAAACGAGGGTATTCATGCTTGAATGGTAGCTTAAGATCAGCCTCATGAAAACCTTATATTCCATGAGGAGTTTCTATCCCATGGAAACACCCTTTAATAAAACTTTAGCTTTAGTTGATCATGACCAAGAAACCACCGGTTTCGCTTGGTGGGCTAGGAATGTCTAATTTATCAATTTATTCGGTAAACTACTAGGGGCTTATGTAGCATGTGCCGAATTAATTGTATTTTGGGCCAGAGTAATGAACTTATTTGAAGTGGTTCATTTCGTTCCAGAGTAGCTTGTGTATGAACAAGGATTAATTTTACTTCCTCACCTAGCTACTCTAAGTTGGGGAATCAGGCCTGAAGGGGAGGTTCCAGACATCTTTCCATACTTTGTGTCTGTATTGGGCTTTGGCGGTGTTTATCATGCACTTCCAAGGCTGAAAACTCTTAAAAAATCTTTTCCATTCTTCGGTTATGTATGAAAAGATAGAAATAAAATGACTACAATTTTGAATATTCACTAGAAATAAAATGACTAAAATTTTGGTTGTTCACTTAATCTTGTTAGGAACAGGCACTTTTCTTCTAGTATTCAATTCTTTTTATTTTAGGGGTGTATAAAGAAAAATTACCCCCAACCTAAGTATTATATTTGGTTATTTACTAAAAATTCCCATTTAACAGAAAGGTAGAGTCTATTCCTGAACGAGATAGGAACTCCTTTCTTTCTTAATATTCCCCACAGGCTCAAGTGCCTTCGATAGAATTTATAAGTTGATTCATATCATGTGTACTGATGTTTTATGACTATTGGGCTAATGTCATCTGCCCCACTACTTAGGTAGTAAGGTGGAGGTGTAGGTACTTGCATAGATACTGATGTCAATACTAGATAGTGGAGCAAGCACCACGTGGACCCATCAATTCTAACAAAGGTTAGAACTAGATAAAGGTTAGGTGTAGCCTGTCCTGCTAGCATAGCCTAGCACCAATCGCTATGCAATTATTCTGAGAAGGATCCCAATCGGTAAGATTGCGAAGACTAACTAGTCCGATAATTTGACTCTCACTTCTTAGCTAGCATTCTCTTCTAGGCTCCCGTGTGGTTGCACCAACGTAGGTACTTGGTTAGTAGAGCATGCCACCCAATCCTATGAAGTGCTCGAATTATCCTTACGAGGTATGACAGCCACTATAGCATAGTATATCGACCACTATTGCAAAGGATGCTAAGCACTATGAGGTAACTTGCCAATCAACACCATGAAGTATGCTTAGCCCTTTAGTACAGTGCTGTTCTCCGTAGCTGAGATGTGTCAGGTACTCTAATGTTGTATGACGGCCACCATAATAGAGTCCTCCGTGTTAGGTTTTATTTAATTATATGGACCACATATATATAAGTGTATATTATAAACTATCTATAAAGTTGGTCCAATTTAATGATCAAATAAAGGTCAAGGTATTTAGACTTTAAATATGTCAATTATAGTATGGGCCTCTTATGTGTAGAAACTAATTTTGTAATTATCCAATTTATGATTGATAAATTGGTAATTGAGGTTAATTGCCCTAGGCAGTTGCATTAATAGTTATGATCCCCAAGTCAGACCATACGTTTTCTTTTTTGATATCCCATCTTCAGAAAAAAAAAAAAAAAAAAACATAGAGAGAAGACATAGAACATTCTCTAAGAAGGGCTTATGTTTAAGACTTAGAAGAATTACAATATTTGACTCAAGAATTGCATCTAAGATTATGGATTCAGGCTTGCTTCCACTTCTAGTTTTCTTTTCAATGATTTGACATAAATGATATTGGTTAATTGATGAAGGATTTCATCTTTAAAGAATTTTTAACACTCCGAGCATACCATTAATAGCCATAGCTTCTGATCCTCTTTTTTTACTAGCTAAAAATAAGTAAAAAAATTTACAAAACGAGCTCTATATTGTTCAGTTTTCAAACTTTTTTTACAGTATTTTTTGTCCCAAATGTTTTAATTTATAATTTATATTGTTGGTTTAAATCATAATTTTAAACCAGTTTTACAGATTTTTCATTTTTTAATCATGGATTCCATAAAGTTTACATTTTTTATAATGTGATTTTTTTACAGTTCTGCTCTTATCAAATATAAACTTTTTTTTTTCTCTGAATCATCAAATATCAACTTGACTATGAGACGCATGATGTGTGTTCAAAGTTGAACCACGACAGTTTATTTCTTATAAAATTATAAAACATGACATGTAAAATGTCTGTATACCCGTGAAACTTTAACTGTTCCTATTTCCTAGGTTCAATGAATTCGTATCTAATAGCGCTTTAGAGCACTAATAAATGGCGATTTGTGGTACTGATTACCCGTAGAATAGTATTTTTAAATAGTTTCTTTTCACTAAAACAATATTAAGTTAATTAAATTTGGAGATTAGGAAAAAAGAGACTGGCGTACTCCCCTTTCATTCAGCACGTACGGATAAAGAAAATGAGTGTAATGATCGTTATGGGGTCGCCGCTCATACTTTATACTTTTAGTGATCATAACTCTTTCTCTACCCTATAAAAATAAGTGGGCACTTGATTACTTTCTAACAATTTATGTTGTCCGAGAGTAGTATATATGAGTAAGAGAGATTTCTATGACAGGCTGTCATTTTTGGATCTCATTTGTTACATACATTATATTTACATGCGTTTAAATATAATATATCGTATATAATTTATATTTAAAAAAAATATTTATATTATATTTTAATGTGATATATATTTAGATAAAAAATATTTAAATTTTATTTAAATAATAAATATATGATGTAATGAGTAAAAATAGAGAAAAAAAAGAGAAAAAAAAAATATGTGATGTGATTAATAAGAATAATAAAATAATAAACAGTGATGTATTAGATTTAAAATGTGATATGATTGGTATTTAAATGAAAATTACATTGTATTTAAATGTAATGTGAAATAAGGGGTTAGCATTATTAATTTTTAACCATTTAACGGCGACACACGCTGTAAATTTTTTTGACATAGATATTCAAAAATCAGTTTTTAAAAAATTAGTTTAACAACTAAACCTGCAGTAGAAAAAAGAGGATAGTTCTAGCAATAGAATGTAGAAACTCCTAAATTATAAATTTGGAAAAGAAGAGGACTCTTCAGAAAAGAAAGAAGAAGACAATATTAAAAAAAAAAAAAAGGCATTACATATATAAGGCATAAGGGAAATAAGTGTAGCCGTTTTTTTCTGAAGAAATTCACCTTCTTAAATTCAAAATATCAATCCAAGCAAAAAATAAGAACAGTAATAATGATATATAATCCATAACAACAAAAATGATGGAAATAATAGATTGCTGAAAAATAATATTTGTGTTTCTTAAAGAAAGCTGGTACTACACATTAGTAAATGTGGAAATCACTGTCGGCAAGTTGCACTTGACCTAAGGACATACGCAAAATCACAAATATAAAAAAGAAATAATATTGATAATAAAGTGGTCGAAGAATCCTAAGGCACAGATGTGGTGCTTGTCAAATGCCCCTGAAGCTCAAATCAATGGACACATCTTTTACAAATCATATTCTTTTTTATTAGATGATATCATTACAAAACCAAACTTTATACGAGTCCAAGGTAAAGAAAATAATTATACATATTTATGGTCGCATGAAGTACAATTGTTCAAAGCATGTATTTCTCAAGGCATAAAACAAGTAAATAATCCCATAATTATACTACTAATTACTTTAAGACTCCTATTTATTAAAAAGAAAAAAAAAAAGAAATACGCTCAAATTTTGAATTTATGACATTCTATCCAAACTCCTTCCGGGACAAGTTAAAAACAATTAAACATGCATCAAAATTAAACAAGAAGGAAGTCTTAATAGTAGAAGAAGGATGTATTTAGAATAGAAAGTAAGGAGGCGTTTGGTGAACGTATTGCATTTTAATTATATTTAAATGAAATTTATTTTTTGAATGTTGTATTTGGTTGAAAAGTATTTGTTACGAAAAGTTGATGTGATTGATAAAAATAAAGATAAATAGTATAATTAAAAAGTTGATGTGATTATTTTAAAAATATTTTAAATAATAATTATTTTCATAACACTGTGATAAAATTTATATTTGATATAAAAATATATTATATTTAAATAAAATTAAAATAATGTTTTTTATCAAATTATACTTAAATTAGAGAAATATTTAAATAATTTATTATATTAATGTTATATTTAAATATAATATTTATGTAAATAAAAAATATTTAAATTGTACATGACATGACAGGATTAAGGAAATAAACTCTCTTGCTCGGTCAAACAATTCCCTCTCTCTGACAAACGACTCATTAGACGACAAAGCCACGGCTCTCTATTTGTCTATCTATCCATCTATCCACCTACCTACCGTTTGTTTTGTTTTTTTTTGGTTTTTTTTTTTTTTTTCTCTCTCTCTCTCTGGTTTCTAGTCTTGAAGTGCGAGTGAGTGGAAGAATTCACCAGAAAACAGAGTGAAAAAATTCCTTGTACAAAAACACGCCCGAAGCGTGTCGTTTAACGATTGGCTAATGTGAAATAATCTAACAACAACTAGTGAGTTAGGTACTATATAATATCTGACTTTGGGTGTACAAAATTCGGCCACGTATCCCATTTTCAAATTAGCCCTAGACTTTATCGTGTAGCTGACGAAAGTTCCACACGAGAGCGTTAAAATAATTAAAAATACATAATTATTATTTAAAAAAAAAGTTTCAGAGACAAAAGTTGGTTGACCGAGCTGTCCGCCCACGTTTGGGCTTTGTAGTATTTCGTCATGTTGTTCGTCACTCCCTAATAAAAAATTATTAAGTGAGGAAGATATTTTGGGACAACAGTGAACCTTTGGAACCAAGATATTTTCAAGGGAGGGATAGTAAACACTTTTTCGAATAAATCAAAGATTTATTCACCCAATTAATAATTATTATCGCTTTGCTTGAAACTTATGAGGCAAATGAAAACGATATTGTATGGTTGTGTCACGTGAAGAAAGATTCCTAGACAACGTGGTCGAAAAGATGATTACTGCTGGCTAGTAAAGATAGTAATTGGGTAAATATATTGATAAAGAGTCAATCTAGCACATCAAGCTAAATAAATTAATTAATAAATAATTACTAAATGAGATTTATGGAATCTACCAAAAGAAACCAAATTAAGCTTAAGTTTCGTTTCATAAACATATTATATTTATATTATATTTAAATATAATATATTAAATATAATTTATATTTGAAGAAAAAATATTAATATTATATTTGAATATGATATGTGTTTGGATAAAAAATATTTAAATTGTATTTTAATAATAAATATATAACGTGATAGATAAAAGTAAAGAGAAAAAAAAAGAGAGAAAAAGAGAGTATATGATTGGATTAGTAAAAGTAATATAAAAAGTGAAATAATAAATAGTAATTGTATTTGATTTAAAATATAATAGAATTGATATTTAAATGTAATATTTTGTATTTGAATAATATTTACATTACATTCTAATGCAATGCTAGTACAATACTTTAAACAAACTGGGACTTAGTTTAAGTAATTTTATAGAATCCAATAATCAGATCAACCAACATTGTATGTAAGTTTTTAATTTTTTTTATTGGTACATGTTGAAAGATTATCAGTTCAAATAATAATATGATATATTACATCTACAAGTAAAAATGTAACAACATAGTATCACCTAAATTTGCATAAAAAAATTAAGCATATATTTAGTTCAGTAATTAGAGTTGAGAAAAATTTGATTTCAGTTAAATTAGATTTAAGTTGTGCATTTGACTGATTTAATTATGGGTTTGGCTGATGGGAGTTAAAACGTATAAAAACAATGTGTTAAAAAAATCAATATAGATCTTGTTTCGTTCGTCTCAAAATTCTAAGAAATTTAAAAAGAAAAATCGTCTCATTTGGACTTGAACATGCAAAGTTATAGACTTTTAAACTTGTAGTTTTTAAGTTATTGTTGAAATTATAAATAGTGAAACTAAGTTGACCTTTTATAAGAAAACAAAAACCAAATTAAGTTTTTTTCAACTCAAATTGGTGAACCAATAAACGCTAGCTAAGATTGAATTAGAGATTCAATTTAGAGGACATGGTTTGGAATTTAGGGCGAAAATGTACAGTCCTTTCTTCTCAACAATGGCGATACAAACCTGTTGCTCTGATAAAGTGAACTCACCCGTCCATGGCAGCACGAACTAAGCTTCCAATGACGGCAACGCGATCTCCTTCTCGTGAACCCTATGCCAGAAATAGTTCCAGATTCTACTTGAAAGATGATGAACAAAGAAGAAAGCAGTGGAAATATAATATATAATTTCATTTTTGAAGTGTGATGGTATGCAGATTAATGTAAAATATATGGTTGTATCCTTTTTAATCTAAGTCATACAAAATTAATCTAGCCGTCAAAATTTTTTTACCCTATCAATGAGAAGAAGTGAGTGTCTTCTCACCATAAAAATCCTCATATATATATGTATAACGATTTATTGTTTTCTCGTTTTGCTGGGAAACAAAATAATAAAATACATTAATTAACAGACTTACCTAAAATTAATATTCGTTAATGAAAATGTGAAAGATTATTATATAAAGGACCGAATTATATAAATGTATGAATGAAAGGTTATGTGAGTGAGTTGATAAAGGGTTCTCATTTTGCTGGGAAATAGAACAATAAAATACATTAATTGACAAAGTTACCTAACATTAATATTCATTCATGAAAATATGAAAGATTATTATGTGAAGGACTGAATTATATACATATATATGTATGCATGAAAGGCTATGTGAGTGAGTTGATAAAGGGTTGTAAATATTTATGTTTGTGTGATGTCATCCTCTAGATCAATGAATTATCTTATCACCAAAATATCTAGTACAAATTCACCTCAAAAGTGGATTCCTAATTCAAAGATTATGCCAAATTATAAATTATACGCTAAATTAATACGTGTATAGGTCATTAGTATATGTTTCCAATCCATTAAATTAGCTTAGGAAAAGGGAATTCCATTATTCGCTGTTTTCTTTTCTCTTTCTTTTTCTCTCCTTCTCTCTTAGTGATTTTTTTCTTGCTTGTTGGTTAGTTAGGGAACACGAGGTTGTGGCACTATTTGGTTAGTGACCTTTTATTCTTTGTAGACTGTGAAGTTACGTAAGTAGTTTGGTGTAAATTTGCTGGTCGGCATTGCCCTAACAACATTGTTTGGTCTTGATGTGTCAATTTTGTAGTTGTATCAAGGGTAACAAGTTCTACGAGCAATGTTTCTTAGCACCAAAAAAAAAAAACGAAACAAACAAGCAATCAAAGGTTTTATTACCAATGTTATTAAAGTAAAACATAAAAATGAAAAAGAAAAAAAAAAGGAAAAAAAAGGTATATGTGGCCATCTTTTTTATGAGAACGTGGAAGGGAAGGAATTTGAATATATAAGAAGAAGTCTAAATAGAAATCGAGCATTCTATTACTAAGGAATTGGGATACTAATCAGTTTATGATTTTAGTAGACATTGAAATTGGAATGATCAATTTTGCTTACCAAAAATGTACATGTGGATATATACTACTTTTCTAGGTACAGGTAATTTGGGAGAGAAATTATTTGTCCATGTTCTTCGAAGATGGGAGCAAGATTATGACCTTTGTAGAGGTGTCAATAGGTTTGTTCCTCTTACCTCTTGCTAATGCATGTCTTGTTAAAGAGTTAGGCTTCGACATAGAGATCAATGCCCAACATGAGCGCCTTATATTTTGAACTAGTAAGATAAGAGGGGAAAAATAAAATAAGGATATGAATGGGGTATTAATTGAAGAACTTTAAAACTTATGACTATTTTGTAATAAAGACTAAGGATTAGGGGAGAGAATGAACCAAAAATCCTTTGTATTCTTTTTTTCTGTCTTTTTTTTTTCCCCCTTTTCTTCAAAATCTGATAAAAAACGGCCATCAGCACCACTAGGTATTTTCAATATTACGGTAGGATACCAAAGGTAACACGATAGACCACCCTCGATGCATAGATCACCAATAGACTATCGCTAGCTACCTATAATAATATTATTTACAATATTATTAAATTCTAAATTTGTTATTTTAAATTTTTTTTAATGACTTTTTTCACTTTGAATATCAATTGACCTACCCAAAAAAAGAATAATGAGATAAAGAAGCCGGTCGTAGGAAAGAAATGAGAGGAAGAAAAAAAAAAAAGAGTGCAAAGTTCCAGAACTACCTTCGGGAACGTCTTTGGACCTTTAATTCTAAAATTTGGTTACGAAGTTCATATCGTTGTGGGCTTTTTGATAGTGGTGGTTATGCTTAGCAAGGTGACTTTGTTGGGGCAAATCTGATTTTGTTTAGAGGATGGAATGCATAAAGCTTAGAGGTTTTTTTTAGCATATTTCTCATCTAGTGGTTGTCTTCTTTTAAGGTTTTATTCCAAACGGTGGTGGGCTTTTTGTAGAGGTAGTAGTATCGGTTCTTGATGTCAATGGGTGTGGTGTGTTTTTTTCATGTTTTGTTGTTTGAAGGCATCTTGTTAGCATCGTTCCTTGTCCCTAAAGCGTTCTTCCTACTCTATTGGTCATCTTGTCAACTATACTTTCATTGAAGGCTTTCAGCAGTCATGTTTTAAGCTTTAGGTTTTTATGTTTTAGTCCAATAAAGGTATCGATTTTTTTACCATATAGTCTTAGTATTTTCTCTATAATAATAGATGTAGTTCTCCCACCATTGGAGTTTGTTTTTGGTCCGTCAGATTTAAGTCTTAATGAGTTAGAAGTTTTGTTGGCTATAAGCCCATGCGGGTATGTTAGTGGCCTTAGGGCTACATTTTACATGCTCTCGATGGATCAAAAACTTCTATCGATTGTAGTTGTTTCAAAAATTGCCTTGTATATACTCAAATTAATGTATTGAGGAATTTTTCCAATATTGGGTTTCATCTACATCGTTTTCCCTGTGCTTCATCAAAATTTATTAATATAACTAGTTTTTATTAAGTGTTTTGTATTGTGTATCATAGGATCATCTGCATTATTAGTTTTTGTAAGAATTTTTAATTGAATGAAATTTTATTGTCGTAATACTTTCACTATAAGTGGGTAGCAATCTAACTTCACTAGAATTTTGGAAATTTTTTTGAATTTTTCTCCAAAAGTAACTCAATTTCAAATCCACATCTCTATAAATCTCTCTTTTTCATTTTCAAAAACTCTAACTTTAGAAGTTTATAACTTTATTATTTCAAGCTAAAATGAAATGATTATTGTGTTGCAATGCTCACAACGGCGACGAGAACGAAATAAGATTTATATTCCTATTTTTTCCCTAAACACATTTTAAGGTTTTATTCTATTAAATTATCTTAATACATGTTCAACGAAACACACATTTCCAAATATTCACACATTTTTGTTATAAAAAAAAAAAAAAAAAACACTACAAAACCCTCTTAGAGTTGAAGTGCCAAATGCACCCTAAGATCATCTCAAGGTTTTACACTATTAAATTATCCAAATACATTTTCAACTAAACATACATTTCCAAACATTCACACATTTTCATTTAAAAAAAAAAACACTACAAAACTCTTACTGGAGTTGAAGTGCCAAATGCATCCGAAGACCATCTCCAATATATTTGTTTATGCCAATGCTATATTTGTGTCAAAAAAGAGTGAAAATTTGTGTTATCCTGCTTTACACTCCAACAGCATAATGCTACGTCTAATGTCATTTATATTTTTTGTCATCTTTATTATATTCTATAACTAATAAAAGTGAAATTTTAATGCTTAAATGATATAAAAGTAAAAATATTGAAATAATTATGTTAAGAAGTGAAAATACCAACCAATAAAAATTGAAAATTAAATTTAATATTAATAGCCCATTTGGGGCAAGGTTTTGGTATCTCCAAAACTAATTTTTTTCAACATTCCATCACTTTTTACTATCTATATCTTTAAAACGTTACAGTAAACTCTAAACTTTAAAAGTCCATAATTTTATGTATATAAGTCTAAATGAGATATTTTTTTTAAATTACATAGAATTTTGAAACGAATAAAATAAAATCCATATTGATATTGTTTTCTAAAAATTTTTTTAAAATTTTATATTTTTTGACTCCAAATAGTTTTTTCTCCTAAATATATTTTCCAAAACAACTTTTTTTCAATCTAAAAAAATATCTCCAAAACCTTCTCCAAACTCTCCCTAAATATATCTTGTGATAAATCTGCTATAAAATTTAACATATAGACAATTTTACACAAAAAAAAAAAAAAAAAACTTAATTAGAGAGTACTTTTATTGATCTAAAATGTCAATATATGTTGCAATGATTCTCCCAATGGCTGAAACTCTTTTTTGAACTGAATCACGCACGGGCTTTCTATAGCAGGCCGTTTATGGGCCCCCAATTTTATCTTCAGTCTAATGCTAGTAACAAATATTTACGAGTTGCTCCCCCAGAAAAGGACGCATTCAATTAACGCCAAGAATAAAATCAAATTATCTCATCTGTACCGGAGGCAAATTTGGTACCGGCCGTCTCCTATGGTTTATAAATTCTTCTTATTTAAAAGGCAAAAATTCGCACTTTTTACCGGTCAAAAATTTGCTGGCTTTTTCTTGGTATACAAATAAGAACAGACACATCTTACTTTAAAGATCAATCTCAAGAGTATGCATTTAGATTAAACATTATATTGACATTATATTTAAATATAATATACATTTAAATGAAAAATATTTATATTACATTTAAATATGATGTGTGTTTGGATAAAAAAATATTTGAATTATATTTTATAATTGAGTATGTGATGCGATTGATAAAAAAAAGGTAAAAAAAAAAAAAGAAGAATGTGATATGATTGGTAAAAGTAGTAGAAAAAATAAAATAATAAATAATAGTTGTATTAGATTTAATTGTAATATGATTGATATTTGAATATAATATTTTTATATTTGGATAAAAATTACATTATATTTAACAATAATATTACAACCAAACGCAAGGGTATCCACAAGTGGACCCAAATTTATTGACTTAAGCATATAAGTGTCATTAAGGAAATTTTGCACCTACAAAAGTGTTTTTGGTATTTTAAATTTATTATTATCAAATGTATTTTCTTGACAATAGTTAATTTATAGAGTGATTTGTTGCATTGTTGTTAAAACTGACATCTCTAGATTATTACTGAATTATTTTAATTTTAATTTTATTGACCTCTAATAAGACAAGTACAATGGGTCAAAATTCAAATAAAAGCATAAAAAATATAAATATATCTATTTAAGTGGTTGTTTTTCTAATTTTATCTACAATTTAAGAGGCTGTTTTTATCTACAGTTTCTAAATCTATCAACCATTTTTTCTAATTTTGAAAAGCTCCACAAAGCTATGAAACCGCTGAAAGGGTTGTTTAACTGATCCACTCATGGCGATGGCCCTTCTAGTGTAATCAGAGTTCACCATTATTTTTTTTTTAAGCAAAAAAACCTATTTTTGGGCTTTTTCTGCCTTGCTCCGGGCCCAATATTAGCCTGAAGAGCTGTTGCCAAATGGCAATAACCTAGTACCACCTTTCATTATTAAAAAAAAAAAAAAAAAAAAAACCCACCAGTCTAGTGTCACTTGTTCGAACGCTTAAAGCTTGTTTGTCTCACTTAAGCCAGAAATATGTGTACTATTTTTTAGAAAAGTTTATTAGTATTTAGGGACGTTTGGTAAACGTATTATATTTTAATTATGTTTGAATACATTTTTTTTTTTAGTGTTGTATTTGATTGAAAAGTATTTGTTTTGTATTTGAATAAAATGTGTGTTTAGATGAAAAGTATTTTAGAGTTGAAAAGTTGATGTGATTAGTAAAAGTAGAGATAAATAGTTAGAGTTGAAAAGTTGATATAATTATTTAAAAAACTTTTAAATAGTAATTGTTTTTATAGCACTGTTGAAAATGATTGTATTTAAATATAAAACTTTGCGTTTGATATAAAATTGATTTTCGTAACACCAAAAAATATTTACCAAACGTTACCTTAGTATCGAGTATTAATTACTTTTTTATTATTTCTTTGACACATTCACTTTTGAGACGATATTTTTATCCATAGATACATGTATATAAAATAACATATATGTATGAATGTATATAAGATAATATATATGTATGGAGGTGGGTATGAAAGTTAAAATTAACATCTTATACAATATATATTTGTTTTTTTTTTTTAATTGTTAACAGGTAAACAAGTAAGGTATGGGTATAATATCTTTAGTAAGGATTATCTACTCTCACACTTGTATTAAATTAGATGGATATGTGGGGTAAAAAGTGTGACGAGTAAGGGTGAATAAGCATACCTATCTCTGTTCTGTCCCATTGCCATCTGTACATTTATTTTTACAATACCCTAAATCCTTGGTTTACATTTGACTAATCCAATAATTTATTTTGATTTCTTTTAGAGAATCTAATGACTTAATTCTAACGATACGTGTTTAAGCAATTTTTAATAAATATCCTAAATTTTATTAAAATAGAAAAATAATCATAGTTTAAATATTGATTGACCATTTATAGAAAGAATTGACTGATATCAATATTAGTTTTTGTTAGTTAGTTAGTGATTGACCACCACAATCAAGCATGATTGACCTGATTAATATTTTATTGACCATCAATTATATTTTTCACAAAAAAAGACTGTTTAAAAAAAAGGTTTTTAAAAATTGCCCATCTTCCTAATTTTTCCTGTGATAATCAGTTTATTTTTAATTGCAATGCTAGTTATTTTAGATCAATCCACCAATTTACTTTAGAACAATTCACTCTAACCTGTAATTTTCAATAAAAAAAAAAGTTGAAAAAAAAAAAACAGATTAGTTCAAATTAAAAAGCCAAATTAATTAAAAATGCCATATATCCAAGTTTAAAAAAAAAAAAGGAAGAAGCCATAAATCCCTCAAAATCCCCCGTCTCCTACCATCACTTGTCAACCAAACAACCCCTTCTCCCACAAGAAAAATGGCTACTTCCTAACCAGCGGTGATCGTTGCAACGAAGACCGTCGCACAAATATTGATGGTTGTTAAATAATTCCAAGGACAAACTACAACAAGGTCATAGTTCTGAGAAAATTTTATAGTTAATACTGAATTTTAAATAAATAAGATTACCAAAATATCCTTATATGCACATTATTTTGACATATTACTGAAGTCATAATTCAGGTGAATATTTGGAAATTAATCCAAAAGAGAGAGAGAGCAACCCTAAAAATAGGTGGGGATATTTTCGTCTTTCTACTATCCTAAAAATAATGGCTTTTATGCTTCTCGACATTCCTATAGAAGTGGTATTAATAAACCAGACGAAGATAAACTCCAAGAGAAAGACATACAGCAGATAAGCAAAAACAGCCGGCGGATAGCCACCAAACTCCTCCTGGGCACTTCTCAATTTCTCTAACTAAAAGAGAAAAACAAAAACACTCTCAGGTTAAACTCTCTCTCTTTCTCTGTTTATATAGTTTTTCTCTCTGTTCCAAACCAATATTCTTTAAAACCCTATTGCAGAACAGCTCTGAAACCAGAGGTTTTTGAGAGTTTTGGGTTATGGTATTTTTAGACTAGTTAGTCAAGGGATTATGGATTCAGTAGTTCCTATAAGGCAAACCCCTGATGGGTTTTGCCCACTTCACAAAACTTGTTTGGAGAGTACAAGAAAGAGTGGAGGTACTTTTGGAGGAAGCTTTGTGGGTGTCCCGGTTGGCTGCAAAACCCGTTCTCTTGTTATGTCTTATAGCATTCGGTGTCGGGTAAACGAGGGTTCTCGAAACCATAGGCTAAAACATGTCCTTGCGGTTTCGAAGACTGAAACCTTTAACTCCAATGGCAGATTGCAACAGAGCTTGGAGAAAAACCCGTTTGAGCAATTGCATGGGGCTAACTCGTCGGTGAATTCTGCGCAGAATTCTGAGGAGTTTGAGAGTAACAATCGGCTCCGGCGGTTTGTTAGAAATGGGGAATTGGAGGAAGGGTTTAAGGTTCTTGAGCGCATGGTTTATCATGGTGATATACCCGACATTATCGCTTGCACAAGTTTAATTCGGGGGCTTTGTAAGATTGGAAAGACTAAGAAGGCGACTCGGGTGATGAACATTCTAGAGGAGTCGGGGGCTGCTCCTGATGTTATTACCTACAATGTTTTGATCAGTGGCTATTGCAAGTTGGGGGAGATTGACAATGCTTTGCAGATTTTGGACCGAATGAGTGTGGACCCTGATGTTGTCACGTACAATACAATTTTGCGAACTCTGTGTGATAATGGAAAGTTGAAGGAAGCTATGGAAGTTCTTGATAGGCAGCTAAGGAGGGAGTGTTATCCAGATGTGATCACTTACACCATATTGATCGAAGCAACTTGTAAAGAAAGCGGAGTGGGGCAGGCGATGAAGCTCTTAGATGAGATGAGGAGTAAAGGGTGCAAACCCGACGTAGTAACTTATAATGTTCTTATCAACGGGATTTGCAAGGAAGGGAGATTGGATGAAGCAATCAAGTTCTTGAATGACATGCCTTCATTCGGTTGCCATCCTAATGTGATTACTCATAATATCATTTTGCGTAGCATGTGTAGCACTGGAAGGTGGATGGATGCAGAAAAGCTATTAGCGGAGATGGTTCGAAAAGGATGTTCTCCTAGTGTTGTGACTTTCAATATCTTGATCAACTTCTTATGCCGGAAAGGCTTACTTGGTCGGGCAATTGACATTCTAGAGAAGATGCCAAAGCATGGCTGTACCCCTAATTCCTTGAGTTACAACCCTCTGCTCCATGGATTTTGCAAAGAGAAGAAGATGGATAGGGCAATTGAGTACTTGGATATAATGGTGTCCAGGGGGTGTTACCCCGACATTGTGACCTACAACACTTTGCTAACGGCATTATGCAAAGACGGGAAGGTTGATGTTGCTGTGGAGATACTTAATCAACTAAGTAGCAAGGGGTGCTCTCCGGTTTTGATCACTTACAATACTGTGATTGACGGGCTCTCAAAGGTGGGGAAAACAGATCGCGCCATCAAACTCTTGTATGAGATGCAGAGAAAGGGTCTCAAGCCTGATATCATCACATACTCTTCACTTGTTGGAGGGCTTAGTAGAGAAGGAAAGGTTGATGAAGCAATCAAGTTTTTCCATGAGTTGGAAGGACTTGGTATCAAGCCCAATGCCATCACCTTCAACTCTGTCATGTTGGGACTTTGTAAGACTAGGCAAACCAGCCGTGCCATCGACTTTCTGGCTCATATGGTATCCAAAGAATGTAAACCCACCGAAGCTACGTATACCATTCTCATCGAAGGCTTGGCCTATGAAGGATTGGCTACGGAGGCATTGGAGTTATTGAGTGAGCTATGTGCTAGAGGGGTAGTGAAGAAAAGTTCAGCGGATCAGGTGGCAGTAAGGATGTAGTGAAGTACATTTTATCATTTGCTTGTGGCTGACAGTTTGATGAGAAAAATTATGAATTTGGGTTTCGTAATCCCTTCTCTTTCTCCCCATCCGAGCACAGAGTCAACAAGATGTTCTTTGTTCGCTTTTCCTCTCTTGAGAAGCAAAATCCGAATCAATTTTCAGTTCATGTAAACTTAATCTTCTGATCTTAGGTGATACTTTGATTTACCTTGTTTTCTTTCCATTTCCAGAGGTATACAAAGTTTTTATTCTTCATTCTTTTAGCCTGTGGTACTTGCTCGACTTTATGATTTCTTTCTTCCATGGAATGGTGATTTTCTCTGTCTTGGTTTTTTCCTCTCTTTTTCCTACAGGTTGATTATTTGATTGCTTAGCTTCACCTTATGTATAACTAACCATGGTCGATGTTAGGGGAAAAAAAAAAAAATGCATGTGTGTATATGTATTCAAATCGACATGTAAATAGATAAATCTTAAGTATCGGACAATGGCAGACTTTGAGCATGGTATAGGCCATCGGATGTCCTAAATTCGATACTCGATATCTCCAATATAGAAGGTCTTGTCTGGTTGATATGATTTAGAGCGTTGGACTTATGGTAGTTGGAGTAAAACTAGGCTCATCCTTTAAAATTGGGACAGGCTCTTCCCGTCTTATTAATAAACTCTGAGATTTCTTTTATAGACGATGGGCTTGGAGGGTGGATAGCACAAATGATCCTCTTTTATTAGCAAAATGAGGTCACTCAAGACACATCTGAAACGGATCAGACCAAGCTTGAATTGAGAGGACGAAATTGAGAGAAGACGCTGATTTATCTCGATTCAAAACCAAACTAAAATTCTATATTATCGCTTGGATATTCTCTCAATACAAGTATATGTAGTCCAAACCACTTGCGTCAACTAGTCAACAATCGTGTAGTTGTCCGTCCCTTTCTTGCACAAGCTCGTTAATCAATATCAACATCAATAAAAAGGAACCAAAAAAAAAAAAAGGTTATTATCAAGATAGGCAAATAAATTCTACTATATTCTACATTATTTTTTATTTTATTTTTATTATTTTTAACTGCCTCCTTCCTCTGCAGAATTGGAAAAGGAGGTTGAATCTTTATGGGAAATTAGGAAAATGTCATGTTTCTGGTGACCCACCCTAATGAAAACTTGTCATCTTGTTTAGATAGATAAATTGACTTGAAACTAACACCAAATATATACTATGCAAAATATATGTATATATATATATATATCCCTCTTGGTTGGCTATTTACTATAAAAGTTTAAGCATAGACCTTTGATTCTCTGCTCATAAACCTCTGCCTAGGCCATGATTTGATGGTAGGGGTTCAAATTCAGCGTATCCAGAGTCTATTAATTGCCATGCAGTGATCTCTCAGCACTATAAGCAGATCCTTTTTTTATCCTATTTTTCTGAAAAATAAAGATAAAGATTATCATTCTTCCTACTTGGTAATGACAAACAATCGATAGTTTTTCTCCCCTTAAAAGAGATCATAGAGGAAGAACGTGGTGTTGTTGAATAACATCGACATTTTTCCCCTTTGTAAAAAGGAGGATTATCTTTACGTCTTTATTTAAAATTACTTCTGGAATCTACTGAAATTACAAATAAAATGGTAAGACTATTACAGTAGGACGATTCAAACATAAATCCAAGACTGCTTGGACCCTCACTACCTCATTTTGTTCCTTTGGACAGAAAGAAGCTCTGCCTATCACAAAATAAAACACAACAAACAAATTTGCACCATAAAATGAAAAAAGAAAAAAGATAGACATGGCAAGCGTATAAGCTTCATGGATGAAACCAAATAATAAAACGACAAATACAACTCTCTCATCCCCCAACAAACTAATCCATCTCTTCTCTATATTTCCGTCTAACGTTTTCTTCCTTAAAAAAACAAAAGGACCTTATTCCACTTCACTTCTGCACCTTCCTCTCTACCATACACTCTAAATTATCCCAAACCAAAAATGAGACACAAAACTAACAAACATTACTTGGTCAATAACATTGTTTAAAAAAATTAAGTTAGCAAGCTTTTGGACATGGAAGGAATCCCATCTCCAAAAGGCACAGACCAGGAGGGATGGTTCTCATGCTGGGGATGTCTGAAGCTGAAGCTTCCATGGAAGAGAAGAACCAGAAGACGTTACACCACCGTAAGGCATGTCCGAAGTAAATCCAGCGCTGGAGCTGGTTTCGGCTACGACCCTCTGAGCTATGCACAGAACTTTGACGAGGGATGGGATGAAGAGGACCAGGACCAGCTTACTCGTGGCTTCTCTGCTAGATTTGCTGCCCCATTATCAAAGCCACTTCAAGATGAGTAAAAAAAAAAAAAAATGTATTTTTTACTTCACTGCCTAGCTGGTTCATATATATTTGTACATGGCGCTTTTTGATGATTATAATACGGTACATGCTCATTTGTGTGAGTGTCTATAAACTTTATTTTTGGAGGGATTTGTAACTCTCATTTTGCAGTGAAGTTTATAAAGGAACATATATATATATATATATGAACATATATATATATATATATATACACACACAACACACACACACACATACATGTTATTGCAGGTGTTATTGTGTTGAATTGCAAGTGTCAAATTTTTTACCCTTTTTTTTTGGCCGAGGCATATGGACAGGAGATCACTGTAAGTGCGGGAAATATAGAAGATATTGATGATTATTATTAACAAGCTGGTAAGACATTTTTTTTTTCTAGTTTACTTTTTGGTGAATTCTACTATATGCCCCCAAGTGAAATGTGAACACTTGATCAACTTTATTAGTTATTGTTCTTTTCAAAGGTTGTTACTTGTGATTCTTGTTTAAAAAGGGAAAAATGAAAAATTGTTAATAATTGAGCTGATTGCTGATGAAGCCCGGCTAGGTGAATTTTGGGAGAGAAAGGTAAGGGTGAAGTTGTGCTTAATCTTTTAATAATTTGTTATTACCGTTGCAGGAATAGTAGTAAATAACATATTTACATATCAATTGAAACTATAATAAGATTTTAAAACATAAAATAAATAGTAAATATATCATATAAATAGATTTTTTTTTATTGAATTCGAATAGACGAATCTATTTTTATTTTTAATAAAGTTAAATATACTATTACTATTAGGATATGTGTATAATCATTAAAAGCTTATTATTTACTTTAATTATTTATTAAAAATTATTTTTTTTAATTTTTTCTTTATTACTATTATTGTAATTATTATTTTATACTTTCTGGCCTTTAGAGGAATCTGATTAATTCAAGAGGGCACATAAATTGAATATTCCTAGAATTTATTTCCCATCCTCCCAAGTAATAATGTTCGAATATTCTCTTTTTTCTGCCGATTAGTTAGAACAGACTGGCTGAGCTTTTGTGAGACAGTCACAACTCACAAAGGCAATAATAAAACTATAAAGCTCTTAATCTCTCCCTATAAAGGGAAAACTTTGGTGATTTCATGTCCATAGTCCAATCCCATTTCCATGTACAACGAGCATTATTGCATGATTTCGACAGCCGTGTCAGTTCATCTATGATGAACTTGTAGTGTTTGGATTGTACTCAATACAGAAAATGCGAAGGACAGACATCCACAGAGGATTTGTCTCAACTCTCAATTAATGTGAATGCCTAAGTGGATTGGTTATTTCTTTTAGCACACATGTGGGTGACGAATGTACATTCGTTTCAATTGTTTATTGGTTTTAGCCTTCAGGTGGGGAACAATGTGGATCCACATATAGGTTCAAGACAAAAAAAATTGATAGGAAAAGGGAAAGGAAGATTTACAAGAGCCAGTTGAGTGACCTAGGATCCTAGGCATTTCTGCACAAAAACACATTATTGTTAGCTCTAGACAAACGAACCACTGGCACCAAATGCAATTCCAGATAACTGAAATTACATATTGGTACGTCACATTTTATTGAATTAGTAAATTGGTATCTCAATGCTTCGATAATACTGAATAAGTATCTTGTGTTTTTAGAAAATTCCGTCTGATTATCTTGAAGCCCTTTTTTGAGAATCCACTAGTTTGATATATATATATATATATATATGTAAAACAATTGGTAACCAAATGTGATAACAAATTAGTGTAATCCCGTTAACAGAACAGAAGATTCAATTCCAAATTTAAGGATATGAAGAAGAAGAAGTATGAGACAGAGAGTAAAATACCAAAGGCATGTTATGATATTCAATAAAAATTCAGTGCAACTGACAATAAAGCATATCTATATATACAAAATGCCCTTTTCCTCGTAGAAAAAATGTAGGCCTACAAAACCCAAAACAGCCATGAATCAAAACACAGGACAGCCATCAGCAACAATTCCTTTGGCTGTGGGACAAGTAGCCAATTCACAGTGCTCGCCATCCGCCCCCCACCACGACACACTCCTCTCCTCCATAGTAAGAGAGAAATAGAGAAGCACCCCCATGAAGGCCAGCCCTGCATCCAGAGCAGCTGACAAAACATAATTGTACTTCTGCCACCACTTCTTTCTGTACCTAAACATAAAGAAGTTGAATATCGTCCCCACGATTATCCAGCAGTTGAAGTTCACCGTTGTGGCGGGTGGCATTGCTGCTGTTGCCCCGAGAAGAACGGGGAGATTGATGTATTTGATCCATTGCTGGGATGGGAAAGCCTTGTGGAGCAGCCACACCAGGAGAGGCCCCAGCACGCCTACGAGGAAGAACCAATTGAGTTGGGAGTAGTTTCCCTCGGAACCAAAGATTCTCTTGGGTCCCACGAGACCCCAGATGACCGATGCATCGAAGAATACACGGTCGCCAGGACATGTCCAGGGGCTGTTGGGAGGGAGGAGCTGGTCCTGGCATATGTTTTCAATCGTGTGAAGCAGCCACCATGCGACTCCAATGTTGACTGTGCCAGCTACTACGGTTCCAATGCACTACGTAGACAAGGGACGTTATTGCAAATTTGAAGTGAATTAGAGTTCGTAAGGTGGAAAATTCTATGATAGAAAATGTTTTTGGATCATCATATTTTCATCAGATTCTGATTTATACAATGTTCAAAAAAACATCAGTACAACTATTTAAAAAAATATATTGCACAAGATTTTTAATTCTAATCCATATCCATATATATATATATATATTAGCTCATCTAAACACAAACAACATATTTTACACTCAACATGAGCATTAAAAACACTCTTCTAAAATGTCTTCCGGCATGTGCATACTTTGTCGGAGAAAAACTACTCCAAAAACGGTTTCTAATCCTTCAAAGTGGTTCAGAAATTCCACATCCTCATTAATGGTATTAATTCTCCACTATGATCATGGCCTCAAGTTCTATGTTGATTTGGTTTCTTTTCCTTTGCGGAAGTAAAATGGCTTGGGGCTATGAAGAAGCCGTACCTGAACGATGAACATGGAAATAGGAGGGATCTTCATGTAATGACCGAGCTTGAAATCGTTGAGAAAGGAAATGGCCTGAGCCATGCTTATATAACCATATGTCTTGAAGCACACATTAGCTATTGGTTTTCCTGGTAATATAACCCCCATTATGTATTCCGTGATGATGTTTAGCCCCGGCGTCTGGAATCAAAACAATTATCTTAGTACATTCAGAGCTTAAAAAAAAAAAGGTACTAAAAGTGAAAAATGGGGTTAAAAACTCTGTGCCTGGTTTGTGGTGGCGGTGATAACACTGACAGGGAGGGTGAAAATGAGAGCGAGGCCTGCTGCAAAAACAAGTCCCCACCACGGCATTTGGATCTCATCTTTCTTGAAGATACATAGCACGAGGGAGAGTATGAGTGACACCGCAAGCATCAAATGGAACCACCAGCTGGGAATGTCTCTGTACCTTTTCATCAGTCTGGTGTGAATATCTTCCTTTGTGTTGTACGAGGCTCTGAACTGTTTGTATATCTCCCTGTCCATCAAACAAGCAATCAAAATATGTAATAAGTTAAAACAAAGCAGTGATGATAAATAGCATTGCCCTAAATCATATCCACTAAGTCCAGTAAATTTTTCTTGTAAAAAAGAAAAAAAAAAGGATCATTTGTGTTTTCACACCTACAACACAGCGTCACTATAGATATTTATTGATACCACACGTAAAAAGAAAGGACCTGACTCATACTTTCTCACCTAACATCTAAGGAGTTCAAAATCATTAAGATCCAGTTAAACTTAACAGACTATTGGAGAGGCATAATTATAACTTCTTAGTGAACAATGAGATTCATTCTTTCTCACCTAATATCTAAGGAGTCCAAAGTCATTAAGATCCAGTTAAACTAGACAGACTATTGGAGAAGCATAATTACAACTTCTTAGTAAACAATTAGATTCATTCCCCAAATGATAGGCAAGAAAGCCTTAATTTACTAATATCACGTGTGAAAAGAAAGGACATAACCCATACTTTCTCACCTAACATCTAAGGAGCCCAAAGTCGCTAAGGCCCAGTTAAACTCTCCAGGATATTGGAGAGGCATAATTACAACCTCATAGTGAACAATGAGATTCATTCTCTAAATGATAGGCAAGAGGGCTTTAATAGGTCATTTTCTTGTCATTATGTCACTATCATTGATGGTTAAAGACTTGATATAAGATGTAGTCCAAATACGTGATAGTAAAACTCAATTTTTTTTAATATTTATTTTTTTTTACCTTCCATTGAAAAGGGCAACATGAGTGACGGTTGACACAATGGCTGCAAAGCCAATGCCATACGTGAGAGAAAAGAACACGCTGAGATTAATCCGTCCTTGCCTCCGGTACGCTCCCTGATCAATCTCAAACTGGCTATTCACAATAGCAGACACGTTATATATCTGTCCCTGAGCATCAAACAAGTGAGAGGAGAAGATAGGGAAGTTCCTGGCATTGTAGAGGTTGACACCCCAGTAGGCTATGGGGAGTATGATGAACATGATCATGATGTAGCCGACGGCGACATTGACTATGGCGAAGAAGGGGCTGATCAGAGGGCTGCCGAGGTAGGAGGCGATGACCGACCAGTCGAGCGTGAAGGCCCCAATCCCGAGCCCTCTCATGCCTGAACCGATTTGTTGTGCTGTGACTGATCTTGGGTATAACCAGCACACCCATGAAATGGTTGACAGAGTTGGGAAGAGGTAGCCAGGGACAACGTACCATGAGAAGCTGCAAATTAGTGCTATTAAAAAGAACTTCCCTCGTGACATACGATCATTATCTTTCTCATGCAGTGCTCTGCACATATAATTCCAAAAGATATTATATATGTTATTACTAAGGTTCAAAAGTTATAATGTATGAAATTGTTAGACAAATACAGATTCAGGACTTTTGTTTTATTGTGGACCAAAACGTGTAATGAAATGTGGAGTAACTTAACCATCTTTAAAATAACAACATATAAAAAATGATTTGATAATAAAGGTACAAATTTTGTTAATCATATATACATATATATATATATTTTTTTTCTTGGATGCCCCCATCAATCTTCGAGTTTTGCATGGTGAAGAGAAAAAAGAGCAAACATTCACTGAGAAGTTTCGCTTTGTTTTCTTTTTTCTTTGTGATAGCTTATGAAAACGTTGAAAAGTGGTAACATTCTATGTTATATAGACAAAAAAAAACCCACTTAGTCCTAACACTATAGTTTTGATACTCTAAAAGGTAAGATTTAAAAAATGAAAAAAAAAAAAAAACACCGAGAATGTATGTTCTATTCGATAGTCCAGCAGCAATGCAACGAGAAAAACGACATGTCGTTTCTCAAGGAAATTAAAAAAAAAAAAAAAAAACTTGACCTGAACAAAGAGACTTGAACCAGACTACTGGGCCACCACATCTGCGCCGGATCCACCACGTACTTCCTCAGAATCCCAGCCCACCCATATCCCAGCACCTGATTAATATTTCACAAAACTGACAAATAAACCAAACAAATTAAAAAAAAAAAAAAACCAACCAAAAAATGAGATACCTGAGTGGTAATGACGAGAACCCAACTAGCCCAAAACGAGATATTCCTCAGGTAAAACGCCTTTATGATATCCACAATGCTGATGGCGTAGGCGGCGCCGCCTCCAAACGCCGCGCCGGCGTTGGCGAATATCGAGATAAGCACGTGTTCCTTCATGTTGAACGGCCCAGGGTTGAGCGTCACCTCCTTGCCCACTCCGGGGAGGAGTCGAAACCGGGTCGTGGGGAGGACCCTCTCCAGGAACCGTCCGATGGGGAGGGTGGCCACCTGTACGGATATCATGGAGATCACGAGAGGCTCCGTCCGGTACATGAAGAAGGTGTTGAGGAAGGAGAGCATCACGCACGAGACCAGCCCCAGGAACCACATTCGGAACGTCCACACCGGCAGGCTAGGGTCGTCGACGTTGGGGACAGTCAGACGGACCTCCTCGATCGGAGAGACGTCGTCGTTTTTGTCGACGCCGGACTCTAGCTCCATGGCCGACGACTCCATTGTTGAGAGAGAGAGAGAGAGAGAGAGAGAGAGGGGAGTGGGAGTGTCGTTTTTTTATTTGCTTGTTTTGACTCTGTGGGTGGGTTGGTGTACGTAGGAGAATGAGAAGAATACCCAGAGATTTTTAGGGAATCTGTTACGTATTGCTTATCTGATTGGGGATATATATATATATATATATATTTATTCATATTTTTTAAATTTACTCAGAATGACGCTTTACTACTTAATTATTTGGAATATTTTGCATTAAAAGGAAAAATCTTCCAGCTTAATAACAACTGTAGGTTTCTCACATTTTTAGAAATTTCTGCTCATCCCTTTTAACGTCGATCAATCGGTGTTCGGTTTATATTTTCTACATATTGAGGGTGTTAGTTCAGTGACCGAACAGGCAAAAATCATCGTTGTATCCATTAGTATTTCAAATGTCACATCAGCGATGTATAAATTTATCATGCATTTCACTATTGGTCTCCAAGTTACTCAAAGATCAAAAAATAATTGAACGCGAGGCCACGGGTGGGTGAAGGATTATTTGATAAATGAGTGCCTAATGATTTTATTAAATGAGTGTACAATCAGATTCACATTACCTAATCGATCTAAATTTGTGGTTTTTATACATTATATAACGTAAATTAGGTTTAATATATCAACTTATTCGATTACTTAATACTCCTTTTATTAAATTACTATCTACTTGTGCTTTATTCCACCGTTATTTTAGTGTTTATGTTATAAAAGCAGAGACCAATATTGAAATATTTATAAACTCAAATGTCGATATTGTGACATTTAAATTTTTAAGAAGTAAAATGAGCCCATATTTGTTTCTCAAGAACTAAAATTAGAATATCCTTTTGTTTTACTGCACATAGAAATTTTGCAATACTTCTATTTGATGATTCGTTCACGTCTTTGCAATATGTGTATATAGACGTATATAGACTACTATGTAGTCAAGGATGTGTGCTATATAATTATACATGGACAAAATTTATTAGAGTCGCCTAGGTAAGGTATATAACTATATATGGATAAAATTCATTAGAGGACACGTAGAGTCGAAATTATAATTTGACATGTTGCAATCATGACAAAAGAGAAAAATGTTGCAATAATATCCGTGGGATTCATTTGTATAGATACATGATATTTTTTAATATTCTTATATTTTTATTTCATTCTGTACGAGGTCACATCTTAATAACTAAAATTTACATTTACAAAATATTAAATACTATTTGATATTTTCAATATAAATATAAGATCATTTATATATATATTACTATTATGTAAAGTTCAGTGTCCTTTTTCACCTTTTATTGTTCAAAACATTCGTATTTCTGTGTCCTTTGTGGGCCTTGTTATTTTTATTTTTGTCCCTAAATGAAATCATTTGATGCTTCTTTACCTTAAAAAAAAATCACTATGTGTATTGCTATTCTTTATCTTTTGGGCTAAAAAGCTCAAAATGTTCCCATTAGAATACTTTTATTTACTCATTTTCTTTAAAAATTTATATCTACATTATTTTTTAACAAAAGAAACTTAAGAATTAATATATATATGTATATAAAAAATTAAATCCACGCACATATAACTAGTATATACATATATAATAAGATCACATTTATGAGCTTTTACTAATCCAAGAGGCCACCTTGCCGATAAAAAGATTTTGGATATCAAAACGAGTCTCCTCCGAACATGAAGCCATCTCACCACTATAGCCATAACCATGGAGTCCAAAATATCTTCTATAGAACCGGGGGTTTGGTGGCCAATCGAAAGGCGATACCGACTCCAGTCTTAAAGGAGAAATACGAACCAACAAACCCTAGCGATAAAGAAAGGGAAAGGGAGAGAGAGAACAGCGCTTTCCCTTCTTCTTGATTTGCTTTTTTTGGAAAAACGCTAAGAAATTATAGGTAGCGTTTGGTATTGTTTTTGAAATCTGTTATGTTTTCAAATTCTCTGAATTTGAGATCGTTTTGAAAACAATTCTGAAAACGTTTCTGAAATTGTGTTTGGTTTTATTTTCTGAGTGTATGTTTTGAGAAACAAAAAAAAGAAACTGTGTTTGGTTATATTTTTGAAAACCAGTCATTTTATAAGTATTATATAAAAATATATTTATGTTTGATTTAAAAAAAATTTATTATGAATACCAAAAATTAAAAATTAATAAAATTTTTTAATTGAAAAATGAATTAAAAATTAATAACCATAATATTTAAGTAATTACTATATTAATTAAATCTTAATTAACCATAATAATTAAATCAGAGAAATGGGAGAAATGGGAAAAATGAAATCAGAGAAAACGACTTTTAATCGTTTTCAATTTTACATTGGGAGCAAAGGTGATTTTGGATTCGTTTTGAAATCTGTTTTCAAAAACAATACAAACCAAACACAATTTCACACCGATTTTGAAATCGATTTCTTAGAGAATCGTGAAATCAGTTTTAGAAACAAAATCAAACACCCTCATAACATCTTCTAGTTGCTGATGTGATCAGTAATATAGAGCCGGATGCATTGAATTTCATCATTTTTTAGTTTTCTGATCAATTTGGAGCCGATGAGCTTCTCGTACAATATTGATTTGTTTTTCTTTACATATTTCACATTTTGTTTTCGTTAAAAAAATAATAAAGATCCATTATTTCTTTTGTTTGATTTCCACCCATCTCTTTGGGTTTGCTATTATCTGTCTTCTCCATTTCAAAAAAAAAAAAAAAAAGGGGGCTAGTCGCACTCGTTGGTGGACCCATTTTTAACACTCTTTAAAGTTTGCTATTATTTGTCTTCTCCATTTCCCAAAAAATAAATAAGGCTAGGCAGTTTATAGTCACACTCTTTAGTGGACCCATTTTTAAACCGTAATATTTGCCGTTGATTTTTATTTCGTTATTTTTGCTAGAGGGCTGAATCTTAAAGAAGATGATCATTTCCATATACATAAAAATATTATATATATATATATAGGAATATATATTACAGACAACAAATATAAATTATACAGCTTTATAGCGACTGGCATGCACTCGATAGTCAGTGATAAATGTGCCATGTCACAAACTGCCTCTATATATATGTATATATATTTATATATCCATTACAATGGTAATTAGAAATAACTTTATCCAGATCGCGTATTTCTGAACGCGAGAGTAAAGAGAATATATTTGACTTACGCATCATAGTCATTTTCAATTAGCAAAGTTCTTCCCTTACGTTAAGAAGCTACAATCGAAAGGATTAAATGAAGCTTTCCCCAACCAACTCTATAATGGTCCCAGCTGTATCTTGTTGTCAATGTAGTATGGGGGAGATATCCTTTCTTTGTTGGGTAAGGTTTAACCAACTAACTCTATAATGGTCCCAGCTATATCTTGTTGTCAATGTAGTAAGAGCGAGATGTCCTTTGTTTGTTCCATTCAAATATTTAGTATAAAAGTAGTATCTAATCAATAATATTATATTATATCATTTTAAAAAATTTAAAATGCTTTATAATTAAATTTTTATCTTAAAATCTAACTTTTTTTCACTGATATGTCATAACATGATTGATTAAATATTAAAATTGGACAGAAGATTTCGGTAATTCTTTATTTTCTATTTAATATACACACACGCAAATCCGTGTAGCTATATATATGTTATATTTATAGAAGAAAAGCTTATGAAGCTTACATAGCTCGTCATGCACTAATGATATAGAACATGAGCTTACAAATATGTGATTTACAAATATATTCAACTCAACATAGTAGTAAGGTCTAATTATATGTGCTTTAGATTAACAAACATGGATATAGATGCCTTTAACTTTTCTCTTAAAATGTTTGTAGATATAATAAGAAGAAAGAGCTAAATAACATTTTTTATGAAAATATTAGTTATAAATAACGTAATATATTTTAGTTGAGTAACATATTTACAGTAATTAATTTATTTAAGAAGTATATTTACAACAAATTTACCTTATCATAAACATATATACTATTCACCATAAATATGATATTTATCTCAAGTATTTTAAAAGATGCTATTCATCATAAATGGCTTTAAATAGTGGTCTATATCTATTATAATTTATGGATTCAACATTCGGTAAAAATCTTACTCTGTTTAAAGGACTATATAACATTGAATTTGTGCCAGTATAAGAAAATTAGGCTCATTATTCGAATGGAATTAGGAGAGTAACGCCCTAAAATATATATATATATATGCAATGATAGAATCAGGATTTATTATAGGGGTTAAAAAAATTTTTTAATCAAGATTATACTAGCGAATGCCACTCATCGCCATGATCTCTTACACACACTGTTACACTCCACGATCTCTCTCCTCTCTCGTTCTCTCTCTCCCCCTTGTTGTTTCAGTATCCTCCCTATTTCTCTCTGCACCGCATTGCATGCATCAATCATTGTGATATCCACCAACAAATCCACTCTTTAGCTCCAGTAGAAGGATGGCTCAAATATATTCTTTTTTATCTATTTTTTATTTTTATTATTTTTTTTTAAATTTTTGTGACATAATATATTTAGTACTTTGATTATTTTAATTTTTTTATTAATTTAAAAAAAATATTTGTGGTTATTCATTTACAAAGTCAAAAATTATATGACAAATAACATATTTGAAATAATAAACTTCAAAATAATATTTAAACTAATCTAATATAAGAAAATATTAAAAATCTAACAGAATTATGAGGAATTGCTAAATGGTACCAAAATGCCCATTTTGGTTGGTTGAGAGTATTTTTAAAAAAATACATTAGGTTGACCTTTAATTCTTCTTAAAAGAGGACAAGTATCCTAAAGCCATTATATAAGTGAGGCAAAATTTTAAAGGTATACATTTTTTGGGTATTCCTAAAGTTTCCTTTTTAATAAAACTATTTTATTTCTTAATATTCAAATTGGTTGTCCGATAAAATATAAAGAACTATTAATTTAAGGTAATCAAGATTAAATTAAATTAAAAAAATCCATTATATTAAAAAAAAAAGATAGAAGTCATGCCTCCCGTCGTTGCATATATGAAATATTGTCCTATAGTTTGGATTTTTTACCTCTTATTACAATGTTAAATAAAAACTGATTTCAACGTAAAAAATTTCAATAATGAGACAATAATCCTAAACATAAGCACTAATAAAGGGCTATTTTCACAGTTTCAATGCCCATGCATCTCTTTCTTATCATAAAACCAATATCCAAATTCAAAAAAAAAAAAAAAAAAAAAGTCCAATATCCGAATAAACAAAAAAAAAAAAAGGCCAATTGTTTATTCACCAAAAAAAAAAAAAAAGCCAATTGACCATGAAAAGGAAAAGGCTTGGGTTGGAATTAATAAATTATATTAAGGTTATTTATTTTCCTTATTATTTAGAGTAGATTTATTTCTTTATTTTCAAAGCAATATATATAAATCCCTCTTTGTTAATTCATTCAAATTATTATATTTTACTTACGACTGCTATAACATGGAACTATAACTTCTTTTTCTCTCTTGTTTTTTTCTCCATTGATCTTACAATTAGAACTAGTCAATATACATGATTAAACCGGACATATCAAACACTAGTCTTTCTATATAAAGGGACATAGCGAAGGATATAAGAACACACATATATAGGTACATAGATATCATATATATAGACATACATAATTAATACACTTTTGCAAGAGTACAAGATCATAAAACAGATTTATACTATAATAATCTAAAATATTGGGCAGCCATCAACCATTACACCCTTTGCAGTAGGGCAAGTGGCTAGGGCGCAATGCTCAGTGTCTCTATCAGGGTAAGACCCCCACCAGTGCAAGCTCTTGTTCTCAACTCCCAGAGAGAAGTAGAGCAGCACCGCCATGAACGCCACGCCGCCGTCCAACGCAGCCGACAAGACGTAGTTGTACCGCTGCCACCACCTCTTCCTGTACCTGAACACGAAGAAGTTGAACACCGTCCCCACCGCGATCCACGACGTGTAGTTGAGCGGTGTGGCGGGCGGCATGTTGGCGGTGGCGCCAAGGAGCACCGGGAGGTTGATGAGGGGGATCCAGTGCTGCTTTGGGAACAGCCTGTGGAGGAGCCAGACCAGGAGTGGGCCGAGGACTCCGCCGAGGAAGAACCAATTGAGGGACGGATATTCTCCGAGAGAGCCGAAGATGCGCCTCGGACCGACCAAGCCCCAGATCACGGAGGCGTCGAAGAAGACGTTGTCGTTTGGACACGACCAGGTGTTGTTCCCGTCTTGGCATATGCCGTCCACGGTGTTGAGAAGCCACCATGCAACGCTTATGTTTATCGTCCCGGCTAACATGGTGCCTATGAACTGCGGGGTATTTTTGGTAATTTAGTGCAAAAGGGTTAAAAAAAACATTATAATATTATAATTGTTGATATAATTTAACAATAATTTTATAATTCTAAGATTAAGTTACCCAATTGCACTATTAAAATACTCAATCTTGTCCATATTTGGTATATAATTAAATTCAAAATTTTGAATTAAGATTGTAACAAGGATAATTAAGATGATCATATCATGTTTTCTTTGATCAGAGATAATAAGTATGATCAAGTCTCAGCTTGGGTGACTACCACATAAACTTTTGAGTCAAATTCAATTTCAATTGTTAAATTCAATTGTCAAATTCAATTGATCAAGTCGGATTATGAGACAATGTGATAGGGTCCACTTTGTCCTCATAATTAACCGTTAATTGTATTAAAATATTAGTTTTTGAGTTAAATTAAAATGTTGAATATTGTAGATAATTACACTTGTTAGTCAGATTGTTTAGGAGTGCTCCTTTTTTTTTTTTTTTAATTTTTTGGTTAAAATACTATTGACGGCCGATTAAGTATCTTTAATCTCCCTTCTTATAGAACCAATCTTTAAAATTGAATAATTAGCAAATCGTGCATATTTATTATCGACTAGGTTATGATCTGTTGCTTAACTATGTTAGTGAAGAGAGACATAAGAGGAAATTATGTGGAAATGTACCTGAACAAGGAACATGGATCTTGGAGGAATCTTCATGTAATGGCCAAGTTTGAAATCGGCAAGGAAGGAGATTGCCTGAGACATGCTCATATATCCATAGGTCTTGAAGCACACATTGGCTATGGGCCTTCCAGGCAATATTACTCCCATTATATATTCCGTGATGATATTAAGCCCCGGTGTCTGCAAGTATTAATTAATATGTCATATACAATTATCATTTTTCTTTTAACTAATACGTGTAAATTATTTTAATTAAATAGACTTTTCTACTGTAAGACCTCAAATCGTAGGGCACGATTTTTTATCGTTGAATCTGGTAAAAGTCACATCAAATTCCAATTTAGATTTGATGACGGAATAAACAGAATCACAACATTATAAATATCTTGTAATTAAATGTTAATAAAACAATTGTGAGACGTAAATTAATTATTATTACCTGATTGGTGGTAGCAGTAATGATGCTGACGGGAAGGGTGAAAATGAAGGCAAGAGCAGCTGCGAAGAGAAGGCCCCACCAGGGCATCTGGACCTCCTTTTTAAGGAAGATGCAGAGTGCTAGGGAGACTGTGATTGTCGCTGCCAGAAGCACATGAAACCACCACGAAGGTATGTCTTTGTAGTTCTTCATCAATCTCGTGTGAATATCATCCTTCCCTCTGAATGAAGCTTTGTACCGTTGATAAATCTCCCTGGATATTAATAAGTTTCCAATTTGTAGTTCTACTTCTTCATCAATCACAATAAAACTATCGAATTAATAAAGTAAAAATTAAAACAATATAAAGATACCAAATCCAAGGAAAAGTGTTTTGAGACGCAATAGCATTTTTATGCCACAATTAATAAAAAGTAAATTCCACTTGTAAGTGATTCACTTTTTGTATTTAAAACACACTGATACCCTGTAACAATATTAAAATCTAACTTCTTAAAAAAAAAATTAAAAATTGCTTCAATGTTTTGCCTACTTTTACTAAACAATAATTGCTTTTTTTTTTTTCCCTGGCAAAGTGCTTTTAGGAGTTTCAAAAGTAATGTCAAACTGAACCATAGTGATCAAGAAACAAATTAGATACATGAGCTAATTAGACGAAAATTAGTTCATCTAGGCCTTTATTGGAGCACGTCTACACTCAGTTCTATCCATTCCGCATACGTGATGATCATTTACTAGCTTTTCACAAGTGATTTTGCATATACGACTGTCTTCGTTGGAGTTCTAAACGCCATTTTTTTTTAAATAATCATTGCCATAGATAATACTAGTTAAGCATATGACTAAAACATTTTACTCATTACCAAATCCAAGTTAACAATCAAGTTCTCTAGTAAATGAATGTAAGTAAATCAAACCTTGTTTGTCTCCATCACTAGCGTCTTTGGAGTCGATTATATACTCTCATACTTATGCAATCTTCTAAAAGTTTTGTTATATATCAACATCACTAGTTAGATTATTCTACGTAACTAAATCATTCAATAATAAATAGACTTCTATTCGTCAATTGATGTTAGTCCAATTGATAAGAATGAGATGGGTTAAATGAGAGATTAGACATTCAAATTCTGATAACAATAAATAATGTATTAAAAGTAAACATCACCGACATTAATCGTTGTCATAGATTAACAACATAACCAATTCTGATCTTTTGGTTAAGCATATATATATATACACACGTGTGTGTGTATAACAAAACCTAATGTGCATTAAAAAAAAAAAATCGTACCTTCCATGGAACAAGGCCACATGAGTAAGCGTAGAGGCTATAGTAGCAAATCCAAATCCATATGTCAAGGCAAAGAAAGTGCTCAAATGGACCCTCCCTTGCTGTTCATACTGATCAAGATCCAGCTCAAAATTCTTGTTAACAATCCGGGTTACATTATACAACTGACCCGACCCGGTGAACAAATCCGGCGAGAATATGGGAAACGTTTTTGCACTAAACACATTGAGACCCCAGTACGAAACGGGAATGACGAGGTATATTATAATCACATATCCCACCAAGACATTTGCGATGGCAAAGAATGGGCACACAAGTGGGCTGAACAAGAACGCGGCCACTGTGGTCCAGTCCAGAGTGAAGGCTCCGAGCCCTAGCCCATTAAGGCCCGACCCAATTTGTTGGGCGGTGACGGAATTGGGGAAGGCCCAACACACCCAAGAGATGCTTTGTAGGGTTTGGAAGAGGTACCCCGGGAAAACGTACCAGCAGAAGCTGCAAATCAATGCAATCACAAAGAATTGTGCTCTTGATAAGCGGGACTTGTTGCCTTTGTCTGCGTCTTCCTTTTCATGTAGGGTCCTGCAAAATTATTTTGATCACATTAATTCCAACTATTTTATTGAGAATTGAATGTTCAATTTTCATTTCATCCTAGCATCCATATGATGAAAGAAATTTTGTTGAAGCGTATAATTTTTCAGTTGAAGAAGAGAAATAAAAATTATAACTTTTTAATAAGTATTCAGAGTCCTGTTTTTCAAAGAATTTAATAGATTGAAATGCTTTTTAACTTTTCTGTTATGTAATAAAAATGTTTGGATGAAGTATATCATTTTTTATCGAAATTCAAATTTAAGTTCCAAAATCTACTCATAAAAACTTTTTTGAGAAATTACAATTTTTTTTTTGTGTTGATTGAAAACTCTTCTTACATATTATCAAAACAATTTCTTAATAACTTCTAAAAAGCTTTTCAAAATAAGCAATCTATATTAACATGATGGAAGAAATTATAGTAAATCCTATCATCTTAACTATTGAATGATGAAAAGAAGAAATCAAGAGTAGGGGTTTTTTTTTTTTTTTTTTTTTTTCCTTAAAGCAATCAAGAGTAGTTAGTTCTCTCTCTCTCTCTCTCTCTCTTTCAACTATTCAATTCGCTGAATGTATCATAACTTTGACGTAAAATATCATATGTTGTGAGACATTGCATTATTATGTTGTGACGTAAAATATCATATCCACCTTTTTTTATTGGATATCATGAACACCTTTTCTTTAGGCTTAGAAATTTCTCCTGATAGCTTGGCGTCTGAACAAGAGGACATCTATGAACTTCTAATCACAATACTTTTTTTATAAAATTTTGTATGACAACATTTTTGTGTAACTAAATCTCATTTTTAGTCACAAATTTGTGATTAATATATAATTAATTATAAATTTTTATTGTGACTAAAGCGTTTAGCCATAAGGCGTTTAATTACGGAGAAAATTTTAGTTACAAGAAAAAAATTTTACTCACGTCGTGATTGAAAACCTTGTGACTAAAAATTTTAATCATAACAAAAATTTATGATAAATGCACATCAATCACAATCTACTAAAAAAGATATTTAATCATATAAAAATGGTGTGACTAAAAATATCATTAAAAAAAAATGTTGTGACTAAAAGGTTTTCTTTATTTTTTATTTTTTAGTTTCATTCTTTTTCATACATTTATTGACCATTCCACCTTTTCCTTTCTCATTAATTAGATCTCTTTTTTTTTTTTTTTTGGCTGAGATTACTAATTAGAATTTTTTACTATGGCCTGTCTTAATTAGCAACCCTAAACAGCTCAGAATAAAACTGAAAGTTGGATTTTTGTAGCTAATTGCAGCTTTCCCCCATCACCACCCGTTTTCCATTTATTTATTTTGTAGCTCTATATTATACACACGTATATATTTGTATATATCGTGAAGGAGAACATGTATATGTCATGTTGCCGGTAGATTCTATTTATGTATATGTATAGTTTATACATATATAACATCGTATATAACATCTACATATCTTCTTGGATGTATGTGTATTCTTCTGTCCACTAAAAAAAATTTTTAAAAATGTGAAGCTTACCGGAATAGAGAAATCTGAACAAGGGTGCTTGGCCACCACATGTGTGCCGGTTCCACCACGTACTTCCTCAGAAGCCCAGCCCAGCCATATCCAAGAACCTATTTATGTATATATTATATACGTACATGTTACGTACCGTTAGCATGAGAATTACAAGGATTATTATAATCACTTATTCAAACCAATAAACCAATATATATATATATATATGTAAACACACACATGGGTTGATTATCAATAAAACTACCCTAGGATGAATCATGCAGGAAATTAAATTCCTTTTTCAACTTTATATATCACCTAATGCACGGACAAAAAAGGCTGGCCAACCCACTTTCTTGTTTTCATCGTTTCATTAGTATGTTACAGCTTAAGCCTGGAATAAATTGCTTTTAATAAATTGAATAAAGTTTCCAAAAAAAACAAAAAACAAAAAATAAAAATAAAAAAGAATCATTTCTTTGAATAGTGCTAATTTATTTGGCTAGCTATTGTAAGTATTTTATTTTTTTTATTTGAATTCTACGAAGTCAAATGTAATATTACTGATAGATTATGTCTATAACCACCTATTATAGATATTTTAAACTATTATTTAAACGAATTAACATCAGGAACAAGATTAGTACTACAGCATGAATATTAGCACTCAAATAGAAACCGTCATATTATTGATCATCCTCTGATTGAGTAGCTGAATCTATTTAACCTGCATAAATGCTAAGGGGGTGTTTGAATTGGGTTTTCCAGACATCCAAAACCAATTTTTTTAAAAACTTCATCATCTTTTATTATTTACATCTTAAAAAAGTTACAGTAAATTCTAAATTTTATAAATTTATAACTTTGTGTATACAAGTCCAAATGAGATAATTTTTTTTTAAATTACATAAAATTTCGAGAAGAACAAAATAATATCCATATTGATATTTTTTTTCTATAAAAATTTTTAAAATTTTTTATTTTTTCACCCCAAACAGTTTTTTCTCCCAAACATATTTTTCAAAACAACTTTTTTTTAACCCAAAAATAATATCTCGAGCCTCCTCCCCCAAACACCCTCTAAATATCCTATAAGTAGCTTCTTCATAATTCATGATTATTAATTCTAAAATTATATATATATTTTAATAGGCAACATGCTATCAAAATGAATAGGAAAAAAGAAAACTTACATATCTAAAACAAATTAAAGAGAGCAAAACAAAACTAGAAAAACAATCAAATCGAACAAAACAAGAAAAAGTAACCAAGAGAAATCGTAACTGAACATAAACATAATTGAAAAAATTAATTAAGGGATATTTTTTATACCTGCGTGGTGATGATGAGAATCCAGCCAGACAAGAAGGAAATTTTGCGACCATAAAAGGCCTTAATAATATCAACAATCATAACAGCATAAGCTGAGCCATTTCCAAAAGCACTCCCAGCATTAGCAAATATTGATATCAAGACATGCTCCTTCATGTTAAAAGGTCCAGGGTTGAGGGAGAATTCCTTGGACCCTAATCCCGGGATTCGAAACTTGGTCTTCGGGAGCACGGCAGCCATGAACCGCCCAGCGGGGAGTGTCGCCACGAGGACGGTGATCTGCGTGACGACCAACGGCTCCTTCCGGTACGAGAAGAACTGGTTGAGGAAGGAGAGTAGGCCACATGAGAGCAGGCCTAGGAACCACATGCGGAACGTCCATACCGGAAGTGACTTGTCGTCGGTGTTGGGGACCGTCAGCCGGACTTCTTCCACCGGCGAGAGCTCGTCTTCGTCAACTACGGAGTCATCAGCGATCTGTAATTTCTTGTAATTGTTTTCCTTTGTGGCCTCTTTCTCAGGAGTTGCGATCTCCATTGAACGAGGAAAAAGAAAGGACGAGTAGTGGGAGTGAGAGTAATATTGTTATATATAAATGTAACACTATAGCTGAATTTTATATATTTAATAAAATGACTTTTTATCATTTTCATTTAAGTTTGATCAATTGATAATTAATTATTGATATTGACAAAAAAAAATGGTAATCTGTATATATCTTTTAAAAAAATTGATTAATCATTTAAAAAAAAACTTTTAAATAATTTTTTAAAACTTGTAAAAAAAAAACTATATAACTATAAATCTTTAAATAACAAAAAAAAAAAAAAACTACTTAGTTATAAATCTTTAAAATCGAAGGACAGTCTCATAGTAGTTGCATTGTGAGAAGAGAGACGATAATGTAATATTTTAACATATCCGACGGAGTTGTAATAAAAAGGGTAAGGAATTGTTTTGAAGGTTGAGGCAACAAGTCATGTGCGGGAAGAGGAGGTTGCTATTTGATTGTTTTTTGGGTATTTTATTCGCCCCTCCAAACCGGGTAAGTGGTTGCAGGTTCGGAGCAGCGCCTTATGAGGAAGAAATAGGCATGTGAAGGTGAGGACAAAATGTTGTTTAAGAAAGCATGCATTATTTTAGGATGAGGTCCATGATGAGTTTTTTTTTTTTTAACATTGTTTTTAAAAATAATTTTAACGATGAGTAATATAATGTTAAAATAATGTATAAAAAAATAGAAACAATGTGGAAAAAGTAGATTAGAAGAGAACAATGGACCTACTTTTATATTTAGTACTAATAAAAAATATTTTGTTTTTACTAGTCCTATATATATAATTCTCTGATATAAAAGTTGAAATTTAATTTAAAGTGAAAAAAAAAGGTGGAATTAATATAGTAATTTGGTTTTCTTGATGGTAATAAAATTTGGTAGGAGGAAAATAGGCTAAAAATAAGAGAGAATAAAAATAAAAAATTCGAAAGTTTTAATTTAATAATAAATAGTAGATTTAAGTGTACATTCCAATTTATACTTATTTAAAATATCAAAAATACCCTTTAATAATTTACACTATAAATGCATTATTTATACAAAATTTACACTATAAATGCAACATTTACATTTACATTTAATTTACGTTAATCTAAATCATTTACCAAATTAAACAAACTCTAACCTTAGCGCTAAAATTAACCCCAACTCTTTCTCTATATATATATATAGCTTTCTCTCTCCCTCTCCGGTGGCCATCTAGCAGCGCGATCGACGATGATGTTGAGGTAGTCCAATGCCACGGATCGTTGACCAGCAAGCAGATCTGTAACGATGAAGTTCACGAGGCTTTGATACTATAGATTGAGAGCCAACCCCCCATCACCAAGCTTCAACGATCGCGAACTGACTCTAGTCACCAGGCTGTTTGGAGCACTAATGGATGGATCCCGAACCACTAGAAACCCCTTATTTGTCCACTTGCAAGATCTCACCATTGGCCATTGAAGAAACATGTGATTTCACCCACAGTAGGCCAAAAACCTCCAATCTCTCCACTCATAGACTTGATCTCACTATTGGCTGTCGACAAAACCTATGATTTTGCTCATGGCTAGCCGAGAAGGATTACGACTTTGAACCTACAAAAAACCATAAACCCAGAGAAAGAGAGAGAGAAGAGAAAGGAGTAAGAGGAATTGTGACCAAAAAGGGACTCACGACTAGATGCTGCTCATTGGAGAGAATCAATCACCATCATGATCTAACACTGTCGAAATTTCATCATTGTAAAAAGTTGAGAGAAAGAGAGATGGAGGAGAGAAAAGAAAGTAAGAGAGAAAAAGAGGAAAGAGAAGAAAATAAAATAGAATAGAGGAAAAGCAAAAAATAGAAATTAAAAAATAAAAACAAAAGACCTAAGGAAAAAAGGGAAAAAAAAACCAAATAAGAATAAAAAAATGTGACTTATATAAGAATTATGATATATTGTTAATTTTCAATAATTTAAAATTATATTTTTTACTTTCAAATTAAAAGAAAATGACTTATTTAATATAATTTTTCCTAAAACTTTGACTCTAGTTGTACGACTATGATATCATAAAATTACAAGCCGTTTAAATGATTAAATCATGACAATGAGGACAATTAAACAGTAAAGAGAAAGAGAGTCAGCATGGATGAGAACTCCTAGTCATTTTATTGACAAACGACCGAAGGTTTTTCAATCCCTGTAACTGAACTCAGTTTTCCTCATCCCCAGCCATCTCCATTTATTTCGGCAACTCACACAAGCTCAAGTCAAAGTCTTTATTTCTTTGCACCTCCATACGTCTGCTGACTTCAAAAGTTATATAGGCTGCCCTTCACAGTCCACCCTGCATCTTCACCGTTGGTCTGCAATCTCTGGTTACTTTTAAATTAAAGCACACGTCTGCTAAACGCACCAAAGACTATTCCTATATATATATATAGTACAAAGGCAGTAAAAAGGGGTAAAAAAAAAAAAAGAGTAAAAAGTAATGATTTTTGAGACACTTAATTAGTGGCATGTCACACATTTTTATATTATACAATTTATTGATGGTTCAGATTTATGATACTTAATTAAGTGATCTACTTTTGTGATATAAATATTGCTTTTAAATTCATGGCAAAAATCTAAATGTGAGAATATATATATTCTTTTAGGTGACGTTCTTGAAAATTTATGATGATAGATTATACATTATCGTTTATCTTTTGTTTTGGTGATGTTTGGCAGTGAATTGGGTAAGATCTTCGTTTATATTTTTTTAAATAATTTATTTGATAGACTAAGAAAAATGCTTATTAAATAGCGCCACTATTATAAATGCTGGTAAATTACTATGTGATACTAAAATAAACTGTAACAAATTAAAATAACAAGTGGCTCTAATTGTCACGCTTCTATAATCATGGTGGTGGAAAATAGTGCTTTATATGGCTCCTTTAAATTAAACAATAAACTCCTATAATTATGAATCCTTCCATTATAGTTCTACTATCATAATTTTGTTTCATATGTTTTTCAAAAAGTTCAAAACAATAATAACGGCAAACATGATAAGGGTACAAGTTGTATACGAAGTGATGAATGAGGACTAGTGGCTTTACAATATATATGGAGACATTACATTAGTGCTCTATCGTGCCCTTTAATTAGTGACTCAGCTAGCACATTTTTTCTGGCCAAGAATGGAGACTCCTGGGTTTTTTGAAATGAAAAAAAAAAAAAAAAATCCTAAGAGCCACCATTGATACTAAACACCATTACTAATAAAAAGTAAACCTTATTAAGATGGATCCTATCATTAGGTTCTCTTTCTATTAGATTATGGTACTTAATACTATCAATGTCCTTTAACATTGTTTTTTGAAATGTCTAGTATTTTTTGCACGTCACAAATACATAGATAGAGGAATTATATAGTTAGGTTGACTTGCTTGTAGCTGTCAGTGTGCGACTTTCACATGTTTGTTGCCATTAGCAACTCATCAGATTGTAATTAGAAATATGTCTAGGGATATCAGTAATAATATGATAAAAATTGTGCTTTAATTACCTTGTTAGAAGGTTTTAATACTACGGCGTG
Organism: Antiaris toxicaria; assembly: GCA_035233585.1. NCBI lineage: Eukaryota > Viridiplantae > Streptophyta > Magnoliopsida > Rosales > Moraceae > Antiaris > Antiaris toxicaria. Next base: position 3,463,336 of record CP141160.1, read on the forward strand.
ATCTGTTAGCATGCATGTTAAAATATTGAACATGATACACATAATTATAGAAGGCATTTTTTGCACGTCACATATAAATAGATAAAGGAATTATATAGTTAGGTTGACCTACTTATAGCTGTTAGTGTGCGACTTTGACGTGCTTGTTGCCATTAGCAACTCATCAAACTATAATCAGAAATATGTCTAGGGATATCAGTATTAATATGAAAGAAATTATGCTTTGATTACCCTGTTAGAAGGTTTTAACACTACGATGTGATCTGTTAGCATGCATGTTAAAATATTAAACATGATATACATAATTATTTTTGATATATAGGTCAAACCGATAAAAAAATTTATCTAACTATTTAAACAATATTACATATCAATAGGACAAAATACCTCTGAAGTGATGGAAATGGTATTTGTTTTACCCTCCCCCTTTTGAGAATCCTAGTTTCTACCCCAAATTTTTACCAATAATAAATTGAGCAACAAAACTTATAAAGAGCGGAGTTGGTCTATACGTAGACCCCACATTATAAGATTAATTAAGGTGTTATATATATACCACCATACTATAACATTGTTCCACAATTAAGCATCAATATTCATTTTCCATTCAATCTCATTCCTCCTACTAATAGGCATAGCATTGTAAAAAACGTCCAAAACATCTAACTAAAATATTCAACAGAATCTAATAGACTAATTACAAAACTAATTTTTGTTTAATTTGTAAATAAAATTAAAGAAATAACATACAAAAGAAAAAAGAAAAAAAAATCTTGAATTGAATTACACGGTGGTCCGTCATGGATTAACATTAGAAATTACGTACCGCAATGCCAACCATGTTGTTGGACGGCCGAGGATCAATATTTGTCTTCTTTGAAGCTCAAATACAAACTTAGCAATCATCGACTCACACAAAATTATCGTTGCTCGTTTGTTTTGTTCCTTCGTTTGCGTTTCTGTTGGCTTCTATACATAATATATATGCATACGTGTGCATATATTTATTATGCGTGTGTGTGAGTATATATTATATAGACATGGTTGATAAGATATAGTTATAATCGGAGATTCTGTCTATTTTTGGTGTCAAAAATAGCCGTTCAATTCATATGAGAAAAAACATACGAAAAATGGTGAAAATTTTGAAAAAGAAAGCTTGCTATGATCTGGCGGTAGTCGAGGTTGATGACTTCAGTCTAGGCATTGTAGATCCCAAATTCGGCAGCTACCAATAAGATACCACTGTACGGCCGACAATTATAAATAATATAACTCTTGTTTTTTCAAATTAGCATGATTTGTGTCTTTCTTTAGTCATATATATATATATATATACACCCACAAATGTGTGGTTAAAGATAAAATGTAGCGATAATTTTACATACAAAATCGTAAGGTGTTCAAATATATAAATATATATAATAATGCTAAATTTCACAAATGTGGACTGGTTTTTCGACCAATTATACAATTACATTGTGTAAATAAGCATGATTCCTAGACTTTTAATATGGAGAATGGGAGTTTGATGTTTGACTTTTTTTTTTGCATTAATACTTCATTTTTTTAATTAAAAAAAAAGTGATAGGTGTCCTCATACTCCACACTTAACCCTTTTTTTTTACTTGGAAAGAGGAATTTAAATTCTATACTTTCAAGTAGAACAGCTGTGAAATTACATAAGTTATGCCAGTAACCATACACTTTGCACTATTTTAAATGTTTATTAAGACCACATGTGGTCTCCTTTTAGTAAAAAATCTATTGGAAAATAGTGACATGTTAGGGTCTCTATGCCACGTCAGAATGATTTTAAGGATAGATCTATCTAACAACGAATCATAATATGTTCAAGTTGTACTGCGCTTTTTTTTTTTTTTAATTCTAAATTAGTGGGGTAATGGAAATGTGACGACAAGTGATATTTTAATCTCAATAGAAGGGAAGAGTTGGAAACGAAGGAAACAAGGCTACACAATCACATGTATTCAGGATGTTGGTTTCAAACTTACTTTGATAACGAGCTGGAAGTTGAAATTTAAGAAGAAAGAAAACACTATCCAGATTTTAGGAGTCGGATTGGATTTAATAGATACAAGAAAAGGCCGAAAAATAAAAGATTGTAAACCGTAAAATACAACCTTCAAATTATTAAGAATAATCAAGACGGGAAACTTCCAAAGAATCAGTTGACAAGGCATATAGACAACGGTTACAACTTCAAATCTCATACATAGAAGCTGGCTCGTGTCAAAAGCGGAAATGCCAAAAGCTTTGATATGCGGCGTCTTCTTCAGCATTCAAGGAAGTTGAAAGCCAATTAACCTTCTCATCAGTCACGGTATCTCATTGTCTCCTTCTCGAAGCCAATAGTCGGAAACTGTTTAGCATAGTCCTCAACCTTACTGCGGAGCTTTGTAATTTCAGATTGAAAATGCTCGTTCGATTGCATGGTGGTTACGAAATCCTTCAACTTGGTACCTAAATTCAAATTAGCCAAGGACTTCTAAGTCAGCACACAACTCTGGCAGCTAGCAAACCTGATAAATGATAATAAATAATAATACAGAGGTCTAAGTGAAGACGACACTACTTTTGTAATGTACCTTTACTTTCAGCCTTGATTTTCAAGGCCAACTTCACAGCCGCATCAAAATACTCTGCCACTTTCACAAAATCCTCTTCACCAAATCCTCTGGATGTAAGGGCTGGGGTTCCTGAAGCATCAGATAACAATGTCTTAATTAATCGTTTGTACGAAAAAAAAAAGGGTCTAAATTAAATAATAGGAATAAATAGCCGGTTATCAGAAAAGTGTAAGATCATCGAAGATGAAAAACTGTACCCATTCGGATACCACCCGGGACCATGGCAGACACATCTCCAGGAACAGTATTTTTATTCGCTGCAATGTGAACTGATTCCAAAACCTTTTCGACTCTCGACCCATCAATACCCTGTTAGGAAAGTATTCAGAAACAAAATATTGATTTTTCTTTTTCTTTGCCATATGCGTTTCTATAATAGTAGAAAGAAACAACCTCATTATACCTTGTTCCTTAAATTGACCAACACTAAATGGTTATCTGTTCCACCAGATACGAGATCGTAGCCCAAATCTACCAAACTCTGCAGGCTCAGAGGCCATAAAACTATCAGAACAAAATTCGATGAGAAGCAAAAAGCTGTTGACAATGACAATTGAGGGGTGGGGAATGGAGTTCAAATAAGCTGAACTAGACAAGATTGCAAAAACACGTAACAGGAAAGGACTCATAGCCTCATACCTGCGCAAATTTTGAACAATTTTTAAGAACTTGCTCTTGGTAAGCTTTGAACTCTGGAGTCATCACCTACAATCATAATATAGGAGAACCATTAGCTTTCTTCTTCTTGTTCCTTCATCTTTTTTTTTTTTTTTTAACCAAGAAGAAATCACCAGAAATAAATTAAAATGTAATGAAAAACTCTTCTGGCGACGCTCAAGTAAAAAACCTGCTTTAGTGCAACTGCTAAACCAGTTATTGTATGATTGTGTGGACCACCTTGAAGTCCAGGAAAGACAGCCTGATTGATTTTGTCCTCGTAGTCATATAAAACCTATTACGACAGTATTAATCATTACACAATTATTATTCCATATACTTCACTACAGTATGAAAACCAAGGGAGCTGAAAAAGGGGGAAAATAGCATTGGAGAAGTAGCATGCAACAAGGAGACAGGCAGCTGCAATGCTTTTCTAACCACCAAATCCTCATTTTCTTTAGTTATCAATTCAAAATCAAGACTCACTTCTTCCCCTTTCTTGTTTATCTCTTTGACCCCCTTCCTGAAGAAGATCATAGCCCCACGAGGGCCACGAAGTGACTTATGTGTTGTGGTTGTAACAACATCAGCATACTCAAAAGGAGAAGGTATAACACCTGCAGCAACCAATCCACTGATGTGTGCAATATCAGCAAGCATTACCGCTTTCTGCTTATCACAGACCTGCCAATCAAATTAGAAAAGGCCCCTATAATTCGAACATTTGAGTATCCAAATATTCTTAAGAATGAATGTAACACTAACTATCAACAAGCCAAAGCTTACCTTTCGAATACGGGCATAGTCATAAAGACGTGCATAGGCACTTGCACCAGCAACAATTAGTTTTGGTCTAAAAAGAGTAGCACTTTTCTCCAACTGTATAATTTTTAGCCATATCAATCATCTCATTATACATAAAAGTTAAATGGGAAGTTTAGAATAAAAAAATAAAACCACAAATGAAGAAAGATCAAATAACCAATGTCATACATTATAGTACAACTTTCACAAGACAGTAGAAGTGAACAACATGCAGATTAGATTTTTGCTTCGACCATAAATTTCTTCACAAAAGAACAAGCAAAGTTGACAACAATAAGAAATATAGCACTTTCAGTTAGTTGCTACAACTACGCTCATTAATTAAATTCTTCCCTGGTTATACAAATATTATTTGTAGAATGTTAACCCAATAAATTCAGGTATAATCATTGAACATTTGTTGTTTGACAACAATGATATTGGTCAATAGCACGGGAATTTCCAAGAGAAAGAATATGACAAGGTACCTGGTCATAGTCAATATAACCAGTGCTTTCATTTAATCTGTATGGCATAGTCTCAAAGAATATGGAAACGGCAGATATTTTCTTGGTGTCAGTCTGCAGAATGGCAAAGTATTAGGCTTTGTACCATATCATAAGCTATACAGATAAGCAACATTTTCTTGCATATAATATGAAGATTACATATCAAGATTTTAGAAGCCTACAGAACCATAAGAACAAATTCAATTCAAATGCCACGGTAGTTACAGAGATTCTGAAACACTCCCTAATGGCCGCAGAAATATTCTTAGAAAAGAAATTCCATTCTTTACATGTATGATTGAAAAAGAATTCAGGGGTTCTTGCAAACCATGAATGTGCAATTTAAACTCTGTTAATTTCAGAGACGAAGAAAGAGAGTTGAATATTTCATTAGCTAAACATAAGAAGAACTCATGTGTGTCTATACGTGTGTGTGTGTGTGTGTGTGTGTGTGTAAAAGCTAAAAGTGAAGTTGTAAGCACCTGATAACCATGTGAAAGATGCCCACCATGAGGTAAATCAAGGGCCATGATTCTTTCGTGAGGTTTCAACAATGCAGTGTAAACTTGGAAGTTGGAAGGAGACCCGGACAGTGATTGCACATTTACTGCAAGAAACAAATTCTATCCCATCTTTAATTAAGCAACTTTAAAATAAAGCTTTCCCTGTGTGATAAGTACTTAATAGTAGAATGGCTCAACGACTAAAAAACAAAAGATGACACCAGATAATATAACTAGTTCACTACATTATGGTGGCATATACACCATCCTCCCACTATGATTTAGACACTCTTCAGAGAAAGGGTAGAATCTGAAGGTTTTCACATGAAGATCATTCCTTTCTGCTAATTTAAATGATCCCAAAATGAAACATATATGGTCGTTGAATGAATTCGAGAAAACTAATAATAATTAGACAAGGCAATGCCACACGCATGGAGATGTCTCATGGCAAAAAATTCCCTCCAAATTTATAAAATGTTGGCAAACATCAGCAAGAAAATCCAGATAGAACTGCTGAAATTCACAACGATAGACACAGAGCTTCAAGCAGCACATTTCTTAAAGTTTTGCTAAAACCATATGGTCAACACAAATACCTCCCCACTTAGCAGGATCTAAATTAAAAGCCTCTAATGCACGCTTCTGACATAAGGTTTCGGCCATGTCAATATACCTACAGAAATAAAGGGAAAAATTGCAGTTTAGACAACCTTAAAAACAAGGCAGAAACCTTAAAAGAGAACAATAAAGTAAAAACAATGAAGATCACAGTATATAGAGCATTGATTTTACTGAAATTTGCTTTTGCCATCCCATTAAATTCATACATCACACACAAACAGAGGCAGTCACTCAATTTTCTATTCACCAATATCCCCATTGCACTAACAAAATTGAAAAGACAACAACAACAAACTCCCACAGATTGTCGAGTCAAACTATATTAAATGGAAAACACCAAAAAAGAAATTAAAACAAAAAAAATGAAAACACTCGTATAGCAGGTGGATCAACGTACTCATTTCCTCCATAGTATCTTGCACCGGGATACCCTTCGCTGTATTTGTTGGTCATGACGGATCCAACTGCTTGCATCACCGACAGCGACGTGAAATTTTCCGAAGGTATAAGTTCAAATCCCTACACAACTCACCATTAAAAAAAAAAAATGAATCTCAAATAACTGAAATGAAAACTTTAACAACGCATTATTCTGAGAACAAAATTTCAACAAATCACATATCACCAAACATTACAGAAAAGAATTTGAAAAAAAAAAATGCAATCTTTTCTATTAGATACATACCTTCCATTGCCGAGCTTTCTCGAGCTCGATTATATTGGCGATTTTGGGGTCGATAACCTCCAACGGATCATTCAGTTGCTTTATCCACTGAATTTGGGAGAGAAAAAAAATCCCCCCGTCAGTTCCATGAACACATGGCATAAAATCCAGATCCGCATGAAATCCATTCCTACCAATTACACCTCCACTCAAATAACACGCACATAGATATACATACACACACAAAAATACAAGTACACAAATGCATATATTCCACCAAACCAATATATCCTTGAATTGAAAAGGAGATGGAGGAGAGCGTATACGGTTGCACGAGCTTTTTGCTTTTCCTGTGTAGCAGCTTGGCTGGGCAGAGAAGACTGCGATCGAAAGGAACAACTCAAATCATCAGAAACCGAAACCGAACGTGAGAAGCTACAATGGCGCGTAAAAATCAAGCTGTTCGGTGGAAGAAGAAAAAAGAGCGGAAAATCAAGAAGAGAGTGGTACCAAGTGGTAAATGGAACCGCCGTTAACGAGAGGCTTAACCGGTTTGTTAAAGGAGCTCGAGAGCCTGCGAAGAGCCATCGCCATTTTCGTTCCTCTCTCTTTCGCTCGTTTTGCTTTCTGTTTTGGAAATGGGAGAGAGAGAGAGAGAGTTTTTTTTTTTTTTTTTTTTCGTGAGTGGGTGAATACGGGGGTTGGTGACAGAGGCTCAGATTTGTAAAATGGAAGTTGTGGGTCCCGCTTTTGGAATGCGCGCTGTTTAAGTTGCACCATCGACGTCACGGGCCAGAAACTTACGGTCATCAAAATGGTGTCGTTTTCTCCCAGTTAACTATAAAATTAAACAAACAAAAAAAGGAAAAGACAATTTAAAACGATTTTTTTAACAAATTAAAACTGAATTGCAATTTACATTTTTTTTTTTTTAAGGGAAAGCTGCCATTTACACATTGGCATGTGATGAATACAAAACGTAAAAGTTAGATATATTGTTTGATTTTAGGGTGCGTTTATATAACATATTACATTTATTTAAATACAAAGAAACGGCAACAAAATCAAAGGAAAATAATAAAAATAAATAAATAAAAAAGGGGGTGAGACTGGCCTCCACAAAATTTACGCAAAAATCCTCATGGGATAGCCTTGGATAAACGACACCTTCTCACTTGGAGCTCCTTTCACTTGTTCATTCATGGCTTCTTCTTTGCCTTCCGTTGCTGCTGTCAATGGCACTCCCAAGCTCGACTCCGACCTCAGAAAACACCACCCTTCTCTTCTCCTCCCCAACGACAAGGTACTCTCTCTCTCTCTGTAGAATTTCTCAAGAAAACTTCAAGCGTGGTGAATTTCAACTATGTCTTAAAATGCTTTATTTTGGGCAAGAACTTGTTTTCTTTTAATTGTCTCTGAAGCTTGCATGTCGTAACCATCTCAGAGCCCAAGTGTATCGTATCAGAAAAGCCGTACACTCACAACCTCGGAATCATTCTCTTCCTCGGACTTCCGAGAAGCGCTTTCCATGATCAGAGAAGCCGCTACGACAGAATCCTCGTACTACGCCCGGCTCTTGCAGCAGTGCATCGATAACAATTCGCCTTCAGAAGCAAAACGGGTGCATGCCCAGATCATAAAAACCGGGTTTCATGAAGATCCCTTTGTCTCGACGTTTCTAGTTAACGTTTACGTGAGGTATAGATCCATGGAAAACGCACGCAAGATGTTCGACAATTTGCCTAAGAGAGATGTCGTCGCATGGACGACGCTGATGACGGGTTATGTTCACAACTCACAGCCTGAACTTGCCCTTCAGGTTTTTCAAGAGATGTTGGAGGCTGGGGCTTATCCCACAAATTACACTCTCGGGATTGTTTTGAATGCTTGTACTTCGTTGCAGTTGGTCGACGTGGGCGAGCAACTCCACGGTTACATTGTCAAGTACCACATTGACTTCGACACTAGCATTGGTAACTCCCTTTGTAGCTTGTACTCGAAACTTGGGCAGATGGAGTCGGCGGTTAAAGCGTTTGAAAAAATTAGGGAAAAGAGTGTCATCTCGTGGACTGCAGTTATATCCGCTTGTGGCGATAATGGTGAAGCTGCAAGGGGTTTGGGATTCTTCATCGACATGCTTTCCAAGGATGTTGAGCCTAACGAGTTCACTTTAACTAGTGTGTTGAGTTTGTGCTGTGTGATGCTGTCTTTGAGAGTAGGTAGCCAGGTTCACTCATTAAGCATCAAACTTGGGTTTGAGTCAAATTTACGAGTTAAGAATTCTGTCATGTATTTGTACCTCAAAACTGGTAAGATTAGAGAGGCTAAAAAGCTGTTTGATGGAATGGCTGTGAACAGCTTGGTCACGTGGAACGCGATGATTGCTGGCCATGCCCAGCTGATGGAACTTGAAGGAGATGGTCTTTCAGCATATCAAAGTGGAAACGAGGCGCTTTACATTTTCTCGAAACTGACCCGCTCAGGCATGAAACCTGATCTGTTCACCTTCTCGAGTATCCTAACTGTATGTAGTAGTTTAGTGGCCTTAGAACAAGGAGAGCAAATTCATGCGCAGACCATTAAAACTGGGTTTCTCTCAGATGTGGTTGTTGGAACTGCGCTCGTTAATATGTATAACAAATGTGGGAGCATACAGAAAGCGAGCAAAGCTTTTGTGGAGATGTGCACGAGAACTTTGATATCATGGACCTCAATGATCACAAGTTTTGCGCAGCATGGCATGACACGACAAGCTTTGCATCTCTTTGAAGATATGAGACTGGCGGGAGTCAGACCAAACCAGGTCACGTTTGTTGGCGTTCTATCAGCTTGTAGCCATGCCGGAATGGTTGATGAAGCACTCAATTACTTTGAGATGATGCAAAAGGAATACAGGATTAGGCCCGTGATGGACCATTACGCCTGCCTAATCGACATGTTTGTGAGATTGGGTCGTTTAGATGAAGCTTTCGATCTCATCAAAACCATGAATTTTGAACCCAACGAGTTCATATGGTCAAATTTGGTCGCGGGGTGTAGAAGTCATGGAAATCTAGAATTGGGTTTTTATGCTGCCGAACAGTTGCTGAAGCTTAAACCAAAAGACGGTGAGACCTACATCTTGTTGTTGAACATGTACCTCTCTGCAGGAAGGTGGAAGGATGTTTCTAGGATGAGAAAAATGATGAAAGAGGAGAAGCTTGGGAAACTAAAGGATTGGAGTTGGATAAGCATCAAAGACAAGATCCATTCGTTCAAATCTAGCGATAAGTCTCACCGTCAAAACACAGATTTGCACACATATTTGGAAAGTTTGATTGATCAAGCAAAGGGTCATGGATATAAAAAGCTAGAAGATCTAGACGTAGCAGATGATGACGAAGATGAAGATGAAGTAAAGCCATCCTCTTGCACCACTTATCATAGTGAAAAGTTAGCCGTTGCTTTCGGGTTATTGAATACACCAAGCTCTGCACCACTAAGAGTGATCAAGAACTTCATCATGTGCAGGGATTGCCACAATTTTATAAATACCATTTCGTTATTGACAGCTAGGGAAATAACCATTCGAGATAGTAAGCGTCTTCACAAATTTGTCGACGGAAAATGTTCATGTGGGGATTTTGGCAATCTTCTATGACATCCTTGGTTTTTTTTTTTTTTTTTTTAATCTTTACATTCTTTTATTTTTCAATTGTTTAGACATCCTCAAAACCATATGCTATATATTTATCATTCATCATGTTGGGTAGAGGGGAAGTTTCATACATTCGGGTCACAAGAAATTTTCTCCTATTCCCAAATAAAGATATGTATTCAGAGATGGGGCTGGCAATTCCCCTTTTATGGAGTTAATCGTTACAAGAAATATTCTAATCTTCACGAGAAAGTTTTGCATTCACCGATGGGGCAGGCAATTGCCTTTTTAGAGAGCTAATTGTTAAGAGTCTGAATATTCATAAATTATATTTGAATGTGCATAGAATTTAGAAAGTTTGTGTTCAAATTTAAAATTTGAATTGTATATTCAAATTAAACATGTAATTAGATATTTTTTACTAAAGGTAATATTTAAATATTGTAAAGATAGAAATGAATATATACAGACATCTAAAAAGTGAAAATTAGAAAAAAGAGTTGAATTGTTGCGAAAGATTATACATTTCAACCCAAAAGTGATCCAACCAAGCGCTAAATGTATTTAGTACAATAATAACTATTCCTAGTACTCATATAAATGGGGACATAAGTTTTTTATTGTCCTCTCTCTCTCTCTCTCTCACAAAACATATCAAAGCCTTTTCCTTGATGGTGCCACGTGCATTGATCAACTTGAACATAAATCCTGCAAAGTCTAGGTAAGACCCTTTATAGTAAGGGAAGTAATCATACAACAATGAACAAAGAGTACATTCTTTTAACCTGACAAACACTGTCAAGTTTCACTCCTATACTTTGTCAAAAGCGTAATAGTAAAACTGGTAGGAGGATAATGGTAAACAAAAATTTACACAAAAAATAAATATCTCGATCTACGATTGGAGATTTTAGGTGAGGTTAAGGAAACTAAATATAGTTCACCCATCTCTTGTCGACACAAGCTTGAAGGTTAATGTGGTATCAACACACGCGTAATTTTCGTTAACAGCAAATTGAAGTCGACGACGTTCCAGGTAACAAAATCAGCGTTTCTTACTCCTGGTTTTAGTGATCCTTTTGCTTGATTCGTTAGGCGGCTTCCAGATGATATCATCAAGATTGCTACAAAAATTCTTGTAAAACTGCAATTCAATTAAAATCGTCAGATACCCTTTACAGGTTGAATATAGAAAGATGACAAAATAATGCCAACGCAGAGATTGGTGTAAATCGGATATAAGAATTACGCTGATCAGAAAAAATTAGAAGCCGTAAAAGAATTTTTTTGGAGACTAACCTTCAGATATTCACTGGCATCTCCAGCTGCTTTCTGAATGTCGACCATAAAAAATGTGGGAGCAACTTCAAATATCTTCAGCCAAAAAAAAAAAAAAAAAAAACCAAAATGGAAAACAGAAAATCTATAAACCAAACTTAGGGGTTCCTTATAATTGTATAGGGGAGTCTGCCAGAAGCTTACTTCCAGTATAACAGAGAAATGAGAACCCTTGTCCGTCGAAAGACCTTCCACTCTCATCTACAATTTAAATATTTAACAGTATACGTTAAATGCAAAGCAGAGGTTTCTGGAGGGAAATTGAAGATAAGACAAATGATACATATTCACATAGAAGCTCGCAAATACACAGGGACGGACAAAACTAAGTTAAAGGAGAGACGAATTAAAAACCCGCAATACTATAACACTGGTAGAAACAAAAGATACCCAAAAAAACAAAAAATGCCTTGCAACCAAAAAGTTATGAAACAACAGCAGAATCAGGGAGTGGGGGGACCGAATTCAGATACGACAAAATGTTTAATGAAAAGAGAAGAAACGGCGTCGTAACAAGAGGAATAGGCAGTCTGCAGGGAGCATAAAGCTACAGAAGGAAGCTGCCACATTGGATTAAGAGCAGAAGCAAGAATAAAAAGAAAGTGCACGTGTCACCATTGTAATGATAGACTTAGATTCAGTAAGATGCAGAACCCAACCTGAAAAACTATAAATAGCGGTAAACAGATAAAATTTGTACACTTTTGAAAACATTTGAGTTTGAGAAAAGAATATGACTTTCCTCTTTTAGATTCATTTGTTCCAATTAAACTTTGTACTCTATTGTTTGTCATTTGATTAAATTTCAACACAAACAGGGAGATTTACCTTATAATTGCGAATATGAGTCTTAAAACCCATTGATTGTGCGACAACCTCCATGCTAGATAAAACAACCTTTGCTGGCTTTTGCGAAACAAAACGCGTCTGATACTTCATAGAATCCTGGCAGGGAGGAAAAAAATTAAAACTTGTTATAAGAACAAGTACATAAACCATGTAATGATTAATCTGCAAAATATGATGAAGGGAATAGCAAACAAATAAAAAAGAAGGGAATCTTACAACTGCTACCTGGCCACGATCAAACAGTGTTGCAAGGTTTAAGCCTTGAGATAAAATTATCAAGTCGAATGCATTAAGAATCAGTGGACCCACGTCCTCGTTTCTGAGCTGCTCAGTAGCCGTTTGTTCCTACATCAATCACACAATATAAATGTCAAAAGAAAATAAACTTTAATCTTTACAATAATTCCTTTGAACAAAGGCACATACAGGTACTATCTCCTTTGACCATGATCTCCAAACATAGAATTCACTTAATGAAGTCATGGATATAAAAACAAGAATTTAGTTTACATATCCATCCACAAACAAACTGGTCTAGACCTCTTCATATCAACCATGAGAAGGAGATCAGAACACAACAAATTGAAGAGAAAGGAAAAAGAAACCAAAAGAAAGAGGCAACAAGGTAAGCAGCATTTTGAATTCTGCCACACCGACCCCCCAGAGAGACGTGATGCAGCAGTCATTATCAACCAGCAGTCATTATCAACCACCAAAACTAGGCTCTATATGTTCACAAACAATTTTAAATAGAACAAAAATTCAGTTCATGGAAACCGCATTTCAAAAATTCATGGAATATGAGATATAATACATAGACAAGATGCAAAACCAAAAGATATAGAACGTGTGAAGGATGGGTACCAGGTCCTTGATTTTTTTTTTTTTTAACTTTGCTAAAACTGTTACTAAGATTAGTAACCAAAATATCAATTCTAGTAAATTAAGGCAGTTGTGCATTAAAACGAGATGGTAGAGATGTTGCATTTGAAAAGCCTTACCAACCTCGGGATCATCAAAAACGGCATTCATGTCATCCAGGTTTACATCTTCATATTCGAGCAGTTTTACAGGAACATAACCCTTCTTAAACCAGTCATCATCTCTGATCTGTTGGATGGTAATACGCTGCATATACACAAAGATAACAACCAACATTAAGTAGCTAAACAAAACAGAATTACTAACTCCGTTTTATTCAAATTTCTCTAAAATATCTTTCCATATAGCATGATTAACCGATATCAGAAATATCTTTTTCTTTTTTTTTTCTCCACCATACATATAACTTATAAATACTTTCAAAAATAAGTAAACAATGCAAAAGAAATGTTTTAGTATATAGCCGTACTTACAGTGTCAGTATTTGGGTCTAAAATTCTACGAATCAATGATTTTGCTTCGACTGGAAACCAAGATGGGCAGGAAAAATCTGCTCTTTCAATCTGTAGAAATAATCACTTGGATTAAATCCCTTCCAAAAACATAACAAAACAAAAAATCTTTGGCCAGAACAGAAACAAGAAACAAATGATTATCAAGAAGGAAACCAACCACAATAAGTGCGAATTTGTCGAATGAATAAATTCATGCCTTACTATAAAGCGTGGTCAGATCAAGATCATCAAATGGAAGGTATCCTGCCATCAGAACATAAAGGATTACCCCACACGACCAAACATCTGCCACAGCACCATTATAACCCCTGTGACTGAGTACCTAGAGTAGAAAATGGAAAGATGGACACAGATGAATGCATAGCCGTAGACAACATATCTTGTATAGTCTTTTTTTCAGAAGCGGGGCTCCTTTGTGCTTACCTCAGGTGCTACGTAGTTAGGAGTACCACAGGTTGTCCGAAGGAGACTTACTCCCTGTAGACAAACATCACAAAAAGTAAAATTAAGTTCCATTTCATTTTCTCAACTGTGGTGTTTACAAACATTGGCTCAATAGCTCTTCTTTAAAAGAATTTTAGAAGCTTCTTATCATAAAAATTTAAAAGATAAATAAGAAAATAATCATTTTTACAAATAATAAGAAAAGAATCTTACTTGTTCAGGTAAAGCACTCAAACCAAAATCTGAAATCTTTAAATTTCCTTGAGAATCAAGTAAAAGATTTTCAGGCTGCAGAGACAAAGGATAATAATAGTAAGAAATTTGTTGAGACGCAAACAAAATCCAATATAGCATATAGGATGCCACTTAAGGATCACCTTTAGGTCTCTGTGATAAACCCCCTTGCTATGGCAATAATCCACACCATCAATAAGCTGTTGGAAATATCTCCTAGATTCAGCTTCACTAAGACGGCCTCGATGAACCTGCATACTCGATGTATTCATTGTTAAGCAACAGCATTTCTCAAATGCTAGAGAACTTAGCAGCAAAGTTGCCACAAAAAATAAAAAATAAATACATAAATCAATCAAACACAGACAACTCATTTAGAGCAGCTGAATCTCAAATTAGACTACTCACTATTTTATCAAATAGTTCACCACCTGTAATATACTCCAAGATTATATAAATCTTAGTTCGGCTAGCAAGAACCTACAGAGAACAGCAGTATAGGTCAGGAGGGAGCACCAATGGCTATTAAGGCAACATTTTGACATCATTGGTTATTAAGATGATAACAAAATGTCCAAAGGAAATTTATACAATTTATAAAAAAAATTACATGCCTCATAAAGACGCACAACATGAGGATGCCTGACAAGCTTCATTACAAATATCTCCCTTTTAATCTGCATGACAGGAGCAGACCATTATGAAAAACATAGTCGGTGAGCAAAATTGCATGTGTAAATCAAAGAAGTTTACTCAAACTCAGACATGATACTCTTTTTATTTATTTATTTATTTATTTATTTATTTATTTATTCAAAAAGCACAATTTACAAGCAAGAGAGAAGACATGTTTTGTAGCTTTAAATGGAAGCTTGTGGAGGACCTTAGCTCTTCCAAAAAATTTTCCAAAAAACTTCCAGAAGAGTTTTTGAATTTAAGAAGCTAACTGCAGCTTTCAAGGGTTGACAATTCGTTGCTCCATGCAGGGGGCAGAGGGAGGCTCAGCCCATCCAAAATTTTCCTTTGGCCCCTCTTAATTTTAAAAATTTTAATAGTTTTTTACAATTTTATCACCCAACCCCACCACCGAAAAAAGAAATAAAAAATTAACCATATTGCTATATAAATTCACAATTTTTTGAACTCTTTACTTTAAAATTATATTAAACTCTATAACAAGCTTAGTTTACTAAGGAAAAAAATCAAAGATACAGATAGATAAACAGTGATTAAAATAATTTTACATTGTAGTTTTAGTTCAAACATTGACTTTAATCCACGCCCCAGAAAAAAGAAATAAAAAATTGACCATATTGCTATATAAATTCACAATTTTTTGAACTCTTAACTTTGAGTTTAATTTACGCCCCCCGCCGCGGGCCATCACCCCCCCCCCCCCCCCCCCCGGGAAACAACAACCAAAAATAATAATAATAAATAAAATTATGGCTCCATGACGAGGCATAGCTACACGAAATACCACATTATTGATAGATTGCCATTGTATGTGACTTTGGGTGTGCTCTTTGTCAGTAGAATAGGGAGTTTGCTAAATCTTTAACTTAAACTTGAATGAACTTCATTGGCAAATCACCCAGCAAACATCTACACAATACAACAATAACTACAGCAACACTCATTTTTCTACCTTTACACTATTTAAATGTTACCTTTAGTAGAAACTATTCAACGTCCAAACACACATTTCATTTGAATTCGCAATTCAGATTCTACATTGAATAAAAACATTCAAGTTGCATGAACATTCTAATGCGATACGTGATCTAAATGAAAGCTCAGTGAGTGGGCCCCAGAATTTCTCAAGAGGCACATTATACAGTACCCAGGTATGGCTTCCTAATTGCTTGACTAATCCACTAAAAATTCATATTTCCCTTGCATTTCATCAATTTTTTGATCTTGCATTTCTTTTTAGAGAAATTCCCAATGGTAAAAATCACCATTCGGTGTCCCATTACGTTGAGGGTCGAAAATTTTCAGATCCAATTCT
The DNA here is from genome assembly GCA_035233585.1 of Antiaris toxicaria. Lineage (NCBI taxonomy): Eukaryota > Viridiplantae > Streptophyta > Magnoliopsida > Rosales > Moraceae > Antiaris > Antiaris toxicaria. The sequence goes on from CP141160.1 coordinate 3,479,661, forward strand.
CAACAGTTACGATTGTTTTTCTCTCCTTATCTTTAAGGGACGTCATCATCCCTGGATCAAACTGAGATGGGCCCTCATATGGGGCTTTTGCTACAACCATGTCCATCATGTTCATAATTGACGTAAAACATTCTCTCCACACAAGAATTTTCAAGGACTTTTCTTTTGTTGTATTTTTTTTTTTTTTTTTTTGAGCTTAAGAGCATGTGTTTGAGCAAACTGTATAGAGATCTGTAATCTTAATTTGGAATTAGAGAGCTACGAACAATGGCTAAAGCTAAATTGCTGTTTCCATAGCCATATTCACCTAAAATTAAACAAAATTAAATTAAATTAAATTAAATTGTAATTGTAATTGAAACCTGGTCGACCATCTTGTGCTTGATGATAGTGCTGCGATCGAGAACTTTCATGGCAACACTCTCACCAGTCTCGGTGTTCTGCGCGAACTTGACCTTCGCGAAAGTTCCTTCGCCGATCGTCCTCCCAATCTCATATTTCCCCACTTTCCTCACCACCATCTCTCTCTCTCTCTCTCTCTCTCTCTTCTGCAACTATCTTCCTATCCTCTCTCAGCACAATCTCTCCATTTTTGGAACAAAATCAAAAAAAGCAAACAAAAAAAAAAGGAAAGAAAGAAAATCTTTCGGCTCCGCACCTTCTCACTTTTCCTCGAATAGTTTTAACTTTTCATAATAAATCGAATACAACGGTGTACAGCTCGAAAGTAGAGGGAAAAAGAAAAGGAAAAGGGGAGAAAAGAGAAGGAGGCTGTTTGTCAAGTCAGAAACCGCAAAAAAAAACCAGGGAAAATCTTTGGCCCAGACGTGAAACTACGGAGAGAGAGGAGAGTTGGTGCCTTGGTGTGCTTCGGTGGGGTTTTTGAAAAAAAAAATAAAAAAAAAATGCAGTGGGAAAAAGAAAGATAGAAAAAATATATGATATATCTTGAGGGGTGGCGTTGGAAAAGATTTAGGTTTTGTGGGGTCAAAGAAGATATAATGAAAATAGTTGACCGAGAAAAAAACTGAGGTGACATTTGCAAATTTGACCTGTCCAGCGTTGCGGTGGCTAATTTAAGATTAGTAAGTGGTTTTAGAAAGACAAATTAATTAGTGGTTTTCCTCTTTGTCTCTTTTTTTTTTTTTTAATTAAAAAGAAGCTTCGGAGCTTTTTTTATATAAAAATTGTGTGATTTTTTAAAAATTAGTTAAATTTTTTTTATTAATTTTTCAAAAATAAAAATAAAAATAAAAATGAGTCATAAAAGTTTAGTTTGAAATCATGTGGGAAAAAAAAAAAGCTATTTATGGGAAAAAGGGATTAGTGAAGTAATTAATAAGAGTTTTGGGTGTTAAGCAGTTTTGATTAGCTGAATTAGAATCTTGTTTTGGATTCTTTCTATAATGTCGTTGCACGGGCAACGACCGTGATTGATTCTGGTTTAGCCTCGATTAATGTGAGGGGTTAAGGGAATGTGATCTTTGTAAGATTTATAAAGCTCTGATTATAACTATTAAATTGAAATTAATCTAAATTATAGACATTTTAAAAAATTTGACTAATAAATTATTTAATTGAAAGTTTAGAGACTTGTTTGCCAGCACATAATTATAGTTATAATATCTGCACATGTTTTTTTTTTTAAATTGATATCACATGGTTTTTTTTTTTAATAATAACAATAAAAATCAATTTGATATCACATGGTTTTTGAAGCCCTTAAAAATGTTTTTGGAACATAACATGGGTAAAGCCAGTTATCTAAAATTACTTAAAAGGTAGGGAAAGTAACATTTAAGATGAAAAGATGAGTGATAAAATAGTTTTAAAAAAAAATTTATGAGAAATATATGATAGTGAGGGTAGATTTTTCTAATAATACTAATAGAAAAAAAAAGGTATTTTGATGATAAAATATTGATTTTGATTATTTCTTTTTATGATAATTATTAGCATTTATTAACTGCCAATAAAAGAAATTAAGTAAATTCATTAATTTTATTGAAATAGTTTTTTTTCTTTTAATGCTATTAAAAAAATAACTAACTTTTGATAGAATTGGAGCACGTAATACAATATAAACTAGTGGAGACACACCAAACCCATCTAACTATGTTTATTTTCATTAATGCATATTTAATTTTCAAATTAACGTTTGTGTGTGGTGGCCCTAGCGGCTTCATGGCAACAACATAATGTCATAAGGAGGTACCCACAATACCTATGCTAATAGTAGCAGGAATAATTATGCAAAGAATAATAGGATATAAACAACTGATATTTCTTATTTATTTATTTTTTAACTTAGAGATTTCTTTACTCTATAATATAATACATATATTTTTTTCCTTATAAATTAATAAATTAAAATTGGACAATATAAAACATTTGCTTGAGTATTGTAGAAAATGAATATAATTAGTGTATAGAATATATACTTTTTAAGGACATTTTACATATGACTTGAGTGTTTAACATCTTATTAAGTAATACTAGCGTTTTTATCTTGACTGAATTAGGGGGCGTTTGGATAAATATTTCATTTTAACTTCATTCAAATATAATACAATTTTACACCAAACATAAATTTTACAACAGTGCTACGAAAACAATTACTATTTAAAACATTTTTAAAACAATCACATCAACTTTTCAATTCTACTATTTATCTCTACTTTTACCAATCACATCAATTTTTCAACTCTAAAATACTTTTCATCCAAACACACATTTTATTCAAATACAAAACAAATACTTTTCAACCAAATACAACATTCAAAAAACAAATTTCATTCAAATACAATCAAAATGCAATACGTTTACCAAACGCCCCCTTAGTATTTAACTTCAAAAAATTTGTCTTGATTAAGTACCCACTAAAATATATTTCTAGATTCATTACTTAACACAAAGGTCAAGCATTGATAATTTTTATATTACATGATTTTATAAAGCATAAAGCAATATAACCCCTTCAAAACTCGAACGGTCTTCAGCATTGTCTTCTCAATCTCCCAAGGTGCTAGTTGTTCAAAAATGGCCATTAGTAGGAAGAAAACATTTCATGCATAGATAAAGTTGAGTGACTTTTGTTCCTAGCCTATCCTCTTTCCTAATAATAGACACCCCAACAAAAGAAGAAGAAGAAGAAGAAGAAGAATCTTATCTTCTTGCCCGATAATAGACACCCCAACAAAGAGAGAGAGAGAGAGAGAGAGGAAAAGAAATAATATGCTTGCCTAATAATAGATACCCCAACAAAAAAAGAGAGACGGAGAGAGAGAGAGAGAGAGAGAGAGAGAGAGGAAAAGAAATAATATGCCAAGAGTTATATTAGTTAACATTATACAATGGATTAGCATGGAGTTAACGTGAAGTGCCGTCGTTTTGAAGATTCGTTCCAAGAAAAAGATACTTGATAGTGGCTTGCTTTTGGCTCATCCTTGAAAAAGGTGGTTGCCCTGTGAGTTTGTATTAGAAAAAAAATTTTTTTTTGAAGGTTATGAGAATATTGTTTTGGAGTTTGGATAAGCATTACCACAAGGTGATTATTGAGAAAGAGGAGTAGGTATTCAAAATATAAAATTTACCTTTCTTCTTTAAATATTAAAATCTTCCTTTAGGCTTTAATACATTATATAAGGGTTTTTTTTTCCCCCTCCCCAATGTGAAGCCCATGATTTCATACCTAATTTGTAATCAAAAAGTGAGGGAGGTCCACTTCCCACTCACTTCTTTGTATTCTATTTTTCTCCTCATATCTTGCTTCCACTTTTGATGTCATCCTCATTCCACTTTTTAGTCCTCTACAAGTTGTCTCTAGGCTACGGTAATGCAAATCAAGAAGGAACTTTTGGAGTCGTTTGTTTTTGTTCTTAAAAATGATTTTTCATTTTCAAAAACGTAGAAAATAAAAACGGTTTCAAAATAGCGTTTGTTTATTTAACGTTTTTAAAACCGTTTTGAAAATATCGTTTTCAACTATGTTGTTTTTTTGAGTTTTTTGAAAACGAAAAAAAATTGTTTTCACTTTTTGTTTTCATTTCCAAAAAATATTGTGTTTTTTGGGTTTTTTAAAAATGAAATGGGTTTTGAAAAAATATAACCAAACAAAATTTTATTTTTATGTTTTTCAAAATATACACTCAGAAAACATAACCAAACACAGTTTCAGAAATGATCTTAACACAGTTTTTAAAACATTCTCATTTTCAATTTTTTTAAAAACAGAAAACATTTCAAAAAAAATACCAAACGCCATCTTTGTTTTCAATATACCATTTTAAATTCTCTAGTAAAAATATTATACATAAATATAAAGTCATCGACAGCGATTATACAATTAATATTAAATGATACAAATTATTCGAGAATAGATGTTACGAAAAGAATTTCTTCAACAATAATACAATTACACTTGTTTCATAAGCGTCATTTAAATCAAATTTTACAACTATAATCAATGATCTATAAATAAGGTGGTGTTCTTACAGAAGAATAAGAGAAGGCAATTCATTTCTTTTTTGTTAATATTCGTATTTCGTGTCTTTGTACTATTATTTCATATACCAAAAATGTAAAAGAAGTGTGAGTTTCAAATGGTGGGAAATTTTTCATTTTTTATTTGTAAAAAGGGGAAAACAATTTTGTTATCCTACTATCACCACCATAGAGGTCAACATCTCAACTGCTTAATGAGTACACTAGAGGCCACAAGTTAGGTGCCTGACGACGACGTTTCAGATTGAAACTACAAAGGCCATTGACACACACTCCCATCTATATATATATATATATATATTGCAATAGACCGTTGAGATTTGACAAGGAAGAAGGAACTTAAAGATGATGTTTGTAAATGGGGTATGCAAGTCTAACCATGTTAGGTGAAAGATAACTTGTATCTTTCTTTCATAAATGAGTATTGATAGGTGTCGCATATCCTCATAAGGTTACGTATTGGTCACTGGTCAGTGTTCATAATGCAGAGTACCACTTTGGCACTTTCTACTTAATTAACTAGACTTTTTGATCACCAAAAAGGGGAAAATATATATATATATATAATATCAAATCAGATCATTAGCCTCTCGTCGTTGTTACAAGAGAAAAAGAACCCAAGTATTTCGGGTTCATTATTTTTTGTAGTCTTGTTTTTTGATTAAGGGTTCTAGCGTTTTTACAGTCAAGTGAGTAAAGAAACGAAGGTACAACACTACAACTTATCCTTTGGGACATATTATGTAATTCTGTTTCAGTCGCAGGATGAATGTGTAGAAAATTTTCAATTACAAACGGACAATATATATTTTTAAAACGGTTGAGATGGTTTATTTTTATCATTTTTTGGAGTGTTTGATTGAATACAACAATACAATATTTGATGTACTAAACACATATCTAATTGCTTTCCAACGTAATACAAATATAGTTGGTGATCTAAACTTCCATTTAGTAGTTAAAATTTAAGGTACACCCTAAATTCCTAGGATGTAGAATAATTTTTACTTCAAGTGAGTAAGGAACATTGTAAGTCTAATATTAGTACATTTGTTTAATCCTTGTTTTTTTTCTATTATATATATATAAAAAAAAAAAAGGAAAATAAGTGATGTCTTAACATTCACTGTCTAGTGAACCGAATGATCACATATAATAATGTTGATTGAGGCTATTGATAAGATGATTAAAGATTATGATCACAAGTCTTTATTAGTTATTAAACCCAAGTTCATAGATATCACTGACACAAAATATATAACTAAATATGAACTTTTAATGTGTAACATTCCTTAAAAATGTGAATAAAATGAGAGTTCTAGATAGAACTTCTTCCACTATTATGTCACCATTACCGGTTATCACTATCTAATCCCTGTTATACTCTGATTCAAGTGACAGTTTTTCATTAATTAACTTGATATCTACTCTGGTATTCTCCAAATGTGTGACGACTCTATATACTTTACAAGGAGTTCACACCCAACTCATGACCCCAAAACAAAAAAATAAAATCAGTTTTCCAAGTAAAGTAATTGAGAAACCTTATCCCTGTGTATTTGTTTTGGATTTCCTAGAAAAACTAACCATTTCCTAGTAGTACAGATCTAAGGCAATAATGGGCTGTGGTTTCTAGTTTTTTCATTTCTTAAGATTTCCATTTGGACATTTTGGTTACTAAAAATATCTAAACTTAACAATTATAAATCTCAACTCAGAAGTAACATTCTCTTCTCTCTTATTATTATTATTATTATTATTTTTGGTGTGACACCCTTACTGCCCTTTAATTTAAGGATCCACCTCATTTCTTTTTCTGATTTTAAGGTTACAAAACCGAATTGAAAGACTTTCTTTTTATCTTGGTAAGTTGGTGGGTAGTCTGATTTTCAAGCAATAGAATGGATAAGAAGAAAGAACTAGAGTGGCTAGAAGCACAAAAGATTGAGACTGAGATTGGTTGTAGCCGCTATTGATCGGAACTGGTACGTCCACGATGGCTCCGCCTTAGACAAGGCCATTCACCACAATGCTAAATTGATTACTTGTGAATCAAGAAATGGGGATCTTTATGTAATTCAAAAGAAAACAACTTTTATTCTCTGCTAATTTCAGACTGTCATATCATTTGTTCAAGAAACTTGCAAGAAGCAGACTGAAGAAATATGGAACAGGTTTTATCCTAACAAGCCTTATGAACACGATACGGGCAGCTTCTTCTCCGATGATGTTGAGGAAAAAAATGTTCGCTTCTACCCAGTGCGAGCTACTCTCAGTCGCCAAAAGGCTAGCATCTTTCGTTCGACAGGTAATTTAGTAAATTAATTCCATGTTCCTGCTTCAATGACCAACATGTATCTTATGCATGCCTCGTGGTATCTTCAGAAACTCATCCTTTGGTTCTCAAAATTTTCGATCTTGTTTAAGGTTTCAATTAAGCATCGAGTGGCCATTCATGCATCGTAGATATTGCACACACTTCCATCCAACATTAAGTTTTGGCCCTTGGAATCAGACTGCATTCATTGAGAAGAGAATTACAGTCCTTGATTAGACCTATTCCGTCCTCTTAACAATGTACTTGCATTCTTTCCCGTCTCGTCTTGGCATGAATTTACACAAATTTGTGCCTGTCGTTAAGACAAAAATCCCGCCAGACGATTGCCTGAAATGTGATTCATCTCTAGAGATGTAAGCTAGCGGAGGCACGGTTTGCCTTTATTAACCATGACATGAGTTTGCCCAATCGCGGCTTGTATTCGATCATGTGTCAGTGTGCAATTAATTATGGTTCATATGATTTTTATAACCGACTAGTACTCGTGTTTACTGTGTTGTTGCCTATATGAGCTAATTCAGTGACCATACAACTGATAGGTTTCTTCTTCTTACTCGCTATATCAATCTCATTTCACACAAGTCATGCTGTAGCAAGAAACTACCAGAAATGCTCTTCAACCCCAACACTAGATTAGGCATTTCTTCTGAATCAGGACAGAAACAGGTTGTCGTTTTCCAACATGAACCGACTCGAGAGTTGGTTTTTGAACTAATGTGTATTCATCTTCAAGCTTGCCAAAATCAAAGCCAGTTGGAAGTGTTGGAAATCACAGAGATCTCTCTGGAAGACCTCCTAAACTCAGTTTTCCAAAGAAAAAGTTGAGAAGTGGTTTGAGCTGATACCGGGTTCTGGGGAGTAGATGATTCGAAGCCCATGATTCTATGCCTTGCTCGCGCTACAACTTATCGGACTGCCCTGCCATATAAGCTGCATATTGATTGGTCACGTCCATCTTCGAAAACTTCTCAAAATGCCGAGGGCTGAAAATCTATTGTGGATGAGGCTTACTATTAACTCATCATCGTCCAAATGACGTAGTCAACATGGGGATCAAATCTACTATAAGAGTAGCTATTTATGTTGTTTCCATGAAAATCCCAAGTATGTATCGGTGACCTGAACGCTAGAATCATCACATCTTTCCCACCACTTTATCTATACAATAATTGTTGAAGAATTTAACAGAAAATTTGTGATCAAATAACCTAAACATTTTCACTAATCTGGTTATTTGATGGCCTAGTTGGTATTTGATAAATTATGTATACATACATATACAGGGATCTATAAGGCAACAAATGATAATTTCAGCCTCCTCCAGGTGAACTACAGGCATTTAGCAGAAGCAAGAAACAATGTTTTTGCCAAAAAAAAGGGAAATGACTTCATAGTGAGACACTTGTGACCGGAGAATTTGTTGGAAAGGGGTGGCCTTTGGTGAACTCTTAACTGGTTCTTTCAGCTTGGGGAAATATTTGGGGAAGTCAACATATCTTTGAGGAGCTCCCGGGGGGGGGGGGGGGGTTGGGTGGGGTGGTGGTGTGGGGAGAGTGGGGGGTGCGGGCGAATGGTGAGCATCAATGACGTCCACTTGCACCGTAGATGGCTGAAATGCAACTAACCAAAATCTGCATATTCTGGAATTCCCAGTCGAAAACTGGAGTATGAGGCGAAAGAACCGCACTGAAGAAATAATCAAGCAGAATTTCATAACGGCATTGAATTTTCGGCAAACTGTCCGTTGTGTATTGAATAATTTGTGTCACTAGAGGTATTATAATTTGTGTGTTGAACATAAAAGGGCGTTGAAAAAGCGTGTTCATGAGTGTTGCTAAAGTTCATTACTTGATAAACAGAACAAGGAAGACTGGTTGTCATTGCCTGGGGTCTTGTCGGTTCTTATCTTGTCTGATATTTTGAGTAAAGAAGCGTACAATTATTTTACTACCGGTTGGGTCGGCCAAAGTATTGCCACTAGAGAGAGCAAAGAAATGGCAAAAGGAGAAGGCAAAAATCTGCGGACAAAATGGTAACAAGCGCCAATCCAGAGAGAAACACCACCCATACGAAGGATTGTAAGGGCAACCACTGCCACAAAGACACCGTGAAAAGCAGTCATTTTGGAGGTATGGCGGTTGTAGTAGCTGTCAAGGTGGCTATGACGAGTAGTTGTGGCGAAGGCAGTGACAGCAAATAACACGGTGGTTTTGTCTTCGATTCCACCACACCAATTGACTTGCCGCGCGGACGCACGGATGTTAACCCCAGATTGTTCTTGCTGTGCATTAGCAGTACAGGTAGACAGGCATGTATGAGAAATGATAAACACGTCGAAACTCGTTTAGGGGCTTTATCCTTATGTCAGTAGAAAGGGTCATTCTCCTGCGACCCAATACACCTAGTTTCTGTCTTGTATCAGCGAGGGGTGTATGAAATTTTATCCCAAACTGAAAATGAAAATAAAAATAATACTGATTGCAGTCTTATTGCATGAGATAGAGATATGGTGCAGTATAACAACAGATTGCGAAATCCCAAATTCTGAAGAATCGTAGTCACTTTTGAAGGTCATAGTTACCGAGCACTATTCTTTAAAGGAGACAAATTCCAGGGCATTCAGCAGAAAGTTTCAGCAAAAACCTGCGGAAAGATTTTATTTTGTCTAGAAATAACAGAAAAATCAAAATACCCATCACTCGATTCAAAGGAACCACCCTCCATGTTAAGAGCCCACTTGTATAGCAATGGCAGACAAACTTGATGGCTTATTCCTTTTCCTCCAACAATAGAAATAAGAGTAGGTCCAAAAACTAGGAATCCAATTAGTATTTGTACAGTTAGTTTCTCAACTCAGGTGGAGATCATCAAACTAAAATCCTTCCAATGTTCCAATTTTCAAACTGCTTTCCAACTGGTATGAAGAACTTTACTTACACCAAAAAACATGACGACAAAACTACTTCAGAGAAAAAGCAAAAAAAAAAATAAGTGCACTACTTATTTATTTAGTTAATCTTAAAGCGAATCTTAGCGCGAAGCATGTGCTTTATGGACTATCTACATAAACAAATAAAGAAGTTCCAATTAGAAAAATATTCAATTATTTCAACAGAATCTAATGACCCTCTCTGTAAAACAACATATGCCTCGAAAACACCGTTGTCTCCCCTATACTAAGAACCGAATTTAGCACCTGGTTTGTTTCGTTTGCGGTTTTAAGCTTTTTCCCATCATTGTTTTAATTGAATCATCTTTCCCATTTTCTTTTGCATAGAAAAGGCCAAAGGAAAAAAATTTCAACAGAATCTAGATAAATGGCAGCTAAATTATAAATTGGCAATAAACTAATCACAAAGCAAATCAAATTTACAATGACTCGTATGCACAACAAACAATGCCAAGATAAACACCACCACCAAACACCACCAAAAAAAAAAAAAAAAAAGTTTCCACATTTCCAGAAAATCACACCAAACACCACTGGAACCTATATACTATATTAATAATATGAAAATCCTTTCATTCGTTCTTATTTTCAACAATTAATAATAATAATAGCGTATGTAAAAACTAATATCCAGATATCATACTCTCTCTCTCTCTGTTTCTAACTTACATGGCAGAGGCTTGGGAAGCCTTGGCAACAACCACCTTACCATCCGGATTCAACTGCCCACCACCTCCGACGCCGGCGCCGGCGACAACCTGTCTCCCGTCGACCGCCACGGGCGTCACATTCTGATACGTCGTCGTCGCCGTGTAGTACACCTGCCTCCCCGCGCTGTCGTACCCGACCTGTGCATACCCTTGCTCGGCCACGCCGACCTTCGGCGGCTGCGGCGCCTGCTGCTGCGGCTGCGGCTGCTGCTGTGGCTGCTGCTGCTGCTGCGGCGGCTGCATCATTGGAATTCCCTGATCGGCGTACGTTCCCATCTTCGGCTGCTGAGGCATCCCCGCATTGTATACCTGCTGTTCCCGGTAAACCTCAGGCACCATCCTCTGAACTCCATAGTACGGCTGGCCGACGTGTCCGGTCACCGGTCGCATCGCCGGAGCCTGGTACATGCCGGATGGAGTGGGAAATATGTAGACCGGCTGCTCGGTTCCGGTGGGAGCCGCCGTCGCCACGTGATAACCTCCGGCGGTCACGTGCCGTTCTGAGACGTACGTCGCCGGCATCTGCATCGGGACCTGGACCGGCACCGGAGCCGGAGCCGGGGGCGGAGCCAATTTCTCCGGAACTTTCTGGGAGTAGTAATCTCCGGTGTAGGCCCTAGGGTTTCCGACCTCCTCATATTTCCTCTGTAACATCGCTTGCTCCTGAGTCGCGATTTGCAGCCTCTGCAGTTCCTGGATCTGCCTCTGGATATCGGCCGGAGACACGACCGGCTCTCCCACCACGTGCCGGTCCTCCGATCCGCAGTCCGATCCGACCGCCACGTCCTTCGCGACGATCGAATCGGGGACTGTCGGCGGAGGAACGGAATCGGAGAATTTCCCGGCCGGAGCAGCTGAGTATCCTTTGTCGAAGCCGAAAAGAAAATCCGGATTTTGCGCCGAAACCGCCGCCGCGGCCGCCGGAGGAGACGAACCTTCGAGAGACTGGATCTGCACCGAGTTCAAGGCGTCGACGAACCACTGCCGCTCGGACTTGGTCTCGCTCGAGCCGAAGCTCGTCTGAGAGGAGGGAGGAGGGTTCAAGGGAAAGAGGAAGAGCCTGAGCCTGGCCGGCTTGGCGGAGGCGCGGTAGAGGCGGTCGTACTCCATCATCATGTGGTCGAGGTCCTCGTCGTTGGTGACGGAGATGAGAGCGTCGAGGTCTTCTCCGGGGAGCTGGTACTTGAAGCAGACGTCGGCGTCGCAGAGGGAAGCGAGCTTGGCGAGGAAGCCGGCGAGCTTGATGGAGCGGTCAACGGCGAGGATCTTCGTGTCGCCGCCGACGTAGGCTAGCTGGTTGTCGTGGGGGCGGGGCTGGATCTTGCCGCCATAGCTGCACATGAACTTGGCCTTGTAGTTGCCGGACGGCGGCTGGGGCTCGTCCCAGGAGGCGTTGTCGCAGTCGATGATCTCCCGGGACCGCGGCGAGGAGTCGCGGGAATCCGGGTACGAGGAGTAGTTGGAGTAGTTCTCCATTGGAGGAACCAGAAGCAGCCAAAGAGAGAGAGAGGAGTTGGGTCTTTGGAGGTACTGTTATGGGGGTTTTGGTTTTGGTAGTCGATTGCTCAGTGTTTGCAAGCCATGGGAGAGAGAGAAAGAGGGGAGAGAGAGAGAGAAAGAGGGGGAGAAGGGGTTGGTTTTGTTATTTTCTCCACGGTGGGGTCCGGCGGAGAAAGAGAGAGAGAAGAAATGGAAAGGGGGAACAGCCGCGTTATGAGGCTTAAGCTTAAGCCAAAGGTCAGCTGGCTATGTGAGTGAAGTGGGACCCAATTGATATTTTAACTAATTAATGAATTAATTAATTAATCAATTAATTAATGTGTGTATATTGTATAATGATGGACGAGGTGGGACCCACTTGAGTTGTGGGGTTTGATTAAGGGAGAAGGGAAATGATGCGGAGGCGTAAAAGCAAGACCAATGACTCTAAATTCGGCCACTTCACCCTCCTGTTCCTCTTGGTTCTTGCAACGGAATTTCCTTCTTCTTTTTTTTTTTTTTTTTCCTTTTTCTACTCATTTCTCATTTTATTTTTTTATTATTACTTTTTTTTTCCCCAAATCATTACTTTATTTTGATGTTTTGACATCATTTTAGTCCCCCGTTTATTAATGCAATGTTTTGGTAAATAAATTTTATTATTATGAATATTAATTTTATATTAAATATAAAATTTTATATTTAAATATAATTATTTTTAACCGTATTATGAAAATAATTATTATTTAAAATTTTTTTAAAATTATCACATCAACTTTTTAACTCTAACTATTTATCTTTATTTTTATTAATCACATTAATATTTCAACTCTAAAATATTTTTTATCAAAATACATATTTTATTCAAATACAAAACAAATACTTTTTAACAAAATACAACACTCAAAAACAATTATATTCAAACGTAATTAAAACATAATATGTTTACCAAACGCACCCTAAATATATAGAATGTATTAAATATAATTTATATTTAGAAAAAATATATATTATATTTAAATATAATATATATTTAAATAAAAAATATTTAAATTATATTTAAATAATAAATATATAATATGACGAGTAAAAATAAAAAAAAATATGTGATGCGGTTAATAAAAATAAGTAAAAAAGTAAAATAATAAATAATGATTAGAATGAATTTAAAATATAAAATAACTTACATTTGAATGTAATATTTTTGTATTTAAATAAAAATTATATTATATTTAATCGTAATAGAAATATAATATAAGAAATAAGGAGACTTAATCGAGTAATTAACCACGAGCAGTGAAAATATGTGTACTTGATTAGAGATGGTTCAAATCTGTTAGAGCATTATGGATTTTTTTTTTTTTTTTTTTTTGCTAAGAAAAACCAAAAAAAATTAAAAAAAAAAATAGATAGATAGTCATAAATGTAATCTAACAATAACGACTAGGTAGAGTTTAAAATATAATTATGAATTAGACATAAATATTGATTTTAAATACTATGTGGATTTCAAAGCCATCCTTTCTTTTCTTCTTTATAAGGAAATCCATCCGTTCATTAAGACAAAAATACTAACCATGGGGACCAAAATACTAATGACTAAAACCATGCGGGTTTAATGGTAGAGGAATGGTTCTGTTTATACAAATAGCAGAGGAAAAGTCAAATCATCAGTTTACAAAAAAAAAAAATAAGGTAAAGTCAAAGCTGAAAGTGTTTCCTGCATTGTTGTTGTTTATGTTTTATAGTATGTGTGATTGTTACAAATTATTTTTCCCAAGCTTTGCCACGGCTAACATTTGTAATACGACATATTCCCTGATTATATTTACCATGCGTTATTCAATTTACGTTATATTTAGATATAATATAATTTTATTTAAATATAAAAATATTTTATTCAAATATTAATTATATCATATTTTAAATATAATATAATCACTATTTATTATTTTATTTTTTCTATTACTTTTATAAATTACATCATTTATTCTCTTTCTCTCTCATTTTTTTCTCTTTTTACTTTTACTTATCACATCACATATTTATTATTCAAATACAATTCAAATACTTTTCACCCAAACACACATTACATTCAAATGCAACACTAATACTTTTCTTCTAAATATAAATTACATTAAATGCATTATATTTAAACGCAATGTAAATGTAATGTATTTACCAAACAAACCCTTAATTATTCAAATATAATTTAAATCACTATTTATTATTTTATATGCTCTATTATTTTTATTAATTATATCATATATATTCTTTTTCTCTCCCTTTTTTTTCTTTTTACTTTTACCTATCACATTACATATTTATTATTCAAATACAATTTAAATACTTTTCATTCAAACACACATTGTATTCAAATACAATTCTAATACTTTTTTTCTAAATATAAATTAGATTTAATACATTACATTTAAACGTAATATAAATACAGTGCGTTCACCATATATATCTTTAATTATTGATTCCAAAAATAATATCTATTTCCTTCTCTCTCTCTCTGTATGTATATATCTATGAAGTTGCCATAATCATGATGGCAATGAATAGGATCTTGTAATTATTTAAATAATTATATATATTCATAGGTATAGTTGGCCAATTCTCATTAAAAGAATTTGTGACACCTAGAAACGCATAATTGTTTCATTAAAAAAATAAAATTCCATAGTTGCCTACCAAAAATCTTATTTTTTTTAAATATCTTACTTACAATCTTCAAATTTAAATTTAAATTTATATCTAATTTTATATCCTTTTTAATGTGATTTTGATTGATTTAATGTTTGAAAAACTTACATTATTAATAAGATATACATGGAAAAAATTTATGATAAAAACAGTTCTTCGACTTTATAAATAAATATTATTGTATAAATCTTCAATCAAAATTTAAATGATTTTATATATAACTAGAAGAATATTGATATTAAGCTCTAAAATTTTTAACTTTGCAGGGGTTCACATGATGTGAGAAGATTTTACATTTATTTTTGTTGAAAGCTGCAACAAAAGGGAGACCCATCAGTATTATCATTTTATTTTTATTTTCTCTTTGATAATTTTTTTTTGTTTTCTTCAGGAACAAATTCATTACTCCAGAAACTTGAAGATGATGATTAGAACGAGACCTGAAAGAAAAAAAAAATTTAATTAAAATAAAAGTCAAAGACTATTGGAGTGAACCGCAATCAACAGGATCGTGTAGTTCACCTATCGTCGGCGAGCGAACGGCCTGCAAGAGATGAAGAGCAGCAAATAAAAGTATTTTTGGGTACGTCCTTATAACTTTGGAGTGGTACCAAATTTGGGGTGGATTGTTCTTCTATCTTTTACTTCCATGAAATAAAAATTTTAAAACAAAAATGCTTGGATGGGATTTGGATGAAGAGAAAATAGAGTCAACCAAATATGCCCAAAAAAAGAAATAAATAGATTTAATGTGAAAAAATACAAAGAAGAATGCTGAGTTGTTTCTGTGAAGTGGGCCTCATTTTTTTTATAAATTATTTCAATGAGCTTTTACATGATATGCGATTGTATGTGAATTCTACATGAAGATGAATGAATCCAAAGCCAAATAGCAATGTTCTAACTGAAAATAATTCTGCGTGTCGTATTATAAATTTTTAAGGTAAACACTTATATTTAAAATCATTTAAAAAATTAATTCAACAGTTAAAACAATTATAATTATCACTAAAATAAAAGTATAATTGATGTTAAGAAGACGCTTGTCAAACTTTTTTAGTATCATTGTATTTAAACGTAATGTAATTTTATATCAAATACAAAGTTTTACATTCAACTACAATTCTTTTTAACAGTGTTACGAAAACAATTACTATTCAAAAGTTTTTTAAAGTTATTATGTCAATTTTTTAATTATAACTTTTTATCTCTACTTTTATCAATCACGTTAACTTTTTAACTCTAAAATACTTTTCATCTAAACACACATTTTACTCATATACAAAACAAGTACTTTTCAACCAAATGTAACACTTAAAAAACAAATTGTATTCAAATATAATTAAAACGTAATACGTCTACCAAACGTCCCATAAGATTTTGCAAATAAAGTGTGTGAGATGGTTCTAGAGGTAGGTAGTGGGAGGATTAGTGGGCGTTACACGCCTCTCCTTATCCGACCCTTGGCTATACGGAATTAACAACACCCGATTACAGCATGTTATGGGCTATTAGTGTAACAACTCACAAGAGAAATTTGAATAATTCTTTTATCATGTGCATGTACATGGACACATTGATTTTTTTTTTTTAATTTTTTTGCCTCAATTTTTTTAACAATTAGTGAGGTATTTAGAATTATTCCTGTCATGTGCTTGTGCGCGGACATTTTTGTGTTTTTCCTTTTTCTAATGAGGATTGGATTTCTTCAAAAAGAAAAAAAAAAGTGTGGAATAACTCCAATTACCTGCAAAAAAGAAAAAAGGGAAAATGGGGAAATTGTGTAGTTGACTATAAAGTTTAATGGTAGGAGCAATAGTGGTTTTTTTTTTTTTTTTTAAATTTTCAAATCAACACTTTTCATTCACAAGCCGAGACGAATTGATTATAAATTGGCCGTATATAATTTTACGGTAAAGTTAAGCCAGCCGCGGAAAACAGTGCGACCTTTTGTGAGCTTTTACGAGTATTTGTTCCCTTTTCTCTGTTCACATGGTCCCAAAGAATGATCAAATTTGGAACTCCATTCCCGTTTGGAATTTTGAGCCTATTTAGTAAGATGACATTTGATAATTATATTATATTTTAATCACATTTGAATATAATTTTTTTTAAGTATTATATTTGATTAAAAAGTATTTATTTTATATTTAAATAAAATATATGTTCGGGTGAAAAGTATTTTCAAATAATAAATATATTTAACACACTATAAAAAATATTATATTTAAATGTAAAAGTACATTTAAATGAAAATTACGTTACGTTTGGAATTTTGAACCTATTTACTAAGCTTTTCTGAATAGTGCCTTTGGTTTGGTAGCTCCAAAATATATTTATAAAAATGTTAAAAAATTTTGTCAAAAGTGCTTTCAATTAAAGTTATAAAATATGACATCTAAAAAAATTATTCTAAATCAACACTAATACTAAAGTTTTAATAAGACATTCTAATATTTTCATTGATTAAAAAAAATTTTAAACTTTGTATGATCCTTTTAAACTTTTTTAAAAATTTGGCTCCAATTATTTATTAAAAAATCATTGTTTTACTTCTTTTCGTTAATTGGTTAAATACAAAAACAGGCCAAACGACCATGTCTATGCACAACCGTTCAGCTTATGGTGTCTTAGCCCACGTTTGGACAACATATTTTTTTGGCATTACATTTAAATGCAATGTAATTTTCCCCAAAATATAAAAACATTTCATTCAAATACCAATCACATCACATTTTAAATCCAACACAATCACTATTTATTATTTCATTTTTTTTATTATTTTTCTTAATTACATCATATATTCTCTCTCTCTCCTTTTTTTCTCTCTACTTTTACCCATCACATCACATATTCATTATTAAAATACAATTCAAATACTTTTAATCCAAACACACATTGCATTCAAATGTAATACTAATGCTTTTTCTCCAAATACAAATTGCATTCAATGTATTACATTTAAACGTAATGTAAATACAATACGTTCATCAAACGAGTCCTTAAATTTAAAAATAAAAATAAAAAGGTTAAAACAAGAAATGTTGTATGTTCTCGCTCTATGTTACATTCATGATTAAAGTTTTTGAAACCTAAAGTGGCCGTTGGAGAGAGGAAAAGAAAAGACGAAATCTTGAAATATAAAGGGACAAGCGCCGTTTAGAATAGTGCATTAGTACAAAAATATTCATGATTGACATGTGCACATGTAATCAAAGACAAAAACGTAAAATCATCAAAGTCATTGGATTAGTTGTTCAAAAGGGTTGGGAAAAAACGATTTTATTTTGTTAGACCTCAAAATTACTTTGTATGTTTGGGCTCTAGTGGGGGAGGGTACTGTGGAAATTAACTCGGCTTGTTCAAATTGTGAGTGAGGGAGTTTGGTAAAGTGAAATAGGCCATTGACTTGCTAGGCAAAGTGAAATAGGCCATTGACTTGCCAGGCAAAGTGAAATCGGCGATTATTTGGCAAGCTAGCTCTAAAACCTTCCCCTTTTCTTTTTCTTTTTCTTTTCCTTTTTCCTTATTGTCTCCTCATTTTCTTCTCAAAATTCTGAAAAAATTTGTTCCATCAAAGAGTTGCTGAAGGACCTATCTCTCCTGTATGATTTTTTTGTTATTGTTTTTATATTGTTTGGTTCATATAAATCTTTATTTTATCACAGTTTTCTATATTTGCTTTCTTGTTTTTATGTAGTCTCTTATTAGATTTGAAAGTATTACATCTAGAAGACTTTAGCATGACAAAATTAGCAATTGATGCGTTATTGTATCAGTTAGAATACTTATACTGAAGGTAAAGGTCATGCTACAACATTCTAATACTGACTTCTTATAGAGCTTGATTTTGTCTCCCTTGTGGAGCTATATGCATGTCAACATCAAAGAATGCACATTGAAAATATCCATATATATTCCCCTAAAAAAATCCATATATATCCTTTGATCAAATCAATGAATTTTCTTTTTTTAATGAATTTTTTCTTATCTCAATCTTGGCATTTCTCTATAATTTATCGTTATAATAGTTATTTCAGTTGAATGAAAAACCAGTTTTCGTTTTGTATTTTCAAAGTGAAATTCATGATTGAGTTGTATGGTGCAGCGAACAGATGATTTCTGGATGTGAGTATGATAATACCTCATTATGCTTAAGATAAATATCTTAAATTTCATATGATTTTATTCTAAAAAAAAAATATTATTGACTTTGAAGGATTTTAACATTCTTTTAATTGATCACCACGTTAGTGAGGCAAAAGGAGTGGTAGAAAGGGGCAGTGGATTTCCATTCCTTTCATCACTTCACTACTATAACTGTTTTGGCTGCTATTGCTAATTAAATTCCGGGATTTTTCATTTTTCTTCTCATGCGGAGGAGTGTTTTGCTATTAGATTATGTTTAGTCGAAATGAGGAAGAGGAAGAAGGATACAAAGAATTAGAGGAATAAAGAATAGAAAAAAATAGAAAAGATTGTAGGAATTTTTTATACCGTTTGATAGGAAAGAAGGATAGTTTAAAGAATAGATACTAATATTTATTTAATTACTATATTATCCTTTTATATATTTATTAATAATTGTTTTAGGAGGTGTGATTGTTTATAAAATTATACATATTGGTGGGTCGGACGGATGCAGTCTCCCTTCATCTGTCCTTTCCCTCTTATCCTCCCTTCAACCAAACAGGGGGTGATGTCTCTCCTTCCAAACCTCTCTATACATCCATCTCACCCTCCAATCAAACAAACTGGCGGGTCTTCTCTGATGGTGGGCACATGAATACAACGCCATCAATATTGCTCGCACTATTCAAGACTCTTTTAATCAAGTTATCGAGTCGGACGCTATTAAAAGGAATTGTTTAAAGCTCAAAATAGCAAATATTTGTTACATCTCTCATGATTGGAATGACATGGCTCACTTTTTTACTAATCTTGCTTTATTATTAACAGTTGAGAGAGAGAGAGAAAAGGTATTCGGTATTATTTTTGAGAATGTTTTTTTTATTTTTAAAAACATAAAATAATGAAAAATATTTTTAAGATTGCATTTTTAATTCTACCGTAAAAAAAAAAAAAAAAAAAAAAATTTGTTTTTACTTTTTTATTTTTATTTTCTTCTTCCCTCTCCTCGAACTCAGCAGATCTTCTTAGGCAGTGGAACTTAGTAAATTGCAGCAACTTCAACCACGGCGGCGACGTCCCCTAGAATACGCTAAAGTGATTTCTCTTCCATGGTGATAGTCTCCGATCTCAAAGAAGATTAAATGGAGAAAAAGCCATCTCCTCCACTGTCGTCCTCCGTAGTGACGGTGATATTTAGTGTGAGCTTTGACCCTTCCAATCCAACAATGTTCTATCAATCCTTTTGGCCGTAGGTATTCTAAACCAAAGTGATCGCAGGCCATCGGATTTCGCCAATGAGGTTGCAAGGTTTAGAGGAGAGATGGTGATGTCTGCGATTGGGAATGGAGATGACGATTTGAGAAGGGTTATAGGTGGATTTTTGTCTTTTTTTTTTGTTTTAATTATATTTTTGATATTTAAAAAAATAATAACACTAAGGGCGCGTTTAACAATCAAATTACATTTTAATTTTACTCAAATACAATATAATTTTACATTATACATAAATTTTACAACAGTATTACGAAAACAATTACTATTTAAAATATTTTTAAAATAATCACATCAACTTTTAACTCCATTATTTATCTTTACTTTTACCAATCACATCAACTTTTTAACTTTAAAATACTTTTCATCCAAATACATATTTCATTCAAATACAAAACAAATACTTTTCAACCAAATACAATATTCAAAAAACAAATTTCGTTCAAATACAATCAAAATACAATGTGTTTACCAAACATCCCTAAACACAAAATTAAAAATAATATTAATATAATTTTTAAAACATTCAAATTTTTAATTTTTTTAAAAAATAAAAAAAAAACATATTAAAAATAATACCGACCGCAACTGAAAAATTCCACAATCCTATGGAGCTTTGGGTATATCTTCCATGGGCCACTATTTGTACTTATCCTCTCCACAAAAGAAATCCGCAGCTCTTTAAAAAAAGTGGCAAACAAGATATTTGAATTGGAGACCCAACGGTGAAACTTTCCAACCTTGTGGCCCACCCATTTACACGCATCACATCTAATTTTCCAAGTCGTTGCCACTTAGCTTAAGTTTGTTGGTTAGGAATAATATCATTTCCACTCAATTTAGTACGTGACATGTCCATTGATTTTGTGTAGGAAGAGAACAAAAATCTCAAATACGTTCAGATTCAAACCTTTGAATGAGACACTAATTTATTTATTTATTTTTGTGAATAAGACTTTATATGTATTATAAAAGAAAAAAAACATTTTGAATGCGACCCCAAACAGTCAAAAGGTGCAAAGATACCATTAGAATAAGCAAAATTAACGAGTATAAGCTATTGCTAAATTATTATTATTCAAAGCATAACATTAACTATACTGACTTTTTTTAATTTAAAGTGGGAAGATCTAAATCATTCACGCTATAATAAAGTTAAATATGAAATTATTTTTTATTGTATCTATAATTATTTAACTATATTGACATTTAACTTGTTCCTTAATATGTTTTATTCTTTTTAGTAAGGGTGAAAGGATCAAATGTTGTTTAGTTTTGACTTTTGAGCTCTCAAATTTTTATCACGTTTTGTTATGCTTATATTTTTCCTTAATTTATTGTAATTTTATGCTTATATATTTTTTCCTTAATTTATTGTAATTTTGACATGATTTTACACTTTACAGTTACATATGTGGGGGTGAATTTTAGCCATTTGGAATGTGGCATCATTTAAGTTGATGGTGTGGCTTGTTTTACAATGAAAAAAATTTAAGAGTTAGAGAAATACGAAACGATGTTTAAATTAATAAATTCATAATGTCTAATGTAATAGTTAGAATGCGATTTAGGGAGCAAATTCAAAATGACAACAATAAAGAAAGAAAGGATGTGGATCAAAAAAAACAAATTTCGAATGCAAAAAGGTTATGTTAATTAAGGACTAGTTTAGGGGATGGTTCCAATTCGTCTTGAACACTTTAATAAATTTCAAATCTTAAATTGCTTCGATTTTTTCTTGATATGTTTCAATCGATCTTTTTCAATAGAAGCATATGCATCAACTACATATTGTTGAAAAAGTTTTTCAATCTGAATAAATTATCACCTAGAGGCTTGCATTGTTGTAGTTGATAATAGTAAAATGCTCTCATAGGAATTCTATTTGTTGAAGATTTTTTATTTGAATTATTTGTATTATAATTTAAATCAATTCTATAACTATTTTCTCTATATAGAAATAAAAGCATATATTGTCAAGTCATATAAGATAGATGTAATTTTGTAATTCTTTGTAGATTAATTGTTTTGTCTTGAATTATAATATTTCTTCTTTCTTCATATTCAAAAAATATATCCAACTATTAGGCCTCCTATATCATTTAAAGTAGGCAGTTCATATTGATTACAATCTGTATATTGTTATCATATTAATCTTATTTTTATAGAAGGAATTTAATGTTCTTGGTATCTATCTTTTACCATACATAAAAGTTTTACTAATTTATTATTTTTATTAAGCATTTTAATTAAGCTTTGAATTTTTGATTTTGTTAAATCTCTTGATGCATCATCAAATGAAAATATCGTAATTCGGTTTTTAATTTCATTTTCTATGTTGTATATATATAACTATGCAAATTTTGGAGGGCTGTTGTCAATTAATAATAAAGATCCCATGAGATAATGTATTTATCCGCTTATTTTAAAAATACACAGATCATCTGAATTTCTTGCATTTGATTCTACGTTTGCTCTAAAATATGTAAATGCAAACATAGAATTAAAGGTTTGAAAATTCTTTTAGAAATGTATACTTGTAAATCCTCCATAATAATTAATGGTGTGTTTGATACACACATTTAAATTACATTGCATTTAAATGCAATATAATTTTTCCTAAAATACAAAAGTATTTCATTCAAATACCAATTACATCATATTTTAAATCCAATATAATCACCATTTATTATTTCACTTTCTCTATTACTTTTATTAAGTATATCATATATTCTTTTTTTCTCTCTCTATTTTTACCAATCACATCACATATTTATTATTAAAGTAGAATTCAAATACTTTTCAACCAACGTCGTATTATCCAATATAATCACCTAGAAATGGTTGAAAAATGGTTGGAAAAAAAAAAAAAATCTTTCAACATTGAACTGTAAACGTAAGCGGCGTTGCTATTCTCATATGAATGAAGATTAATGCCTGGAAATACCGAATGCTCAAGTGACTGATGTGTATTTTCCCCAAAATACAAAAGTATTTCATTCAAATACCAATTATATCATTTCATTTGCAGTTTTGTTACTGGTGTTTTGGTGTTTTAGGTACCGTTTGATAAAAAAAATTACGTTTTAATTTTATTTAAATGTAATACAATTTTATATCAAATACAAATTTTTTAACAGTGTTATGAAAATAATTACTATTCAAAAGTTTTTTAAAACAATCACATCAACTTTTCAACTCCACTATTTATCTCTACTTTTACCAATCACATCAACTTTTCAACTCTAAAATACTTTTCATCCAAACACATATTTCATTCAAATACAAAACAAATACTTTTCAACCAAATACAACATTAGAAAAACAAATTTCATTCAAATATAATCAAAATACAATACGTTTACCAAACCCCCTTAGTGTTTTAAATTAAGTTGTTGTTTAATGATTACAATTTTTTTTTTGTTTTTAATATTTTTAAGAAATGATAGTTTGAAACAACTTAAAATTCTAAAATATCAAATTTTTATTTAAGTCATAATGTAATTGAAAAATATACTTCGGCCAGTTTTTTTAGCATTAATAGTTTCAGTCCATAAAAAATAAATTTAATTTAAACTAATTAAAATATGAATTGTATGTTTTAATTACTTTAATTATTTGTATTTATATTATTTACATTTTATGCCCTTCTCTCTCTCTCACTCTCGTTAATTTCTTGTGCTTAATTAGTGATTTTCTTATTTGCAAAATTTTTGATTAATATCAATTTGAAGTGATTTTTAAATGATTAATTTAATTTGATATTAATCAATTGATTTTTTTTTTGTTCATTACATCTAATTTTTTTAACTATACATTACTCTTTTTTGTTTATTAACATTTGTTTTTTGTATTAAGATTTTAGCTTTCAAAAACAAAGCTAAACAGCGTATATCAATTAAGTTGTAAGTTACCTTAGGTTCACAATAATTTAAGACGACTTAAAATTTTTAAATATTAATCATTGCATAAGTTATAAATAATTCGCTAATATACTTTTATTATTATTTTTTGGTAATAAAAAAAACTTTAATATTGAATTATCAAGTTAAGTTAAATCTTTTAAAATGTCAACTGTGTTTTTTTTACTTCAAGTCAACACTTTAATTTTTTTGTTCTGAATTTTTTTTATACACCTATTATCTTGTTTTAAATTGCTTTTTATATACACCTTTTTTTTCCACCGAATGTCATGTTTTTTCACTATTGCATTTGTAGATCGTTATTTTTTATTGAAAAAACAATGGCTTACAATTAAATTAACTATATCATTATGACTCCATATTGTTATAACTATTATTAACAACTTATAAAAATAAACTTTTTTTTGTCATTTATAGGAAATAAAACTGTCATTTTTAACAAGTTTTTTTCCTCCTTTTTTGTGATTTACATTCTTGTAACATATAATTTAAACAATTATTTGTTTAAATACAATTACATTCAAATTAATTTTCATTCAAAATAAAATTATACAACAGAATTCAAATTAATTACATATCAACAACAATTAAACTAAAATATACTAAATATTGACTACAATCATATAAAAAATGAATAAACAGGATGAAAAAAATTGAATAAAATAATTAATACAATAAATTAAAAGAAAATGCATCTCTTTTACTAATGCATCCTTATGCCTTGATAGACAATTTGATTATAAATGACTAAAGAAAAAAGAAAGAAAAAACAAACTAAGACTATATGTATAATAGTTATAAAAAAGAGATATAGAAAAACAGATAAAAAATGAAATACGTGATATATTATATTAATATAAAAGAAAAATAAATCAGAATGTTTTGTAGTAAAACCATTATAAAAAAGAATTAAAATCACATAAACAAATCATGAAAAAAAAAAAAGTTGGTTCAGATATTTAGTAATATTAGTAATGTATGAAAAATTTATTGATTTGCACATTTCAAATCATTTATTGACTACCTGATAAAACGCCTTTGTAAAAAAATTTTAGTAGCAACCGAATAAATGGAAATAGTATTATCAAATATAAAATCTATCACACATATTGTGTTATGTGCACATTACAAATTAAGTATAGGAAGTAAAATATATGGTTATCCAAAAGCTACCAAACTAGGGAAAAAGGAAAAAAAAAAAAAAAGGAACAAATGAATAAAAGAACAGAAAACAACAAAGAGGACATAAAGAACAAAGAGAGACATATTTGCTATTAAAAGAGAGAATAAGATAAGAGAGTGCTTATAATTTTTAACTTCAATGATTAGAAATCTAAAAGCAAAATGATAGAAAGAGTAAGAGTAAAACTAGCAATTTGGATCACGATACGATAACACAACACGAAACTCGTACGAAATTAAAGGATTTAGGTTTTCTTTAAATAGTTTAGGTCAAAAAGGGTCGAATCCGTCAAACACAATTAAATAAAGGGTTGAACCCACTCGAACCCGTCAACCCATAATTGACACGAAATAACCCGTTTAATAAATGAGTCATATATGGGTTAATACGAACACGACTCCTGAATTACCTATTTATAATTTTTAATATATATTATATAAATTTTTTAGGTTTAAAAATTTAAAATTCAAAATTTAAATATAAAAGATATATTTTAGTTTTTATATGTATATTTTTAGTTTTGTATTTATCTTTTGTGATCTAAATTTTGGTGTAACTTGATTGTGAACTTAATTTGATTATTATAACTTGATTGTTATTTAGGTGTTTAATAAGTTTTTTTAATGTTAAAATTGATGATAGGTTAGTTAAATTGGTCAATAATAGGTTAATTAAATAGGTCAATAACAAGATAATTAAATGGATCAATAACAGATTGAATGACTCGTTTATGACCCTTTTAGTAAGTGAGTTTAACAGACACGACACGACACGACACGTTTATGACCCATTTAATAAATGGGTCATAAACGTGTCAGGTCATATCAACCTGTTTATTAACCGGTCGTGTTTGAGTTATGCTTTTTGACATGATTATTAAACGGGTCGTGTTCGTGTCGAGTGTATTCGTATCAACAAACGGGTCAGACACGACAAGAACACAACCTACTAACATGATTTGCCACCCTGAAAGAGGGAAGACAACAATGGTAAAGAAATAAAACCAGTTGGTAAAAGGGGAATAGCAAAAAATGTCCAAAAAACCGACTCGACTAATGGGACTCAGATACAAATGGTAGAGTAGCTCTATAAAAGTAGTTTCCAAGGACAATAAAAAGAATAA
The DNA here is from genome assembly GCA_035233585.1 of Antiaris toxicaria. NCBI lineage: Eukaryota > Viridiplantae > Streptophyta > Magnoliopsida > Rosales > Moraceae > Antiaris > Antiaris toxicaria. Next base: position 3,505,982 of record CP141160.1, read on the forward strand.
GAAATTGGTTCGAGTGACCAAATTCAATTAAGTTGATAAAACTAGTTGCAAAATGGACACTAAATTACCAATACAAAGGTAATATATTGTTCTAAAAACTAAATGTGACAAACAAATAGATGTGAACTAAATAAATAGTCCAAAAGATATGAAATAATAGTCAATTGAATGACAAAAGAAAACATAAGATAGTAGTGGAAAGCAGATAACACCATTTGATAAAAGGGTAAAAGCGAAAAATGCCAGAAAACTAATTTGAGAAATGAGATTCAGACAAAAATAGTATGGTAGCTCCATTAAAGCAGTTTCCAAAGGCAACAAAAAGAATGAAAAATTGGTTCCACTAACCAAGTTCAATTAAATTAAGAAAACCGATTCCAAAATGAATAGTAAATTGCCAATACAAAGAAATACATTGTTTTGAAACAAACAAATAGATGCAAATTAAATAAATAGTCCAAAAAGATATGAAACAGCAATAAGTTGAAGGACAAAGGGAAACATATATAGAACAACATGAAGAAAATTTACTTATAAAAAATGTATTAGTCGATAAAGATTATTCAAAAAACAAAAACAAAAACAAATCAGCAAAATCATCTAAAAAGAACTGATGTAGATAAATCCTATTCACGATAACTTTTGGATAAATTACATAAAACCTAACATGTCAAAAAACATATGTTCATCATCGTCAATTAACAAATAAAGTAAAAAAAAGGTAAAATAGAAAACCTAGGGTTTTAATCTAAAATGACCTAAAAAAACTATACAAAAGAAAGAGCACAAAGCAAGCAAAAAAAAAACGCGAGGCCAAGTATGTAAAAATACACGAATTAAAAATAAAAAGGCCAAGAATCTTGTGGATAATATCAACCACAAACAAAATGAAAATAGTAGCATGAACATAAGAGTTTTGTGAATAAAACATGTACAAACAAAGAATAAGTATTCGTTAATAACTAAACATAACAAAATCAGATTAAGAGAACATAAATGTAACATTTCATCATAGAGAAACATAGATAGAATTATACATAGGGAATATTTAATGGTACTTGATATTTATCCAAAAAAAAAATCTTCTAAGCTTTGATAATGACATCTATGAAAAAGACATGAATAGAAACAAAGCAGTAAATGAACTCATATAAAGAGAATGAGCACAAATGAACTCACATAAAGATAGGGAGACAAAACTAAATATGTAAACAAAACTATACAAACTGTTAATATTTATAGGCACAAAGCAGAACAATGAAACAAGCCAATGTAACAATAATCAAACTTAGACATGTAATCAGACAAAGAGAATTCTAGAAATAAAAAGTATCATTTTTAAATTAGATAGTATAATAAAAAAGAAAAAATTTAGTAAAAATACATTTTTTAATTCTTTGTTCAAGAAAAACAAAAATAAAAAGAAACAATAAATATAAAACAAAAGCAAAGAAACAGAAATCATCTCAACCAAATGAAAAAATTAAAAAAATTAAAAAAGTTTTTTTTTTTAATTTTTCATGCTCAATTGAAAAAATAAAGGATTATAAACAGATCATTAAATGCATCCGTATAAGGCAATAATAGACTTCAACCTAAGAAAATATATCGACAATGTAAGATACATAAATCATCACTAATATCATAAATGCAAAGCCTAAAAAATCTAAACTCATTCTACACAATTCCAGATCATCAATATTCACAGTAAGAACCAAATACAAAACTAAAAATAAATAAATTGACTTACATAGCATGCGGCGTTCTTTTTTCACAAGATCCAAAAATGCACACGAAAATCTGTTTATAAATAGGATCAACAAAATTAAAATCTGTTTATGCACACAAAATTAAAAACCTTAAGAATATAAACCCAAACAACAGACAAAATCCATCAAGTAGGCTGAAAAAATGGGAACCCAAGACCCATTAGAAATGAAATATATTCATAAGTCAAGTAAAAAGACAAAACAAAAAAAAAAAATAAAACAAAATCTACACTAAAAAAATAAAGAAAAAGGAAAAAAACCCTACAGATTAAAAAAAGCAAATTAAATAAATATACTCTATACCTTAAAATGATACAGTTGAAAGCAGATTAAAAATAAATAAATCACAAAAACCCTACAGAAAAACAAGAAAAAAAAAGGAAAAGATAGAAGAGAAGTTAAAATAAATAAAAAATAAAAAATAAAAAAAACAAAAACCCCAAATCAGAAATCTAAGGCAACAAATAAATAAAAAACGATGCCTAGTTTTGGTCTAAATCAAGTCAAAACCATGAACGGTCATAGTAAGAGCAAGAACAAACAAAAAGGAAACAAAAAAAACCCATGAACCAGAGACATAAACGATAAAAAAAAAAAAAAGCAAGAAGAGAGAGACAAAAAAAAATCAAAAAGCTAGAGGTGGAAGAACAAAAACATAGAAAACCTAGGGTTTTCATCTAAAATAATCAAAAAACCATATATAAGATAGAGCACAAAGAAAAAAAAAAGCCAAAACCATGAACCGCTATAGCAAGAACAAGAACAAAGAAAAATGAAACAAAAAAACCCTATGAATCAGAGACATCAATGACTAGCAGAAGAGCAAGAAGACGAAGAAAGAGAAAACAAAAACAAAAACAAATCTGAAGGAGGAGGTGGAAAGACATCATGATAGAATACTTAGAGGGTGTTTGGGGGAGAAGGCTAGAGACATTATTTTTGGATTGGAAAAAAGTTGTTTTGGAAAATGTGTTTGGGAGAAAAAATTGTTTGAGGTGAAAAAATAAAAAATTTTAAATTTTTAAAAAAAATATATATATATCAATATGGATATTGTTTCGTTTCTCTCGAAATTCTATATAATTTATAAAAAAAAATATCTCATTTGGATTTGTATACATAAAGTTATAAATTTTTAAAATTTGGAGTTTACTATAACGTTTTAGCGATGTAAATAGTAAAAAATAGTGAAATTTTGGAAAAAAATTGATTTTTGAGACCTGGAGACATTGTCCCAAACGACCCCTTAGGGTTTTCATCTAAAAAGACCAAAAAACTATACAGAAGATAAGGTACGAAGGAAAAAAAAAGCAAGGGCAAGAAAGTAAAACCACACAGTAGAAGAAAAACAATTGAAAAGCATGTGGAAAAAATCAACCCCAAACTTACGAGCAAATCCATAAAAGCAACCGTCACAGTCAACAAAATTACCCAAAAGCCTATGCCAAAAAACAGCTCCAAGAACAAAATTAAAGGGAAAATCCGTCAAATGACCCCAAGGACTATAATGGAAACACTGTAGAATATACAGTGTTTTCTTGCTCTTTTTTAGTTACATATAATAATATCTGTATATATATATAATAATATTTGTCATTCGTCCATATATGACATAAAGCGTAGATTGTCAAGTCCCCTAATTAATATCTTATCAAATTTCTCTTCCTAATTTTATCACAGGTAGAGGGGAAAAAAAAAAAACAAACAAAAATCACTTGAAAATTCATCCATATTTGACACAAAGCATATACTGTCAAGTTCCCCCTACTAATATCCTATCAAATTTCTCTTCTTAATTTTATTATGGATAGGAAAAAAAACAAATAAAAATCACTTTAAAAAAACTCGACGCATTATCGTGTTACTAAAATCATTGCTTACATGTGATGTTCATGCATACAATTTTTAACAATCTATTTAATATCTATATTTGATACAGAAATAATTTAATGCTAGTTATACTTAATTTCTTATAAATTCTATTAAATTTCATTATAAGTTATAATTTTTGAATTCCCTCATTATATAAATATATATATATATATAACGAAGTGTTTTATATTGAAAGTGGAAGAAATTGCTGCGATTGTTCAAGTAATGGGTATTCAAACTTCACAGTGGAGAGCCGAATTATTATTTAATATAATGGCATATTTATCCTCCACTAGAATTTTGTTGTCGTTTAAAAGGAAACGACGTGCCATTTTGTTTGAAAGATTATTGTCCCTTTTTCAACGTGTTTCATGTCTTAGAAACATGTCGTTTTCATGCTAAAGTCATCTATCTTTGTAAATCATATATTTACTGAAAATTTTCCTTCATTTACGGAAGAAAAACATGCGCAATTTTCTGCGTCTTCTTCTATAATAAAAAGGATGTATCTTTCACAGACTAATACTTTACTCCGCCGTCTACCAAAATTAGAAAAACTTTACTCTGTCATTTAACTGAAAATGACATGTCGTTTGTACTTCAAAGTTTATTATCATTTTTCAGGATAAGACATCATCTATTATAATTTATAATGGATGTTGTCTTTTATGTCCTAAAAAATCACGATGTTTAGTGGTCAAGTTTCTAATCGCCTATTTGTTTTTTTTTTTTTTTAAATTATTCTACAAAAGATATATTATTGTGTTTATACACTTTAAGATTGTTTTTAAAATAATAAATTAAGAAATTTGTTGGCTTTTATGTTGAATATTATCTTATAGTAGAGTTTCGCTCGTTTGAACAAAAATGACAATCTTTTCTGTTGGAAATTATCATGACGTCAAGGATATGCACAAAACGACAAGTCGGTTGCACAAAAGCGACCTCTTTTGTTAGTTTCCAACGACATGCTATGTTTGTTTATACTTTTTCTGTCGTTTCGTCAAATATGTGACATGTACACTTGTATTTTAAATATTCCGTTCTATTTAGAAGAACATCAATAAGTTGTTTTATTTTCCAAATAAAAATGAAACTTTTTTATTTTCATCTATAGGTTGCTTCCCTTTTTTTTTCGATGCATTTAAAAAAATTTTAATGATGCGTTTCCAAATTAATTAATTTGGTAGTTTGCCTAAACGTTAGTTCTCTTGATTTAAATTCTATACATTTTAATAGAGTCTAACATAAAATCATACTAAACTATACATACAATTATTATTCTCATTCTTGCTATTTTATCTTTGTATAATTTGTGTTAATTTTTAATTTGAAAGTAAAAGAACTCGAAATCTGAATCTTCACATGTTTGGTACAAAGGTTCTAATCAAAGAATTATAACTTAGTTTTTGCTTTTTTTTTCCCTCGAAAGTCAATAAATTTTATTATTCAGTAATTTTAATTAAAATTAAAATTTAAAAATTTATAACTTTATATATACAAATTAAAATTAAATAATTTTTTTAAATTATATAAATTTTGAGACAAATAAAATAAGATTTATTTTGACTTTTTTTTTTCTGAACATATTTCAAATTTTTTTTTGCTCCTATATCAAATGAACCTCGAACGCACAAGGTATAACCAAATTCTAACCACAATACAGACCCAAATTTTCCGGTAGTTCTATTTAAGCCCAAACTTTAATAGTTTATAACTTTACCTATATAAATCGAAATTAGATATATTTTTTTTAAATTACATAGAATTTCGAAATGAACGAAGTAAGATCTATTTTGATATATATTTTCTGAATATATTTCAAGTTTTTTTTTATCTCCAAAATCAAACGAATTTCAAATGCATAAAATATAACTCAACTTTAATCACAATACAAACTTAAATTTTTAAGTTTAAATCTTTAAATTAAATATCTACTTATTATGGTTTTAAATATGAAATTACCATTAATATACACTTGTAACCCTAAAATTTTTTTTGGCTAACATGCCTTTTATGTGTAAAAACACATAGTATGTTTTTTTTTTTGGGTGTTTTCCTAACTAAAAGAAAACCGTACAAAATTAGAAAACGACACAATTTGAGAGCATTTGTTTTTATATTCGAGAATTATTTTCCATTTTCAAAAATACTGAAAATAAAAACGGTCCCAAAATAACGTTTGTTGATTTAATATTTTCAAAATTATTTCAAAAATATTGTTTTCAACTATGTTATTTTTTTTTTCATTTTTTAAAAATAAAAAAAATTGTTTTTATTTTTTGTTTTTGTTTTCTCCCTCCATCTCTTCTTTCTCTCTCTCTTTTTCTCTTTTTGCCTGTGCAGCGTTAAAGATGATCATGTCCGATGATGGCATCCATATTTGACGAAGGGTGATGCCTATGGATTAACGATGATGATGATAGCCCTCTTGCGACGATAATTATCGATTTATGATCTCAATCTCGCCACCTAAATCTCAGACCACCAATGTATTTCACTTTTATTTCTCATTGCAAAATCTATCACCAAAGAATTTTTTTAATTATGATTAATAATTTATTTTTTATTATTTTTTTAAATTAAAAATAAATATATTTTTATAAGATACTCATTTATAAAATGAGTTTTTAAAATATATAACCAAACAAAATTTTATTTTTATATTTTTAAAATATCAAACACAATTTTAAAAATGATTTCAACATAATTTTTAAAATATTTTTATTTTTAATTTTTTTTAAATTAAAATACATTTTAAAACTAAAATACATTTTAAAACCAATATCAAATGCTATCCTCGTCCATCTTTTTGGCAAATTTCCCCCTTAGTCACCACGTTCCCTCTGAAACTCGTCCTTAAAAAAAAAAAAAAAAAAAAAGCTCATAAATTGTTTATTTCACCAAGGAGAGGAACAGAGATCAAATTGGAGCGAAAAAGCTCCAAAGCTCCTTTCAGCAAAAAAAAAAAAAAAGAAAAGAAAAAAAAAGGGTGCTTTAAAGCTTCTAACAATGGTGAAAGCGGTCGTCGGAGAGGAATCGCTGCTCAAACTTGCCGAAGATCGCCTTGCCCAATCCGCAATTCCTGCTCAGGTTCTCTGTCTCTCTCTCTCTCTCTCTATATATATCTATATATATCTTTCTCTTTCTCTCTCTAGGAAAACATACAATCGTCGCATGTTGAATTGTTCATCGTGTTTGAGTTCAGGTAGGGCTGGTGATTGGAAGACTCAGTTCGAATCTCGACAGAGGCTTCGTGTTCGATTTGGTCCCAACACCAGTCAACGATGCCGGAGAGCCTGCTTGTTCCCTCGTCGAACCTTCCAGGGACGACAAGAAGAAGGGATCCAAATCCTCCAAATCCCAGGCTCTTGATACTTCCTCTTTGGTCATCGACAAGGATTGGGTCGCCGAACACGCTCGTCAGGTCACTTTTCAACTGTAATTGTTCTTGATTACTAGAGGTTTTCTGGAAATATTCCCACTGGTTAATGTATTTCGTGGATGTTATGTTAATGAGTGTGTATATATATATATATATGTATGTATGTACGTATATGCTTTCAGGAGTCAAATCTCTAAATTCATCATTTCGAGATCGTTAATAGCACAAATCTCCCAAACTGTTGCGTTTCACCCTATGTTGTATATTCTAAGAATGTTAGTTTACACATATTATTTCACAAATCGTGTTAAAATTACTCTCTACATTTTACAAATTGTGTTAAAAATCTCCTCAAGAAATTGTGTCAGAAACCACCCATCTTGAAAGGTTTTGACATGCCTTGTAAGACGTTATGATAAGTATAATATTTCTGAAAACGCAAGGTGGAACGCAGCATTTCGATAGAATAAGGGGTAAGGCTTTTTTTTTTTTTTTTTTTTTTTGGTGTTGTATTTGGAGATTAGTTTTTTGTTGTTGTTATTGTTGTATTGGGCCTGTGGCTCCCACTTATTTGAGATAAATGAAAACACTCCCAAGTGTCGAACCCAAAGCTCCTAAGTCCTATCTATCCCCTCCCATCTAACCGGCTGAGCTTGTCCCAGTGGGGGATATTTAGGGATAAGTTGCTTCACTACAAAATTCACATTTTAATTTACTTGGTGTTGCTTGTTACGTCAATGTCTTTTGAAGTGTGCTTGATTTTTTTTACAAATCCAATTATGGGCTTTTAGGCTTTAGGTCACTTAATTCATCATTTGGATATAGTTATTTCGATGAAAAATCACAGTTTTGATTTTAGTTGCTGGATGTTGCTTGTTGATGTATATAGAAGAGTTTTTAATTTTATCCAATTGTGTGGTTTTAGGTTTCTAGAATGCTGTTGGGTGGCATGAAAGTTGTTGGGATTTATGTGTGGGTTGGCGATAGTGTGTTCAAGAATTCAACCATTATGCTTGGCCAGGTAACGAGTTGATGTTTCAGATGCTTATTTTAGAAAAGCTTTTAGCATTTAACTGGGGATACAGTGCTTTGATCTGGTGGAAATGATAAATAGATATTGCCCTGCTTGCCTTCTCAGTTTTAATGGATTAACTTGCTTTAAGTTTCAAATTTCACCATTTCCTAGAAGTAATATAGTATATCTTTGAAGTTAAGAGGTTATTTGAATTTGTGTTCCCTACAAGCATAAATTTATCTAGTACAAACTATTCTTATCTCTTGTAAGGTTTGTGGTGATGACCCTTTGATGGGCTAGTGAAAATTCATGTGTTTGCTGCCGCCATTTCTATTAATATTTGAAGGTTCACCTACATAGAGTAAATTACTTATTGTTAATGGAGTGGCCTTTGCAGACGGTTAAGGCTGTCGCAGATGCTGCACCACTCTCGGAGATTGATTTGGATGAAAAAATTCTTATTCACATCTGTTACAGTCCAAGGAGGTATTTTGAATTATTTTCTGTTCCCTCGATGCAAGCGTGTAATATTTCTGTTTAAGGAGCACACTGATGAAACATTTGTTTCATTTAGGTGGACATGTCGGAATTGTTCATTGGCTTCAAATATTACTTCAAGCAATCTACGACCTTGTGACTTTAAAATGGGAAAGGTTTTAAATTCTCTTCAGACGTTTAAGTGTGTATACAATTTTGATCTTAGGTAACATTTGCCACTATTACTCTATTATGCTATTTTCATGAATTGCATGTAGTTGTTAAAGGACTTTATTGTGTGGTAAAAGAAATCATCTATTTACAGCTAATGATATTAGTTGTTGGCCTTTTTCTTCTTCTTCTTCTTCTTTAGTATTTACCATGTAATTTCTTGCCTGTCTTGTTCTGTGATTGTAATCATGGTAATCATGCCATTTAGATTTTTTCTTACTGTAAGAGCTATGTTATCCCAGATTGCCCATTTACAAGAATGCATCAAATGTCCGAACCTTTACGGATGTTCTTCGTCATGCAATTTCGGTTCATGCCAAAGAGCTAAACAGTGCAAAAGCCATCATTGACGGAAATTTGGTGAGTAGCACTTCAATATCGAGCATCTGGACGTTCAATTTTTCTTTCAAATAGATTCCATAAATATTTTCAAGCCTTCCATTCGTTTGAAAAGTAGGTGAGCGTAATTGACCTCTTCTCATATGAAGTTTTCTTTGCCCTACAACTATAGGTTGTAAATGATGAGCCATGTATATCCGATGGTTTGCATGAAGTTGAATTGCTTTTACCATTCATGAAAGACGCTTCGGCTGAAGGTATATTGTCAAATTTGTTCACACTGGATTGCTTTTATGATGCTTTGACCGTCTCATAATTTAATTTTAACACTTGTCTATGTTTTGTAAGCAGGTATCCAAAAAGAAGTCACTGCTGTTATCACTTTTCGTGGCTCTGTATGTTCTTTTGCATACTTGAATTCAAAAGAACCAATTTTACAAGCTGTTGCCCAAATAAAGGTATTCAATTAGTTATGAATTTGACTCTGTTCTCTATTTTCTGGAACGGTAATCTTGGCTCAGCCGCTTAAGTGTGTTACATCTTCGTCACTAGAATTTTGTGCTGTTAAATGATTGGAATTTACGTTTTTCTTTAGCTAAAGAAAACTATTTGTTATTTATTTTATCAAGCGTGCTTGCTGTTCCTCCTCCGTTATTCTTTTTCCCTTTGTAAGCTAAAGCTGGTTCCTTGTTTGTAATTCCCTTACAAAGTTGAGCTATCCATTGCTAAGGCTCGTATTTTGTGTGACATTAAATTCTTCTCTGTTTTAGGAAGATATTATTTTCAGCCTGCAAAGTAGACTAGATATCATCTGTGACGAGGCAGATGGAGATGCAGATTCTAGTGATGCTGAAACCAGGGAAGCAAGTGATGGAATGTCTATGGAAAATCCTGTCTCCCAACTTTCTTTACACTTATTAAGGTGCGTTTTGTGGATGCAATGTTTATGTTTATAGCCAACACAAATGATGGAATGTCATTCTGACTATATTTGGTTGGTTCATTTTTAAACAGAAAAACTTGTAATATTTCGTTTCCCAGAAGAGTCTTTGTTCCTTGGTTGGCGGGCATGCTCGTATGCGACTATCTACAATCATCAGAGACGCTTGAGGTTTGTACTTCTGGAAATTCACACAACTACGCTTAAAGTGGAAGAAAATAGTTTTTGAATATACTTCTCTAGGTTGCCCTATTCTTGGGCAGGGAGAGGTCCCTTCTGTTTTACCATGTCATGTAACAGCATCGCCTTTAGTCACAGCAATTTTCTGATATAGCATTGCCTTGGTTTATTCTTACTTTTGCCTTTTTTGCACTTTTAGGTGGTACAAGATCATTGTAAAGAATTGTTGTCCATGGAAATGAAGTTTGATAGTTCGACAATATTGAAACCCGAGGTAGAAGCACCTGCCTTAACCGCTAGATCTTTTTGGGATGTGGCTGCACCCCTCGGGTCAGCCCCGGCATCCAGTTCTTCCTCAAATAGTAGTACACTTGAGACACAGAGAGGGGAATCTAGTTGGACGCCAGGGAAGTCTGCTAATATCAACTTCATACTCGCGGCTTTCTTCCTTCTCCTGTCTATCATTGTTGGTTTTGTTCTAGTTGCAGTCAAAAAATAATTGTTCGTTAATGAGTCCTCAGTTATTAAGCAAATGTGGGTAAGGTTTTGTTATTTATGCAGTCCATATTCGAATGGATTTTTTTTTTTAGTTTTTAGTTTTGTTATTTATCATTATTATTATTTTTTTCAAGTGTTCGCTTGTTGAATTTTAGAGTAGCAAGTAGCCTCCAAAGGGTTGGAAGTGGTTATTTCGAGTTGGTGAGTGCAATTAATACTTAGAAATTAAAATAGTGTTCTATAAACCTTTTAATTTGTCTCCAATGACACTATAATGAAATCAACCAAGTTCGTTTTAATATGGTCGTATACCAAAACTTCTTCATTTTTTAGAGATAATATTGGATGTATATATAAAAAAAAATGATTGACAAATGAAAAGGGACTATTGCAAGGTAATTCTGACGTTTCAATTATTTGAAAAAATCAACATTACATTTTCAAGTATCATCGTTAAAATTTGAAATATCAGCGTAAAATTCATCCCACTTCAAATTGCATATCATATGCCATTTTCTAAACCCAAATATCCAAAAAGTACACCAACTCCCCTGTTAGGATATCGCTCTTTCAATTACTTTGGGTTTATGTCTTCCCATAATATGTGTAGTCATAAAAGTTTGGAGAAATTTGTGACTTAAGAGATGTATATATGAATCACATCTCATATAGTTCTTTCAAGTAAAAAAAAAAAAAAAATCTTCACCATATACCTTTAGCCAACCTTTTATGAGCATCAACCAATTCTGTTTTAAGGATTTCTTCATCTGTCTCCTTACGGAAATACTTAACTCGGTAAGAGCCTAAAAGCCTATCTCATTTACTTATTGCAAAACATGATAATGATAACAGCAACAATAACATAGAAAACTTCTGTTTAAATAACAAAAACTCATATTGCAAGCTGTTTGCATCCCTCAAACAGCTTAATAACAAAGTAATAACGGCATATTTCGCCAAACACGTTGTCTGAAGGAAGCATCTTTACTGCTTAAAATGTGTAAATAAAAATTTGCTGAATTCCAGAGCCACATAAAAATACTAGACTCTGATTAATAATTACTTCTATGCTCCTTAGCTTTTGAGCTCAACTGCTCGAAGAAGTGTATAGTCCTCAAATTTCTTAACAGAGCAAGGAAGCTTACAAAGCTGTGAATAATTAAATTCCTAAAATAAATATTAATGACCCAGAAAAATCTCATCTAGGTTTCAGCTTTCCACTCCCCAAATTCAAATATAGGAGTGTCATAAAAATTGCTAAGGCTAAAAATCTTATATCTCGGGCATTTTAAATCAAGGACCATGTTTACTTATGTGCGCTCTTCTCTGGATGCTTCTCCCCTGCAACATCGCTTGGAAGATCCAGCCCGCGCGGTATTTTTCCAGGATAATTGGTAGTTGAAGAACCAGATCCCATTAAACTGCGCAGAAACATCTTTAAGAAACGAATATTTTGCAAAGAGGTACACAATAACTTACGGTTCTCTAACCAAACATGCTCACCTCCTATCAATAATGACCATTGAACGAAGCTCACAATTAGCAAAGCTGCAACCACATATTGAAATTCGTTGAATTAGCATAACAAACATGTAGCGATTTAAAGTTCAAAATGATCTTCGTGTTTGGATGATAGGCATAGACATAAGCATACATGAACGGTTCATTACTTACTGCGTGCATATCTCATTCTTCACTGTGGTGTGGCAATCATTGCCGAATTTGCTTAAAGTATGATGTAAGAATCCACTGTGGGAGATAATTGCAATCTCGTTCTCCTCACGTGTCCATAACCTGGTACAAACAAAAAGATGTCAGGTGTGAAATTGGATTTCATGTCATAGAAGAACATTGACACAGCATAATCCAAAATGGCGCGATGGCAAGAAAAGTGAGTTTGTTCAAGTTGGTCCAGAGAAAAGAGCAAAGGAAAGCCAAAAAGAAGAGTATGTTGAGTAACAAACAAACAAACAAACAAACAAAAAATAAATAAATAAAAGAACTTTTGTTTTGGTGTACCGATTGATCTTGGCCATTTTCCCATTCGTGGTCTGGATTTTTTTTTTTTTTTTTTTTTTCATTAAGCGATTATAAAGAAAAATTTATATAGTAATTCTATCAATAAGTGAATGAATGATGCATTGATAATGAAAAGGAGCTCACCAGTTTAGAAACTTTAAACCTCTCTGTGCAACTTCTTCATTTGTCTCTCTTACATCAGGCTTCCACAAAATGTCATCTTCATTTTCTATCTAAACAAGGTTTAAACCACTGTTAAATTTTTCACTACCAACCAATGCTAGAAGTGAGGAGAGAACTGATGGTACAGATGCATGCCCGCGTTACAAACAAATAACTAAAATAATGAATACTTACTAGTGAAAAATCTATTGCGGGGAAAAGAGGCCGATACTCGCTAATGCTTCTTCTCTTATCGCAAGGATGAACTCCCTACATAGAGGAGAACAAACAAACATGGTTAAGTGTAACTTGTTAGAACTAGGAATGACTAGACTCTATTAATTTATCTTTTTACACTAATTTTTTGGATATAAAGGAGGACGGAATGAAATTCACCAACCCAAATCAATTGTTGTGTTATGCTATATATTTAGATATAAAAAGTGGATGAAAGTAAAATACCAATTCAAATGCTAAAACAACCTTTTACAAGTTTGTAGTTACAGGGAACCATGATTCATCTTTCAAAATATTACAGCATTATGTATGACTGGTGTTTCCGGCTCTGTTAGTTCAAGCGCAAGCAAGCTATAAAGGTGATAAATCTGTTCTCTCTCTACATTTACTTTTTGCCTCAATAATACTTGTTAGATGTCGCATGACATACCAAATGTTCTCGGCAAAGCTCTACTGCTACAAATGGTGGGCAATTTAAACTTGTAATCGCAGGACGGTTACTGTTTCCTGCATTTGCCACCATAAGTGGGGGTGCATTTATCCCGTCTGTGTAGGCTCCGCCACCAAAAACTCCAACTGCTGTTTGCATGGTCCTACAACGCAATTATTGGTCAACAAGTGTCATATAGATTCAGCTGAAGTGGAAGTGTATAATTGAAGAAACAAATTCCAACATGGAAACAGAATTAAATAGCTCAAAAACAGAACAATAAGCAGCATGCACAAGTCAATTTAATTTCTCTCCAAACAGGTTAATTCTGAGTCCTTTTCAATGGACTTGGTTTAAATCTCAAAGCAAAAAATGTCGACAGCTGAACAAAAAAGTGAGAAATGTTTTAACTATGAATATTTCTTGTGATACTGTTCATTACGTGAGCTGTTACTATATGATTTGTTCTTCTCCCTAACGCTTTGTCAGGAAGCAGCTAATTTAAGTATGAGCAAATGCGTGAGTTTTTCTACTGTTTTCTAATGGAGATATCAACGATTTCACTTCACTTATTAAATTTCACATACTTGCTGTAAGTAAATCCTACTTATTGCAAATCAAGGACATGATAAATATTTTGCAACGGCATATGCATGTTCTAAATCTCGGCCTACCAAGATGCATTTTTGAGATGAGAGAAAATTAAAGACTAAAGTAAAATATCTCGTCCTCCATACTGAGATTATACAAGTTCCAACCAATAATATCAGCGGGGTTTATCAAGCTATAACTAACTTAACATCTGATTCACACCAAATAATTGTTGGTGAATAGTTCCAAAATGATAATTAGATTTGCTTTTAAATATAAGACCCGGTGAAGCACAAATTTCACATAGGGTAAAATGACAAAGGTGCTAAAAGAATCTCTAATTCCTATGAAGTAATACCTTAACAAAGGAGAACTGATGACTAGTTCAATTTTCTTGGAAAGCCCACGTGCTTGAACATGTTTGTGGAGATTATCAACCTGTTAAAATGCCACAAATATTTGTAAAAAAAAGTAAATAAATAAAAAATAAAAAATAAAAAAGAAAAACAAATTCACTGTACATACTTTTTTACCAGAGAATAATTACAACGTTTGGATGATTACCTGACTCCAGCCAAGAGGAGTAAGGTGGGCATCAAAGAGGTCATATGACAAGTAAGCATTGTAGTCTTTTTCTCCTTCAACGTTGTGAATTCCTTGAGCATGTCTCACCTGTATAAATATTAAAATTTTGTTTTTCATTAAAAAAAAATCTCCAATCCACAGAACCATAAAAGCAAAGAAATTCCGAGTTCATGACCTATTTCACAGATGCAATTATAACCATGCACATACCAGATGTATAGTTTTACAACGGTGCAATGGGTAGAGACTTTGACCCGCCGTGGAGTCCATTTCTGCGTCAGAACAGAACCCAAACACCAAAATAAACATATATATATATATAACTAAGAAAATATTCGCTTTTCAGAGAATGTACCAACGAATATCCATTTTTTTAAAAAACAAATCCAACAGTTAATACAGGAAAATTACGCAGAAAATCCGAATCAATGCCTGAACAAGCGTAAAACACGAAGAATTACCCAAAAAAAAAAAAAAGCAACTCATATATTCTATGTTAGGAATCACGAAAGAACAAAGCGAGCCACGAAACATAATATGCTCGATATATCAAATACATGACCACAAATCACGGGAAAAAAAAAAAAAAAAAGAACAGAGAAAATCGCTCGCAGCCACAGGATCCAAATCTCAAAATCGATCTTAAAAAATTCGAAGTCAGGAGCGTCCAACAAACCTGGAATCCTGGAGCCAAACAGAGAAGCAAAATGAAGAGAGAGAAAGAAAGAGAGAAGAGAGAAAGAGAGAAGATACCGGAGTTAGAGGAAGCGGAGAAGCAGATAACGGGACGGTGTCGGCTAGAGGAGAAAGCGAAAGAGAGATTTGAGGAAGAAGAAATGGTGGTAGGGGTAGAGCGGTAAATAAGAGGAAGAGGAGGGGTATATATAGAAGCAGAGTTCATGGCTGGTTGTCCGGTTGGGCGTGTGGGGGTGGGTTAAGAAGCGCGAGTGCCGAGGCGGCAGCTGACTGGTGCCTTTTTGGCGGTTGGCTTTTACAACGGCATACGTTTTGCACGCTGACGTGTCAGTCAAACAAATTAAAATTTTATGCAAATCTTGTTTAATCAATATGTTACATTATTAAAAAAAAATGAAAATTCTTTTAAGATATAAAAATCTATTATAAAGTATTTTAATTTTTTTTAAAAATATATAATATAAGATTATTAGTTAAATATTATTTAAAATATTAATTTTTAGCTAAAAGATTTGAATCTTAATCAAATTAAATATCACTAAGTCGTATCTTATTGAATATAGTTCTTTTTTCTTTTTATTTATTTTATTTTTAGACTTGTTTGGATAAGCGTTCATTTTCAGAATGAGAAAAATTTTTTGCAAAAAAAATAATTATTTTAAGTTATTGGTTTTACTATTTTCAAAAAAAAAAGTGTTTTATCATTTTTCTTATTATAAAAAAAGAAAAAGATTCGTTTTCCAAATATATCTTATACATTATATTTTTTGAAAATGAAATTCCAATTCTCTTATATACACATTTCTCAATATAATTCTTTCTCATTCCAAATAATTTTTTATTTTCAAAAAGAAAATTTTTTTACACTTCTAAAATACCATCTCATTCTTAAAAATAAAAAGATTTTTTATCTGAAATAAAAAAAATTTCCTTTTTAAAAATAAATCTCTCATCAAAATAAGATGTTTATATCTATCTAATAATATTACGATATATTAAGAAAAAAATCTATTTAATTAATAATATAATATTATATTAATTAAAAAATCAAGATAATTATATATATTATAATATTATTTAAAAAAATAAAGATGCAAATAAAAAAGACTATAAATAAATCTCACCTTGTCTATGATATGCTACAATTGCGTGTTTTACTAATTTTTTTTATTTTTTGAGGACAGGAAAAAATTAATTTAAAGAAAATAGAAAAAGGAAAGGGGGCTAGAGTTACGTGCTGAAAGGGTATTTTAACCATGCGGCGCACTTTAGAGCCCCCACCATTGGCTCGTAAGAGCCGGGAGTAACGGCGTATGATTGGAGGGGGATGGGATTCTGACCAGTTTGACTTTGATAGTCGTATGAAAATTTTTATTGTAATTTTATTGTGCGGTCAAAGTAATGTACATAATGGGCATTTGGTAAAATATTTTTTATTATAATTATAAAATTTTTGTCGTGGCTTTTAAAAATAAATAGGCGTTTAGTACAATTTTTTTTTAAATTATTATGAATATTAGAAGTGTGAGGAGAATGACATATTATATTTTTGTTGAATAAGGAGGCGTTTCGTAAACGCATTGTATTTTAATTGTATTTGAATGAAATTTATTTTTTGAATATTATATTTGATTGAAAAGTATTTGTTTTATATTTAAATGAAATGTTTGTTTGGATTAAAAGTATTTTAGAATTGAAAAGTTGATGTGATTGGTAAAAATAGAGATAAATAGTGGAGTTAAAAAGTTGATGTGATTGTTTTAAAAATATTTTGAATAGTAATTATTTTCGTAGCACTATTGTAAAATTTGTATTTGATGTAAAATTATATTACATTTGAATAAAATTAAAATGTAATTTTTTTACCAAACGACACCTAAGTATTCTAATATACATATTCGTTGTTTAATAAGTTCAATATTCATAATATTTTAAAACAAAATTATAAAAAATATATATAATTTTTATTTTATAATCCAAAAAAAATCTAAAAATAAATTATATATATATAAGATGATAAGTATTTTCTTTATAGAAAAAAAAAAAAAAAGATGATAAGTACTTTCTATTTGAGTTTGAGAGTAAGGGATTCGAATTCTGTATTTTTAGGTGAAATTAGATATAGTATTATTGTTAAACTATGTATATAATAAAGTTTTTTGTTTTAATAATGCTAAAATGTACTATAATTTGAAACTATTTTTAAGAGGAAAAAGAATTTATGTTTCAAATTAAAGGAAAAAGAATTTATAAATATTAAACAAGTTGAATGTTATTTTGCTATTAGTTATGGAGATAAGAAAAGTAGATATACTAAAATTATTAGTTATTGTTAAAGATATTTTAATAAATTTATATAATGATAATAGAAGTTGTTGTGCTGAAATAATCTTTGACCCTACTTCTAAAATTTTGTTGCATTACAGCCATTTTTATTTAATCTACTCGACAAAAGCAGTAGGGATAACCAAGCACCTTTAATCTATTATAAATTTTTTAATAATCTAAAAACAACCTCAGAAAACAATATAAGACTAAGAAGGAAGGGCGATACGGCCATGTGTACACTTTTACATCTTTGACCAAAATAATATCGGATTTGCATTATATTTTATTTTTTATAGAGAAAAGAAATAAACAACAATATAGTAGATAATTAAAATAAATAATAGATTTTTAAAATATTTGAAGTGAAAAATATATAATGAGCTTATTAGGTAAATTTTTTTAATTATTTTGTTGAAAAATGTTATTAGTACATGTTCTTTTTTTTAATAGAAAAGTGTTTACACAATTCAAGTTTATTTATTTTTTTTAAAGAAAGTTCTTTTGAAAATGTTTTTTTATAAAGTAAAGTTATGACATTAATCCTAAGCTTTTCTACTTTTTTTTTTCTTTGAGCAAAACATATGTTTTGTATCAATTTTGAGTTGATATTTTTTCAATGATAAAAATATATATTATCTTATCAATTAATAAAAGTTATAATATGTATTAAGAAAAAGGTGACAGTTTAAAGTTAATACAAAAATATATTAAAGTTTATGTTTCTAACCCTATTTTTGTTCTTATATGTATATTTGTAGTTTCTCCACTTTAGCTTGTATTTATGTTTGTATTCCGTTTAAGTTGTTTTTCGGCGGTACATTTTCATTAGTTTCATTTTTACAGAATTTGTTGTAACCTCTATTCGGCTAGTAACTATCTCTTAATTGATCGAAATATTCCATCGATTGTAAATGTATTTTTTAAAAAGAGCTTTGTTTATGTTCAGTTATATAATTGTCGAGAAATTTTTTTGTTATCAGGTCTGGGCTTATATCTTCCTTAATGAGCTTTATTAGATTTTATTGATAGAATCAGTTTTAGTTGAAGGTTATGTTTTTTATGTTTTTTATATCACATGATTGTTTTGTTTTTGATATTGATTATCATCATCTTCTTCTTTCGATTCTTTAATTTTTTTAAGTTTTTTTTTTAATTTTCTTTTCTGAAATTGGTTTTCCAAAAATGAATGAATCATTTTTTTTTTTAAATTATTAGCTTGGAATCTGGGGGTGATTTTGAATAATTAGGAAAATTTTGTTCTCTTTTTTGGGTTGAGTTTATATATTGTCTGGTGAAATTTGAAAGATTAGTATTGGGGTTGCAAGTGGTCTTGGAATTGTACAATGGGACCCAGACAATAGCCTCTGTTCCAAGTGCTGGTAAAATAGTAATAATAAATAATATCACCAGGATGTTATATAATACATCTTTCATGTATATTTGTACATGCAATATATTTGCATGTTACGTAATTAGTTAATACCGTGCTCTTCCTTTTTTGCCATTGTTTCTAGAAATTCCATTGGAAGCCAGATGTATTATTGATGTGAGTGTTTCAATATCAGCCCAACTCTTCTCTGTGTGTGCTTGTTTGTTTGTTTTTAATATATATATAGATAATATCAATTTGTTCATATATACACACACACATGCTCATTTCTGTAAATGATGTTTGCCAATAAAAAGATTGGTCCCTCATTGGTTAGCAAGGCAAGATTCTCTTCCCAATATACACACACATGCTCATATCTGTAAATGATGTTTGTCAATAAAAAGATTGGTCCCTCATTGATTAACAAGGCAAGGTTCTCTTCTCAATAATATTCTGAATGTTTCTTTAACATTCATTTTGAATACATATAGATACATTCTTAAACAATCTTTTTTAAATATACATTAATACGATAATCAGTTGATTCAATATAACATCTTTCAATCATATATATCCTTTGTATAATAGTTTTAAATAGTATCATTTTATACATAATTTTACATAAAATTATATTGTAAATTAACTATTTATTACATATTTCAATTAAAAAGTATTGAGAAAAAATATTGGGTTTTACTAATAAATCGCTATCAGAATATGACAAATCTCACGTAAATTTTTAGTAAGTAAAAACTAAAATTCATAGGAAAAAAATAAGATTATTGTTTGAATTTATATTCAATCAAATTTGGTCCAGATGCACTAGAGGAGCGTCTATGTCCAATCGATTGTTTGTTTGTTAATAAAATTCAGTTCGCTCACCTTAATAATATATATATTTTTTCTTTCTAGAAACAAACCTTTTGGTATTGTAATATTTCTTCCTCTTTCTTGACTTAGCAAAGAGCTTTTTTTGTGTGGAATTTAGGACATGAAAAAAGCTCTTGAGCTTGTCAACAGTGTTATTGATGATAATGGATACAAGGTTAGTACTTTCTCTTTATGCTTTTTTCTTTTTTGGAATCTTTTTAGAAATAATAACAATAACTAGGGAAAAGATTAAAAGGTGTGCAAAATTGCTTCCCAAATACTATTTTAGGTTCTCATTGGAGTGGATGTTGCCGCATCCACATTTACATCTTCGTCTGAATCTGACGAGGTTTATGGACTTAATAATAAATCCCACCTCCTCAAGTTAAAGGATGACGGAGATGGTTTTAAGAAGGTGTTGAATTCCTTTGTGAGCGAGTATCAGTTGGCATCAATTCTCGATCCATTTGGACGAGATGACTTGGTGCTCTACTCCAAACTAACCAGAGAAGTTGGACAAAAACAAGTAGAGATCATAGGAGAAGATGGACTAATAGAGCACACCAACCTTAAGGTATACTATAGTTGCTCAATGCTCTTAATTTGATTAGAAAATAATTGCATTGGGTGGTCCAAACTTTCCTCTGTACGTATGTTATGTTTTCAGAGCCTTAACTCGGCAATTGAAAAGAGAACTGGTAATCCTCTTCTTCTCAAGGTATGTATCTTCTGGGTCCTAGATAAGAGGTTTATGAGAAGTAAAGTTAATTTCTCTTTCAAAATTTTGGTCAAAGATGAACCATATAGGATCTGTGACCGAGTGCATTGCAGCTGTGGAAATGACCAAAGAAGCTGGTTGGAGCAGGATTATGGGAGTTGATTTTGATAAAATTGTATTGTTGTATATTTTTATATAAAAAAAAAGAGTTTCTTTACTATTTATAATATTTAATATGATATGAGTGTTAAACTTCATTGGAATTGACCCCCCTCTTTCTTTTTTGATAGTTCCTCAAGATTGACCGTGCCAATGCACCACTCTATGGGGGAAAAAAATTCCGAGACTCGCTTAAAGAGGATTTGATGTGAAACTAGATTGGATATAGGAATTTAAAATGGGGAAGTTGTACAATTATTCAAGCATAACATTTGATAGCCTTAGAAGTAGATAGCATTTTTCGTTGTCATTATTAGTTAATAGCATGCTGACTTTTATTATCATTACAAGTTAATAGTATATTTATCAGATTTTATTTATGAATATATGCTTATATATATTACTTCTTAGATTATGAACCTACTCCTCACAATCATTATCTAATTATATGTCCGTGACGTATATCCAAGATTTCTTTACTATAGTTTACTATAGCTTCTTAATATGTTCACTTCCAAGTTACCTCTGTTTATTAACCAATCTGACTTGAGATCTTGGTCCGTTTTTGGGTTACAGTTTTGGACTAATTGCAAAATTTCTACGCGCGAGCGCATATATCTATAAATGGTACTACTAGGGTTGGTACATGTAAGATGGTAATTTAGAATGAGTAAGCACCGTTTTCATCAACCTCTACCTAAAAACGACATTGAACATCTCTCTCTCTCTCTTAATGGCGTCAGCCTTGGAGCTTGTCCGGGGCTAAAACGAACCCTATAGGATTGGCGACCAAATTGATGACATTTCGCCAATTGAGGAGGTCCATTCTGAAAGTGTCGAACGAGTCGAACGATATTGACCCGAGCCTGCTAGTGATTCCTGGGGCTTATCTCCTGCGTCCTCCTACCCTTCCTCAACACCTTCATATACGAATTGGTGACCTCATTTATATTATTGCAACAATTTATTTATTATTAATATTCTTGCAACCTTTCATAAATATTTCCGCACGTCAATGTTTTAACTATGTGTTTGCTGAACAGGGAGATATATATACAGTTCCGATCTTCTTACAAGGCAAAGCAAGACATACACACGAGAATGATAAAAAAGTACGGAAACATTCCTTACTGGTAGTTTCATTTGATTCTTTTGGTGTCAGTGATACTGTCACTCACACTGTGTATCTTTAAGAAAGACGAGATTCACTTGCCATGGTAGGGACTCATTTTTGCATCGGGGTTTGCTCTCTTTATTACCCTCCCGCTCTGCTTTATAAGTGCTACTACAAGCCAAACGTTGTGTTCCAAATCCAACCTATAACTTTCTGCAGAATTGTTGTAAAGTATTGAAATTTTGGATTAGCTAGTTCACTGAACATTTGAACATTTTACCTGATGCTCGTTGACTCTTTTTTTTTGAAGACTAAACATCATCGGAATACCTAATCGGGTTGATATTCCACGGGAAACCGATAGCTAACGTGTGTTTCAAGACATACGGGTGTATAAATGTTAGCCCCGTAGTGGCGTGGGGCGCAAGGTGGCTTGGTTGGTTAAGGTTCGCCACCAAGACCACCGATCGAGATGCCAAGGCATGCCATGGGTTGGCAGGGCCTTGGGTCGAACCGGGTTGGCTAGGAGGGCTGACTTAGTGGCAATGTGCGTGGGATGGCCCAATAGGCGTATGCTGATGGCCCTGAATAGCTTGGGTGGCTATGTGAAGGACCCTAGTGGGCTAGATGGTGGCCCAAGTCCAGTATGGTTGCGAGACCCATTCAGATAACACGTGGGGGTGGCGGTTACCAGCACTTCCCAATCGTTGGTCGGTTAAGTGTGCGGATCTGAAAGGTGGGTGCGAGTCAGACGGACGGGTGGCACGCTGCGAGACAAGACAGCGAGGAGTGGCGGTTACTTGGTGTAACCGCACGCCGAGGTGGCCAGTGCTGGATGTGCCAGCACACTGATGGCGGTTTGCTCTGTGCGAACTGCCTTGTATGCCTTTTATTTCCACGCCTATGGTAGAGACATGGGGATGTCATGATCCTGCACTGATTGTAAACATTGGTGTTCCTTATTAATGAGATTAAACATGGTTGGGTGGGATTGCCCGTAATATTGTGCCTTGTGTTTTGCGTGTGTGTGGGTTTCTATGTGATTCCTTATCGTTGCCGATACTCTGTGTGTATGTTGCGTTGGTTCGTTGGCTGACTAAGTGTGGGTCACTTAGGCCATCACAGGGGTGACACTTGAGAAAAATTGGTGTCTAAATCTGACCCCGTGACAGTTTGGTATCAGAGCCTCGGTTCGGTCAGGAGACAGGTCCGTTTACACTGGCCATGGATGAACTAAAGCGTCGGATTGCTGCGTTGGAAGACTTTGTGGGTCCTCCGACAACCGATGATGCGGTGAGTTTGTCATTGTAAAATGAACGACTACGGGAACAGATTTTAATCTTGAAATCTGCCCAGCGGGATGCGGCCAAAGATGTTGAAAACCGGTTCAAGTCCTTCCTCGAAGATTTCGCTGAGTTTGTTGAGACCGTCCAGGCGAACTTCAAGGATGTGGACACCGAGATTGGCATTTTGAAGAGGGCAGTGGGCTCTCTAACTCGGTCTGAGGGTGCTGCAGGTTCGAAGGTGAAAGTTCGAGAACCGAGTTGCTTTAATGGTACTCGGAATGCAAAGGATCTTGAGAATTTCCTTTGGGATGTCGAGCAATATTTCAAGGCAGCTCGTGTGCCTGAGTTGGAACAGGTTACTTTCACAAGCATGTACTTGTCGGGTGATGCTAAACTTTGGTGGCACACTCGAATGGGAGATGATGCGAGCGCTGGCAGGCCAAGGATTGAGACGTGGGCGACCCTTAAAAAGGAATTGAAGGATCAGTTCCTCCCATATAACACTGCATGGGTGGCTAGAGAGTCACTTGAAAAGTTGAGGCACACCAGTACGGTTAGGGAATACGTGAAGGAATTCAGTTCGTTGATGCTTGACATCAAGAACATGTTGGAAGAGGACAAGTTGTTCAACTTCTTGTCTGGTTTACAGCCTTGGGCGCAGGCTGAATTACTTAGGCAGGGTGTGAAAGATCTCCCTACTGCCATTGCTGTGGCAGATAGTCTGCTAGACTATAGGGTCCCTGGTTCGTCTTCGAAGAACAAAAAGAGAAACAGCAGTAAGAAGAATAAATCCGGTGGGAAGGACGGAAAGAAACACGATGGCCAAAAGAAGAAACTAAGTGACGGGAAAAAGAGTGGGGGTGAATCCTCGGGTAATAAGAACAAGGGCTGTTTCTTGTGCAACGGTCCCCACATGGCCAAGGATTGTCCCAAGAGAGAAAAGTTGAATGCACTATGTACCGAGTCGAGTGATGCCGAGACAAGTGAGATGCCTCGAATGAACCCCTTGCAATTGCTTAATGCCCTTACGACGGAGAAGCAGACTCAGTTCAAGGGTTTGTTGTATGTGAAGGTGCGAGTCAATGGGCAGGAGGTGAAAGCGATGATAGATAGTGGTGCAACCAACAATTTTGTGTTTCAACGTGAAGTTGATAAGTTGGGACTCACGGTGACAAGGAATTCCAGCAAGCTGAAGGCTGTGAATTCAGAGGCGAAGCCCATTCAAGGTTCTGCAGCGGCCAGCCTCATTGTCGGTTCTTGGGAAGGCGAGATCAACATGATGGTTGTTCCTCTCGATGACTTCGAGTTGATCCTTGGAATTGAGTTTCTGGTTAAGGCCAAAGTTTCTGTGGTGCCCTATCTATGTGGTATCTTTATTGGTGATGAAAGTTCACCATATTTTGTCCAAGCTGAGGGACAGAACAGTGGCAAGGGAAAAAAGATTGAACTGCAATCTGTCAAGCAGTTCAAGGCTGGAGTGAAGAAAGGCCAACAGGCATATGTGGCTGCCCTGATTGAGATCAAGTCCGATGTCCTAGTTGAGGTGCCCGATGTGGTGGGCGATGTTTTGGAGGAGTTTGTGGACGTGATGCCTCCAGAGCTGCCTAAAGAACTTCCTCCACGCTGTGCGGTGGATCACAAAATCGAGTTAGAACCAGGTGCTAGACCCCCAGCGAAAGCTCCATATCGGATGGCGCCTTCAGAGTTGGTAGAGTTGCGGAGACAGTTGGATGAGTTACTTGGAGCAGGTCTCATTCAACCATCGAAAGCCTCTTATGGTGCCCCGGTCTTATTTCAGAAGAAATAGGATGGTTCGATGCGGATGTGTGTGGACTATCGCGCGTTGAACAAAGTCACGGTGAAAAACAAGTATCCTGTTCCTAATGTGTCTGACTTGTTTGATCGGCTATCCAAAGCTACCTACTTTACGAAGCTGGATTTGCGATCGGGTTACTGGCAGGTTCGTGTGGCTGCAGATGATGAAGATAAGACTACCTGTGTGACGAGGTATGGGTCTTTCAAATTTTTGGTGATGCCTTTTGGCTTAACCAATGCCCCTGCTACGTTTTGCAATCTGATGAATGATGTGCTATATGAGTTCTTGGATCGATTTGTTGTGGTTTACCTGGATGACATTGTGGTCTATAGTGAGACTTTGTCTGACCATGTGGGTCATTTAAGACAAGTCTTCATGAAGTTTAGGGAACACAAGCTTTATGTGAAAAAGGAGAAATGTGAATTCTGTCGCCAAGAGGTGAAATTCTTGGGACATTGGATCAGTAGTGGGCAGATTCGAATGGATGAGAAGAAGGTACAGGCAATCGTGGATTGGCCTACTCCTTCGAAGGTGACTGATTTGAGATCGTTTTTGGGACTTGCTAATTACTATCGTAAGTTTATCAGGGGCTATTCTAAGAGAGTGAACCCGCTGACAGACTTGCTTAAGAAAGACCAAAAGTGGCGTTGGACAGATGAGTGCCAGGGGGCATTCGAGAAGCTGAAGCAAGCTGTTGCGTTTGAGCCGATTCTTAAGTTGCCTGATTTCGAGAAGCCTTTTGAAGTGATTACTGATGCCTCTGACCGTGCTATTGGGGGTGTGCTAGTGCAAGAGGGACATCCGTTGGCATTTGAGAGCCGAAAGTTGAAAGATTGTGAGCAAAGGTATTCGGTCCACGAGAAAGAGATGACTGCGGTGGTGCATTGCCTTGATGCTTGGAGGCACTATCTCTTGGGCACGAAGTTCACTGTCTTGACGGATAATGTGGCCAATACTTACTTCAAGACACATAAGAAGTTGACCCCTAAACAAGCAAGGTGGCAAGAGTTCTTAGCAGAATTTGATTTCGTGTGGGTACACAAGCCTGGGAGGCAGAACCAGGTGGCCGATGCATTGAGCAGGAGGGATGTTCAAACATACATGGCTGCGTTGTCTGTGGTGCAGTCAACGTTTCTTGATCGAGTAAAGGAGCAGGCTATGCTCGACACAACTTACCTAAGGCTGATGCGGGAGGTCAGCGGGGGTGTGGTGAAAAGATACCGAATCGAAGATAATCTGTTGTATGCTAAGGGTGACAGATTATTTGTCCCTAGCGGAAGGGGACTGCGGCGGGAGTTGCTACGAGAAACGAATGACCCTAAATGGGCAGGTCACCGCGGTGCAGAAAGAATGTTGGCTTTGTTGGATAAGTCTTATTTCTGGCCAAAAATAGGTGAGGATGTTGAGTTTTACGTGAAGACGTGTATGGTATGCCAGCAAGATAAGTTGGAGAAACAACGTGTAGCGGGATTGCTACAGCCTCTTCCTGTTGCTGAGAAACCATGGGAGTCAATCTCCATGGATTTTATTGTGGGATTTTCGGAGGTCAAAGGAATGAGTTCGATTTTAGTTGTGGTTGACCGATTCTCGAAGTATATTAATTTCATTTCTGCACCAAATGCATGTCCAGCCGAAGTTGCTGCAGAATTAATTTTCAAGCATGTGGTGAAAATTTTCGGGTTGCCAAGAGACATTGTCAGTATAGGGATTCTCGATTTACAAGGCGGTTTTGGACTGCTTTGTTCAACATGATGGGATCGGAGTTGAAATTCTCCACGGCCAATCATCCCCAAACGGATGGGCAAACCGAGAGAATGAATCAATTGCTGGAGGAATACTTAAGGCACTATGTTAGTGTAAGTCAGAGGGACTGGGCTGATTTACTTGATGTCGCGCAGTTTTACCACAATCTGCACAAGTCCTCGGCCACGGGAATGAGTCCTACAGAGTTGGTGATGGGCCAACAACCTCTGACTCCTCATGAGGTAGCCAAGCAGAAGTCCCAAGGGAGTTGCCCTGCTGCGTACGGGTTTGCACGGGACAAGACTGAGCTACTGGAGCTGGCGAGAGACAATCTGGCTAAGGCTGCCAAGAGAATGAAGAAGTATGCTGATAAGCATCGTAGGCTGTTAGAGTTCGAGGTGGGGGATAGAGTGCTGCTGAAACTTACCCCACAGATTTGGAAAAAGGTGACAAGCGCGAGGTTTCACAAAGGGCTAGTTGCAAAATATGATGGTCCTTTTGAGGTGGTGAAGCATGTGGGAAATGTTGCCTATCGATTAAAGCTGCCTGAGCGGTTGAAGATTCACCCGACGTTTCATGTGAGTTTTCTGAAGCCGTACCATGAGGATGGTGAGGGTAGTGATCGGACTCGACCTAAATGGGCTCCTCCAACAATCTGAGTTGAGTTTGATAAGGAGATTGAGAAGATCCTTGATCACAGAACGTTGGGGGCGAGCAAAAAGAATTGGAGAACTGAGTATTTAGTTCAGTGGAAAGGCAGTAGTGTTGCCGATGCTACATGGGAAAAGGGGGTTTCCTTGTGGCAGTTTGAA
Organism: Antiaris toxicaria; assembly: GCA_035233585.1. Taxonomy (NCBI): domain Eukaryota; kingdom Viridiplantae; phylum Streptophyta; class Magnoliopsida; order Rosales; family Moraceae; genus Antiaris; species Antiaris toxicaria. Next base: position 3,533,626 of record CP141160.1, read on the forward strand.
GATCAAGTAAATGCTTACTTGAATGACCACCCGACGAGGACGTCGGTTTCTTCCGATGGGGGTGGTTTGTTAGCCCCGTAGTGGCATGGGGCGCAGGGTGGCTTGGTTGGTTAAGGTTCGCCATCAAGACCACCGATCGAGACGCCAAGGCATGCCATGGGTTGGCAGGGCCTTGGGTCGAACCAGGTTGGCTAGGAGGGCTGACTTAGTGGCAATGTGCGTGGGATGGCCCAATGGGTGTATGCTGATGGCCCTAAATAGCTTGGGTGGCTATGTGAAGGACCCCAGTGGGCTAGATGGTGGCCCAAGTTTAGTATGGTTACGAGACCCATTCAGATAACACGTGTGGGTGGCAGTTATCAACGCTTCCCAACCATTGGTCGGTTAAGTGTGCGGATCTGAAAGGTGGGTGCTGGTCAAACGGACGGGTGGCACGCTGCGAGACAAGACAGCGAGGAGTGGCGGTTACTTGGTGTAACCGCACGCCGAGGTGGCCAGTGCTGGATGTGCCAGCACACTGATGGCGGTTTGCTCTGTGCGAACTGCCTTGTATGCCTTTTATTTCCACGCCTATGGTAGAGACATGGGGATGTCATGATCCTGCACTGATTGTAAACATTGGTGTTCCTTGTTAATGAGATTAAACAGGGTTGGGTGGGATTGCCCGTAATATTGTGCCTTGTGTTTTGCGTGTGTGTGGGTTTCTGTGTGATTCCTTATCGTTGCCGATACTCTGTGTGTGTGTTGCGTTGGTTCGTTGGCTGACTAAGTGTGGGTCACTTAGGCCATCACAGGGGTGACACTTGAGAAAAATTGGTGTCTGAATCCGACCCGGTGACAATAAGCATGGTTCAGGCTATTTCCTTTCTCGACAATTTCAAGCTCGGTCATTACCTGAAGATTCCTCCTATATTTCCATGTTTATTTTTCAGGTTTGCCTTCTCGATAACCACCACATGAGTAATAGAGTTTGTTAATTTTTAGATTTTAGTATTTTCTTCGTTACATTTTAGAAAAATTCCATATCCTCATAATTAACTCTATTAATGTTATACATCAACGGACCTCAAATAACATGTTTATTAACTTTTAAAAGAAATTTTATTGTTTGTTTGAATGAGTTTAATAATAAATTATAAATAATAAATATTATAGGTAGCAGAAGAGTCAGTCTATTATTTATATATGAAATTCAATTTCTAATAGAGGCAAAATGGGAAAAAAATGTAAAGATTTTTAGGGTTAAAATTGAAAAACTAAAGTCTAAAATTCACTGGGGCATTTGCTCTCACTCGGTCCGTTGCCATGTTTAATATTGTCTCTAAACATTGTATTTAATCGAACCGTGATGAAAATATAACGTTCCAAAATCATTTATTGTCAAAGAATTTTCCCTGCAAATATCTAAATCACTTCTAATTTGCTACTACTTTACTCCTATGTCTATGTAGGGCATTGGAACCATACCAGCGGGAACCATCAGCATTGGAGTCACATGGTGGCAACTTCAAACAGTTGAGAACATATTCCAGGACAAGCTCATCCCTCCAAACAGTCCAGGGACATGTCCCGAAGACCGCCTTTTCTTTAATGGATCGGTTTTCTGGGGTCTTGTGTGCCCCAAGAGAACCTTTAGCAACTCAACTGGTCCTACTCCTACTTCTACTTCTTCTCCATCCTCATAGGCGTGATGGGACCTTTGATAGTGTAACTGCTCCACAAGGCATTCCCACCCCAGAAACGGATCAAACTCGTTAATTTCCCCCTTCTTTTTGGAGCAACAGCCGCTACACCATGGGCCAGACATTGAACTTCAACTGCTGGCTAGTTGTGGGGACGATCTTCAACTTCTTCGTTTTTAGATACAGAAAGAAGTGGTGGTAGAAGTACAAATATGTGCTGCCAGCTGCTTTGGATGCAGGGCTGGCGTTAATGAGCGTGCTTCTCTACTTCTCTCTGACTATGGAGGAGGGAGTGTCTCGTGGTGGGGCGCAGGCGGTGAGCACTGTGAAATGGCTACCTGTCCAGCGGCCAAAGAGATTGTTGTTCATGGCTTACCTGTGGTTTGATTCGTGGCTGTTTTGCGTTTTGCAGACCTACATTTGCTATTAGAAAAGGACGTTTTGTGTACATCTGTAATAGTTGTGTTGTGTGGGTTCTGAATAGATAGACAAAAAATAAATAAATAAATAAATAAATAAAAAGGAAGCCACATGGTGCTAATTGGGCCGCTAATAGTTATGATTTGAATGTCATGTGACAGTTAAAGAGGAGGTTCGTGCTTTTAATAAAAAATAAAAATATATATATGCTTTATTTTTAGCTCCAAATTAATATGCCTCTGTTTTTATGTTTGTCTTTAGAATTTTCTGTATATAGCACAGGCCAAATGCTACAAGTTCATCATCATACATCAGCTGATACAACTACTAATGAAATATAGCATAGTGCTCGTTGTACAACTAATAATTAGGATCTATACATTAGTGAGTTGTGTCTCGTGGTAAATCCATATTTGACTGCATAACAAAATAAAGAGTTAAATTACTCCATTTTAAGTAAAAATAAAATAATAGAAAAGAACTAAACTTGTGCGAGTCAAGACTCGACTAATACTTTAGTCCAAAACCTCTCTCGTTATGCAAGTCCTTAAGAGACTCTCTTCATATAGAGTGATCCCCCATTATCAAAATACAGTGATTTTAAAATGTTTGCTTGACAATGTTAACTCACAATTCTTCACAATAAAAAAAATACAGAATGATATCTTAAATTTGCCAAGGCAATCAGAAAGTAAAGCTAGAAATCTTGAAGAAACTAGGCTACAAGGATTTCCTTTTTCTTTGCCGAAATTTTCTTAATTCACTCAAAAGCACCCTTGTTTGAATGCTCAGACCCTGTCAAACTGCAAATTAAGCGATCGGAACTCGGAAACTCTTGTGTATTATCAAATATTTTTACAGGAGCTAGAAAATATAACTTCAAGATTTTGAAGGAAATTCCAAAGCTCTCACCTTCCATCAACGATAACCACCGAGTGAAGCTCACAATTTGCAAACCTACAACCAGATGATCACAAGTTTTCAAGATATATGAAATTGGGTTATGGGAATATTTCTTTACAAACATGTTCAGTAATAAATACGAGGTAATTTCAATTGAAATCCAGATTTCATGTCTGAATCGCCTGTCCATTTGTCTAGCACACTAACAGGGCAAAAAGACAAATAAATACAACTTACTCTGTACGTAGTTCACTTTTCTCCAAAGGATGGAAATCACCAGCAAAAGCTCTCAGGGTCTGAGATAAGAATCCACTGTGAGTGACAACTGCAATTTCCTTTTCTTTTCTTGTCCACAGCCTGCAGTTTCAATTCATTATGTCATGGCTTTTTTAGTCATTCAGATAATATGGCTTTTTTAAGCAAGGTAAGAAGTGATGAGAGTATATCTAGAGATTACCAGTTCAGAAACATCCGTCCCCTAGCTGCCAGTTCGTCATTGTTCTCTCTGACATCCGGCTTCCACAATTTATCTTCATCACTTTCTACCTAAACAAAGTTTTTAACTACTAATTTGCTCCCGCAACATATCGATGAAATCAACCTTTCATTGAACTCGAGAAAAATTTAATAAGTAAATCTCATCGGTGAAAAAATTATTACTTGCCTGTGAAAAATCAATAGCAGGAAAGAGAGACCGAGACTCGCTGACACTTCTTCTCTTGTCACATGGATGAACTCCCTAGAATTCAAACGAGTCCTCATAAATACAAAGATACAAATCCTTTTTCTTTTTTTCCTTTAAGAAAGTTTGTTTGAAAATGTCACTTCTATTGGCATTTATAATCGGCTTAAAAAAAAAAAATTTACCAAACGTTCTCGGCAGAGCTCTACAGCCATAAATGGCGGGGAATTCAGACTTGAAATTGCAGGGCGGCCACTGTTCCCAGCATTTTCCACCATCAGAGTAGGAGCTACATTTGCGACGTTGTTTTTGTGTGCTTCGCCACCAAAAACCCCTACTGCTGTTTGCATGGTCCTAAGAAAAAGGATGCAATCAATAATAATGAGCGCTACTGGCATTTTGTTTGTGGTTAAACATTTTGGAATTCCAGTATATATTTTGACATTTTACATCATTATCTGCCCTTTTATGAGCATACATTAATAGCGTTTCCAGAAATTTGATTTAAAAGTATTAGAGGGAATTTGGATGTAGTCACATTGTTGAACAATGTTAAAATTTTGTGTTCTCTTCTTTCCTTTTATTTCTTCTTTAATTTGTCATACGCTCTCAAAATGCTTAATACTCTGACGACGTTCTAGTCCTCCATGGTTGATGCCTCTATTTTCTTCCCTACGCTTAACGATATCCGAGTTTTATCATTCCAACGAGCAACATTTAGCTTTTGGTCACCACTTCCAACTATTGTCGACCTCTCGTTCCCCTTGCACCTCGCATCCTATGCTCTATCAGCCATATCGATCCCTTCTATTACGGTTTAAGATTGAAATATCCATTTAGAGTTCCAGATTACGCGGTTTATCGGAGAAAATTGACTTTTTTCGGTATACACGTAAAAGGACTAAGTGAACTCCTAAATAGGATCAAATGGACCCTACTAAGTGGATTCTTATCCACTCCTCCGTGAATTATAATAGTGTTTTTATTTTGTCTTTTTTCATAACTTTTATTATTCTAATTCTTTTTAACTTCTCAAACAAATATTTATAACTTTTACTATTAATTTTTATTATTACAATTATCTTTAACTTCTCAAACAAAGGTTTCAATTATCCTTCTATGCAAACCTTAAGTTATAATTTCTAAACAATTATTAATTAAAAAAAAATTTACAGACGTTTAAAAACTTCCTACTAAATAATTATTAATTAAAAGAGAATTTATGGACGCTTAAATGGCTCCTCCTAAACAATTAGTAAAGTGGAATTTGCCATAATGATTACTTTTTTTTAGTATATATATATATATAGATACACACACCAAGACAAATATACATCTCATTGACATTTAGCAAAGAAAAAAAGAAAAAAGACACACACAAACATCCTATTAACTGATCCCAAGAGAAAGTTGACTTTTGTATCTACTTGTATTATTTTTAATTTTTAATATAAGATAGAACATTAATTAGCTTTCGGTAAGTTGTAATTGTAACCTGTAAATACAGACAGTGTTATTTATTAATAGGTATCTCTTTTTTTCCTTAATTTAAAGATGTAATTACATAGTTAAATCTTCATCTTTTTTTTTTTTTCTTCTTTAATATTCAACGAAAAGATCATCATAAGTCACGCCTATCGTAAAATTATCAAACTAAGGGGGCATTTGGACAAAATTTTTCATTTTAATTTTACTCAAATGCAATACAATTTTACACCAAACACAAATTTTACAACAGTTCTACGAAAATAATTACTATTCAAAATGTTTTTAAAACAATCACATCAACTTTTTAACTCTACTATTTATCTCTACTTTTACCAATCACATCAACTTTTCAACTCTAAAATACTTTTCATCCAAACACACATTTCACTCAAATACAAAACAAATACTTTTCAACCAAATACAACATTCAAAAAACAAATTTCATTCAAATACAATTAAAATGCAATACGTTTACCAAACGCCCCCTAAACCCTTTTCACAGCTTGTGTATCAACTTCACGTTTTCCTTAAATCCTAAGCTCCAAATTTTAGGCATAAGTTCTAGAATTAGTGCAAGTAAATTTCATTTTTCATTCTGCAAAAGGCGATTCAAACAAAAAAACGCGGAATATCGAATATCGAATATTCGACAAGGAAATGAACAAGCCGGCATTGGTTAAATGAACAACACCGAAATAAAGACATTCATCCCAATAATCACGGCTCACATGTATAAACGATGTTATAACAAAGTTGATTACGGCACTTTTTTAGGCAATTAATAAAATAATTGTAGATGCACCACAGTGATATGAATCTGCGAAGCATTCAAAATCATAATGTATTATATATATATTGAAAAGGCGCATTTTATGAATGTACTTTTAGTTTACGATTTGTGTTACGAAATTTCATATTATTATTTTTTAAATAAATAGGTTTTTTTTTTACAATTTTAATATTTTATTTACTTGAAATAGTTAAAGAGTTAGAAGTCATGTGCTTTGAGATAATGTAATTTATTTTTAGGTTGTAATCTATTTATTAATGATCAAGTTATCTAGTGAAACTTGGAATGATTACCTTTAATATTTTGTTACCTCGAGACGTTTGGATTGTTTAAATTTATGAACTGAGATTAATGTAGGTCACAATTCTCAAAAATGAACTTATTTTTATTAAGGTTTCGTTTGGTACATATATTGTATTTGTATTACGTTTTAAATACAATATATTAAATGTAATTTGTATTTAAAAGAAAAGTATTTATATTACATTTCAATACAATGTGTGTTTAGGTGAAAAGTATTTTAATTATATTCTAATAATAAATATGTGATATGATGAGTAAAAATAAAGAGAAAAAGAATATGTGATGTGATTAGTAAAAGCAATAAAAAAGTGAAATAATGAATTGTGGTTATATTGGATTTAAAATGTAATGTGATTGATATTTGAATAGAATATTTTTGTATTTTGATGAAAATTACATTGTATATGAATACAATGCGAATGCAATATTGCAAACAAACAGAGCGTAATTTTTATTTTTATTTTTTTTCCTAAAGGACACCACTCCTTTCTTTTTTTTTTTTTTTTTTAATTACTTATCATAACAATATAGCATTTTGGAGGAATCTAATTAAGAGTGTAAAAGTTGTTAGTACCTAAGCAAAGAAGAGGTGATGACCAATTCAATTCTCTCGGAAAGACCAGACGCTTGGACATACTTGCGCAGATTATCAACCTGCGCATTAAAATAAATAAAAATAAATGCCGGGTGTCTAGCACAATTAAAATACTATTTCTACTACTATAATGTCTTCCAATATAAATTTCTCAAAATATTAATGTTGGGTGATCTTTTACTCAACTACGGAAGCTCACTATTCCATATGTATGAGGACACGTGTTAAAACAACTATTATTAGCCCATTAAATTATTTAAAAAATTGACAAACTAACATAATATCAAGAAATTCTAAAATCAAATCCCTATAATTATACTATTTATATTTTTTTATTAATTATTATCATGTGTTAAGTTTTCCGTATATCATTTGTAGCTTAAATTTTTAAAAGAATTGGTAAACAACCAATGCATATATTTATGAAGAGGGATTAAGACATTATATTAAATTTTAATATCTTGAACGGATGATTAAAATAAAAGAAAAATAAAATATAAAATAAATTGAGTCAGGAGCTTGATATGAGATGGTTTCAGGGCCGAAAGCTTAATTTCGTTCTTTTTTTTTTTTTTCAAATGTCAATAAAATTTTAACTAATTTTCTAAGAAGTTAATCAATTTTAATTTAAAAATTCTATTTGAAAGCAATTCATGGTAAGTCAATAAAATTTTAACTTATTTGCTAAAAAATTAATCAATTTTAATTTAAAAATTCTATTTGAAAGCAATTCATCGTAAGCCCCACAAAGAGGATACCACCAAAAAGAGAGAGAGAGACACAAAAGAGGGAGATGGTAAAATGATGTGCGTACCTGGTTCCATCCAAGAGGGCTAAGGTGTGCATCAAAATACTCATAAGATAATAAATTGTCGTGACTTATTTCACTTGCCACATTGTGAACCCCTTGAGCATGCCTCACCTGCAATAAAATATCATACATATACATACACAAATATATATATATATGAGCAAACAAATGAGAGCAGAACACATAAGGGTCAGGTCACGTGCATTGCACGCAATCTGATTGCACAGATCAAACGGCGAAAACAAGAGATAAAGATTTTGTTGGTTTCCGATTACAAACCAGATGGAGAATTTTACGACGGTGCAACGGGTACGGACTCTGACCAGTGCCGCCTTCATCCATCTCTTTCTCTCTCTCTCTATATATATATATATTATATGTATATATATATATAGGAGGGAGAAGATAAGCAACAATTAATATAGGAGAATAGAATCTGGGAATAAGAGGGAAATATAAGGTCGAGACTCGAATTAGACGAAATTATTAAAGACGAGGTGAGTTAGATAGGAAGAGGGCATCTTGGAAGAGGTTTGGGCGCCTGATGAAGAAGGTAAAATTGCTAAAAAAAGTTGCGATCTAAAGTTTGACACGTCACTGAACATTTCCGCATAAGCTTTTTTTCCTTTTTTTTTTTTTACAGCTGTAATTACAATCTTTTTCTTCTTCTTCTTCGTTTTTTTATTTATTTTTATTTTTATTTTTTATTTTTTACCCCTGCCCTTAGGAATCGCTAAATCCCCACTAAAAACCCAAGTGTAATGTGGGGATAAACAAAAAAAAAAAAAAAAAATCTATCAACCTCACGAATTTGATGAATCCATTCAACTTAATTTATTATAATCTTGATCCATTAATTTGATTAAAAGATCAACTTAATCCATTCAACTTGACTATTAATTGAATGAGCTTGAGTTAAGTTTTTTTAAAATCCAACTTAATCCGAACCTACTCAATCTATTAATATGTAAAAATAAATATATTTTATATCTCATAATATATAGTATTTATTTTATATTTTATATTAATTATTTGATAACTTGTTATATTTCATAATGTATGACTTTCTATTTTATTTGTTTATTAGTTTACAACTTTTATATTTAAGTTTGTTTTTTATATATTTTATTTTTATATCGATTTGTAATTTATGAGATAATTTTGAAGCTTCATAACACTTTATTATGCTGAAATTTAACTTTTTTTTTCATATATTTCTTATTTTGAGTTGAATGATTAACTATTTTTTTTAATTATATTCAACTCATTTAAATTTTAATTAGATGGGTTAATTTTAAATTTTGGATTAATTAAACATCAACCTACTCAAACTTAATTAAGTGGATTGAAAATTCTTAAAAATTGATCTAACTCACTTAATGTTCACCCGTAGTTTAATGAATTGAAGCCACCAAATAGCTTTAGAAGAGAAAAAATTGGAGGCTAAAAAACTGTTGCTGGTGTCGCAAAGTTAGGATCGAATAGCATGTTGGTTTGGTTGAGCATTTTTTTTTTCTTCTTCCTTTCACGAAATGGCTGATTTGAAGATTCTTAACCTTTAAACATTTTCAAAACGATAATTTTCTTTTTTCAATTCGTAACCAATTGTTATGTTGAAGTATGAACAAGTATGTGGGTAATTACTTAAGCCGACGCATGTTTAATCATATTTTAGCAAAGACTTACAGAGAGAAAGAGAGAGAACATATGCTGACAGAGAACAGCATATCTTGATTCTTGCATATATATATATATATACATACACACATAAATTTATAAGAAAAATCAATTTTGATGAGAAAATACTATTGAAATTAAAAGTGGGCGGATTGAAACTGATGAAAGAAAAATGAGAAATGACTTTATTTTAGTTGCTATTAATTCGCCATAATTGTTAACTGTTCAGCGCACATGGAGGCGTCTGGCATCTTGTCCAAGTTTTGGACTGGAGAGAGGCCCACCTTGGCGCTTTGACTTCGAACCTTTTCTTCCGGTTTTCAGTTTTCACGTGGTTTATTGTGGACCATTTATCTATAGTATGATTACGAAATGATGAATGTTTGTGCTTGTGCAAGAAGTATTAAAGACAGGTCGCCTATTAGCAATTTCCGTGTCCTATTGAGAGGATGGTTCTTGCTCATTGCCTGTTGCCTAGCTTTGCTCGGAGGGCAAAGTGTAAGGAAGGGAATGGATGGGGAACTATGGTGTATTTAGATCACAATTTTGTTATGGATCCGTTTGGATGAGGTGTTTGTTTTTGAAAAATGAAAAATTTTTAGATATAAAAAATAAAAAGTTGTTTGAAATTTTTTTTAAAAGTGAAAAGTTGTTTGGATGGGTGAAAACTTTTTGTTTTTTGATAGTTTTTTTTTCATTTTTTAAAAATGAAAAATGTTAGATGTTCAGATACGGAAATTTAGGAATGTTCATTTTTCTTCAAATGAAAAATTTTTCATTTTTCAAATTTGAACGTGTCAAACAGACGGAGGGTATATATATTGTATTTTAGGCTTTGATTGGTTTACAATTTTGAATCTAAATTTCTTTGTTTTAGTTTTGTTTTTTTCTAAAAAGTCAACAAAAATTATAATTAAATCAACTAATTTTGATTCAAAATTTAATTTCATTCCGGACTCGACTCATGAACCATTTAAACTATTAATGTAATATAATATGTATTTAAATATTTTGTAATTCTAAAATACAACTCAATTTCTATAATGCACCTATTTATTTTACTATTCATTTATTTTGTTTATCTCTATTTTAATTAATTACATCACATATCCTTTCTTTTATCAATATGTTTTAGAATGATTATTTAGATATAAACAATCTGACATTTATTGCATTTGAATGATATAATGTGTAATATATTATATTCCAATACAGAACAAAATGATTATATGGTCCAAATGAATCATTAACAATGAAAGGATTTTAATACCAATAATTATTTAATAGGAAAGAAATGAAACGAAAATGGATCATTAAGTGTGAGATATTTCCATTCGTTCAAAAAATCTCAATAGTGCTTTCTTATATGTTACGGATTAATTAGAGAAACTCATACTCTTGTTTCCTTCTTATATTCTTTCTTTCTTTTTTTTCTTTTCGTCATATCAAATAAATTGATCCTAAATCATTAAAGAAGTGATCACATTTAGTTCTAGCCTAAATTGATGACGCCGTGATTGGTGGCCAGTTTTCCAACCTTACGCTCAAATAGGAATGGAGGATTCACCACAAAAATACTTTGACTTTTAGTTACAACTTTTTTATCACTATAAAAATATCATATGACTAATTATAAAATTAATCACAACTTATTACTAGCAATGTTTTTGTCACAAAAATGATTCTGTGACTAGATATATTTATGTCATTTTAATTATATTTTCTTCTCATTATTTGTTGAATTCTCCATTTTATCCTTATCTATCAATCAAAGTAGTTTCATTTGTTTTTTCTTTTCTCTCTTCTACTAGACCCTATTTGACATTATTTTAAAGAGAGTATATGATGTGATTAGTAAAAATACTAAAAAAAATAGAATGACGAATAATGATTGTATTGAATTTAAAATATGATATGATTGATATTTAAATATAATATTTTTACATTTAGATGAAAATTATATTGCATTATCATGCAATAATGCTTTATCCAAACAAAGCAAGTCTTTCAAATAACTTTGGATCGAGTAGTAATGCTACCACGCACATATATGTGTGTGTATATATATTTATAGAGTAAGTTCCAAAAACATATATAGAGTGCACATGTACTTCATAAAATATATGTGTACAATATTAGCATGAAATTTAGACAAGGAAAAAATATCAGGTATGTAAATTTTGTAAACAAATAATGAAGAAAGTGGTATACTAAAATTTTTTTTCTGTTTTTCCCTAAAAAAAAAATCTTCTGTTTTTCTAGTGAAATTATAAAAATAAAAAATATAAACAAAAATTGTAGTAAATATCATTTTTAGGGCATTGAAGAAAGTAAATAACATGATTAAAAAGTATTTGAAATAAATAATAGTAAATAATCTATTTATTAGGTATTTGATATTATTTGAAATAAATAATAGTAAAGTATTTAAAATTATTTATCTTCTAATTTTGTTATTTACTGTATTTATTCCAAACATTTTAAAAACCTGTCAATTCTATTTACTTCTTTCTCCAAAAAACAAACAATTTTTTTTTTTTTTTTGAGAAATACTTAAAAAAGCACATCCACAAAGTATTTTCTTAACTTCAGGATTTTTTTTTCCTTACGATCTAAATAAAAAGCGATCAATAAGATAAAAATTTGAGTAAGTAATTAATTAGGATAAAAATCCTAAACACATACATTAAATGAGTAATTTCCCCAGTTTCCTTAAATACAAATCTTTCTCTGTGCTAATCAGGCATTGTTTGGGCCAATGGCTACACTCAATTGCGACAGTTATGGGCCCTCGTTTGGGAAGATTTGGTGGATCGGGCGGGATGAGTGACAATTCATGCACTTTCCAAGATTTGCTTACACTCGTTTTACTCTCTCTCTCACCCTTAAGAGATGTTTTACCTGCTAAATTGGAGCTAGTACTTGAAGGAGGTTAATTTAAAATTCATCACGTCAATATGATATAAAAATTTGATATTAGACCAGTATATGATACAGATTAAATATCAATAACTATAAAGTTTATGTCATGTTTGTTAAAAGTGGGAAATTGGTGTTATATTAGTAAATAGACGAAAAAAGGTGTTTATTGAGATAATTTTCTCATACATGATAATTATACTTTGTTTGACAACACCTCAACAAATTTTTACGTTTGATTTCAGTATAAACTACCATTAAATTTCCATTCTGTCTTGCGTGTATACATAATATACACATACATTGGCGCCAAGCACTTGATCAAGCAGTTGGTTATCCTGCTGCTGTAGCACACCATATGGGCCTTCGGAATTTGATGATCAAGTTCCTTTATATTTTTTCCCTTTGAAAAATGAAAAGTAGTTCTATGTTAAAAGTTATTTGAATTGGCTATGATGATTCAAGCAGGAGAAAAAAAAAAAAAAAAACAAAGAAAGATGTAAGCTGCCCTTACCAATAAAGATATTGATCAACATTAGTCTAAGCCACCCTTCTGATAGTAAAAGAAGATGGATTGTTTGTGTCATTTTGGCCATAGTTTTATTGTTTATAGAATAAATTTTGAATGCATTAATAGAACAGAAATGATCTGATTTAATTTTCTCAAAAAATAATTTCAGTTTTACTGTCATAAAGACAGCACATTGATCGAAAAAAGACCTTTTTATATAGAGGTCAGCAAATATCAAATTTGGAACATCTTGGGAATAGAAGATTGAAAAGCATCGTAACTGTTATATCAACCCGTTTTTGATTGATGGTAGATACGGTAGTTTTTAAATAACGTTAATGGCCTTTGGCAAATGCTCCTCTTTCAAAATGGAAGTCTTATAGAGACGAGCAGGAGTTTGCCAATTGGTGTAAATTTCGACAACTTCGGGAATATTGTCTACATGATGGCTACTCTTGATATTTTAAAAAAAAAAAAATTTGTTACACGGCAATTGACACAAATCGAACTTAAGGGATATATCTTTATAATGTTTTTAAAAAACATGATTGAAACTTTTTATATTTGTATAATAAAGAAAAATATAAGTGAGATTCTTGAAAAAAAAAAAACATATTATTTATTTGTTTATTTACGGTATACATTTTATAGTTTCCATTTTTTAAAGAAAAATAAAAATACCCTAATTTCAAGCCTCCCATACCCAATCTTCTTCCTTTCCCTTCGTTAAGCTAGTCCTAACTGGGTATGGAGAGAATATAGAGGATATTTAGGGACTTTTTTTTTTCATTTTTATTGATTATATTCTATATATACGAAGTGTAAATGTATAAGCATGCACACAAAGTTGTTTTTTGTTTAGCGGATATATATTCATTTTTTGTTTTTTTGTTTTTTTGTTTTCGTTTTTGAACAAAGGGTATGTTTCTTTTGACAGGTTGGGATTAATGAGTATTTATTGAAAGGCACAAGAATAGTGACAGACAGATAATTAGACTTTTAGGGCACCATTAAAGTGATATCTTGATCAAGACCGCCATTAATATCTAAGATTTAAGTACTAGTCAATCTATACAAATACTTATATTTTACCAGTCAATACTAATTTAATAAATCAGATACTTCCCAACTAGTTGGGTAACCTCTAGTCTTCTAATAATTAAACTCTCATTTTCTTGTACAGCTAATCTACGCCTTCTTTTTCCCCACTGGATATGTTTGACATACACTTAATTTCAACACAAAAAATGACAATTAAATCTCAAGGTCAAGGAAATACACCTCGCAAATTATGGTCCGCAAGTTTATAATTTACTAGCTAGTAATTTAAAGATTAACAAACTGGATTTACAAATCATTATCCATTTTCTTGCTGTACTTTAGAAGCATTAATCAATCAAGCCGCAATCTTTATTAATAGAAAATGATTTGAAAAATAGCATTATTGGGGGTTAAATATGGAATTGGCATTGGCTTTTGTTCGAGATCGATGTCTTATCTGTTGCTAGGTCGTGTACATTTACACATAATACATTAATAAACCTACATATGTGTGTGTGTGTATATATATATATATCTATATATTTAATTTTTTTAATAAGTTAATGTATATACATGTACATGGTTATACTTATCTATTTCTCTTCCTAATTCTACCTGCAATTTAAGCCCCAAATATTATTACGGTAACCATGATCTACATATCTGACATTGAAATATAACAAATTTTTACATGAAGAAGGAAAAGGTAGTTTTGTTCTATACAAGTATGTCTAACAATTTTTTACGTGAAAACTGCGTGCATTCAGGAATATTACAAATTAATGTGTCATTGTCACATGTTTAATATATGAATTCTGGTCTTCATACCCCTTTCTTTTAGAGCATATATATATATGTATATACGAACTATATAAATGTATATATTCTTAATATTTAATCAGAATCCAATCAGTATTAGATTTGATTGCAGTCTGACTAACTGGCAAACGACCGCTTGATTTGGGAACTATTTTTGATGAAGGAGACACATTGCAAACTTTAATGCACTAGTTAGATTTGCTATTCAATTTATATAAAGAGTATCTAGGTTTGTTCTTGATCTTTGAGAAGACCAGGCTGGTCTTAATGAGAATCTCACCTAATGAAGAGGGAAAATCTAGATTGTAAATTATAATTGATTTTCTTATCATGATAGACCACTTGGTCCATTGTTATGATCTCCTCCATTAATGTGGCATCAAAGACTTTTTTTTTTTTCTTTTTCTAAGTAACAACACAACTCTTTGTACATATTCCTTAAATGCATTAAAGTCTAGCGTAATATTGTTTTCAAGATATTAAGTTGTAATTTATAATTTATTTTCTTGGTATAAAAGTACCATAATCTTATTAATTTATTGATTAAAGAAGTGAAACGTTGGACTACTTCGTCGTTATTAGGGCACGATGGAGAGTTCGACAATCATTAAAACGCATAATCAACTCAGGAGGACCCACCAAAATTTGTCGTATATGCTGCATCACACGGATATCTGTGGTCAGCAGTCAATGCGATGCATGGATGGAATGACTTCGACCAGCCACATACAGACAAAGACACACACAGACACCCACACACACACACACACACACACACACACACATATATATATATCTATAGGCTAATTCCTTTAAGTGATATCCGGTTAATTAGTTCTGTTTGGTTTTGTAATATTTTTATCTTTCTAATAAAGAACTACAAAAACTAATTATTAGAGGAATCCAGCAAGTAAGGAAGTCATGGAAAATCATGTAATTGATATAGACATCAACTTGTGCCGATGTATAATGTGCTTTTCTGTATCAACAAAAAGGAAAAATGAAATAATGTTTTATAGATGGCTCATTTGTCAAAGATTTTCTTCGAAAAAAATGAAGAGGAGAATCTAAATTCCTACTTAAATTATTATACGGATTAAAAAGAAAAGAAATGAAAATAAAGAAGTTTATAATCCATCTTAGTGGTGAACCAAACAAAAAGTAAAAGCTAAGAAATAAAACTAATACTAAGAGAAGGAAAATGAACTTAATTAATTAAAAGTCGGTTTCAATTATATATTTTAGAATTATTTTTCTTTCAAAAAAATGAATTTTACAGATATTTTTTTTTTCAGAATCAATGATTATTTTACTTCACAAATTAATAAGTTCCGTCATTTTCTCTCAAGATCCTGTAACTACAATCTTAAAAAAAAAAAAAAGTTAAATAAAGACAAATGATCAGTAAAAATATAATTCTTACGGTTTACAATTCTTGAACATAACTAAGTGGTTTGCATTTCAAAAAATCAACTAATTTAATTTGAAAAAGGGTAAATTGCTCATTTGGTCCCTAATCTTTTCCTAAAGTTGCATTTTGGTCTCCAACTTTTTTTTTTTAATTAAAAGCTCCCTAACCTTTCTAGAATGGTGCAAAATGATTATTTCCATCCATCAACATTTAAAAACAAACGGTTTGAGATCAGATTTAAGGGTACCATCCTTTTCATGTCTCATTTCAAAAACAGCAAACTCCTTTGTTAAAAAAAAAAAAGAAACTCCATTGCCTCGCCCAGCTGTAGCCAAAGCAAGCAAACAGCCACCCTCAAGAGCACCTATCCTCAGCATATCCAAAATCATCCCGCCACCGTCGTCCAACACTCGACTATTTCCTCTCTCGAACCAAACAATGTCATATAATAACGCTTGAAATCAAATTTTTTGTCTTTCAAAAAGCACAAATTAGGGTTTTAGCCAATTATTCATACAGTAGTGGTTTGCTTGGAATCGGCAGTGGGAATCTTGATGTAGCCCATCTTCTTAAGGCCAAGGTCGTCGAATCCTCAATGGCGGTGTTGTCGTTTGAGTAGTGGCCAGAGTGGGCGGAGAAGAGGGACTAGGTGAGGTACATGGTGATGACAACCACGACTTGATGTTGATTCCTAGAAGAAGCCATGGCTATGACGGTGGAGAGAAAGGGGAAGAGATTAAGGGAGATTAGGAGCACTTTAGATTTTTCCTTATCAAACCATTTATTTTTAAATGTTGATGGACAGAAATGAGCATTTTGCACCCTTTTAGAAAGGTTAGGGAGCTTTTAATTAAAAACAAAAAAAAAAGGTTGGGAACCAGAATGTAACTTCATAAAAATGTTGGGGACCAACTGGGCAATTTACCCTTTGAAAAATTATAAGATAAGTAGCACCAAATTACTTACTAATTAATTTTTGTAATTACATGTGTATTTTAAGTTTTATTCAAAGAGCCTAATATAATTGAAGTATCTTAGCGAGGGAATATTGTTATATTTGCATTCAATTAATCAAAATACATATATTACTTAGTTCTTAAGGAACACTAATTACATTAATCAAAGAGTATGATTGGGTTTAGGTCCAAATATGTCGGGACTTTATTGTTAAAAGAATCACTACCATGATAATTGTTATTTCATAACTAATGTTAATTATTTTAATGTTGCATAACAACTAATCAACTGGAGCCAAATTTTTGGGAACTAATACACCTGAATCAATATTTACCAAATGATATCATATGAACTGTATATGCTTCCATATCTTGGACTTTTAAGCTTTGGTCTTTTTCCCTTTTATTTTGTTTTGTTTTGTCTTTTTTGTCGTATTTGTGATTTGGCTAGGAGTAATTATAATAATAATAGTAAAGATTCACTACTCTTCAATTTGCAATTGGTGCAAGATGGATTTTGTTTTTATGTCCCATCTCCCAAATATTTCAGTATTGAAATAATCTAACCACTAAATCTCTTCACACTGATCTTTTTTTTTTTTTTTTTCCTTATACAACCTATATATTCTAGCTATATAGAGCATATATATTTATATATATACTACTAGACACTAGTAATATAAAAGTCCAAGCTGGTGTTTTCTATATGTAGTTATGGCTGTTTTCAGCAAGTGGGGTTATGTTAGGTTGATCACAGTGCGAACGTCGCTAAAAAATCTAAAATCTCACAAAACCAGGGAAAAAACTGATCGTTGGAATGTTGAAAAAGGTGGTTGTCGTTTCTAGTTTTATTTTAATTTTAATTTGCATTTTTTTTAATTACTTCATGCAATGCATCTGTCCATGTTAGCGTTAATCTTATCCCCCACCAAGGTGCTGAAATGCAAATTAATTGTGACCTTAGAAATTGAATGGTATGAATTGAACATCACGCAAGACAAACAAGTAAAGAACCTGTTTTCAAACGAGAGCATTATTAGAAATAGCTCATGGCCAGAATATATATTTTAGGTCCAGAAATAGAGCTATTAGACAAGTTAAAAATACAATCATGCATTAATGTTTTATTCGTTTTCGCATATGTAAAATAAAAAAATTTTCATTTTAAAAAAAATAGTCTTCTTAAATTTTCACATCTGAATATCAAAAACTTTCCATTTTAAAAAAATAAAAAAATAAAAAAAATTCTTTTTAGAAAATGAAAAATTTTTTATCTATCCTAACAATTTTTCATTTTTTAAAAATAGACACTTCATCTAATAGACACTACATAACAACATGCATGCACTTTAAAGCAGATGAAGACTCTGTTTTGTATATCAAAACTTTAAGCCGATGATAAATTTAATAATTATATAATTATTCAGAAAGAGACTAAAGTTGTAGCTTTCGCTTATTGGGAAAAAATAAGGTGGATATCTGAGAAGAAAATTGATCAAATAACCTGAAAAGAAAAAACAAATTGGTACAAACTTAGAGGTTGTATGAAAATAGCTTTCAAATTGAGAAATTCTTGATGATTGCTCTTTGGTTGATCATCTTTTGTTTTCTTTTCTTTTAGGATTGTTAGATTTTTTTTTCTTTTTTGATAAATTTTTACCTTTTAAAAATGATACAACATGAACTTTCGATTAATTACATTATATTGTTTCTCACTGATGGATATATATTTTTGTAGGTCAAATTAGCACTACCAAATCATTATTTGAAATGCACGTTGATAAGTCGAGGAGCTAGCTAAATTATATGCATATCTGTGTGTCTATATATGTATATATATATATATATATACACGCGCGCGCGCTTCTTTTCACTACATACCTCATTCCTTGTAATTCATCAATTTAAATTATTTATTTCGTTTGCAGTACTAATTAAAGTTAATCCAGTATCTTGGATTGCATTTTCAAACCAGTATTACTGCGCTTTTTGGTTTCATTAAAAATTAGACACTCTAATTCTATAATATAAAGAGCAATAAAAATCACATAAAATAACACACAATTACACATGACTTATAGCAATATGAGAGCTAACTTTCAGCCACCACAACAATTTACTATTATATTAAAAAGAAATTTACAAGAGCGATTGCAAGCATAAGAGTAATTTTATATTTAATTCTATTACGAAGTATTGAGTTCGAATACCTTATTCCTATATTTAAAAAAAAAAGAAGAAAGGGAATAAGAGAAAATTTCACATCTCACAATTTCTGTGTGTTTTATATTTAACCTGTATAAGACAACCAATTTTATAAGTATGAAATCTTCAAATTGCCCTTGGTAAAGTTTTAGTATTGGTGTTTGGCCCTCTTCGAACCCTTATGGATGACTGTACTGTGTAGATCAATCCGTATATTATTTATTCGTCAAGACGATGATTAGACTCTCAATTTAGTATTAAATACCTCGTTATATATTATATAGTGTGTGCATATATGTCCCACTATATGGAACACATAAATATTACATTATATATCTGAAATCAATCTCAGCCACCAAATCATAAGAAAATTAATTTTAGTCGTTGATCAATTAAAAACTGAAAAAAAAAAGAAGCTCAAATCGTTTTTTTAGCATGATCCAATATTGTTGAAATTATGCCACTTGATACACTCAAAACTTATTTCAAAAGAGCAAGAGGTAAACACATGATTTGCGAATCTCTCTTTCTATTATCGACTTTCTTTATTTGTTTTTTTTTTCTTTAATAAATGATACATATATATAAATGCTATTTTTATCCTGTTCTATCTTTTACTTTGAGGTTTAATTAGTGGATTTTCAATGAACCATATTTGAAGATTACTTTCAAGAAAAGAATTTTGATTTGATCTTATGAAATTACCTTCCCGCTTTGTTCCCTTAGGCATTTTGCTTTGTTTCTCTTTGTCGTTGTATTCTATTTTCTGTTTATCCACACTCTCTTGTAATGTCCCTTTTTTTTTTTCTTTTCTTTTAATAATATTTAGTAGGGTAGAAAAAAAAACCATATTAAAAAGGTATCAACTTAATGAAATATCTTGAAACATCTATTTATATCTATCCTTACAGTTTATTGAAAAGAAATGATACATATATATATATATATACATGTATATGTTGACAGTTGCTATAAATGCACACAGCCGTACTTATAATTTTAACCGTCCACCGGACCAACTTTATAAAAAAAAAATTAAAAAAAAAAAAGTTTGCTGGGCTACTGCTACACAGCGTGGATGTATAATATCACCTTGTGAGTTCTTTAGGAAAAAAAAAAAAAAAAACCATGTGAGTTTTTTCTGTGTACTAGTAGAAGCAACATACTCCGCACGAGTAAACTTCTATACATAGAAGTAATTTGCACACCTCTTTGAGTTATTGTAAAGTGTATTAAGAAAGTGTATATTTAAAACTTGGTTTTATTCCTTTCAAAAAATTTTTTTGAAGTTTATTAGTTTGAATTTATTTTCAATTTATCTTAGTACAAAGAAACTTTTTTATTTTTACAAAAGAAAGAGAATAATAATATACAAAATAATAATAATTGAGAAGTAAGAGAATTTATAAATATAAAACGGTAATTGAAAATATTTTTTTAATAAAAAAAGGGCAATTCACAGTTTTTTTTTTTTGTTAGGAAAATGGTATTTTAGAGTAACAAACATGAAGAAAGAAATTTGAGCTAAAAAAATCAAGTAAGAAGTTAGAAAGCAATATGTGAAAATCTTAAAAATTAGAGGTTTCACATAAATATTTTGAAAAGAAAGGAGTGGAGAAAATTAGGAGATGATATTTGTAATTTTTAAATACTATTAAAACAAAAGAAAAAGTAAAACACAATTAATTGCTAATATCGGGACTTTAAACATCAACTTCCCTGCAAATTAACGCAAGCAACAAACGTTAATTGAAGGAAAAAATGAGACAAAAAAAAAAAGTACGTATAATTGGATGATCAAGTCAAAGAATAAGAAAAAAAAGATGACGCACCTTAGCCAAACGGAGAAGGAAAGAACAGAAGGAAAGAAAAAAAAAGAGGCGAAAGGACATGACACGTGGGAGAAGGAGGGAGATATGCACTTTGAGATTAAGATTATTTGGTTTATTGGTTGAATATGAAATAAAATAAAATTTTTTAATTTAAATTAATTAATTTTATTATAATTTTTGTTGATTTAAAAAAAATAAAATTGAATTTAAAAATTTAAGCTCGAACTCATCAAATCAAATGAGATTTTATATAGTTATGGGAGAGAGGAAGATAGGGCGCATATTGCCAAAAGAAAAAAAAAAAGAAGAAGAAAAAAGAAAAAGGGGAGAGAGGAAGATAAAAGAAGAGGGGGAAATATAAAAAGGCCAAAAAAAACCTTGCAGTGACACAAGATGAGTTGAGAAAAAAGCAAAATATCTACTCTTTTATATATGTCAAGATTTAGATTATATATTAATAGAGGCCGTGTTAGTTTAAAAAGTTGACCCAAGAAAAGAGGAGGATTAGAGATTAACGTTTGCGTGTATGTATACATTCAAGCTGCCCAGCTTGCTAGAAACAAATTAGACTAACACCAAGCTTAATGACTTCTTATTAATTACCAGCTAATATAAAAAGACAAACCAAATATCAAAAAGTAGTCCCAATCATACGGGGAGTGTGTTCCTTACTGCGCTTTGATTAGTTAATTAAGTGGGTTTAGCTATATTTCCATCGAAGTGTAAGAGATATATATATATATGTATTTGTGCGTGTGTATATATGCATATACTTGGATTTATTCTCCATGCAACTGCTACGAGGAGTAAAATCTTCATTATTGTATAGAAAAGATAAAACTATGTTAAAATCAAGATTTGATGGTGATTGGTGATATATAATGGAATCCAATAATGACCTTAAAAGAAATAATAATTTGTAAAATAACTTGTGCAAATGAATCAGAACAACGTTGAGTAACCTATATGACTGATCACCTGGTATAAAAACGAAAGAATGAGATTTTCCTAATTTCACTTTTTAAATTGTCATTTTGAGAATTTTCACCTCAAAAAGTTAGATAATCTAATTTTTCTCTTATTTAGATATGTCAATCTAATTAGAATGTGATAATATCTTCAAATAATAGTTGTTTTCTATCATCATTTATATATTTACATATAGATTAGGACAAATTTATTTTTTTCTTTTCTCTAGAATTTCAATTTGTAACATTATTTCTCCTCGAATTTTAAAATATTTACAAATTTTCTTCATCAGTTGAATTTTTAATGAAAATATGTGTGTGACACTTGTTGACAATATAAGCTAGGATGTTAAGTATGAAATTACAAAATTACCCTTATAATTAGGTTAAAATTGAAGAGTAAATATTTAGGATTGATTATCATTTTTTTTTCATACCACTCTCTTATATTAATTTCATAATTTTACATTTAATAAGAGTGGCAAGTGCAACTATGCTATTAACAAGTGTCACTTTATAATTTCATATTTAACACTATTGTTAAGTGCATTTATCCATAAAAAATTTAATTCAATAGAGAAATTCACAAATATTTCAAAATTCAAGAGAAAAGAATATTACAAATTATAATTTAAGGATATTTTAGAACAGAAAAGTGAAATTTGTCATAAATATATATATAAATTCTCCTGTTTATGAGTTAGTATATTAATGTCTATTGCACATTTGATCCATGCATATATAGTAAAATCTTTACCTTAATTTAGAGAACCTCATATAATTTTACTAATTTTGCAGAAATTCTTTAAGGTTTTGAACCTGTAATGCGTTTTAAATTAGTAATTTGGATCACTTTTGTTTTCCCCAACAGTAGTCCTTGTAACTAAAATTTGATGATTAACATCCGCAAAATTCACTCTATAATAACGGTTCTATATTCTTTTTCTTATTAAAATATATGAATCTGCAATAAATTCCGCCAGCAAAAAAAATTAAAAAAAAAAACTATTTATATGAACACGTCTTTTGATGAGTGAAAACGTGAATTTGTGGTGGGGTTGGGATCAGATCGTTTTCTTGTGAAAGGAAAAGACTCGTGATCGTTAGGGAGAGACAATGACATGGTTTTTTTTTTTTTTTTTTTGGGTGGGGGGGTGGTGTGGTGGCCTTTTTTTCCCCCCTTTTCTCCTCTTGATCATGAGCTAACTAGCCAAAGACAGACATCTGTATTCACAGTAGCTTCTACGCTATGATTATTAGAACTTTAATAATAATTCCATCTCTCACATGGGGTAAAAACGTCGATCCTCATAATTGTCATATATAAATATACACACACAGAAACATACATATATAGATATATATGTGTGTGTGTGTGTGTGTAAAAGACCAGAAAGGGATATTATTTGTCACCAGTCTGATAAAGGGAAGACTGATAAAGGGAAGAAATGACGAACCCCTACTCTTCCAACAGAAGAAGAAGAAGAAAAAGAGGAAAAAAATATATATATATATATATGCATATATATATATAAGGCTGTTTCTAGCTATATGTAGCACTGTAGCACTGCGGTCTCTGGCTTTTGGACCCCTACACGTTGAATGGTGCATTTGCTAAGCTAACAAACAAATCATGTCAAGACAAAAATAAAAATAAAAATAAACAAATAAATAAAACTAGGGAGAAGGAGAGAGAAAGAACAAAACCAAAACGAAGAAAAAAAAAGTTGGATTTGGTGGCGATCCAGAAACCCTTGTTTATGATGATATTGTGGGCTGTCAAGCTGTTTAAGTTTTTCCAGTGAGAGAGAGTAGGGAAACTGCTTTTGGCAAACCGCTTTGTGTCGGGGTGTTGGGAAGAAAACTGCCGCAGTTTTCTCACGCACCACCAATGACTGACCAATATATATATATTTTTTTTCTCTATGATGATCTATCTAGCCTGTGGTCTCGTGTTATCGAGGTCATATGACATTATATGACGGTTTTGTCTTTATAATTTTAATTCCTAATTAGTTTCCCCTATTTGCAGTTAATTAATGGTTGAAATCTTTTGATTGATTTAGCAAGCAATCCATTTTTTCAAATGGGAAATACACCCTTTATCAATGTCATATTAGATTCATTTTCTTTTAATTCATCCTTTTGACGATAGACTAACTACTTCTGAAATCTTATCTAAATTCCTGTCACTACAGATTTGATCATAATAACTTTTGAGATCACGGCTATTCGATCATGTTATAAGGTGATTATGAGAACACGTAATGAAAATTGATTTACATAAAATTAAGTAGCTATGTCTAATTATAGAAAATAGATATAAGAACTAGGCACTAGTGTTGCTGCCCCTAAGATTAGGGTAATTTTTATGGTCATTTACAATTGGATATTAAGGTTTCATACCTAGAAATAGGATATGCATGAATCAAAATTGGAGACATATCTTAGGTTAGTTTGGAAAAACTAACATAGAACTTGGACGTTACCATATGAATTTGTATGGATTTCCATAAAATAAATTTAGTCAAAACTTTCTCCTAGGTCCTATACGTGCATCAGAATTACCTATAGATATATGTGTATTTACTCATGGATACATGTATAATTTAACGATTATTAGTACCACTACAAACTCCTCATTCTCAAACTTTATATATATATATATATATTAAAATTACCCCTTACTGGGCAAGCAGACTTGATGTCTCCACCCAGAACATCCCTGTCACCAATGCAAAATTGTGACAAGTTGTAACATTTAAATAACAATTATTTCTTCACAAAAGTTAGGTTTATGCTATATATTGATTATAGAAAAATATTTAAAAAAAAACATTGCAAATTAAAAATGTTATATCCCATCACATACGACAGATTTGCTATGCACTTAAGAATTGTACAAGCAGCATATTTCGCTCCATATTTGTGGAAATAAGAAAACGACTTAATGCCAACCATGCAAAGTACAAAACTTCAAAATTGTCTTTTTTTTTTTTTTAATTTGCTCACGATAAATACGTTAGAAACATATTGTAAATCTTAGAAACTATTGACCTACGTACGTATACGGTATACTTTCATTGGTCATTGTTCAAAGTCTAAACCAGGAACTCTACCTATACATTAATAATAATGATACATTATTATTATTATAATAACAACGACAATAATAATCTTGGTTAAATAAATAATAATACAAAGAGTACTCCATCACATATAATACAGGTAAAAGAACTAGTATGCATAATAATTTGATAATTTTAAATCTGACTCTAATTTAAAATATATAATTTAAACTTTTCATGCTTAAGTTTAAAGTGGAAAGAGAGAGACTTCATAATGTATAATACAGCTTAAGGATTGTCCCCTTTGTATTGATTCTTTTGTACTCGTAAACAAAAAAAAAAATGATCTACATATGGTATTATAACAGAAATAGATTGTCGCCTTGTTGCTTAATAATTCAAATTATTTATAAGTTATAACTATCTTTTAATCCTAGTTTGATATTCGTGTCTAATTAATTATTTGCTATACTAAATAATTCACAGTATATATGTATATGCTTAGATAATGGCTTGGATAGTTCTCTTTGTAAATTTAAAATGTCGCTCTCCTTAACTTTTGGAGGTTTTGCAGTCTTTAGGTTATTTTGGAGATGTATTATAGGCAAGAAAAAAAAAAATAAAAATACGTCTTTATTTCTATACTATACTACCTGCGAGCAGCTGTTAGTTTGCTTTTCTTTCTTTTTTTTTTTTTTTCTGTTTTTTCAAATGCAGAGATTCATACGAGGACAGTTGAGGTCATTAAAATTATAAATTTATAGATTAAGCGACACTTGGAGTAAGCATGTACTTAGTTTTCCCATTTTTATTGGGTTTTTTAGTACTAGAAGGTTTCACTGAGGCATATTCTAGAAGGTTTCACTTGGAGTAAGCATGTAATAGAAGGTTGATTTATGTAATGAGAGTCGTGGGTTAATTTACTGCATTCTACCCCCAGTTGGATGGCATTATTTTGGCTTTCGGGCTTTGATGTTAATTTTGTTACCGTGGTCATTAATTTGAATTTCTTTTTTTTTCTTGGCTTTTAAACAACAATAATATTATTGTTATATCTTTCAATTAATTATAAGATTATTAGAGTGGATGGCCTGGCACATAATGAGTTTTATAATAGGTATGGCAAACCGGGATGTGTTATAGCTCCTTGATGCTCTCTATCTCCATTTCTTAATTAGTTTATTTATTTATTAAAAGGAAAGCTATTCAAGCTTTAAGGCTAAAACATTTTAACAATCAATACAAAGCTAAACAACTACTTGTGAGGCCAAGAAGAAGGAATGTTAATTTTAATCGCTAATTAGCTGCACTAAGATAAATTTTGTTGTTTAGTCCTCTGCATGACAACAAATATGTTAGTTTGCGAGGGGTACGTTATTTTTTATTGTTATTTTTATCTTTTGCTAATTGTCTTGCAAGGGTATGTAATTATTACCAGACGAGAGCAAGTAATAATATTTGTGCAAAGTATATCGGTTACTTCTGAGAAAATATGTATCATGTCCGTGCGTGTGTGTACATATACCTATATATCAATTATATATATATATACATATATAGCAAAAGCTGGGTGATAATTGAGGATTGGCTGGATCTAGTTTGTCGGGTAGTGTGAAATAGTCAGCTCTTTGCTTGGTCGGTAATTGGGTCAAGTTTTCAAGATGTCTGAAATCCAAACCCTTTTCTTTTCTTTTCTTTTTTTTTTTTTTTTTTTAATTTTCAAAAACCGACCCCAAAACGACAAATATCCACTAATGAGAGGCACACGCTTTATAAAACTCACGTTCACGTTTACAATTTTAGTCATTAGTCTGGGCCGGGACTATCTTTCAATTTGTAATATGTAATGTAATCTCCATCAAATAAACTGGGGCTAAGTTTATTTGTTGTCACTTCTAATAAATTATAGGTCTAGCGTCATTTTAGTTGTCAAATTTGTAAACATCTTTAAACGAGGATCTCGTATAAATAATTTCTCTTCCATTAATTATTTGGTCCAAAATATTGTTGAAAGATAGTTTGTGTCTATCAAATGAAGATTGAGAGGCCGTTTTGTTAGTCTGCATGGTTGAAGTTTTGTAGTTGTTTTGGTTGAAATTGAATTGAGTTTTAAAATTGTGTGTTGGATTGAAAATGAATTGTTTAAAGTTAAAAAGTATAAAAAATTAAAATGCATTTATAAAAAAAATTAACATGTTTGATAATGTTTTGTTTATCTTGAAATTTGATATATAAAAAAAAATCATACTATTTCGACTTAGAATGATAAAAATACAAACTTTTAGAGTTTAACGTTTTAAGTTAAAGTTAGAGAAATAAATAGTGAAACTAAGTTTACTTTTAAAGAAAAATACAGACATATGCAACACACCTTTCTAGATGAGAAGTGTTATTAACTAAACTCTTAAATTTAAACAAATTTTCATAAAACCATTTACTCTTTACGAATATGCAAAATGAATTTTTTAAAAACTAAATATTACTTTTTAAATAAATAATACCGATCTCAAATAAAATTCATAAACAAATAAACTGCATTTTACAAAACAAATAAACCAAACCAAAATTGAAACTGAACTACGAAATAATGAAAATAAATATCTTAAAAACAACTTATGGCCTGCTTTTTTAAAGTATTGCATTCGTATTGTATTTAAATGCAATAAATTTTCATCCAAATCAAAAGTTTTGTATTCAAATACAATGTTTTTCAACAATACCTCAAATATACTTATTATTCTAGAATATTTTGAAAATAATTTTTTTTCATTCATATCATATTCTCTCTCTATTTCACTTTTCCCATCTATTTTTATCAAGTACATTAACATTTCAACTTTAAAATATAATGCAAATATTTTTTATCGAAACACAATTGCATTCAAATACAAAATAAATATTTTTAATCCAAATACAAAATATATTCAATGCATTACGTTCAAATGCAATGCAAATACAATATGTTTACCAAACAGCCCATTAATTAATACTTAAGCATTTAAAACTGAAATAACTTTCTAGAGGTTTTCTAGTAACCCGTGTTCGCCAACACATTCATATCCTCATTGAGCTTCCTCCATCTAGGCTATAACTACACCTTTATTCTTACCTACAACATGTGAAATTAAACTAACAAGTGAATGCTTACTAAGTATATCTCCTGTCTCACAAAAACCCTTAAAACTTGTAGATATACGAAAATACTAGTTTGATAAAACAGTCGATTATGGAGAAATACATAAAACAAGCATAAAAAAAAATCATAACCAATTATGTTTGATCTTTCATGTAGAAAATTATTATCTTTTATACTACAAGAACCCTTAGATAATATACCAAATTGATGCGCGCAACTTTGTTAAGACTAAAGGAACAACCTTCAAACCCAACAAAGCAACTATGAGAGAACCAATCCCTGATACATGCCACCTAATTATCATCTTGTAATTAAATTCTTTTATGCATATGTAACAATAAAGTTCTACTAATTGAACTAAAACTAAAACTGAAACTGGGAGATTTAAAATGTCAAAATAATCTCTGATAAAAGCTATATACATAGCATGAAATATATGAGCTAGTATAACTAAAATATGTATCTGGCATATATCTAGCAATTTGAACTGAAATAGCTAACCATATAAATATGATATCTAATATTTAGCATCATAGCACACAAATAAAACTTTCATTTACTCACAATATTAAAATACTATCACATGACATGCAATCAGAATTCTCTTCTATAATAAATACATCTCAAAACCCTTTTAATTTTGAACTAATATGTTGTAGCTAAAAGATGTATTTACCTCACTTGAAGCACTTATTACTATTTATATTTTGGTGATTTGATGTTTTAACTTTATACACTCGCTCTTAATAAAATCCATGTTATAAAACTATCATACCAATATTTTATCATTAGGAAAAATCTCAACAATCTCAAAAATCATAAAAGTCCCAATTTTCAATTCACCATAAACCTTAGAATTCCAATTTTATAAAATTGACATAGACAATATGACATCCTATCTTCCAACCCATTAATACCTCAATCTACATTATTAATTTCATACCCAAATTAATAATTTATTGATCTCCCAATTTTGATGAAACCCTATAATTCAAAAATTTCCAAACCAACAAATAAAAACACAATTACCTTTAATCTCCAATGAAATCAAGCATAAGAGCCTTCAAGAGAATCAATTCCTTAAAATTTTGGTGGTGGAATTTGAAGGAAATTATTTTTTTAAGGGAAAGCAAGAAGAATAAGGTGGCTTAAGAGAAAGAAAGACGTTCTGAGATAAAATAGGTATAAGGAATCTAAAAGTTATGTTTTGACTTTTAAATAATAACCCTAATCATCTAAGGACTAAGATTACAGGTTAAAAGGTGATCTAATAGTGTAAAATAGGCCTAGGAAACCATTAGGTCGGCACTTTTTTAAAATTCCTTTTTGTTTTTTCAAATGGGTGGTGCAGTACCCATAATCTGCTTTCCTCCATTTTTTTTTTCAACAAAGGACATTGAAAGCTACCCGATTTCTTGAAGTATTTTGGTCACAACTTTGTACTCCGATATTAGAATTAAACAATTCAAAAGATCTTAAAAAACTAATAAAAAAATCTATAACTTTGATGAGAACTTTTTATCTAATTCAAACATTTTTTTAATCAAAATATCATGTAAATATAACATCAAACTCTTTCCTATGAAATTCTTAATTTTTAACCTCTTCTTTTTTACTTTAACCTATTTTACACCAAATCAAACATTCTTGGGCATTCTGACATGCTAAAATCATAATGTAAAATTAATAACTCTATGATTTTTACTTTACTCATCTTTCATATAAGACATGAAATATTAAGTGAATCAAAGTTCTTAAAACCATCGTCCGTAAAAACACTTAATCCAATATTTATACGATAATTCAAATCCATATTTTATAAATAATTAAATCTCTTAGATTTATTAAATTTTTATAAAATTATCTGGCGTTGCAACATTGATTGAAATTGTCCGGTTAGAGCAAATGTGCCAACCACCCCCTCAAAGTGCTACTTAATTAAGTTTAATTTTTTCATTTTTGCATACAAAATCTTTTGTTAAATTTAGATTTTTATTTTGAAACTTGTAATTATTCTCAAAACGCATATGTGATTTTAACGTGTTAATTGATGTTATTTTCATAGTATATAGACAACAAGATTACTGTTCCATATATGGATATAGTTTGATAATTGGTTTTGGAATATTTTAAAACTTAGGATCTAAATAAATTAGACCTATTGTTTAAGATCAAACATGAAATTAATCGAATAATTAACTACTATTAACTCAACTATCTTGCTGTTACTATTTAGCTTAATAAATATGATACATTTGCTCTAATCTTGAACCTTTTTTTTTTCCACTAAACACTATTGAATCCCTTTTATTCCTCGCTTTTTGCTCAATTCAAATAAATAAAAATTAATAAAAAGTGAGCCAAATAGACCAGCTAGTTATAATGGCAAAACATATATTAAAATTTGAAAAAAAAATCACTTTCACAATTATGAAATTGTTCATTTTCAAGCAAAACATATATTAAATTCTGAAAAATCACTATCGCAATTATGAAATTTGTTCACTTTTCTAGCATGTTTAATCATTTGGTACAAAGAATTATTGCTCGCTGGCTGCTGAGCAATTGAGCCCCCCTAGTGAGCGTTAATTTGAAAAACAAAGACATAACTTGTGGCTAAAAGTTTTTTTGACAGGACCAACATGTCAAAATTCGACCTCATGAATTCCCTAAAATAATAATAATAATAATAATAATAATAAAAGACCTATTAAATTATTTCTTTCTACATTTAAAATTTTTAATTTAATTAACCTGTGTAATTAAACTGTACAATTACTTGTTCTCAAGGTAATTAAATAATTGTAAGTGGTTTCCGTAAAAAACCAATATTGAAGCTGCAGATTTGGTAGCTAACCAAGTAGGGTTTCCCCACGTGTGTTGAAATCTTGTTTTCTGCCCCTTCTTTGTTTGGTTTCAGGCACAGCTTAAACTACCAGCATGTGGCCTCAGATTCTTATTGAGGGTTTTGGTTTCTAAATTAATTATAAGTACTAATTACTATAGATTAATGTTGCACTACTAGAGACTTAATGAGTATTTTTTTAAGCTAGTTTCACATGATATTATACTTCCTCGTGCATGGAAGTTCTTCGTACTTCAGCATTTCAAGTACAATTAAAATATTATCTTCTTATTATATCAAAGAAAAAATTACAGTTAATATTATTCCTTGTGAAGCCCCTAATCAAAAACAGCGTATTTATATTCCTTCTATACTCTTCTTCCTTTATTATTATTATTATTTTTGATTAAAAAGAACAAAATATAGGCATTAATGGGAAGGGCTACTTATAGCCGATAGCTCCATGTGGGGGTGATAAATCTTGCGGAAGGACCAACAGAATATGACCCCTAGTCTTGGATTAATTATATCATTGTTCTCTCACAGCGCCATTATCCATGATTCATTCTTAGAATATAACGCTTAAACGCATTAGTAACAAAGAGATAAGATTAATTAGAAAGGACACATATACAATAATATAAAGAGATTATATTAATACACCCTTCTTTACTCTCCACACCTCTCTATTAATTAAATTCTTTAATTAAAAAAAAACTCTTAAATAAATGACAACAATAACACCTTTAATTACATAAATAAAACTCAATGATAAAAAAAAAAACTTAATTAAATTTTTTTTCTTTCTACACATATCTATATATCAAATTCCTAAATAAATAACTTATAAAAATATTGCTACTTTGAAACTTATAATAAAAACCCTAATTTTATTCTTCAATGAATAGCCCAAAAAATTTTAAGGTGTATTAATTGTTATGATTATTTTTTTTCATTATACACTTTTTATATTGCGGTTGTTTTTTGTTTTCTTTGTATATATATTTCTTCTTATATATTGTTCATGGCATTTTTTTAAATTCTTTCCTATTTTATATGTTTTTATTTTTTTATTATGTGTATTTATCATTGTTCTTTTATTATGTAGATATATAGATATATGAATATGTTAAATATTTTTGAAAGTTTTTTTCTTGTTTCATGATTTTAATCTATTATATATATATATGAACAGGTTATATATATAAATAGGTTATGTTGTTAGTCTTTTGTTTCTTTTTAAGACTTTTTTTTAGTAAAATTTTTAATTTAACTTACAATAGAACATCAAAATGAAAAAGAAAAAGGTGGGTGTGAAAAGAAATTTTAAATGGTAGTGTACTTTTTATTTTATAGTAATTAGGGTAATTTGGAAATGAAAGGATTGTATATTAAACAAATTTAATCACTTTGAATTTAAGAATGAGGTGTACTTAGAAGGGGTGTGAAGAGTCGAGATGGATGTATCAATAGAATCACTCGATAACATATTGCATATTCTTTTTTAAAATATTCTTTGATGTTTTTTCTTTAAACTTTAGACAAGGAATTCAGACTTTACATCTTATATTAAAATCATATATGAAATTAACCTAAACTATATTTGCAGTCATAATATTATTTTATTTTTATATACACCTTTTATATTTTCATTTGCATACTTATCCCTAACGAAAAACTTGTAAAGAAAAAAAATTGCGGGGCTTCAATTTATAAAAAGGGGAAATTCTAAAATGGGATACCTTATCAAAAGAACTTGTGAATGATCTCAATCATTGCACTAAAATTAGACGTGCTTATTAAGGGAATGTAATAGTGTTTCTCCAAAATGTTTTCTCCTCCAATAAACAGGGTTTCAAACATTTTCCAAAAGGGACCGTGGATTTTAGAAGAAAAAATTGCATGCGCGTTTTACACTTCGTACTTTTAACCCCATTTACTTGCCCGCAAAATGCCCTTATAAGTCTCAAGTGTATAAGCTTAATTAGCAATAAGCCAAAGTTGCTCCATCTTTTTCCCTCCATAAAAAAAAGTTCAATCATATTTTGGATGAAGCTTTTTTGTACTATTTGTCGTTGCCTTCAAATTATATAATTTTATTTGATTCGAGCCTTTACCAACCAGGAATTTTTTTTGGGACCTACCAAGAAAGTTAATAATACAAACAAAGGAAGAAAACATTTTTTTTTTCACCCTTTGGACATTAACAATGGCGATAAATGGTGATAACAATATTGGCAATAAACTACACATTAACTCCATGGTTATTCAAGTGGCTAGGAGTTTATTTTATATGATACTCGTTTGAATTTGATAGCACTACCACAAAGTGTATTGCTATAGTTTGTATATAAATACTTGTGGCGTGGGAAAATTTTGGCGTATATATCATCCGAAATTGGCTTTATCAAAACTGGTTATTGTCACATTGACCTTGATCCTTACGATCTCTCTCGTCTCTCACAAACAAAGTAAATGTATATCTACCATGAGCTTGTAAATGATAAAGAAATCTGTGAGAATTGTTTTCTAATCCTCCCCTCCAGAAACTTTTAAATTGCAATACATATATTGATATTTTTAGAAAAGTTTCGATTATATCTCGAAATTTGACACATGATATTCTATTTCAAATTCAATAACTACTATCTCATTCAAATTTTTATAAGCGAAAACATTATTGAAAAACTTTGAAAAATGAGGGTAGCTAATTAAATTATTAAGAAAAAACAACCCTGCTAATAAATTCATAATTTATTAAACAGTAACCTTAAAAAATTACAGTACTATTTTAACTTAAAATTTTGGTTTCGATCATGCCCCAAAATAAAAATTTTTGGCGCCAGAACTGTTTAGGAGAAGAGCTTATATCAATGCACTTACGTGGTTGACATGAAGATTTCAAACCAAAAGGTAGTGTCTTAATTGGCAATTACCTGAAGGAAATTTTTACGTGGAGAAGGCTCACTTTTACTATCTACAGTGAAGGCTCTTTTAACTATTGGATTTATTGGAGCATTTTTATATTGCACAGTGTAACAAGAACACTCATAAATTGAACTATTAAAAATTGAATTTGTTTTTTTATTTTGATGAGCAAAAAGAAAAGTGAAAAATGAATATCACCGAGTCAAAACCAAACAAAACTTTCAAATGTAGGGATGTCTACCAATGGTATACGTTTTTGAACTTTAGATTTAGTTAAAATCACATTAAAGGAAAAAATTATAAACATAATAGAATTTGATACAGATTTGATGAATAAAAATAAAGCCTTAACTACGATAGATAATATATATATTTTTTATCATATCCTGCGATTCTGCACGTATTTGCAAAATAAATGAGATAAGTCGTTTAAGTCGCTTAACTGTATGTAATAAAATGTTCCTCCGTTTAGGAATTTATTAGAAGTTGAAGAATAAATGCACCTTTTGGTCGATACTCCCTTTTCATTTTAAGAAAACAGATGATTAACAAATAATTCCGAGTTTAGCAATAAGTACGTGAAAAGAAACAAAATAGGCCAACCAACTCATTTAAATTTGGATTTTTTTTTTTAAGAGTACAAAAAAACACCTCTAAAATATTGTTTTATGATTAATATTTTTATCTTCTTTACAATATCATATAAAAAAATAATTTTAATATAAATCTAAATTATATAAGACAAAAAAATCTTAAATATCTATACTAAAAGTAGGATTATTCGTACAATTTCTTTCATTGAATTCTGTGAGCTAATCCAAAATTAGGAGGTATTAACAAATGGGGCCCAACAGAAATTGTTCCTAGAGAGAGAGAAAGATAGAGAGAGAGAGAGAGAAAGGTTGGTTTTCCCCACCCCCCCTCAGAATAAGAAAATATGTTTTCATATGGGCGATAATAGAAGAGAGGGATAACCATACAAAGAACCTGACAGGGTCTATGATGCTAACTTCATCCTTTACGGTCCAGACAGAAGTGAGAGTCAAACTTCTCCGAGTACTCACAACTTTAATATTCTGTGTTTTATTTAAATTGCAGCGATTTCGGTGAAAACGACATGAAAATCACTCACCCGCAGGCCACAGCCCAGCAGAGATGAGAGAGAAACGAGAAGGAAAAAAAAAAAAAAAAACTTAAAATTAAGAATGAAAAAAGGGGCAGGAGCGGTCAGATTCCATTTCAATCTTACAAGACCTTTTATAATACTTATAATACAAATACATACATATATATGTATATAGTCTCAAATATTTATCATTGCCGTGAATTATTAAAATTATTAAAAATATAAATTTATGTAAAACAAAATATAAAAATGAGTTCTTGGAAAACATTCTAAATATGAAAATTCTTATATTTATATTTATTTATATATAAATTCATATTTATACTCGTTGCGACTCATATTCACGTTAAACTTTGTGTATATACTACATTTAAAAAAAATATTAATAAAAAAATCATATAATACATAGCATATAATCCATTATTATAATAGAAAACCCAAAGTCCTTTTTAGGCTTCTTTTCTATATATAATCCCCACTTGGTGCAACTTCTCTTCTTATCACCAAAGTACTTCCAACAATTAACATTCCCAAGATAGAGAGAGAGAGAAAGAGAGAGAGGGGGGAGAGGAGAGAGAGAATGGAGCTCAATGAACATGTTTTCTTAGAAGAGCTCTTAGCTCTTAGAAGAGACATGACTTGGGAAGCCTTTAATCCAACAGAAGTGAACTTTAATGAGCTCCTCTCCAGTACTAGTACTGCTACTTCCTGGGGTGGTTTTGATAACTACCACTATTTTGATCAAAACAGCCACCCTGAAACCAATATTATTCTTCCAAATTCCTCTGAAATCATCTCTCCAACATCACTTGACCAACAGAGCTTCAACAACTACTCTTCCTCCTCATTCAATGAAGTCTATTGTCCCGACCGTAGGGATTTCTCTGCGGCGGTAGTTCCACACCTGACCGAAAGATATAATTCGACCCCGGCATTTCCCAATATCCAAGAAGACTTTCCATTGTCCATGGAGGAGGAAGAGCTGGGGATTCTTGGGGATGAGATTCACAACTTGGAGACTCAACTCTCTTGCAAAATGGAGCCATTTCATCAAACGTCTTCCCCTGAAATGCCTGCAGTCTTCAATGTGGGTGCTAATAATATGGCGCCTTTGGAAAGAAAGGCCAAGTCTAAGAAGTTGCAGGGTCAACCTTCAAAGAATCTGATGGCCGAGAGGAGGAGAAGAAAGCGATTAAACGACCGCCTCTCGATGTTGAGATCGATTGTTCCGAAGATAAGCAAGGTATATTTAACGAATATCCAGTAATGATTTTGATTAGTTATGTCCTTGATGAATTTGTACTCCCACAATTTGCATAAGAAAAAAAATACAAAATGTTTCATGTTTTGAGGCTAATTAGTTCCTTGTTTGGTTTACCAGATGGACAGGACATCAATACTTGGGGACACCATAGATTACATGAAGGAGCTTCTGGAAAGAATCAACAATTTGCAACAAGAACTCGAGGCCAGCTCGAGCGAGTTGAGCGAAATTGGCCTTTTCAAGGAAGCCAAACCAAACGAGGCCTTAGTGAGAAACTCACCAAAGGTATATAGTAGACATGTTTAATTATGTACTATTGCTCTCAATTAAGAGACCCACATCTAAATTAATTAGATTAATCTTACTTAATTCTTACGCATATAATTAATCTGCAGTTTGATGTGGAAAGAAAGAACAGAGACAGTACCCGGATTGAAATTTGCTGTGCTGGGAAACCAGGGCTGTTGTTCTCCACAATAACAACGTTAGAAGCCTTGGGACTTGAGATTCAACAATGTGTTATTAGCTGTTTCAATGACTTTGCAATGCAGGCTTCCTGCTCAGAGGTAAATTAATTTTACAATTTGTTGACTATATAAACTTGGTACTATTTTTGTCTTTTAATTAAAGTCATGTCTTTAATGATGACAGCTTTTTAATGCATTTCCTTGATTTCCCCCATATTTATATATCAATATATAAATATATATATATTAGTTCATGAGGTTAATAAATTTTGTGATGGAAAACAGGATTTGGGAAAGAGGAATTTGATCAATTCTGAGGATGTAAAGCAAGCATTATTCAGAAATGCAGGGTATGGAGGGAGATGTTTGTGAGACTAGAAATTAAGAAAGGGAAAATAAATAAATAACAATAAGGACTTGTGATTTTTCTTTTCTCTCTCTCTCTCTCTCTCTCTCTCTCACCCCTTTTTTGGTTTTCCAAAGTTGTAGTTTCATCGTTCTTTGCTGAATAAATAATTATTTCTTTTCATCAAGAGCTGCATTGGAACACTAATCTGCTTGACTTGGGGATTCTTTTATATGCAAAAAAAATGGAAAAGCAAAGGGAGAGAGAAACAGATTGAAGGAAAAAAAAAAGTGTAATTCTACGAGCTCCTGAGAAGAATGAATGTCTAGACTCAGCTCCCTTTTCGACATAATAAATATGTTTTGGAATCCTATAAGACGATAATAAAATACAATAAAGTATCTTTTTGGGGATGGAAATTAAAGGGAAGTATTGTTGTTTCCCTGAAGCTTCCAGTATATTTATATATGTATATATGCATTACAAACTATCAAATTGAAAAAGGGACAAACGGACAACGTCCAGTACTCATGACCCTAAAATTTAAGGAATAAAGGGATAATTTGAATATGTTTTTTTTTTTTTCCCTCTCAATGTACTCCCTTCCTTTTCCATCTAATTCTTTTTTTTTTTTTTAAATTTTAGACAGCAAATGTTGGGCAAATAGGAAAAGCAAGTTTATGGTTTCCCATCAGTTTAAAGCTAAAAATACTGTAATTAATTTCTCTTTATTGTATGATCTGATATATAAAAAAAATTACAAAAATAATTAGGGGAATCAATTTCAATAATAAAAGGCAAAAATGCAATCCTAGGGAGCAGAATTTCAAGGATCGTCACTTATTGAGATAAAACAACGTCGGAAAGTTCCTCCTTTTTCTTTTTCTTTTTGTTGTTTGTTGATTGGTTTAGTTAGTATATATGAAAACGACAAGTTTTAGATTAGACGGATGGAACTTCAAAGAAGAAAAATGTACGGATTCATAGAGCAGTGTTTGTAAAGACACAGTTCGATATACAAAAGCGAAATATAGTTGTTTAAAATAATAATTTTTTTAAACATGAAATTTATTTTAAAAAAAAGTGATAAACACCGCAACACAATACAAATGATCTTTTAACACAATACAAATGATCTTGTAATTCAAAAATTTTGACCCTCAAATGAGACCAATCCATCGGTGTAATCTGATGATGCTCAATAGGTAGACAAATGTCCGAGATATTAATAACAGGAATGTATCTTGACATATTAAATCAAGCACTCCAATGTCTTTTATTAAAGACCTCTACAATCGATGGAAACCGACCGATTAAGCACAAGAAATTCATAATGCTCAGATTACCACACTCTCTGCCATGACACAAATCGAGTAGAACTAAATCCAAATTATACACACCATCAAAACACACATGATGGCAATACAAACAAAATACACACTACGAAGAGGGTCGAGTGAGAAAATCATCACCTTATTACAAACACACTAACAAAACAAAACAAACACGTAAACAAAATTAGAGACAACACCACTCCATTGCCAATCGTCACAGCGAGGCCCCTCAATGGCAGGATGTCGAGATTCATAGCCGACACGCTTGCGACCTCCAGAAGCAAACCACCAAATTCATATTTTCTAGCGGCACAAAGCCCCTTCATTTGATAGATCACGGGACAACAAATATCTAGGAGTAGATTTGAGATTAGTAAAACTTGACGTGTCAGACCATCAGCCTGTTTTTCTCTCTCTTAACGCCTCTTTCTCTAGTGTCTCTCTCTATCAAATTTCCTTTTGTATTTTATCTGTTTAAAAATAATAATTGAGATAAAGGGAAATTGAACTTAAAAGTTTATTTGTTGAATTAAATTTGCAACCATAATTTATTATAATATGTTGCTTTTTATCACCAACTTACCATTAATGATATGTATAAAAAAAAAAAAAAAGGTAAACAACGAGCTTATTTATTCAAGTCGGGGATGAATAAGAGTACTCAAATATTTAAATATTTTTATAAATTAAATTGTGCTTTGATTTAAAAATATATATTATGTTCTAAATTTTGCATTTTTTTATTTCATTAGATTATGTTTAATATAAGAATTGTTGCCAATTTTTTTTGTCAATACTTAATTTTCATATAAATACTGAAAATACTCTTCAAAAAGAAAAACTAAAATTAAGTGTAAATTATCTTTTTATACCATATATATTGTTTTTATTCAGAAAGTATATCGTTTATTTTAAAGATATGCATTTTTATATTATTATATATATTTATCATATTATATTTTGTTTATTAAATGCAATCTGATAGTTTAAAAATGTAAAACTTCAAAAATATATGATATACTTTCTAAATAAAAGTAAAATACATTATACGAAAATGTGTATTATTTAAAAACATGGTCATGCAAAATTAAAAAAAAAAAAACTAAAGATGGGTAGATTTTATGGTATTTGAAGAGAAAAGGTGCAATTTTAGCTACTTATGCTTGTATTATACTTACCTAAAATGGGATGATTGAGATAAAAAAAAAAATAGCTACCTATTCATGCACTAGTCGAAAGAGTTATAATCACAAGTTCGTAACAACGAGAATGCTTAATGCTTTGTTAATGTCACAATTAATTTGGAAGAAAATATTTAAAAATTTCAACATTTTTTTTAGAGAAAAACTAAGCATTTTATTATACGTTACGAACGAATAATGAAGGGTCGTGAGAGCAAGAAATTAAAGAAAGAAAAACTGCAATTATAATTATAATTACAATGATAAAGTGGTTGTGTGATAAATTACTGAATGATGGATTAGTGCTGATTAATGAAAATTATATTTTGTTTATGCAAAAATATTAAAATGAGTCGGATTGTCTGATTACACAGACAATCAGGGGCTGAACCAAGAGTACGTTTTTGTGAGGCCACATTTTTCACTTTTTGTTTATCTTTCCTTTAATAAAAATGAATCTGTCAGGTAAGTTTAATTGCTTTTTTTTTTTTTAAGTTTAGAAATTTACAATTATAAAAAATTTTTTGATATAAGTTAATTTTGTAATTGGAACAATTAGAGCATACTTTAAACAGATCTTACGGCTAATATATATATATATATACACACACACACACACACGCACATTGATATATATATATTTATTTACTCAATCCCCAGAATCCCAAGTACATGCCTCTAAATGGGATGTAATCTCTTTCATTATGAGGGGCCAGGTTAATGGGAAAAAGCCCATTACAGGAAATGCCCTATGTACATGCTGCATAAGGCCCTCTACAGAAGTCGTAGAAGTTTGCATGACAAATCCAAAAAAGACTCAAGATCAGTAAGATGTAAGGTCTATTAGCATCCACCTCTGCTTGCGCACATGTTATATATATATATATATATATTCAGTTCTTGTTAGTGGCGTTGGCTTAGGATGGGTTGCCCCTTGGGATTGGACTTATCTTGAATTCTGTATTTCATTTTTTAATTCTATTACATTATAACATTGAATAAGAAGCTTGATATCGGATAAGACAATTTTTACACGTCAATCAGTCATTAGTGTCAGCTATTCATTCTCTTCATTTACAAACATATCTACACATATATATATATATATGCATATATATCTCATATCTAGACTGCATTTTAGTGGTTTCTTTAGTATATATATATTTTAGTAAATTCTCATATATTTCCTTCGTTTATTTTATATATATATATACACACGTTAAGTTTACAATGAGAATTTAAACTCTATATCTTATAAAATAATAAGATAAATAAGATGATTTTATGAATTAATGCAAATATTAAAACTCCTTATAATGTATATTATATGGTCTTCTTTAATTTTTGTAATAAATCAAAAGGGTAAATATATCAACATTTGAGTGAATATATCGCTGCATCAGATGGGACTATAGATATAGCCTAAAGCTAGTAGATTCTTTACTTTATTTTATCCCAAAGGTGCATACATTTGTCAAGGAAAAGTAGCCAATTATAATGATCTCAGACAAAAACCAAATTATGAACTGTTTGTGCACATTAACGCTTTTTAATTCATCACCATCAATTATATTCTCCCTCCTAACAAGACATTACAACTACCCCTTCCACCGTGAGAGAAAGTAGAACCACTCCTTCATCATCATCTTATAACGTCTATGCAGAAGTTCCAAGGATATACTTACAGCGATATTTACCATATATATGTGTATATATACACATATATATACGCTTTTGTAAAAGACTTCTCAAATATCAGTCTGAAATCCTCTGTCGTGGAATCTCTATTTTCTACTTAGTGTCTTCTAAAAATTTCTCTCAGCTAATTTGTAGAGAGGACTAATTTTGTAATAAAAGCTGTTACACATCAAAAATTTTTGCAAGCTTTTCTTCTCCTACTATTTTACGTTAATTTGCAGTTATTTACGTTAATATGATGATATATATAGAATCATCCTCAGGAGCTGTAAACTCGCGTTTTGCTGCGAACATATGTGTTTGTACATATATATATATGTATATACATATGTATCCGTACATACGGATTCGATCGGGACATACACTGAATTTCATGTGGTTAGTCTCGACAAAACAAAACACTGGACGCAGAATCAGAATC
The DNA here is from genome assembly GCA_035233585.1 of Antiaris toxicaria. Taxonomy (NCBI): domain Eukaryota; kingdom Viridiplantae; phylum Streptophyta; class Magnoliopsida; order Rosales; family Moraceae; genus Antiaris; species Antiaris toxicaria. The sequence continues at coordinate 3,575,453 of CP141160.1, forward strand.
CACGGTAAAAGCACCAAATATATACGACGAATATAACAATTTAAAGTCAGTTTTTAAGTACATATTCGTTTGTTTATTCAAAACAAGCCCCTTTTTGCTCGCTGAATGTTATGCACTGTAAAGGAAGCATTCCACTTTCGTGCTTTCACACGCGAGATAAATCAAACCGCAAATACTACAGTAACACTAACTTTATCCAAAACTCCTTTCTAGATAAATTCCTCTCAAGCTATTTCTTTGGTCTTGGTTCATTCCTTATCCTCTAAAATATAGAGTGAAAAATATAATATGATAATTATTTAATATAATATTTTTCAGTTCAAATATAGTGTCAAAATATTAGCTATCTTAATTATATTGTTATACCTTTCCAATAGTAGTATTACTTTAAATATATTTATATGTTATACAGTCAAGGAATGACAATCTTTCTAAAAAAAAAATTTATACATATATTTTTTATTTTGATACTTATACAAACAAATACTATAAATAAATATACCTTATTGAAGAAAGCTCCTAGTATAACAATTGTCCTTTTGCTTTATCGAGTACGTGTGTGTACTGCTGATTGTTAAATCACTATTTGATGGGAAATATTGGCATAATAGGTAACCTAAAATTAAAGCTTATTAGTTGTCCTTATAGTTGGGATTATTAAGCAAGTTCTTCATTTTGATTGTTAATTTCTAACTTATCCAATTGCTTTTACTTGTTTATATGTATATTATAAGCCCGATCGATATCCTAAACTCACTTTAACTTCTATCGGAGTGAGAATCTTTGACAAGATCAAGGATTTGGCCCGACTTTTTCATTAAAAGAAAAAGAAAAAAAAATACCCAACTACGAATATATGTGCCTTTCAAAGAGCTCCCAAGCACACAATTCAAAGATGTTTTAAGCCCATACGGCATCTCATTTCTTTTCGGCCATTAGATGTCGGCAAAAACTTAAAACACCGTGATTTAGCCCGCAACACCTTTTTTTTTTTTTCTTTGTATTTGAATGTAATGCAATTTTCTTCCAAACACAAAAATATTTCATTCAAATACCAATCATATTACATTTTAAATCCAACACAATTACTATTTATTATTTTATTTTTTTTATTACTTTTTTTAATTACATCATATATTCTCTCTCCCCTTTTTTCTCTCTCTACTTTTACCCATCACATCACATATTCATTATTAAAATACAATTCAAATATTTTTCACCCAAACACACATTGCATTCAAATGCAATACTAATACTTTTCCTCCAAATACAAATTTCATTCAATATATTACATTTAAACGCAATGCAAATACAATGCGCTCACCAAACGAACGCATGGCAAAGCCGGCAAAATTTTTCAGTGGAAACACTCAAAAAATTTGAAAAAAATATTTTATTAAATAAAAACGTAAAAAAAAATTAAGTACGAACATCATTATTATTTTTCTTATAAAATAAGAACGCAGCTGAGATTATTGAGGATGCAGCAGGAAATAAAAAATAAAATCAAAAATTTTAGAGGTGTTTAGGAGACTTTTCTTGACACATTTTAAATATTTTTTTAATATTTTTCCTACTTTACAATTATTTTTTATTATTTATATCTATAAAACTTCACACTAAACTTCAATTTTAAAAATATATAATTTTATGAATACAAATTTAAGTGAGATAATTTTTTTTAAATTATATAAAAATAAAAATAGAAAGATATATATTAATAATTTTTTTCTAAATAAATTTTTAAGATTTTATAATTTTATTCAAAATAAATTTGTTCGTTTAACACATTTTTAAATATTTACTTTTTTAAATCTTCAAAATATACCTTCAAAATCTCTTCCTAATAAACCTTTAAAATATGAGTACAGACGATACGTGTCTCACTCACATGAAAGTGGCTTCATCGCTATAGTTTTTTACTGAAAATTTTGCGTCTTTTTATGAGGTCGGCAGCTGACATTTTTTATTCAACGACTCAAATCCCATTTTTTATTGTTTATTTTTTTTGTTTTAACGCGTCTGGGATCATTTTAAATTGCTCAATAATTGAGGAGTGAAATGTGTGTGCATTTTTCTCTTCAAGCATTCACAGAATCTGCCGGATCGTCGGCACAGAAAACAAAAACACAAACACAAACGCAAACGAACATGTGGTGCTGGAAAAGGATCAACTGCAACACTTGGCCAGCCATGGTGGTGTGATGGATTTTTTTTGCAAATGACAAAGGAAATAGGTTAAAAAATTTGTGTTATTATGCAGAAAAAAGAAAGTACATATTCATTCGTAGGTCCACCCTTTTTTTGTTTTACTGTCAATTCAAGAGAGTAATTTATCTGTTTCTGGGATTATACTCACGGTACTTATGTTTGTTAATTGTTGATTTAATCCAAAGAAACAAGCATATATATATATATATATTTGTTTTAGAGATGTGAAATCGAAAAAGAAAATTACAAAATGTTCTCTTATGTTAAGTAATATACGATATTTTACTTGTTTAATATAATACTAGGTTTTAAAAAAAAATCCTTCAATTGTCCCTTCAATATCATCTATCATAATTAGTTGACTGATGGTTAACAATGTATATCGTTAGATTTCTGTTAACTATGATTAACTGTCTCTATTTCACGATATTTATAATTTCTAATAAGTATTTAACTTGATTTTATTTTGATATCTAGACTCTCATGTCTATATTGACTTAATAGAATAAAACAGACCTAAAATCATTGAGCTAAAACAGTTCATTTGATTATCATCTCAATCAATATTACTAAGACTAAGTGCACACTTCAATCAATATTACTAAGACTAAGTGCACACTACATATGTGTATTTATTTTACTTCTAGAAGACATGTCAACGACTTCGCTATCAAACTAGCTAACTACCGTTATCTTAGGTACGGACAACTACTAGGTGCATTTGGTTTCAAATATATATATGTATATATTCTGGTGTCCCTTGAATTCACTATTCAATTGAGATATTGCATCAATTGTAATATCTTAAGTATAATATATATTTAGATATTTTATATTTATATTATATTCAAATATAAAAGAAAGAAATAGTATATTATGTAATTAGTAACTGTAAATATAAAAAAAACGAAATAATAAATAATGATTGTATTTGATTTAAAATTTAAATATTTTATTATTTGAATACAATATTTCACCATCCAAATAAAAATTGCATTACATTGTAATGTAATGCCAATTGAACGGTGAATCCAAACAACACAGTCGTCTTCTTTGTATTGGTAATTAGATTTTAATCTTATTTAATACAATAATTGCGCGTTATGCAAACACACGAGTTTTATCGTCTTGAGACAAGAGAAGCCGGCGTAATTTAGCTCCATAAATCATATTTGTGGAAACAATCATTCAACTTATTGATAATCATAATTTTACACAACAAATAATTACTCATCATTATCACGAGTTTCGTGGTTACATGATGCCATCAATGGAGCCGTTTCCAATATTCGCAAGAGTATGATGAAATTTCCTCTTCTAATTCTCACTAAAAAATTCATAATTCAAACTAAAGAATGATCTTAAAATTTATGCATGCAATAAGCCAATTAAGAATGGTTTTAACGTGAGATCTATATTAAAAGAAAGGTTTAAGCAGGACTAATTCAAAATTTAGATTTGAATGGGACTAATTTAAGGAGTAAAATAAGAATTTTTAAAATTTAGGTTGCGTTTGTTTTTGGTTTCAAAACGGATTTCACGATTCCCTAGGGAATCATTTTCTAAATCAAATTGAAAACGTGTTTGATTAGTTTTGGTTTTGAAAATTGAATTTGAAATCAATGAGTTAAATTCAAAACTGAACCATGAAAATGATATTATATTGTTTTCTTCATTTTCTTATTTCATTCTCAAACCCCCCCCGGTTCGTTTTCTTATTTCATTCTCAACAACACCCCCCCCCCCCCCCCCCCGGTTCGTTTTCTTCTTTCATTCTCAACAACCCCCCCCCCCCCCCCAACAAAACCCAGCCCAACGACTCTCTCTCTCTCTCTCTTTCTCGTTCTCACAGCCGGTGGAGCAGCAGGAGGTGGAGCGTTCTAGGTTCATCGTGGCGAAGGTGGAGCAGGAGAGGAGGGTAGCGATGGTGGTCGATCTGGGCTTGGTCGAACACGAGACAACGAGGACGGAAGCGAGGGACTGCCGATGGCTTGCCTTGGCCGGTTGTACTCACGATGGCTCACGGTGGAGATGGAGGCCATGGTTTTATTCGGGTGTGTGAGTGGCGAATGAGGGGCGGTGGTGTTGGGCTCACGACGGCTGCTGTTCACGGAGCTCGGGAGGTCATTCGACAAGCCCAAGCCACGCCAGCCTCGCGAACCCCTGTCACCACCCCGCCGCCTCGTGAATGCCAAGCCCGAGCCATTCAAGCTCGCGGCCTCCCTCACCCATTGCCATCCGACCGGCCCAAAGCTTGCCGATCGAGCTCGAGCCATCGCACCGTGACCCAGTCGCCCTTCCTCAACTGCAACCGAGCCTCACGAGCCCAGCTCGAGTCCTCGCTTCATGAACGCCAAACCATTCTCCATTCCGTCCAGCTCATGACGCTGTCCCTGAGACCACGCCACAGCCGTCGCCAACCTCTGCGCCCCCTGCTGTCTCACGCCGCCGCCGTTAGCCTCTGTCGGCCGACCTTTAATAACAATATATATATGTGTGTGTATATGTAGAAGGTAAAAGAAAAGAATTGAAATAAAGAAAATAATAATAATAATAATAATAATAGATTTTGATAAATATTTTTAGATATATATGAGATTTGAAATTGTATTTAAAACTATTTTGGGAATTAGAATTTGTTTTTCTACGGGTTAAGCTTTTGGAGTTTTTGGGCAGTCATATTTTAAGGCAGATCATGCCAAAAATTTTATAAAGTAAAAATGAAATATTCGGGTATTTTGAAAATAAAATGTTGTTTTAAAATATTAAATCAATGGCATACTAATTAGTATAAACTACTTATAAAATGACTGGTTTTCAAAAATATAATCAAACACAGTTTCAGAATTGTTTTTTGAAAACATACACTCAAAAATTATAACCAAACACAGTTTTAGAAACAATCTCAGAACAGTTTTCAAAACGATTTCATTTTCAGTTTTTTTGAAAACATAACATATTTCAAAAACAATACCAAACGCTATCTTAGAGTACCCAATATTTTTGCAAAAATACGATGTAATCCTATTTTTTAAAAAAAATTTTGTAGTTATACTATCATTAAGCTCTTTAAAATGGTGCAATTTAGTCTCATGTACTAACAAATGTTAAAAATTGGATGGAATAGATCAGGTATATAAATCATTCAGGTATATAAATCATTCGTTGAATTATATAATTTTTTCCCTTAATAACCCAATAGTATAATGCATCTATGATTAACGTGATATTTACTGTTAAATTTTTAATCTGTTAATTAAAAGTATCATCATCTTTACACCTTTTTAAAGAGATTAGGGGCTTTTAACCACAAAAAAATGACATAAAGGACCAAATTTCATTCAATTAGATTATGGACTAATCGAGTAATTTATCCTGAACTTTAATAAACAAAGTAAGAATGATCTTAAATACTTTAATAAACAAAGTAAGAATGATCTTAAAATTTAAGAGTACACGCGGGATTGATCTTTAAAAATAAAAAATAATTAAAAAAATTATTTAGGACTTAATTTTTCTCCGTAAAGTCTGCATTCCAACCACAAAATTCCCCTTGTTAAAGTGGTAAATACCAACCAAAAAAAAAAAAAAAAAAGATCCCCTGTGACCTAACAGGAAACTGATTGTTTAGTATTTAGGGCCTTTTCACACTAGGCAATTTTCAAAGGGTACTGGATTACGTATGTTTGAAGCTGATCATCTTTCCACTCCCTGCCACGATGGGTGGAAGTACTAGAATGTGTAGCCCATTTTGGATCTAATAATTAATGGACGTTGAAAATGACAAGGACCTAATATTTGCAACCACAGTCAAAGGAATCACACCTTTTTTTATTTATTTATTAAACGATTAAAAAAATACAAAAGAAAAAAGAAAGCAAGACTTTATATCTATCTATTTGGAAAATAGGGTAGCAAACGCACCATATCCTGTCCATTGTCATCTTTTTTTCAAGATATTGCACTTAGTATAATTTAGAGGGACCTCATCCTTTTGGTTATCTTTTACCCGGAAGCCAAAAATAAGGGACCCCCAAAAAAAAAAAAAAGTAATTACTTATAATTGAAATTTGTATTATATGTTGTTTCGTGTTTTTAACGTAAGCAAAAACTTGGCAACAGTCACAAACCAAATGTGATCGGTCGATGAACTAAACCGCTCAAGATATAAATGGCTCGTTTATTGACGGAGGAATTTGGACTCAATTGAAACCGAACCAAGTAAGGGTGAACATCGAGTGAGTTTTGTGATTTTTCAACCAACTCAATTTTCATTAGATGAGCTAAAAATACTTTTTACCCACCCAATCAATCTAATATAAAAAATTAACTCATCCAATTAAGATCGGGCTAAGTTGGATGGATTCGATGGGTTGTTTATTTTATTAAAAAATAATAATAAATTATTCTAAAAATTCAACAATAAATGAAATTTAAGAGTTAAAAAAGGAATTAAACTCATGACAATTTTTAAACAAATTCTATCACAGACTCTGCACACAAAAAAATTCTAATATAATCTCATTAATAGTCGAATACAAAATAAATATAAATTATAAGAATCATCAAAAAATATAAGAATACTAAAATAATTAGCTGTATTTTTTAGAAAATTATCAAAAATTATATCTATATTGAAAATATATATTGTAATAATTTAAACAACACTTAGAGGTAAATATCATTTATCAAAAAAGAAAAAATATATAGGCGAATATTTTGGATAGATTGGGTGGGTTTTTGAATTTTTTTTAATTCTTAAAATTTTTTTTTACCCACCCAATCAATCAAATATAACAAATTAATCCACCCAATCGAGGTCGGATTGGGTAAATTTAGTGAGTTTATCGGGTTTTTTTTCACCCCTAGAACCAAGTCCAATTTTTTATTATTCAAAAAAAAAAGTCTAGCATTTTATATTTTTCAAGATAAATTATTATTATAATATATAAATTTAATTTTATAAAAAAAAAAAGTCATAGGGAGTGAGACGAACTATGAAAGACTGCTGGGTTAATACGTATCGCTTGGTTACTGCTCCTCAACTGCCTGGTTACCGTTCCTTTAACAACCAGAAACTGACCAAAACCACGGGTTAATAATTGATGTACAACATTGCTCACATTCTTGCCTATTATTGCCAATAAGATGTCCTTTTTTTTTTCCCCCTCTCTTTTTTTTTTTTCCTCTCTTTTTTCCCTATTGGGATTTTTGCCACTTCAACTCAGATAAGCCCAGTTCATAATTTTTGTCTACTTTTAATTGTTTGAGGTTTCTATTATTTATGTAAGATTCTATTTTTATTGGTCTATAACCCAATCGATTAAAAGCTCAATTCGATTATCCTTTCTTTTTTTAATAACCACTTGAACCATGATTTGTCTTATGATTCATCAATCAGATAGATTTTTTTTTTCTTTTTAAAGAACAAACAAGTAATAGATTTTCAAATTTCATATAGGCTAAGGGTAGTAATTAAGTATAATCATCATTTTGTAAGCAAAGAAAAGGAAAAAAAAAAAAAGAAATTATGGGAATAGCCCCTTTAATGTACATTTTTCAAACTTCTGCCCTATAATTCAAAATTTTACCCTGATATCACTTCTTGTTTCATACTATAAGAGGACAAAAATCTTGAAATCATTGTAAACACAATAATATTTTAAAGATATACTTTTAGGGACATTCCTCAAAAAATCTCAAGGAAAAACTTTATGTATGCAAGAAAAATAGCCCAATTAGAAAGTACTAATGTAGATAGTGTAATTCAAACATAATTAGGTTTGCAGCTCAAATACCACATTCGATCTATTATAATTGAACACGTATTTGTTAATTAAGAAATTAAATATAATAAAAGTCATACGTCCATGATAGGAAGATTGAGCTGCTGCTAGGCTAATGTTTTCTGTGGTGCTATTGGTGAATAATGGTGGGGGCAAAAAAGCATAAAAAAATGCTGAGTAAAGTTAAGACAATGCTTGTTATCACATCAAGCAAGTGGACAATATATAATAAGCATACAATATTTTCGAGAATTAATATATAGTTAATTTATTCATAATATATATGTTACACGTTATATACCATTTCAAGTAGTAATGCTTTCATTTTCAAGAATTCCCCCACCGTTATTTTTATGATATCACTTCTCCAGATGGATGATTAAGGAATACATCGTTTACATGATTAATTTTGACTATATGTAAATATATATCATGATGGCAAAGCCAAAAATGATAATGATCCCTATTTGAAATCAGCATCATGCCAAGCACCTAGATCTCCAGGTACTTGGATAAAAGTAGCATGTACATCATATGCAATTAAGCAATAATATTACACATTTATGAAAAGTTTTATCGAAAATACCATAAATTGTTAAGCATGCCAATTCTGTACATTTTACAAGATTGAAATGACTAAATTTGTCCTTATTTTTCTATCCCTAACAATTACTTTTTAGTTTTATGATGCATCATAATAAAACTTTTCTCTAATGCTATGAATCATTTTCCATTGTAATTTTTGATTTCCTTCTACTCTTTGAATTTTTCAAGTTTCACCACTTAAAAAGTTAAAAGCACTTCCCTCTAATTACTATATATATACACACACACTATGTTGATCGTATGTAGTTTAATTACCTGAGACAACGTGTAAATTAAGAAAAAACAATCATTGATCTAAGGGTGAACATCAGGTAGATTGAGTGAGTTTTTTAGAATTTTCAACCTACCCAATTAAGTTTGGGTGGGTTGATTTCAAATTCAACCCATCCAATTAACCCAACATTTAAAATCAACCCACCTAATTAAATTTTAAATGGATTGATTGGGTTGAATATAATTAAAAAATAAAAAATAAATACAACCAATCGTTCAACCCAAAATAAGAAATATATAAAAAGAAAACTAACTTTTAATATAATATTAGTGTTATAAAACTTTAAAATTATCTCATAAGTTATAAAACCGACATAAAAATAAAATCTATGTAAAACAATTTTAAATATAAAAGTTGTAAATTAATAAATAAATAATAATAAAAATTCATATAATATGAAATATAACAAGTTATTAAATAATTAATGTAAAATACAAGACAAATACTATATATTATGAGGTATAAAAAAATTTATTTTTATATATTAATAAATTGGATAGGTTCGGGTTAAGTTGGGTTTAGAAAAATACAACTCAAACTGATCCAATTAATAGTCAGGTTGAGTAAATTGAATTGATCTCTTAATGAAGTTAGTTGAATTTAGGTTATAATGGGTTTGATTGGGTAGATTTGTCGGGATAGTCGAGTTTCTTGTTTACCCCTCCATGAATCTATCTAAGGATTAAAAGACATGTAATTTTCCTTTATAAAATTTTTCTTTAATTACTATAATGTTGACGGAAAATAAAAACAGCTTTCATTATTAAAAAAAAAATAGACCATTGCAATTCTTTTATGTTTTTCTTCTCCTAAAATTCTTACGTCATGTGTTTAAACTGGTGATTCGATCATAATATTCTATATTCCTGACGATAAGATAAATGCCATTAGCCCACTAGCTATATATGTTGCCACTATCTCTATATATATGCTATATTGATCATGTCTTCAACTTCATCCAACAACTTCAATTATATATACACAAGATAAATTCTAAAACAAGTGCAGTTTTACTTTAACAAAAGGCTATAGCCACCTATTTATATTATATTCACACATGCTTCCTTGTGGAAGCAACTATCATGATGATCATCGTTCACCAAGCTACCTCTCTTCCGTACGGCATATGTTACGAGTGTACTTCCACTACCAGAGTTCGTACGCAAACCAACCCACTATGTACCACGCCCACACATATACATATATATATATGCGCATAAAAGAATAATAGCACTTTAGCGTATGAAATTGTTATAAATAGGGGCACATATTCTATGCAAGCATATACTTTTTGTGTGTCCTCAAACAACGATCTATATGCTTGATGAGGAGATGGTGTTCATAGAGAGAGAGAGAGAGAGAGAGAGAGAGAGAGGAAAAAGTAATGGAAGAGAAATCAGGTTCATTAAGTAGTTGCAGGCCTACAATATCTTTCCCTCTTGGCATAGCTCTTCTCGTAATAACCATACTCCTAATCACTGCCGTCTTCTTCTGCTGCCTCTACTGGGATCGCCTCCTAGGCTTCTTCTTCTCTTCTTCTTCTGCTTCTACTTCTATTCAACAACACAACAATAATATTACTACCAATAACGTTTCACAATCGGATTTGCCTCATGGAAAGCCTACTCGTCCTCATCACATGGTACATCTCTCTCTCTCTTAATTCATATATATTTATATATGTATATGGATATATGTATACATGTCAAGCTAGTTCTTCTTTCTCTCCTTTAAATAGGGGAGGTTTTCTTAGTTTTAGGTTTGTGACGGTATTACAATATTTGGGATTGATTTTGTAATTGATGATGAGTTTTTTTTTTGTGGTGAAACTGTTGGATTGACAGACGGAGAAACAAAATGATCAGGTGAAAAGCGTTACGGTGGTGATGCCGGGGGATGACGTGCCCAGATTCATAGGGTTGGCTTGTCCATGTGAGCCTCTGGTTACGGAGAAGATCACGGTTGTGGTGCACAAACCTTTTCATTAGTGCGTGTGTGCGTTTGTGGTATAGTAAACATTACAAGCTCGTTTGATTTATAGATTGAGTTTACGACAAATAAAATTTTTATATTCAAATTAATTCACTAAACCTATAATTTTATAGCTTTCGACTCCATTATCAAACGATGCCTACTTTGTCTTAGTTCTCTTACTAGCTAATTAGTAAGGGTGTTGAAAAAAGAAATTAAGCCTTTGTTTCTCTTCTTTCGGATTTACTTAATTTCCATATCAAAGCCAAAAACCATAATTGGTAAAAGTTCTAATTAATCTTCATCCAGATCCCAACCAGGTGTGTGTATGATTAAATTGTCATGATTACACAGTTTTGAGGATAATTTTCGTAGGACTGGCCTTGAAGTTTTCTGAGATAATTTTCCCTTTTACGCAAGTTTTCAGACAACTCTGCCAAAATATATATTAAAAAAAAAAAAAAGAGTTTGCAGACAGCTATTTACACGGCCCATACGGCCCATCGAGGGTTAAGCAAACATTAGCCGTCCGAGTTGTGTTGCTTCGCTTTATTAATACAACATTAACGGCTCGTTTGGTTTTAATTTTTGTAAAAAAAAAAATTGTCAAAAAAAAATAGAAGTTTAAATTATGGATTTGAATTTATGAATCAAACATCGCCTAAGATTTACATTCATGTTTAGAAAAGATGAAGTATACGATGGAAAATTGAAAGTACCAAAAAGACAATTTCCATAATAGTTATTAACTACAATGAGGAGGAAAGAAAATGAATTTACCTCTCTTATTCCAATATTAAAAAAAATAAAAGCTTGCCTTTGTTTTAGGGAAAATTGAGGGCAAGTTATACGAATTACTATAGTTTAAGGGAAAAAAAAAAAAAGTGGTAGTCTAGTGGGCATTAGCTTTACTTCCAAGTGGTTTGTCATATGAGGTATATAAAGTTTGATTACACAAGAAGCACTTGTGACAATTTAAGTGCAATCAACACTATGTTCATTAATCTTTTAGATTTAAAGCGATGCACTTAGTTACTCGATATAAGTAATTATGATTCAATACGAATATTTTTTTATGATATATTTGTTTGATCACTCCAAATTTGAAAAATGAAAAATTTTTCATTCGAAGAAAATGGACTTTCCTAAATTTTCGTATCTAAACATCTAAAATTTTTCATTTTTGTAAAATGAAAAAAGAGCTCTCTAGAAAAAAAAAATATTAATTCATCCGAACAACTTTTTATTTTTAAAAAAAATTTCAAACAATTTTTTATTTTTTATATCTAAAAATTTTCTATTTTCCAAAAAAAAAAAAAAAAAACCTCTGATTGAACATGAGTGCTTCATACTATAAAATTTGGCAAGCTAGATTGGCCGATCTTATATAATGCAAAATATCCACACCAATTCTTGTCACAAAACAGGGAAAGTGACATTTGCCTCGTGGTGATTGCAATAAATTAACGAAACTCGAAAAAAATAAAAGAATCCCTTTGACTTTGATTGAAACAACAACACCGTTCCTAATCAAAAGCTAATCAACCACCATTGCCTATCTTTTCCAAATAATCAGTAATTAGCAAAGAACAAGAAAGAAAAATAGGCGTTCTAAAAAATTTTGTAAATGAGGAGTTTTTTTTTTTTGTTTAATTATTATTATTATTATTATTATTATTTTAATGTTATCTCTACTGCCAGCATTGTGATCTTAAAAGGTAGCTTTCAGTGTCTCAGACACATATCACACGTGGGAATGCTGGCGTGGGCCCCAAGAAAAACAGGGCTTCAACTTCAACCATAGCAATTTGAACGAGGCACTCCACGTGGCAAACACCTTGGACTTCTATCACTTGCCCTGTCACCCACTCCATTATTGGCATTTTGGCTTGGCAAAACTTTTTTTTTTTTCTTTTTTTTGGGCCATATAATATTTATAACTCTTATTTATCAAAAAGAAAAGTAAGCAAAACATGAAAATTCTTATTTAAGTTCTCCTTATTTCATCTGTTGAGCTAACCTAATGAGATGACTTGACAAATCAATTAAAAGAACAGGTGAATTTAAAAAAAATCAAAATATTTGTGCAAAAATGAGCATTTTTATGACTTTTTATCAATAAATGTTTTGAATTATTTAAAATTAAAAAAAATGGTCCTTTTTAGAAAACAATATGGTTCAGAATATAAAATTTCCTTCTTCAAAAATATATGCATAAAAATACCCTTTAGCTTTAGTGAGTTATTATATATAAATTGTGAGTTATCATATTTAAGATAAATCAATGATTGATAAAGATAACAAATCAAAATGGATCAAATTAACATGATTTCTGCACAAAAATGACGAACAAAATTTCATGAATCACTATATTCACAGTCACAAAAAACCAAAAGCAATGAACTACAAGGAATTCACAAACACAAATTCGTAAAAACTCAACAAAATAAAACATCAAAATTAAAAAAAATTAAAAATAACATCCTCTATAATTGGAGCAAATAAAAGCTAAACAGTCAACAAAAAGAAAAGGAAAAAAAAAAAAGAAGAAGAAGAAAGACTAAAAAATAATAATAATAATAATAAGGATTTTTTATATTAGTTATTATGTTCATATTCCATGCAAGGTTCACATTGTTGCCGAAGAGAACCTCCCCTTGCACCGGTGACCGACCTCTTGATATCGAACATCGGCTGGAAAGAGATGAGAAAGATGAAGAGGTGTTAATTAGGGAATGAGAAAACTTTCTAATGATCAAATAAACGAAAAAGAGAAGGGGCAAAAATAGAATTAACTGAATTCTCATTTAAACAAGTTATTTTTTATCTTGAGAAAAAAAAAAGTGTAATTTTTAAAATAATTACTTTGGCGTTTGGTAAATGTATTGCATTTTGATTGTATTTGAATGAAATTTGTTTTTTGAATGTTGTATTTGGTTGAAAAGTATTTGTTTTGTATTTGAATGAAATGTGTGTTTGGATGAAAAGTATTTTAGAGTTGAAAAGTTGATGTGATTGGTAAAAGTAAAGATAAATAGTAGAGTTGAAAAGTTGATGTGATTGTTTTAAAAATGTTTTAAATAGTAATTATTTTTATAGCACTGTTACAAAATTTGTGTTTGATGTAAAATTATATTGTATTTAAGTAAAATTAAAATGAAATATTTTTTTCAAACGTCACCTCATACTCTTAGGATAGTTAAAAATGGCCATACTATTACTTAAGTATAAACAAACTGTAATTTTATGCTTTAACTCTACTTTGTTTTAGATTTTGATCCGTCCAAATCTGCATCCGAACGTCAAGGGTGAAGGCCCACTGGTCTCCTATAGAAGCCCGGAGTGGTTGGTTCCCATTGTCTGCAGGGTCAACCTTTTTACAAGGCTTTCCAAAGGGCACACTCTACGCACATCCCACAGTGTCTGCCTCCAAGTGTTTTTTTGAAAAAAATTTTTGGTGTAACAAAAATATAAAAATATATTAGAACGTTAACATACCATTATTTTATACAAATCCTCCACAAAACTTGGCTGTGTTTTGCTTTACTTTTAAATTTCATCGTACTTTGATTTGATTTTGATATCATAAAACGATACAAAATTTTCTCTTTAAATTTTTCTTAAGTTACAACTTTAGTACTTTCACATTATAATGTTAATATATTTTTTTTTTACATTTTTAATCAATTGAGTGTCACATAATGAGTTGGTAAAAGGTAATTTAGGAGGGCAACGATGGTGCGGAGGTTGCAAGTAAAGGATGAAGTGATAGCGTTTGCAAGAAGAGAAATTTGAGAATTTTTTTTTTAATTTTAGAGTCTGTTTTGTGTAAATGTATTACATTGTTCTTAATCGATCCTTATGTTATCCACGCATGATTATAATGATTAAAAAATTTTTGATGTCCTAATGGCAAAAGTATCCAAGATATAACTTGTAATAAGCTAAAAAAGAATAAAAGATTTTGTAATTTTAGATCATAAGAGACAAAATGAGATAATCCCTATTCTTTGAGGGGCCCATTTTGAAATCTCTTGTATTCTTTGAGGTTTTGTTTTGTAGGAGAGATGAAAAAAAGGGAGTATGGAGAATGTGAATGATAAATAGTATTGTAGAAATCCATCATCATTATTATTATGATTATTATTATTTGATAAGAGAAAAAAAGAGTTGAAAGTATAGATGATACTTATTTGTTTAATTACCATATTATTTGTGCACAAAATTTTCTAATAAATTTTAATGGGTAAAATGATCTTTTAAAGGTGAAGTTGATGGATTGCTAAATGGACTGATGCAAACTAGTGGCCCCAAAGGGATGAAGTCTTCCTCCTGGGTCCCCCTCCAACTAAACAATATCGAGATAAAGAAGTAAACAACAGTTTTAAAAGAATAATTAAAGAAAAAAAAAGCAAGTTTTTAAAAATCTTTGTGGTAAATAATATATATATTTTTATGTAAATGAAAAATTTATGGATAAATAACGTATGTACGAGACATTAATCAATCATTTATTTGATAAATTTGATGTAAACAAAATATTTACTTTGATATAAATATTGTAAAAGCATGTTATTTATTATAATTATTTTCTTAAAAATGCTATTTATTATAATTTATCTAGATTTATAACTATCCGTCCACCTCTTTATGTCCACCCATCTCCATCCCTCCGCCTCTCCCTCCAACCAAACATAGTTTGGTTTGGTTTGGTTTGTCTTCTCCAAGAGTTTAACCATAAATAGCCCATGCTAGCTTGGTTCAGAATACTTCAAACCAACCTTAATGGGCCATCTTAATCCATTAATGGGCCCCCAAGGCCTTTTGTTAGCCCAATTTGAGATGGCGTGTTCATGACGTCAGCAGATGTGTTGGTGGTGATGATGATCAAGAAGAATTAAGCAAAGGATGGACACGTACGTACTAATGGTGCTGCGACACCACATAATAATTACAAAAAAATAACTTTGAGAACAAAGCGTGCAAAGGTGGTGGCAGTTAATGATTGTTTTTAGATCTCCCTCATTAACCATAATATATATTCTATTCTACCCCCCTCAAGATAAATAAAATAATAATTTTTTATTTTATATAAAAATATTCGTTTCATTAATTAAAGGAATTAAAAAAAAAAAGAAGAAAGAGAGAGAGAAAAAAAAAAAAAGAAAGAAGAAATTGCTGGGTCAGACGCGCAAAGCACACAGTCACGCGCGTGCATAACACCCATCAGCAACAGCAGGCAACATGATTCCTTGAACCAACACGATCCAAGGCCCCCACCTTATCAATATTTAGAAAGAACAACGTTATGCATCACTAATCAATTATAATTAATTATTACAATACTTAATCAACTATGAATATTTTTTAATTAACTCTTAATCTTCAAAGTAAAATTTTTATTTATCTATTTGAAACAAAACCATAAAATTCCTCGAAAATCATGGTATCAGATATACAATCGAATTTTTAATCTAGAATTACAGTTAATTCGTGTTCATTTTCATTTTTTTCTAGAATTTTGTCGTTTCATTAGATCAAATTAAACTCTCCCTGCTAAAATCAGGTGCCAATTAGTGATAAATATACTACTAATTAGTAAGGTGGGGGGGGGGGGGGGGGCGTTGGGGAGGAGGCGCGTGGGGGAGAAGAATGAGAAAGGAAGGGGAGAGAGAAAAAGGGAAGTTAAAAGTGTCGCGTCCTGAAGCCGGCAATCCAAAAATAAAAGCCGCTTTCTTGTCCCCCAACACATCATATCGATTGAGAGTGTTTTTCTCTGTCTCCCCTCTCTCCTCTCATTCCCCTACCATTTCCCCCCACTAATTGCTCCCTACGTAACTTGCACTCTTTCTTATACCTACCCTCATGCCTCTCTCTCTCTCTCTCTCTCTCTCTCTATACATATATGTATACAGTATATACACATGTATATAACACTACAATAGTAATCTTTGCCTAACGAGTTTTCTTACAATTAATCATAATTATTAGTAGGTTTGCTGTAACGATTGGCAGGTTGAGTTAAAGTTTATTACTTTATTATCCCAATACAAGATTATCTTTATGTATATCAATATTAGATTTATTATAATATAATATGAAAAATAACGTTATTTTATTTTTATATTTTAATATATTATCATTTTTTAAATCATATTTTTATTTATTATTATTATTATTATATTTTGAAAGTTGTAAAAAATAAATTTTTTAATATTTAAATAAATAATAAATAAAAATATTACAATAATTATATAAGATAATAATTAATAAAAATTAAAAGTAAGATTTGGCATTGATTATATTATGTAGTAAATTTATCACAAAAACTAGTATATAATAAATTTGATATAAAAGATTACTTTAAATTGGAGTGTATTTTTTTATTCAAATACTAAAATTTACCTTTAATATATTAATTTAACATTACATTATAGATAGTCAGAAATTCCTCGTTCAATTAATGAGTGGATTTGAGCTCATACTTTAAGCTATTGTTTGGCGTATAATTTTAAATACAACTTAAAAAAAATTTCCAATTCAGTTCTAAATTTTTCGCTTTTTTAAGATATGCATTATATTTATTTCTCCTTTTAAAATGTGATCAGATTAGGGATAACAAGGAAGTGAGTTTAGTGCGTGGTGGGGTTCATACCATGAGAAGAAATACTTTCCATCCCAACTCCACAAATCCGTTTACATTAATGGGTTCAAGTCGAGTTTTTGTATGGTGAGTTCAGGATTTTCTCGTTAACCCATTTAAAATACATAACATAAAAATAATGTAAAAAACAAAATTTATATAAAAAATTATATAAAAAGTAATATATATACATGTATGTTTTTCGTATAAAAATAGATAAATTTTTGTTTTATAGATTTAAATATATATGTTATTTATTATAATATATATAAATATATTTTAAAAATGCATTATATTAAATGAAGCAAGTAATAAGGTTGAGGACATCTGGATCCATCCCTACTCTGAACTTATAACGGGTTTTAAAAACCGACCCCAATTGAGTTTCCTCGTCTTATTTAAGTTAAATCATTACGAGTAAACCGATTAATGGGTAAGATTATCAATCTTATACGAGATCCTTTTCGTTAATGTCAAAATGATATATATGTCTCTTTCTTTTGGATATTAAAATTCTCGTAGCTTTTTTGGAAATGGGCATGAGTTATAATTCAATTTTAAAGAATTTAAATTAAAAATTTCTTCTTAAATCTATTTGGTTGCCAATTTTGAAATCAAAACATTTTGGACATTATGTGACTAATTTTGTTAAATTTCAAATTTTTTATACATTGACTACATACTCGAATACCCCTTTTTTTTTTTTTTGGAGAAAAAAATACTTGAATATCTTGCGTAATACACCAAAAAAAAACTTTGAATAATATACCAAAAAAAAAACTTCATAATAAATTATCAATTTTTCTATTGGAGGTTAAAGTGTCAAAGGTATATTGTTCGGAGACAAATCGGTCAAAAAAAAAAATCCCCTGAAAAAGGTCAAACCGTCACTTTTTAAACATTTCAAGGACCCATGACGTCAAAGTTATTTATTTGTTTATTTATTTATCGACATGTACTCTTTTTCAATAGTGTTACATAAGTATTAAGAAGTTGTCCCTCTGAAAAAAAAAAAAAAAGTATTGAGTTGTCACATAAGAATAAATAATAAGAAAAATAAAGCATCGAAATTTTTTTTTTTTTTTTTCGGTTTTATGCATTTGTATATATATATATTTTTTTTGCGTGGTAACATATAATGAACTTATATAATTGTTAGTAAAATCATTGATTCAACATTATTTTATCAAAATAGACTACGCGTAAATACATACATACATACATATATATATATATTTCTATTCCAAGACAAGTCTTATATGTAATAGACAAAGGAGAAGAAAAAACTACTTTAAAGCCAAAGATATGTTTTTCCTCAATGACGCCAAAGTACTACCTTTGCAACGGCAAAACCGGGTCAAATTCTACATGCCGGAAATAGGAACTGATGTTTGGTGGGTTACCTTAACTGCCCTTAAGGAAATGGCACATGAAGACATGAACGAATCCTTCCTAATCCCAACTCCAAACTAATGCATGTGAGTGTGGAGGCATTTAAGGCAACTTAAAAGTTGGATTTTTGCATGTAACATGGGGCAATCACCTATACAATTATGGGGAATCTTCCTTTTTTCATTTTTTGGTTTTGCCATTAAAAAGAAACAGAAAATTGAGTAATTTAGTGGGGTGGTTGAATTATTATTATGATTGTGTGTTTGGCCATCTAAAACAAATATATGTAAGAATGTTTCTCATTGCCATTTGCAGTCACCATGTTTCTCTAGCTAATCTCTATTTCTTTTGATCATTATCATGTCTTTCTATATTAAACTTTTTACTCGTATTATTTACTTGTGTTTTCTTAAAGTTTTCATGAATGACTTCTCCTTTTGGCGTTTGGAGAGCACCATGATTACCCAAGGAAGGCCTTTTCTCACAAAAGTCAAACCAAGGTTTTATTATGTCTAGGGGTATAGCGGTCTTTTTAAAGCATCCGAAAAAATAATATCATCAACAGACATGGTTAATTAAGAGTTAGTGATCCACTTTTTTTTTTTTTTTTTAACTCTGTACATTCATGACATTATTTACTTTTGTCTTTCTTCCGGTTTGTTAGTTGGAATTTTTTTGTGTTTTTCTTTTTAGTTAATAAAATAAACAAATTAATTAGTGATGTGACAATTATTAGAGTTTCATATGTATTAAAAACGCATGCTTATTATTTTATTAAGTTTGTACATATGTTACTAAATGAAATTTTGATAAATGAATTAAAAAAATTGTAAAATAACCTATCTTTTATCATTATATTACCTATGGCTCATGCACCGCTCTACAAAAATCACCATGCATCGAGAATGAATAGCAATTTTCTCTGTGCCTGGAAAAATAATCTGCACCGAGAAAGCTCTGGACACCTTGCATGATTCTTTCTCATCTGGGCTTATCTTAACCAACACATGGGAAAACGACAGTGGAAGCTAGGCAGTGGGGTTTGGACACGTCCTAGCCCTGCCTGATGGAAGAGACTAGGGTGAAAAGACAAGAATACCCTTTGGATGTAGGGCATGGTGGGCAACAAGACACACTATGCATGTGGCATTGTTAGGCACTTTTAGGTCTCCCTCTCTCTCTCTCTCTCTCTCTCTCCCCCTCCACGGCTTCCACACCATTTTAGCATGCTTTAATGGCAAATGAAATCTCAACGTATCTTAAATTGGTATTCTCCATTCCTTTCTGTTGTAGCTTCTTATTTTTCTTTTAAGTTGTGACATTCTTATTTTTCTTTGCTTTTCTTGACCCAAAAATGTCAACTTCCCTGCTTCCATTGTTTTTACCTTGGTGGAAAAGTAAAATTCTTTTACAAGGTCAAACACTTAGGAAGAACTATATTAATTTCAATTTTATTTTTCGAATACTAATTCACGATAATTTATTATCTTTTTAGTAGTAAATGTAATATTTTAAATTTAATAAGTTTCTAATAAAATATTGATAATTCAGTACATGTAACATAAGTTAGTATTAAAATATTTGGATTATAATTAATATATGTAGTATTTTTTCCCTCGACTCTTAACTAGAGGGGAAAAAAAGGAAACGAAAAATCCCTATGTCATTTTCTTTTCTTAAATATTATGCACCTTGGATTCAAACACAACAATACATATATTATGATCAGTTTTATCCTGAATATTATGTGCTTTGAAATCCTAACATTATGAAAAACTAAAATCACTATACCCTCTCACTTAAAAAAAAAAAAAAAAATCTTTAAGAAGTTATATTTCAGTTTAATAATATTATAACACCCTTTTTTACTCATGATGTACATCATTTTCTTAAATCTAATGAACATTCGGGATTGAACCGCCCGGAAAGCTTAGCCATTTGATCCCAATAAATTTCTTTTATTTTTATTTTTTTCCCTCCAAAAAGCTCTATTTCCTCCGGTTGTTCGGCGGACCATTGCGATATGTTCTGTCAAAAGGTGCTTTAACGTAAAATATTTGGTGAAAAGAGAACCAAAGGAAAGAGACATGGTGGTGGCCAAAGTTTTGCTTTACCGTAATACATGAATATCCCCAATAGTTTTAATTTGATTTTACATTTTCTTAGGAAGTTTTACCAAAAGAAAAAAATAATAATAAGGACAAACATTTTCTAACGTAGACTCAAAAACTATTGGAGTACATGGATTTCATCCTCTAACATTTAAAGTTATTAAAAAGGACGTTAATTATCATGTCAGTTTGATTCTTAAAACATTACCGCTCTCATTATAATTATACTAGGATAATACATTTCTTAATCGTATGATTAGTAACAAAATTTAATAAATATCTAATAATTAAAAATTATATCTTTTATTTACTTTTCTCATATAAGTTCGTATGATTCGTCAATCTATCTTACAAGTTAAGTTAAGTTTTCTAAATTTATTTATTATCTTTATTTTCATTATTTAACATAATTTTCAATATAAATTAAGTTAAAGTAAATTAAAATGAAACGTCGGATCTAACTTTTATATTTTAAGCTAAATTAAGTTATATTGGTGAATCAAATGCATGCTTAAAAGTCGAGGGCAAATGCTAACGTATAAATGTTGAAGGGCCAACTTGATATATAATGAAAGTTCAAAGGACATTTCGCAATTTTACTCAAAAGAAAAGGAAAATTAAAAAATAAAAAAGTACAAATGTTTATTCATTCGGGTTTATTTTGTTTTATTTTTAATTTTTTGAGGCAGACACTTTGTTTTTTAATGGAAGTGTTATTTTAATGCATAGAATTTCACATTGGACAGCAAATAAGCTTTTGTTACATTGTCCCAAATGGAGGGTCCTTAGCTCTATCTCCCTCTCTCTCTCTCTCTCTCTCTCTAAAGCTTCTAACTCTGCTAAAATCAAAAGAGCTTCAATTGCCTTGTACTACTTTCTTCCTTGTTCAGCCACTGATTCGCCAAAATTTTTTCAGGTAAAAAAATGCATTTTTTTTAATCCTCTCCGGCTTCTGAGCTTCACTTGCAATTTTCTTTTTCCCGGAAAATTTGACTCGTAAAATTTTTATCTTTACATTTTTGTTTAATTAGTTCCGAGAAATCACCATTCTTATGAACTTTTATTTCCTTTCCTCTGTTGGGTTTTTTTGGTTTCCAGTGACTCTACTCTTGCTCTCTCGTTTGAACTGAAGAAAAAAAGCAACTTCAGTTCTCAAGGTAATCATAATTATTTGTATATATATTTTTCCTTTGCTTATTTGGATTTTTTTTTTCTTGTGCATTGAGTAGTAGCTGACTTGGGTGGGTATTAATTTTTCTTTACTGACCCAAATTCTAAATATGTGTGTGTGTGTGCGCTTTTTTTTTTTTTTCCCCAGTATTTATTTTGCTACTAAAGCACAAAAAATAAAACTAAAAAAATTACCAGCTAATTTTTCTTCTGTTAGATGGATTTATTGGAATTTTATGAATGGATCTCTATCTATTTCCTTTTCTAAACTTGTGTTTTATTCAGTTCAAAAATATTAAATTTTAATTTAATTCATGTTTGGTCTTTGTTCTTCCAGGTTTTGCTTTAATTTTTTGTTTTAAGAATTTCGTTTTGTTTTATGTAAAATGTGTGTGTATGTGTGTGTATTTTTTCAAAACCCATAATCAGATTCATGTTATTTTTGGCATTTGGCTTCTGAATTTCCATATCTGTGGTAAATGGAAGTTACCTTACACATGTTCTCTTAATGATAGTTCAGGGCTTTCCCCTGAAATTGATTCTTATGCTAAAGTGATTATACTTCTAGCTCTACTGGTAATCTGGTACATGCTATTTATTTATTTTTTAATAGATTTGGATTCTTCTTTAACTAGTGATGTGAAGATTGTTAGGGCCTTGAGCTTCACGCTGTTTTATTTTATTAGTTTACCCCTTTTGGTTACTTGTTATCTGAATGATACACCGAACTTTTGCCTTATCATTGATGATATTCTTCTTGTTGTTATTATTATCATCTTGGTTCTTTTCATTAGCCTTGTTGGCGCTGAGAATATTTTGTGATTGAAATGTTTAATTAGGACGATTTCAAAATGGATCATCCACTTTTTAAGGATTTTTGTGCTCATAAGTATGGCACGCTGTAGTTTTTATTCTGCTTTTTGCTTCTTGATCCCTTTGTTAATTCCGGGATTCTCTCTCTCTTTTTTTTTTTTTTTTGGTTTTTGTTTTATTAGCGTTTCTTTGGAAATCATGATACAAAAGGATGAATTTGGGTGTTGTCTGTCACGAATTTTTGCAGGTTATAGATAAAAGTGTGAAGACTACGTTTATGTGTCTGAATTCTGATGTCTTCACCACTGCTTGGTGTTGGGGAGGATGAGGGTCAAAGCAATGTTACGGTGTTGACTTCCTCAACCTCGATGGAGAGTGTAGAACTGAAAGAGCGTAACTACATGGGATTATCAGACTGTACCTCGGGGGACTGCTCGGTGGTCTCCCCTGCGTCTGATGACAGTAAAAGAAGCCTGAATCTGAAAGCTACAGAATTGAGGCTTGGTCTTCCTGGATCCCAGTCTCCTGAAAGGGATCCAGAACCAAGACAAAGCTCGGCTCAACTGGATGAGAAGCCGCTGTTTCCATTGCATCCGTCCAATGATGTTCACTACAATCAGTCACAGAAACCAGTTGTATCGGGCAACAAAAGAGGATTCTCTGATGCTATGAATGTTTTCTCTGAGGTCAAAATTAGTGCTTTCATTGAAAGAAATAGTCTCTCTCTCTCTCTCTCTTTCTTTCCTTCCTAAGCTCCACTATTAAGACCATATCATATGTGATGCAGGGAAAATATATGACAAATGCGGAGGTAAATTTGGTGCTGTTGCCTAGGCCTATTTCAAATTTGGGATTGAAAACTGGTTCTGCGCTTGAAAACATAGGGACTCAACCGGCTAAAGTCAAAGAGGGAGCCCCTCCAAAGATAGGGCAAGAGAGGCCACGTGCAACAAATGAAACTAGATCTACCCCTAATCGTTCTACAAATACTAATGCGCCTGCATCAAAGTAAGTGGAACAGGTTGGGGCGATTAGTTTGGGCTAAACTAAATTGCAGAAAGGGTCTGGTCTCTAATCCTCCTTGCATGACAGGGCACAGGTTGTTGGTTGGCCACCTATAAGATCGTTCAGGAAGAACTCGTTGGCTACTACCTCAAAGAACACTGATGAAGTAGATGGACAAGCGGGAACTGGGGCTCTGTTCGTCAAGGTCAGCATGGATGGGGCTCCTTTTAAGAGGAAAATAGACCTGAAAAATCACTCTGGATACCAGGATCTGTCTTCTACTCTTGAGAAGAAATTCAGCTGTTTCACCCTAGGTGAGCTATTTAAAATTTTAATTTTGCCGAAAATATGAATGTTGATCTTTTCCTGAATGAGCAGATGGTTTTTTTTTTTTTAGAGATATGTCTCACAGTTGAATCTAGTTGCTGCTCTTTTAATGTAGTGTCAGGTCAATGTGGATCTAATGGAACGCTGGACAAGGAGATGCTGAGCGAGAGCAAGCTTAAGGATCTACTTCATGGCTCCGAGTATGTTCTCACATATGAAGACAAAGACGGTGACTGGATGCTTGTGGGTGATGTTCCCTGGGAGTAAGTTCTATTGAGCTTGATTTTTTTTTTTCTCCTCTTTACTTTGGATTCTATTAGTTGTGCAAGTAACTTGTTAATAAGTCTAACTCTTAACTGCATAGATTCTACTAGCTTGTTCTTAAAATTGTGTGTTTGCACGCGTGTCTTATCTCTTGGCATTTAGATGATATGATTAAGCTGGCGATATTGCAAAGTGAAGCAATGGTTTTATTATTGATTTACAGAATACATAGTTGAGAGGTTTCGTGAAACACTTATAAGAATGCATCATGCATAGAACCCATGGTTAGAATCCTTTGCAGAATTTGTTTGAACACACATGATCCAAGGTTCCCTTGATGTCAACTATTAACTTAAAGCATCGAGAGATCTTGAAGATATTTCATTTAGTGCTTCATCCCATATCGAAACAGTTTTTCTTTCTGGAAGCAATCCAATATTTACCACTAACTGTAGGATTATGATACAGGATCTACTAAGGTGCAGAATTTGAACTTGAGTACACAAAAGTATAGTCTTTGGTAAAGAGTTGTTTTATCTGATTTTAGTGACTTGCAAACACACTTTGGAACGTTCCACTGATTGGTTGTTCCATTGACATTTGCAGAATCCATTTCTTTATTTTCAACTGACTTTCATGTCGGTTACTCCTTGGATATTTCAAATTTTATCAGTTTGGTTAATACAGCATAATATGCTATCCTGGGAGTGGTGTGGTGCTGCTCATAGTTTGTTTATATATCTATTATGCAACTCTGTTTACTTAGTTTCTTTGATTGCGTTTGATTGTGTGTACTCTTTTTCAATTAGTTTCTTTGATTGCGTTTGATTGCATGTACTCTTTTTCAATACTTGCACGTTACATTTAAAAAAATAAAATAAAATTAGAAGTTCAATAAATTCAGGTGTGATCTTGATTCTAATTTCATGTCTTGAATTTTGACAGAATGTTCATTGAGACGTGCACAAAGCTGAGGATTATGAAGGGCTCTGATGCCATTGGCCTAGGTAAGACAACTATCTCATCCATTTCTGCAGTTGCAACATGCATGCCTCATATGATGCATATGTACTGTATATTAGGTGTCGATAAGCACTGTTGTTTTACATTTATATTTTTATTAAACGCGATATTTAAAGAATGAGATTATTCTCTTTTACCTTATTATCAAACTCCCAACAACGAAAATGTGAGTCTGTGCGTGTACATTATGTCTGGTGCAACATCTACTTAAATTAAATTTTCAATAAATCTATATTCCGTTGCTTAGTATTTGATGGATGTCCTGTGGAATACATGCTGAATATATTATGCTAAGCATTCGAATTTTTACTAAGAGGAATAGAATCTTCCAATGTAGTCAGCATATGAAATTTGCTTTTAAGAAACGGAATTCACATATCATGAAAATAATTTTATACTAAACCCACATTTCTAGAAGTTTGATAAGATCTGGTTTTTTTTGCCTATCATGAAAATAATTTCTATTTATAGCTAATCCATTTTGTTTCAAATGTCGATTGCGACTCTGTCATGTCTCTGCCAAACTCCCACTTTAACCATATTGGAACTTTTACGTTAGCTGTACTGAATAAATCTCTGGCTCATCATCACCATCTACCTTTGAATTTAAAACTGCCAATTTCACTTTGTACTTGTAGTTCTCGATCAATGGCCCCGTTTTGCATTGCAACATAATCTCCAAGAACAAAAAGAAATGGTTTAATATAAGTTAAAAATGTGTTGGTGATTCTTATAATCGGTTAATTTTGGGTGCCGTTTGCAGCTCCACGGGCCGTGGAGAAGTGCGGGAGCAAGAACTAAGCAAGTACATTGATGCCATCCATCCAGCAGTCTTGAAGCATTTGGAAGACAGGGTTAAAGGTAGAAAGCACCTGAACCCGGTATGTTTGAAGTTTGAGGTCTTGGTGAAGTGTTGGACTGGATAGGACATCAAGCTTAGACGCTTTTATCATGTTACTATTGCTATTATTACTGTGTTTATATTTCCATGGAAGTAATATTCTGTGAGCTTTTCTCTAGATTGTTAACGTTATCCAGACTCCTAAGACCAAAGACCTAGTATATCTCTGCTCTGTGTGTTCAAGTTCCTGTTCGACTCCGGCAACCGTCTATAGTCTGTCTTTCGTTTCTTGAACTTTGTCATGTGAGCCTGTATGATCTTAAGACCTCCAGGTTTTCTATCAACTTTGACTGACTCTAAATCAATGTTTAATTACTGCCTGCATGTATTAATCTATTTTCTTCATCTCTCTCTTTCTTTATTCTCGCCATCGATGTTTTAGTTTCGAAAATCAAGATTTGCGATGAAATTTTGGAGTTTCGGTTGCAAACCCGGCAAATATTTTACAAACTGCTCAAGAGGATTGTGTGCTTAAAATATTGAGATGCTGACAGTGGTTGTCGGATATTGTTGCTGGAGAAATCCTGGGCCAAAGCATGTGCTTGTTTTGATCATATTTGCTTTGCATTATTGAAATCCCTGCTCATGGCTTAAATTATCTCGGCAAGTGGGCTGCTGATTTGTAGGATGCTTTAGAGTTTCGAGATAGGGGCAATTTTGGAAATTTGAAAAATAAAAAATAATTGAATTTAATTAAAAAAAGTGTGCCATTGGTACAGATAAGATTACGATAGTACGGATTTATTTATTTTATTGTTTATTTTGAGTAGAGTATTGTTTGTCTTGTCAATAAAAAGGGAACACCTTTGCAGAGGAGAGATGATCACTACGAAATTTTTATCAAACAGATTGCAAACAGCATAAAAGGAAGGTGGGGGAAAAAATGGAGCAGCAAAGTAAACTTAAAAAAAAAAAAAAAAAAAACTTTTGCAATTATAAAAGTCATTTGTAAGCAAAATATTCCATGTGTTTTAACAAAATGTCATGTTTTATGAAAGTTAGGATCTTGTTCAAAGATATTATACGTTGAGGGATTATTGTGGTCACAGAAAAAAATAAAAAAAAAGTTGGTACTAAATGAAAAAAATATATAAGGGATCAAAGAAGCAATTTATAATATCTTTTGATTCCTCAAAAAATGCCATGTTTTTATCAAAGTTATCTAGTTCAAGTTGTGTATCCCAAAAGTAGGTGCACATAAATGGGCCAACTTGGGTTTTACACAGTGTTTCATAATGGAACAACTATATGGTCACAATGTCAGTGACCATTCCGAAG
The DNA here is from genome assembly GCA_035233585.1 of Antiaris toxicaria. Classification (NCBI taxonomy): domain Eukaryota; kingdom Viridiplantae; phylum Streptophyta; class Magnoliopsida; order Rosales; family Moraceae; genus Antiaris; species Antiaris toxicaria. Next base: position 3,603,228 of record CP141160.1, read on the forward strand.
CAATAAGCTTACCAAAAAGATGAAACATTCATTGTAGTGTTCCCTTTTGTTCTTTCCTCTTCACACCTATTTCTTACTTTATTATTTATTTATTTTTTTGCGGTCATTCTTTTATCTTCCTCTCTATTTTACCTTGAAATATATATATATATATACAGACACACACACACACACACACACCTTGCACCATTGCAGTAACGTACTAAATCTGGTTGTGTATCCGGTAAAGAAAAGTAAGTGCTCTAGCTTCACCTTTTTCCTAAAGTGAGATCCTCAAAGTCACATCAATAATATGTACAAATTACAATCTAGTGTAGTACAATAGAAAATTGAATCCCTGGGATCACGTTACATAAAAGTTCATGAACTGGGGTCCTCCTATACACACACACACACACACACACACACACATATGGATGCACATCCAATTTTGTATTAAAATTATCTAGATAGTACCATTTTTTCTCTGTTCAAATCTTTAGCCTTTTTGAAATTTGTTTCACCTATGAGTTCCATAACTGCTTCTCTCTTTGCTTCCGTTTGGAATATGCTAGAAAAATCCAAGATTGAAGATTTAAGAATCTAAAAAGGATTGATATTTAGAAGAAATAAATACGAGTCTAGCATAGATTCGAAAAATATAGAAGTTTTTGTTGGTTTAGATTGGAAAAATCCAGTCCAAATCTTTACTCCAGACGAGGGCTTTGTCTTCTCAATTCTCAAAACACTAAAACATAAGATAGTGCCCCACTTTTTGGCCAGTTTTATCATGCCCATGCATATCATTTTTGTCCATTGGGTACTTATAATTAGAATGATTCAAAACCCCATATCTTTTTCATGATAACTTTCAATTTTGTCATTGTATTCGTTTATATCATGTAGCTGCACATGCTTTTGCTGTCAGTGATGGTGATTGTGTGGAACTAAGCACAAACATGGGCAACTGGTTTTCTATTAATTGCACACAAAAGAAAAAACAGTTTATGTCAGGAAATCTCACAAGTTATGGGCATTTTATTATCTTCATACTCCAATGGTTCAGAGTCGTAATCGTCAATGCCAATCCTTCACCGTTCTTGTGGCTGCATTTGAAAATACATTTATATATACGTATGTGTATATGACAAAACTTATAATAAAAACTATATTTTTATCCTTCAAATAAATACTGTTATACAACTTTTTTATTGACTTTTCAATGGTTTAATCCGCAAGTATTCATGTTAAGAATTTACAATGTGACACTCAGAATTGCTTTTTAATCATACTCTAGAATGTCTAAAAGTTGATCTAATATCTAAAATAGCAATATCTAGCAGTGGATTCTCCTTTTCAAGTTCATTCTCTTCCTATTATTGATCGTTTTTTTTTTTGGCTTTAGAAAGTAATTTTATCTTGAAAAATTAGGCATGCATAATTTACCCTGCACCAAATCCAACTGGGATTCAAAACTCATGACCTGCCACCAAGTCTAGGCCCATTCCTCTATTTACTCATTGACAATGGGGTGTGAAAACTTATTGTCAATATATATATGCTCTTCGGCAACTATTGTCTGCAGCCCTTGCAAATAAAGTTACGGGAAAGGGATGGAGAATATAGTGAAAACCCATTTGGTGCTGGAACATCATAAGTCAACAGGTGTGGAAATTAGGCTCCACATATTTATCCAACATTTCAAAAGTGGTTTGGTTTACTCGGCATTTGCAGTTTTCAGAAAGTTGAATAGATAAGGAGCTTTGACGGATTTGTTCAAACAATGATGTAGTTAATAATTATAACAATTATCTCTTCATAACAACTAGCTTTTTTCGGTTTACCTCCTATACATGTATCTTTAATCGCTATTTAGATATGATCAAAATCATGTCAAATCAAATATGGTGCTTTAAAACAAATCTTTACCACTCCCTAGAATTCTCAGATATATTATAAAATTTACATTAATCTAATATAGATATGACGCTATAAAACATACCTTTATTACTATTCTAGAATTCATATATTAACAAAGGTTATAAAAATAAAAATAAAAATAAAAAATAAAGAAAGAAAGATTGACTTTAGGCTCATATGGAAGGGAAGCATGCATGTGTAAAGTCTAGTACATGAAGAATTAGCCAAATATTCTTCTTTCAAACAAATTTATATTTTGGGGTGTTGTTGTCCCTTTAAATTATATATTGATATATTAGGGGGTTGGAGTGGTTAGAAAAAATTAGTTGAAATTAAAGCATATTTATATGGAAAGGAATGGACTGTTTAGAGCAAATTTCGGTCTTGTCATGTTTTTTCAACTCCCATGCCGTCCACTTTCTCTCTTAATGGATTGGTTTGACATAATATCCATTATTGGCGTCTATTTAATACATTAAGAAGCTGATCATAATTATTATAATGTGTTCAATCAACTTTCAATAAACTGCTTTGTCTTATAGCATGTTCGTGACAGTTTCCTTGTAAGTTCTAATATATAATGAATTATACATATCATGTTAATTTGAATAATGCCAAGCATATCAATAAATTTCAATTCTTTCACATCAAGTAATATCTATATGAATTGTTTTTTTTTATTTTATGGACAAGTGTTTAAAAAATTATGAAATCAATTAACAAGAAGAGATTATACCTATTAGTTAAAAAATAATAATTTACTATCATATGAATCGACGTAAAAAAATTGAGATTAGAGTTCGGTGGTTAACATTATTTGATCATATTATATACATTTCACGTAGGGAAATATATGTGGACAAGAATAAAACTGGTCCTGTTTTAAGCTAGAATGAGACCTATAATGAACTCAACTCAAGCTCAGTAATCTATTCATTTACTGTACTTGTGGTCCATTATTCCTGCTGTGTAATTGACAAAAGCACAACACACACACGCACACACATACATATATAAATGTGTGTGTATATGTATATATATATATATGCCAATCATAATGACCACAAGTTGGGACTACGTAAGGGATCAGCATTCCAAGTCATTTATGTAACCTTATCTATCTATCTTCTACACTCTAGGAAAGTAGATGAATGCCACAGAAAATATGGACATATATATTACTGTTTCAGTTTACTCTTAACTTGGACCAGATAATTCAATTAACTAAATTACATTAATCTAGAAATACATTTAAAGTTATCGAGTAAACCACCTTCTATTTTTTAAATACTTGAGCAAACGGAGGTTAACAAGAGCATAATTGGCTTTTATTTCTTTTTAATTCTTTCATTTTTACTAATTCCGAAAGTGATTGTCCACAAGTTAAACTTTTCTTTACTGAAAGTGACGGTAGGCATGCGGAATAACAAAGGTGTTGGATTCCATAATTGAAGAAAAACACACACACAAAAAGTAAAATATATACATACAATATGTGTGTGTGTGTGAGAAAAACGACGCTAGTGTTACTTTCACAGACGACGTGAGAAGTGTTTCTTAAACAAAATGAGTCAAAAAAGATTGTCTTTACTTCCTATTTTCCTTCGATCATGCATGCACCAAAAGCCATGGTCAGTTGAGGGTGCATTAATTTAGATTATCTTTTGGTCTACTTTTTTTTTTTTTCCTACTTTTTTCTTTTTTTTTTTTCTTTTTCTCTCTCTCTTTTATGACATTCAAAGAAGATCCTTGAAACTGTCTTTATCGCCCCAACAAGGCCAACTTCTCCAGTTTCCATTTAACTGTTTTTATCACTCCATGAAAGCCAATAGTACCATATATATATATATATATTCACCCCTAGTATATCGACTTCATTGATCTGGTCCTACGCCAAATTTCAGTATCTTCTTTTTATATACTGGGGGTGAATATATATATATATATTAATGTATGAGATTGCAGAGATATGTAGTCAAAAAGGGATGAGTGTCTTACAAATGCTTCCTCGATATAAAGGAATAATTAATAAATTGCTTCATTGTCAAAGCCATGACTCCTTTTTCAAAATAATAATGATAACAACAATAATTTGGGACGAGCAATTTGAATTTTAAATTGGAATTAAGTACAGATTTATCAAAATATGCATATAAGTGTTTGTTTGAATGGGAGGTTTGTTTTTTGAAAATGAAAAATTTTTAGATCTGAAAAATAAAAAATTGTTTGGAATTTTTTTTAAAAGTGAAAAATTGTTTGGGTAGGTGAAAAATTTTTTTTTTCTATAGAGAGTTTTTTCTATTTTCTAAAAATGAAAATTTTTAGATATTCAGATACGAAAATTTAAAAAAATTTATTTTTTTATAATAAATTTTTTTTTTATTTTTTAAATTTGGACATGCCTAACAAACAGAGCATAATTAGTAAAAGGCTAATAAGATACATCAACCCCAGTTATTTGATATGAGATTTTTTCAACTTTTCGACATTCAAAAGCTATATCACAACGTGAAAAGAAATATAATTCATCAACCTGGATTATCTTGACTTGACGATAGTAGGTTATTATGTAAACGGGATATGATCTTTATGTATTTGCAGATTATTATTGGAGGGGAAAAAAATATAGTATTAATAGGGTTTTATTTGCCAACTGTAAGATCTATCTTTTCTATAATTCGTTTTATATTGATTGATTTTGATGATACATAAAAGATTAAAAAATAAATAAACCTCTGTGAAATCCCATAATAAAGAGACCCCTGTATATTTTTAACCGGGATCAACTTTCTTTGAGACACTAATTGGAGAGGTACCTAATCATTGTGACTAGATACAACCTAGCTAGGCAGCTAAGAATATCGGACATGTTACACGGACCCATTTATTAGCTATAAAATGGTGTTGTAACCTAAAATGTTATCTTGCCATCTTGGTGAGAAACATAAATTGGCTGCAAATGCTTCATATATAAGTTAGAGGCTCAAGAAAATCTTGAACGTTTGTCGCATAAATATTTTCTTTTATTGCCTCTACAGTCCAACCATAACTAAACCACTACTTCTGCTGGTTGGATCCTAATTGTCCTGTATCCGTACGTAAGTTTCAGTCAGCCAAACCACTGCTAAAATCATTTCGATCTCAAGAACTATCGCATGCATGCCAGCTATGCAAATGAAATTTCTCCAAAGCTAGAATATATATATATATAAATATATATTTATATACATATCTTACCTACTTATGCTTTGTTAAAGTTGCTTTGAAGATATATTTCATATATATGCCTAGCTAGCTACGCCAGAAATCAGCTAAAAAGCAGTTCACTGATAAACACATGGCGCAAAGTTTCCGAATCATTTGAAAAGGGACCCTAAATATTTCTTAACAAAAAAAAAAAAAAAAGGGACCCTAAATATTGAATATATCATTGCCTCTTGCTTAATTTATTTAACCTCTCCGTTGTAACATTAAAAGAGAGAGAGAAAGAGGGCAGAAAAGAAACAAAAGAATGAAAACACACGCACACCATTTTTTGAGATACATTGGATCCTTGCGTTTAGCGTGGAAAAAATTTGATCGTACACACTTTGAAAACATCAATGTTTCATCGTATTATTAAGAAATATGAATTCTCATCACATTTGATTTTTTTTATAGGTTTTGATTTTTTAAATGTGTAGTTTCGATTTAACTTAATTTCTGGTGTTAGTTCCTACTAGTTGAGAATGGGTTCCTAGGATTTCTAGAGTTGCGGTTTGTGTTTTAATGTCTGGGGTTAAATATATTTGGTCGTTTATTTATATCTTTTATAATCTTTTTTTATTTTATTTTAGGAAAATATTTAGTTGGTTATTTAGTATCGGAGGTGGTTGCTTGCAAATACCAACTTAGTTAAGATGCTTTAGCTATTTTTGATGTTAGTTTCATTCTATCTTCTGCTTCTCTTCTTTGTAAAAAAAAATATATATATATATATCTAACAAGATTTTAATATGATATTATATTAAGATCATTTGCACATTGCCTGTAATTTTTTTGTGCATGGAGTCACAAGGACAAAGTATGCTCTGTTACATAAACTCACTAATATATGTGTGTATATATATATATATTTGAAGGAGGGATTTTGCATGTATAGTTCTCTCAGCAGTGTTGTATTCGTTGTCGAGTACAAAATTTGCATTAAGAAATTTCAGCGCGGCGCCACCGTTTGACATATTGTCTCTCAGTACGATATTAAGCGGGTTTTTGGTGCAAAGTTTCAAAATTTGTCTACAAACAGACTTTGTCGTGGTTCACCTAATTAAACTAATAAATAATGTCCACTACATGTACCTTATATTTTTCCTTTCTATATCCGTAAATATATTTCCCAACTAGTTAGGCCAAAAAAGAAAAATAGTGTACTTTTCAGTTTTTCTCACTCTTAATCTATCGAGCTAGATTTAATTATTTTATATATATAAATGCGGCTGTTAGGGGGATTGTACTATTTTGCAGTAAATATATTAATATATATGTATTGCATATGATCAGTTCACAACATGTTTCCTACAATTGGCGACATCTTAACAACCAATAGGAAGAGAACAAACTATTTATTTTGGAGCCCCATTCAAGTCTTTTCTCTAAAACATTGTATGTTCTTGAAAATTGGCATTCCAATATCCCTTAATTTTTAAACTCAGTCTCCATGTGATCTCACCAACCAATTAATGCTTGTGTTAATCAACTATCAAACCATAGCCAACAGAGCATCTTTATTTGTATCGGTGTTTAAAAGATCACCATCTGGTTTATGTCCTTTATTTTACACCATTTCCTTGAATTTATCGTGTGATTATAATTAACATCCTGAATTTTTCATTTTAACAATTTCGTATTTTAAAGTTACAAATTTGTAGCAATCTACCTTTTATATTGATATCAATGATATTTTTTTTAAATTAAAGCATAACTTATACATAATTAGTTATCAATTAAAAACATAAATGGTCATTTTAGTCTATTTTAACCTAAATTTTTTGAGGTTTAAGTGTTAGGGTTACGTGTGCAATTCAGCATTCCTTAAAATAATAAGTAACAGTTTATAACTTGATGATTTGAGAAAAATTCAACTTCTAATTTTTTTTTTTTTTTTCACACGTAGCATATCCTGCAAATGGGATAGGAATCAACCTCATCATCAGCTAAAATTCTAACTCTGATATCTTGAGTAAAAATCATCTCAAAAAATATATCAAGAGATGTGAGTGATTCAGTCACATATTATTATAGATACTAACTAATAATTTGCTAATTTGAAGATGTGAAACTAATTCGAACTTTTAAAAATATATTATTGCAAAAAAATAATAAAGAATATCAAATTAAAAGAGCGCGGCCATCCAAAGCTGGCTAGAATTTGAGCATGTGTTTTACTTGTAGTCCAATCTTGTGCTACTGTGTCGCACATATGGTTGTATATATATATATGTATGCATTTATATTATGAATTTTACAGGTCGAGTCTTTAAGCAATTTGGCATTTAATGAATAGTAGTCAAAAGAGGTTTAATTAGTGGAGTTAATTAATTCAAAGGACTTTTGTTGAATGCAAAATATTGTGTGTGATGGGATCTCCTGCATGCATTAATTAAATTTGTGAAAAGCATCAAATCCTCAACTTGAAGTTAGCAAAGTGATGGGATCTTTCCCATATGGGGTGTCCAATTATGTCATGTGCAATGTGGGTATTTCCTAAGCTCCAAAATCAAAGTGATCATTAATCAAGAATTAAAAAACAACACCAATAATAATTTTCCAATCTTTATTATTTGTTCAATTTTCTCCACTTGCCTAGTGAACATACTTGCTTCCTCTGTGAGACACCTGTTAGTGGGACCCTCCATCGTTTTCTCTACAGTTAAGCAAAACATGGCCACTCTTTGGATTTGAGTGCAACATAACCTATCATAGAGTTTGAAAAAGCATTTTCAACCAGAAAAATAAATAAATAAATAAAGTATGCGAACAAGTTACAAGCTGCATATCGCCAAATAATTTGAAGATATATGTATGTGTGTGTGCATATGTTGCGAATAGTCAAAGATGGTTTTCGGGTTTTGTAATTTATTGCATAAGAGCACTAATATTTAAATAAATTAATTAGGATTTTTTCCTTTAAATATGAAAGTAGTTAACTACCTGTTTGTACCGTGTTTATATGCTTATTCGGTCTCTTTATTTTCCCTTAAAACAATGAGAAGGGAGAAATATAATATATATATATATATTATATGTATGTATTATACACAGAGAAATGGCCAATATTTTGGCATGTACTTCTAGTAATTTTTAATATTTTTCTTTTCCTTGATTTATTCCTATAATTTATATACAGACTAGAGAATCTCATGAACTTGTATAACCAATTAATGACAAGTTGTACAATTAGCGAGATGACACGAGAAAGATGCCCTATTGATCATACTTGAATATATCAAAAGTACTCAACAAAGTTGGATTTCAATCATTGTGAATCTGGATTTTTAATTGTTTATTTACCTGTTTTGATTTAGCTCTTTTGTATCTTTCATATCATAATTTATAATCATCTAAAAGAGAAGGCTACAAAACAATTTATTTGAAACCAAGCCATTTAAGTATCCGAAGCAAAGGATCGCAGATATATAAAATAAGATCAAAGAAAAGTAGACTACAGGTTCATGCACGCGTATGTTAAGTAGTTAGTGCCATTAATTAGTACTTTATATATGCATATATACACACACATATACATATATCTTCCTAGTCGTATGTAGCTAAAGGCTACTGCAGAAACGACAATTTTGAAAAAGTAAGACATAAATTGATTTTTTATAATCTGCATACTTAAAATTCATTTGTAGCGTATACAATATTTATACTCGGTTTGTGATATTCGATCACCTTACATCATTTTTGAAATATTTAATCATGGAAATTTTATTATTTTCTTGGTGAAAGAAATTCTTTATGGATCTTTTCATTCTTTTTTAAAAGGGAGCATATCATATCATTATGTTTACAAACTTTTGAATTAAGTGTTGCTGTGCGTGTAGTGACGAAGTTAAGAGTATTGATGAAGGGACTAAATATAAATATAAATTGTTAATTTTTGGAGAAGTAAAATGAAGAGTTTAATTTTTTTAAAGGGCGTGAGCTATTTATAAATTTGAGTCAAATACATTAAAAAAAATTAAGAAAGAGTTGAGGGGGCTTGTAAGCTTCATTTGGACCTGAATGCCTACTTGAAACAAGAAAATTTCAGCCTATATATATTATATATATACACACACACACACACATGTACGTTCCACAGTATACATGCACGTAGCAAGACCAAAATATTGTGTGAATCAATATGGGAAAATAAGCAAATTAATATAAGATACGTACATTTGTAAATTCTGTACAAGTAACGACCAATCAATTTAATAGAGATTATTATAAGCGGCCAAAAAGTGCAAAAGGCGTCTCTCAAATTAATTCACTATATAACATGTTATTTTTAGTGGGTGTTTGTTTATAGCCTTACATTCATATTATATTTAAACATAATATAATTTTTATCTAAATATAAAAGTTTTACATTTAAATATAATGTTTTTCAATAATATTTCAAATATATTTACTATTTTAAAATATTTTAAAAATATTTTTTTCATTCACATCATGTTTTATCTCTATCTCACTTTTTCTATTTACTTTTACTAATTACATCAACTTTTTAACTCTAAAATACAATTCAAGTACTTTTCATCTAAACATATATTGTATTAAAATGTAAAACAAATACTTTCATCCAAATACAAAATATATTCAATATATTATATTCAAACGTAACATGTGTGTCAAACGTCACATTAGTATGTTAAAGAAAACTTCATATATTCATGCACCTATATAATGTTTATGCACATATATATATATATTTGAATAAGCAAAATAGTATTAAAAATAAAAGAAAAAAGAACTTACAAACCTAATTAATTATGCATGCACCTAATTAATTTCAATTATAGTTTTTTGCTAAAAAGTAAACGAAAGTCCAATTCCATCAATTCGATACTAGCAATAATAATGGTGAGCAATATTAATAATGTAGTTTTGTTTTTGGACATAACCTTCTTGAATTCTCTTGATTTAAGAAGGTGCCCTTTGTCCGTATTTGGACAAGAAAACCAACAAGAAAAGAAACGAAAAGAAAACGAATTTAGAAGTTTCTCCATCGAGACCAACAAAACCGTATTTGGTCATAGTCGTGAAAATTCCTTTATCTGGTGTGTGTGAGTTGGTCAACAGGTTTGACCTAACAGATCTTAAGTTCTGCCACGTGGAGGTAGGCCCACAAGATGATGATGATGATTTGGTGGTGACATGGACATACCTCACATGGCATGCTACATGCCACGTAGGAACGTGCATGGGATCAACGCGGATGCAGATACACTGAAGCACACATATATATAATATATACACATGCATATAGTCTATTATATAATAAATCAGTAAATACTGAAGAAAAATTAAAAACCTAAAAAAAAAAAAACCAAAATACTAAAATTAAAAAATAATATTATGTATGACTACCTCGGTTCGCGCAACAATATACTGACAACAAATGCATTAAATAATTGTGCTGACGGATTCCCTTCTCCGGAGCAAGCTGCCTGTCACATTTGTTTATTTTAAAAAGATTATATGAAAGAAAAATTTAAAAAAATTTAATTTTTAAGTAATAATTTATTAATAAATATTTAAAGTATTATGATATTAATTAATTATATTTTTGATAAAAATATAATATATAAATTAATAGTTGAAAACTTAGGATTGAAATTGCTGTTTCTGATATTATTTAATATAAAAATGGATGATCTGAGACTTGTAGTAGTTTTAATGAAAATCAGAGGGACTAAATAAGTCTTCAAGATGTAAACCCTTTATATAAAGAATTTGTATAATAAGATATTCTCGTCAATAATATAAACTTGTGAACGTTCCACACGATCATAAAACACATAAATCAATGGCGAACCAACTTTCGGGAGTGAAACAAGACCAAAACGGGTCAGACAATAATAAAGTTGATCGTAAAATAACAATCAAAGTAAAGAAAAAGACTAAATTTTTTTTTTTTTGAGTGGTTTCGCTTACGACAGCCTGCGTCTACTCTGATGGTCGCACTTTTCTTAAGTAATCCTTTGTGGACGTTAAATGGATTAGTCTTCCATCTTATTTCACACCCCAAAAAAAAATAAATAAATAAATAAATAAAAAGGAAGTTCCATCTTATAATTTGATAGAATAATAGAGGATATTGTATTTGACTAATGAAAATTGAGGTATAACATATGCAACTCGCACATGGTATGTAAGGATTACTCTAAATATGAATTGTTTATATATTTTTTATTAATGTGGTGTACGTCTAGATAACTCGTATCTGTATCTTCTTTTGTGAAAGACGAATGGGCTTACCACCTTATATAAATCTTTGAGTCGGGGTGCCGAGATGTGCATCTAATTATTAATAAAATTGTAAAGAGACAGAAATTTATAATTAATCGAACATATAAACCAAAACTCTATGTATATATGGCCAGTTCATCACTGTGTATGTAATATATGTATTAGATTGAGACGGATTATGAAGGCACGGGAAGTAAGCGTTAACATTCACATATCAATAAGCGTTTTCAAAATAAATATAACTTCTTTCTTAATTAAAAAAAAAAAAACCCTTTGTGTCCAAATTGATGCAGAATCAGGCAACGTATGAGAAAAATAGTAGAATTAACGGACCCATCGTGATAACAAGAGAAACTATCGGACCTGGATAATTCTGTGGAAAGCCAGGACATTGCAATGAATAGAAACTTAAAACTACATAGAATTCAAAATTATATTGCACCATATCTTCCTTTGCAACACAGGACTTTAAAATACAGATAAAGTTGCCAAATCTAATGAAATCGAAAATTGTTTTAAAAAATAAAAAATAAAAAAATTTCCTCAAAAAAAAAAAAAAACTAAACTAAACTAAACCAACTAGCTATAGCTAATAATTGACTTGGAGATTGAGCCAAAACAAACAAAATCCAATTTTGACTTCCCTATGTGAAATTATTGTTAGAAAAACGTCGTTTTCTTTCCAACACGTGACTCAAGACCCTAAGACAAGCGTAAATTAGCAGGAAGTGATCATCACAAAAGGTCGTATAATCACATTTCCTCATCACATCACAACAGCCGTATAAAAATTATAAACATAATGTGGTTGGAGCTCAAAAGTTCAATAATATTGTAGGAACTCATACATGCTTATTGGCCCGAAAGATCCTTATCAAGCACCATAGAATTATTGATAAGTTGTGATCAATATTTTCTCAAGGTCTAGACAAGATATGGCATCCAAAATTACTTGAATGAACAATTCATTATTAAAAAAAAAATCTTTCGAATGTATTGCCAACCATTTAATATGATTTCACAAGATTTAGTTTTGTTCAAATAACGTATTGGATTAGAATTGAAACATAAAGGATACATGAAAGGTTCCAATATTAATATCATGAATTACATCAAAGAAAAGATATACTTACAAACTTTGAAACTTATAGTGGTGCTATGAATTAATTAAGAGCCAACAACATTGAACGATACGTTCCCCTCTTAAAGTCTCTAACAAATTTTTTTTTAAAATTTAAGTGGTAAGGATGAATTAAATTTCCCACTTAAATTCATTAAGTAAAAAGGAAAAAAAAAATTCAGATTCAACGTCAATGGCAAAAATAAATGAAACAACAACAAGAGGCAAATGAAACAAACCAAAAGTAATTTGTTTCATATATTTTGCAACCTCTTCCTTTTGTAACCATGAACTTTATAGTTTTTCTTTTCAAAATCAGTGATGATATCTTTTCGTAAATTATTGAGTTCTGTAATTTTATCTCAAGATCTATAAGCATAATATCCATTTATTTATAAGCAAGCACAAAATTGTCAATTCTCTCCTAACTTAACTCGTGTGGCTTCAGAAACCTCTTCAACATTGGTCATAACTAAAGACGAGATAATATTAATGTAATACTTATCATTGCGTTATATTTTTAGATTAAAAAGATATGAATGCTCCTACTTCTTGATCCCGAAATACATGGAAGATTTCCTAAGGAAAAAAAAAAATTTTTTGAAGGTTTGTTTTTTAACATTTGTACTTCTCAATCCTAAAAGTTGCTATTTGTGCCCCCTAGCTAGTTACAAAAATGAACTCTATATTAATTGAAACAAATTCGTTTTTGAAATCCTCTTTCTGGCTATTGGCCAACCATCTTCTACTTCATCACGTAAAACCCCCCTCATTCCCAGGATGTAATTATCTAGTCATTGGCTATTGGCCAACCAAAACTCTTCCCAAAAGATTTGTGTATTGTCTCCGGAGTCAAAAGACAAAAGCAATGCAAAAGGAGTCGGTGAAGCAACAATACAAAACCTGCCACTGGCCCTTCCTCAAGGTTGAACCCCAAATAGATTTAATCCTACTTCTACACGGAAGCTATCCAATTTTGAAAAAATGGGAATCCACTAGGGAATATAATATAACCAATTTATAGTTACAATGTTAAAAGCAGCTTTTTAATTGCCTAACCAAATGATCTAGAAAGAATGAACTAATTTTTGAAATTAAATAATATGATTATGTTAGGATTTTATATTTTATTCCCGGATGAAGTTGACATTTGACAGAGCACTCTTGGAGAAAGCTCATTTTTCCCTGTTTTTTTTTTTTTATTATTTTTATTTTTTGGTGTTCCCTATAACATGACTCCAAAACGTCAGCAAATGTGAAGAGCATAAAAAAGCTGGTTAAAGTAGACCGACGGCGTTAGACTCAGGGAAGAGATGACCTAAAAGTGGGACCCCACGTGAGCGTTGGAATTATTGATTGTTGATGACAAATTCGATGCTATTGCTATTGCTGTTGATGAAATTATTAACCGTCATGGTATAATTCAATAATTGTTATTTATAACACTAGACTAAGAAAATAATAGACTGGAAAATGGACCTTTACTTATTATATAATAGACTAAAAAAATTAAAAAATAAAAATAAAAAAACCTAAGAAGATGAAAAGATAATAGTAATCAAATCCTTATTTGGTCAAAGAAAGAAATCAGATTCCTCACTGGCGAGTCCTAACACATTGTTGGTGGTGATTCCGTTCGAATCTAGATCACCGTCCTTCAATGGCTGGGCTCAGATCACAGAGCTCAAGCAGGTGTTTGAGAAATTTGACATCAACGGAGACAACAAGATCTCGTCGTCTTAGCTCAGCACGATCATGGGAAGCCTGAGGTAGCTCTCCGGCTAGGACAAGCTCCAGAAGATGATCAAGGAGGTGGATTTTGACAATGACGACTTCATTAGTCTAAAAGAGTTCATTGAGCTGAACACCAAGGGCGTGGATTCTAATGAGGTTTTGGAGAGCTTCAATGACGCTTTCTCAGTCTCTTTTCAATTTCCCTTAGTGACGAGCATAGCAACCTCCCCCCTCCCTTGCACGATTCCTTGCTTTGTCAATGGTGAATTTCTCAGTCCCCTGCCCATTGACACAATCACCCCCAGCCACCCCTTCCCTACAAAAAAAAAAAAAAAAAAAAAAAAATTTCATTGGCAAAAATTCCACCAACAAAGTTGGGTATATTTTTTATTTTATTTCTCCAAATTTTTTAATTTTTTAGTTTATCATATAATAAGTGAAGGTGCATATTAATTATCATAAACAAACAAATTTTAATCGTTTCCTAAGGTAAATATTATTTTTGAACTCTTACCACAACATTACCAAAAAAATTAAAAAAAAAACTCCATTTTCCTTCGGTTTTATAATCAAAATCAAACGAGTGGCTCCAGGTAAGAAAATAATGAATCTAAAATATTTGCCTCATATACGAACATGGGGGATGTTTGTATATATTATATATATGTGTGTGTTGTGCCTGTTTGTTTTATAATAATTTTTTTATGTGAATGATTTTAGAGACTTTTGCTGTGGATAAGTTTCAATAATTCACTAGACCATCTGCTATATTTGCTATATGTTGGAATTATTATGGCATAAAGCAGTGAATTCGGATCCTGTGAAAGGAAATTGAGAAAGGCGTGTAGAACTCTTGTTGCTGACCCCACCCATGACACTTATAATTGGCACACAAACCATTATCGAAGATTTCCCTTAAAAAAAAAAAAAAACCATTATTATTGGAGATTAGTTCATGGCGAGCAACAAAAGTATAAAAGAAAGGAACAAATCCTTAAAAGCATTAGTCATAATAATAGAAAAGTATTTCTTGATTATGTTAATCATGAAGTAAAAAAGTTTGGCAGTATTAAATGTTAATGTGAAGGCAAAGTTGGTTAAATAACTTGGTGGGTGACTAGGAGCATAAACATCAAACACTACGAAAAGAGATACTACACATGTAATATCGGTAACACTCAACATCAGTGCTAGTATAGCACTACATAATTGCTTGCGTGGCTCCAAAAAATTCCCATTAAAAAAGTTAGAAAAAATTTCTTGACTAGAATGAGATCACTATTAGTTAGGGCCGTTTGGGAGAAATTTCCATACGGAACTTCATTAGCTCATTTTCAATGCTCACACTTTTATATATATATATTTAATTCAAATTTTAAAAGGCTATAATTTTTTTTATTTTAAATCAAAATAAGATGATTTTTATATCAAAATACTTATAATAATGAGCCTAAGCAGAACAGAACATGTTCTAGTTTGCATATTTTTGCTAAAAAAATTTCAAACTTTTGCATTATTTTTTTGGGATAATATTTTCATAATAATTTAAAAGTATTATTTTAAGCTAATGATCCAAATGAGGTTTAACAACGGATATAAAAACTTCAAATTCTTAGGTTTCATTTAGTAAACATATTATATTTAAATGTAACGTATTAAATATAATTTACATTTGGAGGAAGAATATTTACATCATATATAAATGTAATATGTATTTGAGTAAAAAATCAAAAAATGAGAGGGAAAAGAATATAAAATGTGATTAATAAAAATAATTAAATAATTAAATAATAAATTATAATTATATTAAATTAAAAATATAGTATAATTAATAATTAAATAAAATAATTTTATATTTTAATAAAAATTATATTATATTTAAATATGTTTCGAATGTAATATTATAAATCGAGGAGGTGTTAATCTAAAAAGACTACTGTCCACAGCTAGCCTATCCATCCATTTCGAAACGACAGTAAAAACACTAGCTGAATGGGTTATTAAAGGACAGGCAAGAACCCAGGAATATGAAACCGCGGTTTTGGTAGCCAGCAAACAACTGACATCTGCCTAAGCAACGACCAGTCATGTGAATGTCTCTCTCTACCTAATTGCAGTTAATGTTTTTACTTTTCCACACTAATGGTTTAATTAACGAGTCTGCGATCCTCCCAACATTAAAGGTTTTTGACAGTTTTTTTTTTTTGTTTTTTGTTTTTTGTATTTTAACTTCAAACTTCAGAGCCATGCCACCCTCCCCTACTCAGCAGTCCTATAAATGTTTTCGTTTTTTGTAGCCTCCTATGCACCGCAGTTTTAACGTGCAAAAGTGTAGTGCATGGAAATTTGAGTGCCAATACAACTGCTTTTTTATGTATACTACTGCAGTATGTTCTTCTGTGTAGTCAAAGACCATATTTATTAATACATCATTATTATATTCATATTTCTTCTTTTCTGGCTACAGCAGAAGTCGTGCCGACGTTGCATTTGGTGTCCAAACTAATATTATAGTAATAATAATAACAATAATAATAATGTATGTGTACAACTGATCCTTCATTCCAATAATCGAGAAATCATTCTGCAGTTCAAATATATTATATTATCGCTTTTAAGTCTGCAGTTCAAATATATTATGTTATCGTTTTTAAGTGGCATGTAGATGGAATAAATAACTAATAATTATTTGAGTTATTAATATTAATTATCTTAATTATCAAAATAAATTAAGATTTATTAAAAAAATAATAAAATATTTAAAACTAAATTGATATTAAAAAATTATTTAAATATCAATTATTTATTTAAAAAATATCACGTAAACATAATATTATAATGTATCTAGCCTTCGCTTGGAAGAAAGATTTTGATATCTTTAAAATCAATTTTTTTTCAATATCTTATCATTTTTTACTATTTATATTTCTAAAACGTTATAATAAACTTCAAACGTTAAAAGTCTATAACTTTGTATATACAAATCCAAATGAGGTGATTTTTTAAAAATTGTATAGAATTTCGAGAGGAATAAAATAATATTCATATTAAAATTTTTTCATTAAAATAAAAATGTGTTTTATTTTTTCACTTCAAACAGTTTTTCTCCCCAAACACATTTTTCTAAAACAACTTTTTTCTAATAAAAAAAAAAACCTCCCATAAACACCCCTAGTTTTATAAAGAATCATCTTTTTTCAAATATAACGGATTATTAAATATTACTTTTATAATCTGGTACCTGTCACTCCGTTTGGGTGAGAGGTTCATTTTTAAAAAATAGAAAATTTTTAGATGTAAAAAATAAAAAGTTGTTTGGAATTTTTTTAAAAAGTGAAAAGTTGTTTGGGTGGGTGAAAATTTTTTTTCTCTAGATAGCTCTTTTTCCATTTTTCAAAAATGAAAAATTTTAGATGTTCAGATACGAAAATTTAAGAAGTTCATTTTTCTTGAAATGAAAAATTTTTTATCTTTCAAATTTGGAGGTGTCAAAGAAACAGAAAATAAATATATATAAATAAATAATCAAAATTTTATAAAATTAGAAAAATAGTTGTTTTTAAAAACAACCCATCAATCAATTATTACCGATCGTTTATCTAAATTAAAAAAAAAAACTGACCATTTATTTGAATAAGTTTCTGAAAAATGTCTAAAAAGGCATGTCAGCTTAATCTATATTTAGTTAGAAATCAAAACAAACTACAACAATCAAGTTGGAAACATGCTGCCTAGTGGCAGTACATATTGTATGTATAAGATCGACAGTTTCTTTTATATAAATTTAACAATGCAAAGCTGAAACAAAAATCAAAAATCAAAATAAAAACAAGAACATGGTAGTAAAAACAGGCACAGATAAGTACAGGTAAATGTTTCTCTCTTTTGTGGTTGCATATAAAGTGTTGACAGCATTGCAGATTAGTAGCATAATGACACAATGGAAACGGGTCTAACCTAATGGCTACGGTAAAAAGGGCCTAGTTGAGACTGGCTTTCAATTCTTACACAGTTCTTCTGACGTCTTTCGTCTTTTTTATTTTTATTTTTTTTTTACCTCTAATGCTCTCACAGGCCTCATGCATGAGCATTTGATTTTAGTAGTAGACCCTGCAAACTCGACCCTGCAAACTCTGCCCCACCTTCACGTTCCCGATCACTTCCACCAACCCCAAAACGACACCCAGGTCAAATAAACGACGTCGTTTCTGCCACCTTCACTGTTTCCGCACGAATCTCAGATGGAGCGTGAAGAGTTTCTTTATATACACAAATATAACGCATGTAGTATGAGGTGGCTGGCTGGTGGGCATAACGTGCTCTGCATAGGAGAGGCCGTTGACTGTTTGTGTGTGTGTGTGTGTGTGTGTGTGTGTTTTTTTTTTTTTTAATGAAAATAAAATAACAGCACGTGGCAGTTACCCAAAAGTTATAAAAGAGAGAGAGAGAGAGAGGGGAAAAATTATTGAATTTTACATTTTTCCAATGTGTGTATACAGTAAGCATATGGTTATTGTATTATAAATTAGAGGGCTATGAAAGGAAAAGAGGAGAAAATAGTCGTGGTTCTCTTTGAAGTTCAAAGTTTGAAGTCGCCTTGGCTTTTGGTTTTTGCTTTTCTTTTCTATTTTTTTTTCCAGATAATATCAGTTTCTTTTAGGGAGATAAAGAAAGAGGTGGGAGTTATCATCAATCAATAGCAAAGGCCCAAAAAAAAAAAAAACTTATATACGTATACATATATATATATATAGGGACACTTATGAAGAGAGAGTGAGTGAGAGAGAGAGAGAGAAAGAAAGATGGAGAGTAAAACAGAGAGAAAGTTCGGGTTCTTCTGAGTCGGTTTTTTTGGGTGTTCTGAATCTTTAATCCCATTGCTTTGTCTTCATTGCTTTTTTTATATTTATTTTTTTTCATGGTTTGATTGATCCGATGCTCTTCTGGCTTACTTCGATCCTGCCCTTTTGTCTTCTGCGTAACTTTCTTCAGATCGATCAAAACAAAAACGCTTTTTCCGCCTTTATCTTCTTCCACATCTCCTCCTTTTTTCTAATATAAAACAACAACACAGCCAGTGCTACTCGAGATAAATATATTTCAAAAAAAAAAAAATTGGTTAACTTTCTGTAGTTGTGTAAAGAGTTATGGGAACTGGGTGGAGAAGAGCTTTTTGCACTACAGTCTCCAGAGACTCACCCGACTCGAGAGTCACCGAAAAGCAGCAGAAACAGCAGCAGGGTCGGAGGAGCACAAGCCCAAGCCCCAGCCCCAGCCCCAGCCCCAGCCCGAGAAGCTGCACCAGGCTGAGCTTCTTCTCCGGCGGAAGCAACCCCTCAACTCCTCGGCTGCAATCCCGGAGCTTGCGCTGCAGAACAAACTCATCGTCGTCAGATTCCGCCGCAGCGGTCGCTGAAAGCCCGAGAATACTCGAATGCAAGACCGCTTCCAATACTCCCAAGAGTAGTTCCAAAAGCCCCAGAACTTCCTTGCTCGGATCTAATCCAACTTCTCCGCGATCTCCTCTCAAGCTGTCGCTCTTCAAGAACAGCTTCAAATTCAGAGTAAGCCTCCCAATATTTGGGTGTGAGAATTTTATGTTCTTTGTCATAGCATTGTTGTTTTGGAAAGCTGAGATTTTTACTTTGGTTGGTGATGATTTTTGCAGAGTAGCTGTGGAATATGCTTGAGCAGCGTCAAGACAGGGCAAGGGACGGCCATTTACACGGCGGAGTGTGGCCACGCCTTCCATTTTCCTTGCATCGCTGCTTATGTCAGGAAGAACGGAAGCCTCGTTTGCCCTGTCTGCAACGCCACCTGGAAAGACGTTCCTCTCCTCGCCGTCCACCAGAAAAGTAGCCATCTCAATCCTGAATCTGCCGGAGAAGATCAACAAGAAGACAAGGACAAAGTGGTTAATAAGCCTAAAATGGAAGAGAAAAAGATCGTCGAATCTTCGCCCTCGCCTTCGCCGAGGGCTACGGGATCGTCGCCTAAGAGTGAAGTGACGGTGCAACAGTTACAGACAATCAGGTCTTACGATGACGACGAGCCTCTGATTTCGTCTACTGCCAATGCGAAGATTAGTCCCATTCCAGAAGCTGATGAGGACGCCGATGAAGACGAAGAAGATGTTGAGGAGTTTCAAGGATTCTTCGTGAATCCTAATCCTTCCTGTTCCAGTAAATTCTCCGACGAGTCTCGGATCGATAATGCGAGGGATTCGAGGAACAATGTGCAAGTGAGACTGCTTCCCGAAGCTGCTGTGGTTTCCGTCAGCAGTAGCCACCAGACCTACGCGGTGGCGCTGAGAGTGAAGGCTCCGCCGCCGCCGCTACCGGTGGCGGCGCGTAACAGAGGCGATTCGGCGCACCGTGCGCCGGTCGATTTGGTGGCGGTGCTCGACGCGAGCGGGAGTATGACCGGAGCAAAGCTTCAGATGTTGAAGCGCGCCATGCGATTGGTCATATCCTCTCTCGGCTCGGCTGACCGGCTATCGATCGTGGCGTTCTCGGCTGCGCCAAAGAGGCTGCTTCCCTTGAGGCGAATGACGTCCCAGGGCCAGCGCGCAGCTCGGCGCATCATCGACCGGCTCGTCTGCGGCCAAGGGACAAGCGTCGGCGAGGCTCTGAGGAAGGCGACGAAGGTTCTGGAAGATCGCAGGGAGCGCAATCCCGTCGCCAGCATCATTCTGCTATCAGACAGTCAGGACGACGGTGGTGGCGGCGGAGTCCATTCGAACGCGAGTGTCAACAATCAACGGCAGTCGGCTAGCCACGTGTCCTCGACACGGTTCGCGCACATCGAGATCCCGGTGCACGCCTTCGGCTTCGGGAAAAACGGCCGGTACGGCTTCAGCCACACGCACGAGCCGGCGGAGAACGCATTCGCGAAGTGCGTCGGAGGCTTGCTGAGCGTCGTAGTGCAGGATCTGAGAATCCAGCTCGGATTCCCCTCCGGCGACGCCGAGATCTCCGCCGTCTACTCGTGCTCCACTGGACGTCCGACGGTGCTTGGCTCGGGATCCGTGCGAATCGGCGATCTCTACGCAGAGGAGGAGAGGGAGCTACTCGTGGAGCTCAGAGTTCCGACGGCGGCGACCGGGGCCCACCGCGTTATGTCCGTACGATGCCTCTACAAGGACCCGGCGACGAAGGAGGTCGTGCACGGAAAGGAGCAGGGGATCATGGTGCCGCCGCCGCTGTCCGTCCGATCGTCCGGACAGAAGATCGAGCGGCTGAGGAACGTCTTCATTGCGACCCGCGCCGTAGCAGAGTCTCGGCGGCTGGTGGAGAGCGGCGGGGATTTCACGAGCGCGCATAATCTGCTGGCGTCAGCTCGCGTGCTGCTGATGCAGTCGAGCCTGGAGTCGGCAGAGGAGTGCGTTCGCGGCTTGGAAGCCGAGCTGGCGGAGTTGCATTGGAAGAGGCATCATCAGGCAGATCAGCATCATCAGACGGTGATGATGATGGCGGGAACGGGGATGATCCAACGGCGGAGAGGAGGCGAGAAGGAGACTTTGACTGTTGTGGACGAGAACGGGGACCCGCTCACGCCGACCTCGGCTTGGCGAGCGGCTGAGAAGCTGGCTAAGGTTGCTCTCATGAAGAAGTCATTGAACAGAGTCAGCGACTTGCACGGCTTTGAAAACGCCCGATTCTAATCCCTACTTTTCTTTTTCCCTCCTTATTTTCCTTTTTTTTAGGAAATAAATGAAAATGTATTTTTTTAAAATATGATTTCTGAAAATTCAAAAAAAAAAAAAAAAAAAGGGTGTGTGGGGCAATGATTCAAGAGGGACAAGCTGGTATCAGACGGCGCGGGCCTTTTATGCAATGAGAAAGAGAATGTGATTGAGTTTGGTAAAAAAGACTTGAACCCAATGGGTCTAGTTTTGTCCCTTTTTGGAGCTTTTTTTTTTCTTTTCTTTTCTTTTCTTTGGTTCACTTTTGATGCCACACCACCATCTCTTTTGAGGTTTTCAGGTTTGGGATTTGGAAGAACAATGCTGAACTTGTACTGCTCTAGGGATTTTCATCGTCATATCCAAAAAGAAAATTTGTAAATGATCTGCTTTTTAATTAGTGCCCATGGACTACTTTTTGTACCTTTTGCTTTTATTCTTCTTTTACATGACGATTTAGAGTATGAGAAAAGTTGCTTCTTTTTTTTTTTTCTTCCCCTTATTATTATTATCTTTTTTTAATGGTGGGCACAATGATTGGAGTAACTTGGAATACAAATAATTGCCCTTTTGTTAAAACCCTTGGCTTTTCAATTTTTGAATGATGAGAGAAGCTGACTTCCCTTTGACAAACATGATGATTTCCTTTTACTCCTACGAGCTATACTACACTTTCATTCTTCCCTCGCTTTTCATTTGTTTGGTTGTTTGTTCGTTTGTTTGTTTGTTTTTTTTTTTTAATTATTATTATGAAAAAAAAGGAAAAGAAAATTAGCAATGTGGCCCTCGTAATGGAATATTTTTCTGTTGAATTACAAACTTCTGTCTTTAATGCAAGAAGATCAACTTTTAATATGCTTAAAAAAAAAAAAGAATTTAAACTGTACACTTCTTACTCTATTGTCTATTATCATTTTAAGACGTGAAATCTCTTAGAATTATGTTACATTGCACAACACAAGGAGAGTTATAACGTTACATGATAAGAAGAGTTTTTGAGCAACTATGTTTATTACCTTATTAGAACTATGAGACGAACAATAATGTTTAAGATACCCTAGAATCATGATAAAATCGTACACATGTGTGTATATATATATGTAATGTTCTAAATTTGGGTTATGTTATTTTGTTCTATAAATATTGTCTTTAATGTTCCATGCAGTGGGGCACAAAACAAAACAAGCTAAGCAATATCCCAGCAACGGTTTAGTTCAATCCAAATCCATCCCAATCCCACCTTCTGAGGCGTACCTGCCTTTGGTCCAGTCCTCTCTGTCACTCTTATTTTGCTCAGTCACATAAACAAAAAATTTATAAAAAAAAGTGACATATATTGCCACCTAAAGCATGGCCCATTTTCGGAACCGTGGTACAAAATTGAAATCAATCAGAAGATCAGAATTATTGAACAAGCCAACGGCCAGGATGTTATGGCCTAGTGGGATCAAAACGTGGCAGTACAAATATTGCTACGTATCAATCCAAAAATGACCGCAATCCGACAAAGCTTTCTTCGGCTTCTTTTGAGAGGGCCACGGCCCACGGGGAAAGGGCTAGCTGTTGGTCGTACGAAAATTTTGTATTGAATGGCTTGGATGTGTGGATTCTAGGGAGCCAAACAGGTCCACGTTTTGATTTATGGTAACAAACAGGTTTAATTTGAACACGTTCGAGGATTTGAAACCGGAAGGAAAAGTAAACGAGGTTCGACAATGAAGCGATTGTGTTAAGTGCAAGGTGATTTTGCAATTAGGCGGTGCCACGTGATCGAAACGGAAGAAATTTCAACGATTTAGATCGTTTTTTAGATTCATCGAAAATGATTGAAATATAAAATATGAGATCTTCCTTAAAAGAGAAAAAGTAAAGAAGATCATATGATAATTAATTATTTATTTTAGATGTAACGTATAAAATATAGAGTTCAAATTTATAAACCTACGTCAAATACATTGTGATTCGTTTGTTGACGTCTTAACTTGTGTCAAGTGTGAGAGCTGGAAGAGCGGGAAAATTGGAAAGTTATACTTGCTTTTTGTTTTTTTTTTTTTTTAATTTCTTTCTTTTTTTGCGATAAAAAGCCCATGTTTTTTTTTCCCCTCTTGTTTTAGAAGTTTACATTGCTTTTATTTGGTGATGGAGGGTATCTCCTTTTGGGTATGGGTTTCAGGACCTTTGATTTTTTTTTTTTTTTCCCCCTCCCTCCATGGAAGAGAGAGATTAATAATTATAGGTGCTTTTCTACATGTCGAGTAATTTTTCTGACTGATGTGTGACGGTGATGGTGTCCCCGAGAGCAGCTAGTCCATGTAAAAGAGTGAGAGATGTCGTTCTCAAAAAATAAAAAATAAAAAATAAACTAAAAAAAAAAAAAAGTGGGTGATGCCGTACTTGTCTAGCTGTTTATTTATTTTTCCTTCAATCACAAGCCTTTTTTTATTTGTTATTTTCCTCAAGAACAATGCTCAACTTGGTAGTATTCAATCAATAGATGTTGGCCTTGTATTATACGACTTTATAAACAGTTTATATGAAAATTTCAAGGCAACTTCAGTCATGACAAAACGATGATTCCAAAATATGGCATCAAAATAAAATTCTACGGCCTCCAAGAGGGGAGAAAAGGAAGAAGAAAGAAAAAAAGAGAGGTTTATTTATTTATTTATTTATTTTTATTTTTAATTTTAACGATTATG
This sequence comes from Antiaris toxicaria, assembly GCA_035233585.1. Taxonomy (NCBI): domain Eukaryota; kingdom Viridiplantae; phylum Streptophyta; class Magnoliopsida; order Rosales; family Moraceae; genus Antiaris; species Antiaris toxicaria. Next base: position 3,627,862 of record CP141160.1, read on the forward strand.
GAACTCACATGTCGGTGGTAGTTTATTTCAATGTGAAGAACAAGCGTCTGTGAGTTAACCCAGAGCACATAGGGGACTGATTTGGGTTTTGGATCTTTAGCATTCTCTAAAGGCATGAATACATATTTTCGATCCCACTTCCCTACTCGTCATGCGACAAGTCACGTAATCGTCAAGTTATCGATATATGGTTGTCATGTTATTGTCTAGTTGTCGTTATTCTTTTTTTTTTTTTTTTTTTTTTACTAGTAGTGTGAAAAAATTATCACCAGGTCAGGAAATCTCATGGGCTTCTCTAAAGCTTTCTGTTTCTATCAAACTTTTTTTTTTTAGGGTAGTAGTATCACTGTTGGCTTTGTGTGTTGCATTTGAGGCTGTGTGTGGGTATTGTCCAATGCAGGAATATAAGAGGATTTACTCTCCAATAGAGTGTCACCGTTTTTTTTTTTTTTTTTTTCCCTAATTGTTATTATTATTATTATCATCGATGGAAGGCCATGTTATCGCAGGTAAATTTCGTCTTTTACTCCACAAAAAAGTTAAAAGTTAGAATCTTTTCTTTCATAATTCAAAAAATAAAAAAAAGACCAGGTAAGGATGTGGTTTTAATCATGGCGATTGAAAGAAAAACAGAAGTCCAAACTTCAATAAATACTTCCACTTTGGCTGCAAGTTACTTTTAGATAATTAGTAGTTTATAACTTATATGGTGTATAAGTCGAGTTCAGAATATAATAAAATTTTAAATTTAAATTTATTGATTTAATTATAATTTTTATTAATTTAAAAAAAAGATAAAACTGAAATAAAAAATTTAAATCCGAGACCTTAAACCATTCAAAGGCCTCATTTTTTTGGAAAATCAATATGGTATACCCGTGACTTAAGTTTTGGAATACCTTATGACATACTAGTGGCTATGGCTTGCTTTTTGACAATTCTTATGTTTTTGGTGCAATAATGGTTTACCTTATGTTATACCACTGGTTTACCCTTTCTCCCGCGAATTTGACTTGGCCAACAAATCAAATCCAAACATTTTCTTGCTCTTGCAAATCATACATGTCATTCTCATTTTTACTTGCATCCTCCAAAGATGACTGATATATTAGTTGTGATAGCTTTGCTCGTCTTGCCAACAAATTACCTCCCAAGGAATCCACAACCAAGATCCCCCTCTTCAATTAATTGCCAACAGCACAAACAAATAAAATTCTCTGGTGATGGCAATGCCTTTGGCACCAAAGGTGACAAATACGGGAAGCGCACTAGAATTTTTTTTGTTCAAAGTGCGATACTCCGTTTATTTGTTGAAGAAGAATAAGTCACGCTAAAGAACATTGTCGAACTTCGCGAGCTTCACCAGACGGCGGTTCGCGCTGTGGCGCTCGGTCTATTACACTCAGGTGTAGTCAAAGTAGTAATAATAGCGTGTTTGATATATACCTTTTTTTTTTTTAATATTGTATTTAAATATAATGTAATTTTTCTCTAAATATAAAAATATTTCATTCAAATATCAATCACAGTATATTTTAAATCCAATACAATTACTATTTATTATTTCATTTTTTCTGTTACTTTTATTAATTACATTATATATTCTCTCTTCTTTTTTTCTCTCTACTTTTATCTATCACATCACATATTTATTATTAAAATATAATTTAAATACTTTTCACCCAGACACACTGCATTCAAATGCAATGCTAATAGTTTTCCTCCAAATATAAATTACATTCAATGTATTGCATTTAAATGTAATATGTTCACCAAACGAAGCATAAAATTATTTTAAATTTGGATAATCTGAGTTTGAGAAAGGATCAAGGAAATTTTGAAATCAAGAGATTTGTGAATCGTCGCATTAGTCTTTGAAAAAATATATATATACATATTGAGATAAGAATTTCAAACTGTCACTGTTATTTACATAAATGTCTAAATTAAAGGTGTTGAATTGAAATATGTCCATTTTTTTCTTTTATTTACATTAATATCTAAAATAATATTTATAAGAATGACATTATCCTCCATAAAAAATTGAGAATTAATATATAAAGAAATTATAGAAAAAAAACTCAAAAAATAGAAATAAAAAACATTATAATAAAGATTATAAAATTAGTTTGATTGTATTGATATTCTATTTTTGTATAATAGGAAATTTTTACTTTTTTGAATAAATAATGTATAATAAATAGGTATCGATTTTATGTAAATGTTAAATTTGATTTTATTTATTTGGTTTATTATAAAGAAGGTATAATATAATTTTATAAAGAATTAGTCTTTTTTGTAAAAATGTCATTGATTTTATTTATAGTAATTTATATAAATAATATGATTTTAAAGAATTTAAAAGGCTTTGTTGTAGTAATTTTTATTTATTTTTCTTTGAGGTATATAGATCCAATATTTTTTTTAAAGATTTTTTAGTGATCAACATAAATAATAAATTTTTTTGTTTATAAAGAATTCATTGGTTTTCTTCAACAAGTATGAGTTGATGTTAATATTAATTGAATTTTATTGATGTGTAATTTTATGTGATCAGCATAAATAATAAGTTTTTTTTTTAATAAAGAAGTCATATCTTTATCAAAAACTTGAATATTTTGTGTTAGTATAATTTTTTTCTATTTTAATTATTTTAATTTATCTTTATCATAAATGTGGTCAACATGAATGTGTTTGCTTTTTAGTCTAAAACATCGTATTCACAGTAAATATTTTATATTTATCATAACTTTATTAATGTTATTAAGGGTTCGTTTGGTGAACGCATTGCATTTGCATTGCGTTTGAATGCAATGTATTGAATGCAATTTGTATTTGGAGGAAAAGCATTAACATTGCATTTGAATGCAATGTGTGTTTGGAGGAAAAGTATTTGAATTGTATTTTAATAATAAATATGTGATGTGATGGGTAAAAGTAAAGAGAAAAAAAAGAGGGAGAGAGAATATATGATGTAATTAATAAAAGTAATAGAAAAAGTGAAATAATAAATAGTGATTGTGTTTGATTTAAAATGTGATGTGATTGGTATTTGAATGAAATGTTTTTGTATTTGGAGGAAAATTGCATTGCATTTAAATGCAATGCTAAAAAAATTTGTGTCCCAAACACTAGCTAAGATTAAAACTAAAAAAGCTTTTAAATTCATATTTATGTTTAAGATTAAAATCAAAATCAATTTGATTTTATTAAAAATAACGATGAATTATTAAAAGATCATAATAATTAGAAAAAACAAAAAAAATTAAAAAAATGAATAAAAGAAAAATAATATCACCTATGATAAAAAAATAAAATAAATACGACGTATATTTACCTTTTTTTTAATAAACATTTACATGATAATATTAAAAAATAGACATATTTAAAAAAAATAAAAAGAACTTTTTATATAATCATTTCTTTCATCATCATTGGTTCTGTCACAACCAAGAAAGAAGAGAACATATAAACCAGCAAAGTTTTTCACAAGCCCTGCAACAACCACAAATCAGGCGGCTCCAGAAACAACAACCGAGCAGGAAATTGCGTTTTACATTTAAATTTAAACATAAAAAGCGTGCCATCTCAACGTTCAGATATCGGTGAATCCTGTGAATTAATTACAACAATTAAAAAGTTCCAAAGCTACAGACCTCAAGAACTTACAAAAAATGAAGAAGCCTCCTTACATAGATTAAGCTCATCAGGGTATTCCTCACTTTGTTCTCTACAAAGCCGAATGGCTGCTGAACAGCGCGCAGTAGGCATAAAGGAGAAGCAAATGAGAGTTAGGCAAAAGTGTCTTACAACAACGAATGAATTGGAAGGTCCTTGCAAGGACCAACACAATAATTTTTTTTTTAAGATTTCACTAACAGTTACAACCCACGCAAACACTGAAACATGAATATGAGGACGTTGCCCCTTATTCGGAATTAGGAAGTAATATAGACGTATTGTGAAATAAAAATTCCATAGTAATTTTACTTCTGGGTTTGTTCCACCTTGGCTCGGATTTTGTCTTCCAATATTTCAGCCTCGAGATTAAACATTCTGTTAAGAGCATGCATATTTTCAAGGGTTTCGTTCAGAGTTCGGCTGTCAGTACCATCGCATCTCAAGTGTTGCAATGGACCATGCAGAAGCTTGTTCACAATACCCCGGCTAAGATCATCCACAGCTCTTCTTGTTTTCTTTGGGAGGTCATCTCCCATCTTTGACAGGCATTTCTCTAGCTCTGCAGCTCTGATTCTTTCAGCATAAGCTCTCAATTTCTTGATGGTAGGGACTGTCGCCAGCGAATCCCTCCAGGCTTCAAATTGTTTCGATTCTTCAGCAATAATTGCCTGAGCCTCCATTGCTTTCCGAAGACGATCCTCTTTGTTGGCAGCCACAACCTCTTTAAGATCGTCGACGTTGTAAACTCGTGCGGTTTCAACATCTGAAACACATGAACCCACGTTTCTGGGGACAGAAATATCAATGAAAAGCCTCAAACCCCCAGTATCTTGACCAACAGCCGGAAGGTCCTTGACATGCCCTTTCAAAAACAATGGGGTGTCTGATGCTGTGCTGGTAAAGATGACATCAGCTTCAATAGCACAAGTTAGCATTTCAGTAAGGGGTTTGTAGATTATCTCAACGCCCTTAATCTCCTCACGGATGGCTGCAACTCTTTCCTCAGTTCTATTGACAACCACCATTTTTGTACAACCTTTTGCTGCCAAGTGTTTGATCACAAGCTTTCCCATCTTTCCAGCTCCAATCACCAACATTCGGGCAGTAGCGTGTGACACCTCAGGAAGCTTCATAAAAGCAAGTTCGACAGCAGCAGAGCTCACAGAAACTGCTCCAGCTGCGATGTTAGTCTCAGTTCTGACCCGCTTTCCCACAGTTATTGCATGCTTGAACAGCCCGCTGATGTTTCTGCCAAAGCCAACAACTCCTTGCCCAACTTTGACAACTTGTTTGACCTGTGCAAGAATTTGACCTTCTCCAAGGACAAGAGAGTCAAGGCCTGCTGATACTTCAAAGAGATGCTGAGTAGCATCCTTGTTAAACCGCAAAAAGCGATGCTCACAGATTTCTGCAACAGGGATTCCACTTGTCTGCAAAACAAAAGCAAAGATTATTATAACGAATATAAGTTCAACAATCTGTACTGTGCTTTTGTGTTTAACAAAGAAGATTTGTTTATGTATCAACCTTCGAAATTTGTACACTAAATACACGTAAGTGGCAGTAAATGTAAACAGCATTGCTTAAGAGGGCACACCTTTGACATCCATTCGGTCACTTCTTTAACACCACGATCCTGGGACAGAGCCAGAACATATATCTCCATTCTGTTGCAGGTGCTAAGAACAGCAGCTTCTTCTATATGATTCAAACCACACAGCTCCCCTATGGCGCGAGGCCATTCTGCTTCCGGAATCGCCAGTTTTTCACGCATTTCAACAGGTGCAGTATGAACACTGAGCCCGATGACAACGATGCTGCTTCTCTCCTTTGTATATCCTGATTAAAACAATAACCAAATTCACTCGAACATTAACAAAAAGAACAAAACACAACAAGTCATTCTAAAAAGCCATCTTGTCAATTTAAGGATTCAATTAATTAGATTCTAGTATTGTAATGAAACAAGGATTTATACCTTATACATGCATAGATATAACTGAAAGAAGAGTTAAAAACAATATGCCAATCAACTAAACCAAACAACTCAAATCCCAAATATGCCTCCTACTCTCCTATCCACACATTCATCCAATTACATCCTGTGGTTTAGTGCATCTTTTTTTGCTGCAACACAATCCCAACAATAAAACTAGACCAAGATTAAAAAAAAAAAAATCTTAAACTTTGATCTCGCATTAAACAAGTTTTCTGAACAAACCATTCTGACATATAAACCACAATTAGGAGGGGTAAAAAAAAAAAAAAACCCTCTTAGAATAAACCATGGCAGCTAAACATTTCTCCTAAAAGACTGCCATTTGAGTGGTTGTTGAGCAAAAAAGCAGATAAATTCAAGTTCTAAACAGCTAAAACACAAACAAACCATTCCCAATTCCACATTTTTAAGACACCAACTTGAAATGCCGAAATCGAAGAGAAAATTGGGAAATGAGAATCTAGAATTGAGACGTACTATCGGCAGCGGAGGTCTTGAGCTGCTCAAGGGCGGACAAATTGGGAGGGGCGAACTGGTCGGTCCGAGGCGGGACATCGGAGGAGGAGGAGAAGGAGGAGGCGGCGACCTCGCACCGGGCACCCCTCTGAAAGAGGAGGGAGGTTCTCCTACTCCGAATGGGCTTGCAGAAGGACGCCGCCAACTGGGAAGAAGAAGAAGAAGAAGAAGGCGACGAAACCCTCGAGGACGACGCCGTGTTCAGCAGCAGAGCCTCCAATTTTACGCCGGCGAAGCTGGTCGAGACGGCCATGGCGTGCTTCAACAGCGATACGACGTCGTCCGAATGCCCCAACCCTGGAATTCCACCAAGGAATGCAGCAGGCTGAATTGAATTGGACTCCCTTTTTCGGCTGAGATTTTTATTTTTTTTAATTTTTTTGGCTGCAAGAGAAGTTGGAAAACTCTTTTTAGACACAAAAAATTGACCCACTCGGTCTGGAGTGAGTTTATAAAGAAGAAATGAAAAAGAATTACGAATTTTTTTAATTTTTTAGGGAGAAGATGGGGGTGGTGATTTCTTCGATATCTGATTGGCGGGTGGATCGCACGTTTTATCCACACTCTCTCCAAGCCTCTATCGCTCCTCCCCTATTCTGGACCCCACATTCCCCATATGCAAAACGATTTTGGTTCTCTACAAAGCATTTTCTGATTTTTCTTCTTGTTCTCCCTCTTCTTATGAAAAATTTTTCACACCTTTGTCTATCATTTTCCCATGCCTCTTCTATTCATAATCAAAACGAGATTTTTGTGTTTCGACACTACTGATTTGTTTTGTTTTGTTTTGTTATTTTTTAATATATATATTGAAATATATTTATCTTATTTATTAATAATTTTTTAATATCACATCCCGATTATGATAATGATATCGGATTTTAGTCATGAAAATATCACAAAAATTTTACCTGATCTTGATCACAAAAATCATACCCAACCTGTCGCGAAAACGTTACATAAATGGTATATGACTCTGATCATGAAAAAAGTTACAACCATATTTCTATAGAAGTATGAAATTTCTGCAATATCTTCTCATATTTGCAATGTCATCTATAGCACAACTAATAAATAAACTCTTTTTAGTGTGTATTTTTGTTCTACAATTAAACATGGGTTTGGTAATGCTTATTGAGTCTCCGAGAGTCCTTTATATAAATTACGATGTAAATATTATGTTTGGTAAAAGTTTTCGAAACCATTTATGTAAACATCAATACATTTTAAACATTATTTGGAACTTTTACCTTCTACATTTTTTTTTTACTAAAAATGAAGTAGAAATTATGGTAAAAGTAACAGTTAGTTCCTTTAGTTCTAAAACAACACAATCATATAAATAAATATATATATATATGTATATGCTTTTGTCATGGTTTAACGTAGCATATAGTGATAAGAAATATCATAACATATGTTTTTTAGAGTTTGTTCGGATGTACACCTCACTTTTTCTTTTATTCATTTTTTAAAAACTCAAACTTTAAAAAATTATAAATTTCTATTTTAATTTGAAATAAAACGATTCATATATTTATATATTTACAACAATGAAACAAATAAAACAAAATTTATTTACATATTTTTTTAAATATATTTTAAGTTTTTGCTCAATTTTCTATATCACATAATTTCTCCAAAAGTTTCTTCTAAATACACATTTCTAATCTAACATCCAGAGCTCTGTATTTAAAAGTCCCCAAAACTGACCTTTAATGTAACATTGATGTTAAAAAGCATTACGAAAAAAAAAAAAAAGGCTATTTCAATTTACCCAAAAAAAAAAAAAGCTATTCTCGACTATTGTTATATCTTTAAGATTCAGTATTGGCACTAAACAGGTGTAATATTGGAAATTTTATTTTATTTTTCTTTCTATTACAAGCTGAAAATTTAATTATCAAATTATCATAACACTCTTTTAACATATGAAACAACATACATTTATATAAATATATATATATGTATATATATCTTGAAATTAAAAAAAAAAAAGTCACAGCCACTAGATAAGCATGAAAATCTAGAACTGAAAACATGAAAGACAAATAGATGAAAAAGATAAGGTGTGGAGAGGTGGGGCGCGAAGGTATGTGATGGAGATTGGTTTCTAAGATTGCATGGTCTCTCTTTGCCACTACTTTCACTAAAAGTCGTGGACAAGAACTAGTCGCTCACCATTTAAGATCATACATACCCTACTCCTGCATGGCACTACTTATATATCGATGACAAGATTTCATAGTATACTTTTGATTGATTTTTTTTTTTTTAATTTTTGGCTATATAATTGGTTTTGATTTTATGAATTATCCTCCACTTGTACCTTTTTTCTGCCATTAATACATGCTTTATCAAATCTGTCAACCCTGCGGTGCGTGAAAGTTCGTTCAACATTAGCTAACAAAAATAAAGAAAATAATGTTCTTATCTTTTATCGGCCTATAGTATTATTGATTAACTTGAAAATAAGAGCCGGTACCATAGAAATTAGAATTATCATATGTACTTGATAATTAATACGAGGAAGACATTAAAAACCACACACTCGTTTTGTTTTTTGTTTTGGAATATTAAACCACAACTGTGATCATTCATCCCTCTAGCACTGTTATTATGTTGTAGCTAGCCAGCTAGGTAGAGAATGTCACTAATTATTTGAATTTAATTATTGGTTATTAATGTTACTAAGAATTAGACCTTCAAATTCAATATTTTCAAAAGCAATAAAAAAAAAGTTAAAGAAAACAAACATATTAGTCTGATCATTCATCCTCTTTCAATGTTGTATTATTTCACTAGGAAAAATAATTAAAAAAAAAAGTTTACAAGATAAATTCGCATTCCATGAAAATAAAGCTAAGGAAAATGATAAATATTACAAAAAATATCCCATGATGTATCATGAAACTAAATTGTTAAATAAAACTAAAAAGTTAGAATAAAATAGTCATTTTAGTTTTGCAAAACCTACAAAATTTAGACACGTATACATTCATATATCTTTTTTGCTTTGTATTCTTGCTTGTAATACCCCCTAATTATTCTTTTTTTTTTTTTCTATTCATCTTTACTTAGCATGGTTTTTAAGTGTTTATTTAGGGATTTATCGAGTATTCTATCTCATTAAATATTGTAGATGGATTATAAGTTACTTAACATATCTGGTGACTAGGTTTTTTCAAGCATTTCTGTTACATCCTCAATCCATCTATATATATATAGGTTTATTATTAAAACAATGCATCGGTTACATATTAAGGATAATATCTGGTAATGACAAAGAATTAATTATAGATTTATAATTGTGTATTTTAACTCATTACTAATAGATTGTTTTTAAGTTACTTAACATATCTGACGACAATGATTCATCAAATATTATGTTGTCTGGTCAATCTATAAATATATGTGTCTATTATTGTAACAATGCATCGGGTACGTAACAAATGTTGTTTTTGGCGATGAGGATTTATTTAAAGATTTATCACGTATTATATCTCATTAATTGTAGATTGATTTCAAGTTACTTAATATATCTGATGATAAGGATTTATCAAGCATTATGTTGCACCGTTAATCCATCAATATATAAGTTTATTATTGCAACTATGCATATAATACATAACAAGTATAGTATCCGACAGTCTTGCCGTACTACAAAAGAATCTGTAATGGTAGCTAGCTATTAATTCTCTTTTCTGCAGATTTGTTTGTCCATTTTATATTATCTTGCAGAGTAGGATCTGATTGTGTTTTACAATAAACTAATTAAAGAAGAAAAGCTAAACACAGATGTCTAACTTTTAATCTGACTCGTGCATGCCCAGTTGATCTAAGGTCTTTGTTAACAAACTGCTGATCCAAGATCAGGGTACGCGACAGACTTTGGATTGAATTAAACTTGCTTTTGTTTTAGTACATTATTTGGGTGCCTTCCAAGATAACTGCATAACTAGTGGCCAACATTTTCTCGCGAAAATGCCCTCTCATCCGTTATTTTGAAACAAAAATATGAATATCAACATTGCATGCTTGTACGTACTACTCAATGTCCAAGAAAGGAAGTTGAATAAAGCATGCCAAATTGCAATTCTTGACGACAAAACTGCTAAAGATGATGGGGGGTTTTTTTTTTTTTTTTAAGTATTTGAATAGTATAAAATTAAAAACCATTGCATTAACATGTTAAAAAAAAACTTATTATTAACTCAATATAACGCAAATCAAACACTAATAAAAATAAAGATTGTGTCGTGTTGATTAAGATAAGAGAATAACTAACTCAGTGGATGGATGAGAAGATTTTGATAGAAATATTTAGATTTGAAATTTGAGAGTATTTTTATTTTTTATTATTAATAAATAGGAATAATATGTCGTATATTTAAAAAAAAAAATTTGACATACACATTGTAATTTGAATCTTGATAGTTACCCATAATCTTATTTATTTTTGCATTCTCTTATTTTTTGGTACCATTATTTAATATTTTAGTGACTTTTTTTTTTTTTTCATTTTCTTAAGTAACTTGGGAACTCCTATGGATAATTTAACACGAGCACCCTGTTCAAGCTAAAAGAAAGGAGAATAATAGGAATAAGTAATTAATAAGGTTAGTAATTAATTAATTAATTAGGCTGAAATTTAATGCATGGGAAGACTTGAAGATGATAGTTAATAAATGAAAGGGCACCAACATGAAATGTCCATAAAATATATAAATAAATATATACGACCTGTCCATTATCACCAGCACTGAAATGAATCAAACCCTTATTAGCACCACATATATTTCTTGTTCATACGTCCCATTCATTTTTTATGTATGCTAGCTATGTTGCTCAATTTCATCTGTAAATGGCACCAAAAGTGTTGCACATAATTGTTTTGTCATTTATATGTATACTGCTAAGCTAAGTTGCAGTACTCTATTATCTATCTATTAGATAATAAAAAGAGACAATAGGCTTTTATGAAGTTTTTTCAGAAACGTTTCGTACGTTTCTGTTTTTCCCCTATTAAAAACAGTTTTTTAAGCGTTTTTTTTTTTCATCTTCAGATATTGACATTTATTACTTTGTTTGCTTGTCTTGCTTTGTCATTTCAAAAAGAGTCATGGTTACATTTACATAATCAAGTTCAAATGTGGGCCCTGCACATCTTAAATACCCTTTTTGTTAAATTTTTTAATTAATATTTTTTTACCCTCATTTGATTTGATGGCAACGTTATATTCATATTACATTTAAATGAAATACAATTTTCATCTAAATATAAAAATATTCTATTTAAATATCAATCACATTATATTTTAAATCCAATGCAATTATTATTTATTATTTCATTTTTTCTATTACTTTTACTAATCACATCACATAATCTTTTTTTTTCTTCTTTTTTCTATCTACTTTTACCCATCATATTATATATTTATTATTAAAATATAATTCAAATATTTTTCACGTAAACACACATTGCATTCAAATACAATGTAAATACTTTTCCTCCAAATACAAATTGCATTCAATGCATTGCATTCAAATGCATTGCAAACACAATGAGGGTGTTTGGTTTTGTTTCCAAAACTGATTTCACGATTTCCTAGGAAATCGATTTCGAAATCGGTGTGAAATTGTGTTTGGTTTGTATTGTTTTTGAAAACAGATTTCAAAACGAATCCAAGATCGTCTTTGCTCCCAATGTAAAATTGAAAACGATTAAAAGTCGTTTTCTCTGATTTCATTTTTCTCATTTCTCCCATTTCTCTGATTTAATTATTATGGTTAATTAAGATTTAATTGATATAATAATTACTTAAATATTATGGTTATTAATTTTTAATTCATTTTTCAATTAAAAATTTTTATTAATTTTTAATTTTTGGTATTCATAATAAATTTTTTTTAATCAAACATAAATATGTTTTTATAGAATACTTATAAAATGACTGGTTTTCAAAAATATAACCAAACACAGTTTCACTTTTTTGTTTCTCAAAACATACACTCAAAAAATAAAACCAAACACAATTTCAGAAACGTTCTCAGAATTGTTTTCAAAACGATCTCAAATTCAGAGAATTTGAAAACATAACAGATTTCAAAAACAATGCCAAACGCTACCAATATGTTTACCAATCGAAGCCTTAATCATAACTTCATATGTTTAAAGGAAAAACGTTTTAAATCTCCCCCCTCTCTCTCACTCCCTCTCTCTCTCTCTCTCTCTCTCTCTCTCTCTCGACTATTTCTCCCCCTTTGGCCTAATTGTGTTAACATGGCATTTTTAATACTTTTCATTTTTTTATGTATGATTTGGTTCACGAATCTAAACCCAAATTTTTGAATTTAGTTTTATCCTTTTCTAAAAAGTCAATAAAAATTATAACTAAGTCAACTAACTTAAATCTAAAAATTTCATTCCATTTCAGATTTAACCATAAACCAAACAAACCCTTATATCTTTCCTTCTCAACGTGCTTCCGCTTAAAAAAAGAAAAAAAAAAAAAGGAGGGAAACAAACCCACCAATGGTCATCTTCCATCTTGCTCGAAAGAAAACACGACCCGTAGGAATTCATTTTCCTTTAATGGACTTCTTTCTTGCTCTGAGTATAAACAAAATGCTCCCCTTTTAATAGATGAGAGAGGAGAAATTTGAATAGAAAGTCTCTAGTTTTCATTTCTTTTAATAAGTAGAAATCATTGTTTTCACTTCTCTATAATAAATAAAAACCAATTACCTTACTTCAGGAAGTAAAAATATATACACTACATTATTGCTATAATATTGCAGTCTAGTCAGGGCTTTGATGCAGCGGAATGGAAAGAAGATCAAACCAAATTGATAGTCAAAGGGAAAACCCCAAAATGGAAAGGAAAAACCACAATCTAATTTCAATATCAATATTCAATAGTCTGAATTACACACTTCCTTCCCTAGGCTTATGTGGCTTTTCTAACAGTAATCAAAACGGCAACACAACTTAACACGGACTCTAAAAACAATAAACTTCCGACATCAGGCTTCAAGCCACTTTATCTTGATAGTCTAGTCATCTCAAGCCCATTGAGTAGTTAATCTTTGGAACAACAGATATATGCAAACTTACTAGTTACCGTCAAACTTCCATCTTGTGGCTGGTTCTTCATTAGAGCTTTCTCGTCTCTTAAAAAGAACTGCAATAGAAATAAGTTATTGGACTAACTAACCAAGAAGAAACTAAATCAAATGCAAAAGGCTATCTTCCTCTGTAAATTTGAACGAACATGATTAGTTTTTTATTTTTTTATTTTGGTTTTTGGTTTTTGTTTTTTGTATGCAGACTAACTGCAAAAACTTGTAACTTCAGTCAAATTGTATACTCGTCTAATGCTCAGTTAAAAAGAAAAGGAAAAACTAATCATTTTGTAGTTACAGTTTGAGAAGATTAAGTGGATTGAGGAATAAAACATACCCAAGAAATATTAGAATATTCAGAGAGAGGATGAGCTTCCTCCAGCATCGTCATATGCCCTGAAGTGTTGTGATCCGATATAAACATGTGCAATGTGCTTCATCTTCGGCCAGTCCTCTCCGGTATCCTTCTTGCACCGCTCCTCGAGATTAGGACATTCCCGGATCGACAGATGTTGAAGGAAACGCAAGCACTGGAAACCTCCAGGAAGAGAAAATAAATTATAGCAATCCGACAATGCCAAAGATCGAAGCGAGGTGAGATTAGCTACCCACTCTGGCAAAGCTTGCAGGCCGGGACAGCCGCGTATCTCCATGTTTTGCAACGCAGTGGCGTACTTTAAACCCTCCGGAAGAGAAACCAGCTCCGAACAATTCAAGATGGACAGACTCTTAAGGGTTGAGAGATGTTGCCAGTCGTCAGGAAAAGAGTTTAGTTTTGGACAGTACATGATGGTTAAATGCTCAAGGGCGGATAGACACTGCAGGCTCCGAGACAATGTTGTGATGTTACCACAATTTTCAACCGATAATGACCGCAGAGAGATCAGCCCCTTCATGCTTTCGGGCAAAGAGACGAGGCTGTGGCAGTCAATTATCTCCAGTGACTCCAGTGAAGTGAGGTTTTGCAGTCCTTCTGGCAATGAAAGCAGCTCTTCACACCAGCGAATCGTCAATGCTTTTAGACCAACGAGCTTGCCTAAATTTGGAGAGATGTAGCGGAGCTTGGGACACGAGCTAATCTTTAGCGACATCAGAAGAACGTTGTTTTGAAGCAGAAGATCTAAGTAAACCAACTGCTCCGGAAATTCTTCAACAATAAGGCTGGTCAGAGAAGTTAGATTCGATGCTGATCGTAGGACGATATCGTTGCAGCCTTGCAGCTCTAGATGCTTTAGTGAAGGAAACGGTGGCGTGTTTTTTAGCCTCGGGCATTTACCGACAGCTAGTTTGACTAGCGAAGGGAATCCGTTAGCAGTCCACCAATAATCTAAGTTGGGAAAGTCTTTAAGGGTCAGTTCTCCAAGTGATGGAAATGCTGTCCCTGTGCTTTCACCGTAAAACTCACTGCCAATGTTCGTCACCATGTCCATTCCTTGCATGTAGAGAACCTTGAGGAACGGAAGTTGGCCTAATGTGGGGAGCTGCTCGCATCTTCGGCAGTTTACCAACGTAATCTCGGTTAGATTAGGGAGCTTAAGAACTCCGATCCACGCAGGGAAACCACTTCCTCTGTACCCTTTTACAGACAACTTTTTCAAATACTTGTGTGGTTGTAGGAAATTAAGTACTAGTTCTTCTAGTGTGCTATCGTAATCATTGTTTCGGTTAAAACCCTTGGCCTCATTTCCCCAAGAAAGAGCCAGGGAATTCAGGTTTCTTTTCCCTATTATGTCGGCTTTCCTAGCCTCCGATGCACTCTTCACATTCTCCAATTGTCTAATATTAAGATCCCCACCAAGGTTTAAATGTTGTAGCTGGTTAAGGTTTTCTTCTGCTTCACTTCCAACTATAAACATTGAGAGTGTTTGAAGATATATCAGTTTTCCGATCCCAGCGGGCATTTTGGTCAATCTGTTGCAGCCAGCTATGACAAGATGCTTCAATTTATATAAATTCGCCATGTGACTCGGAAGTTCAGTGAGATTATTGCAGCCAAAAAGGTTCATCACTTGTAAATTTAGAAGCTTGCAAACGCTCTCGGGTAATGTTCGAATATAAGTATTAGAGAGGTCGAGGAACTTCAAAAATATGAACGAGGAAATCGATTCGTGTAACCTTTTGATGCCGCTACCGCTCAAATCCATGACTCTCATATATCTAAAACTCGAAAATACACGAGAAGGAACTTCTCCAAGATTTCCTTTCGGAAGCAATAAGATGAGAGTTTGCAGCTTTTTCGCTTCATACAAAGCTTCGGGAATTGTATGCAACTCAGAACTACAAACCACTGATGAGTGACAAATAGATGAGAGATCTCTAGGAGTACAATGTTCCAACATCATGAATTCGCTACCCGCAACGGATTGTGCAAGATCATGGATGAGATCATGCATTTTGCATTCGGTTATATTTCCATCGTCGTTTTTCTGTATGTCTTGAAAGAAGAACATCCAAACTAAATCGTTGAAGTACTCGTTGCCAATAATCTCTAGCGTCTTTTTCCCTCCCAGTGACGGAATGAAGCCCGCTGCTATCCAGAATTGGATCAGTTTCTCCTTCTTGATTGCGTAGTTTTTAGGAAATATCGAGCAATACGCAAAGCACCCTTTTAGATGTGGCGGCAAATAGTTGTAACTCAACCGAAGAGCAGGCAGAGTTCCATTTTCACTTTCGGACATGTCCCAAAGTCCGCTCTCCATGACAAACAACCATTCTCTTTCGTCCCTTTTCAGGCTCATTACGCTTCCTAGTGTCTTCACCGCCAGAGGTACGCCGCCACACTTCTTCACTATTTCTTTACCGATGGCAAACAAATTAGATCGGTCTTCCTGGTAATGGCCAAAGGCGCGTTGCTTGAACAAATCCCAGCAACTTTCCTCCGACAGACCTTCCAAATGATAAACATGATTTGTTCCCATCATAGATGCAACTTTATAATTACGACTAGTGACGAGTATTGCGCTTCCTTCAGCACCACTTCTCAACAACATTCTTAACTCATCCCACTCGCTCCGATCCTCATTCCACACATCATCGAGCACGAGCAAGTACTTCTTCCCGAGCAACAACTCCCGGAGCTGAAACTGCAGCACGTCCATTCCCAGAAACTCACACCTACTTCTACTCGCCGCTTCAATAATCGAGATCATGACTTTCACCAAGTCAAATTCATCATTCACACAAACCCAGATCCTCAAATCGAAATGTCTAGCCACCCTTTCATCATTGTAGGCTAACCGAGCAAGTGTGGTTTTTCCAAGACCGCCAAGTCCGACAACGGAAACAATCAAAACATCCCCATGACCGCTACTTCTTCTAATATCGTCCGAGACTAACAATAACTTCACTATCCTCTCTTTATCCTCTTTTCTACCAAACACTTCGGATTCAATCACGAAAGATCCGGTTTGCCTTCCACGCCTACTTCTATAACCTCTATTATTAACTACTCCATCTCTAAGGTTGAAGCCGGATTTCTGTCTAAACAACCTCTCTAACGTGTCCTTGACTTGGTTCATTTTCGGTAACAAGTCCTTATAGTTCAAAAAATGTTCATGTGGAGTACGACTCCTTACCTCATGAAAGGGTCTGCCACTCCGGATCCGGGTGATAACTTCGCTCAACTCTTCGACAGAGCAGTTTTCTCCGAGGTTTCTGAACACAATGGCTTCTGGCGAGAACTCGTCGATCAGGTGTTCTAGATCGTAAGCTGCTTTCTTCAGCTCTTCCAACCATATTCTAACGGCTCTGTTGGTCAACTGCTGCTCTTCTGCGTCGCCGAGCACTGCGTAAATCATCGGTAAGTACAAGGAAAACTTGTCGACCTCGTTGCTTATTCCGTAAACGTCGGAGACTGTTTCCAGGAAGGGAGTGGCTAGTTTGTCCAGGACAACTTGTAGAAGAGGGGAGAGAATAACCTCTGCCATTTTTGCAGCCAAAAAAGAAAGTGAAAGACTTGAATGAACCTTAAAAGTCACCGAGCAGAAAAGAGAAGACCTTTCAGTTTACTGTCAGACTTGCATACAATTCAAACGCCACTTGTGGATAGGAATGTTTGGTTTGGGGGGGGTGGGGGGGGGGGGTGGGGGTGGGGGTGGTGCTGGTGGTGGTGTGTGGAAAAGAGAAGGAAAGATAGAAGAAATGTCAAGACTAGTGACGAGGATACAAATATTTTATTTTAGTTTTTTTGGCTTGTTGCAGATGAAGAAAAGATGGAGAAATGTCTAATTTAATATAGTTTATATCTACATCTTTCCATAAATGAGAGGGTTAATTTCAAAATTGGTTTACGATGATTCTAAGGATTTTCTCATTTTGCCTCTTGTAATTTAAATTTTTTTTAATAAAAATCTCTTTTTTAAGTTCATCATAACTTATAATTTTAACATTTTCATCGTTAAAATGTAATTTTAAATAGTTTTGATTATACTTATTTATCGGATTACTCATATGTGGTTAAGATCATTTTTAAAAAATTATCTCTTATTAACTAGTAACATAACTTATACATAATTAAAATTATTAAAATTTTGATGAGCTAGTAAAAGATCTGAATATTTTGAGAATATTAGTATTATTACCTCCAATTTTACCCTCTTTGACGGTGAAAAAAGAAACCAAAAGGCAATAATTATGGGAGAATACTGCTTTATCAACCTAGAATAATGATAACAATTTCAATAAATTTTGTTGGTTGGTTGTTTGTTTCATTTATCTGGTCGACTCTTCAAAGGGTCTTCTCACTTTCATCCATCGTATTCATGACCATAAAATACAAACGTTGGCTTGGGCAGTTCCCTAAGAGAGGACGACAACTTTTTTATTTTTTTTTTAATTTTTTGGATCCATATTTGATATACGATGTGTTCAAATAAAGAAAGATATTTGTTAATTTAAAAATAATTTCGATATTAGTTTTTTTCAACGAGCAACCAGTTGGTCAAATTCACCACATAAAAGATGCAGTCTGAAAAATATTCCACACTACAACTTATGGCTCAAAGGAAACCAGCCAACCAAAGACAATTTTCTGTAGAATGGCCATCCCGTTTCCATCGGCATTTATGATTGGTTTAAAGTTGCCAAGCACCGGTCTATTGCTAAGATGACTTTGAAACGACCTACTTTAATACTGAATGGCTCAAGACGACAAAGGGATCATTTAGTATAAAAATGATATTATAAAGATAAAATATCATTGTTCTAATTTCATCTTTTAAGATAATCGTTTTGATAACTTTCAAGTGGTGATAAAAACAATTTAGTTAAAATCTTTATTTTTATTAAATTTTATATTTAAATCCTGATGTTTTTAAAAATTCAGTGTTTAAGAAGGAAAAAAAATATGTATTATCTATTTTTAAAGTTTAAAAATTATGAATTGTGAACTCTAGAATTAAGTTTTTTGTCATTTTAATTTTGTGATCAGGAGGTTTATTTATAAATCAATTTTAAACGGGAGTGTGAGAATTCCATCAATCTTCTCTTTTATATAAAAACAAAAAACAAAAAACAAAAAAAAATCCACAAAATGAGACAAAACAAAATAAAACCTTTCAAGGCGTGTTGCGAATAATTTCTGTCATTGCGTAATGGCTCTATTATACAGCCGATCAAGCTATTTAGAATAAACTGATTGAGAAATCTTTCTCCATCCACAGTTGTCACAAATTACAATCTCGTTTGTGAAAAATAAAATTGAAAAAAAAGGTGAAACATAAACTCTGCGAAAACAAAATCATAAGCATAATGGTAAAAGCTCTTATTTATTACAAGTTGTTCTTAATCACAAAGCTTTTTCCATCAGAAAACAGGACCAGCTGCAACAATTTTCTCGGTCAGATTGCTGTCCTTGCCAAGCTTGTAGTTCAAGAAAACTTCGAAGTTTTTCTTGAACAGAGACCCCAGATGCAGCAAGGTCTCCTTGTATGCCTTCTTGTCTGACCACTGCCATATACACAAAAGATTCATATTAGTTTATATTACAAAGGCAGACAATAATTTGATATGGGAGCGAAGAACTAACCGTGTTTATCGGGTCAAGGATTTCTGATGGCACGCCCTCGATCTCGGTAGGGATCTCTAGGCCAAAAACTTCAGTATTGGTATAGTTTACATTCAAAAGGCTTCCGGAGTGGATAGCATCAATAATCTTCCTTGTGTATGCCAACTTGATACGGCTACCGGACCCGTATCTGCAGAACGAAACAAAAGTTTTACATTAATCCAATGAATTTGATGCATCAAATTGGTTGATTGCACTTTACTATAACAAACATTATGTCACTTGAGATGGTTACTTAGCATGCTTTAATTATTCGAACAATACTTCGTACCTTCCACCCGACCAGCCAGTGTTAACCAGCCATCCGGTAGCCCCATGCTTTTGCATCTTCTCAGCCAGCATTGTTGCATATTTTGTCGGATGCATCATTATAAATGCAGCCCCGAAGCAGGCCGAGAAGGTAGCCCGTGGCTCCTTCACTCCCTCTTCTGTCCCAGCCACCTATTTTGCGTCACCGCGTCAAACCGTCAGAATGCTTTTTCCTAAATAGCAAAAGGGTTCTAATTTTTTGACTAATTTAAAATGAGAAGCTTTGTACCAGAGCGGTGTAGCCACTGATGAAGTGGTACATAGTCTGAGCCAAGCTCAGTTTGCTCACTGGTGGGAGGACGCCGAATGCATCGCAGGCTAAAAGGATGACATTCTTTGGATGGGGACCGACGCAGGGTATTTTGGCGTTTGGAATGTACTCGATTGGGTATGCTGCTCTGGTGTTCTCTGAAACCATTAAGAGCAAAGTCAAAAACATGAATCTCGGTGAAATGCACTTTGATACTTGCTATAAAAATGTCTTTTCATGAATGTTCAGCTTGTTCAAACCTGTCACAGATTTGTCGGAGTAATCCACTTCTCGTGTATGCTCATCAAACACCACATTCTCCAACACTGCAAAAAACACAATATTCAGACCTTCTCCAAGATCAAAAGTTTTAAATTGCATTGAACTTCTAACAACAGTTTTTACCAGTCCCGAACTTGATAGCGTTCCAAATATCTGGCTCCTTTTCCCTAGACAAATCAATGCACTTAGCATAGCAGCCTCCTTCAATGTTAGACACACCATTCTCACCCCAGCAGTGCTCATCATCTCCAATTAGATACCTATTGTGGTCGGTAGAAAGAGTCGTCTTCCCTGTGCCTAGAACAAACAAAAGTATCCAAAAAAAAAAAAAAAAGTTTAGTTCCAAAAGGTAACAACGGTCAGAGCTTTTTAAGATAGGGTAGCTTTTTAAGATAGGGTATCTTTATTAGTAGTGTATGTTTCTGGATATTTAATCAGGCTAAAATCACATTAAAATGAAAATATATATATATGCAAAACTAAAAATATATATATATATGACAATTCAAATGAATGCACCACTTCATACCATACCTAGGAAACCTGATAACAAAAATATCGACGAAGTAATAGATTTTTATGCGACAAATATCATATTTCTTTCTCAAGGTACCTGATAATCCAAAGAAAAGGGCGACATCGCCATCTTTGCCCATGTTGCAGCCAGAGTGAAGGGAGAGGATCTGACGCTTCGGCATGAGATAGTGCATTACGCCGAAGAGACCTTTCTTCATTTCTCCAGCATATTGAGTTCCCAAGATGACCATTTCCCTCCTAGCTAGATTAAGGTCTATGCTAGTAGAGGAAGTCATGTAGTGAGTGTAACGGTTACACGGGAACTGCCCGGCGTTGTATATGGTGAAATCCGGGGTCCCAAAATCCTCCAGCTCTTCAGGACTCGGTCGGATACACCTAAAAATTGTGAAACTTGCTCATGTCTCTACATTTTTTTAGCACTTTCTAGTATAATTCAATGATTTGTGATGGTACTATGTGATTTTTGGTGAAGTTAAAGCGTTACATGTTATGCATAAAGAGGGAGTGGTATGCTCTGGCTGACACAATCCGAACTTTGATTCTGTTTTCTGGATCCCAATTCAGAAATTGGTCGTTCACAAATACCTTAAAAAAAAGTAAAAATAAAAAGTCACCACAATATCTAGAAACAGACATTTAAGGTCGAACTTGTCTTATGTGTAAATGTTAATTAACGTTATCTCCTATAAGTTTTGGAAATATGAGCGTCCTTTTCCTCTACAAATGGCCACTAGTGAGGTGGTTGTACTATACGTGACGAAAGCCACTTCCAAGCTACAAAAATGAAATATTTAGTGTTTGACCTATAATCTACAAACAACAACATATATATCTCCAAAAAAAATAATAATAATAATACAAAGATTCATATAAAAAAAAATAAACATATTACAATCAACATGGCTGTTGTCACCCTGCATGAACTTAATTGATATAAAAAAAAAAAAAAACATATTACAATCAACATGGCCATCGTCACCCTCCATGAACTTAATTGATATAATATATATATATATTTATATATGTTACAATCAACATGGCTATTGTCACCCTCTATGAACTTAACTCAAAGTTTGAAGGAGGACTGCGACCTTTATAATAAAAAAAACTATAATGGCACTGACCTAATCTTAGGAATTAGACTTATTCATACCGTTCAAGAGCATCAAGAATACGATAAGAAAAATAAAACATAAACAAAGTACCCACGTAACATCAATAATAATATAGTTTTAATGTGAGGGATATATTCAGTGGCCGCTGCAAAAGAAGAAGTACAAAGTATAATTCACTCTCAAAATTCATCTCTTTGCCTCATTGTTTTTTCTCTATAGAAAACAACTGCCCTAGAAACAAGCACGGATCCATGTTTACACCAGTGGGGGAACGTCCCCTGCTAAATTAAAAAAATATTTTTTTAATATAAACAGTTTTTTTTTTTTTTTTTGGAAATTTATACAGGTTCCTTTTTTTTTTTAGTATTATAAGTTTTACTTAAATCTCTTGTTATTTAGTTTGTAAATTATATCTTTAGTTGTATTCTCACTGAATTTATATCACAAATCTATTATGACCTAAAAATCCTTTATATATCACAACAATTTAACAGCTCCATCGTGTCATGTGACAATATGAGGGAAGTTTTGAGGAAGGTGTCAACGTTCATTATAACACACATTAAAAGTTTTACTTACTGGAATGGTGAGTTATTTGGTGGTTTTTTGTACTGTGAAATGGAGACCGGTCTATCACACACCCATAACATCAATGGATAACGATCCACCAAGTCTGGCTTTGATACGTACAAATCCAAGCTAATAATTATTTAAAGACCCCCCTTTTTCTTCCTATTATATTTTAAACCAAGTTGACCTCATCAAGCATTAAATTGTAACCATTCTTTAATCCAAAACTTAAAAACAATGGACGGTAGATGGATTCAATTCACACATTAGAGAGATTCAAACTAAAATATTCTACTTATTTTTATCTTTTTTGATTAAAAGCCAATCAAAATTTTAATTCGGTTTTGAAAAATTAAATAACTTCAACCTATACTTAAGTTAAATTAGTCAGATTTAGAGCAAGTCAATCAGAAGAATACTGTGTAAAGTTAACATAAATAAAAATTCTAAACAAAATTGAAATCCAAGAGAGTTTGGCTCGGTGCTTTATTTATTTATTTTTAATGGACTGATTAAGCAAGTACCTTGTCCAAGGAGTTCAAGTAATCCACAGCCCTTTCTCTGTTCACTAAGAAAGTATGTTCGTCCATTTCGATATTTGGAGATCCCCTGTATAAATGATGAAAGATCAAAATCAAGTCACAGCTTGTAATGGAAAACAATCAATATTTATGAAACGGGGATGAAAATTACGATGAACATCGGGTATAACAAACCTGTTTGACATAGATTTTGCTAGTACAAAAATAAAAAAGAAACAAATTTATAACTTTTTAATCCGTCTTAACAACTGCACTTTTTTTAAGTGCTTAGTAGGACAAAAATGATATTGAAATTTTCTAATGAGTTGAAAAGTATTACACTGAAGTTCTATTTTACTATATCCTATTAAAGTACAAGGTCTAAAAAACCAGATTTTGTGACTTTGACTTAAAGTTTTTTTGCAAGATCAAAATAAACAATAACAGTTTTTGAACTCAGAAAATTAAAAGCAGTTTCTAAAAACGCAACCAAACATGCCTACAAAACATGGAGCGTGACAATGAAAGGAGCACTTACTTTCCCCACCAGAGGTCATCTTCGGTAGTCTCATCCTTCACGACACGTTTGTCCCTCGGCGCTCGGCCCGTCTTTGCCCCAGAAAGTGTGGCCAATGCGCCGGTCGATGTTATGAACGACCCTTTCTCATACTTAATAGCTTGCTCATACAATTCTGTAACATAAACATTAATTTCAAGTTACACACTCAAAAGTTTTAATTAGTAATGTTAACAACTAAAATTTTAAAATTTTAAAAAAATTAAAAATTAAAAAATAATAATAAAAAAAAAGACGAATTTTACCAGCCGGAGAAAGGTTGTAGAGGACGTGGGTGAACTTGAGGGCACTGTCACTAATGGCAATGGTGGGAGCACTGTAATGAGTGGCCCTGATCTCACTCCCTGTCTTCCTGTCCGGGTCCCCCTTTACCAACTTTGGCCCTGTTTCTCTAGTCAATGACGCCAAAGACGCACTAGCATATTCCGATCCAACAAAGTAAAACTGAGTTAATAAATTTACTCAACTAATTTTTTTTTTTTTCACCAAATTATAGGCAGTATCATATACAAATACGTCACTTTTTATAAGTCACATCAGAAATTACCATCCTTAATCCTATATATATATATATAACAAAGACTTTGTTATGCATATTGTTAAAAAATATATCAATTTTCAAAATTTTACATGAAAACTTATGATTAGGTAAAGTTTAACATATGGTAATTCTGTTTTCACTAATCTACTTTTCATTTGAGCATGTAGCTAAAAATTAAAAAAAAAATTTGGTTTTACTGATCTTTATATATATAGAGGGAGACTTCAAAAATTAAAAACACATTTTCCCAAGATCATTACTTAATAAATAACCAGACAAATACAATTTATCGCACATCATGAATTCAAAATTCACACAGGAAATGTTATGATTAGTTGAAATTTGATAATGACACGCACTATTGTTCTTTTTAATATAGTATGAATTTATGTCAATTGTAGGACTCTGCATTTTTATATGACAGACCCAGATTAAAACCATTAATAAATTAAGAAAAATAAAGAGGCAGCAATAATCGCTACAAATTGAACGGAAAAACATATGTAGTGATAGTACTACCGGGAACGCCTGTTGAGAAACGCAGTCCTATTTACTTCGAAGCTCAAAAAGAATTATTGATATTATTCCGTCTTCCGATCCAGTTATCATTTCAGAAAATTTGAACCGATTTTACTCGAGAGATCGAGAGTTTTCACTCTCTGCCACCACAAACTCAACGCCGCACAGTTAGCACATTTATAAAATCCTAAACGCATTTTCACCGAAGAAGGAAAGGAAAAAAAAAAAAAAAAAAAGAGACATCCTTATCGTTGCAGCAATCCACTCCACTGATGACATGAAATACTGAGTATACCTGATGGATTGGAGCTGCTGCTTGTGACGATCCTCTTCGGAAATGGCGGCGAAAACTCCTCCAGGCTGAGGGACTCCCCTGATGGGGGTGGTGGGGGTGGACCTCTTCCTCTGAAGAGAATGAAGCTCGTCGAGCGTCTGCGCCCTCACCGGCGTTCCGCTGTCGTCGTGACAAACTTCTTCCGACGACGACATAGCCTTCTTGTCCGTCTGTATCTTCGCCAGCCCCCTCCTCCCTATGCTTGAACTCTTTCCAAATCTGAACTCTCCATTCTGATCATCTCTGTTTTCTGCCATATCTTCTCTGCCCTGCAAAAACATCATATACGTATGCATATACATATATATGGATCGGCATAACTTTTTTGCACGTTGAAACTTCGAAAAGATTAGCGATTTTTTGAATTAGTACCTGAGAGAATGGGACGTAAACAGGAAATGGTTTTGAGAAGAACTCTTTGATAGTTTGTTGTTGAGTGGGAAAAAATGGGGCGGCATTTAAAGGGGCTGAATTCGCCGCTTCTGGTTAAAAAAGGAGTCCACCGAATTAGAATTATTTTAATCATTATAATATTTTTTTTTAAATTTTGAGAGAGGGAGAAAAAAAAAGAAGAGAAATTAGTGAAAGAAGAGATTTAAAAGATTAAAATTAAGGGTATATTTATTTAACGTATTAAATTTATATTATATTTATATATAATATAATTTTTATTTAAATATAATTTATATTTAAATTATATATAAATACTAACTTCACCTAATTAAAATCTCATTATAATTAAAATCTGAAATAATAATTATCTATTATTTTATTTTTTTAATTATTTTTATTAATCATATTATATATTATTTTTCTCTTTTTTTTCTTTTTATTTTTATCAATTACATCACCTACATTATAACTTAAATATTTTTTATCTAAATAAATATTAAATTTAAATATAATATAAATATTTTTTATTTAAATATATATTATATTTAAATATAATAAAAATATAATATATTATTCAAAGATCGCTTTAAGTTGGGAAACTGAAATGGATAACGATTGAAGATGCCAAGGAAACCATACGTATGTTGATGCTGGCACTGGCATTGGCATAACAACTATGGTTGTATTACTCTTAGACATTATATCCATCTGTACACGTCTTTTATTATTATTTTTTTTTTTTTTTTTAAATTCCCATTTCTAGGAACATGCTTATGCATGTCTCTTGAAAAATGGGAATATAATAATGTGGCCAATTTTCAGTTTCAACTTTCACGTGCTATCATGTTTGACAACAAGCCCTAAAAAGATAAAAGAGAGAGAAGGGTGGGTGGTTGGGGGCTATAATAATTCATTAATGGATCCGTGATTACAAACCAATTGAAAAAGAGTTATGATCCAAGGGTTAATTTGTGAGAGATTTTGAAGATATTTTTTTATTGAAAAAATGTTATTTTAGAAAATATATTTGAGAGAAAAAATTGTTTGTGATAAAAAAATAAAATAAAATAAAATCATAGGAATTCTATACGATTTTAAAATAAAATCATTTCATTTAAATTTGTATATACAAATTTATAAACTTTTAAAATTTAGAGTTTACTATAATATTTTTTATATATAAATAGTGAAAAATAATAAAATGTTAAAAAAAAGATTTTTTGAAAATTTTTTTTGTGTGGCCCAAATACGCTCTAAATATATGAGTTTAAATGATATATGAATCGAGTTCAAAATAAAATAAAATTTTAAATTAAAACTAATTAATTTAATTATAACTATTATTGAGTTTTCAAAAAAAATTAAAATTAAAATTTTAAATTTGAGTCCACAAAGCATTTACACCTTGTATAATCAATTGGACCATTATCCTGTTTGATTAGAAATAACATTTTGCGCCAAGACTCCTCGAATAGATGCCTATGCCTTTTATATTGGTGGTTGTTAATTTATTTTAGTAGTCATAAAGTGTTGGTGATTACAAATACAGTGCAACAAGATATTGCACGTGTAATTTTATTAAAAGATATAAAATTTAAATTTCTACCTTAAATTTTTTTATAAAAAAATAAGAAAATTTTCGTTGAATGAGTTAATATCTACATAGGTAATTATATATATATAAATTTTTCATCTTTATAGGTAACTAAGAGGAGAAATTGTGGGTCATGATCAAAATTAATGAAAGAAAAAAATTAATGCGTACTCTCTGTAGTAGGATTCATAGGAAATATTAATGGGATTTGGACGAACTAAATGGGGAATCGGAAGATTTAAATCGAAAAAGTTATTGGAAAACAAACAATAGAATATTTTTGTTAAAATAAAGATGGCTCATCAAATTTTGAATCAGAGGAGCCTTTAAAAAAAATCGGGACAAATTTTCCTACCGTAATTGAATTCCCAATGGAAAGTCTTCAATCTTCTCTCCCTAGGAAGCTATCTGCTTTGACATTTCTTGTTTTGTCATAAATCATGATAAATGAAGGGAAAATTACGTTAGGTATTGCATTTTGATAACTTCTAATATAACCGAACTTTTATAATTTAAAAAAATGGTTATTTATATTTTTTCAGGTTTGGTCTTAATGATTGATTAGTGATCAATCAGTAATTCTTAAAAAAATTAATAATTTATATTATAATCAATCAATAATTGATTATAATTTGTTTAATTATTAATTTATTATTTAAGAAAATTGATTAACCGTTTTAAGAAAAAATAAACTTTTAATTAATTTTTTTAAAACTTAAATCATTTATTAAAAAAACTTATTAAAAAAGATTATTTAGCTCTAAATACCTAAATGAAGAATATTAAATTTTTATTTTTGGAAGTAAAATGAGAAAAAATATTTAGAGAAACTAATAATTTGATTGGACCTTTTTTTTTCTTTTTTTTTTCAAACATTTAAAATAAAGAGATTTGAACTCTTCATTTTATAATAAAATTAAATATAAAATTATTGTTAAACTCTACCTTTAACCATTATTAAATCCTTCTTTTCACTTGTATTTTTGACAATCCTTTTAATTGGGTTTTTTTTTTAAAGAAAAATGGAACTTTTTTAAATATAACCTGGGGGTGGGGATTTAAGTCCAGCTTTTTTTTTTGACAAATTTGATTTCACGCGTTCAAAAGTTAATTGATTTAGATAATATTTTATTTAATAGAGCTTTTACTTTGACCTTAGCTTTGGTCAATGAAAGACAAGGGGAACAACCTACAGCCTTTCAATAATGGTGCATTTAACTGCCCTGTCCTCCATTTTGGATAGCCATGTATACTTAGGAATTTGGATGGAATTATTTAAAATAAAAAAGATTTGAATTATCAATTAAATATATATTTAAATATTAATATTTAAAAAATAATATTTAGATATAAAAATTTAGATTTATAATTATATAGTTGGTAAGATGTTTGATTAAATATTTAAAATATAATTAAAAAAATCAATATAAATTATGTTATATATATCACAAAATTTTATATAATTTGTAAAAGAGAAAGATCACTCGAATATATATATATATATAAAATTATAAACTTTTAATGTTTAAGTTATAAAATTATAATAATAATTCAAAAATAGTTAAATTGATATGAATTTTTGAGATTAAAACAAAACAATCAATTGAGTCATTTAAACGAAGTATATGAGATTAAGGATCTGTTTATATGAGAGGTTCATTTTTTAAAAATAAAAAATTTTTAGACATGAAAAATAAAAAGTTGTTTGGAATTTTTTTTAAAAATGAAAAGTTGTTTGAGTGGATGAAAACTTTTTATTTCTAGAAATTTTTATTTTTTATTTTTGGATGTTCAGATACGAAAATTTAGGAAGGTTCATTTTTTTTGAAATGAAAAATTTTTCATTTTTCAAATTTGGACGTGTCAAACAAACGGAAGGTAAAAAAATAAACATGTATTTCACAAGATCATATAAATGAAACCATTTATAAAAATAATTCAAACATCCATACGCTCTTTTTATTGGAATATTTTTCCAATACAATATTCATTTAATTGCTAATATTGTGCATCTAATTATAAACCTTTTTTAACAAACCCAAATACAGATACTTTTCACTTAAATACACACATTTCAACATGCAATATTTTAAAACATACTTTTAATTTTACATAAATTAAAATATATTCCAAAGTTAACAGTCAAACACACATTCCATTGGAATGTATTCACTCAAAACACCCAAACACATATTAAAATATATATATTTTATTTAAATACAATATCAAATGCAATAAAATATCCAAAGACATCATTTTAGTACAACATTTCAAAAAAAAAAAATAATGAGTCAAAATAGTTTTAAAATGTTCTAATAAGCAACAAAAAAAATTCTACGTGTAGTTTACAATGTCTTATTAAAACATTAATACAATTCAAAATCTACTCAAAAAGATTTTTTCTAAGAAGCCAAATTTTGCGATTTTTCCTAAAACTCTTATAGAAAATCATAACTCTTCTAACAAATCACCCAAATGAAAAATGCTTAAGGAGAATATCGATGTTAAGTATTATCATTAATAAAAGATAGGTTTCATTAATGGGTTCTACACTATATAACCCACTCTCTATTAATAGATAATGCTTAAAAATACCGATATTTTATAACAATACTCTATCTAACAGAACGATTGGTAAACGTATTATGTTTGTAGCGTTTGATTGCAATACATTAAATATATTTTATATTTAAATGAAAAGTATTTCTTTACATTTGAATACAATATGTGTTTGGATGAAAAATATATGAATTATATTTTAAAGTTGAAAAGTTAATATGATTAATAAAAGTAGATAGGAAAAGTGAGATAA
The DNA here is from genome assembly GCA_035233585.1 of Antiaris toxicaria. Classification (NCBI taxonomy): domain Eukaryota; kingdom Viridiplantae; phylum Streptophyta; class Magnoliopsida; order Rosales; family Moraceae; genus Antiaris; species Antiaris toxicaria. The sequence continues at coordinate 3,657,601 of CP141160.1, forward strand.
AGAGAAAATATGATGTGAATGAAAAAAATTAAATTTTAAAGTATTCTAGAATAGTAAATATATTTGAGATACAGTTGAAAAGCATTGATTTGAATACAAAACTTTTACCTTTGAATGAAAATCGCATTACATTTAAACGTAATACGAATGTAAAACTATAAACAAACACCCTATAAATATATCTAAAAACAACTTTGACTAAGAAACCAAGTCAAAAATTACTTTTAGAAAGTTCTACCAAATATATTATGACTTTTAAAAAAAAACTTGGAATAAACTTTAATACTTGGTTTAAGTAAGACATTTTTATTACTCATTAGAAAAAATTTTTAAATCAGTTTGACTTATAAGCTTCCATCTGTTTTTGAGGTATACTTTTAGAAATTTTCCACTTTTTGACCAAAATATTCATTTTTGAAAAAATGAATCTTTCAAATTTCCATGCATAAGAATCCAAAATTTTTTATTTTTAGACATCAAAACAACATTTTTTTTATAGAAATAGAAATTTTTTTATCTATCCAAAAAACTTATTACTTTTTAATAAAAAATATTTCTATTCCAAAATAAAAAAAATTTCATTCTAAAAATACACACCCCATTCAATTTCAAACATTTTTAAAAAAACTATAAATTTTGCTTTTCTTCTTCTATCAGCCTTTTTTTTAAATAATGAGAAAAACCTTTCATTGAAATAATGAGAAAAACCTTTCATTGATAGGTAAATCAATTACAAGGACAGGAGCACAAGGTACCTTCCAAAACAAAGAGTAAAAACAGTTGATCTCAAATCTATGGACATACAATAAAAAAACCAATATCGCACCCCATCTATTTTCCAATCCTGTCCTTCCAATTTAAAACGATCAATTAAAAAGCGCATATTCTTGAGGGTTTTTTACATAAATATCCAATTTAGGGGCGTTAAATTAAAAAATATTAATTTTTTCTTTTATTTATATAAATATCTAAAATAGTATTTATAAAAATAATATTACTTTTATAAAGTATTAAAAATTAATAAATAAAAAAATTATAAAAAAGGAAAAAAAAAAAGGAATATAAAACATTTGACTAGAGACGTATAAAACTAATTTCATAAAATTAGTACGAAGCTTTTATATAAAAGAAAATTTTGACATTTTTTTTATTTGATTTATCATAAAAAAAGTTACGAATATTCATTAATAAATAAAAGTCACTATCATGATAAAAAAAAAAAGTCACTATCATAACAAAAATGTTTTTATCATAAAGAAGTAAGCATTTTAAAATAAATGAAAAACAAAACCACTGTTACAATGGAAATGTTTTTATTATAAAGATGTAAGCAACTTAAAGTAAATGAAAAAAATTTATCAAATCATATGTTAAAGCAAGACCTAAAATCAATGGAGTTATCATAGAAAGAAATTATCATAATTTCTTTGGGATTATATTTAACAAATTAATGAAATATGAATGAAGAAACAAAAAATAGAAATAAAAAAAAGTCAATTAAAGAGGTCTACACTTGATTATAAAGATTTTGTAATCAAATTGTACATAAAAGGAAAATTTTGACATTTTTATTTGATTTACTATAAAAAGAAAAGGAAAGTAAAATAACTTATTTTTCCCCCCAAAAAAAAAGCCAATAAAAAAATAAAGGGGAAAAAAAGCCAACAAAAAAACACATAAACCCCATTTATTAAAATAAAGAGTATGTAGTTATAATAAAAAAATAAATGCAAATTACATAATAAAAATTATGATAATAATCGTATAAAAAATTAGATAAAATATTAAAAAATAAATGCAAATATTATTTTAAAGATAATACATATTAATATGTCATTATAATAAAGATATTAAAATTATAGTAATTATTATCATATAAACTATTATACGAAAAATGCGATAAGTAAATAAAAACATCATAGCAAAGATTATTTCTTTATGATAATTATATATAACTAAAAACCAACAAAAGAAATTAAAAAAACAACAAAAATTCCCAATTACAGAACCAAACTGAAAAATAAAAATAAAAAGAAAGACCAAAAAAATGAATGAAAATATAACCAAAAAACCAAAAGTGCCATATACTAGCCATGATGCAGAAAAAAATATCCCAATTAATGAACCAAACTGAAAAAAAAAAAAAAAAAAAAAGACCAACAAAATGAATGAAAATATAACCAAAAAAACCAAAAAGTGCCATATACTAGCCATGATACAGGAAAAAAAAAAAAAAGGGAGAAACATAAATGAAAATAACATGAAGAAAAATATAAGAAAAACAGCATGTGAGCAAGCAAACGTCAACAATGAAGAAATACAACCAAACGTTGAAGCTAGAGCACATAATTTTGAAGAAAAAACGCGGAAGCAAACATTTAAGACTAAATTTGAAAAAAGAATAAGCATGGACAAAATTTTTTTTATTCTTTCCTTTTTTTTTTTTAAATCGAAGTTTGATTCTCTTTATTCTATACATGTCTTAATTCCCTCATAAATGGTTGAGAAATTGAAAAATAGTCAACTGATACATATCATATTGATAAAATTATACCCAAAAATAATGGTAGAACGGGCAATGCAAACAATTGATTTTAAAAATTCGGCCATATTTATAATATTTTGAAAAAATAGACATTTTTGAAAACGGAAACTTGAAAATGGATTTTTTTTTTTTTTTTTGTAATTATTTCAATTTTTAGCTTCATCAAAAATACTTTCCATCCCATCGTCATGGAATTCCTCTCCATCCATATATTCCAAAACTAAGACAGTACAAAAATTTCTACAGAGTTTTCGCCATTTGTTGGATCCCAAGCCCACCGTTTCCTCAACCATTAACAACCCGCAGTGCTTTGGAAACACCCATGTAAAACCAGCTTCAAGTGAAACCTTTCGCCATATTTTCCTAGCCACCTTACAGTGAAATAGTAGATGGTCTATAGATTCTACTTCCTGTTTACACATCTAACACTATAATGGTGAAAGAGCCAAATGAGGACTCCTCTTTTGAACCAAGTCACAAGTATTCAGTTTTCGAAAACCAGCCAAGCAAATCTAGAACACCAGATTTCCAAATAAATCGAAAAGGTTCGAATTTGGGACTACCCACACCATCTACACGGGATTCATAATAGTATGTGCAAGAGAATCCTAAAGGATCAACTGCCCACACCATACCATCTGTGATAGAAGAATTGCAAGAGAATGAATTTACTAATTGTAATAAATAATGTAATTCTTCCATTTCCCAGTCATCTAAACCCGAAACTCCAATAAAGCAAAAGCAAAGGCAAAGCGACCCAAAAAAAAAAAAAAGAATGGAATTCATTCATCTTCATGCTCAAGTTACGACATATCCAATATGGTGTACACGCATAATAATCTTTTTAAATAAAAAACCTATCTAACATCTGTATTAACAATAATAAGGGTAAAAGAGCCAACGTAAACCAAACCATTGAGGGGCTACCTCATTCCCATGTTTAGGAACATAACGAGCACTACCGCCTACTCAAAAGGAAACATTGAAATCATCAAAAAATCGAACAAGAGACAGCAAGGAGACCTTGGAAAGGACATGCCTGCATTGATGGAGTCATTCTCGATAAATCGAAAATGCATCCCTTCCCACTGACAAGACACTCTACCACACATGTTGCTTGGTTATCAAAATAATAAATTTAAAAGGCGTTGTTCCAGCCAGATCTGGCTGATGACACCCAAGAGTTTCCCTCCTTATCACTAATATAAACACAACTGTGATTCAAGTGAACCATACAAGCAAGACCTAAGTGTCTCCTATACAAGGTTTTATCGTTCAATCTAAGCACGTTAAAGTAAACAGACACAAAGAAACAGGAGGTGGGGAACAATATAAATTGCTAAAAGATTGCATAGCTCAAGCTAAAAGCACATTCACGTAATATAAACACATCGACAGTTGATTCAAGTGAACCATACAAGCAAGACCTAAGTGTCTCCAATACAAGGTTTTATAGACCTTATCACTAATATAAACACAACAACAGTTGATTCAAGTGAACCATACAACTAAGTGTCTCCAATACAAGGTTTTATAGCCCATTCTAAGCACGCTAAAGCAAACAGACACAAAGAAACATGAGGTGGGGAACAATATAAATGGCTAAAAGATTGCATAGCTCAAGCTAAGCACATTCACGTAAACAGGCACCAGCAAAAAGGTAGTGGGAGTTCAGTCCAGATTGAAAATACCACTACTTTCTGTGGATGTGCTAATAATGTGAACAAGTGAAGAGACAACCAAAGAGCAAACGCAATCATTAAAAGAAAAAGGACTCTTATGATAGAATGTTACAACGAAACAGACAATTAAGATCGATGTTGCAGGATGTACCATGCATGTGAATCTAAGAAACAAGAAAGAAGGCAAAATTTTGGAAAGACCAACTCATCTGGCTTATACATACATGGTAACACTATATGCTTATATAAATTGTGTACTGAAGAGTGAGGAGACATCCTGTAAAATGCACAACTTGTGCCTCAATCTTTATTATTGTTCGACCAAAGGTTGATATGTCTAAATCTTTAGGTTTAGTTTTACAAATACCTTGAATGTTGTATAAGATACCTAAGATTCGGTGGATGAAGCCGCATCGTCTTTGTGCTTAATCATACCCGAATCCACAAGAATGGGAATTTCGGCCGCAAGCCATGGTGCAAGCCCCAAGCAGAGGGCATGCGCTATGCCAAATCTGGGACTGCATTACCAAAAAAAAAAAAAACAAATGCTAACTCGCAAAATGAACAAAAAAAAAAAATCAAATTATCTTGTTCCAATGTGTATCAACTTTATTTTTGCGAGAAAATTAGACATGACAATAACCATAACATTGGTCAAAAATTCTTTCCTTGCAAATAGGATGCTAGCGAAAAGAAATTTTGAACAAATTAACAGACTTACATTTTGATTCTTCCATAAATTTTGATCAATAAACAGACTTAAATTTTGCCTAAAAACAAAGATCACCCAATTACATAAATCATAATTCAGTGCATAAATTGCAAAAAGTAATAAATAAATAAACTATCAATTACCAGTTCTTGGCCCAGAGAGGCTTGAAATGCACGGTCAAGCAGATCTTACCACCTCTATACATCTGAACCACATCCAAAACAAAAACAAATCATACAAAAAATTAAAAACACAAATTCAAAGAAAAATTAAGAAAAAGAAAGATTATATTTTGAGACCTTCTGGGTCTTGCCATCAAGCTGGGGAAGCTCGAGCTCTGGGGCGGTGGCGGGGTAGGTGACGGGGATGTCGAACTGGAGGTCGAACTCGTACTTGAGGAGGTTGTGAACGTACCAGCACTTGCCGGTCCAGCGCGTGCCCTCGGGATTGGCGGCGGAGATCCTGAACCAATCGTTGTCGTTCGACTTGTTCATCTGCGTGTAAGCGATCAGCGCCTTGTACTCCTCCTTCAGCCTCTGCGTCCACGCCGCTCCGTCTCTCGGCCCGGCCTTCGTCGTCAGCAGCGGGATTTGGGTCAGCGTCGACTTCGTGCTCGGGTCCCAACCCTCCATTTCCTTCTTCTTCTTCTTCGTCTTCGCTAACCCTAACCCTAGATTTGAAGAATGGATTTTGGATCGCTGCCGATTGGGGATTCAGAGCCGAGCCTGTGAGAAATTAACAAATGATGCTTTGGAAGTTTGGATATAAGATCCTGTGGGGGTAAATTTGACAAGGTTTTCGTGACGGCGGCTAAATTTTGTTGTTAAACGAACTAGAAGGATGCAAAAGAGAGAGGAAATTGGGGTGCAGATACAAATATTGGAAATAGTGCGCCCCGCTGCGAATTTCTTTCCTTTGGTCCCAAGTTGAAAAGGACGTAACACTTTCCGTTTGAATATGTTTTAAGAGAACGTCGTGTTGACGTTTTTTTGGTATTCGGAAAATTAATTTTATATTAAACGTAAATTTTTATATTTAAATTTAATTATTTTTAACAGTATTATGAAATAATTATTGTTTAAAAGTTTTTTAAAATAATTATATCAATTTTTTAATTTTTATTATTTATTTTTATTTTATCAATTATATTAATTTTTTGACTCTAAAATATTTTTCATTCAAATACAAAATAAATACTTTTTAATTAAATACAACATTTAAAAAAGAATTGTATTGAAACGTAATTAAAACGTAATATGTTTACTAAAAACCCTTCAAAGCTTACATATTTAATAAATATCTTTGAAAACATAATAATTTTTTTAAGCAGAAGAAAAAGAATTGGAGGAGCTCATCAGATAAACATTAGTAGTCGAAAATTTTGATATGAATTACAAATTTATGTGGTGTTTGGGACACAAATTTTTTTGGCATTGCATTTAAATGCAATGCAATTTTCCCCCAAATACAAAAACATTTTATTCAAATACCAATCACATCACATTTTAAATCTAACACAATCACTATTTATTATTTCATTTTTTCTATTACTTTTATTAATTACATCACATATTCTCTCTCCCTCTTTTTTTTCTCTCTACTTTTACCCATCATATCACATATTTATTATTAAAATACAATTCAAATACTTTTCCCCCAAATACACATTGCATTCAAATGCAATGCTAATGCTTTTCCTCCAAATACAAATTGCATTCAATACATTGCATTCAAATGCAATGCAAATGTAATGCGTTCACCAAACGAACCCTTAGCGCTTTAAGGTTTTTCGATTCCAATCCAATCGAGACAAATTCGAAGGCTTGAAAAGTCAAACTTTGATTTGAATTATCTGAAAAATTTTCCTCCTTCTCACACTAGAGACTGCCCAAAAGGGGGTGTTTGCGATTAAGAGGGGCAAAGAGTCGTCTTTTCGAATCAAATAATATTTCAAAAAATAATTTTTTTAACACATCTTTTTCTTGTTTATACATAGTTTTAATAATTTTCCATTTGTTTTTTGTCCTTCTCTTGTTCATTTTTCTGCTTTTTGATAGCCGTTATTAACGCTCGTCAATATTAGCATTCTAATTGGTATATCTCGTGCCCATCATCCATTGTTTTCTTGTTCTGTGTAATCATGCAATCTTTTGATACATACGTTTCTATGCCTTATTTTTCCAATTTAGTTAAACATGCCAATTTTTTCTACTTGTTTTTCATTTGAACACTGTGTCTCTTTGTTCCGACAGACAGTTTTTCTAGCATACTTGATAATCTTATCATTACGAATAGTTTCTGCACCTTCTTCCGCCGGTTGTAGTTCTTATTTCGCATGTCTTATATTTGACAGTTATTCATCTCTTTACAGTTATTAATGGCGGTTCAAAACTCCATTTTCATAAATTCCCTAAACAATCCCAAATGTGTTCCAACTTAATTATTTTTTCCTTGTTATATATATATATATACATATATATTTATATATATTATTTGGACTACACTATAGTCCTTTGTTGTTTACAAACTTCATACGTGTGTAGTAATTTGCTTTTGCTGCATATCTTTTGAGGTTTTTTTGGCCGAGAAAATGCTTGTATTGCAATCGGCCGTGACTTATAACATTAAACCGTTCGTATGATACTTGTGAAATAATGCCAATATCTCAGGGACTTCAATGTCATTGTGATAGCTTCTTAAGAGGACGTTTGGGAGGATTTTTAGGAGTGTGGTTGGAAATATGTGTTTGAAAAGGAAATTTGAATATAATATGTGTTTGAAAAGGAAATTTGAATATAAATAGTAATATAGAAAATGCAACAAAATTGGAAAGGTGTTAAAAAAAATTGCAAAATAAATATTGTTTTATTCATTTCGTTGTTGTGAATATTTTGATATTAAAATCATCTCATTTCAATTTAAAATGAGAAAGTTAAAGATTTTTAAAATTTAAGTTTTTTTGAAAATAAGAGAGATTGGGAGAGAATGATTGGGATGTAGAATTGTGAGTATTCAAAAAAAGTAATTACATAAAAAGTCTATTTTTAGGATATCACATAAAAAATTACAAAATAGATATTATTTTGTTCGTCTCGTTGTTATGAGTATTTTGATATAAAAATCATGAGAAAGTTAAAAACTTTTAAAATTTAAGTTTTTGAAAATAAGAGAGACTCGAAGAGAATAAGTGAGACGTAGAATTATGAGTATTCAAAAAAGGTAATTATATAAAAAGTCTATTTTTAGGATACTATATTAAAATATGTCTATTTTTTAATAATATTGCATAAATATCTATTTTAAAGAAACAAATGTATATGGTACTTATTTTGCCATTTTTAATAAACCCAAACATATTTTAACTATGATTGTATTTATTTTTTTTCATATTTAGTTATCATAAAATATATGAAATTATCGTAATAAATCAATAATTTATAAGATAAATATATATTTTAATCATCAAAATGTCGTATCAATAGAATCATAAAGAACTTCAAGTTATAATAAAAAACCATAAAAATCACAACATTATTATAAAAATGTTATACCATTCATAATGAAATACAAATTATGATAATTTAGACCACAAATTTTGTTTATAATAAAAGTCAGATTTTCTTTCTATATAAAATTTGATTATTAATACTATGAAATCAATCTTATATTTATTTATTTATATGTTTTTATTTCTATTTTTTTCTTTTTTATAATTATTTTATTTATTAATTCTCAATTCTTTATTAAAAATAATGTTATTTTTAAAAATACTAATTTAAAAATTGTTATATATAAAAAATAAATATTTTATTAAATTAATTCCTTTAATTTCGATATTTATATAAATAACCTATTAAAAAACATATTAAAAATAAGCTGGTATTTATAAAACATATTAAAAATAAGCTGGTATTTATATAAATAACCTATTAAAATCACACATAAAAAAAATGCCCCAGCTAAACTAAAAACTGATGAAATGCAAACAGCAACATTTTAAATTTAACATTTTTTTTTTACATATTCACTGCTACATAATAATACTTAATTTAGTATTAGGGGTATTTGGAGAAAATATTCAATTTTAATTTCACTCAAATACAATACAATTTTACACCAAACATAAATTTTGCAACAGTACTACGAAAATAATTATTATTCAAAACATTTTTAAAACAATCACATCAACTTTTCAATTCCACTATTTATCTCTACTTTTACCAATCACATCAACTTTTCAATTCTAAAATACTTTTCATCCAAACACACATTTCATTCAAATATAAAACAAATACTTTTCAACTAAATACAACATTCAAAAAACAAATTTCATTCAAATACAATCAAAATGTAATGCGTTTACCAAACGCCTCCTTATTTTGTTTTTCGTTTCATAATTCATTCCATAAACCGGATTGCTTACCGAGTTTTTATAGGAGGCACATGTGTTTTTTTTTTTTTTTTATAGAAAGTAAAGAGTTTTTCATAACTCTCATTTTTTGACGTGGGACTCCATTTATTTTCTCCCTATTTTTATCACACAATTATAAAAAATTTATGGAATGAAATGTATGTATTCTAATATATGTTTAGATGTCACTATTTTATGTTTGAGTGCACGTATTCCAACGAGACGTACGTTCGAATGTCAACATTACAACACATGAAAAATGAATGTGTGTTTTAAAGTGTGCATTGTAATGTGCTTTGGTTTGTTCAAAATCATATATTCAAATATAAAATGCTAAAATCAAATGAATATTGCATTGTATTGGAAAAAATATTTCAATGTGGTCTCTAAGCTTACCATTATTGTTGTAGTATTTGATAACCTGACGTGAAATTTGGCTTATCATCTCCTAAATCGACTTGTCGTTTGTAGTTTCCTATTTTGTTTTTTGTTTTTCTTTATTATTCCTCTCCTTCTCCTTTCACAATTTTTTTTTGTAAAGTTTTTCCTATTTTGTTGCTTTTTTTTCCCTTTATTATTCGTTTCTTTCTTCTTCTATAATTTTTTTGATAAATAAAAAAGAGATAAGTGGTGTTTTTATATTTTGTTTCAGTGGTTATTGGACAAGTTAGATTTTCACACGAGCTAGATTTTCACAGCTAACAGACTTAGACTTAAAACTCTAAATAGACATTTATTGTCATTATGTCACCATCACTTGTGGTTCTTCTTCCACAATTTGGTTGCTATTTCAGGTTTAAAGCCACACTTTATACATTTTAGTACATAAGCCCTATTTGGGTTTAGTTTTGGAGACATCCAAAACTATTTTTTTCAAAACTTCATTACTTTTTACTATTTACAGTTCCAAAATATTACAGTAAACTTTAAACTTTAAAAGTCCATGACTTTGTATATACAAGTTCAAATAAGATAATTTTTTTAAAAAATTACATACAATTTCGAGAGAAACGAAATAATATCTATATTGATATTTTTTTCCAAAAAAATTTTTAAAATTTTTTACTTTTTCATCCAAAATAATTTTTTCTTCTAAACACATTTTCTAAAATAATTTTTTTCAATTTAAAAATAATATCTCTAGTATCACCGCCAAACTCTTTCATAGTCTCCACTTTCCTCTTGCCCCTCATGTTGCCTGATTTACGGATGTCTAAACTACGACATCTCGTTTATTGTTCTCAAAGCTTGTCGTCGTTTGCTGTTTTTTTAAACCTGTCAAAATGTTTTTGACGTTTAAAAACGACAAAATTATTCATCTTTGAACTCGAGCCTTGAAATTTTAAAAAGAACTGATGTAATTTTTTTGCCAAACACCACCTGAAATTGTGAGGATGTGATCCTCAAAATCGCCGAGATCCACGATCAAATCTCCCAGCCCAGGCTCGTGTGGCTGTATGTATATATACACATACATACACATACACAGACACAGAGAGAGACATTTACTCTTCTCCCTTTCGCCCCAAAAAAAAAAAATAAAAATAGAAATAAAAGTCCCGCGGTTTCATCCTTCAGTTTCGCTCTATGCCCCTCGCCTCTCTTCTTCTATTTCTCAATTTCCCCGTTTTCCATTTCTTCTCAAAACCCTAATTCACCGATAATTCAATTTCCTCGAAAAATCTCCAGCCATGGCGGGAGCACCCCGAGATCAGGCGCTGTCTCTCCTCGCCGCCGCCAACAACCATGGCGATTTGGCCGTGAAGCTCTCCTCCCTAAGGCAGGCTAAGGATATCCTCCTCTCCCTTGACCCTTCTTCCGCCGCCGACCTCTTCACCTACCTCGTCGAGCTCCAGTCCTCCCCCGAAACCCTCGTCCGAAGATCGCTTCTCGAGTCTGTTCTTTCTTAACCCTAAATTCCCTCGCTTCCTCTTTGGTTCGTAGGAAAATTTTGTCGAATTACGCTGGGAATGTGGAAAGTTGTGCTATTATTTTTTTTATTTTTTATTATTTTTGTGTTTGTCGTTGTGCTTGATTTCGCTTCTTTGATACTTTATGCTAAAAGAGAGATACTTTATGGACTTACTCTTTTTGTGGAAATGATTCTGCACGATCAAGAATATTAGATATTATCTTTTTTTTTTTTTAAATTTTTGTTTGAAAAGTGAGAAAGTTTAAAGTTAAAAATTTCCAATCCGTTGACTGTCCAAATGAAATTTGCAGCGTGGGTTTCATAAATGTATGCACTAGATTTAAATTTTTTTTCTAATATGTATATCAAAAAAATTCCTTTTAATTTCTTTCTCTGGGTATGTTTGATTTTGACAAGGCTATGAAAGCATATGAACTTTTCCAGTTGCTGTGGAACTGGTATTGATCTAGCTAAATAATGCTGATTCCTTTCCTGGGGTTCTTAATGGCTAGCAGTTTAGTGGAAGAGATTGGATTGAAGGCGATGGAGCATTCTTTGGTGCTGATGCCCGTCTTATTGACTCTCTTACGAGATGATGATTCTAATGTAGCAAAACGATCTATTGTTAGTGGCTCAAATATCTATTGCAGTGTTTTGGAAGAGATGGCATTGCAGGTCTCTCTCTCTCCCTCCCTTCCTCCCCCTCATGATTCCTAGAAACATCTGCACATTACTTTAGATTTTTAAGCTCCCATGGAATTTGAACATAGATATTTTTTAGAGTTCAACGTAGCAACGTTTTACTTATGATGTGATTTTGCAATTTCCTCCTATGTTGGCTTCCAGAGACACTTCAAACTGCCTTTATCACCACCTATTTATTCTCTCTTAGATAAGGTAATAAATTAAACATTTTTGGCAATTATATGTATTTTCATTCATTTAGAGTTCTATTGATTTGTGTTCCCTAGAACACTTCCATGGTATTCCATACTTTCTGGTGGACGACCTTTGCAAATGATCGGGGGATATTCTAAGCTTTTCCTTGAGATTATTTATTTTCCTTGTGTGGAGAAGTGCAAAATTGTTGAAATCACATAGGTTTTCTCATCAGTCAAGTTTCTTTATTAATTTATAATCTTGATGGAGGCTATGTGTATTCCATATTGTTTTCTTTCCGTAAATATTCTCCCGCTATCTTTTCTGAAGTTTTTTATGTAAATTGGTTGATACTTATGACCGTTACGATAAATGATAGTTTCACCGACGTGGTAAAGTTGAGAGATGGCTTGAAGAACTCTGGTCGTGGATGGCTAAGTTCAAAGACGCTGTATTTGCCATAGCATTGGAGGTATGTGATCACCAACAATGTAAATTCCAAAGCTGTGTTTATTTTTCCACTATCAATTTGTTGTGGTCATTTTTTTACTAATAAGACCAATTTCCTTCCGTTGATAATAAAATCAAGTACAAAGGAAAGTGAATAAGGTAGCCTCCCTGAACAGAACATAATGGAGGTATTATTTGGCCCTAACGGTTTTATATCTATTCACCATTCTTTTAGTTCTTGAAAATTATGATTTATGAGTTGTTATGTCAAATAAAGTTGTGAATTTATAATTTGAAATGCTCCTATTTTGATAGTTATATGCATTTTTGTCTTGTAAATGAGCACTGCTTATCCTTCTTGCTACCGTTTGAGTTTTTTTGATTCCTTTTTCTTCTTTTCTTTCCCGAAATCAGAAGGACAACCAGATGTGTATGTTCAATAATAATTTTAGAGGGAATCATCTCGAAGAGAATAAATTCCAGATATGACTACTGCTTGGATATTTCCTAGATGGGCCTAGTATATCACGAGCATTGGAATAGTTGATTGTACTTTTCTTGCATTTTCATTAAAATTGCTGGAAGCATCAACTTTGGAAGTGTTATTGTACATTTTACCTTAGAATTGCTTTAATTTGATTTTGTAGCCTGGTTCTACTGGAGCGAAGTTGCTTGCCTTGAAATTTTTGGAGACATATGTTTTGCTATTCACATCTGACAACGGTGAAACTGAAGCCTCTGTTGCCGAAGGTATTGTAGACCTGCTCTGAAGATTCAGCAGTTTTACCGAGAAGATGTGTTGTGATCTAGGTTTTAGACAGTTGACTTAATTTTCTGTATGGTTTTTTTGCTTAACTCCTGCAAAATTTTAGCTTTCATATTTTTCAGAAGGTGATCATCTGGTCATTAACTTGGCTCTAGTTATAACAGGAAGTAGACGGACATTCAATATCTCATTGGTGCTTGGTGGTCATCCAATTCTTGATCCATACATCCTTATGTCTGAAGCAAATAGGACTCTTGGAATTCTTTTAAATTTGTTGCAGTCAGCTAGTAGTTTACCTAGTTCCTTGACAATTACTGTTGTGAATTGGTGAGTATTATACTGGTTGGCAATTCATGTTCTTTTCTTTTCTCTTTTGTCTCACCTTTTGAAGTCAAAAATTCATTTTTGCATTGATTTCTTTCACAGTATTTAATTTGTAAAGAATAAAATTGACAGTAAATTAAGAATTAGTTTTAACATGTGACATTTTGTTAGTAATGACAGTTACGTGGAAGGTCTGGAATAACTACATTCATATCTTATATTTAACTGTCTCTTATCGGGAATATTTCATCACCATAATCGTAGGAGGGAAAGACTTATTTTAGTGCTCTATCCTCCGTTATTAAACCTTAGCTTAATAAAGAGAATTTTAAATCCTCAAATTTGTGTATTCATGTATGTTGGATCTAGCACCACCTTGGCTGGCACAAGAACCTTTATATTTAGAGTTGTGGTATTTTATTTAGAGTTTACATTGTTGCAACGTTGCATCTTTGCTAAGAACCTTTATATAATCCATTGAGGTGCAATGCATTTGATTTAAGAGGAGAGCCTTTCTTTTACCACTAACGAAAGTGAATATTTCCCCCCCCCCCAAAAAAAAAAGTGCTAATTAACTGAATCGTGAATTTGCATTTTTCTTTTAATGAATTATGCGATAAAAGTTGGCTGCCAGATAAAGACACTTTGTCCTTTTAAAATTTTTTATTTCTAGTAATTTTGTGGCAACATTGATACTTTCTTTTTTTTTTTTTTTAATTTTCTTTGTCCTCTTTCTTCTTCTGATTTTATGTGTTTGCTATCATGTCTCCTTACTGTTACTGATGTCATCGAATATCTTCAGATTAAGGAAGGACTTAAAATTTTTAAGATATAAGACAGTTAACTGGATTTGTTCCTCAATTAACCATCTTGAAATCTATGGAGGGGATCACGGAAGCTTGGAAACAGGTTGTAGAACAAGTTCAACTGCTTGTTTGTGTTACTATTGCAGCATGCTGATGAGCTCTGTTCTGAGGAGTTAACGGATACTGCTGCATGGTGGTACAGATAATGCGAGTTACAGGGCTATGACAATGTTAAAGTGCACATTATTTGGTTTTGGGAGCCGTTCTTCAATGTTAAGCTTGCATAACTGATGGCTAAATTGGTCGTCTTGTGTGCTGAGGGAAAGATGATGGTCAGGCCATGCAGTTTATGCGTGTAAACTGTTAGAGAGACCATTTACTTTAGTGTTTTCCGAGTTTCTATTCTGTATGTGCATACTGTTAACGATGTCCAAGTTATTCGAAAATGTATTGATTATTTTATAAGAGTTGACGCACAATTGGCACATTTAATAATCAAAATTTATTTTCAACGGGAGAATATTGAGCAAAATTTTATTTTACTGCTTTTGTTGTTGTTTCCTGATTTTTGGCTCTTGCACTTTTCTTTGCTATTGAGTTATGACTTCTGATGCTTTATGTTGAATTCTATATGTCTTTTTTTTTTTTGCTGTTTCTTTATTTTCTTTTAGATGATCGGCTGTGTTGTCAGTATTTATGCGTCCTGATGGCCCTTCACCTTTTTAATTGTTGGCTTTGAGGTTTGGTACGTTTTGTCTCTTGCCAAATTATCATATAGACCTTGGTTTTGAACTACATTATATATCTTAGGATATCAAATTTTCCTTGGTGTCAAACTTAAAAATTTTTCTAATAGTTTGTTAGCCACATTATTAACTGATATATGTAGAAAGAAAAGACGTCAAATTAACTGCTAATGGAACTCATTCAATGCTGTTGCGCAAAATTCATTATTGTAAGTTTGGCAAACATAGGATAAAGCATTTCCAGATGTGTCGTGTTAGTGTTTATCAGCTCTTAAAGTATACCAATGCCTCTAAATTTCATTGGCAGCAAGACTGTGTCACCTAATATTAAGTTTTCAGTGAGGTGGGAAATAATGTTTTTTTTGGAAGTAATTGTGACAACTTATTAACTGCAATTATTGAGTATTTAACTAAACTTTGTTGAGTTCATAGTAATCAAGTTTTGTCCTCGGAACTATAAGTTGTCACTGCTAAAAAAGTTGATGCGAATTTATAAAAACTAATATTGTTAACCATCAAGAAGAGTTAAAGGCAAGAACGAAAATGCTGTATGAGCTGCAGTTGGAAGCATGTTCTGTATTATACCCTAAGAATTTTGTTGGTGAGATACTGCATTGTTGTATGTTTGACGAACTAGAGTGTTGTTATTGTTTATGGTGATTTGATGCTGCTAGGCTACCATTTCTACTTTATATATGTATCAGGATATAAGCCACCTTGTGCCATGACCATCAGCGTGCCCTCTATTTCTAGATTTCTTCAATTCTTTTTAATAATCAATCAGGTGATCGACTGATTGATGACTCGAAATGCCAACCGCAAGATATGTTGGCATTTGCAGAGATTTGACACCTTTTGCTTGCTATTTGTAGTTTCATGTTCTGAGAATAAATCAAAACCAATTTAGGACTATGAGATAATACTTAGTGGAGTCCCTTTAGTGTCAAGTTATTGAAAATGTAGCTTGTGAATGGAGGCTAGTGAAACAAGATTTTGTTATGATTTTTATCGTTGTAAGGCATTAAAAAGATATACAACGGTAGATTATTTTAATGATCATTCCACCATAACCAGTGTTATCCTGTTAAGATTGTTCATCTGCATGGCTGGTGGGCTTTGACATGGTAATACCTTTTGAAGGAAGACTTCTGAATATCTCTTGCTAGATGAGCTTATACAGTTGATGGATCATGAAATCTCAGTATGCTGCATGATGAGCCTAAGTGATTTATACGTAAAATGTACCGATAATACTGGTCTTTTAAGTTTGATGCTCATTATAGCTGTATCTCAGTAGTGATGAACATGAGTTGATTGTGAAAGTGGGGAAGCCTTGATTTTTTTTCCCTTTCTAGAGGATTAATAGAGTTCAGATGATTAGTCATTTGGAATATAGTGGAAATGATCAATGAAAAATATACTTTGCGAGTAAAATCTTGTCTAGGATGAATGAAATAGACACTGCAGATGTTCTAACAGGAATGAGGTCCAGAAAATAAAACAGTAAACTTTTAAGTGCTGTTCCGCTGGCGTTGTTGTGTAAATGCAAGTCAAATACAAAAATGAGATGGTTTTGTTTGTCAGGGTGATTGCACTGTCAACTTGCAAGTAGTGAGAGCTTAACCTAGTTATTGCAAGGCATGTTTTCTTGAATGAGGTTTTAGATCGGATCAGAAGCATGTCTTACCAATTATGAGTTAACTAGGTCTGTTGTTATAGTAATTAAATCAGTTGTATGCTAATCATTTATATGTTGATTAACTATAATTGTCTCCTGATCTGCCATGTTGTTGCTGTGCATGATGTAAGAAAGACTTGGTTGAAGGGTATGCTGTAATTTAGAGGAGAAATGCTTGTTCACCATTGATTCAGTTTTCCTGGAAAAGAAAGGATGGACTTTGTATCTAATGAATAAGCATTTCTAGATTTGAATAATTATACACTGGAAAAGTTCGGAGATTAGATTCTGGTAAACTATTTTAAGATCCTTCAAGGTTCTATGAAGTTGTGTTGGGATTTTCATGGAACTAAAAGCAGTTGCACACCTAGCTTATTCTTTATGCATGGATGGTCTGAAGGATTTCCCATTGATGATCAGTAATGGAAACAGATATCAAGTTTCTGGTTTTGTATGGCTTTTAGAGGAGGTGCATTAAAGTTTTATGTCTGTATAAACCTATTGTTGTCTCGATAGTTAGTCTACAGTTACTTGTTTAAGTTTATGATATAGGTTTTCTACGTTTCATGTGTTATATTGCTAAACAGCAGGGCTTGGAATGGGCTAATAGTCAAATGTGTGATAAACAACTGTGTTTCTCACAGGTTTGATAGTCGATAATTTCTTCTGATTGTGTTTTTGAATGCTCTAACTGGACATTCAACACTGTTTCGTGCTGTCTTGCTTTTCCATTTTGTATTTCCTTGTAAATATCTGTACTATCCTTTGACATTGCTCTTGCTGTACATAAGAAGATCAAGGTACGATTTTGGTTTTTAACAGGATTTTAGCCAGTGAACATATTATTATTTGATAGTTTTGGGTTACTTAACATAAAGCACTTAAATGTCTATCAGTGGCCTTTAACAGGTAAAGGTGTAAAAAGAAAAGAATGATGTGCCTTTCTTTTTGATGTGCCTTTCTTTTGGTAAGTATGGTTTGGTGGCCAACGGTTAAGTTGCTTATTGTGCAAGTCAGGAATCCACGTAATTTCTATGACATTCAAATGGGTGCCATGACTTAGAACAAGAAATTTCTGGTAGATGCATTATGGGATTTATCATACTTCTAATTAAACTTGCTGATAAAGTCTTTCCAGACCTTACGATGAGTATGACATCCTTGGATTGTCTCAATCTTATTTTTCCCTTGCGAATGTAATTCCTTCTTTCTGATTGCAATGTTGCCTCTATTATCCCAATTCCTTGAAGTTTGGGTTCGCTTCTTTGAGGACTGGATTTTCTTACTTCCACAGAATTTCTTCCTTCCCCAGATATCTTTCTGGAAAGCTGTTGACTGTAGTGTGACACTTTCTTGAAGAAAATGGAATCTCTGAAACTTGGTTGTGTTGTTACTAGCAAGTTATAATTTGTAGAGTGCTGGTCACTTGAAGCAGATTTTTTGGTGATTAATTAAAATGCATTCACTGAATGACTGGTGAAATTATGTTTTAGAGCTATTTCTAGATCTCTCAGATTCTTTTCTTTTCTTTGGCTGGGAACTTGAGATTTACATATTTGATGTTTGAAACTTCTAAATTCCTGTAGACTATATTTGTGGCAATGCTTAAAATATTGTTTCTCGTTTGAAATTTAAACTTGGGTGGTTTTGTGGCTTTTACCGATTTGTTAGATGAAGTTGTATGTGTGTTCCTAAGTCTGGTTCCTCCTTCCATCAGTCGGAAGATGTGGACTTTAGTTGATTTGATTATAATCTTTAAGACTGAAAATGGTGCTATTTGTTGTGCTTCTTGTTGGCTTCTACCCTTCCATTCTTAGATTCTTGTCATTGTTTTGCTCTACTTGACATGTTGATTTTGCTTGTTTTGAACTCCTGATTCCACTGTCATTACTGTTAACTGTTTCTCATCCCAAACTGCATTTATATGTTGACAGCCTTGCATCCATAGCGAGAAAGCGACCTCTTCACTATGGTACCATTCTTTCTGCGCTGCTTGATTTTAATCCAAACTTTGAGATGGTGAAAGGATGCCATGTGTCTAGTATCCTCTATTCTGTTAGAAGTGCCTTGTTGGGGTTTCTTAGGTGTACTAATCCAACCATTATGGAGGTAAAGATGTTTTTCATTTTATAGTTGTTCATATTACCAATATTGTTAATATTTTGCCTTTTTTAACATTTAATCTCAGTTACCATTATTCCTAAGTAGTGCTGCCAAAGTAACTACATTTCGTATTTATAATGTAATGCGTAGTTCACTCAATCTGTTTTTTGTTTTGAAATTCTCATCCCTACTTCATATGGGTTTTTGGTTTAGAATTCCTGAATTGCTTTGACTTTCATGACTAGGATATGCTTTCCGATAAAGCAATATAATGTACAAAGTTTTTTGGAGCATAGATTGATTCACCTTCAAACCTGAAATTCTAGTTTTGAACATTTATATTTTGGCACCCTATTTGAGATATGACAACTAACGAGGTGTTTTCTTAGAGAATCTGGCTTATTCCTTCCTTGAGCACGTTGAAACTCCTTTCTTTTTGTTGAGAAAAGTTAGTGAAAAAAATGGTAAGAAAGGATCTACTATGTAGTGAGAGGCAGATTTTACACCTTACAAGTTGTCCTTTTGGTTTGTTTCAGTCAAGAGATAGGTTGGTTAGGGCTTTACGAGCTATGAATGCTGGGGATGCAGCTGATCAAGTTATCCGACAAGTTGACAAAGTGATTAAAAATGCTGAGCGGGCTCTACGTGATGCTCGGTTGGGAAAGGTAATTATAAGCAACAGTCTCCTAGGACATCTAAATTCTATTATACTGATTTTTCATTCCCGCTGTGTCCTTTATTAACAACTAGACACTTTTCTTTACTGTTATTTTGTCCATTGTCTGTGTACAGGATGATCAACTATCAAGCCAATTACCTGGTTCAGGGGATCCATTAAAGAAAAGATCTGTACCTCTGGATAATGAAGACTCAAATCGGCACGAGATGGGTTCTAAGAGAGTTCATTATGGTTCGGAGGCACATTCAACTTTGCCAGTTCAAATCAATGATACTGGGCGGGATAGCAGTTCTGTTAATGGTCTGTCCCCTGATATTCCCTTGTTGGATGATGAATTGAATCCTGTGGAAAAGATGATTGCTGTGATTGGTGCTTTGCTTGCTGAAGGAGAAAGAGGAGCTGAATCACTCGAAATCCTTATTTCGAAAATTCATCCTGATTTGTTGGCTGATATTGTCATAACTAATATGAAGCACTTGCCAAAGTCACCCCCTCCCTTAACAAGGTTTGGGAATTTTCCAGGATCTCGGCTGATTAGTTCTTTAAATGGTACAGGCCATGTTATTTCAGTACCTCCTCCAACAAATTCTGTGCAATCTCCAACTCCCCCTTCACAGATGCCTTTCTCTCCTGCATCTGTAGCCAGTTCGTTGGTTTCTGACTTGCCTGCTGCAAGTAATCTTCCTACTGATTCAAAACGAGATCCACGGAGGGTAGATTTCACTCTTCAATTTTTATTATTCCTTTACCTTTTATTTATAGTTATATATTTTGGATGTTTAGATACTTTGATATAACTTCATGCTACCTTTTTAGGATCCCCGTCGCCTGGATCCACGGCGCTTACCTGTGCCTGCTGGACTTAATTCAACACCTTCATTGGAGGATGCTGATACCCTGCACTCTGAACTGGACAGTTCTATTTCTTTGAGTAAGCCTAATTCACTTCCTGGGTTAACAATTGAAAATCCTTCAGCACCTCTCATCTCCAGGGAGGAGGAGATGGAAAGTCCATTTGTTTCTATAACTGGTCAAATAACTCCCAAGGAGGAGACTCTCGAAGAACCCAAAGAAATTGGCACCGCAAAACAGGCGAATACGTCAGATCCCACAGATTCCCCTGTTCACACAAATGATGACTCAGCTACTGTAGAGTTGCAAGATGTTCCAGTGAATGGTGAAGATGATGCATCATCTTTTCTAGAATATTATCAGCATTCCCCAGTTCTTGCAAACATGTCTGCATCTGAAGACACCTATCATGATTTACCTCAGCTCCCAGTATATGTTGATCTTACCCAAGATCAGCAAAAATGTATGAGAAGATTGGCAATTAAACGGATTATTGACTCTTATAAGCATCTATATGTGACAGATTGTAGTCAGATGCGCCTGGCATTACTTGCTCGATTGGTTGCCCAGGTAATTATTATGTACTTGTTGCAAGTTTGTGAAACAAAATAATGATGAACATAAGCTATGACGGCTAAATTTCAGCTCAACGTTTCCTGCCTTGATGTGAGAGATTATTAGTCACTATGGAAATATGATAAAATTTCAGCTCGGTTGTTGTTGTTGTTGTTGTGTGTGTGTGTGTGTGTTTGGTTTTTTTTTCCAAACCCCCATATTTGTGAATCCATATATAGCTAGCTTTGAAGGATTTACAGTGTGCCATGCAGGTCATCGAACAATTGTTGTCATACCTCTGCCATTACTTTATGTTTTGCTGGTCGTTTTACGTTTCTGTAATAAAGTTATTGATGTTACTTCTTTGTCTAACAGATTGATGCGGATGATGAAGTTGTTCTGATGTTGCAAAAACATGTTGTTGTGGACTATCAAGAGCAGAAGGTATAAATTTTCTGGTTGTTTGTTAATTGATTAGCTCTCTCTCTCTCTCTGTCTCTTTAATTTCATAGACTAACGTAGGTGATTTGGTTTCAGGGCCATGAGCTTGTACTACATGTCTTGTACCATCTCTATTCTCTTACAGCAGCCGATTCAGTTGAGAACACTTCATTCCCTGCTGTTGCATATGAAAAATTCCTCTTAGCAGTGGTGGGTCCTTTTTTATTTTCTTCCAACTTTATAATTACTTCTTTATGTTAATTTTTTTTTTTTTTTCTATTTGTACTCGTGTGGAAGAACTATTTATGCTTTTCTTTCTTTTGGTGTAGGCCACTGCTTTGCTGGTCTCATTTCCAGCTTCAGACAAATCTTTTAGCAAACTTCTTGGCGAAGTTCCAATTTTGCCTGATTCTGCCTTGAAACTAGTTGGTGACCTCTGTTATGCTGATGTTTCTGATCAACATGGAAAAGATATCCGTGATGTTGAACGTGTTACGCAGGGCCTGGGTGCTGTGTGGAGTTTGATTTTGGGTCGTCCAAGATATAGGCAAGCCTGCTTAGATATAGCTTTAAAGGTAACATGGACTGGGGATTTTATAGGTTGTAGCTCAGAATTTTAGTTGCCTCTGGATCTCTCTCTCTCTCTCTGTCTTTATATATACATATGTATGCATGTATGTGTGCGCACGCATGCTATCAATTCTTTTCTCCAATCTATGTACGATCTTCAAAGATTAAATGAGTTCTCAAACATCAACTCATTAAGAGGGTTGTGACTAGAATTTTTGGGTCTTACGTGCATATGCACGTGTCTGGTTTAAGATTAGTACTTCTGTTTGTTTATTCTTTTTCCTTTTTTAATTATTTTATTCGCCAACCGATTGTCACTCCTTTTTTTTTTTTGTTATTTGTTTTTTTTTTTTTGGTTGCACTGACATTTTTGTTTCTTTATTATTGCAGTGTGCAGTTCATACCCAAGACGAAATTCGTGCAAAAGCTATACGACTGGTACAAAAACTTATCTTGAAGTCTTGCTAACTGTCTGCTTTCAAGCAGTTGACTGGGCTCTCCTTTTGAATATATAGTGACTTTCCATCTTTGCTATATGTGAATTGTACCTCATGTATCTCTCTCTTCATCTGGACAGGTTGCAAACAAACTCTATCAGTTGAGTTACATATCAGATAATATTGAGCAATTTGCAACACAGATGTTGCTATCAGCTGTGGATAACCACAATTCAGACTTAGAGCATCTGCAATCTGGGTCCAGTGAGAAAAGAACTGAATTAATGGTAGGTTTTGGCATTTTGTTATAATATCGTCAACTTTATATGTAGCCGTGAAAATCCTGAATAATATTATTGGTACCATCTTTTGGGTCATCAAAGAATGGTTCCAGCAACATAGCAATAGAGGACAATTTTGCAAGTGTTGCAAGCTTGGTCGTTTTGATGTCTGGTGCTCTTTCATTGATGACTCTGCATCTGTTAGCTATTATTTCTTAAGTTGCAAATTTAACTCCATGTTCTATTACTTATGCTTGTTTCTCGATTGCATCTCTCAACCATGACAGGATCGGGGAATTCAAAATATTCTAGAGCAAATCTCTGCTATATCACTCACATAGGGTGTAGGGATGTAGGCAAAACTTGTAAAGTGGGTTCAATACTATTTGTAACTAACTAGACATTTGATGAATGAATCATTTGTTTCTTTTCTTTCTTGGAGGATTGCTTTTCCTCTGTTCTCTTTTAACTTCATTTTCTCTTAGTGTCTATTTTTCTATGAAGGAAAAAGAATTTGGAACCTTAACTTCTGGATTGGTTCTCCTCCGTAGTTTATTTTGGGGAATTTGTTTGCATACACATACTCTATTCCATGTTAACAGGGGGAAATAAGCATCTTTTCTTCCCTTCTCTGATTTTCCCAATCTACTAAACATTCTTTCATGGGTTTTCAGGTTGGAAACCAGGAAACATCAGTTAGTGATTCCCAAATTTCAGATTCTGGAAATTCTGAAAATAATTCCACAAGAAATCACCCAGCAGTGCAGTGCACATCAAGCGTGTCTTTTCTGGAAGCTCAGAGACTTATTTCTTTGTTTTTTGCTTTATGTACCAAGGTTTGTGTATGCTTTCCTCCTTGATCATCAGTAACTGTTTCTCTGCCTTTGTTTTCTGAAAAAATAATGCAAATTTTTCTTTCCCTGCAGAAACCAGATCTTCTTCGGCTCGTTTTTAATATTTATGGGAGAGCTCCAAGAGCTGTAAAGCAGGTTTTTCTTTTATCTTTTTCCCCGCCTCTAACAGGGCTTATGTATATGTATATATTTGTTTAAATTTGCAATAAAGGTGTGATTAGTCATTGTGTAATAAAAAGCGGACAGTATCTCAAGTAGTTGTTACTTATTAGTGAAATAAGTAAGCTATCAAATGATGTTTGACTATGTGAATCTGAACTGGTTATGTCTTGTCCAAGAAACTAAGGAGTTCGTATTCAGCTACTGTTTGAAATTTTCATAAAGGAATATGATACCCCACCATGGCTCAATTATTTTATATATAACCACATTTATACAAGTTTCATCCATGTAGAAACATAGTTAAGCCTAAATGAAACTGCTGGTATAACGAATTTACTTTTTTCTAATTTCTGGGTCTATCCTGGGGATGATACAGGCCTTTCACCGCCATATTCCTATTCTTATAAGGGCACTTGGTTCATCTTATACTGAATTGCTCAACATAGTATCCGACCCACCTGAAGGAAGTGAGAATCTTTTGGTTCTGGTATGCTGTTTTCCTAATTTGTCATCGTTTACTATTTTTATCAGTTTTTCTCAATACAAACGATGCTTATGATAGTTTTTTGTGTGCCAAGGTGCTGCAAATTTTGACTCAAGAAACAACTCCTCCTGCTGATCTAATAGCTGCTGTCAAGCATTTATACGAAACTAAATTGAAGGTTTTCTCATTCTGAAGCATTTTTCTTTTCCTTAGTTGTTAAATAAGTTTTCCATGTTGGTAAGTCTTAAATGGATTACTGTTTTTGCTACAGGATGTCTCAATTCTCATTCCAATGCTACCTTCACTTTCCAAAAATGAGGTTTATTTTATTCTTCATTTTTTCCCCTTCTTTTGTTCTATTTTTATATCACCACATGATTTATCAGCAATTATTTGGCACTATAGTTCCATTCCCCAACCAACAACCCCACTCCTCCCCCCCCCCACCCAACCCCCTGTTGGTTTTGAGAACTTAAACATTTGCAGGTTTTACCTATATTTCCTCGGCTTCTTGCTCTGCCTTTAGAAAAGTTCCAGATGGCGCTTGCTCACATACTGCAGGTATATAAATACATACATACATTCATTTATATATTCCTGTAACGGGATGCGTGTCTTTATGATTTTCTCTAATGTTTCTAAAATATTGCAATCATTCTATACCTTTCATACCATAGAATATGAAGCATAGGAACACAGTAACGTGCCTTTCGATTCTCCTCTGCATCGGACACTTTGATAGTTAGTTTTATTTTTCCATGGCTGCAGGCTCTAGATATCATTGTTACATACAATCAATCATCCTTGTTAATTTAGTTTAGTGGAAAATCAGACATTTAATTTTGACTCTTTACTTTTCAAGTCAATTCAACATTTTTTTGGATAAGTGATTGAATGAATCGAACTTAGCTTTGAACTTGCAATAATGCTGGTTTGTTAACAGAACTACTAAATATATGCTAGTTTGCTTGGCTTGCATCGAGATATCTGATTTCAAAGCAATATGATTTCATAAAGAGGAAAAAAGTGCTCATAGCAATAACTTTGTGATTGTGCTGCTTTTGCTTTCTCTTTTTTACCTTCTGCCTGACAGCTTGCTTTACTGGGTGTAAAATTGGGAAGGCACTATTTTGGGTTGTCATGACTTTAAAAGAAATGTCTTCATAGAGGGTTTAAAGAAAAAAATGAAAAGAATAATAATGAGTAAAGAAAGGTTTTCCAATGTCCTAAATCAGATATGTAGTGTTCAGACTAAATTTTGTTATTATTCTTCTCTTCTGTTAAATGCATGAGCAAGAGTAAACTGCTAAAATCTCATATGTACAATTGCAGGGTTCAGCTCATACAGGTCCAGCTTTAACACCTGCCGAGGTATTGGTTGCCATCCATGGCATTGTCCCTGAGAAAGATGGTCTGACACTTAAGAAGGTATGTTTTTCCTTTTCATTGAATGATGGTTATTTCATTGAAGGATTATATAATACGACTGTTAAACTGATTGATGAACTATGCCTTCTATTGTGGTCAAATCACATCCTTGATGTTTGTATGCTGCATACCATGTTTCAGTGAATATGCTTTATGCGTTGTTTTGGAATATATGTGACCCAATTTCCAAGTTCATAAAAATATAATTATCACATTCAGTTGATCTTGGATGTATGAACAATGTTTACATTATAGTCGATTAATTTACTAAAAATGTGAAAATGGAGTTCACCAAGCTGAATTAGATAAGAAAAATTCCAAGATAATAGCAAGTTACCTTCCATTTCAACACACCCCCAACTTGACCGTGGTAACTTTTCCCAAGTCCACGTTAAACTTGTTTTGTGGGTTGCTATTGTTTGGTTTTTATCTGGCTAATTTTTCAACCATCCATGCATAAAATAGTTTTCCGAACGTTTTTGACATAAACCTTAGCTAATTTTTGAGTGGATTATTCTGTTAAAGTCTCTTTATTCTTTTTTCTTTCTACTACTACTGCCTTTTTTTTTTCATGTTTTTTTATGCACATATCTGTTTCCTGCTTTCAGATAATGGATGCCTGTTCAGCATGTTTTGAACAGCGCACAGTTTTCACACAGCAGGTCTTGGCCAAGGCCTTGACAAAAATGGTACGTTTAAGTTTATTTATTTATTTATTATTATTTTTTTACAGTCTCTATCGTTTTCTTTGCAGATTTCTTTGTACTCTGGTTTCTTTCCTTTTGTTTTGGTCTTCTTGGATGGGAAAGCTTTATGTTAATATTTTGGATTTTCCTATTTCCTCTTTCTTTTTTTAAGTACTTTGTATCCTTTTGTTTCTCTCTCTCTCTCTCTCTCTCTCTCTCTCTCTCTGTGTATAATTGCTCGTTTTCTTATACCCAAGTAATTTTTTAACTTTCAGGTTGACCAGACTCCACTGCCTCTTCTCTTTATGAGAACAGTAATTCAGTCAATTGATGCTTTTCCGTCACTGGTAACTTCCTCTCTATTTGTTCATATTCGTACTGCATTTAAGTCTCAATTCCCATTGTTATTCTGTAGATGATACGCATATGGGTCGTATTTTTAGTGAATCTTTCTTTTGAATTGCTGAGAGCCATTCTTGGTTGTTAAAGTTGAAAATGTTGGCCGTATACTCGATAATGTAAAATTGTTTTTAGTAGTGCTGGTCCACGAGTTCTCCAAAGATGCATATAGGAAGCAATTATGAGCTAAATAGTTGGTTACTGTACTTGTCTTGGAATTTAGTTTTAACTTCTTATTATACAAGTATACCACCACCAAATCTTTGGGAATGTGCATATTTGTTTATGCTGACTATAACCATAGCCGTAAAAAATTTTGTATTGGCAGAAATTTCATCTGGCAATATATAATGGAAGGAAAAGGAGAATTCCTCTTTGTTTCTTTTATATTTACTAAAAAAAAAAATCATTAAAAATGTTCAGCCGTGTTTCTTATGTTGTCATTATTTTTAAATTGATTTTGGTTTCTTATTGTTGTCAAATGAGAGGCAAAGATGACGTATAATTTATAAAAACTCTTTCATTTCTTCTTTTCATCGCTTTTTTTTTTTGGTGCTCGTTTTTGGTGCTCTTAACGAGCATTCTTTCTTTGTCCAGGTTAATTTTGTTATGGAGATACTTAGCAAACTTGTGAGCAAACAGGTACATATACTCGAGTTAGAATTAGGCTTTTCTGAAGTCTCTAAATGGTTTATATCAAGCGTATAATGTCTACTTCTTGCATATAAGAGCTTACATGGAGAGCGACAATCTGATCTGTATCCATCCACGGCCTGCAGGTGTGGAAAATGCCAAAACTTTGGGTTGGCTTCTTGAAATGCGTCTCTCAGACACAACCACACTCTTTCCGTGTCTTATTGCAGGTACGGTATATAAAATGGTGAACCTGCCACTGTAATTCTGGTTGTATTCAATTTAAAGTTTTCTTGTCTACTTGCTGGCTGCAGTTACCACCACCACAACTTGAAAGTGCCTTAAACAAGCATGCAAACCTCCGAAGTCCGCTTGCTTCTTTTGCTAGTCAACCAAATTTAAGAAGTTCACTACCCAGGTATACTGTTCTGTATTTGATTTGTTCATGCATCATGCAAAAAGGTTTCCTTCTGGTTCAAGTTAACAGAGTATGTTTAGCTCTTCTGATGAGGTTTTTTGCTAAAGTGCGAACGGTGCTTAAATTTGTATTTGTTTTATTTCCTTGCAATTCATTTGGTAACACCAAACTGCTATGACATCTAGTTCTCATTAAGTTGCTGGGAGTCTGGGCCCCTTTTTCACTGTTTCGTTTTAAATCGAAACTTAATTTTATCCTTTTAACTTAGCAATTTCTTGGCAGATCAATACTAGCAGTTCTTGGTCTTGCAAACGAAATGCATACGCAGCCGCCACATCATTCCTCATCTTTCAACTCTTCGGATGCAAGCTCATCAGTTCCTGGGGCGAAACCAACGTAATAATTAAGGGAAAATGTTGGGGTTCTAGAATTGGCCAGCTGTAAATAGTTCAACCCATGGCATTTGACAGTCAGAATACCATGGTTGTGGGAAAGGAAGACGCTTCTGACTGCAGATGTTGCGGCTGGTTAGCTGTGTCTGATTGCTTATTGGTGCAATCGAGGTCGAAACGTAAAACAGCCTGCTGGCATATGGAGCCACCTTTCTTTGATCAATTGCGACCCGAGAGAGATCACCGGTCTTTCCTTATTCTTCTGCAGCAGTAGTTGCTGCTCTCGGAAATGTATCATAGTTGCATCACCTTATTGTTTAGTTCTCACAAATTTTGATCAGTTACTTCCCGCCTAATCGGGGTTGGGTGGTTTCAATCGAGAAATTTTTTTTGCAGCTCGTTGCCAACGGTTCCCATCTTATATTAATGTCATTATTACCTTTTTGTATTATCTTTAATTTGTCCTTTTTCCTTGCTTGGCCTAACAAGTAATCTAAAGTGATTTGGTGCTTGGAGAAAAATAAACACAAGGTGATTTAGTCTTCCTCAACGCGCGGGGAAAACTTGAAAATCAAGGAGATAATATCCAAAGATCTTTCTCAATAAGATGCCTAACTTGGAAATCAAGGAGATACAGATACTTCCTTGGGTCCATTTTCATTATTAGATAGATTGTCAAATTCATTTGAAAATAACAAATATTATTAGTAAATTAACAGTGAGCTCTTACAAAAAATTCATATTTTAATGTCGCAAGTATTTGAAGGATATGTATAAATATATATATATATATAAATTG
Organism: Antiaris toxicaria; assembly: GCA_035233585.1. Lineage (NCBI taxonomy): Eukaryota > Viridiplantae > Streptophyta > Magnoliopsida > Rosales > Moraceae > Antiaris > Antiaris toxicaria. The sequence continues at coordinate 3,686,685 of CP141160.1, forward strand.
TCCTCGAATATAGATGCTTATGTTCTTTTGCTCTTTCTTATGCTCGTTTAAATTTTTGGCGTTCTATCTTCACATAATTGGAGATTAAAAAACTGAAATAATAATAGCTCGGTAATAATTTAGAGATATGCTTTCTAAGAAGCAATCCAACATTATCACCCTTTATATACGATAATAATAATGATAATAATAATAAAATATTGATTGGATTGGAATTAAGGTCTGCCAACAGTGTACTTGGCTTGTTTGTTACAAGCTTTTCACAAATAATGTCAAAAAGCTAAGTCGGCCAAAAAATTTGAACTTTTATGTCGTTTTTTTTTTTTTTTGCCTTTTTTGGACAAGTCCTCCATTTCATACAAGGTCTATGTCAACATACAACGTAAAAAATCCACAACAAACGTACCCTCGGCATATCTGAGGCTGTATGGATGCTTACCGTTTCGTCAATCAAGCAAAGTGAAGACCACAAAAACAAAAAAGCACCGAGACTCCTTTACAACAAAAACGAAATCTCGTTTTCGTTAAAGAATATCATGGATGGTAAAACCAATAAAAAAAAAAAATCATAAATCCTCTATATCTTTGTCATAGCCGACTGTCTTTGGAGACGACGCTGCTGCTGCTTAATGTTTGACTGTGGCTAACTGAAGCCCAGATCCACTCGGGTCGAATCGCCGAGATGAACGAAATACATCTGTCATAGACAAATTCAATTATTAGATCCATCTTTCCCACTACATTTTATCAGTTGATTCCACCTCTCGCATGACTAATAAAGCCCAACCACAGAGTTGGAACTTGGAACTGTCAAAAATTTAATAAATGGGGGTGTTTTTTCTCCACAAACTTTAGCAGTTAGCTTTGGTAAATCACAATATGAAAAAAATATTTCTCGTTTGTTTATTTCCCCGCTGAGGTGCATCCGTCCAGAACTTAAAGGCGTGTAGATAAAGATTAATGAGTTAAAAGTGCACCTCAGAACAGCAAATCATACCTCTGTTAAGCTACAGGTATCAAAATTGCGAGATTACTGTTCAATCACTAAAGGGGAGTGCAACGTCAAGGTTCTTCTGGAGCAGCCATCCTTTGGGATAAACGAGCCTCCGAGTTTGCAAATGAAGATGCCAGTTCATTATCGTTGCACAACCCACAGGCGTGCCTTCCATTTGACTTTCATCCTCCACGATTTGCTCTATAAACGTGGTTTCCTAAAAACAAAAAAAAACAAAAAAAAAGGAATGAAATTCCAAGGCAAATTTCTCACAAAAGACAACAAAATTAGTCATACTTGAAAACCCTCTTTCACATTGTCCAACTGCCGAATAGGAATTGACGTTGGGCGTCGCCATCTCTTTGGATCCCACAAAATTGTGCTGTTGAAAGCAAATCCTGACATATCTATGTGAAACCGCCGTAGCCTCTTACTTTTCTCGTTTGTGTGCCAACCAACTACTTGACTCCCATTGCACACTGGACCTTCCAATATGGCCTTGTTTTTGCTTTGTGCAAGCATCGCAACAGGCCAAGTGCCAAACCGGCTACAAACAAATAGATCACAATATGAATTTGTAAGATGAAATTGATAGTGATTGTGGTTGGCATTTATAAAATTCCTTTAATCACTTATAGAAGACATTACACCTATTGTAGCACTAGCAATTTTATTGAAGGTAACTATTGTATTGTAGTTAAACCAACTAGAACCGATTTCTCAACAGAAAGAATCACTAAGTAAGTATCTCCACTTCTGACAATGTCACTTGATTGCCACCACTAGTATTTTTATCATCTCTCTCTTTTCCCTATTGAAGCTTTTGATTGTTCTCCTATTTAAAACCTCATGACAAGGAGTTATCATCATTATCTCAAACCTCTATCAAACCGTGATACTTAAAAGATGGGAAAATCGAAGAAGAAATCAGGTGCTTATAGAAAATGTAAGAGTGTTTGCCAAAATAAAAGGTTAGGTAACAGAACCTTATATGCTATGCCACATATATAGATCCAAAGGCCAATAGAGAGAGAATTACTAAAGAGAGGCTACTCATGCAATTATTTTCACAAATTATAAGAAAAGTGAAATAGCAGTTCATGAAATCAAGCTCAGAGAGAAAACGTAGACCATACATCATTCATTTGCTCAATTTGTTCTGTTCAAAAACTTGATATACCGAATTCAAAGGCTAACATGACTTGTGAACAAATAGGTCTACTAATAACACTCATGAACAACGTGAAGAGAAAATATATCCCAGAAAGCAACAAAAATGGTCTAATCCTATGCAAATTATCCAAATTGCCTAAAATACGGAAAAGCATAGAACAAATACCTGATGTTTCTCAAGCTGTAGAATAACTCAAGTGAATATATGTTATCATCGTCGGCGAAATAAACAATGCCGTCAAGCCGGTGATGCTCAATATGCTCCAAAGCAGTGTTCCTCTGATGCACGCCTCGGTCCTTCACGTCCGTCGAGTTCTTAGCGCACACCAGATGCCTATACATCACCCCTGTCTTCCTCAGAATATCGGCGGTCTCCATCGACGCCGAGTTCATTTCCACCACAATCCACAGCAACGGCGGAGGCACGAGCCTCAGCACCTGCCCCAACCTGTTCAGGAAATAAGCCTGCAGCGGCCGGCTGTACGTCGGAGTCACCACGATCAGCTGCTTCCTCGGCCCGAAGACGAGGCCTTCGCCGCCGGTCGATTCCGAGAGCGCCGCCTCGGCGTCGCCGAGCCTCACGTCGACAATTAAGTCCTCCTTCTTGACGGTGGCAGTCTCTCCGCCGGCCCCTCGGCCGCCGCCTTCGTCGAATCTCGCGTTGACGTGCGGCGGCTTGATGTCGAACGAGAAATCGCGAGCGCGAATCTCGTCGTCAGCGCGATCAAACGGCATCATCCCGAGCAAGAACCCGATGACGAAGAATACGGCGCACCGGAGGAACGCTCTCCGCAGTCCATGCGGACCTTTCCGCCGGAAATTGACAGCGAAGGCGGCGACGGCGGAAGACAGCGACGGCGAGTAGTACTTCGGACCGGATACGAACTTGTGAGACGGAGAGTTCACTCCGCCGTTCTGGTAATGCCGGTCGTGATACGCCGGCGACAAAGTCCTCCGGATCGACGCCATTGTTTGTACCAATCTCCCAATATCTACCAAACACTGATCACCTAGTTCCAAATCCTCTCCTACATGATCCAATCCGACACCTTCAACAACAGCCTGAGGAAGCCTCTTCCTCACCGGATCGACGAAAGGTCGCGAATTTTGGGAAGTTGGCGAGAAGAGGAGCGATCGGAGGCGGAAAAGAAGGAAGCGACAAGGAAATTGGGAATCAGAGAGCGCCGAATTTGAAGTTGAGAGAAGGAGAGAGAGACTGAAGAGGCGGCTGCTAAGATCCAAGCTTTTCTTCGTAGGTGTTCGTCAATGGAGGTCTGCTTGTGCCCGATTTTACGGCGGAGAGAGAGAATATAATAAAAGAGGGAACTGGGGTGTAATTTAACAGGTATTTATAATTAGCGCCGGCGATTCGGAATGTATTCGTATCTGCTCTTAATTGATATATTATATTCGTTTTAAATCTAATATATTTAATATTTATATCAAAATCTCATATCCACTCAAACTATTTATTAATTATATTAATCTAAATTAATATATTTAAATTAAATATAAATAAAATCATGATTTATTTAATATGATTGTGATACTTTAATATATTTATTAGGTAATATATCTTTTTTTTATGAAACACAGATAAAATTTATATGTAAAGTTTAAAATTCATATTATTTGTACTTTATTAATTATAAAAACTCTTGTTTTTTATCATATATAAAAATAAAAAAAATAATATATAGTATTGTGGTGAAGGGGAGAAAAGAGCGATGGGGTAAGGTAAGTCAATGGGATGAAGGGAAGGGAGGATGATGGGGTGAAGTGAGTGGAGGGGAGGGGGAGGAGAGGGCGATGGGATTAAAGGGACAGGAGGGGGTTGACGACAATAGGATTAAGAACTACTAGTTGTATTATCACGAAAGTCGATGGAATGAGAGGAGTGGGCGATGGGATGAGGTAAGTAGAGTTACAAAGGCATTGAAAAACTAAAAAAAAATATAGATTTTCTTTTCTATGTTAAAAAATTTTAAAATATATATAAAAAAATAAAAAATAAATTTTATATTTGAATTTTGAAAACTCAAAATTAAAAATAGTAAAACATTATGATATATATATAACAATATAAATATATTAAAGATTATAAATGGGTAATTTATGAATCATGTTTATGTCAATCCATATATGATTCATTTATTAAACGAGTTATTCCTGTCAATTGCAGGTTGATGAGTTCGTGCGGATTTGACTTTTTTTTTTAATCGTGTTTGACAAATTTGATCTTTTTTGATCTAAACTCATTTAAGGAAAATCCAAACCCTCTAACTTCGTACGGGTTTCGTGTCGTAACTCAAATTACCAGTCCTATTTATAATTATAATTTATAATTATTATATTCTTTAAAAGTAATTTATAATTGTTATATTACTATTAAGTGATAATAAATTTGCTTGTATTTATAATTATAAATTTATATTTACCAGTGAAAATGAGAAAATGATTAGGAAAAAAAAAAAAAAGAGGAAGAGAAAACGGGGGAGAGGTTGGAAAGCGATCAATGCCATTCAAGATTTGTTTTCGTTAATTCAATTTCAAAAGCTATTCACACGTGGCGACGTTTGAGGGAGGGTGCACGCTCCTCTGTTTTTTTTTTTCCTTATCTTTGTCTTTTGTCGGAAGGTGGTCAGCTGCTGGACCCTGCTCCGTTGTAGCATATTCAGTCCTTTTTAAGGCCAACTTAACGAAGGTGTGTACTTATAAACTTGTGCTTTATTTAGATTATAAATTTAAATTAAAAAATATTAAGAATGAGTTTAATTATAAAATAAATTTTATATTAGATATTTAAGTCTAGATTAAAAAATTTTATTTTGAACTAAAAATATTTTAATAATAAAAGTTAAATTTAAATTTATATTAAAAATTATGTTTTTTTTATTTTTTTCATGTGTTTAGTATAGTTTTTTTAGTATGAGAAAAGATTTATAAATAGTGATTTTAAATCTAAAATATTATGTAATTTATAAATTAAAAAGCTTGAAATGAATTGGTAAACTAAATACAAAATTAAATTTAAATTCAATTTTTTGGGTTCAAATTCGTAATCCAAACGAACCCTTAAAAGGCGACTAATGTGATTTGGACCTTCAAATGCTATCTAAACCTGTTGTCCGCTAGGTGCGGCCATTGATTTGGAAGGAATTCCTTAAAATAAGGGCTTGAAAGGATATTGTTTGATGTAAATTCTCTAGTCTAGTCCTTAATGGTGTTTAAAGGGTTTGATTGTACTCCTCCCATTGCATCTTTTAAAAGGAATAGTTAAATGACTCCTACATCAGTTGGTATCAAAATTAGAGACTCCATTCACATGTTATTTAGGAGTTGTTTCGGAGCACCACCTTCAAACAATATTTTGCCATCTAATTTCAAAATTTTCAAATGTACATATTATATTTCCCTCTCTTTCTACCTCTAAAATTCCATCTTTAACCTCCAAAACTCCATTTTCAAAAGTCCTCTCGACTACGTTTTTAAATGATGTAAAAAAAAATATATTAGAACGAGGATCCTTATTATTATTATTATTATTTATTTTATTTTACGTGGTTTATTTTCTTTATTTTTTTTAATTAATGTTATAGGTGTAGGGTTTGGTAGAAAATTTAAGAGAGTTAATGTTTTCTTTTAAATTTCTGTTGTGTAACTTAAGTGTAGAGGTGAACATCAAGTGAGTTGGATGGATTAAAAATTTTTTTAACCCATCCAATTAAAGTCAGGTTGAGTTAGGTAAGTTAATTGGGTTGAGTATACAATTTAAAAAAAAAAACTAATAGTTAAATTTTAAATAAGATATATGTGAAAAAATGATAAATTCATAACATAATTTTTATATGAAGTTGACAAAATCAAATCTATTCTAATTTCTAAAAAATTAAAATAAAGAAAATACAAATATAAAATATCAACGATATAAGTCATAGAAAATTAATTGACATATAGTTAAAATATATTTTAAAAACATAAACAAGTTTGATTGGATGGATTAAATTTATGTCAGGTTACTAAATTTGAATCCAAATACACTCAATGAAAACTTTGGCTGGGTGGATTGAGTTATGCTTAGATTAGGTTAATCAAGTTAAACTTAGATAAATTTGAGTGGGTCAATTGGGTTGTGGATTTTTTATTTACCCGTGCTTAGATATGTGCATTTCTATCACTAACCTTGCGTTGTTATTAAAAAAAAATGGAAAGGAAAAATCTTGGCTTCTAGTTCTATTGAATGGATTCTCAAATTGAAAAGAAAATTCTGGTTTGATTCTATTTTCCACATAAGATATCTGTATTTGCAGGTTTCTTTTTGTAGGAATATTTGGAATGTGATTTATTTCTGTGCATTAAAAAGGAAAAAAAAAACCAAAATTGGTTGCAGTTAAATTTGGTGAGTGGATGTGGAGTTTGTGATACAACAGAAATATAGAACTTTACATCGAACTTTGGCAACTAAAGTCTCAATATATGCTTTCCTAATTCTTTAAAATATATATATATATACTAATAAAGCCTCAATATGCTGGATTTCCCAAATTCTCTCTTCCACATATTCCAAATTCCCAATTATTCCTGTAATTAAGATGATTTCAATGAATCTAGTGTTTTGGTTTATATATGACCAGAATTTTAAAACATGGCGTAAAAATCTGTTTAGAAGCTGCCAATTATTTCTAAAAGAGAGTGGGAGAGAAAGAGAGAGGAATGTTTAGCAATGAATAACTAAAATTAAAATTATCTATGATTCACCTATCAAAAAAATATAACTAAGATAAATGATAGAAATGATTATCTTTTGCAAAAAAAAAAAAAAAGATAGAAATAATTATAGTCATAATCTAGCAATTATTTACATGTAGCTTTATCAATTATAAAAACAAAAACAAAAACAAAAAAAAGTCCTAAATAAATGAAAATTGCTAGGGGCAACGAGATTTCAAGACCATTTGACTTCGTGCCAATGCAATAAAATCATGGATGAATTTTTATTTGCTAATAGATTATTAAGCACGAACGAATTATTACATCTAACTTATAAAAGTATAACACAAGCCTTGTTGATCTTGGCATTCAAAAATATTTGAGAACACCATTGACAATATATATTACAATTAATTAAAAACGAACCATCTTTATAAATTTTATTTTTTAAATTAAACTAACTTTCTATTATTATTTTTTTAGCTGGAATTTAACTTTCTATTAGTTTGTGTTATGTAGTTTTGCTCAAGACATTTGATTGAAGAAGTGGTCAATTTTTATTATTTATTTTTCTCCTTGATTTTGAAAGAAAACAACCACTTAACTGTTCAAAGTCAACTAGAAACAAGAGAGTGACTCGTGTCCTAATACACCCACTCTTCTAACCCCACCTTAATCCTTACTTAATACAAAGTTATATTGTTTGTCACAGTTTTACAGGCAGGCAAAATCAGCCATTACTTTTGATCACTTTGCATTATCAACCACCTAGATTGTCCTCTCCTGCTATGATTTCTTTTTCTTTTTCTTTTTCTTTTTCTTTTTCTTTTCTTTGCTATCTCTTTCTATTAAATTAAAGAAGACAATTTAAACGACAAGTCCTAATAATTCCTGCCCTCTCAATATAATCCTTAATTATTAATATCCACGGGGTACTAGTAAAGCAACAACACAATAGGTACTTTGGTAGTTGTTGAGGAATTTGGTTAGAAAAGTACATACACACTAACATAGTTACAAGGAAATATATATCTATATATATATATATCTCTCACTTGTGATATTTTATACATTGGTATAATCCGTAATCTTTCCCTTTCATTTGTTGCAATTCTTCTACTCTTTGGAGTATAATGTTTCTATAAACAGAAGAGTAGGCTAGTTTAACCGTTAATGAAGTCTTTATAATCACTTCTAAACCAGGCAGCACAATAATCACTCAAACTAATTAGAGCTTTCTGTTGTCTAACGTAGGAATGGTGTACACGGTCTGATCCGGCCTAAAGTTAATAGTTTGATGAGGTTGAATTGCTTTAACGGTTTAAAAAAATTCATACCGCTTTATTTCAAAATTAAAAATTTAGATCGATGTTAATGTGAAACTGAATTAATAATACAAAAACCGTAAAATTAATTAAGTTATTTTACAAAACTTTAACGATAGATTATACTTATTACCTAGATAACATGTATTTGTAAATATAAAATCAAATCAAATATTTAACAAATAATCCTATTAACTAATAAGATATTTTGTTTCATCTCCAACTGTAAAATTCATTTTTATCATTATATTTTTAGTCGAAAAGGGTTCACAACTATTTCAATTATTACGTCTTTATACATATACACACACGTAAACGTGTTTCACTTATCTTCAATGTACTCACCTGCAAGTATACTAATTTGTCGGCACTTCGTGCCAAGTTAATGACCCCTCACCAAACAAAAAGGAGTCTCATGTGGAAATAAAGTTCTTCATCAAAATGATTAGGCACCAAAATAATTTGCAGAGATTATATCGATCTGACCTTAATTGATAATTTAACTTTGAATTGACTCAGCTAACACAAAAATTAACATCTTAACTAGCAAATTAGTGTCTCTTTTGTCTTACATGGGGAATCTGCCTCTCCTTTTGTGCATCTTCTTTGGTTGAAAATTGAGGTTTCATTTTTGGCATATTAGATTGGTTTGTCATTTATGATGATGGTATTTAATTTGATGGCTCTATATATATATATATATGCTGCTAATTTGTCAATCTTATTAATTGCTTGACAACTTAATCACCTAACCGTGCCGTCTAAGCATAACAATTTTCCTCTTTTGATAATCCCTTTGTCCATCCCATAAAATTGTAGTTAGTAGCAAAATTTTCCTGCTGAACAATCTTATAATCTTAAACCAAAAAAAAAATGATAATTTTAAAATAATTTTATAATCATGATTATTGATATAATCTAATAATAATTTTATGTATAACTCAATTATAATACGCGGAGAGGCCCACTTTTAAGTTGAAAAGAGAGAAAACTAATAAAATGACTTTTTGATCATGTTTTGAGGTAAAAGGGAAAAAGACAGAGAGCTTTTGGTGCTATATATTCACTTCTAGGCTCAGAGAACCATGCGGCGCAAATATTGTTTACCAGCCCATGTAATAATTGAAAATAAGAAAACTAGGGAAAAAAAAAAAAACCCATGTAATAATTTGAAAACTAGCCCATAAAATAACACAGTCTGCCCACAGAATATATCTGCACCAATTAATTTACATTTGCAAAAATTTCAATTATGTTCATCAAGTAGGATTCTGGACTTTTCCTAATAACATAATACCAATCACTCTCAGATCATTTTTTAACCGTCCACAACAATCTCACCATACATAGACATGGACCATTATACGAAAAGCTATAAATATATATATATGTGTATATATATATTACACACACATATGTTTGAAATACCAAGAATATATATGTCACTTACGTGAGCTTGTGGTATATCGTTAGACCTAGTGACTAGATGAACATATTCTGTTCTTCATAAGAGAAAGGAGAATATCAACGCTGGTTGAATCCATGACAAAATGGCAGGTGACAAAATGGCAGGTCCCACATATGAGGTCCGAATTTCATTCTTCTCTTTAAATCTTCTTTTGTGTTATTGTTTTGGCTTTTTTGTCTTGCTGATTTTGACTAGAGCTCTACGATTTACGACAATTATGTAAGTCAAAAATTTAAAGATTTATGTTTCTTTCTATTTCGCAAATTGCAAGCGAGATATTGGTGTCGTTTGGTTATGAAATGTGTGTACCCAGTGGCGTAGTTTAGTGTGGGCAAGCGGGGGGCTGTAGTCCTGCTAACTTTTTTTTTTTTTTAATCTTACTTCAAAAAATTCACGATTTTTCACCTTATTCTTGCTGAAAATTAAAAATCTACGGATTTGAATGATACATGAATCGAGTCCGGAACGGAATGAAATTTTAAGTCTAAATTGGTTAACTTAATTATAATTTTTGTTAACTTTTCAAAAAAAGACAAAATTAGAATAAAAAATTTGGGTTTGAGTTAATAAAGCAAACAAGTCCATGCATGTAGCCTCCACTAAAACTTTTACCCTTTAATTTTTATATATTAATGTTTTTTTTTTATTTTTTCAAAAACTTTATATCCGCTCTCCTTGAAATTTATGTCTAGCTTCACTCAGTGTATAAGGTGGTGCAATTTGTGGGGGACTGCGACAACCACAGTCCCATAACAATCCAGGCTTAAATTTTTCACTCATCGAGAAGTTGGTGATCACTTAAATTATAATCTACATAAACAGCTAGAACAAACTCATGGACATAAAACTTCACTACTTGTGTTGGCGAATGTGACTACAAAATGTTAAAGAGAAAAAGAGTCGCGGCTTTTAGGTATGAGTTTTATTTTAATCGTTCCTTTGATTTTCATCCGACAGGAGTTATAACATGCTTCATGTGAATAGTTACATTCAAAGTTATGACTATTCTTATAGAAAAGAATAAAAACCTAGTATGCTCATTCTAGTTAGTACTTGGTTCGACTTATTTCTATCTAATAGAACTCATGGAAAAAGCTAAAAGTTTTTTGCTTCAACTGAGCTAAGTAAAAATTTGGACCATCTCTCAACACGAAAATTAAAAAATATATATATATGTATGTATGGAGTGTATAAAGGAGTACTGGATTGCTGAAATTCATTGTGAAAAGGAAGATCATATGGTGTGTTACCGCAAAACGTTGAAAAATGAAGAGCTGTCTTCAGGCTGGTGAAGCTCTCAGGCCCAAACCAATCAGGCCCAGATCATTTGAAACGGGCCGTAGTCCAATAAAAATTACAACGGAAGCCCAAGAGTGGGCCATTTTGACTGCAAAGCAAAACAAAATTCTTCAAAGGTTGCTGCCCCTTGACCTAAGCAGCCGAAGTAGACTACTTTTAAAATTTGGTATTTTATCCCCCTTTTTTTTTTCTTATTTGGGGCCCCTTGAATTTTTGTAATTCTAAATTCTATTTATAATGTGTTAAAATTTTCATTTACACCCTTAATTTTTACTTTTAATTAACTCAAGTTTTTCCAAACAAATTTAGTCCGCAGTGAAGAGTACCTCATGCACACACACAAACACACACACATGTAAAACAGTGTATAACGCGAGAGTAGCTAAAGGGAATATAAACTTGTACCATAAATATTCCAATTGGCTTCATGAAAATGAATCGTTGCCATCAAAATGAGTTGTCATACACGTTGTAGAATTCTAATGCCCCTTGGGGCCAATTATATAATGTCATTCTACATTGCTTTAACGAAACAAAAAGGTGACTTCCAATTATAGGTACGTCTATGGTTAGACAGATGTACTTAGTCTGTTAAACCACAAGTAATTAAGACAATTATTTAGATATCTATTGTGAGTTGTGACTTCTCAAAGAATAAAATGCAAACTCAAACTCAAACACTCGTTAATTTGCAGTGCCATAAATATTGTATACCTAAATTATATATGATATTGTTGGAAACAACTAATATATGATGCTTGCGTCTCGAAAAGACAACTATATGCACGCCCCAAATTCTAATGTCGTTTTCTAAGTAGTTTTAACTTGTTGAACCTCCATTTCAGCTTTTGCATATCCCTTTGACCAGTCTTTTTGATTATTTCCTTAGAGATCATGCTGATCATGTAACATCTTTCTCCACACTCATATATCATTTTGATCATAAATGCAGTTTTCTTAGACTTTGACCCAATCTCTCTCTTTCTGCAGAGTATATTCCACCGTAAATGGGAAACTCTAGTGACAAAGTATATAGCATGTTTTAGTTAGTGTCTTCTCCTCTAATCCCAATAGAGTTCAAAGCTTCTTGGACTGTCTTTTCGACCCCATAACTTACTCATTCTCTCTCTCTCTCTCTCTCTCTCTCTCCACACATTCACATTTATCGGTCGTTATACGTAAAAAAGAAATTAAGAAATCTAGCTAGGGCACATTGATATATTGCTCAAAATGCCAAAAAACTATATAGGATGTACATGAGAATTTTTAGTTAATATTTTAATATTTCTCTATTCATATATGTAGACCAAGCTCGAATTTATAAATGAGGAGACTGTTATATATGTTTAGTAGAACTGATCTTCGAAACTAATTCAAAATGGATGCTTAATTTATATATAAATTATGCAATAATTCAATCATGATAAGATGATGATGTGAAACAAATTGTTTACAAGTAAGACTTATCAATTTTTACTTAAAAAAAAAAAAAAGGTACGAGTTCTCAATATTATTGACGATTTTAGTTGGCTATTCGAAATGATCAAACGTTACCTGGCTGGCCAGTACAAAATGCAAATAGAGTTGTTTATAATGACTGAGTCAAAAGTACACTTTGGTGTCAATTCAAAGACAAGAAAATGACAGAGCCATTAAATTATATGCAGGGGCAGAGAGAGTTTGTTTATTATTTTTATTTTTTGTTGCTCCTCTATCACCTCAAAGCAAAATATTTTTTACTCTCATTCTAGGATATTTGGCTGCCTTTTTTATCCCTATCGTCCACGTGTATTGCATACATGACACAGTAATGTGTTTGACTTTTAGCTCATATTTCATTTTCTCATCCCAATAAATCTCTCTCTCCCTCCCTCCCACCCAGAAACACACACTTGTTCTTGTGCTTTTCACACCCTCGAGGCCTGGTATACTAGTGGCGTGGCGTGGCGTGGCGTGGCATGGCCAAAGTGCTCACATGATCATGTGATAAACAATCTTTTACGCTAGACCCACATCGGTGGATGGATTGACTGAAGAGTGAGTCTTTGCTGTAACTGTTTTTTTCATTCTCTCATATTAATCTTATAACTATTGAAATACGAAAAAACTATACAAGTAATAGTAGATTTACTTGAATACAAAGATAAACTAATTAAACGCTTATCGTATTTTATTATTGTGTTTAAAGAAAATGTTTCTTATCTGTTAGGGCGTATCTATTGAGATAATGAAGAGAACATCACCCAAGTACTTTTTCAATTAAAAAAAAAAGTTTTCCGCTATAGTCTTGTAGATTGACTTTATGATATTCATCATCACAAAGTATAGATATCATAAAATAAAGTTTGGGTTAGCAATTTTTTTATTACAAAAAAAAAGAGAAAAGAATCAGTGTTGTTCTTAATTTTTATTTTATGTCATTTTGAGAATCTATCAAAATTACAAGTATAATGAAAAGAGGATTAATTGGCATTCTTGCCAACTACTCTAAAGATTGATCCATACATGTCATTTATGCAAATCGAACTTCGGATAGATATAAGTTCTGATACCTAGCAATTTAAGAGAGAAAATGAGTAGGAAGCAGAAAAGAAAACCAAAGAAACAAACGTTTCTTCCCTAATTTCAAGACATTCCAAAATGGTTTGTGGCTTTCGGAATTCTGTCTAAAACATGATTATGTTCCTCTCGTTTTTCATTTTTTTTTTTTTTATTTTTGGGGTAAGATCAGACAAAAATCGCCCTTCATTTGTCAAATGACAACAATTGTTCCCTATTAGTGGTACTCATGTCCCACTAGTAGACGTCTCCAATGAGGCAGTCCAACATGTAGTTTCCTTATTGGTCGATATAAGTCGTATTGAAAATGGTCCATGCAAGGGACCCCTGCAAAAAAAAAAAAAAAAAAAAAAAGACCCTATATATAATTTAATTTTGAAAAATAAAAAAGAACTCTCAAAGGCATTACGGCACTGCTAGCTAGTGTAGTCCTATTGAAGCCACACGATAGGCACCTTTGAGTGGTACATGATCCATTCTTTGACATTTTATTAAAATTCTTTTGGTCAGCACGGCATGCTGGCCAGGTCATACACACCACAAAAGCCGTATTTGAATATCTCTCCCTTTCACCACTACTATTCATAATCATCACATAAATTTAATTATCACATATATATATAAATATATCTACACACCACTCTTTAATTACTTAAGATATCTCATGGGTTAGGGATAATGCTTTTCAAAACCCTACAATATTACATGTATCACTATCACGAAGACCACATATCCCGACCGAAGGCTAAAAATTAGACAATGTAAATTGTATCGGGTCAAAGAACTTGAAGAAATTTTTTTTATAGTATCATTATGATCGTTTCATAAGTGGCATCCGATGAGCATGGATTCAATGTGATCGCATTGTGGAGTTTCCCATAATATAGTTTCATAATAACTTGAACCTCATAGCATGCAATTAAAATGCAAAATTGTTGTCGTTTTTTTTTTTTAATTTAGAGTCAGAAATTTGAACTCTATACTTATAATATACATAGTCATGTACAAAAATATCGTTAGCTAAGCCATACTTGTAATCATTTTGTCACATTGAATTTGAACCATTATACAAAGCATCATATGCCAGTTGCATTACCGACAAGATGAAAAATTATATGACACAGACTGCTTGCACAACTACACTACTATGTAGGTCAATAATATGTGACAAAAATAGTAACAAGTGTTTTTTTTTATTTATAAAAACATAATTCTGTCAAAAAAGTGTGCCTGGTGCGTAGGAGATATAATATCGTTACATAGTGGCTCGTGATCCCAAGGGAAAAAAATAGGTCCATATGGAACAACTGCACTAAGTTGTTTAATTTTTAGACATATTAGTAGTATTGGCCTTGGAAAGAAACAAAAAATAAGTGACTTTCGGCAATGGACGGAACAAAAAGATGTGGGTTGGGATTTGACACAAAGAAAAGGGGCTTGCTTTGACAAGAGTAGAAGGATCCTTAGTCCTCCTTATGGTAAAATATAAAAGCGTGTAGTGGCCACTGCCCAAACAGTCTACTTTCACTACATGTATATATTACATATATATATGTATGTATATGTTATGTAACTGAAGAGATAAGAACCACCCAATATTGTTTTCTCTCAAGAAGCAGTTGTTTTTTATCAAGACATTTTATAGCAAGATAAAGGGGATGGGAAAAGCATAAATGCCATTGCCAGATTTAGGCAAGCCTCTGGCTGAAGTCTTAAGCAACTTCTTGAAAATGTGTATAAATACATACATACACAAACACATACATGCAGACATATATAAATATATATATATGTCAATCATATCCCACGTGTAATGTAATTGTTTTCTTTCTTTAATCTCTTGCTTTCTACCTACTTTTAGGCTACTTCCTTTTGGTTTAAATTCTTTAGTGCATAAAGCCTGCCACTAATTCCACCAAATGGGGTTTGGTTTGATTACTATGCTTTCTTTTGCTCAATTTCTGTCCTTTTTTTTTCCCCCAAAAAAAAAACTATAAAAAATTTATTGGAAAGGGGTGGACACATTTAAATATCTAGAATGATGCTTATTGGTGGGCTACTGACTTAAATAGTAAGAGAAGATTTAGATGCGGCACACGTGTCAGCCTCTCAGCGGTGTACTATAGAGTAAAAAATTTAGTAAGAAGATTTGTGGAATAACACATGCCCTTAGTTTATTCGATCTTAATGATGGGTTAGACAATGATGGTTTTTGTCTTTTTGATTGATTTACACCAAAAGCGTCATTAAGTATAGTATTAATTCAGGAGATTCTCTTCAGACAGGATTCATTACCAATGTTGTTAATTTTAGGCTTAAAAATGATAAAGTGTTTGTGTATTGTCATTTCAAGAGAAAGGGTGAGAGAGAAAAGTGTTGTGCACCCCAAAAAGAATAATATTTATATATGTAAGTAAATATAATATATTCATGTGCATTTTTGAGTGAAGATAATGTTTAGTGCTAAAGAAATAAATAATAACATAAGAGTATTAAGTTGTTTTTTAATGGAGCAGATCAAAGTCGGAGGTTAATTATAGTTTATTAATCGAATCATGAAGGACTATAGTTTTCCAACCACAATCACACTAACTTTAATTAAGGAGTTAAAAGTGGCTTTGACTTATAGGATAAGTTTTAAAAATATAAAAATTAAAAAAAGTATTGATTGAAGCCATTCGTTCTCCTCCACAAAAAGAAGAAAAAAAAAAGGAATTTTTTAAACAACGTTATTGGACAATTTGTTTGGTATTTTAGCATATTTATTTGATGTCGAAAACAAAGTTCAAACATTCTATTCTTATTAGATGTTGATGTGTTATCCACATCATGTCAACTACTTCATATTAACCGGACTAATATTGGTAGTATTATGTTCTATGATGATACTTGATTTATATTTTTGTCGTTACACAAATTAAATATTAAACTAAAAGAGGAAAAGAAAAGGTTAAAAATTTAGAGTTCGTTCAGTTTGTCAATTTAATTTAAATTAGTTTACAAGTTAAATTAAATTATTTAAATTAATTTTAGTTTAGTTTAGCTTAATAGAATTTTCTTTCATTATTTTTTTGTATCTATTTTTACTATTTTAACATAGCTTTCAATGTAGGTTATTTATACTTTTATAATTTCTAATATAAGTTAAGTTAAACTAAGTTGAAATAAAAAGTCTGATGTAACTTAACTTTCAAACTAAATCGACAAGCCTGGTTAATCATTATACCATTTCCCCGAGACTAGCTTGGCCATAAATTCTCGTGAACTCAACTATGCTTAGGCAAAGAGAAATAGCTTTTGGCATTTCATCTAGTAACCATTCAAAAGTATTATCAATTTAAATGACTAAACTTTAAAATTTGATAAATTCTCAAAAACTCGGTTTATCTAGGCATATTGTGCGATCAAATTATTCCACATTTAACATCTTCTAACTTGATCAAAAAGAAAAGAACAAAATAAACAAAAAAACAAAAAAGAGGTACTTGATTTTAAATTTGAAAATCAACAATACCATATCAATGTAAAATCTATAAAAGTAAGGCATAACAAGACAGGGGATAATGGAAGAAATTTTATTTTTCTTATTGTTTTTATTTTTTAGGTTCATGATGTAGGAACTTTTAGTACAAACAATAATGTTGGGAGAAGCAGAGTAGGTATAGGTATCAGTTGTCCTTTTTCCACCCCCCTCGAGGGCCATCCTTCTGTTTATCCACAATTGATGAGTACATCAGTACCAATGTGCACGAACTCGTATTTTCACTATTCTCAACTTTTAAGCATTTTCCGCCCTTCTTATGGAAATTTTGTCATCATCCACACACACATTTACGTATATATACAAATATATATAAATTTTGGTGTACAAACAAGCAAGTAAATATACATATGAGACAGATTAGTCACATGATGTTTAAAAAGAGGAACAAAATAGAATTATAAATGAATTCTATTAAATTATAATTTTTAAATAATTACTGATTAAATTATACATATTAATATCATATATGTGTATATATATATCAAATATATGTATAATTGAATATGACTCCTGTACATCAGCCAACAACACCCTGCTTATCTCTCCTCCATGCCCAAATGGATTTTTTTTTTCTTTTGCATTGATCACGCACACGCATTTTTATTTCATTATTGTTTTTTTTTTTTTTTAGCTAGAAAGACTATACACACAAATTTCTGCTATCATTATTTGGGGAACTTATGTGCATGCATGTTACAACATACCACAAAAGAGGTGCAACCTTTTTTTTTTCTTTTTCAAAAGGAAAAAAAAATCATACATAGCATGATACATTATTTTTGGTCGTGTAGTATGACTTTATTGTACACAATTATAGAAGTGTATTATATATCCCACACAAAGTCTATAAACGCATATAATGTTTTTATATAATTTCTTGTTTCTTCCTCAACCTAGCTATGATCCTAGACGACATCTATATACCTAACCTCATGTGTGTGTGTGTGTGTGTGTATATATATAATGCATGCATGTGTTGCAAATGAAACAAGAGTGTTTTTTGTTTTTTCTCCAAATAAACTTAATATTGAGTCGTTTGAGATTTCTCTTGTGGGCAGCACTTGTACTTTCATTTAACTTATAAAAATATACTTATATATATTTAACTCAGATGTCAAACCTTTTTATTAGTTTATATATACATATATGTATCCCTTTAAATATTGAGGCAACACATATACCACCCATTACGAAGACAAATATTTATTTTCCACAAGTGCATGGTTGTGGAGTTATACCATATATGGATATACACTACAGATGTATATTTTTAAGATACATCATAATTTAAGTTCGTGGAAGAAGATAAGAAAAAGGTAGGACGGGGGGAAGTGGCTGGCCTAAAAAGCAGTATACAATAGCTAGGAAACCAACAATGCAACAAATAAAATAAAACAAAAGAACAACTAAAACAATAAATAAAAAGCATATGGCATTACGCAAAAAAGGGCCCAATTGAACGGCCACAAAATTTGTCTTTTTATCATATTATGTACTCTTTTTCCCTCCGTTCATGTGGACGGCACAATGATAAAATAATCTTCAAAAAATACCTTTTAATTTTATAGAGTAATGTGAGATTTTAATTATCCCTAACACACACACACACACACACACACACCAACTAGAAAAAAGTCTAAAAATTGTAAACCAAATGAGAATTTGGCTTTTGTGTGTATGTGTTTTTTAAATAAATTATTTAGGGTTTATGAGTTATATAAATATGTAAATATGTGTGTGATGGGGTAATTTGTTAGTGGGGAAGGCGGAGAAATTCTGCTTTTTGCAGGGGTACTGCTCCAATTATTTTTTGTCATCTGAGAAGTAGACAGAGGCAATAATAGCTGGATTTTGCTTCTTCAATTTGAAGCAGGGGACCCCTGCACCCCTCTCCACCTCCGGGGGCCCTCTTCTGAAGATACTTCTCTTCTTCCAATTATTGTCCTCATTTACTGCTTTCTGCACATAGATACCCTCCTCTCTCTCTCTCTCTCTCTCTCTCTCTCTCTCTCTCTCTTAACAGCTTCATTATTTCTAGTTTTCCATTTATTCGCGTCTAATGTTGTTAAACTGGCTGACATAAATATATGTACACTTGTTATATATTATATATATATATAGAAACGATATTAAATCCGGTACAGAATGTATGGTAAATATGAACTTTAGATATTAAATATATGAATTTATATAGTAAAAAAAAAAAAGTAAAAATAAGGAAGTTGAAAAATATTATGTAAATGTAGAAATCTTTATATTTATATTTGTTTGCACATTAGATTTTGTGTGTATATATATATATATGAAAAATATTGAAAATATCAATTTTAATCATAATTTTTGAGTAGTAATTATATGACATGTAAGCTATCAATTGTTATTAGTAAACATTTAAAGTATTGTTATATCGATTGATTGTATCAATCAATAAAAAAATAACAACTCATTATTATGTGAGTTAAAATTTAAAAATTAAGATTAAAATTGATATTCTTAACACTACTTTATATACCAATAAAAATATATAAAAAAAAGGTGTCCAGGGTAACAACAAAAAATAGTTCGAAAAAAGTATAAGCATAATTTGTTTTAAGAAATTGGCGTATAATAGGGGTGTTCGTTGGGTGGGTTGGGTGGATTTTTGACATTTTTCAACCCACCCAATCTTCATTGGGTGGGTTGAAAAATTTTTTCACCCACCCAATTAACCCAATATACAAAATCGACCCACCTTGGGTGGGTTTGACGGGTTTTTCGGGTTCGTCGGGTTTGACAATTTATAAAAATAAAGTAATAAAACATGACTTAAAAATTTAATCACAAATCAAAATACAAGCTCAAATATTCAAATAAAGAAGTCATGTAAAGATAATAAGAACTAATTAAAACATGCTTTTAATGAATACTAAGAAACATCAATCACAAACAATCAAATCTATTTCACAAGAATAATCTCTAACTCCAATGTGTGTAGTAACAAGAACTAAAGCCAGGTAAATTGAAATGAACTTGAAATCTTATTCCTAAATCCTAACGAAAGGGAGGATTAAGGGAGGCTAGTGACAAGTGGCGGCTAGGGCTGGGCAAGGGCAAGGCACGAGACGAACATGGGCTTGGGGAGGCAAAAATTAATACGTCGAGGGGTGACGGCCGATGGTCGAAGAAAGGGACGATTGGAGGAGGCTGGTGGGACATCGAGTTTGGTAAAGGCAAGGCACAAACTTTGGCTTGGGAGGAGGCATAAATGGGAAATGACAGTCGGCTCAACAAAATTGGCTTAGGTTAGTCATTATATTTTTTCTAAATATAAAAAAAAATTCATTGGGTGGGTTGGGTTTTGGTCGGGTTTTAGAATTCCAACCCGAACCCACCCAATTTGACATCGGGTTGGGTGGGTCAACCCGATTTTTTTTTGGGTCTGACGTGGACCCAACCCATCTGGTTTTCCTTGGGTGGATTGGGTGGGTTATTTGGGTTTTCGGATTTTTTGTTCACCCCTAGCGTATAATTTTGATTGCGGGCATTAAAAACATGAAGAACATCTGTGCTGACTAGTTGTGCCGCATATTTAAAATTGGAGGACAGACTCTAAAATTTGTGATCGATTATTATCATATTTTCATGTTTTTTCCTTTTTTTTTCCTTTTACCATAAAATTTGTGATCGATTATTATCATATTTTCATGTTTTTTCCTTTTTTTTTTCTTTTACCATTTATGTGATGGAAAATTAGTACAACAATTGGCTACTTTCTACAACATACTGTGTTTACCATAATTGGCTAAAGTTGTTCATATTATTAGTATGTGTACATACTAGAAGGACAAGTTAGTCGTTTATATGGTTTTTTCAAAAAAGTCTTTTCGAGGATATGTCAAAAGAAAATAAATATATGAACAAATGTTCATTTTGAACATGAAAAATATCAAGGTCATACCCGTGGTTAAGTTATAAGCAGAAGTAACAAATACCATAACTATTATTGGTGTATTTACAATGAAAATGCTGTATATTTGACGCAGAAAAGTGTCAAAGCAATATTTGATATGTTGTCGAAATAATGCAAGTAGTTTTATCTAGTTTTCATCATAATTTTAACTTAAAAAGCTTGTCAAAGTAAACCTTTGACCTTGAAATAATTTGAAAATGACAATATTTCAATGATAAAATTAATTTAAAAAAAAAGTCAATGCGTAAGTCAATAACAGTCAAATGTAACTTTGGTATTAGCTATATTTGATAGCAAATCTACCACCAAGTATAGTGATGATCAAATTTAGCATTAAAAATCGTATTACAACACTTGAGGGTAATTTTTCTAATCAAAATGCCAAAAATTTTTTGGCACATAAAGTTGATATTGCATTAGATCTATAATAAACTTTTAGAATAAGAAAGCAACTAGTACAAACCAAGTATGACAATCTTGCAAATCTGACACAAATGCAATATCTAAATGATATAATATAAAATCATATTTCTGCAAAAAGGGAAAAAAAAATTAAGTTGTTTGGAGGACGTAAACCTTTGGCTTTATTATATTCTAAATTGCACGTTTTCTAATATTTTTGTGTGAATATATCTATTTCTTTATTAATTTGATATACTTTTTTTTTAACTAAATATATATAAAAGCACTACCTGTATACTTTTAAAGGTTTGCAAAGTTGCTTTTAGTTTTTTTAAGCACAAAAATTATTATTTTTTAATGTGTGTGAATGATAAGCTAAAAGAATTTAACTTTGCAGAAGAGTTTTTAGATTAAACCATAAAATGTGACTGTTAAAAAAACTATTCTAATAGATTTTGAAATTTGTATAATAGTTTTACTAAAATATTATAAATAATTCATTACAATATTTTTATTGTTTATTAAAATTTTTTAAAATTTTGATCTATTTAACTTTTTTAAAATATGATTTTAAAAACTTTTTAGAAAGCCAGTTGTCTTATTTTCTTATTCTATCGACTACAAACAAAAATAAAACTCTACCAAAATCCTCAAATGTTAGTGTGAATTCTTGCAAATAATGAATGAATTAGAGCATCTTCAAAGTAATACTAAATTAGTATGTCAATGATAAATTTTAACATTTGGATGAAAAAAATATTCTCCAATTTAGTTTTATCTTTCATGTCAAATTTAACATATACTAGACTTTATGGTAAATTTGCTACAAAATATAGTATTATCTTTCTGTGAAAAGTATTGTGGCACAAATACTGTATTAGCAAATTTCGCCTAAAATAACAGCTACAATGTACGCCTTAGAGACTCTCACTCCTCCTATTTAGATAAATGAATCAAATTTTTGGCATTCTCATTTGAAAATTAAATTTAAAAACAAAAGAAACCATTTCTATTTGAAAATTTCTCATGCGTGTTTGAAAATTAACTTAAAAAAAAAAAAGAAACCATTTCTATTTGAAAATTTCGTATTTGCTATCATAGTTGTTGTTAAAAAATCACCCCATAACTTTTGGATATATTAAATATTAATTTACAAAACATAACTTATATTAATTTTTAAAAACCCTAAACCTAACCAAATTATTGCCCACTTGTTAAATTATCAGTTAGCATATCATAAAAATGACCGGAGATTGTAGTAAATAAAATTTTTACTGAATTTTTCATTATTTATGATAAAACTATAATTAACTTCCTTTTTTATTTTTCTCCCTAAAAATATATGGTAGAATATCCTCTACATAAATGTGGGAGTGAAAGTGGGAATTAATATAGGTTACAATTAATATAAGCATTAATTTAGACATTGTATTAATAATGATATATATATGTATGTATGTATATGTAGAGTGTGTGTGGTTTTGGGTGGAGCTTATGGGGGCATAATGCTGATTTTCCCTTTTGGGTAGTCAAGATTGTTGCCTAATTTGGAATGGAACGACAACAAAAGAGGTCCGCAGAGATCCTTTCGGTCAGGCCTCAAAACAACCGACATTTCTCTCCTCTCTTCACGTGCCAACAACATGCACAAAACTTTCACTATATTTACACACTGCAAAAGTACCCGTATCGTTATGGGGATAAGTAATATAATATTATATATCATAACATATATTTTATCTTATAAATTATTGTCCTCCTTCCACTACAATTATACAAATATAGTTCTCACTGGCAAAAAAAAAAAAAAAAAAAAAGAAAGTGAAGTGGAAAAGTAGTAATTAAGAGAGAGAACAAAACATTTCACTCTTCAAATTAATATAATTTGCAATTAATTTCCTCAGCACGAGAGGCAAAAATGGGGGATCATATCAGAATTAATATAATACATATTATATATATATGTAGATATCTTGGTGATCACGAGAGATCAATATCCCGATTTAATGCAGATTATTATTAATATTACTACTGCTACGTGTAGGATCTGCAGCAGACATGAGAGGCTCAGTTTCTTGTTGCGTGGATGCTGAGTTGATCGTGATCACAATCTCTTCAACTTCACGGCCGCCACAACCACCACCATTATTAACACACTTAATCTTGTTATTCCCCCCCTTAATCACGTGCTTAATCTCCGTTACCGCTTCCGGCGAAGGTGAAGAAGAAGATGATGATGATATTGGCAATAACGCTGGAGAATTAAGTGTCTTAGTGCCGTTACTATTATTGTTATTATTAGTTGTGGCGTTGTGATCAGTCTGTGTGAGCTCTCTCGCTCTCTGGACTTGGACCATCCAATCCGTGGTACAGAGGACGTAAATCATGAGCAAAGCGCAGGTACCTTGAGCCGCAAGCAAACCAAGCCAAAGCCCAGCAAAGCCCAGCTTCGCCACAAACCCCATGAAAATGGCCACGGGCATTCCCACCAAGTAGAACGACCCCAAATTGATGTTGGCTCCAATGGTAGGCCTGGCGGTTCCTCTGAGCACCCCGCACCCGGTGGTCTGCGGGCAGTTTCCGAGCTCGCAAATTCCGACAATCGGCAGCGCCACCGCGGTCAGCTCCAGCACCTCGGCGTCGTTGGTGAAGAGCCTCCCCCACCGGTGCCTCATCGAGGTGGTGAACATCATGGCCAGCAGGCCTAATCCCAGCGCACAGGCCAGCGACACGATCATCGACACCCTCGCCTTCGCCGGGCGGTTGGCGCCGAGCTCGTTCCCGACCCGAGCGGACACTCCAAGGCTTAGAGACGAAGGGAAAACATACACCAACGACGTTGTCTGGATCAGAATCCCCATGGAGGCAACAGTGGCCTTGGGATTCACTAGTAGACCGCACAATATAATCATGAACTCGTACCACCACCACTCCAGACAAACGGAAACACACGTTGGGACGGCCAAGGACAGCAGAGACGACCAGCCTTTGAGACAGTCCGTACTAGGAGCGACCCAGGAATCTCTGTACACACCGGAGAAGTAGACAAACGCGAGCAAGAACAGGAACAGGTTAAGATTGGTCCAGACCATGGCTATGGCGACGCCGGAGATGCCCATGTTGAGCTTAACAACCAAGAGAAAGTTGAGCGGGACGTGGAGGACGACGGAGACGGCGGAGCAGTAGGTGAGAGGCAATGTGATGCTCTGAGTGCGGAGGTAGATTCTGAGGGGGTGGAGGAGGGAGAGGAAGAAGAGGTCGGGGATGGAGAAGATGATGAAGGTGTGGGCGACGGAGGAGATCTGGTGGTCCTGGCCGCACCACAGGAGGATGGACTTCATGTTGAGCCACAAGAAGGAGATGGGGACGGAGGTGGAGAGGAGGAGGAGGACTGTGCGCTGGAGAGTGAGGCCGAGGAGCTTCCGCTGCTGGGCGCCGAAGGCTTGGCCACAGATGGGCTCCATTCCCATGGCCAGGCCGGAGATGACGGAGTAGCCGGTGATGTTGGCGAAGCCGATGGAGAGAGAGCCGCCGGCGAGCTCCAGCTCTCCGAGGTACCCGAGGAAGAGCATGGAGATCATGGCGCGGGAGTAGAGGACGAGGCCGGTTATCGCCGTCGGGCCGGAGATCTTCGCTATGGCCTTGATTTCTTCTATAGCCTGAGAATTAATAATTCAGGGCATGAAGAAGAGCGAAAGAGTGAGACATGCAGGTTGCGTTGACCAAAAAAAGGAGAAAAGTTTGTAGTTTAGCTTTGTTCATTAGTTGGTGTTTCGTTATTTATCCTGTTGGTGATGGAAAATTTCCATGGTGGGTCATTATGTTATTTATATATTTATTTTTAAATGAATATGTATTTGTATATATGAATGCGTATATATATATATGTAACATGTTACCTCGGAAGGAGTTGGCCATCTGTGAAGATCGTCATGATTAACGCCAACATGGGGATGGAGATTATTAATATCATCATCGTCGTCCATAGTTTCGTTGGGATTATTCATGAAGAGGGTTTTCTTGGAATAGAGGAATGAGGATATTGGAGATGAGGGTTTCGGGTTACACATAGCTTTTGGCGATGCTATCAAGTTTCAAGTTTCTGGGTAAAGAAGATGTTTAGAGAGAGAGAGAGAGAGAGAGAGAGAGAGAATATAATGTAAAGAGTCTGACTCAGTTTTTCATTTTTTTTTTTTTTTTTGGCTATGTGCTGTGTTCCGAATTAGTACAAATTGGACGAAGAGCTACATGGGTGCATATATATATGCATGCTTGAGTAGGGTCCCACCTTTGACGTGTCAAAATCTCAAAGAGAAGTGCTAGTGCAAAAGCGTCTTCCAAAAAAAAAATCTTTGAACAATTCTTATTCAACCCATCTCAAAAGAAAAAAAAAATTATGCTTGTGGAGGTTGGGCGGCTGACACTCCCATTTCTCTCTCTCTCCCTCTAATTTTTAAAATTTTTCTTTCTCGTCGTCTTTTTCTTTCATGTCTAATAAAGTTCATGAACTTTCAGTGGAAGTTGGTAGTACGCTTTGATGGAGAAGAAAGTGATCTATAAGTGAAATGGTACGACTAAATAGTTGATTGGTGCTGAGCATATTAATTTTTAACCGCCACTCTTCACACACACACACACACACACACACACACATACTCTCTTACTTCTTAATATTTCCGACGATCACAAATTCGGTCCTTCTTTTGGCATTTTCTTTATATTGTGGTTCACCTTTTGCTTATGTCTCTTTATCTTTTCCTGTAGAGATCATAAACCAGAATACAAGTAGTGGATAATGTCATCATTATTTTTTTAAACCATAGTCCTTTTGTATGCTTCCCATTTCTTTTTCATCAAGCCATTAAAAAAAAAAAAAGGGTTTGTCTCGGGAATGCCAAATGGAAGTAGTTGGTTAAGTGTATAGTATAGTATACTACTAAAATTTTATTCTATTGCCTTCTCTCTCTCTCTCTCTCTCTCTCTTGATGTAGGGATATGACAAGGGGAATAAGATAAGTTGGTTGGGGGCGGGGGGGATATATCTTTACATGGACAATGGCTGGCCGCAAAATTTTGTGGGCAGAGAAAGAATGTGTGTTTGCATGTTCTACGGCAGCCATGCATGTTCGGTATTTACACAACCCATGTGATGAAACCCATGCCCTTAAGCATCAAAACTGCTCTTGTCTCCACCAATTTCATTCCCTCATTACCAACCCCAAACATCGCTTCTCACTAGCTACTTGCCCAAGTTGAGAGGGTGACAAAAGTTTATGTGTGTTAATCCAGATATAGGCCCCACCTTTATTTCTTCACTTGGCTCTCTCTCTCTCTCTCTATCTCTAAAAGACGACGAGATAAAAAGTACCAAGAGTAGGTTTCGAATTTGGTAATGGTCCTGAGGTGATCGTATAGGATAAAATATGTTTGTATGTATATACTCTCTCTCTCTCTCTCCGTATATATGTATTTTATATATGTTGTGGTGGAGTTTTTCCTCTGCACTCAAGTCGGATTGTGGTGGAGTTTGTTTCCCTAGAAAGTGGAACAGAGATGGGTAGAGATTTTGTTAAAGATCCTCATGACCCCCCATACGAAATCGTCACTTAAATCAGTAATGTGGACATTTGATGTAATTATCTTAGATCAACTTTATGTCATAAATTGATTACAAAGAAGTCTGTTTGTGTATCCGATGTTCAATGATGAAGTTGGCTAACAAGTGGATTACATAGCAGTAGAGCTCAACAGTGTTTTTTTTTTTTTTCCTTTGAGTTTAAAATTCAGCCCTTTTTGTTTCATGACATGTTTAGATTATTTGTTGTTGTTGTCGTTTTGTGCAAAGATTATCACCATGTGCATTTGTTGGCATGAAGAATGGGACCACAAGTGGTGGTATTTTAATGGAGGATGGCAGTAAATGGATGTATGGAGAAGAGGCAGATGGAAGAAAGGAAACACTGAGAGACTCTGTGGAGACAATTACGTGCTCCAATTGCATCCATTTAATTTGTAACCCTTTTCCGACAACAGATACGAGTCTGGTCTCTCTGCAAGAGAGGGAGCCTTGGCGCTGTCTGTTGGGCAAACAGAAACCCCAGGCCCACCATTACAAGCTGAAACTAGCAGAACAACAGTGAAAAGTTTTCCTTTTTTTATTTTTCTTTTTTCTTTTTGGGTATGATGTTTTGTTTTGATCCTGTTCAACAACTTCAAGAAAATCAGTTTTCAATTTCCTTCCTTTGCGTAATGAGATTTTTATCTTTATTTATTTGTTTGTTTTAACCTGCAAAAACCATCATCCAATGAGCACCCATTCTCACAAAACCCACCTCCAATGTCAGATGTTCATGTGTCTGAATCTCAATAAGTTGCTGCTGTAGATTGAGAGCAATGTGTCAAAAGAAACATTACCGGTGGACAAAAACCATCAACTTAAAAAGAAAAAAAAAAAAAAAAGAAAATGGGAAAATGGAAAAGATAAGAGGAGAACCCACCCTTTCGAATTTAGCATCTTAAAACTTGTAAGCGGTGGGGCCAATGAATGTAGATCCCACCAGCCTGTGCCTCTGTAGTAGTGTAGTAGCAGTAATAGGAATCGACGACTAATAGCATCACATTCACAAGGGAAGGGAAGAAATGAAATGCATGCACTTGAATGACCATTTCATGAACCAACTACTTGTGATGGTGGAGAGCAGACAGAATTTTTCCTCGGCATCACACAACGACACACATGTAATAAGAGATACGTTACAATACAATAAGAATTCCCAAATGGCAATGCAAATTTTGGGAAAAAGGATTTGCAATGACATGACGTGCTTGCTGGAAGGAACTTGACATTATAAAATAAAAGATTAATATATATATATAATATATAATATATTCCCTCTAGAAACTCGGGAACAAATTCCACCAGATTCTATAAATCTCACCCGCGCCTTTTCCTTTCCTGAAAAAGGCTGATGCCCTGGTCTCACCACAACTTATCGCCTGCAGTGACACCCCATTTCTTCTTCATAATAACCCTGTGCAACCCTAGAGACTTCAACTCAGCAGAAACTTACATGGGCCAAATGTACGTTTGGTATTTTCTTGCATGGAAAAAGCCTCCCCTTTCCCCATATCCTTCCTCTCTATTTCTAGTATATTGTCAATTCATGTAGGAAAAATCTTACTCTCCTTGTCTATCAAAACCACAATGAATTCCAATAATGATGAAATTATACGAGTCTACTCTACAAAACCAACAGAAGAAGCTTTCTCTAATTTCTCAACCTTTTTCCTTTTAGTCAATTTTTTGGGGTATCTTATATCTGTCCTGTCTTTTCTCAACTTTGGAACAGTAAATAACTCAAAACAAATGGTACCAAAGGGGACAGATATTTTTTTAAATGAACCTCAGTCCTGGATAGCACGCATTTGCATGAGAGCATTGAAAGCAAGACAGACTTTCATAGATACTGATAAGTGCAATAAACGCAAGAATTTATTCCAATGTTCAGATGCAAGCAAGACAAAAGAAAATTTAAAAAGAAGTAAAGAAGAAGCGAACAACCATAAATGAAAAAAAAAAAAAAAATCTCGTAATAATACTCGAGTTTTCAAAAAGATAATTTCAGAGCATAAAGGGACATGTCTCTGTCAAGGTTTCAATCAGTACAATTCACATATTCACTGTTGGCCACCGAGCATATTTCACTACACAATTCATACAACAAATTCATGCACAAATGCATGAGATTCCCACACATCATGATTGAACACCTAAAGCACAATCTAATTTGCCGTAAAAGAAAATTAAAAATTTTTTAAATGAGGAATAATTTCCAAACGCAGTAACTTATCTTGGTTGGTAGGGAAGTAATCTCGAGAGTAATTTTGGAATCTACAGATGTAGCTTCACCCACTTTACCATGGCAACAGCCAAAAAGCAAAGTTTTCCAGCAGGTGGGAATGATTTTCTATGGAGAAATTCTGCACTAATTGTAGAGTACTTTTCTCACCTCAGCTTTTGGTGACAACCATTACACATCAATATATCCACCTTCCAAGGTAACGTTGCGAAAAAAAATTTGCCTAACGACTGATTTGTCCTCTTGATCTCTACAACTGATGAGTGTCCACCAATTCCCATCGTTAGATGGCAGCAAAATGCCTAAACAATTTAACTTTTCAATGTAAGGAGAAGAAGAAAAAGGCAGTGCCCAAAATGCTCAAATAAAAATAATAACTACGAGTTCTGATCTCAACATAAGAGTTCTATTAAGTTGTCAAATAGAGAGAGAGAGAGACCCCAATGCCTCAAGTACAAATAATTACGGAAACTAGCTTTCTTTTCTTTTTAAAGGGCACGCAATGCATATAATTTGTCGTAAAAATACTCCGGGTAAAATCCTAGCCCGAATACTACAAAATTAACTGATGAGATGATGAATTTTCTCCAATGGCTAAAACAAAAGGTGAATAAGATATAAAGAGAACCATAATTGCCAAGACAGGCAATCACAGGTAAATGACTCAAATGATCAATAAACACGTCCTCCCTGCTATTGACAAATCTTGGATACATTTTACTAAACAGAAAAGTAGTCTGCGTAGTAGATACAACACAATACCTTATGTTACAGTCCTGGGCTTGACAGGAGCAGATCGTGAAATAGCCAAGATGGCCACAAGTCCACTGGCAAAGGCAGCAGCTGCCGCCACAGCAAAGGCAGGAGAGTTTCCACCACCAAATAGCTGATCCCATGGTCCACTACCAAGGGACACGATTACCTGTTCTCGAAAACCAAACATTCATGATTCAAATCACTTGAAATGAAGAAATAAATCACATAACTTAGAGCGGGTTTTCACCAAAAACATATTTGCATCACACAGATGTGCTATGACTGGAGATCACTCTGAAATGAGATACTAACTAAGAAAAAATTGATAAGAGAAATAAATCAACAGGGTTTTTACTTATCACCAATGAAATTATATCTCACTCGGACAAATTTTATTAGGACTTTATTAGTATATCCATCCGTTA
The DNA here is from genome assembly GCA_035233585.1 of Antiaris toxicaria. Lineage (NCBI taxonomy): Eukaryota > Viridiplantae > Streptophyta > Magnoliopsida > Rosales > Moraceae > Antiaris > Antiaris toxicaria. Next base: position 3,717,148 of record CP141160.1, read on the forward strand.
AGAGAGTACTGGCAATGGAAAAGTTTAATTCTTTAATGGGTATAACCTTAATGTCAGGTTCATATGCACTGCCACAATTAAGCAAGCATGTTACCATGCTCAATACTCATCCCAGGCCATTGATTTGGTAAAGGATTTTCAATCTCAATGAGTTCATTCAGTTGAACTGCTTTCAAAACAGGCCCATAGAATCCTATAATGTATTAAGCACACAGCAATAGCACAATTGAATGAGTTACTTTAGAAAAGGTTTTATCCAAGAGAGAAAAATAAAAGCAAACAAGATAAAAGCCAATCAAAGGGTCCCTACTTTTGCCAAAGTTCAAAGATTATGTCTGGGATTTCATTAATGAACCCATAACCAAATAAAAATCAATACTGCTTCACTCTTCAGGGGTAAGGACAATTTAAATGCATATCATCGATGCGTGAAAATATGTACATCACAACATATCATATCATGACCTCCTTTTTATTTTTATTTTTTTTTTGGGCTCACAGTCATGGGTTTCTCGTTTGATAATACAGGAATTGCCATAACTTTAGAGGCCATAATAACGAATGAGACGAATTGCTTCAAAGAATTTAGTTTGCCCATTTCAAATAAATGTAGTTTTAAAAAAAATTATCCTAAAGAAAATGCCTACATATAACTAAACTTCCAACAAAACATATGTTTAAATGGGAACAACACCAAAAGTAGAAGTTTGTGAAAAGTTTGAGGATACTCACTATTTATTGGAAGTTATATGGAAACCATAATCTAGCCCTTCTTCTCTGTAACTATTCGCATTGTTAATTAGTTAGGCCTCCATATTCTCATATTTATATCTCTAGATTAGGGAATCAAAGTAGATTTGTACGACTGGAACTTTTATCCATATATTGTCCAATCAAAACTGTATATACCAATGTGAAACTGATTTATTCATGAAAAGTGAACATAAACAACCAGAGACATAAATATGACATTTGTAGCTGTGAACAAAAGAATCATGTGGTTGAAATGAAATTCCAGCGAGCAACAATCAATAAAAAGCTTTGAGGGAAAGTAAGAGAAAACATGATATACACTAATCTGGATTCACACATCTCCAGTGCTCAAGGATATAGTGAATTCAGGATTTGGGCAATGATGCTTCACTAACATGCAGAATTATGCATGCACATAAGCACAAGGATTGATGCACATGCAAACTAGTGCTCAGATGGACCCACATGGGAATAGGAGTGCACGCATGTATAAAACGAAAGCATGTGAGTGATAAATATACAGGTTCCCGGCAAAAACTTTTTATTTTTATTTTTATTTTATTTTGTTTGTGTTTATTAACTTCAGACACAAATCCAAACAAGCCCAAAAAAAAAAAGAGTTAAAATGCTCAAATACATTTGTAAGTGCAAGTTTCTTTCTTTCTTTATTTTATTTATTTATTTATTTTTTTTTTTGGGGGAATTTTTTAGCAATCAACCCAGACATGGGGAAAGTAAACCACGAATAAAGCTTCACACATTTTAAATTGTTCAAATAATCACATGTACCTCTCCTCCCAAAAGCTAAACCAAAGGCAACATCTTTTATGGATGGGAATTAATGGGCATAGGAATATTCTAGCTGCTGGTGAAACTAAAAAAGTATGAAGAAGTTTTCTTCATAAGAGAACACAAACAAGATAGAATAACCATGACTGAGCTCAAAAGGTGGAGCCTAAATCAATATTAAACAACTATTCAAATATTAAGATGCTGATATCTTATTTTAGGTACTGCTTTTCATGGAAGCAAAGAACAAACTCAATGGGAAAGATTTAAATCAGAAATTTTGCATTAATCGTCCTATCCTAGAGTACTGTACTACTGTCTCATTATCTATAGATGAGAGAGCCCCTGGCTATAATTTAAAGGAGCAGTAGTATAGCACAACAGAATAGTGCATCAAACCCATCATCTCGTGCATGTGTTTATGTTTCGTTGTTTTTTTTATTTTTATTAAGATCCTAGAATCTGTTCTACTCTCAAACCTAATAAATTTCTAGCTCTAGTAGTAACAGAGAAAATTTTATACCTTAACTACATTAATGCATATGCACATGTCATTCCATTAAAAATAATAGAGAAAAAATACCTGTGGGATCACTATTGCTAGATTCAGGACGCCCATTGACAGTCCTGCAAAAGGTTAATGTCAATTTAACCAGTTCTGCAACAAAGAACTCTTGAATAAAAATTTTGCACCCACAGGTTGGGAAATGCGCACCTTGTCCAAGACCCAAAGCCTCAATACGTGCAGATACCAAGGCATATGGAACACTGTATGTGATCTGCAACAAATTATTATAATTACGTAAGTTAAATGCATAAGCTGAACTCACGGCACGAGTAATGGTATTATTCACTATCAAGCCCAAGAGGTCATCCTGTTAAATTAAGGTGCTCCAAAATTTGACATGCATTCAAAGGATAATAATTAAACATGAAGAGATCGCAAACTTGGGATCAGCTTGGCGGAATCATAAAAACAACTATAACCTAAAATTTTTTGAAGCAAAAATTCTCAGTTGCTATTGCTTTCAATAAAATGCAACTTCTTCATACAAGTTAGTTATATAGCAGTCCAATCCATAGGAACGCTGAAATTTGGAGTAAATCAATAGAACAAAGTCACCACTTTACAGCGGGAAAAGGGAAAGGATTCTCCGTATGGGTAGACTTCACCCCCACCCTTTAACAAAATGATGTTGACCAAAATTTTAATTCTAGCTAGACCAAAAACAATCTAAATGGAAGCCCTCAAATTAGATGAAACTGGTTTACAGCAGACGGAAGACAGATTTTACAGAGTAATACTTACAGTGTGAAAGAAATAAAGCCTAAACTTATCAAAAGAATCCTACTCCATCCAGTGGAAGAATTAAGAAGAAACATACCGATAACGGAAACCCAAGAACTGCAAAAATCAATAGTGCAGCAATTACAATTCCATTCCGAGGTAAACCATCACCTCCCAAGCCAACATTTTTGGCAACAAATGTAACAAGAAGCATAGCAAGAAAGCAAAAGGCCATGACAATGTTTGAGATGCCCCATATGAAACCAGCGCCCCACTTCCTACAAAGCTTCTCCATGAGAACTGATGTTATTCCAAGAACAACCGAATTCAACATCAGACCAAGACAACCCATTCTAACTCCAGTATTGTAGTTCTTCCCGTCATTTGGCTCACCACCGTAGATCTCTCTTCCCATCCAATCAGTATCAAAAAGAAAAAAGGGAAACCATCCAATCCAGGTAAGAGCAGTAACAGAAAGGATTAACCATATAGGCCCAGAAAAATATCTGAAAGTACCAAATAGTTCCCAAAGAAAAGCTTCTTGTGCAGGAGTTGATTGTCCAGGCCCTCCTTCTGCAAAGGGTATGGATCTGTCATTTAAACGTAGAGGCACTTCCTGAGCTGCAGATACACTTATTAACGTAGTAACCGCAATGCACAATATGTCGAGAAAGAACGCTGACTTCAGATTTGCACAATCAACATCACATGCGGAGGTATGGGTAAATGGCAAAATTTTAAACCAGCCACTGTACGATCCAGTAGCAAAGCCAAGAATATTACCAACAGCCATGAACAGAGAGAAATAAGCATTTGCAACACGCGTTCTCCGATGATCGTTCCCTAGAATGACAGGAATAACACATTATATTCTCAGAGGCATAACATTACAAAAGCTCGGACTGAATTCAAAGGATTGCATAATTTACCTTATGCTTGACAAAATGATGAAAATAAGAGTACACATACATAAAATGTAATATCACAGAAAACACAAATGAATAACATATTTTAACTTCTTAGTCATTGGCATTAGTCATAAGCATCTTATTACCCACCTCCTTAAATAATTAGTTTGGGCATATTTACAATTTTAACAGAATCCATGGTAACTTAGATATTAATAAGTCCATGCCTATTTTGCACTCCTGAAAAGAATTAACCGACTGAATGTCCCAACTATATAAATTCACACATCATTGTATGAGCTATCAAATCTTTGGTCTTATTTGATAGTGAGGGAAAACGGAGGTATTGGGGTGGGAAGATAACCGGCCAGATTTTAAAACTTACAGTTTTTTTGTGGGAGAGCTTGGAGGAAGGAGTGGATTGGGTGAGGGATTCAAAATCCTCCACAGGATTTCAATTTCAATCCTTCCAAAGTTGGAAAGATTGAAAGAGTGAATCCATACTAAGCACAATAAGAGAAAGGTCCTCTCACGCCTCTCCATTTTCTTCACCTCGGTTACATATTTTTCCTTCCCTCTTAATCTTTCTCTTCTTAGCAAACACAACCTTTCAAAAAGGTTAAGAGATAAGACCTAACCAAAACCCATCAAAAAGATCGAACAAATGAAAATCAAAAAAATTTCTACTCGACAACGTTCAACGAAGCTGTGTCCTCGAATGTAAACATCTATAGACTTTTCCTCATTGCCATGTTAAACATTGTTGAAAGTATATTTAACCAAAGATACAACGAATCTTGAAAAAGACAATCATATAATCAAGCCGCTAACTGATTTTTGGAACTCAAAACCTGGTGATAACTCAATCCACCACCTATAGAACAAAAACTAACAATATCAGACACTTCCGCCATTATTGTATTATCATATCTCCGAAAGTAAAGAAATCTTAATTAAGAATAATTAGAAGAACAAAAGAACAAAATCCACAATTACTTATCGACAAATCTATCGGAATAATGGTCTTAAACAATAGCAAATCATATCTCGGTGTTTACTGCTTAAGATCATCAAAGATGTGAACCGTTTTCATTAGATCGCAATAAAGAAGCAGAATTATATTACTAATTCGATCGAGAACCCGATACATAAAGAATCGTAAAGATAAAGTAAATTGGAAGAGGCTTACCAGTAAGATCGGCAAGCAAAGCTCTACAAGGACCTTGAGTCATGTTATTAGCGACGTCAAGAATCCAAAACCCGATCACGAACGCCACGACAGCCCTCGGCCGAACCTGACCGCGGTCGCCGAGAAACCAGCCGATGTCCGCCGAGTGGCCAATGATCAGTACGGCGATGATGATCGAGGCCGCTCCGCCGACGATGAACGGGCGGCGGCGACCGAATCGACTGGTGCTTCGGTCGCTCATGAGGCCGACGAGAGGCTGCACCAGGAGGCCGGAGAGCGGGCCGCACAGCCATATCACGCTCGCCCAGGCGTGAGGAATCCCCAGCTCCTGCACGTAAGGTGTCAGGAGAGAGAGCTGCAGAGCCCAGCCGAACTGGATTCCGCAGGCTACGGACGCTACTCGAAGAAGCTTCCGTAGCGGAACCCTCGCCGGAGGTACGGCTCTGGCTCGCCGGCGGTCCGGTTCGGGGATAGCCATTTCCGACCAGCTTAATCAGATTCTCAGAAGAAGTGTATCTCCTTCTCTCTCTCTCTCTCTCTCTCTAGTTTTCCTCAACGTACTGACGCGAATTTTCGGGGAAAATTTGCAGGAGAAGCGGGAAACAGGTGGCGGTTTTCGTTGAGCGCGAAGTCGTCAGGTGGTGGAACGAGCCGTGTGTCTCGTAACGGCGGAAGCTAGAAGTGCGTGAGTGAAATGTCACGTGGACGAAACTACCCTTTTCTTTTTGATATATTTACGATCCAGAGCCAGCGTGTAAAGTAAGCTTGTGTGTAGTGTGGTATTTGACTTGGCTTGCGAAATTAGGATTGGATGCGGGGGCAAATAATTTCGTGTAATTTGTTTTCTGATTTTCGCTCCAACTGCCAAAGTCTTCAAAATTCGGAAAAATAATTTCTCGGACAAATATAAAAAGACCACCTCCCATGTTTTCTCAAAAAAATACATATATATATATATACTCCAACAAAAAAATATTGAACTTATATATTTAATAACAAAGATAATATTTTAATTAATTGAATATTAATTTTAAATTTTTTTTAAAGTTGGGTGGGGGATTTAAACATTTTTTTATGTAATCCTGTATAAAAATATCACTAAATTATACTTATAGTTACATTTTTATTAAAATAAAATTTTTATAACCTTATGATATACGATACAAAAAACTTGACAAAAACCGGTTCTATCAATAAATTTTGATAAAGCATACAGAAAACAATGTAAAACGAGACTCGATACTAGAAAAATTCCTCGATGCATTAATTCGAGCATGCATAAGGCTTTTTTTGAAATCACTACAATCGATGGAAGCTTTCAATTCATTGAGAGCCTATAACATATAGCTCTAAGGTCACCAACATATCCACATAGATTCATAGTTAGCAGAATTTTTAATCTGTCAAGACCTAAATCTGGTAAATTAGAAACAAGCTTAAACGGTGGAAGAATCACCTCTTTTATTACAAAGAAAATACTAAAATTACATGACAGAATAATCGATGCCTTTATTAAACTAAAAGATTAACAACTAAAGCTAAAAGCGGGATCACCTTTAAAGAAAATGTAGCTAACAAAAGGACTATTCAAGTAGGAAGAATGCTTCAGGGATAAGTGGCGAAGACTGCAAAATGCCTTCAAACAGTAGAATGTGAAAAACACACATCGTTGCCATCAACACCCCGAGCCAACACCGTCACCTCCATTAAAAACTCCCCACCATTCGAAATAAAACCCCAAAAGAGGATAACCACTAAACAAGAAATACGCCAAAAAACATAGCAAGTCATATAGATTCTATCTTCTAAATGAAATCAGATCCACCCCAATGAAGTCACCTTGCCAAACACAACCACCGCCATCAAAAAGTCGATATTGGTTTGAGCCTCGTAACCAATTTTTATAGTCAAAAGTCTAAACAATGTGTTTCAAGATAGTCTCAGAACTCCGGTCAATTCACACTTTCTTTCTCTTTCTCGTTTCTTGTTAGGGTTGGTTGCCCAATCTTCGAATCTTTATTTTTCTCTATAGCCACAATCTCAAATAAATCTGGTTTGTTTTTCAGGGATTAAGAAAAATATATATATATTTGTAATAAATTTAAGCGTTGAAATATCTTTGAAAAATAATTTTTTAATAATTAAGACATGCCTTGTTGTGATTAATTATAGATAAATGGTCAACACATTAGTTATAAATATCAAATACTAGATATAGCATTCTTTGTATTTATATTAAACTCAACATTAAGTATAGCATATATCAAACGGGAGAATGAGGTGATAAAGCCAAAACTCAACTTCAATAGTAAATGGTATATATTTTTTTTAATGATGACTTATCACAGTATAAAATTCTAAATATATCTCTTGTGTGTAAATTTTGATAAATTTATTTGATAAATTATTTTTTTAGCTTAGTAAATAATTTATTGACCGATTTTGATAATTTTTGACCTAAAATTCCAAAAATATCCCTTATGTGTAAATTTTGATAAATTTATTTAATAAATCACTTTTTAACTTGGTAAAAAATAATTTACAAATTTTGTGAAATTTTGATAAATTTATCTGGTAAATCATTTTTTAACTTTGTAAATTATTTATTCATCGATTTTAATAAATCATTTATTACTTGATAAAAATTTTATTTACCACGTGAATAAAGAACTTCTATTTCATATATCATTAATTTACTTATGTAATTAAGTGTAATTTATTGATTTGCGGGTATAAATTATTGACTTTGTAAATCATAATTTACTAATTAATTGATTTACATGTAAACCATTCATTTATCGTGTAAATCTTAATTTATTAATTTTGTAAAAAAAAAATCCCAAATTGAACAATTCCTAACCCTAGATTCTAAATTGACCTAAATCTATGCATTTTACACCAAAATCATTAATTTACTGATTTTGGTAAATTATTATTTATCGATTTTACAAAATAGTCTAAAAAATAGTATGAACCCTAACTTTAGCCCTCAAAATTGACTCAAACCTCAAATCATCCCAAATTCAATAAAAAAATCCATCACCACACATCACCATTGTCGTCGTCCTTAGAAGCACTGTCATCATTGTTGACATTCTTGAAGATCACCTGCTGCACAGGGGTTTGTTTGATCAGAAGCTCCTGAGTTCTAGAGTTCTCCAGCTCATCGTAACTGCGACTTTCGGCTAGAAAAGACAACTGCAACAACTAAAGCTTTAAAAAACTCTAGTGACTTATAGAATCTCAAAAGCAATTAAATTGCTGGCGATTGTGAATGGAGTCGCAATCTAGCTGGAATCACGACTTTTTACTAAGGATCTCCTTTTTCTATTCACCAGAATTCAATCTAAACTCCGATTTCTTCACTTTTCCAGTGAAATCTGGCTAGATTCATGTGGATATGGTCAAAAGCTGCCATGATCTCATTGTCGAACTACATTAACACAATGAGATCTTCGTTCAACTTGCAAAGCAAAAAAAAAAAACTACAATACAAGATTGTGATGGATTCGAAGCCTTCAACAATCACTAGCGATTGAGCTCAAATCTAGCCATTGGACTTTAGCATAAGCTCAAATTTCTTAAAGATCTAAATTGTGATCTTGTGATTTTTTTACAAGAATGATTTGAAGGTCTGATTATCATGATCTCATGATTTTATGACAACTAATCTATCAAAGATCACGACAGAGAATGATGGAAGTATTGATTGTTATCGGAGATGATGACCAGAATGATGTAAAAAGGTGGTAGATGAGAGAGTAAGACTCGAAAAAGAGAGAAAGAGAGGAAAGAGAAGAAATAGAGATAAATGAGTAGGTTTAAGGGGAATATGAAATATATAGGACAAAAACCTGTTATATTGATTCAAATCTTCTACAAAAGGAAGTTGTAACACTTAACTTGCAATTATATATCAATACATTTAAAGAGAGAGAGAGATGTATAGGAGAAGGCAGGGGCAGGTGGGTCAGTGCATCGCTGGTTCTCTGGCCTCTAACCTTCATTCGGGTCTTCATTTCCACCCAATCTTCACTGGGTTGGGAGTTATGCTACTAGTTGAGGGGTGCTTTCCTCGGATAGGAGCCATAGTGGGTGGGTTCATAGGTTACCGTTATTTTGGCTTGCGGCCGTCCTTCAGGGTTAGGAGTGGTTCGGATCTCGACTAGGCTTTAGTTGGGAAGGCTAGTTGGGAGTGGATGGTTAGATTCTATGGGTGTTTCAGGGAAGGTATGTGCTATTATCGTTTGTCGGAATTTGTATTTAGGTAGGGTTTATGATGTTAATAGGTGGAGGGATACGGTGGCTGGTCTCTTGCCTTGTCTTAGATCTTTTCCAGTGTAGTGGTGGCTAGAGTTATGTAGCCACGGTCTCTCGGTGGCTGGTGTAGAGGGTTCTCGGCTCAGTGTGCTATGGAGAAGGCTACTCTATGGCTGTTGGTTGTGGTTTTTTCTCTGTGTCTTATGTTGCTTGTAATAAGGGTGGAGGTTTCCCCTACTACCCTTTGCATTTTAGCTTTTATATTCATGTTCTGGGTCTTTTGTGTGGTGGTCCCTTCCTGGTGGAATGATGGGGTTTTGTTCTAGCAAGATCAGATATTTAAGGGTTTGCCTTAGGCTGTCATGTGCCCTTAGTATTGCTTTTTGGTGCAGGCTACAGCCTGAATAAAAGATGGTTTCCCCATTACTCTTGGTTGGTTGGGTGGTGTCTTGAGTCGGGGAATTGCCAAGGTGTGGTTCATATATGTTGTCAACGTGTGGACCACTATTAATAGGAGTTTAGCTCCAAGTTGGGTTAACAGATTGTCTAATTCCATTGCTTAGACCATGCATTTCTAGGTGGGTCTTTTAAATCTGCTTGTGAATCATGTTTCTGGTTTTTGGATTATTGGTTGTACTTTGGCTTTTTTCAATTCTTTTGAATAAAGTTTTCTTGTCTTCGATTGGAGGGTTTATTAACCAAAAAAAAAACAAAACAAAACTTCTACAAAAGGACTACTCCCAAAAAAATTAATCAAATTCTGCAATAAGAGGTTTGATAAGAGAAATACTTTTTTTTTTTTTCAATTTCTAAAACATTCTACAAAAAATCTACAAACTTAAAATAAATAATAATAGTAGTAGTAGTGGTAGCAGTGGTGGTGGTGGTAACTATAATAAGTTTGATGAAATTGCAGGTCATTTTGTTTCCGTTTTTCATAAATAAAAAGATGACAAAATATATCCCTCAGAGCATAAATGCTATTTGGCTCTCTTCCGACATAAATATTAGCTGGAGAGAATTGGGACCTAATTAAGCACCAAATTGTGGACCAACATGCAGCACTGTGAGAAGATATTTTTGCTATGCTCCTTACAATAAAAAGACACAAAAATAAATGAAGTAAATGACATAGTTCCCCCAAAAAAAAAAAACATTATTATTTATGAACTTTACAAATGATGACGTTTTGTTCCATCAATAAGAAAACAATAAGGGTAATAATACGTTGCTTTCAAGACGAAAAGAGCGTGGGAGAGAGAAGAACAAGATGGGCATTTGAAATATTTACCAAAAAAAAAAAAAGTATGGACGTACTTTGAAATATACTTAAAGGAAAACGCTTTTTTATATATAGAATTTAAAGGACAACACTTTTATAATAATAATACTAGTTCTCTTTATAATTTTTTTAAGAAGTAGTACTTTCTGTATATCATGAAGTACTAAAATTATGTTTTAGTCAAAGCTGTTTGTCGCATTTGTCTTTCTTAAAATTGCAATTGAAATCCGTAGTTTTATTCCTTTTATTTCTTTCTTTTTTTTTTCTCCTGTAGTTTTCATTTTATTTTCTTGCTAATTAGGATAAACAGATCGGATACAAGAATGGTAGAGTTGAAATTATTAGTGAAATAATTGTTGATATGTGATAAATACAAAAAGAGTTATAGAGCAAGTAACTCTAATATTTCTGTTATATATATATATATTAATAATCATAAGGAATGCTTTTAAAAGCTGTGCATCATCCTTTTACCATTTTGTCCTAGTCAACAATAATAATATACCCCTTGAAAATATATTTGTAGCCAATATACTAAAGATTCGGCTACATTGAATGATCTAAGGTGTTACGTTAGAGATATTTGGCTCCATATGGAATCACTTCTGACCACAACAGAGCCAATATGGATTTGCACTTATATGATGCCATAGATTAAAAAAAAAAAAAAAGGAATAAGAAGAATTATTTAATAATGTGATATAAAATATCTTATTGGTGTTGTATTAGCCACCACAAAAATTCTATAAAAAAAAAATAACAATAATTGCACGTTTAAATTAAAAGGCTTTGCCCAAAAACTACTAGGCATGATTAAAGATAAAAATTAAACTTAGTGTGGGCATGATTAAAGATAAAAATTACAAAATAATAGCATGAAAACCAAGTAAAATTTTCAACATCTTTTCCTGATAAAATTTAATTGTATAAGCAAAATATTATAATTGTTCTTGATGAATTCTCTTTCTTTCTTTCTTTCTTTCTTTCCTTCCTTTTATTTATACCTTGCATAATAATTTTATTGTTAATAGTATTAAAAATGTCTTTCTTAATATAGATAACTAAATTATCATTCATCTATTAGTACTTAATCAAAAATTAAAATTTTAATCTATCTATAAAAACCTATTATATTGTGCATATTCTTTAAAGATTAATTGAGAAGTAAAAATCTAAATAGCTATTAGTGGGGACATAAGTAGATTTTAAAACACCTTAAAATTTTTACACTATAAAAGTATATATATATATTTTTTTTCACTTTTTCTCAAGGGGGCACATGCCCTAACTATGCCCTCTTTCACTCCGTGCCAGCGTATATCGATATTATTGTATTCTCTTACTGATTTTTTTATTTTTTTTATTTATGAATCTAAAAATATAAAAATTTAAATCTACACGTGATAATAAAATCATATATAAAATTCACGTTCAGTTATATTTGTAATCAATCTTTCTTATATTTATTAAATGCATCAATTAACGTAATATGTATGAAACTAAGTTTCTAATCTTAGATTTTATTGATGTTTAGCCTCTAACTCAACATTTTTATATTATTTTTTACTTTTTATAAAAAATTAATAAAAATTATAAATGATTTTTAAAAAATTAACTAACATTAATCTAAAAATTTTGCTGCTAACGGATAATTCATGCAGACGCTTGTATTTGATGGCATGAATGTGTTCTTATTATCATGTGAAACTTTTATGTCTATTGCGTGCGGGATGGTTGGAGGTGACAGATGTTGGTTGGAGATTGGAAATTTGGGTGGGCAAGCGGTCGGCCTACTTTTGTGTGTGATGGGACAATCCCTGAGCCGCATTCACACCGCCCTTGGTCCATTTGAATTATTATATATTTTTTTAACTCGAATTTTGATTTATAATATATTTTTTTCCTTTTTTTAGCTTTTAAAATTTCTACGATAAATTTATTTTTCTAACTATATTTACAAAACGATAATTTTCATTATTAACGCATAAATAAATAATCTCTTCAAAGGATTTTTTATTTCTTTATTATTTATTCTTACACGAGGATTTAATGGTAAATAAGATATCCAACTCAGAGAGTGTGATGCGAAAGTAGACGTGGACCTCCACTGAAGTTTCATAGCAATACCAGAATTAAAATATTTTGTAAGACAAAGCTTCCTTTCTTTCATTATTATAATTATAGGTACAATTTTATTTTATTTTTATGAAGGTTTTAAGCCTCCTATCTGTTTTGCCATTTTATTTATGAAAAATAAGATAAATATTTATTTTTGAAAAGTAGAATTTTAAATTTTTTTGTATATGAATATAAAAAAACTTTATATTTTTAAATATTAAAAAAGATTTTTTTAAAAGGAAATTTTTTGATCCATCTAAATATTTTTTATTTTTGAATAAAATTTTTTCTATTTTAACAGTAATATGTTTTTATTTTTTAAAAATAAATACTTATTCTAATACTATGTTTGTTTAAAAATTCTATTTTTAAAAAATAAAAAAAATTTTATTTAAAAAAACAGACTTTCTTAAATTTTTGTATTTAAACATCTAAAATTTTTTATTTTTAAAAATAAAAAAAATCTTTGAATAAAAAAATTATCTATCAAAACAATTTTTTACTTTTAAAAAAAATCTAAATAATTTTTTATTTTTCATATTTAAAAATTTATTATTTTTTAAAAATAAACTTCCCACCGAAACTGAAATTATGCTAGCTATAGTATCACGTCTGGTCGTCGTTTCTAATGAAACCCATAATTGTCAGATGACGACGTGCGTTTGACGTTAGTCTGAACATGTATATATATAATAGAATATAATAATTTAAGAAAAGACAAAAAACATGGGAGTTTTGTTCATTCCGAATGATCAGAAGGAGGCATATTCGACCAAACAGTGGACCTAAGCAGCCAGCGGAAGTACTTGGTACGAGGAAGAAATTGTACATTGCTTCACACCACAATAAATGATCCAAACACTTCTTTGTAAGACCTTGTGACAGTGTCTGAGTAAAGGACTGGAGACCACACGTTGACGACGACTCAAGCAACTATACAAGATTTTAATGAGACAAAACAACATTTTTTTTAAATCATAAAATTGAAATAATCTATTTGATTATAATATAAATATTAATCATCACTTATTTCTCTTTGGATAAAAATTTTATATTTTAACTATATTCAAATATAATATAATTTTATATTAAACGTACAGTTTTATATTTAATATAATTTTTTTCAATAGTATTATAAAAATAATTACTATTTATTTATTTTTTAAAATAATTATATCAATTTTTTTATTTCTACTTTTATCAATCACATTAACTTTTTAATTTTAAAATATAATTCAAATATTTTTCATCTAAACACACATTTTATTCAAATATAAAATAAATATTTTTCAATCAAATACAGCACTTAAAAAACAAATTATATTCAAAGATAATGCATTTATCAAACGACCCATTAATATCCTTCTATTCTACGAGAAACACAGTAGTAATAATCAACCAGTTCCATTTATAAACTTGAGTAAAACATTGAAGAAGAAATATTAGTATATGTTAAACTCCACAAACAAACGTATAGTCAAAGAAGTACGTTTAATAGATCGTTTACCATTGATAGAAATAGGATGTCAAGAATAGCTCCAAGTCCATATAAAAAATCTTCAAGAAACAAATCCAGCAAATGAAAAATAAAACCAAACACTTGATAAAAAAAGAAAAAGTCAAGCTAAAAATAATAATACATTATATAAAAAAAAAATCTTCCATTGAATTGACGACCATCCATTTATGAAATAACATAAAAAGGTCAGACACTAAATGAGGACCAATAGTGATGGAGCTAATAATTTAAACGAAAGTGTAATATGGTTTTAGTAGGGATTACGTGTATGTTAATACAATAAGTCTATAGTTGGTAGATTGTATCATAATGTATTATATAAATAAATCTATATGTGGTAGATTGTATCATAATGTATTATATAAAGTAAAATATATTGTATTGGGCTGTACTGAATTGCAATATTTATAAGATATTTGGTAGTATAGTATATTAAAAAAACGGATAACTTAATATAGTGTTTGGTATATTAGTAAACTATGTTGTATTGTATAATATATTTATTTATTTATTTTCAAATGACAATTTATTTAACTTTTGTTATGAGTCAAGTTTCAAGACACAGGTCGAGAGATCAGGCTTGGGGCAGGGATCATGGTTGAGGTTTGGTTTTGGGATTAGGTTCAGGGTTGGGTTTTGGGATAAGGGGTTAAGGTTGGGTTTTAAGATAAGATTTAGGGTTTCAAAATGAGGTATGAGGTTAGGTTTCGGGATAAGGGTTAGGATCAAATTTGGGTTTTGAGAAGGCATTTAGGTACAAGGTCGAGGTTGAGTTCAAGACAAGATCTTGGGCCAAAGTCAAGTTTCAAACCAAGGTTTAAGGTCAGGTTTCAGAACAGATGTTAGGAAAGGGGGTTTTAAGATGAGCACTAAGGCTGAGGGCCAAACCCGTCCCTAACACAGGTCCATAAGCCTAACCTTGAACTTAATCCCATCTTAAAACTCAATCTAACCTTGACCCTAGTCTTGAAACCTAACCCTGACCCCAACCCAGGCCTCGGATCCCATCTCAAAACCTAGCCCTAACCCCCTATTTCCAAACTAGACCTAGACCCCGTCCTGAAACCCTAACCTGACCCCCGTCCAAAAACTCAACCCTAAACCCATTATGAAACCCGATCTTGACCCCACCCTAAAACCCAATCCTAATCATATTCCAAAATTGAATACCACCCCTCATCTCGAAACCCGACCCCTATTCTCATCCTAAAAACAATCCCAACCATATCTTGAAATTTGACCTAAACCCGGTCCTTGTCCCGAAACCTGACCCCGACCCCCGTACCAAAACCTAACCCCAGACATTATCTCAAAACCTAACACAACTTATACTAAAACTTGAACCTGGCTCTATTTCCATTTCATTTGCAATTTCTTTAGCTGAACATGGCAAATGCAAACCCGTTTTCTTTATAATTTTCAAAAGAAGAACTAAGACCTTTCAATTGATCAACGACCACATCAATTTGCATATTTTGATTTTGTAGAGTATTACAAACAGCAAATAATATATCATACCAAATAATCATACTTAACAAAAATTCAAAATTTTCTAATTCATATATTGCCAAACATTTAGCTTCACTTTTTATTTTAGGATCATCATTAATTTCTGCTGATTCAAGCAATTCATCTCTTATTTTTGGAGCTTGAAATCTAATTGCCTTAATACTTTCTATACAACTTTCCCATCGTGTTTATCAAACATGCTTAACAAAAATATCTAATTCATATGTTGCCAGACATTTAGCTTCACTTTTTATTTGAGAATTATCATTAATTTATGCTTATTCAAGCAATGCATCTCTTATTTTTGGAGCTTGAAATCTAATTGCCTTGACACTTTCTATACGATCTTCCAAACATGTTTGTGATAATGATTTTATCATTAAATTTAATATCTTATTTTGTAACACTTTCCATCTTTTTGTTGAAGAAGAGAACAACATATATATGCATTGTAGTACTCCAAAAAATGAAATAGCTCTAGGACAAGACGTGACTATATCACATAACACTAGATTAAGACTATGACAACCGCAAGGTGTATAAAATGCTCTAAAATTTATCTCCATTAGTCGTTTTTGACACCATGGTTCTTTTCTTTCATTTTAGATCTATTGTCATATCCTTTTCCTCTAATATCATTAATATCAAGTTCAACATTTTTAATTGCATCTAGAAGTCCATTAAAAAAGTCCTTTTCCTGAGGAATCACTACTGTTAAAAATTCTAAAAAATATTCTTTTATTTTTATTAGACTTATTGAAATATCTGCACATTTTAAGATTAGAGTCGTTTGTACTCGATGGCTTACATCTAGAGTACAATCAGGTATAACTAAACAACACTTTGCTTTTTAACTTTTTTGATAATCCAACCTTTAATTTCTTGTGCTAACATTTGTATTAACTCATTTTGTATTTTATGTCCTAAGTAATGATTATGTCCTAACTTTGTTTATAAATAATTAATAAGGGTTTAAAATTATAAGATTTCAAGTTTAAAAATAATTTCTCAAAAAATTACGTTTTCACCGCCTCAACTTTTATAGAATTTTATCGTTGATCTCTAAACTTCTGAAAATTTCATTTTGACTCGTTTGTACCTGCCGACCTTCCTTTGGTTCATTTGCCTTAAAATGCAATAGAGTTCGTTTCTAAAAATGTTTGCAGCCGCCCTTCAACCACTCTGCGGCAGCCCACCTTTTCTTGAACTCTTATATCTCGTTTTATTTTCTTTCTAAATCCTTTCTGCAACTACTTTACTACAAAGTAGCTTTCCTTATAAAATGACGCTAAGCCTTTCTTTTTGCTTTTCTCCTAAACACTCTCACAAACCCCTTCGTTCTCTTTTTTACCCAATCTCTAACTCTCTCACCCGACCTCTATTCTGTTCATTACAACTGATAAAAAAAAAATGAAAAGCCACCACCTTTGCCGCCATGTTTCCTAGAGCCTTCGTGCAGCTTAGTTGTCGTCTTCCATCGCCCATGATCTCGCCGGCCCAACCCCAGCTTGCGGTCGTCTTTTCCAGCTTGCGCCACCGTCCTCTTCGCCTGGAGCCGTCGTAGTTCACCCGAAAGAAAAAAAAAAAAGATAAATATGTGTAAATATATATGCACATAAAAAAATAAATATAATAAATAAATATATATTGTACAGTATATGTATATATGTATATATGTATATATAGTAAATATGTATACGTGTCTAGGAATTAGTATTTTGGAACTAATTTGACTCATGAAATTGAAATTGATATTAAATTTGTTTTGGAAACTGGAATTGCATGTTGCAGGTTTGGACCTTTTTTTTTTTGATATTTGGATACTCAATATTTTAGGATAGATCATGTCTATATTTCATTATTTGTGAAGAATTTTATGAAATTTAAAATTAATAATTATTTTTAAAATTTAAAATAAACAACACACTAAATAATTGAATATACTATAATTTAAATTGTGAAGTTTTTGAAAGATAATTAAATTATTTATAATTATATTTTAGGTACTTTTTAATTAGAAATTGATGAAGAGTATTGACTTGAAAATTTATATTAAAAATTTTCACTAGATTTATTTATCAAAAGAGATAAATATTTGCTATTCTCATTTTATTAAATAACTGTCACCTTTTACGTGCATTTATTGTGAAAATCATTTTGAAATAAAATCTTAGCATGCGTTTGGTTAACACATTTTTTTGACATTACATATAAATGCAATGTAATTTTTCTCTAAATACAAAAGTATTTAATTCAAATACCAATCATATTACATTTTAAATCAAACATAATCACTATTTATTATTTTAATTTTTTATTATTTTTATTAATTACATCATATATTCTCTCTCTCTCCTTTTTTTCTTTCTACTTTTACCCATCACATCACATATTCATTATTAAAATATAATTCAAATACTTTTTACTCAAACACACATTGCATTTAAATGCAATGCTAATACTTTTTCGTCAAATATAAATTATATTCAATATAATATATTTAAACATAATAAAAATGTAATACATTCACCAAACGAGACCTTACTATATCTATATATATATATATATATAAAAGAGCAGATCACGGTGTTACTATTAACTTTTGGTAGTCCAAAACGCACATTTTGAGGCTCTTCCTTACCCTTTTTTATTTTATTATATTTTTTATGTTGTTGTTACTTTATGCTTGGCCTCTCACGTGTATTGCTGCAAGTATTTGGAGATTTGAGCATAAAAGAAGAACACAACTTTAAACATATTACGAAATTGCCATCTTAAATTTAACTTTTTTTTTTGGTTAAATTTTTTTTTTTCAAATTCAACTAATAAGGTTTTTAGCATATCATTTAAGATGAAACCAGATTTACTTTTTTAGTTTTTTTTTTTCCTTTTAATTTGAGAATGAATGTTTATTATCTTAGAATTAAATATAAAATTATTATTAGATTATATTTATAAGTATTTTTTTTATTATAAACACTAATTTATTTTGATTTCTCAATTTAAAGTGAATTTTTCTAATTTTAAAATGGTGTATAAACAAAAGCAAAAGTTGAAAAAAAAATTGTAATAAAAAAGAAGCCCTTTTTTTTTCCTTTATTAAAGAGTAAGAAGATAAATTTTATTATTTTTATCTCATTATTGTCTTTTACGTTTTGTTTAGATTTTTTTATTTTCTCTAAAAGCTGTTTTTTTATTAAAAAAAACTTCTTTAGTATTCATTTTTCATTTCATTTTATTTTACTTTACTTTACTTTACTTTACTTTTATTTGATTGTCTAACCCCTTTTTTTTCCTCTTCATTAATAGCTATCATTTTAAAACTTCTAATCTTAATTTTTCAACTCTAATCTCCTTAATTATAAGAAGAAGAGAGGTGAGTGGGACTGTGGAAGAAATTAGTCTAAGAATTATGTGACCCATATCCGATGGTGCTCCAAACTTGGACTTTTTTCTTGGTTTTTTGGATCAAGCACATTGAGAGAATGTCTCATCAGAGGCATGAACCAAACCCATACAAATCTTTGATTTTGATTTTTTATAACCCTAATTACCCACTAATCTTTTGACCATGAATTTTTTTTGTTAATTTTTTAATTTTGGTTTAAACAATTATAATTTAGCTTCTTATTGTCATTTGTATAGTTTTTCTATAAATGAGAGTCTCTTTGAGGTTTTTTTTTTTACTGTCAACTTTGGACCAGAGTTTAAGTTGATTTTTTCATTTGGACTCGTCATTGGTGAAATTGTTCGTTTTCAATTTTTTACTTCCCTATTCCTATTTCTATTGTAAGATCCATGAGGTCAAAAATTTTTAGAAATTTTGGAATCTTGGATTTTAAAAAAAGAAAATATCTGAGAAAAAATTTTTTTTTTCTAATCCATTTGGCAAGAATTAGAGGCTAGAAATCAATGAATTGACTTGATTTACTATGAACTATTTGCTTTTTTGTCAAGACAGGTGTTACATGCTCAAGTTTTTGTATGACCATACTTTTCCTCATTTGTACTTTAGAATTAATATATTTGAGTTTTTTTTTAATAAACTAATATGTTTGATTGTTGTACTGTAAAATTTTATATTATAAGTTATTTGTTTATTGGTTTACACTATCAAAAGAAAACGTATTTGATGACAGTTAAAACTTCAACTTTTGAGTTCCCCTCTCAGCTGCATATGTTACATATATAGAAGGGTAGATATATAATTACTATTTATTTTTTTGTCATCTAAAACACAACTTCTACGTGTGTTTACACAACTTCTAAGTGTGTTTTAGTCATCTCCTCTACCCCTTCTCTTTCTATATATGTATATTATGATTATCATCAAAATTTAACTTTTTAACTTAGTTTATTAAAGCATTTCTATGTATTATACGTTATTAAAATTTAGATTACAACTCAACACGTGCAACTCATGTTTTTACACTAGTGGTTTATAAAAGTGTGTTAAATGAAGAATATATAGAGTTATTTATACAAATGCTTTTCGATAAAAAAAAAATATATGTAGATACATCATTTTGAAAACTCAAGTGAGATGATTTAAGACTTGATTTGTATTTGTCCAAGTGATTTAAATGAGATTGCAATACTATCTGGTAAGACGCCGACAATTGATATTTTTGCCATGTATGCTGTGTTTAGATACTAGGAGAGTGTCTTGTTATTGATTGGTCTACTGAGGTGGCATTTACACCGGTGTCCACAAAGGTGGCTTTATACTAATGTCCACTAAGGTAGTGTAAACATTGGCTTGTATAACTATGAGTTATATTTTTTTAACTTTAGTTATTTACGTTATTGCTTTAATTCATTTGTGATATATTCCTGTCAAACTTACAGTCTCCCTATTCAAAATTAATTTAATGTTATTTATTTTAAATGAGTCCTAGTATCCTACTAAGTTAATAGCTCACATTTTAGTATTCTCCTCCCCCCCCTCAAGAGGTGCCAAAAATTGTACTGAGTAGACATCTGGCTTCAAGACCATTGTGGCCCAGTGGTGGCTTGTTTGTATTTGTATTTTAACTCATTATTTATCTTCAGGCATGCACAACTAAACTATCCCTCTAGATTGGGTTCAATGTCTGTCTTGTATTTTATCTTCCTGTGAATTTTTTTCTGAAGTTGGGTTCAATGATGAACCCTAATGGTATTAGACATTGTTTTCATCCCAAATGTTTTTTTCAACAAAATCTTAGTATTTCAAAATTTCCTACCATTTGATTTAGAAAGCTACTTGGCCGTATTTATAAATTTAAAATTGGTAGACATATGACCAATTTAAATGGATTAAAAAGTTTGACATGTTTTATGAAAAATGATCAAAATGATATTTTTGAAAATTGTGTGTTGAATTTTGAAATACTATAACTTTTATTTATTATTAATTTTATATTTATTTTAATTAAACCCCTCCATGTCATCGTATCCTTTTTCAGGTTGTCACATTTATGTTAACAAGTCTCTCAATTTAGTATCAATATTTTCCCATCTTTTGCGGATCACAAATGTTAGGAGAAAAGTATTTGTTTCATTATTTATATCATTAGTTCCTTCATGGTATTTATTGTCTTCTAACATTATGTTAGGAGATTTTCTAATGGAGGGGTTTAATTTTTATATCATTTTGGTCTTCTAACAAAATGGTATTTATGTTAGGAGATTTTTCACTAGAGATTCTAACATTACATTTTTGGTCATCAATAAATTCATTAATTGTTGATTCAATGACAACTTCATAATCTTTTTTTTGGCTTGTATTTGGTTGTCAAACTTCTAAATTTTTCATCGAACTTACATCTTTCTTGTTACTTATTCGAAACTTGTAAAGCGCACCCTTTTGGATTGAATTAGCTTTCTAATTTTCGTTTTTTCTTCAATTTAATATATTCCGTTTCATATTTTCTGTTAAACATTTTATAAAATAAAACTCAAAGATTGTAGGATAAATCCAAATACTGTAAAAAAAATCCAAAAAACAACAATAATTAATAAGCTGAAATAATATTTTGATGAGAAAATAAAAAGGAACAATAGATACTAGGACTGTGAAAATTGATCTTTGGATGCTTTATGTTTCACTTTCCAATCTTTAAGAGTTGTGTTGAAAAACTAGTGGCCGTGGCTTTGCAAGGACTTTTGAAAGAAAGTTAAGCGGTGTTTGGTAAATGTATTGTATTTTATTTGTATTTGAATGAAATTTATTTTTTGAATGTTATATTTGATTAAAAAATATTTGTTTTGTATTTGAATGAAATGTGTGTTTGGATGAAAAATATTTTAGAGTTGAAAAATTGATATAATTGATAAAAGTAAAGATAAATAGTGAAATTAAAAAACTGATGTGATTGTTTTAAAAATATTTTAAATAGTAATTATTTTCATAACACTATTATAAAATTTATGTTTAATATAAAATTATATTATATTAGAATAAAATTAAAATGTAATTTTTACTCCAAACGAGAACTTAAGTTCAAAAAGGAAGAAACGAGGAATTGAAGAAAATCCGGAAATGAAGCTAGTTTACTTGTGATTTTTTTTTTTTAATTTTTAATCCCTTTTCAAAAGTTCAAGAAGAGATTGAAAAGGCCTATAACTGCTGAATTCAGTACAAAAGAAGGGATGTGATGCTTTTTTGGACGTTGATGTCCTTTAAAAATTAAGAACTTATATATATCTCTTTTATGTAAATACTTTTGTACTATTTAGTATATATTTTATTGTTGCATTATTCAGTACAAATTAAAAAAGTAATAAAATAAAAACTACTTCAAACATTGTTGACATAAAGCTGCTGGATACGGCTATACCAGACAAAAAATAATTATAAAGTTGCTATATTATAGAATGCATAGATTAAGAGGTGTTTGATAAAGTAATTGTATTTTGATTATATTTGAATGAAATTTATTTTTTTAATGTTATATTTAGTTAAAAAATATTTATTTTGTATTTAAATAAAATATGTATTTGGATGAAAATTATTTTAGAGTTGAAAAATTGATGTGATTGATAAAAATAAAGATAAATAATAAAATCAAAAAGTTGATGTGATTATTTTAAAAATATTTTAAATAGTAATTATTTTCGTAATACTGTTGTAAAATTTATGTTTAGTGTAAAATTGTATTGTATTTTAATAAAATTAAAATGAAATATTTTTTCAAAACATCTCCTAATTCTATATTGATTAATATTATATTTAAATGAAAGATTTATTTTTAAAAAATAAAAAAATTTTAAATATAAAATATAAAAAGTTATTTAAATTTTTTTTAAAAGTGAAAAGTTGCATTTAAATTTTTTTTAAAAGTGAAAAGTTGCTTGGATGGATAAAAAAAATTTATTTATTTTAGAGATAACTTTTTTTTAAATTTTTAAAAATGAAAAATTTTGAATATTCAGGTAGGTATGAAAATTTAAGAAAACTTATTTTCTTTAAATGAAAAATTTTTTATTTTTCAAAAATGAACTCCCAAACAAACATAACATAAGTATTGGGACTTGATTGGGTGAGGCCTAAGACAGCTGCTTAACCTTAGGCCTACCATCTGGCCCCAGACTGCATTTCGTAATTTGACCCCAACTCCATCTTGAAACACAATCCTTACCCCCATCCTAAAAGTCGACCCTAACCCCTATCTCAAAAGCCAACCTTGATTCTCATCCCAAAACCTGATCTTAGTGTTTGTTTAGATAAGAGATTTATTTTTAGAAAATGAAAAATTTTTAAATTTGAAAAATAAAAAGTTGTTTGGATTTTTTTTCTAAAAGTAAAAATTATTTAGAGAAGTAAAAAAAAAAATTTGTCTAAAGAGAATTCTTTTTTCATTTTCCAAAAATGAAAAATTTTAGATGTTCAAATAAGAAAATTTAGAAATATCCATTTTCCTAAAATGAAAATTTTTCCATTTTTCAAAAACGGATATGCCAAACAAACATACCCTCAGTTTTTTTCTCAAAACTTGACCCCGGCCCTCGTTTCAAAACTTAACCTCAACCTCCATTCTAAAACCTAAACCTCTCCCTTGTTTAGTAACTTGACCCCAGTCCTCATCTTAAAACCTGACACTGACCCTTATTTTAAAACTTAATTCTAACCCAGACCCTCATCTCGAAACCTAACCCTGTCTCGAAAACAAACATTAACTCTAACCCAACCCCACCCCCTAAACATGTCCTTGATCATCATCTTGAAACTTGATGTCAACCCCCGTCCCAAAACCTGATTTTGATTCCTATCTTGAAACCCAACATCTATCCCAAGCATCGTTCCTCAATTTTAAACTTGACCATTATTTGAAATAATATAGCACAATACATAAATAATGTATTGTATCATATAATTCAAAAAAATATATATAAAATTTACAATCTTTATTGTTTTGTACTATACGATGATTTTAACAAACATTGTGTTAGTATAAAATAATACAACATAGTGCTCTAATATGATCAGCCAAACATGTCCTAAATTAGTATACATTTATATATAGGCTTCAAAATAAATAAATAAAAATATAAACAAGCTGAGTTAAGGTTTGAGCTTCCACCAAGTATGAATTGGCTCTATGCCTTATTTAGTAAAAGCATTATCGACACATTTCTGAACCAATATACATGAGCCACACCTGCAATCCGACTTAACCACCAAAAACGACACCAGCATCAAATGCACTGCACGACGTATGATGAGTCCTTAAAAGAGTAAGGAACCAGGGGAACCAAAAAGAACCACAACCCCAACCTATTTTGCCTCAAATTCGATATTTTGTGCCTTAAAACAACAAAAAGCCACCGTCACCACCATCTCAGCAACATCATTGCAAGCTCGTAGACAAAAACACATGGTCGGGATATTAAAATTAAATAAGAAAATAAAAAACAAAAAGAGTAGAGAAGTTTTCAATATTTGTTTCGTTATGGTTTTCTTGATGTTTTTGGTTTCTCGTCATCGATTGACCTGATATTTCCATCAATATAGATAATTTGTTAACAAATCATTTATGTGTCCAATGAAATTTTTTTTATGCGTTTTCTATTTATGTAACCCAGTACACACTATCTTTTTGTTAAGCATTTCATTTGGTTTTCTTGATGTTCGAGGTTTCTTGTCATGTATTAATCTGATATTTCTATCAATGTACATAATTTGTTAACAAATTATATAAATGTCTGATGTTTTATGCATCTATTTATGTGTTTTCTATTTATGTATCGTAGTACGCACTATTTCTTATTAAGCATTTCATTTGAGTTTATTGGTAAACCTAATTATCTGTTGGTGTTGTGTTTTTTTTTTTTTTTTTTTGTAGGAAAAGATTATGTGTATGAATTGATGATTGTATTGCATTATATGTTTGCTTATTTTTCCCTTTTTATTTTAAAGAATCGACACAAATGTTTGGTGTTGGGGTTTTATTCTGGACATCGGAGGCCATCAGCTGGGAACTCGGCTGGGAACGGAGATCATCTTCGAACTTCTTCTTCAAGTAAGAAAGGCTATATATGCTCATATCGAAAAAGCATGGCACCTTGTTGTTTAAAGATGGAGATGAAAGACTTCAATGCGGATTTATCTTTGTGAAACAAGATAGCAATTGGATTGTGTGAGTTGAATCTTCCATTCACATTTTATTGACGCTATTTTTGTTCACTTTCGTCTGGCCAACCACAAATGACGTGCATTTTCTTGAATTCACATTCATTCTACATTAGGTTTCCATTTCTAACATCCTATATACACATATATACATCTTAAAATTGCAGTTGCCATATTATATTCTTGTAATATTTTCCTCCTCTTTGCCTATTGAGCAACCACCAACGACAACTTTTTATTAAAAAAAAAAATCCACAAACGACAACCACTTTTTTATATTCACAATTATTCTATTTACATTTTAATTCTCCTATTTACTCATGCCTACATCTAAATTTATATTAACCATAATATATTTATTTTAATATCTTCCCTTGTCCTCTTTAGTTAGACACTTTCACCATTTTGCCCTCTCTACCATTAAATTATTCAACCTTCGGATGACATACTTCTTGCAGCTCGGCAGAGTCATTTGGTGCCGGTTCTGACTAGGTACCAGTTCCTATATTTTTCCTGTGTGTACACACATATATATTATATATTTTTTACATTAGAATTGATGATTTCTATGTCGTATGTAAAACATGTTGAAAATGACACATGGACGCTTTTTTTTTTTTTTTTTTAATTTTTAGAAGAGAGAGAGAGAGAAAGAGAATGAGAAAGGGTTGACATTGATGTTAATTTCCAAGAGAATGACATTATATAATTTTTTCCCCCTTTCCCTGCCAAAAAAAAAAATGATTTGATTGATTAAATTGTACGAGCTAATTTGTTGTCATGGTTAAAGATGGCTATGGGACTTGCATTAATGCATGGGGGGACCACGTCTACATGGGATTTGACAATATCCTTAACTCTTACTAGAACACTTATTTGAATGCGGATATTTTTGGCATATATTTGATCATCAAGGAGTTACCATAACCCTTAAAATTACTAAAATCATGCTTTTTTTTTTTTTTAATTTTTGAGTGACTAAAATCATGCTTTTAATTTTAAAGAGAACTGCTTTCGACTCATATAAATCATTTATTCTATTTTAACTTTAAAATCGGTCCATTTTAAAGGGCTATATATAACAATTTAAAAGAAAAATGTTAGAGCTCATTTACGAATTTCTGTTTATTTTTTTAATTTTTTTGTTGCATACATATATTACGCATGACCAGTGGTATCCACGGTCTGCAACCGTGTTCAATGTTGGATGGTTCATTAACAGAAAGTAGAACTAATTAAGCACATCTCATGCATGCAGTCTTCATTAAAAGATAGGGTTTAATAATAAGCCTTAATCAATCAATATTTACATGTCGAAAGTTGAGGAGCTTCTTTAATTATATTTAGGCCTCGTTTGGTAAACGCATTGTATTTACATTGCGTTTAAATACAACGCATTGAATGCAATTTATATTTAGAGAAAAAACATTAGCATTACATTTGAATGCAATGTGTGTTTGGGTAAAAAGTATTTGAATTGTATTTTAATAATGAATATGTGATGTGATGGGTAAAAGTAGAGAGAAAAAAAAAAGAGAGAGAATATATGATGTAATTAATAAAAGTAATAAAAAAAGTGAAATAATAAATAGTGATTGTGTTTGATTTAAAATGTGATGTGATTAGTATTTAAATGAAATGTTTTTGTATTTAAAAGAAAATTACATTACATTTAAATATAATATCAAAAAAAATACGTTAACCAAATGCATGCTTAGAAAATATATACTAACGCTGGTCATCTTCTTCGTTTTGTTTTTTTATCCCCAAATTGGAAGCTTCATCTGCATAATTTAGCCAGACATGTTAATTAATGTCTTAAGCGGATTATTCTCTGTCCAAAGTAACGTGTGATTAACACATTTGATGTCTTCTCACCCATATTTTAGTCATGACCCGTGTAAAGTATGAAACGCAACGTGAAACAATCATCAATTACCAACTTTTGTCCCTTTGCTCTTTTCTTTTCTTCTCCCACACCTTTCTTGGGTTGTCAAAGAATATTTTTTTGAAAAAGGTGAAAATATGATACCCACTTTCATATTAATTAAATGTTTAATATAGGGTTACAGAGGGACCACAAATAGCATTAGATCATCTAATGAATTGATTAGCTATAGTGCACAACATTATTGCTTTTTCTAGTCCTAATAATTCAGATTTCATATATAGGAGACAACAACATTATCAATTTTAAACCTGCGAAGATAGGAAAAAACAAATACAATGACAGTCTTTCACTTAACTTAGGAAATAATGTTTTTTTTTTTTTTAATAAAAATTCAACAAGGTATACGAGCCATATGATATTTGATGAGAAGCCGAGTGTCACTACCTTGATATTTAGATGTAGTATCATTATATATATGGTTACTTGCGTACACGCATTGAAAATATATTGGACACTTGCTTGAAACTTTAATAGCAGACAAAATATTGAGTCCTATTTGTGCAATCATGAATTTTGCAAACCAAATCTCTTCAATAGCTAATTAATAAAAGACTTTTTTTATATAGGTATCTGAAATTTTTGAATTTAACAATTTAAGTCTTTTAAACTTTTTTTTTTCAATCAACATGTTAAATTTATAATTTTTAACAATTCAATCCTTTTTACTTAAATTAATTAAAATTAAGCTAGTATTTTATACAAAACTTACGTATATTTTTTTGTTTAAACATTTTTTTTTCAATCAACTTTTTGAATTTATAATTTTTAACAATTCGATCTTTTTTGCTTAAATTAATTAAAATTAGACTTTTTTTTTGTACAGAACTTACATATTATAATCTAAGGAGAACATTATTAATCATTTTGCCTAAAATTGAATGCAAATCATCTTTTAAGTTTATGTTTAAATTTGAGTATAATTATAATTTAATTAAGTTAAAGATTTTAAAGGAAATTATATTAGAAATAAGTAAAAATAGTCAATAACTCTCTTTTTAGATCATAATGTGCAAGTGTAAGAAATCATTCAAATTTTAACAAATTTAAGCAAAAATGATTAAATTATTAAAAATTATAAATTCAATGAATTGATTGAAAAAAAAAAAAAAGTTTAAAAACTAAGTTGTCAAATTAAAAATTTCTTAATAAAATGTTATAGTTAAAAGACAAGTACTTGAGAGAACTTGAAATTAGACACTAGAACTATGTAGTCGTTACTCGTTGGTCACAAGGGTGGGTTCTTTGGATCATTATTTTTAGATTTTTTTTCTCTGTCTCTCACTTTTCTCTCTCTTCCCTTGTCCTCTCTCTCTCTCTCTCTCTCTCTCTTTCTCTCTCTCCTTTCATTGACAAGAAAGTCTGGCTTCTCCCTCAATGCAGTTAGAGTTACGTTGCCGGAGAGTTGCATCACCATTTGAGTCACGGTTTCACAAGGAGTAGTCACTGCAACGAGAAGATTGCAACCACGAATTCGCAAGGTTGATCACGAGATGGCGATTGAGAGGCCAATTGCGAGATCTCATCTCCGCCAGGCTCAGATCACGTCGCTAATAGACTCTAATTGGATGAAATCGCGATGGCACCTAGGACAAAATCGCGACGGTGATGGTGACTTCTTTGGCATAGGGAGAGAAACGACGTGATTCTCGAGGTTCTTCACGACGGTGAGGATGAATTGGAATAGTGATCTTGGTCACGACGGTGACAGTGACAACAATTGGAAGCTTGCGATGTCAATGACCATCGAAATGAGATTAGATTTCGTAGAGAGAGAGAGAGAGAGAGAGGAAGAGAGAGACTCAGGGTATAATTGATTTTTTCATCTTACTATTTTTCTTAATTATGTTATTCTATATCAATAATTTAGTGTTTGCCATTATTTTAAAACATTACATTGTATTATACTATTTTGACTAATCTTTTTGAAAAATTATCAAAAAATAAAGTGTTATATAAATCTAATAGATAAAAACAAAATAAAATAATTAAAAATAAAATTAATAAGAAATTGTCTATCTTCATCGTATTCCTTGGAACGGTTCATAGACTTCATTCATAGACTAATTATAGTAAATAATATTTTTTTTACAAAAAATAATTAAAATAAATATCAAATTTACTGTAAAAATAGAAAAATTACAAAAAGTAAATAAATAGTTTACATTTATTATTTATTCTAATTTTCATAAAAATCTATTAATTACTTCTATTATTTAAAAAAAATGCTATTAATTCCTTTTTCTCTCTGTTGTTAAGCACCTTGTATAGAAATAGGACCTAATTAAGAGAAAGCCCAAAGGATTGTATGGGCAGTCGCTATGTTCTCGTAGTTGGACCATTGTTTTCCCAGAGCTGTCACATCATCTATCAAGCGGACTCTACACTTTAACCCGACAAATTTTCTAGGGAAACGGACCAGATTGAAATAGTGGGACAAAATGCTCTTTTTGCGGGTGTGGAAATGATATAGGCGAGGGTAGCTTAAGACATGTGGCCGGCCGTGTTTGTAAACTCGTCATTTACAAGTATAGAAGATTTGTGTTAAGAAAAAAAAAAAAAAAAAGAAAGTGAGTGGATATTTGGCAAAAAAATTTTATTTTAACTTCACTCAAATACAATATAATTTTACACCAAACATAAATTTTACAACAGTACTACGAAAATAATTATTATTCAAAACATTTTTAAAACAATCACATCAACTTTTTAACTTTACTATTTATCTCTATTTTTACCAATCACATCAACTTTTCAACTCTAAAATACTTTTCATCCAAACACACATTTCATTCAAGTACAAAACAAATACTTTTCAACCAAATACAACATTTAAAAAATAAATTTCATTCAAATACAATCAAAATGCAATGCGTTTACCAAACGCCTCCTGAATGATGAGCATATTATAAAGAAAGTAAATAAAAATTAATACGATTATATGCAAAACTTAATGGATACAATGAATAAAATGGATAGTAACTCGAGGAGGACTTACATGCTCTCGAATTTTAAGACAGATTGCGGTTAGTGAAGAATTATCAATGGAAAAAATCTAAAGAGTGCTCCAACTAATGTTGTGTTTTGTCCATGCTACTTTATAAAGAAATCCAACTATTCTTTTCTTGTGCCTTATGATTGTCTTTTTTTTTATTATTATTTTAAATTGATTACAAGCAAATTTGACTATGATGAAATTAATTACAAAGGAAAATGAGGACGTTGAAGTAACGTATTGATAGAATGTAACTTTGAGGAAGGATGATGGCAGTCTTTCTAAACTTGATTTTCTGTCTTTAATTGATATCTCAAATCTTTTTTAACTTAAAAAACATGCCACATCTTTCATATAAAATGTATAAAGTTAATATGGATTTGAGACTTCTTTTTTATTTAGATTGAATTGTGATTTTTGAATATAACAAGAAAAGAAATGTGTTCGAGAAATTTCACTAAAAAACTTTTTATATTATAAATATAAGATTCCGGTCTGATTTTGATTGAATTATAATTAATGAGTATAACAAGGAAAATAATGTGTTTCGTGATATTCACCAAGAAACTTTCGGAATATAAATACAAAATTTTGCCGTAAAGAAAGGACCCTTAAAATGGTGTTGAAAAGTCGAGCACTGAGTGAGGTACATGGGGAAAATGAGACGGAAGAGAGGGACATGACGGTATTGGCTTTTATTTTTATTTTTACTTTTCTCCTTGAACAACGGTATAGTTTTTTTTTTTTTTTTTTTTTAACTTTTAGATAAATAGTATTAACTCTGCTAAAGTGTGAAAGTGCTTCAATGACTTGGGTTGCCATGTAATTACTAGTTGAACAGGACTTGGGAAATCTAAGTTTTGGACAGTAATCAAAATCTATAACTATATTAGAAATGAGAGTTTTGTAATTATTTACTCTCTCATAATTCCTTGTTCTTCTTTTTTTTTTTTTAATTCCTTATTCAAACTTTTATTTACTTGAAAACTAAATGATATAGCGGATTTATTAAAAAAAAAAAACGAGGAGTTTGGTTGCACTTTTTTTTTTTTAATTATGGACTTTTAATGAATTTTCCAAAATATTAAAGATACATTAAGTTATTTTGTTTTGTAGTGAAGTTTTTTTTTTTTTAAGGAGTCTTTATATCTTTTCTTCTATCAAAATGTATCTTTAATATTTTCGAAAATTCATTAAAAGTCCATAATTTAAAATAAAAAGTTGCAACCAAACCCCTCTTTTTTTTTTTTTAAAAAATAATCCGCTATATCATTTAGTTTTAAATTATGTACATTATGTATTTAAATAATTTACTATAAACTTAAAATATTAAAAAGACTGTAATAAAGCTTTGCAAACGTAAAGCACGTGTTTTTAAATGGTAGTAAAAAAAAAATAAAAATAGAAAATTGCCCATACGAAACTAGGCAACTAGAGCGCATTTTCGCCCAACACAGGCCATAATATTAATGATACATTTGGATGTGAGTATTATTTTTAGAAAATAAAAAATTTTAGGATATGGAAAATAAAAGGTTGTTTATATATATATTTTTTAAAAGTAAAAAGTTGTTTAGATGGGTAAAAAATTTTCTTTCTTTTTAGATATAACTTTTTTTCATTTAAAAAATAAAAAATTTTAGATATTCAGACATAAAAATTTAGAAAAATTTATTTTTTTAAAATAAAATTTTTTATTTTTTAAAAATAGAATTCTTAAACAAATATATCATAGATGTGGCGGAAGCAAAACGACAATTTTACTAGCCTTAAGCCTTGAGGACAGTCAGTACTACCCAAAAAAAGACATTCCACTCTTTCGTCAAGTTCGACACCGCCATCGCACTTCTTCCTAGGACGCTGAAGGACCTCACCCTACGACCAGCTAAAATTGAAATTTGATGAATATATTGTATTTTAATTATATTTGAATAAAATTTATTTTTTAAATATTATATTTGATTAGAAAGTATTTATTTTGTATTTGAATAAAATGTGTATGTGGATGAAAAATATTTTAGCGTTGAAAAATTGATGTGATTGATAAAAGTAAATATAAATAGTGGAATTAAAAAGCTGATGTGATTGTTTTAAAAATATTTTAAATAGTAATTATTTTTATAATACTATTATAAAATTTATGTTTGGTATAAAATTATATTACATTTAAATAAAATTAAAATGTATTTTTTTTACTAAACATCTAAAATTCCTTAAACTGCAAGCAAAAATAAAAAAAAATCAGAAATTTGTCGTTTTCAGAATATGAAGATCGTATTAAATACATCGTCGTTTTGCAGTCTTCTTCTTCCGTGGCTTAAACACAGAGTCCACAGAGACAGTCGATCGGTTCATCAATGGCGAACCCGAACGAGTCAAATTCTCGTGACAGGTACGAGGCCTTCCACGAGAACTGGCTCGTCGGCCAACGGGCCTTGCTCGAAGAATTCCGCCTGGTCTCGTCGTTTCCGCTGCCGAAGACGGCCGAGAAGGATGGCCATTGGGAGCGGAGGAGAGCCAGCTTGATGCTCCGGCTACAGGCCCTACCTGTGGCTCGCCGGCTACAGGCCGACGCTGATGCTCCGCCTGATGGAGAGCGTCATCGCCGACGACCTGTCGCCGGAACAGGCGGCGGCTGGAACGGCTGAAGGCGGAGACGGTCCGATCGGAGCGGGAGGTGTCGGAGGCGATGGCGGCGGTGCAGGAGGGCGTGGAGGCGCCTCCGCTGGTGGCGATGGTGAGGAGGATGGGATGGCGGTGGACGGAGGGATCTCGGCGATCGAGGCGGCGATGGAGAGGCTGAGGGCGGGAATGGTGGGGGTGCTGGGGAGCGCCGACGCGCTGAGGAAGTCGACGATGAGGAAGGCGCTGGAGATGCTAAGTCCGGCGCAGGCCGTGATGTTCCTGGTGGCGGCGGCGGAGTTTCAACTTCAAATCGGAAGGTGGGGCCTGCAGAGGGACACTAATAGGGTGGTTGACATTTAATCCACTTTTTAAATTTTTTTTAAAAATATGCATGATGGTTGAATCTGATTAGTTAAAATTAAAATGAGTATCATCTCTCTTTAGGGTTTGTTAGGATTATAAATTTCAACTCAAAATTTAGGGAACGTTTGGTAAACGCATTGTATTTTGATTGTATTTGAATGAAATTTATTTTTTAAATGTTATATTTGATTGAAAAGTATTTGTTTTGTATTTGAATGAAATATGTGTTTAGATGAAAAGTAATTTAGAGTTGAAAAATTGATGTGATTGGTAAAAATAGAGATAAACAGTGGAGTTGAAAATTTATGTAATTGTTTTAAAAATATTTTTAATAGTAATTGTTTTCGTAACATTGTTACAAAATTTGTGTTTGATATAAAATTGTATTGTATTTGAATAAAATTAAAATGTAATTTGGTTGTCAAATGCTCCCTTAGATTAATTTTAATATGAGTTAAATTATTAAATAAATATTATATTTAATATTTAAATTTGAGTTAAAGAATTTTATTTTGAATTAAAAATATTTATACAATAAAAGTTAAATTTAAATTTTTATTAGCAATTATATTTTTTTATTTTATTTTTTATGGTTAGTATATTGTTTTCGTACGATAAAAAAAATTATAAACAATAATTTTAGTTTAAAATACTATATAAATTATAAATAAAAAATTTTAAAATAAATTAATAAATTAGATACGAGATTGAATTTAAACTATTTTTTTAGATTTGAATCTGTTAACTAAATATAATCTTAAATTTCACATGAGATGGATTTAAATTTTTATTTAAGAGATTATAAATGATTGAAAAAGTTAGAATAAAAATTATTAAAAAAAGGAAAAAATTATTGTTACAACCCGCAAGGTGGACCGTGATCTACGCTCACATTTTTTCATTTTTTGGGTGGAACTGAAATCCTTTTGTTCCAGCTTGAAGTCACGAAGGAAGAGACATTTTTCTTCGGCGGCCGTATCTTCGCTTAGAGAGTAGCAGTTTGCTAAATGTTTTTTGTTTTTGTTTTTCTTTAGGAAAAATATGTTAAGTATTTCTTTATTTATTTATATTTTTTTTCTCTTTTTTCTTTGGTATGTCTCAAAATCATGTTAGGAATATGGATAAATTCTAATTTCCCTTTAAGATCTTATTTGTACGAAAAAATAAAAAATAATACTAAGAATTTTATATCATGAAAAATCTTTCAATTTGAAAAGGAGAAACTATAGTATACTCAATAAAAAATTTCCACTATAAAAATGAGTATATTATAAACTTTCAAATTGTAGTAGTAACTTAAGGGATATTCTTGACAAAAATTTTCTCATATTCACAAGTATAGTAATCTTACTATTTTCTCTATAAAATAAAATACTTTATAAGTATACAAAACTCTCTTTCAATAACTTTATTTTTCTTATATAGCTCTTTCTTGCTGCTTCACTTTTTTTTCTACTGCAGCTCACTTGCTCTCTCTCTTCTCCAGCTGGGCTTGCAAAAAATGAAGGGGGTTCAATTTATAAATAGAGCCCCATTTCACGTTTTCACATTTTTTTTTCTTTTTTTCTTTTTTGTTGTGGGTGCCGAATTCAGCACCCACAGTTTTTTTTTTCTCTATCCCTTTCTTTCTTTTTTAATTTTTAATTAGATGTGGGCGTCATTTAATGTGTTGTTTGGCGCCCACACTTTTTGAAAATAAAAAAAAATCCAACAATTCTCCTCTTTTTCTTTTTCAACCTATCCCAATAAGTTTGGAGCACCATTCAAGCTTGTGTTAAAAGATTACCTTTATTAGCATGTCTGCTGCATTTTTCTTCATATGAATTTTCTACACCTAGAATAGTTTTTTTTTTTTTTTTTTCATGTGTTTCATGTGTCTAGTAAAATTTGACGTCAATGTGCTTAGTTTTATAGTGGTAGGTAGCATTCTTACTTAGATTAATTACACTCTGGTTGTTGTAATAAACTAGGTACTCATTTTACTTCAAACCCAGATCTTGGAGAAAATTCTTTAGCCACAACATCTCTTTTCCCGTTTCCACAAGCTTTATATGCTCAGTTTCCATTGTAAATAGAGCGACATATTTTTGTAATTTGGACTACCATGATGCAGCTTCGACTGCCATGATGTAACTCCCTCTGCAAAAGTAAACAAGTAGAGCTGGATGTTGACTTCCTATCCCAAGGTCACTGGCCATGTCTACATTCGCATATCTTTCAAAGACTGGTTTTCCTTTCTCGAAGCACAAGCACATTTTAAATTTGCCGTTCAGATATTTGAAGATCCGTTTAATAGCTTTTCAATGTTCCTTGCCTGAGTTTGCTAGGAAACAACTCACGGCCCCTACTGTATAAGCGATATCCGACCTTGTACAAATCATTGCGTACATCAGACTTCCAACTGCTGAAGAGTAAGGAATAGCCAATGTCTTCTTCTTTTCTTCATCTAAAGAAGGATACGTTTCTTGGCGAGTTTGAACTAACCACTGGGGGGTGAACTAACTGACTTTGCTTTTTCCATGTTGAACCTTTCAAGTATCCGTTTAATGTAGTTCTTTATGATAGCCATGATCTTCGAGATTGCTGTCTCGGATAATCTCCATTCCTAAAATCTATTTGGCTGAACCCAAGTCTTTCATGTCAAAGACTCCAAAAAGTTCTTTTTTCAGTTGATTGATCATTTCAACATCCTGGTGAATTATTAACATGTCATTAACATATAACAATAGGATGACGAATGTTTTAGCAGGAAATTGCTTGATGTAGACGCATGAATCTGTTGCAATTCTCTTGTTCTTTCGATCCATCATAAATGAATCAAACTTCTTGTACCATTGCTGTAGAGCCTCTTTTAGACCATACAGACTTTTCTTCAACCTGCGTACTAGATGCTTTTTTTTATTAACCTCAAAACCTTCAGGCTGCTGCATGTAGATTTCTTCTTTTAAATCTCTATGAAGAAATGCAGTCATCACATTCATATACTCAATCTCGAGATCTAGGTTGGTTGCTAATTCCAAGATTACTCTGATTGATGACATTTTTATCACTAAAGAGAAAATTTCATCAAAATTAATTCCTTTCTTCAGTCCAAAACCCTTGACGACTAATCGAGCTTTATACTTCACTAGATTACCTCATCCATCATCTTTCAATCAAAACACCTATTTGTTCCTCAAGGCTTTCCCACCTTTTGGAGGTCTTACCAACTCATAGATGTTGTTTTTCATGAGAAAATTCATTTCTTTTTGCATAGACTCCATCCACTTATCTTTGTTCTTATAAGCTATTACTTCTTGAAAGCTTTCCAGCTCCCCCCTTTCGGTAAGTAGTACATAATCTGATGACGTGTATCTTATGGACGACATTTGATTTTGGGTTGACCTTCTAAATAGTTGCTTGTTATTTTCCGGTTCTTCACTCTCGTTCCCCTTATCACCATCTTCTTGTGTTGGTACATCTTTTTCAACATCATCATCATCATTATTAGGAGGTAACTCTAAGTTGTCTGCTACTTCTTGCATTTCCTCTCCACCTGGTAATTGTTGTTATAGAGGAATTAGCTCAATCATAGCTTTTTTAGACTGTCTCTCTTCTTCACTTGAATCTTTAATTATTTGGTCTATATGGAAGACCACATCTTTACTTCTTATAACCCTTTTCTTTACTGGATCCCAAAATCTATAACCAAACTTTTCATCTCTGTATCCGATAAAGATACATGGAAGTGCTTTATCATTGAACTTTGATCTTTGTTCCTTTGGTACGTATATAAATGCTTTACTTTATCATTGAGCTTTGATCTTTGTTCCTAGATGTATCATCTATAAAAGTTACAAAATATCAGGCATTTTCTAATGACTCAACTTAATAAACAAGGGTCACAAAGATCGGATAAATTACATTTCTCTAAAGGAATAAACTTTTTCTTCATGAGGAGTTGCAGTCCATTTTCACTCATGTGGCCAAGCCACTTATGCCATAAATTTGAGGAAGCATTGATTACTACATTTACTTTGTTCACGCAAGTCTTCCGATCGGTCTTGTATAATGTGCAACAAAGCTTTCCTCTCGCATAATCATCGATCCTTTGTAGAGTTTCCACTTTTTATTGTCGAAGTGACTCTCGTAGCCTTGCTCGTCTAAGACATTTACCAAGATCAGATTGAGACGTAAATCTAGAACATGCCTCACATCTTTAAATGTCAGCTGGCAACTCACATTCGTTTGAATCTTTATATCTCTAATTCTGACAATCTTAGAGCATGCAGAATTTCCCATCTTCACGTTATCAAAGTCACCTATTTTGTATGTGAGAAACATTTCTTTACAAGAAGTGACGTAAAAAGAAGCTCCTGAATTAACTACCCACTTAACCATGTTATTGCTAACATGTGAACATTCGTCGGCAAGTACTATAGCTACTTCTTTTTCCGTCGTTACTGCTGTAGTCGTGTTATTGTTGCCACTATTCTTCTTTTGGTTGGTTTCCTGCAGTTCTTTCTTCAAACTCTAATAATTTTTTTTCATGCGGCCTTTCTTCCCATAGTGAAAACAGCCATCATTTCTATTTTTGGATTTTGATCTTCCTGCAAACTTGTCATTCTTGTTCCTTCCTCTTTTGCTTTAACTTCTACCCCTATTCTCCGTAACAATTGTTTGTATATCTACACCTCACACCTTGTTTTGTTTCTTCAAGGATACTAAGGCATCTGCAATGACTTCATATTCTAACTTATATTTTTGTAAGCTAGAATGGTGATGAGGTGATTGTTCGATGGAGGGAGCGTCGCCATGATGAGTACAGCTTTTTCTTCGTCATTGAATTTCACATCAAACTTTAACAATTATGAGATCATATCATTGAAGTTGCTCAAGTGCTACAACATATCTACGTTGTCTGGCATTTGCATCCGGTATAGCTCATTCTACAAGTAAACTTGTTGGAAAGATCTTTGATATGTATAACTTTTCTAAAGTTTCCCCAAAGTATCTTTCATTGTCTTGCACTCCTTGGATTCGATATTTTGTAAGATTGTATTTAAGAGATATTAATGAATTGTACTGGCTGCAATCTTATCCATCTCTTCCCCTTGACCATATTGGGCTTCTTTTCTTTACCTAATAAAGTCTTATGGATTTTTTGTTGGATTTGGGGATCCTTTATTCTCTTCTACCAAAGGAAAAAGTTGCCACTATCGTTGAACTTCTTGATCTCGATATTTTAGCTTGCCATGTTGCTATGATAACCGTATTCTACTATAAGAACCATACTTTACTACAGGAACTGTACCTTGTTACAGTGTGCATTGCTACATAAACTGCTATAGTGATTGTTACAAGAGACTACTATAGTGATACTACAGGAACCATTGCCGTGACACTACAGTAACTACTACAGGAACCACTATCATTATGCTAAAGAAGACTGCTACAATGACCGCTACAGAAACTACTACGTGACACTACAATGACCTTTTACAGTGACGCTACAATGTCTGCTATAGGGATGGTCTTTTTTTGCTATTCATGAACAATAATTACAAATAAATCGGCTCTTTTGGGACTGATTCTGGTGCTCTGATATTAGTTATTGGGAATATAGACAAATTCCAATTCCCCTTCAGAATCTTATTTGTGCGAAAAAATAAATAGTGATATCAAGAATTTTATCTCGTGAAAAACCTTTCAATTTGAAAAGGAAAAACCATGATATACTCAGAAAAAAAAAAAAACTTCTACTATAAAAATAGGTATACAAAAAACACTCAAGTTTTAGCAGTAACTTGAAGAATACTCTCAACAAAAATTCTTTCATATTCACAAGTATGATAATCGTACTCTTTACAAAATAAAATACATTATAAGTACACAAAACTCTTTCTCAGTGACTTTATTTTTACTATTGGAATTCCTGTGTAGCCCTTTCTTGCTGCTTCTCTTTTTTCCACTGTAGCTCACTAGCTCTCTATATCTTCTGCAGCTTGGCTTGCAAAAAATGAACGGGGCTGTATTTATAGAGCTCTCATTGCACGTTTACACTCAATTTTTTTTTTTTTACTTTTTTATGTTTGTTGTGGACGTTGAATTCAATATCCACAGTTTTTCTGTCTTTTTTTTTGTTTTTTGTTTTATATTTAATTAGATGTGGGAGCCGAACACACTATTTGAAAATAAAAGAAAAATCCAACAGATCATTGTATTAGTTTCTTGAATTTATTTTCCGTGATAACTAAGTGTGATCTTTAAAAGAGAAAAATCTACGTAAAACCTGTACTTTACTTGTTTGGAAGAAGTCTCATGTTCGCACCAAACATGAAAAGGGCAGTGACACTGAAATCTTTAGGTGGAATGGTGGCGATGTCAGAGAGAATAAGACTACGCCTAAATGTGTAATTGTGTTTAGTGGGAAAAATGGAAGGCTTGAGGTTTTTTTTTTAGTTTGAAACAGAGAGATTCCAACTTTATATATTATCTTAGTGTATTTAATACTAATGGTATTTTCCTTATAGCATGTTAAATAACCATATTTGGTGTTAATTATTTTCTTTATATTTATTTATTTTATGTACTTTTTTGTTGTTACTAATTACACCTCATAACTGTGTTGTCCTGTCTAGATAATACATCCATTTAACGTGCCTTATTCCAAACAGTATACATACGATTCTCACGTACACATATACATATGTTGGGATTTTAATCCCTTGCGTTGGTTAGCATCAAATAGTAAAAACATTAATTAATTAATTTGCTTTGATGAACTTGGCTAACGGGAGATGTGTTGCGGGTGATTAGGAATTTATTCAAGTGTCTTGAATATGTGCCAAAGTTTAAACACTCTTTGCAATTCAAATTTTGAACACAGGGCTGTAGAGGGTAATGTCTACACAGTGCAGTAGACATTACAAAAAGTTCAAAGAAAATCTGTTTGAAGTATTTGAAGGTTAATGATTTGAATTTGTTGAGTTAAGATTTTCTGTTTGGTGCTTTTCGAAAGGCAGATCTGACAAGGGAGGATCTTATTTAACTAACAGATAATGGGTTCTTTGAAGTTTGATTATTAAATGCAGAAAATCACGTTTAAAGTGTTCAAGATATTCAAAGTTTAAAGTGTTCAAATGGTTGGAAAGATTTCGGATGAGATTCTTGCGAGAAATCATATCCTAAGATTAGACAAATATATCTAGATGTTTTCTTGTATCTAAGTTTTTCTTATTTAAGGATTCTCGCATTGAGAATCAAGTTTTGGGGCTTTAAATGTGAGAGAACAAATTCAAGTGTGTAGGAGACTAAAAGCTTTGGCTCTCAAACCATTTTGATATTCAACTGACCTGGAGTATGTCGAGGAGGACTGAAGGTGGATCACAGCTCGAAGTACGTCGAGGAATAAAGGCGAGAAACCTAGCTTGGAATGAGTTAGTTGAACCAAAGGCAAGCTCTAGACTTAGAGGAAGACAGGAGGTCTAAAGCAGAAGGAGTTCTGCATTGGTGAAGTTTCGAAGCAAGCATATAATTCCCAATCTCATGTAGCCATAATTCGTTTTTAAAAAAGTTTCTACTATTTGAGTTAGTATGTCCCGTTGAGGGTTTCTGATCACGTAAAATAACTACATTGCTTGTGTTCTTTATGGTCCGTTTGGTGAATGCATTGCATTTGCATTGCGTTTGAATGCAATGCATTGAATGTAATTTGTGTTTGGAAAAAAAGTATTAGCATTGCATTTGAATGTAATGTGTGTTTGGGTGAAAAGTATTTGAATTATATTTTAATAATAAATATATGATGTGATGGGTAAAAATAGAGAGAAAAAAAAGAGAGAGAAAGAGAGTATATGATGTAATTAATAAAAGTAATAGAAAAAGTGAAATAATGAATAGTGATTATATTGGATTTAAAATGTGAT
Organism: Antiaris toxicaria; assembly: GCA_035233585.1. Lineage (NCBI taxonomy): Eukaryota > Viridiplantae > Streptophyta > Magnoliopsida > Rosales > Moraceae > Antiaris > Antiaris toxicaria. Next base: position 3,758,214 of record CP141160.1, read on the forward strand.
GTGACTCGTATTTAAATGAAATGTTTTTTTATTTGGGGGAAAATTACATTGTATTTAAATACAATGTAAGTTGAAAGTGTGTACCAAATGAGACATTAGTTTTATAGTTATTTACTTTTTATTTGCAGTCATACATTAATTGTTTGCTAACTAAACACTGAATTGTTGTGGTTTGTCTAGATAATGGGCTATTTTCTACCCTTTAGATCCTAACAATATATTTTTATATATATAACACAGGCAAGTAATCCCTCGTAGTTTATAGCGTACATCATGATTTTACCTTTGATCTTGCATTGTTTTTACAATTAATTTAATATTTTGTTATTATTATTATTATTGCTGGAATTCCTTTATTCTAGGGATTTTTTTTTTTTTTTTTTGGAAATGTAATCCATTTGTTCGAGCTTGTCATGAAGGAAGAGTCATTTTTCTCTGGCAGCCTTGTCTTCACTTTTTGAAAACCAATATGCTTGTGTTTTTATTTTGAGGGAAATATGCTAAAACCAATATGTTTGGTAAATATATTATATTTTAATTGTATTTGAATGAAATTTGTTTTTTGAATGTTGTATTTGGTTGAAAAGTATTTGTTTTGTATTTGAATGAAATGTGTGTTTGGATAAAAAGTATTTTAGAGTTGAAAAGTTGATGTAATTGTGTTAAAAATATTTTAAATAGTAATTGTTTTCGTAGCACTATTGTAAAATTTGTGTTTGGTGTAAAATTATATTGTATTTGAGTAAAATTAAAATTTATTTTTTTCTCCAAATGCCCCCTAAATTTTTCTTAATTTATTTTTCTATTATTTTTTATCTTTGGTATGAACTATGAAGTTTTGTCTGTTTAATATGAAAGATCACTCTATTAGGGTCGTTTGGGGACTGTTTTTTAGCTTTCAAAATTTCACTTTTTTTTCAAAACTTTCTTATTTTTTACTATTTACATATCCAAAACGCTACAGTAAACTCCAAATTTTAAAAATTCATGACTTTGTGTATACAAGTCCAAATAAGATAAATTTTTTTTAAATTGCATAGAATTTCAAGAGAAACGAAACAATATCTATATTGATATTTTTTTTAAAAAAAATTTTTAAAATTTTTTATTTTTTCACCTCAAACAGTTTTTTCTCCCAAACTATTCTCCAAAACAACTTTTTTCTAACCCAAAAATAACATCTCCAACACCCTCCCCCAAACTCCCCCTTAGTTTCTTTATTTTATTTTTCCGTTATAATTCAGCGCTATTGCTATGCTATCTTTAAAAAAAAAAAAATGGTCTACACAAAATTTGACACTGAAGTTTACTACTTTATCATCATTAAAAAAAAAACTAAAATAATATAAATAAATAGATAGAATAGTTAAAATTCCATATATTCTTTCTTTCTTCACTGGTAAACAACACCGAAGAAAACCAAAATCATTTCTATCATTCCTTCTTTATATATTTTCTATGTATATATATATTTTTTGTAAATAATATGGACTTCTTTTTTACACTCTACATAGCTGGTATAAACAACAAATATTCCAACTATTGTGATGGTAGAACTTGAAGCATCACGAGTAATTTAATAGATTGCTCGTTTGGAGGTTTTGAACTTTTTTTTCTACACTATATTTCTCGTAAAAATTTGGATTTAAAAAATTCAAAACAGATTCAAACCCGTTAAACAAATAACATAGAAGACTCGAATCTAAGGGGGCGTTTGGTAAACGCATTACATTTTGATTGTATTTGAATGAAATTTGTTTTTTAAATGTTGTATTTGGTTGAAAAGTATTTGTTTTGTATTTGAATGAAATGTGTATTTGGATGAAAAGTATTTTAGAGTTAAAAAGTTGATGTGATTAGTAAAAGTAGAGATAAATAGTAAAGTTGAAAAGTTGATGTAATTGTTTTAAAAATATTTTGAATAGTAATTATTTTCGTAGCACTGTTATAAAATTTGTGTTTGGTGTAAAATTGTATTGTATTTGAATGAAGTTAAAATGAAATATTTTTGTCAAATGTATTGTAAGATCTCTGGCAGTAAACTCAATCTCATTAGGCGTAGGCGAGGTTATATAACGCAACAAGAAGCCATAGAGCAGCCAAATCCGTGGTTGGAAGGCGAAAGACGTTCGCCTCGGTCCTTTGCTATTTCAATCTCTCAGATATAGTCTTCAAAAACTGCCCTTTCTTTGTTTGAAAGCAACATACATAGCCCTACTATCTACATATAGCTGAGCTTAACTAGCTAAAACAAGAAGGGGCCAAACGACATCCAAAGAGGACAATAAAGGACTAAACGACGTGCAAACAAAATAGCAACCAGCAAATATAAAATAAATGTAACGACGACTCTAAAGCTTCTTCATTGATTGGCCTCTTACATCGGTATATCAACTATTGAGAGGGACTAGCAAATAGCATATTTAGAAGTATTCCTAGTTAAAAAAAAAAAAAAGAAAAAAAAAACTAGGAAATATGTTATCAATTATGGTTTGGTAAACATGCCACTATTTCGTGGCATATTTGTCTCGTTGAACCATGGGCAACTGCCGTGAGGCGGTTGCCCGATGTGGGCTTTCATGGACTTCGTTTTTCGTTGTGAGCCCAATGCCAAAGGCTTAGACAAATAGAAGCTTTTTGAGAAAGGTTTTAAAAAGAATACATTTATAAAATATTGACACATTTATAATGATTTTAGGATTTTTATTATCTTATAATGTCAAATAAATAGTAATTTTAATATAAAAATTCAAATCATAAGGCAAAAATCCTTAACATATACATTAAAGAGGCCATTTCCACAACTTTCTTGAAGCTTTAACCATTTTGGTAGGAATTTTGCTTTGTTTTTTAATTAAGAAAAGAAGAGTAGTAAGAGTAATAACTTTTCAGTAAATATTTAAAATCATCTCCAAAGAGCTTTTGTAGGTCAAAATTAATTTAAAATCGTCTAATATATGGTAAAAATGTTAAAAAGAGATTTATAGATCAAAATTGAGACAAGTTTCAAACTCTGTTTAGAAGAGTTTTTTAAAAATCAAATTTTATGATTTTATTGAAAGTTCTTCTGATAAATTATATTAACGTTTTCAGAAATAATTTTTAAAATAAAAAGGTTAACAATTCTTAGGAAGTTTTACAAAACAGGTTTTACACTAGTTCATAATAAAACAGGGGGAAAAAAGAAAAAGAAAAAGAAAAAGAAAAAGAAAAAAATTAGTAAGCTAACAAAGCGGAAGCTAAGAGAGTTGGTCTATGCAAGCATGACTTGTTTCCTCAAGCTATATATGTTCATGGAAAATTTCGGTTAGAGAGTTATATAATCTATGTATACTCGATCAAGACACTTGGCCAGAATTTTCACTCATGTACCAAAATAAACCACTTCTTGAAAATAAATGATAGTGTGAGGAACAAAAATGATTTTCTAAACATGTTCTAGAACTCCTTTTTTTTTTCCTTTCTTCCTTTTTTTAATAAGCAACAATGACCCTTATAGAATACTATTGGTAATATACCTAAATATTCTATAAATATCTTTCTCGAAAAAAAAAAATTTCTAGAAGACTTATCATAATACGTGCGTGTGCTTGTTAAACATGCCAATGTATTCAATTATATAATTAATTTAAAAAACTTTAGTTGGCAGAGAATGCTTCATTTTTTGGGATAAAGTTTATGCAAAGCTTGAATCATGTACGAGTCTTGTCCAATTATTATCTTTATTTGCTTTATCCCCTCCAAAAGCAGCCCATGCGATGGTTTAGTCTTTAAAGTTTAAACGATGAAGAAATGTGGCTGCTGATTTGTAACTTTTCCAAGGAAAAGAAAAAGAGAAAAGAAAGAGTAGTGATGCATTCAAAGGTAGTAAAAGTCGTAAAAAAGTTAATTGAAATTTAGAACCCGAACATGGCCACTTGAGACACTCTTAAATGGGTCCTTCAAAAAATCATTTTAGGAATTTAGTGCAAGCATAAACTGTATAAGTTCAGTTTGTAAAAATGTTGTTTGACTGGTATTCCATCAAAAGCAGTTGGTAAAAGGGATAAGCACCCAAAATTTTACAGTTTTTTGACTGAAATATTATATTTAATCTTATGTTTGTTTGGAATAACATGATCATCTCTCTGTAATAACATGTTAAAAAACTTTCTCTTGATAAAATTTGATTATATTTTATGTGCATAAAGACCATGTTATCGACCTCATAATACCTTATGTTTAATGTGCAGAGGCAACCACAATTTCCCTCTTTTTATTGAAATATCACGTTTAATTTTATATTTTTCAGGAATAACACGATCATTTTCTGTGTTATTAATTATATGTTAAAAACCTTTCTATTTGGTCGATTTCATCAATGTCATAATCAAAGCATTTGTTTCGAAACTCAAAATTTGACCAAATTTATTAAGAGAAAGGTATTTAAAGTGAAATTAAAAATGTAGACAACGACTACAGCATTTTTAAAAATACAAATGAAAATTTAACGTGGCATTTCAATAAAATACAAATTAAATCATAGAGCTTTCACCATGGTGGTTGGAAAGCATATGGTGGAAAACTAAGGTCCTATCCAAGTAAAGGCCGAGTAGTGTTGAAAGTTTAGGGAGATGTCGGTCAAAGATTTTAAGTGGGAACACCAGCATTGTAAGGAGACAATGATCAAGATATGGGCTGTGACACAGCCTTGCACTTGAGAGATGGAGGCCTCTTTTCTCATTTGTCCACATCTGCTGTGCTGAAAAGTAAACACAGCAAAAAATTTTCCGCACTCGTACAAAAAGCCTTTGTTCAATGACCAGGACAACACATTTACACTATTTCCCTTAATGTTTTGTTGTTTTTGGTAGGGGAAAAAAAAAAGATCGATGGTGTACTTCACTAATAACATTATTAAGGTAATAAAAATCTTGATTTTAAGTTTTTAACCATTAATAAATATCAAATTACTCGAATATGAGACTTGAAAGAAGTAAAAGTATTAAATAAGACATCCTTATTATTATGTCACCATCACTGATGATTTTTTAATGTCTTGTTAATCACTATAGAGAGAGATGGGTAGGAAAAACATGGTCGTCCAAGTAGAATTGTGAGCATTATTGTCTCTCTTCCATTTGGTAAACTCAAATAATTGGGTCAAATTCTAGCTCCATTATCATCTTTTTTTTGTCCAGTAATATCCAACGACTATTTTCAACCACTTGTATTTATTATGTAGGACCATACATACAACCTTTGATGAGCTGGGATTAAAGGACCTGCCTGCACCTGGTATTTGGTGAGTGAGCTCAATACTTACAAATTTACAAGAGACTCTTAATATAAGGACGTAAATAAGTAGTGTCTTGTGTAAATGATCGAACCTGATCTTTAAGAAAATTTAAGGTTTACCATGGTATCTCTTTCATCAATTATAAATTTCTATGAAAAATAGTTGCGTTACTTCTACATTAGGCAAATTCCAAATATCGGTTAAAGTTTTACAAGTACAAATTAGTGACTTAAAACATAGCATCTACCGACAATGGAGGACATAAAAAATGATATTTAAGCCACAGCTCAAGTGAGAGTCTATGAGCAGCCACATAATTGTTTGTATTTTAGGAGGAATCCCGAATCGATTTTGCATGCATTTAAACCACAAACCAGAGAGAACACAGCAATCCGCCGACTGAAAAAGGATCCGGTGATAAATCGACAAACAATATCATTGTCTTGGAATCTCCTCCAAGACAAGGCTGGAGAAGTTGTGTTGGCTTTGATTTCCCTGAAAGAAACATGGTCCTCCTTTCTTGCTAACGCAAATAGAACATTTGCTCAAACATGCCAAACTTCTCACTTCCACCAAGGTCTATAAGGTTTAAGACCACCTCAACTTTTGTTGATTCAAACGTTCCATTTGTTGCATGTAATTTTATAATTCAATAAGACATACTGGTGTTATAAGTTAGCTGCTCAAGATACATTTCTGTATACGTATGTATACATATATATCTATAAAGGCCAGTTATATGATAATTATACTGTATAACAATTCATTCTTCAGTAGATAAAAAATAGAAGATTAATCTCTTTCACATCTATCTTGTCTTTTTTTTTTTTTTTTCCCCTCTCTCTCATTCTCTCTCTCTCCCTGCCAGACAACAGCTCTATCTATATACATATATGACATAGACATATACAGAGAGTGTTTATTGTTTTTTTCTGGCAAATGCATAAATTTAGCATCAATCAAAGTTCGAGTGGTGCACAGCATTTAGTTGTCCAGTATAACGCTCCCATTTATTTTCAGCTTCCAAGATGTTTCCTTTTCTTTTTCTTTTTCTTTTTTCCTTTTTTTTTTGCTTGCCTTGGATAGAGCTATGAAATTTCCTTTCTTTCAATTTTGTTCATACAGAGAAAAACATATATTGATTTAGTTATATTACTCAAAAGGTGTTTGTTGAATGTTTGCAGACGTAAACAAAAGCTCTTCTAGATCTCACTCAATCATCAAAAATAACGTTCAAATCCTTAATCTCAATTTAAAACATTCGTTTATCCACAGAAAGAAAAAAGAAAAAAGAAAAAAACTTGACGAGTAATACTATAGTGATTGTTGATATCCCCACCTATCTGCATTTTTTTTATTCTGCAAATACAAATTTTTAAATTATAAAACTGATCTTTTAGCTGATCTAAAAACCAAAACAAAAAAGAAAAAGAAAAAAGCGAAAGCTTTTTAAGGAGCACAACAAAATTGTAAGATTGTTGCTTAGTATTAAAGTGCACATTTAAATATATTACTTTATTTGTTTAGAAAAAAATAAAAAAACAAGATTCCTTCCATGAACTATGAATTATTGAGTGACAAATTCAACAAATAATTAACAATGGGAGCCCCCACGTAATTAATTAAATTTGATCAATATGTATGTACGTATTAAAGTCTTGACTTCCTTTAAATTCACCGGAGGCCCGACAAAATAAAATCCATACGTGCTCTATCAGAATAATTGCTCTTCTGAGTTTTGACTCGTATTTTGGACTTGATCTAGAAGGTATTGCTCCACTGGAGAAGACAATATTTTATGTGTGTCTCCAATAGTTAATAATAAGACGGACGTGAAGACTAGAGGAAAAAAAAAAAAAAAAAAAAAAAACAATACTACCGGTCAAAATTGCCGGAAATAAACAAATAAATGTTACCAATGAATTTGATTGTGATAATAACTGCTGTAATTTTTTAATGCATAATGGTTTTTTCTTCCTTTCTTTCTTTTTTACTTTTCGGTAAAAGTATAATGCTTACCTTGAATGTGTGTGCATACAAATTGGTAACTTGTTAGTTAATTTCAGTCGTAGTTATTAAATGACTGTATATGTAATTCAACAATAAATTCATTTCCCTGTGATAGTCAAAAGGTGTGTTTGTTAATTGTTTTTGTATTTATATTATATTTAAATATAATATAATATTTATTTAAATATAAAAAATTATATTTAAATATTACAATATAAATTTAATATAATAATTATTTATTATTTTATTATTTTTACTATTTTTATTAATCATATTACATATTCTCATTCTTTTTACTTTTTTTCTCTCTACATTTACCAACCACATCATATATAATACAATTTAAATACTTTTCATTCAAACAAATATTATATTTGAATATAATGTAAAAATACTTTTCATACAAATAGATATTACAATCAAATGCAATGCGAATATAATACATTTCTAAATGCCCCCCTAAATCTAGCTATTAAATTCCCTGTCCTATTTCAAAAAAATCTTAATTACTTAATAATTATCAAAATGTACAACTACAAATATAGTTTAGCATTATTTTCATAATTATCTAAACATATATTACATTCAATATATTATATACAAATACAATATGTATATAATGCTTTATTCAAATACCTCCTAAATCTAGTTGTTAAATTCTCCCTCCTAATTTTTAAAAAATCTTAATTACTTAATGATTATCAAAATATATAATTACAAATATAATTTACCATTATTTTCATCCATATTCTAGTATATTATATAATCTTTGAATCCATTCATTTTTTTGTTCAAAATACTAATAATAATAACTAGTGAAATTTTTCATTCAGCCAAAAACATATTCCCTAACATATATCTAGACGTAGATATAACTAATTAACATCTATTAGTAAATGTATAGACCAGACATACTTAAAAGTTTTTATATTTGTGAGAGACTCGTGATTTAGTCTTCTTTATTAACATCATATAAATACATCATCTAATCTTTGCATTGGAAATGGAATACTTTAACAATGTCATAATTTATATCGAGTGATCGTTGAACCAAATTTAATAATTTATCAAAGATGAACTTAATTAATACTTCCACTTAATTTAGTAGAGCCGGCGGTTATAAGATTAATTATGTAGTCTTCCACAATATAGTCATCAATGGCACGTGTGCACAAAAGTTTTTTGTCCCTTCTTATTGGGTAAATTGGAAGTGCTCCATCCTTTGTCCCCCATAATTTTCTTTGATTATCTTTTTGTCCCCTCACAAGCTCTATGAAATACTTTAAAAAAAAAAAAAAACTTAATTCACTTTTTAGTCTTAATTTATCACTCTTTTTAATGACAATTTCTAAACGCATTAGTTGTTGGAGCATTATTAGCATTAGTTAAGTCAACAAAGTAGGCAACATCTGGAATGGTTTAATTGAATATAGGGTTCCACTCACCAGGTGAAATAAGCGTGACAATTATATAGATGACTTATGTAATTAATCAAGGTAGTATTTATAACGTAGTATTTATCGCTGATTTAATGTATATTAATTGTTTATTTAACACTTTTCTTTATCAATTTCCCCCTAGACGAGTGAAAGAGCTTGTTAGGCACATCACATCGATGCAATGTTACTTTCCATTCCAATATAAGATTTTTTTTCTGTCTTGTTTTGTTTTATTGTCTTAGCATCTCAATTCTAAAATTTTCACATTAGAAAGAAAACTGTCAATTGGTATTTATAGTTCCTTCTTTATCTTTCTAATTCCAAAATTGTAGACAATTATTTTTTATTCGATTTCCGAGTCATTGTCGTTGTTTCTTAACGATTTTGCTCTAGATGTGGACAAGAAAACTAGTTTGGAGGAACTAACGTGCACTACCTAAACTACTTAGTGGAAAAAGATTATATTGTTTCCTTTATCTTTGGCAACCACGAATCCGAAAATTTTGTCTGTTATAATCAGGAATTCGGGTTAAAAAAAATACTGTCCAAATTATTCTTAATTTTCAGCATATAATTTCTACTTGACTATTATTAATAATTTATCTTAAATTTTTTGCCAAATTGACATATGATTTAGTATTATATCAAGCTATACTTGCTTGCAATTTTATTAGTGGTTGCCCATATGCGAACTTTTTATCTTCTTGGTAATCATGGTTGTTAATATCTTAAAGTGACATTCATTTACAAATTATTTGATATTCCAACCAACCGTTCTCGTGTACTAAACTACAAGTTTGTGTTCTAGAAAAGAATTAGATGTGCATGATTCTCGTGCAATTGATTAAAATAAAACACACCATTAGGAGTTCGATCAGCCAATCACCTATTAGAAAAAGAAGCATGACCGTCTTTTTCCAGCGGCTCATCGACAGTCTTATCTTCTTCATTTTCCACACCAACAATGCTTGAGTTTTGTAGTCTGTAAAGTATCATCACTACGTGAATCATTAAGGGGGGGAAAAGAACAAGAAACACCAGTGATGCATGGTAAGTCCTCCACTCTTTACTAGGTCAAAGTATAACTATAAATACGGGTAGTCCTGCCCGGTCATTCTTGACCTAGGTTGGTCGGAAGAGAAATATGGGTCGGTCCGATCCAATCCACATAAGAAAGCGTGGTCAGGATCAGACCATGGGTTGCCCTATGAATGAGGTGTCAATGAGGTTATATACCACCTTTGACGCCTAGCAATTCATTTGTATCACTTTAATATAAAAATTATAGTTAGGGCTCGTTTGGATTGAGATTTTGAATCTAAAAAATTAAATTTGAACTCAATATTGTGTTTGATTTGCTATTCCGTTTTAAAGTTTTTAGTTTATGATTTACACAATATTTTATACTCAAAAATATTATTTACAAATCTTCTCTCATACAAAAAAAAAATTTGTATCAACCATGTGAAAAAAGTAAAGGGAAGCATAATTTCAAATGCAAGTTCAAACTCAACTTTTATCTTCTAAATACTTTTAGCTCATAATAAAATTCTCTAACTCAAATTTGAATAACAAACACAAGGTTATAATTCAACTTATTTCAAATTTAATCTAAATTTTCTAGCTAGAAGCCTTAATCCAAATGAGCCCTTATATTTTTCTATTAAAGTGATACATTTGAATACTAAGTTTGTGTTTAGTTGAAAAATCAAAACTAAAAAACTTAACTCAAATTTTGTCTTTTCTAAAAGATTAACTGGTTTCACTATTTACTGGTTCTAATAATAATTTAAACTCAAATTTTAAAATTCATAACTTTACGTATATAAATTCAAATATAAATTCAAATGATATATATGTATATTTTAAATTCTGTAAAATTACAAGATAAAATAAACAAGATTTATATTAATATTTTTTATGAGATTATTTGTAATTTTTATATTTTTTAACTCCAATCATGAATGACTCAACTTAAATTTAAATTTTTTAACTCAAGCTTACCAACCAAACGTCTATCAAATTCTTAAAAATAGTGTTCCTCTAAATTTTTCAAGGTAGGCCAACCTAGCCTTGCATCTTTATTGAGAAAATTGATGTTTTTATTCGGAATTCTTTAAAAATGTAACAATAAAAAGACTAAACGAATCGGGTTGGCTCGTGGGTCTTGGACATCGGCCAATTTGACCCAAGTGTCCATGGGGAAATACACTGGCCAAATTATCAAATAAATGGTCTGTGGGTCGGCCAATCTAATCCGCGTACATGTTTATAAGTCTAGATCAGATGTTCGAGTCCTACATTGTTTGGTAGAGAGTAAAAAGGAAGGAAGGAAAGAGGTAGAAGAATTTGTGAAAAGATTATAATAGTCATGAATATTTAGTAAGAGAAAAAAAAAAAAAAAAAGATTAGAGGAGTGATTTTCAGTCCTTTAAAAATCACAATTAAAGAGAGTTTTGAAAGGAATTATTTTGTCTTATTAATTAATTATGAACCAAAATTATAATAGTATCTTTATTAATAATAAATATTTTTTTCTTCATTAAAATAATAATAAATAAATAATAAATAAATTAATAAATAATAAAATTATTATTTTATAAATAAAATATATTATTTTTTTCTTTATATCTTTATATCAAATAAAAAGAATGATTTTTTTCTTTTTTATCATATTAAACATCTCTTCTTCCTCATTTAAATGATTTATCACTCCCTCATCCCATTTTTATCTTCTTCCTATCCAACAAAGTCTAAGCCCACGTTTGGGACAAGTTTTTTTTTAGCATTGCATTTAAATACAATGTAATTTTCCTCCAAATACAAAAACATTTCATTCAAATACCAATCACATCACATTTTAAATTCAACATAATCACTATTTATTATTTCACTTTTTCTATTATTTTTATTAATTACATCACATATTCCCTCTCCCTCGTTTTTTTCTTTTTACTTTTATCCATCATATCACATATTTATTATTAAAATACAATTCAAATACTTTTCTCCCAAACACACATTGTATTCAAATGCAATGTTAATACTTTTCCTCTAAATATAAATTGTATTCAATACATTACATTCAAATGTAATGCAAATATAATGCGTTCATCGAACGAATCTAAATCCCTAGTTGTTAGATGATAGGACCTGGATCTTTTATCATTTTACTGTGGGTCTAATGTGGTAAATCGAAAGGGTGAAATTATTGCTGATTATATTTTTTTTAGTTAAAAAGAAAAAGTAAAAAAAAAAAAAAAGGGGCGCTCATTTATTGCACGGAATGTCAAAATCAGCTTGACTTTTCCACCCTGCACCATGGCTTAGGACCCACATTTGAGCAGATAGATTTTTTAAATCGCCCACTGAAAATTTGAACGATTTCCACGTTCTGTTTTGGTTTTAGTGTCCTCAGAAAATTATTAGAAAGAGGATCCGAAACAAATCTTCATAAATATGATCAAAATAGTGAATATTCTTGTGCCACGTCAACAGAAGGAAATTATTAATTAATCATTATAGTGGAATTTTTTAGCACACCACTTATGTTGGATGAAAGCCAATAAAACACAAATTCAGCCCTTGTTAGAACCGCATTCATAACTCAAGAATTATAATTTAATTTTTATCTTTTTTACAATTTAATAAGTTTCACACTTAGTAATTATATAAATTGAATGAGATGTTTTTTTTTTAATTATATAGCATTTTAAAAAAATAAAATAAATTATATATTAATATTTTTTAAATACATTTCAAATTTTATACTTTTAAATCTTAACGATTCAAACTCATTAAATACATAATATAATTTAAACTACAGTTCAAACTATTTTATGATCAAAGCCCGTACACCAAATAAGTATGGAATCCCACTCTTGGAAGCCAAAATGGTGACAATTCCAAAATTCTAGCGCTATTTTTTTTTTTAAGGGCCATATTTCTAACCCATTTCTTGTTTGTGGGAATGCAATGATAGAATATATTTTCTTTTTCTTATTTGAATGTAAACATTTGTCATTATTTTTTTCAAAATTAAAAACATAAGAGATTTGAACATATAAATTGTAACATCATAAGATGACAGATTATAGTTAAATTATATATCAATCATTAAATATTTTTTATTTTTTATGTCGTTGAATAAAGATTAAAACTGTACATTCTACCAAAAACTTAAATAATATATTATATATATTTTTTCCTTTATAAATGTACATCTTTCTCGTTTTTAGCCACTAAAATATATTTAAAAAATCCTTTCAAAATATATTTTAAAAAAATTTATCTATTTATTATTAGATAGCAGTCAATAACAAGAAAATGGTTTTTTGTTTTTTGTTTTTAATTTGAGAGTAAGAAAATTTGAACTCTATAACTATAGGTAAAGTTGGATATGGTATTATCGATAAGACTATACCTGCAACTATAGCTTTTATAGGACTCAAAAAAAATTTTTCCAATATTTAATGATTAAAAAAAGAATTTACATTTTAGAAACATTGGACATTTTAAACTATACCTACAACCATAGTTTTTTTAGGGACTCAAAATGTATTTTCCAATATTTAATTATTTAAAAAAAAAAGAATTTACATTTTCAAAATATGAGACATTTCATGTTTCTCTCTTACACTTTAATACTAGTTTATAGAATTTGTGACACTTAAACATCATAAATCATGAAATTTAGCATTTGTTTAGATGGAAAGTCCAAACTTGGAAATGATCTAAAATCTTATTTACCTAAAATTAGTTCGTTTTTATATTTATATTAAACATCAAACTTTTTTCAAAAGATTTTCCTTCTTTCTTTATTTAGAAATAGAAAATTTTTTTTACCTATTCACATATATTTTTATTTTAAGACAGAAAGAAATTTTAGTCTTAAAATTTTTTTTTCTTTTTCAAAAATAACAATCCTAAACAAACCATTAATTTTTTTTTAAATTAAAAAAAGTTGTTTTGAAAAATATATTTGAAGTAATAAAATATAAAATTTTAAAATTTTTTTTAAAAAAATATCAATATAAATATTATTTTATTTCTCTTAAAATTCTATGTAATTTAAAAAAAATTACCTCATTTATATTTATTTTAATAAAATTATGGACTTTTAAAATTTGAAGTATATTATAATATTTTAAAGTTATAAATAATAAAAGTAACGATACGTTGCAAAAAAAAAAAAAAAGACTTCAAAATACCAAAACAAGAACTGCCAGATGGCCCCTAAGACATGATACCGAGAGGGAGAAGAAGAAGGGAAAAAAAAAAAAAAAAGGGTGATAGAGACGGAGGAAGTGCAATGGCTGTCACGAAAAGGATGGAAGCACGCGCTTAAGTGGAGCGTCTTGTCTTGTGTTGTTACACTTTTCGTAAATAAAAAAGTTTTAAAGAAAATCTTTGTTTTCATCCCACGTGGCGTCTAAACTGGTGAAGCAGATTTAAAGTCAACGACGGCGGCGCGACTCATCTCAATCAGCTCTCGCAAGGCCATATTTGCCAATGGGGTCACTTCAAGTCTCTTATCCAATTGCCTCGTCTTTTTGCCACTTTTTTATTATTATTATTATTATTTTTTATTTTTTCAATATTTTGCAACCAACACTTTCCATTGCATTTCCTCTCGGTCTACACTTGCGGTAGGATTATCTTGATTAATAGGATGCAATTTTAAAGGACGAGTTTTTTTTTGAGGTAAAAAACGAGTAATTGTTTTAACCGTACTTAAAAATAAAATTCGTGTAAAAAACAAATAATACACTTGAACAGTTAACATAATTTTGTTGAGAGGAAGATAAATATCCAATTATGTGTTTTATTCTTTTAATAATCCAAATTTGTAGCAATAAAATACATTTTTTCCTACTCAAGTATTGAATGATTGATTAAAAATAATTATGATATATACTCTTTCTAAAAGATTAGAATTACGTATCATTATTAGAAAGTGTATTAATATAGATATAGTAGTAAAAAAAGTGAGTAAACTATAAAAACTAGTCAAAATAAATTGTCCAACACTAGTAATTCCACATAATAACTTTACCAAGGGTGATCCTATTAGAGGAATCGCACCTAGTTAATTTAATTTTATCATCTAAAGAGTGGAGATCATTATTTGGTGCTCCTTCATGGGATCCTAATTATGAGGGTCAATTTATCCAGAAGAGAAGGAAATTGCCTCAATTTATGTCCTCGTTGTTCTTTGGCCTCAAAAACCTCTAATCATGTCTTGTTGAATTGCTCTTATACTCGATAGGTTTTGGAAAAGAGTTTTTTATGGAGCATGTTTGGTAATGTATGAGGAATTTATAATATTACAATCAAATAATTTAACTTATGACAAATTCAACTTCTAACATGAAATTTGTAATAAAAATAAAACTTGAGTTTAAATATGTTGTTTTGAGTTCTCCAACTTTTAATCCACTCCGATAGAAAAAGGCTCAACATGCATATACTTTACGCAAAAGTTTGCAATCCCTTCTCATGGGACAAATCTTTCCCTTTCCCTTTTCGTATACAGTCTAAAGTGAGGTTTCCACATGATTCATCCTTCAAGTTTTTGTCCTTTTTTGTTTCCTTTCCTCCTGCTCAAAGCCTTTAAATTAATGTCATATTTTTTGATAGCAAAAGTTAGTGCACTATCTTGGCGGTGGCTGCTGTCCTTTTGTATTGTTTCTTCATCTAACACGACAGAGTGAGTGAGTTTCCACTCGCATAATGCTTGTGAAAAAACAAAGTTTTGTGAAAGTGAAACCACAAGAACAAAACCATATTATATACATAATATATATATATTTCCACTGAAGTCTGTGTGCATGACGAGATCTTTTTTGTGCTTATTCCATATTGTAAATGATACAATTTAAGTAATTGGCTTAGGGAGAAAAAGAAAAGAGAATAAAAAGGGCAAATATTGCAATTAATTAAAAAGTTTGAAATAGAGGCACTCACTACTACTAGGAAACAAAAAGGCGACACTAGCGCATGCATATGCTGCCAGATATCCTTTGCCGTGTGCCGATTGCTGATGCCACGCCATAAATGACGAAGCTAATGAAAAACCATCAAAATCAGTATTAGAAAAATCAACTTATCAAAAAAAAAGGAAAGAAAGAAAGAAAAATCGAATGTTGATTGGGTTATCATATAAATGACAAGTTTCATTGACTAATACATATTTGATTATCAAAACTTTATACATAAACGTTTGTACATAACTAATACAAAACACTTCTCCTTAAAAAAAAAAAAAAAATCTAAATCCAATGCACTTCAATTGATGCAGATCTGAAACTCAAAATTTGAAAATAACAAGTAATGTTAAAAAAAAAAAAAAAAAAAACATTTCAAGCACCACTATCCAATTGTGTGATACATGAATAGTATGCATTAATTGGTAAAAAAAAAATAAAATCGTTAACAATAATAATAGTTACCATCTTTTAGCATTAATTCACATGCCTGAAAGAAAATTCAATAAGTTATGGTTCTTAATTAATATTAAGTAGCACAACTTAATCCGAATAATCCCAACACTCAATTATGCTTTCTATATTTTAACAAGTATATATACTATTCGTTCCCATGTTTGGGACAAAAGTTTGTTTGAATAACATTCCTCGCGATAGGAAATAACTCCCCTGAGAAAGTATAGTATTTATTCAATTCCATGTTAATTGGGACAAAAATTTAACTAGATGGCTTTTCTAGGGTGGGATATAACTCCCTTGAGGAAGGGAAAACTAATCGTTCCTAATGGAATAGGATAAACATGCACGGAATATATAGGATAGGATATTTTGTCCTACCCCTTTCATCAAAGTAAGCACTCGTCACAACTAGACAAAGAAAAAAAAAATTGCCATAAATCTATAGTTATTATTAATTTTTTTAGAAATTAACTATCCAATGTAAACTTTGCTCATTTAAATTTTTATTAATTAAAAAATATAACCTATATTTTCGTCCAAATATTGTTTTTGTATTCAGTCAATTCAATCATAGTACACCAAAAAAAAAAAAAAAGGATATGAGGGAATATGACCTTTTTAAAACATTTTTCTAACAAATGTTTCAAATTTAGTTAAAAAAGAAAATGTAAATTTTTTTAAAATAATTAATTAATGATTTAATAACGATCAATCAACTATTACTGATATCAATATTGTTTAACTAATATCAATCAATAGTTAATCATTGATAGTTATGATTAATAATTGATTGATTAGTTATCAATAGCTTATTGTGGGAATTTGTTGGCTAGTAAATTGATATAGTGGCATGCCAAACTCAAAATAGCATTCAATAAAATCCTTTTAATGTAATATATTTCACTTTAATCTTGCAAATGAAACTTCATCCAATGGTGTATTTGGATAATAGTATTATATTAGTAATGTATTGAATTCAATATGAGTTTAAATGAAAAGTATTTATATTGATTATTTAAATATTAAGTATGTGATATGATTGGTAAAAAAAGAGAGAGAGAAAAAGGAGAGAGAAAGAGAGTATGTGATGTGATTGATAAAAGTAGTAAAAAAAAAGTGAAATTGTGATTAATGATTATATTGAATTTAACTTGTGATATAATTGATATTTAAATATAATGTTTTTACATTTAAAGTGTTTTGTATTTAAATATAATGTTACAATGAAACACACCATAAATATTAAAAATAATATGACGTGTAATTAAAAACATTCTGTGATTAAATTTGTATACATACGTATATGATCACACACATATATATATATATAATCCTATCAATAATGACTACCATGAAATACGTTTTAAAAGCCCATTTCACCATATTGACTTTAGTAAGATAGATCTAACATGATAACAGGTTGTTCAATTATTATTTTAAATAAGTGTTACAATGGATTAATGAAAAATGAATTCCTTATTATTACACTTTTAAAGTTCTAATTACATACCCTTATATATATATATATTATGTGCGGATGAATAGTATCATATATTTTAACTTTTTAACTTTTTTTTTTTCTTTTGTAGTCAAAAAGGGTGATTATAGAATCTTATAACTTTTAAACTTCTTTATCATTTTAAAAATTTATAGATTTATCGATAGAACATAGATTTCACTCCCTGACGTCACACATCCAGCACCATACCACTAACCAAGCAAGAGTCTCAAGATGGAGATATAAAATGTCGATCTTTAAACACATCTTGAGTAGATAATATAGAACAGAAAGACATTCTTACATTCTAACTCACAGGTGGCTCAACTTTTATCTATTAAAATATGTATAGGTTTGTTTTCTTATGGTAATTTAGGAAGGAAAAAAAAACAAAAGATCGTAGGTCCCACAATATATATATATATATTTGGAACAAGAAAGCATTCTTGCTCTTATTATAATCTCATCATTCAAAACACACGTCATATTAAAAAAAAATTAGAGAAAAATTACCAAATAATGATCTGTTTTAATTATTGATAAATATGATATAAATTCTACCATTTTAATTATTTTTAATTTGTATCATATAAATTAAATAGTGTTTAAATTTGTTTCATCGATTCTAGCTTTTTTTTTTTTGCTGGAAACATGAATGATTTCTATATATTCAAATTACCGTTGAAAGTTCAACACACCACCTCCCAAAAGTGGGGTCCGCTACTGCCTCGGTATGACCACTTTAGACAAACCACCTCCGTTAAAATGCCAATCGTCTCCCAAAGTCTTCTTTCGAGTCTTCGTCTCCATTCGGTGGACACACAGTCACAAAACTCCATCCTCTGCTGCCAAACCAAACCACCACCCCCGACATGTCAGCCACCACAAACTCCCGGCGGCTCACGGCTGCTCTCTACCTCCTCTCCTTCCTCTCCCTCCTCTCCTCCACCAAGTCCGACGACCTCCAAATCCTCCTCAAACTCAAATCCTCCCTCCAAACCTCGAACGCCGACACCATTTTCTCCTCATGGGACTCCACCATTTCCCCTTGCAGCTTCTCCGGGATCACCTGCAACTCCGCCGGCTCCGTAACCGAAATCGAACTGTCTAATCAAACTCTCTCGGGAGCTCTCCCTTTCGACTCCATATGCGGGCTCTCTTCTCTCGAAAAGCTCTCTCTGGGGTTAAACTTCTTGCACGGTGAAGTTACGGAGGATTTGAGAAACTGCACGAAGTTGAAGTACTTGGACTTGGGGAACAATCTCTTTACCGGTTCTTTTCCCGATATATCTCCGCTGAGCAGTTTGGAATATCTGTACCTGAACAAGAGTGGATTTTCCGGGCCTTTTCCTTGGAAATCTCTGGCAAAAATGACGGGTCTGATTCGGCTGAGCTTAGGAGATAACGCTTTTGATCCGACTCTGTTACCGGCTGAGATTTATACCTTGACGAAGCTAAATTGGCTTTACCTCTCGAACTGCAGCCTCCAAGGGAAAATCTCGGCCGAAATCGGAAACCTTGTTGAGCTTATAAATTTAGAACTTTCCGACAACAATATCACCGGCGAGATCCCGAACGAGATCGGGAAGCTGACAAAGCTGTGGCAGCTCGAGCTCTATGACAACAGTTTGACCGGGAAGTTTCCGCCGGGGATGAGAAATTTGACGAGGCTCGAGAAATTCGACGCCTCGGCGAATAATCTCGAAGGCGATTTGTCGGAGTTGAGGTTCTTGACGAATTTAACTACCCTCCAGCTGTATGAGAATAACTTATCCGGTGAAGTTCCGGCCGAGTTCGGGGAATTTAAGAAGCTTGTAAATTTGTCCCTGTATAAGAATCGGTTAACCGGACATCTTCCTCAGAAGCTGGGGTCGTGGGCGGAGTTCAATTTCATCGACGCTTCGGAGAATTCGCTGACCGGTCCGATCCCTCCTGACATGTGCAAGAGAGGGGCGATGATGATGCTGTTGATTCTGCAAAACAATTTCACCGGAGGAATACCGGAAACATATGCGAATTGTAAAACTTTGACACGTTTAAGGGTCAGCAAAAATTCCCTCTCCGGCGTCGTCCCTGCCGGGATATGGGGGTTGCCGAAGGTGAACATAATCGACCTCGAATTAAATAAGTTCGAGGGCTCGATCACTTCCGATATCGAGAAGGCGAAGAGCCTCTCGCAGTTGTTCGTCGGAAACAATCGCCTGACCGGAGAATTACCGGACGAAATCTCGGGAGCCTCGTCGTTGGTGTCGATTCAGTTAAATGATAATCGGTTCTCAGGGAAAATCCCGGCGAGTATCGGAGAATTGAAGCATCTAGGGACTCTCCATCTGGATGACAACATGTTCTCTGGCTCAATTCCGAACTCATTAGGTTCCTGCGTGTCTCTCTACGACGTAAACATGGCGAACAATTCGCTCTCCGGAAAAATTCCTTCCTCTTTAGGCTCTCTTCCGAGCCTTAACGCTCTCGATTTATCAAACAACGAGCTCTCCGGCCGAATTCCAGCGAGTTTAGCCTCTGTTAGACTAAGCCTTCTCGATTTATCTCATAACAAACTCTCCGGCCAAATACCGCAATCCCTCTCAATTGCGGCCTATAACGGAAGCTTCAACGGCAACCCCGGGCTCTGCAGCGTGGAAATCAGCTCGTTCCGTCGATGTTCTTCGGAATCAGGCATGTCCAACAACGTCCGTACGCTGATCATTTGTTTCGCCGTAGGTTCGGCAATATTAGTATTGGCGCTTGCTTGGCTCGCGTACTTAAAGAAGTGGGAAAAGGCTGATCAAGAAAGGTCTTTGAAAGAAGAATCCTGGGACGTTAAGTCATTCCATGTGCTGTCGTTTACGGAGGATGATATTCTTGATTCCATAAAGCAAGAGAATCTGATCGGAAAAGGAGGCTCAGGGAATGTTTACAGAGTTGAAGTATCTAAAGGCAAAGAACTTGCCGTTAAACACATATGGAACAACGTCGACTCGAAATTCAGCCGGAAAAAGGCTCGGAGCACGACTCCGATGCTGGCGAGGGCCGCCAGCGAGAGGTCGAAGGAGTTTGACGCCGAGGTGAGGACTCTGAGCTCCATTAGGCATGTGAACGTGGTGAAGCTGTATTGTAGCATTACAAGCGAGGACTCTAGCTTGTTGGTGTACGAGTACTTGCCTAATGGGAGCCTGTGGGACCGGCTTCACGGCTGCCGGAAGATGAAGCTTGACTGGAATGCGCGGCATGAGATTGCGGTTGGGGCGGCAAAAGGGTTGGAGTATCTTCACCACGGATTCGGCGACCGGCCGGTGATTCACCGGGATGTTAAGTCGAGCAACATTTTGTTGGACGAGTTTTTGAAGCCTAGGATTGCTGATTTTGGACTTGCCAAGATAGTTCAGGCTAACAAAAACGGAGGCCAAAATTCCACCCATGTCATTGCAGGAACTCATGGATACATTGCGCCTGGTTAGTTATTACTAATTAATTTCACTTTAATTTATAATCATGTTCAGATTTTAGATACAGTAGTTAAATGACAAGTAGAATGCATATTTGGTATTCTAAATTTCACTAATTGGGTCCATTGAGAGCTAAATATTTATTTATTTTTGTGTTTTTGATCGCGTAGAATATGGATACACCTACAAAGTGAACGAGAAGAGCGACGTATACAGCTTCGGAGTCGTGCTGATGGAGCTCGTGACGGGGAAAAGGCCCATAGAGCCGGAGTATGGAGAGAACAAGGACATGGTGAGCTGGGTTTGTAGAAACCTAAAGAGCAGAGAAAGCGTGTTGAATTTGGTTGATTCGGACATTCCGGAGGCTCTCAAGGAAGAGGCAATAAAAGTGTTGAGGATTGCAGTTCTCTGCACAGACAGGCTTCCTGAGATGAGACCCACCATGAGGAGTGTGGTCCAGATGCTTGAAGAGGCCGAGCCTTGCAAATTGGTCAAGATTATTGTCACCAAAGATGGTGCTGGCAAGAAAATCGAAGCCTCCTTTGACAAGAACAATAAGTTGGATCCCGATTTTTAAATTATAAGCTCCTCAGAAAAGAGGGAATTTTGAAGATTCAAGATGTGATTAGAATTCCCTCTCTTCTAGTCGTATGTATCAATATGTACTATTTGTAGTGTATGTGTACATAGATGAAATAACGTGTACTTTTCATGTAAAATCTTGCTTGATTTTGTCTAAGGACAAAATAGTGGTGGAATTTCTTTTTGTGTTTGTATTTTAGTGATGATGATGAAAACGCTTAATAGTAGTTTTATTTATCCCGATTTGAATCGCATCTCGTAGGTAAATAACAGTTTTCATTGGAATAAGAGGAAAAGTTTTCATTATTTTCCTTTTCTTCCCTAAATATGACTTGCCAAGTGAAGGAAATTAGAATATTTGTATTTATATATATAGATAAATATTGATGGAAGGGTATAATTGTTTATTTAGGCATAGAAGCAAGTTTTATACTCAAAGCATAATACGTCAAAAACAAAACACCAAAATAAGAATTTAAAAGCAGTTGGTAACTTCTCAAGGTTGCAAAGAATTAAAGCATGTTCCACGCCGTAATTCACACACATGAACAAAGCTGAGGTATATTAACAACACATTAGAATATTGTCTCTTTAATAGGTCTAGAATTCCATTCATGTGCTCTGTTCATTTTCACTCTACTATTTTATATATATACACATTTTTATCTATATATATATATATAGAGAAAAAGCCTACTTGTCAGTAAATCTACCAGCAACAACAAACGCCAAGAGATTTGATTTTTGAGCCCCCAAAAAGGAAGAGACATGAGGTATAGCTGGTGTTCCTAAGTGGTTGGCTGGTTTGGTATGCAGAACATGCTTCTGTTTTGGTTAGCGTATCTAATGTTTGTCACCATATTATAAATATATATATATATGTATATATTCAAACAGTGAGTTGTGATCCGATCAAGAGCAGGATGGGAGCAGAAAATGACATATGAAACCAACCCAACAGTTGTTCCAGCAAAGCAGAAACAAAAAATGAAAATAAAATAAAATAAAAAAACTAAAATAAAATAAATAAATCATTGAGCGGTTGAGAGTACCATTCCGTATTCAATTGTTGTTGGGAAAACAACCAGGGGTCCTTGTATTTAGGTATTAGCTGAACATATAGGCAACATTTTCAACAAGCTAATAAGCTGTATTCTAATGGACGAGTGATGCTAAACATGGTAATTTATTCAACCAAATTTAATACTATTTCTAAGCTTCCTCATCTGTTTCACCTATAGCTATGTTTAATATTATTTCTATGCCACTAGAGTGGTAAAATAATACATTGATTTTTTTGCCTTTTCTTTTATTTTTATTTTTTCCCTCCTAGAACACACAAGATCTGTTTGATTCATGGTTTGAATTCATTTACTGAAATTTAAATGCAGAAAACTAATTCAAATCAATGTTTGGATTAAAAAAAAAGTGTCAAATTTAAACAAAAATACCGTAAAATTTAAAATTAAGCTCGTTTAAATTCATGCGATTTGAATTTATTTGACAATAAAAAGCAAGCCAATTAGGTCCTACCAGTAATTCCTAAACATTTTGAATTGCAATATTCAATCTTTGGAAGCATTGTTTCTAATTCTAATTCAAATCACCTAATTCAAATTCTTTAGTTTAAATCAAAATGGTTCAAATGGTAAATATTTGGAGAGGAGAACCTAAGGGGGAGTTTGGTAGAGGTTTTGAAGATGTGGTTTTGGGGTTTGGAAAAAAGTTGGTTTCGGAGAATATGTTTGGGAGAAAAACTGTTTAGGGTGAAAAATTAAAAATTTTAAAAATTTTTTTAGAAAAAAAATATCAATATGGATCTTGTTTTGTTCCTCTCGAAATTCTATGCAATTTAAAAAAAAATCATCTCATTTGGACTTGTATACAAAAAGTTATGAATTTTTAAAATTTAAAGTTTACTGTAACGTTTTGAAGATGTAAATAGTAAAAAATAAGAAAGTTTTGGAAAAAAGTAAAAATTTGGGGCTGTGTAACGAGTCCTAAGTTTGTTTAACAAGTCTAATCTACCAAAGGGTTTTGGACCATTCTGAGCGCCATCAGCAATGTCTTCTCACCCGTTCAGGCCCATCAAGAAGAATTCAACAACCAGCTTACTTACTTATTCAGCGAAAAAAAAAAAAGCCTAAACAAACAAACAAACCAACAACAACAACAACTAGCTTATCTGATTCCGGCTTTAAGAGGGGGAAAACAAGGTATTTTTATAGTAAATAATTAAAGTAAATGATAGATTTTAAAAATATTTAGAATAAATAATTATAAATAATAAATTTATTAAATAAATAATTTATTTTTTTGATTTCTAGTAAATAACAATTTATTTAGTAAATTTGATATTTAATGTTATTTATTTAAAATATTTTAAAATTATGTTATTTATTTTATTTAATTTCATAAATAGTACATCTATCGTAATTAGTAAATTTATTAGTTTACTGGTATTTTTATCAACTTTTGCTTTTATTTTTTTGAAACTAGGTGAAGAGCATTCGAACTCTTTATCTTTTAATAGAATCAAGTGTGAAATTATTACTAAATTATATTTACAGTCACTTATTAATTTTGAGTGCCCTTTTGCTATGCTACTAATACTTGTACTTGCTCCAATATTCTACTCCCGCCTAGCTGAGGAAGAATTACAGGGTGTAAAATAAAAACAAATATGTAGATTGGAGGTTACTATATTTAAAATGTCCTCCATTAAAGAAAGCAAAAGTAAAAAGTAAAGCCATTTCATTTCGACAAAAGACCCACGTCTAAATTCCATGGCTTTGGATCCGCAATCTCGATCATGATTTTCCTGCCCCTAAAGGGTAGGACCTTCCCTTTTTGGCCACTTGTGGGCGAGGAGGGATTCAAAACCCCGACACCATGGTTTGTAGCCATGTGCTCTAATCCTCAAAGCTACAAGGCCCAAATCCTTATGGACACTCTAAGATTCTTATAGAATTTATTGCGGAACAATTAAAAAATAAATTTATTAAATATATTACTACTTAATATACTAATATTAATATTTAATATTGGAATAAAATATCCCATTAATAGGGTTAAAGTTAAAACTTTTGAAGTCCAGATACAAGCATGGTACTTTTTCTTCTTCCCTTTTTTTTTTTTTTTAATTCTTGTTAGTATTTCAACCTTCTCATTCAATTTCCATTTCAACCGGAGACGCAATGGCTGCTTCATCCAAAAGGATTCATAGGCCATGGCTTGTGTTCTATTAAAGAAGCTGAAGCATTGGCACTTTTATGGAGTTATTTACACCAGGCTCGTGATGTTGGATTGCCTTTGCACACTTGTGAATCAGATTCTTTGACTGTAATTAACTCAATTAATAATTGTATGATTTAGGATATAAGTCCCTCCTTATATTGTGTCTGTGTTTGCACATGACTTAATTCATTAATATATCAGATGCAATAATTCTATTTAAAAAAAAAATAAACCTTTTTGAGTTTTATTATGTAGTTTTTGAAAATGCTCATGTCACTGGATGAGTGATTATATGTATTTTTATTTCAAATTAACATAGAGTGCTTCTTTTTTTTTTTTTCCTTTTTCCAAAAATGTCGACCTTCATTTTCTCTAACTAGCGTTTTTGGTTCTAAAGTGAGAAATGTGGGAGGAGAGGACGAATAAAAGAAAGTGCTAAAAAAACGACGTCAATATAATAAAACGACAAGTATACATTACACAAAAGATTAACGACAATCGGATGGAAGCGACGATCTAAAATGAATCGTACATTTTGGAAATGATAAGACCATTTACAACGAGACAAAATATTAAACGACAATAACAAATTAAAACGACAGCAAAAATTAAAAATTAAAAATTGAAAAAAAAAAGAACCGGGTTAAATCGATCGTCATACTATGAAACCAAAATAATAGAAATTAAGGACAACAAAGTTTAAACCAACAAAAAAGAAAAATTAGATTAGAACGACGCAAGGGTAAAACAAAAAAAAAATGTAGAAATGCAAAAAAAAAAAAAAAAAAAAAGCGAACAACATCAAGTTATCAATTACAAATCAACCGACCATAAAATTAAACTATAGTTTGAATTAAACATTGATAAACAAAAAAAAAAATGACGACAAATAAACGACAAGAAAGGGAAGAAAAAAACTGATAATAAATAATGACAAAGCATCGAACAAGAATTATAATAACAAAAAAAATAAACAACAACAAGATATAAACATCGACATAAAAAGGGAAACGAAAGTAACTGAAACAAATGGAAATGAATAAAAGGACATAGTAGTAGATAACAGCAAACTGAAAAACGTCTAAAAGGAAATAATAACTAACAAACAATGCAAAAAATTAAACTGACAATAATACGAAGTGAGAAACGATAATAAAGAAACGGATAAAAAAAAAACTGATAATAAATAATGACAAAGCATCGAACAAGAACTATAATAATAAAAAAAAACGACAGCAAGATATAAATATCGACATAAAAAGGGAAACGAAAGTAACTGAAACAAAAGGAAATGAATAAAACGACATGGTCGTAGAAAACAGCAAGGTGAAAAGCGTCTAAAAGGAAAAAATAACTAACAAACAATGCAAAAAATTAAACTAACAATAATACGAAGTGAGAAACAAGAGTAAAGAAACGACAATGACCTAATAAAACGACAGTAAAATGGAAGCAACGTTAAAGTCAAAACAACAATTAAAATTAAAAAATAAAATAAAAAAAGGACTCACAAAAAAAAAAAAAACAAAAACAAAATAAAGGACAACAAATTAAAACTGCAGGTACCACAAAACGGACAACAAATGGGGGAAAAAAAAAGACATTGAAAGAAATCAAAAACGACAATGGAGAAAAATGACAGAAAAAGTTGAAGGAATAAAAAAAAAAAAAAACCAAGAAAGGGTAAATGGTGCCTAATTAGTAATACCACTTTTTCTATTGTCTTAATCACGCTCCATTCGCTAAACATGAGGCGAAGGCAACTTGGACCCAGGCGGCTTAAGCCCCTCAACTTCTAAATATTCTTAAAAAAAAAAAAAAAAGTATTATACTTACATAAATATATGAACAGCAAATTACATCAAGTCCTAAAATTTGAAAACTAGTCTTATACCCCAAATTACGCTGTAAGACGTTGTTAAATTTGAAAACTAATCTTATACCTATAATTATAATACAAAGAAAGAAGTAAAGAGTAGTTTTCAAAAAATAATTCAAGCAAATACCAGGTTTTTAAAATGATTTAATAATGTCATGTGAATATATTATTTACCTAATATTTTTTCAATAATTTGTTAAATTTATTGTTTACCACAAATATTTTTAAAAACTTACTATTTATTTTAATTATTTTCGTGAAAATGCTTTTTACTACAATTTTCTTAATAATTATTGAGTATAGTAAAATTTTGTCGTAGTTATTAATCCCTTCTGGCAAAAATTTCTAGGTTCATCACGCTAATATTATAGGTTTCTTTTTAGAATATAGGTGAATTAGTATTTCAAGAATTTATTCTTGTTTTTTCAAAAGCAAATGATAAGTTCATCACCCTAATATTATAGGTTTCGTTTTAGAATTTAGGTGAATTAGTATTTCAAGAATTTATTCTTGTTTTTTCAAAAGCAAATGATAAGTTCATATTATATTATTTTATTAATTTTGAGAAAGTACATAATACATATTTATAAATTATCTCAGTAGTAACTACAGGATTTATGTAATCACTTTATTATATACCTATGAAAAATATTGAATAACGGCTGCTACTCTATATATCCATATAAGAAATAA
Source organism: Antiaris toxicaria (assembly GCA_035233585.1). Classification (NCBI taxonomy): domain Eukaryota; kingdom Viridiplantae; phylum Streptophyta; class Magnoliopsida; order Rosales; family Moraceae; genus Antiaris; species Antiaris toxicaria. Next base: position 3,785,721 of record CP141160.1, read on the forward strand.
ATTAATGTAGGAGTCTTCAGAGGATAAAATTTATCTACCTAACTCGGACGGAGGATGGAAATTGAGGTTCCAAATCCATCTAACTCGGATGGAGGATGAAATTAAGATTCCAAATCCATATAAAAAAACCCAGAAGGGAAGAGATAAATGGAGAAACTCTCTGCAGTTTCCATTTGAGAAGACAATCCAAGTCTGCTGGAATCAAATACTCTAAAGTCCTTTATACAATCTGATCAAAAAATGACTAACCAAGGAACTAAAACTACATTCTAAAGAAAATAAACAATGACAATAAAAACTAGTTAAACCACAAAATCTTAACAAAATTAGGTACAACAACTCTCTACTCTTAGATGACACTTGAGCTATTGTAACACTTCTACATCATAATAATACACTTAGTAATACATTAATTGGTAATATTAATGTGGTTGTTCCACTTCAAAATTAGTGTAAATTACTATTAGTGATGCCAAATATTTGCACCAATCTGTGTGAACTTTAAGCATTGTAACAACTATTTCTCCTCAATCTATCCACTAATTTCGATATGCCATTCCCTAATTTTCTTGTCTCGTTTTTTCTTTCTTTTTTCCCCTATTCCTTTACTCCCAAAAAAAAAAAAAAAAAAAGAATAAGAAACTCATTCGGCATTCTTTAGGTGGGGGAAGAGAAAGTAAACTCTAAAGCTAAATCCCACGTGCTACAAGTTTATGCTTCATGACGTACGCGCTAATCATTCAACGTGCTTTACTAATTTGCTAGCATATTGATAAGATAAATTATTAGCATAAGAAAACCACTGATAATTAATTACTTTGTTACTCTTGCCAGGCCCCTAAACATGCTGCTTTTACAGTTGGATAAATTCATGATCGAAACTTTGAATAAATATATATTCAAAAAAAAAACTGTAATTTTGTAATGGAATTTTACTATTTTTCGCGCAAAGAATCGTGTGTGCGTGTGCCAAATCCAAAGATGGATACCTAATAATTATAATTGTATTGGTGTTAGATTAATTGCAATATATATATATGTGTGTGTGTGTGTGTGTGTGTGAGTGTTTGTGATATGTTATATATTATGATCATCATAGACCCTCCAATGCAAAACGGCCTCATTTATTTAGTTTTGCGATTCTGTATCCAATGGAAAGAGACCATATATACTGCCAATACATATGTAGATGAGTGGAATTTGACCTTCCAAAGCATGTTTAGTTTATTCTATCTTCTTAAACAAAGTAGACAATAGCCATTATTCCGATAGCACTAATAAATTGTTACTATGGAACATGCGGGACGCGGCCTTCCGCAGCATGAAGGTGTGTGTGTGTGTGTGTGTATCGCTCCCAACAATTTCAACTACTTAAAAATAAAAAATAAAAAATAAAAAACTACTACAACTAATTTTGAGTGTGTTATTTGCACATGAGAGAGAAATATTTTACAATTTTATTTTGTATTGATGTATATATTAAATATGTATATGGACATATCAAATTTTGATTAATTTTGTATGTTTATATAATATGATTCTAATTTATCTGATGTTTGCTACAAATATTTTGAAGTACTCCACAGCACCGGTACAAGTCCCTCATGCAAACTTTCTCGATATTAAGTTCTTTTCAGCTATCATGCGCCGATAATTCATGGCGCTAGTTAGCACCTCCAAAAGAATATGTCGGTTTTTAAAAATACCCAAAAGGAACATATAAGGGATTACCAAATTTGCCATGTAAGATTTTTGAGCAAATTCCCGAGTTGCTAAATGGACTTCCAATGCTTTACGAAAGAGAGAGAGAGAGAGAGAGAGAGAGAGAGTCGGCATATTTGCTTTGCACTCCATCATGGAGGCACTCACTAGCTCCTATACAAGTAGCTAGGGAACATCTGTAACTTTATTGTAATTCTCATTAATAATGAATTTTGTTTTTGAAATGATCGTCTTTGGTACTGGCCTTGAGGAGCTTTGTTGTTCAACTCCGTGGAGTGCTACAATATCTCGCAAGAAATGCAAATGGTCCCGTACATATATATTAGAAAATGATATGACGATGTCTCTTGCAAGTTCTGAGCTCTCCGGCGTCCAGAACTATTTGTGTTCTCTATTGATTGTTAAATAGATAAAAATTGGAAAATGAGATATTCATCAGGAGGGAAAAAAAAAACATACAATGAAAAATAGAATCACATTTAATAGAAAATAATAATGCTAAAATAAATGGGCCAATATTGTAAACTTATTTGGTGAGGTCGGTTTCTCATGTCATATAGGATAAATATTAATCTGACAGTCAAAAAAGATTCAAAAGAGGAAAATGAAAAGAAAAAAAAGATTTAATATTACTCTAATCAAACATGTATTTTGTTACCTTCAATTAGCCGTAAAGTTACATGTAAATTAGGTCTAATACCGTCTATGAAGTTCAATTATTTACTCGTGGGACTTTTCTGTAAGGATTTAAACAATCAAATTTTACATGATAGAAAACGATTTCATCTTTCGTTTATTCCACCTGAAGAGCGAGGAAGGGACATTTTTGCCTTTCATGTCTCTAAATGATGCACTTATACAATTTCTCCTACATATATAAGTGTTATATTAATTCGAGTACCAAACCTTCCTAAATGAATTCCTCTAACACACCAATGGTGTGTGTACATATGTATATATATATATATATTATATTATTTCTCTAATATTATTCACAAATGATAGATTATTATAGATAAGTTTGTCTAAACTTAAAAAGCATGCGGAATTTATACTTGTAACCACAATAATATATATATATATTTTAAATAGAATGGAATTGCATTACTCGAACAAAGGCTTATCAGCACTTACAATGAATAAAATGCAACTAGGGATTTCATCTAACCAGTAAAAATCATCAACAGAAGATATATAACACAAATTGTGTAAGTGTGGGGACTGCTGTATTATCATAACGAGATACATGTGATAACACAAACCACAACCTGCTTCACTAATAAGACATCAGATGCCGTTTAAGATTGAAAATTCCACGAAAAGATGTATCTTTAATTGCTTGAACTGCATTACTTGAATCGTTTTCCACAGTTTGAGACTCTGAGTCGCCACTCCTTAGCAAAAAAAGACCCTCGTGGATGGCAATACCCTCTGCTGTAAACAAAAAAGGCATTTTCATCTTTGTACAAAACTTACAAAATTTAGGTACTGATTTTTTTGATGTGTTTTATTACGTGAAAGAGTTTGAACAAACTATTTCATGAATTTTTTTTTTTACCCTAGCTGTCAATCATGAAATTAGAGAGTGTATTATTGTTGCTCTTCGTAAAGAGGATTCCTCTTTGTACGCACTGTAGGTCGTGTGCTTTTATTTATAGAATATAAATGGAAAAAAATAAAAATAAAAAGGCCGACTAATATGCATTAAAGCAATCCTTTTGGAGTCTATACTCTATGCCATGCTCCTATTCTCTAATATATGTTTGTGTCTACTTTTTACCCCGCTGGGAATGTCTATATTATATATATAGGAAAGATCAGTTGTCCAATAGTCGTTCTGTCTAATAATTTAGGTCGCAAAAGAGATTGTGATAATCTGAAGGAAAACGCAATAAAACCCGCATGGAGGAGAGAGAGAAAGATAACAGATATCCGGCACTTTGATCCCTCTTGTGTGTGTGTGTGTGTGGACGCACGCGCATGTGTGTGTTGGTGAAACGAATGACCAAGTATTCCATGTGCAACCTTTCACATGAAAGAAGATGACAATAAAATGTAACGCGCGAACAAGAATCTCAAACAATTTATTAGCAATGGCAATTGAAAAAAGCAAATAGAAAATCTGAAACTTTCCACTGACCAATAATAAAAATAGGCTTTTAAAATGCAGGACACAAATCGAAACAGTTGTGAAATATCCTGGCAAAAGATATTAGTACGTATGAAATATCTCATCCTCACAACACAAGTTGAGATTCCCACGGATATAGTATTTATATATGTGCATAAATATATATATATATATATATTGAACTCATGAAGGCACGAATATTATTTTCAGTAGCTTATTGGAAATCTACACATTAATTGTACATATAAAATGGTATTTTTTTTTCATCTCATTAACTAGTAATATATAGTTATATATATTTGTGATTAGAAGTATAAAATATAATAATAATTTCACACTTAATTTTATCACAAAATATAGAATTTAAATCCTCATCCTCAAGTTAAAAAAAAAAAAATACAATATCCTCTACAAAAAAATATAATTGAAATAGATTTTAATACCAAATCTAATTAATCAGAATTAGAAAACAATTATTGTGTTAAACCATACTGAGATAGTTTTAGGGATCAGATTCTGAACATGTTAGTATTCTTGGGCGATTACTGGTATACCTTTTTAGATGCACTGGGTGGATAAATATTGATCAACACAACACTAATTACATATGTTGTAAGTGCCTCAACTTTATTTTTGGCTTTATATATTTTATGAATAGATATGGTCCCTACTCATAGTACCCACATAAAATTCAAATTATTCCCCAAATTTTATAACGGGATATGATTCCAAAACTTATCCACCTCCATCCATTCAGGAATTGCCTTGGTTTATTTTCCTGCTCCTGCCACTGACCTAATTAAATAAAAATGACAAGCCAATTGTAAATGGTTAATACTCCAAGGATGAAATTCTATACACATGGCAAACATGTAGATATATGTGGAGAAGATGCTACCATATGATTGGCCAGATGAAGGTCAGCTGAAGAGTTGTTTGCCACCAAATTTATGCTCATGCCTTTTTATTACCGTTTGTTTGTTGGGCAAATTTGCGGAGCCTGGGGTAATGAAAATGGGGCATCAACTATCAACAAACATTGTAGTCAAAAGAAAATAAAGGAACTTACCAAATAAAGAAATTCGATATCTTCTTTTTATTTTCCTTCAAACATGCACAATATGTATATACACACACATATCTATGTATTCATGCCTTCTACTCGTATATATCCACCTGATTATTTGAACTAATATGTTCATACATATATATATATTATGCACATACACGGTATGCTCTTTCTAAAGAAGAAACTGTCTCTTAGTACATATTATGAAATAAATAAGACGCAATAATAATTATAAAAACATCACATGATAAATATGATAAATATGATAGATTTGTATTAATAATAAAACATAATTCAATCTAAAAGATTATTATATCAACCTTCCTTATCATTCGACCGGTTGGTTTTCGATGAAGAATTCATGTATTCTCTCTGTTGGATACTAGATGCTCTTATAATTACTCTTTTATAATTAGTATGTAATAGTTTTTTTTTTTTTTTTAAGTTGACCATCCTTCTCGTTTAATAAGTAAACCTTCATTGCAACATATGATACACTTTCCGCTTAAATTCCTGTCATATGTGTACAAACAAGTGGGAGATAATTCACTTGTAACCAGTCCAATTAGAATCATGTGAAATTGCACTTTTAAATTTTTTGCATGTTAATGCATTAAAAATATGGTTTTTACTGATAATACTGGTCTTTTTGGTTTATTATATGCTATGTTATGTTTTTTTTTTCTTTATTATTATTGCCTCTTATCTATTTTATACTACGTATAAATTATATGATTAAACCGAAAGAATCTTAGAAAGTCTATAACTATACTTTTATACTATACATATAACAAAATAAGAATAGTCACTTCAATTGGAATATATATTCATTGTATGGATGTAGCGATGCAATGTGTTTCTCTTTAATAATACATAGGATGAATAAATGATTAGAATATTAAAAGAGTAGTGATCTAAGATGTCTTGATATATTTATTCATATCTATCACCATCATGCGCATATATAGAATGGAACAGCCATTGAGCTCGAGTGTTAGAAATGTGAAATCAGATTTGTAGAAATAGTACCTTCAAGAAACACCATAATTGGGTAGACGGCCAACTAAAAGACACAGTTCAAATTCATTCCAAAGTACAACCAAAAAGAAAAATGAGAAGGAGCTACACAATTAAGTATATTATTTGTTCACGCAATGTGTAGGGCCCATGCACGGTGTCTGGTATAATGTATTATGTATATGTACGTGCGACAAAGAATCAAATACCCACACCTCACTATCTTTAAATTGTGTGTCCTCTGCGTTGTGTACGTAATAATGAGTATTGTACTCACAACAAACATAGTATTTTTGGGCCTACAAAACCACACACAAAAAAAAAAAAAAAAGGAAAGACTTCTTTGTGTGCAACAAATTAATTAGGTAACTTAATACGCATATAGAGAAAATAGAAACACGTGCGTTAATTTTTTTTTTAATTTAGTAATAAAAGAGTTCCATAAATTGAAAAATATTCATATTGATTCATAATTCATTTCTTTTTAAATTAACTGCGATCATCTCAATTTTACTAAATTATATGTTAATGAATAATACAGGCAGAGTCTCAAACACTAATTTCCATACTTAAACATAAGATCTTAGTGTTGCTATGTATGTTTTTTTTTTTTTTTTGTTTGATGTTTCTCCAAAAAAAAAAAAGGGGAATTAATTTTGCGAGAAATACCTACAAATTAGATATATATATTTGTGAATGAAAGTAAGATCACAATTGGAAATGATGGAAATCTCTCTAGTTTTAAACACTATTCGCACCATGCTTACTGGAATCTCCTCGATGGAGTTGATGCACACAAAAAATACAGTAGAATTCTACATTTAACCGACTGGCCAAATCAAAGACACGAAGATGAGACTGATCAACATCAAGAGGTCCTGATCGTATCTAAAGAATGGGGAAAAAAGTTGCATGGACGTGGTCGATGTACTGATCACTTAGTATCTGATGCAGGTACTCAAAAAAAACATCATATCAGTATAAAGCAGCGGGCACTGATCGATGTTATATTCGCTATTTTGACACAAGCCCATAGCTAGCTAGTGGAGTATAAACGTAAAGCCTCTTTACATAAAAGATAATATGCTTCCCTTTCCTTCATGATATTATTGATCAGTACCATCACTGCACAAACATTCACTAACACCCTTGGAAACAACATTCACACACTCTCCTTTCTCGTCATATCTGTGGCTAAGTCTCACACCCAAATGTTCCCCTCAATCACCATGTTTATATACTTCTCACTTTCCTCTTCAATACAACAAAAAATTTTCATACACTGAATAGTCTCAGTCCTCTCTCTCTCGCTAGCTTTCTCTGAATATCTTTAACATGGCTCCGAAATCAACTCTCTTGATCCTTTTCATCGCCTTGTTACTACTGTCTGGTTTCATAAATCCTTCCGATCAATCCCCGACCGGTGCGAACCAAACCGAGTTCTTCGACCTCATGAAGAAACTTGTCTCCGGCAGAGCCTTATCCGACTGGGACGTGACCAAAAAGCCAGTCTGCAACTTCTCCGGCGTTGCCTGCGACGACCGAGGCCGCGTAGTTAGCCTCGATCTCTATGGCTGGTCGCTCTCTGGCCACTTCCCGCCCGATGTCTGCAAGTACTTACCGGCGCTACGCGTACTCCACCTCGGCGGCCGCAACCGCAACCCCAACCTCTTCCTCGACGAATTTCCTCACAGCATCACCAACTGTTCCGTCCTGGAAGAGCTCAGCCTCAGCTACCTTAATCTCCGCGAGACGCTCCCCGATTTCTCGGCCATGAAGTCGCTGAGAATCCTCGACCTGTCTTACAACCAATTCCGGGGAACCTTCCCAATCTCCATCACCAACCTCACCAACCTCGAAGTCCTCAACTTCAACGAGAATGACAACTTCAATCTCTGGAAGCTTCCGGAGAACATTTCCGGTCTCACCAAGCTTAAATCCATGGTGTTAACCACTTGCATGATGTACGGACCAATCCCGAGATCAATAGGAAACATGACATCCCTCGTTGATCTGGAGCTGAGTGGGAACTTTCTGGTCGGCCGGATTCCGGCCGAGCTCGGACTCCTGAAGAACTTGAGACAGCTCGAGCTTTACTACAACCAGCTCGTCGGAGAAATCCCCGACGAGATGGGGAACATGACGGGGCTGGTTGACCTGGACATGTCGGTCAACCGGTTAAACGGGACAATTCCAGAATCGATATGTCGTTTGCCGAAGCTGAAGGTTCTGCAGCTCTACAACAACACCTTGAGAGGGGAGATTCCCACGGCCATCGAGGAGTCGACGACGCTGACCATGCTGTCGCTTTACCACAATTACCTGACGGGACAGGTTCCGAGAAATCTGGGTCGGTTATCTCCCATGGTTGTCCTCGATTTGTCCGAGAACAACCTATCGGGTCCTTTGCCTACCGACGTCTGTAGAGGAGGTAGGTTGTTCTACTTTCTCGTATTGGACAATTCGTTCTCTGGTGAATTGCCTCAGAGTTATGGAGAGTGTCAGTCTCTTTTAAGGTTCCGAGTTAGTAATAATCGGTTAGAGGGTTCAATACCTGAGGGACTTTTTGGTCTTCCTCATGTATCGATCCTTGATCTCAGTTACAATAACTTGAGTGGTTCGATCAAAGATTCGATTGCGAATGCGAGAAACTTGTCGGAGTTGTTCATTCAGAGCAATAAGATTTCAGGAGTTTTGCCTTCTGGAATCTCTAGAGCGACCAATTTGGTCAAGATTGATCTGAGCAATAATCTCATCTCGGGTCCAATACCTTCTGAGATTGGGAATCTCAAGAGGCTGAACTTACTTCTTCTGCAAGGCAACAGGTTGAACTCCTCGATTCCGGATTCTCTCTCTTTGCTTAAATCTGTCAATGTTCTTGATCTCTCTAACAATCTCCTCACCGGGAACATCCCCGAGAGCCTCAGCGAATTGCTGCCGAATTCGATAAACTTCTCGAACAACATGCTCTCCGGTCCGATCCCTCTTTCGCTGATCAAAGGAGGGTTAGTGGAGAGCTTTTCGGGGAATCCGAACCTGTGTGTGTCCGCGGAGGTTAAGTCCTCGCACAAGAACATCGATAACTTCGCGTCGTGTTCGAAACCTTACAACCAGAAGAAACTGAACTCGATATGGGCAATCGTGATCTCACTGATGATCATCCTCGTCGGTGCCATCCTCTTCCTGAAGCGCCGGTTCGGCAAGGAAAAGAAAGTCATTGAACACGATGAGACCTTTTCGTCCTACTCCTACGAGATGAAGAGCTTCCATCGGATAAGCTTCGACCAGCGCGAGATCATGGAGGCGATGGAAGAAAAGAACATCATCGGGCACGGTGGCTCCGGGACGGTGTACAAGATCCAGCTGAAGAGCAACGAGGTGGTGGCAGTGAAGAGGCTGTGGAGCAAGAAATTAGGAAAAGATCACTATTCGTCTTCGGACTACGACGATCAGTTGGAGCTCAACAAGGCGTTGAAGACGGAGGTGGAGACTCTGGGCAGCATACGGCACAAGAACATAGTGAAGTTGTACTGTTACTTCTCGAGTTTGGATTGTAACCTGTTGGTTTACGAGTACATGCCGAATGGGAATCTGTGGGACGCTCTGCATAAGGGATTGGTTTCTTTGGATTGGCCTACAAGGCACCAGATTGCTCTGGGGATAGCTCAGGGATTGGCTTATCTCCACCATGATCTTCTTCGTCCGATCATTCATAGAGATATCAAGTCGACAAATATACTTCTTGACGTGAATTACCAGCCCAAGGTTGCTGATTTTGGCATAGCTAAGGTTTTGCAAGCTAGAGGAGGGAAAGATTCAACCACCACTGTTATAGCTGGCACATATGGTTACATGGCCCCAGGTTAATATTTTCTCATAACACCAAATTAACTATTATTAGTGTAGCTTTTTTTTTCACTATTTTAACATTCGTGATTAGAGTTAGTTTATAGATGGTAGGTTAAACAAAAGTGATCAAGATATTATGATTCCTTATGTTGAATTTATGTTTAATTCTAAAATAATATTTCAACTACTAAATCACAAAAATCATTAATGATGGTGGTAGAACGCAAGAGATGATTATTCTATGTTTATAACATATACTTTTTATATGATAAAAAAGTTTATTGTTTTTATTTTTTATTTTTATTTTTGACTGATGATTAGTTTTTATTTAAAATAGTAAGATTTTGTATTTGACATACATGTAATCGTCTAGGAATTGTTGATGAAAGTGCAAACTCCTTTCGTTTATGTTCAATTTATCATCCCAATATATGTGTAAGAAGGGAAAAAAAAAAAAAGCCCTAAAAATATTAATTTTGTCTCTCTTGTTACACGAATATTCAAAACACCTCTTACAATAAATTTGTCACAAAAGAAACATTAATCCTTTTTTTTTCTTTTTAACACCAAGACTTTGAGTCCTTGACTATTCCACCAATGTTATGTTATTCGATGGTGACTGTAGTGTGAGTTTGCACTCATTTATCTTGACTGAATCTTGGGTCAAAAACTTTTTTTTTTTCATTTTTACAATTTCCGTATTAAAAATTTTAGTGGTGGTAATTTATGACAGAATATGCATACTCATCCAAAGCAACGACAAAGTGCGACGTGTACAGCTTCGGGGTGGTACTGATGGAGCTGATAACGGGGAAGAACACAGTGGAACCCGAGTTCGGAGAGAACAGGAACATCGTATACTGGATGTCGAACAAAGTTGACACCAGAGAAGGAGCCATGGAGGTTCTGGACAAGCGCCTGTCGGGCTCGTTCAAGGACGAAATGGTTGAGGTCCTTCGCGTGGCCATTCGCTGCACCTACAAGAACCCGGCTCTCCGGCCCACCATGAGAGAAGTGGTTCAGTTGCTGATCATGGCCGATCCATGCAAAACATTCGATTCCTGCAAGTCGTCCCAAAAGATCAAGGATAATGTAGACGACAACGTCAACGATAAAGACAGAGCAAAGATAAAGAATCATTTCGAATTATAATGATCATTTTGAACAGCACACGTATACTTTGGTGGGGCCTCCGGGTGATCAATTGTAAGTTATATATACAATATTATATATATGCATATATATATATAGATATAGATATATAGATATAAGTCGTCTATGTAGAGTGTATTATAGGCCAATTAATGTCTCTCTTTAAATAATTGGGAGACTCGTATATATATGAGAGAACAACTTACTTATTCTCTTTATTATTATTATTATTTTGTTATATATATTTTTTTGGTATGGAAAAGTGGCATGTAGTTTCTGTTCCATCTTATTTCTCACCCTTTTGTTGTCCTTCCAATAAATATAACATGTAATATTAGAGCAATATAGTCTCACCAGAAATTGAGCTTTACATTAATGGGAAATTGTTTAGAGCGTGGATATTTGACTCGCGCACACACATATATATCAGGCCCAGTAATGATATCATTCCTTATAGCTTTGTGATTTTTGTTTTTTCCTCTTTTTTGCTTTGGCCTTCTTTTCTATCAAATTGATAGCCTTTAAAAAAAAAAAAAAAGATCACTAAAGAAAAGCTATGTATATATATTGGTTGGAACTTCTTTTTCTTTTTTTTCCTTTTTGTTTTTGCATCAAAGTGGGTTTCTGATTCTGAATTCAAAAGTATGTTTTAGGGGCATGATTCGGATGTGGAAGGATCACTTTTCATCCCAACCTGTCCACTGGGGAAAAATAGCATGGGCCTGTTTTGATCATTGAGCATCTTTAATTTTCTCTTCGTTTTTTAGTTTAATTAGATATATACAGAAGAGAAAGCGGCTAACTTTCCTCCCTCTCCCCACCCTTCCCACCCCCCCCTTTTGCTTTCTAGTTAACGTGAAATTACAATTAATTATGTCTTGTTGGAATGGAGGCGTAAGGAGAGATAGGCACTACTAATCTTGTTTCACCACACATAGTGATCCATAAAACTCTCCACTACTTTGTTAGTTGGAAATTTTCTTTTATTAATTTAAGCTACTCTGAGTGAGACATATATAGGATTCTTCCATTTATTCGACTAAAATCACATGTTTTTGTTGTTAATTAGTTGCTCCAATAGCTAGGTCATGCTATAGGAAATATCATTTGGTGGAAGCAAAAAATTGAGAATTGTTATCATTTTTCATGCTCTAAATATAGCATCTCTTTCGGAACTTGAAAGTGTAGCTCGATTAGCCTTCACATACCGGTAGATTTTAAATTTAGTTTTGTATCATAACAATAACCTTTTGATCTAGCACATATTAATATAAGATTTTATAAGATTAAAATTAAAATATATGTTATTCTCACTTTACCTTTCAATATTGAACACACGCAAAAGAAAGGGATTAATGTAGTTACGTGGTTTTTTTCTGTTTGTTTTTAATGAAAATTTCAAAATGATCTTAAAGTTCTCTCTATTTGTATTTGTTTTAAACAGAAATTCAAAATGAGAGTTTCTAAAATTTATAAAATGAAGTGATAATTGTCTTAAAGATGAAGAGCACTTGGGAAACTGATGTAAAAGAAAAACGAAAGTAATTGATGTTGTTAGTAGGAAAAAGAATAATTAATGACAAATCTGAAGCAGCTCGCAGCTGTACATGTAATATGCATAGAACACTCTTGCACAAGTCTGTATTTTGCATAGCCCAACTTTGTTGAGTGGTTTGCGGGGTCCTCTTAACAAAGAATAAGATTCATGAAGATAAATATTTCTTTTGGGCATGGTGGAGAGGCCATAAAGGAAAAAGCAGCAAGCTTTGATTCAAAAGAGAATACTTCTGGAATGAAAAGACGGGGTATCAATATACACATAAACATATACATATACATATATATTTATGTTTATATTTATATTTATATTTATGTTTACACAGACATATATCTGCTTAACTGTGAATAAAAGCCTAACAAGTTTTAGGACAGGTATGTGTATGTCGTCCACAAACAAAAGTATGTTTCGTGGGGGAGAAAAATAGAAGAAAGAAAAGATGGAGAGATTTATTTAAAAAGAAAAAAGATATTAATGGTTGATTGATACAAGAGAAAAGAGGTGATTTGAAAAGAGATTTCAAAAACACCTCAATTTTATTTATTTTTTATAAATTAAAAATGTTATTTAAGTGATATTGTCTCTGAGATAGAATAATTATTTTATAAATAAAATTTTCCTTTCATTTCTTCTGTGTCTCCATACTAAACAAAAGAGATCATTTTTTCCCTTTCTTCCATACGAAACATCATAGAAAAAAGATCTCTTCATTTTTTTTTTTTTCCCATTTCCCTCCCTTATTATTTACCACTCTTTTGTTTTCTAATTCCTCTTCTCCTTCCAAACACGCCTTAAAGTAGTGGGAAAAAAAACCTTAGAGATTAGAAACAATATTGACACAAAAGCATAATGCTTTTGTACTCAATAATGTTCGATCAATAGTGTAGTCATGACAACTACTCTCTCTTATTTCTTTCTAAAGAGTTTTATCATAAAAACATGGATAAATGTAAACATACCCGAAACCCTTTCCCAGACTACCACCGCCTGAAAGTGACAAATATTAGCAATAAACTAGTCGTCATAGCCCTAAACAATGAACTTCACTATCAAATAGAAGCAATAAACGACACCGACAGTCATTATTGAGTCCACCAGTGAGGCAATTAGAAGATTAAGGGGGTGTTTGGTAAACGCATTGTATTTTGATTGTATTTGAATGAAATTTGTTTTTTAAATGTTGTATTTGGTTGAAAAGTATTTGTTTTGTATTTGAATGAAATGTGTGTTTAGATGAAAAGTATTTTAGAGTTGAAAAGTTGATGTGATTGATAAAAGTAAAGATAAATAGTTAAGTTAAAAAATTGATGTGATTGTTTTAAAAATGTTTTGAATAATAATTGTTTTCGTAGTACTGTTGCAAAATTTGTATTTGGTGTAAAATTGTATTGTATTTGAGTAAAATTAAAATGTAATATTTTTTCCAAACGTCCTCTAATTAAAGTGGAAAATAATTACATATAAATAATATTTTTGTCGTAATTATGTGATACAATTTTGTCCAGTGGTGAGACAGACGTATTGCACCCTAGTAAATATTATTGGTCTACTTGGGGATTGGGAACATGAAAGTCATAACATGAATAACTTCTAGCGATTCTTCCATTTATTTCTTCCACTCAATCTGAATTTGATGATGTAATTTTGAGGGACGACCACTTAAGATTAAGAACATGAAAAATATGCAGCAAGTAATGATGTTAAGCTGGAAAAGAATATTATTGCACCAAACAAATTACCACTTTTTTTTTTCCTTGAAAAACTAATTGCCAATTGTAACATATATATGAAGAGCTTTCCTTCGTGTAGCCATGGGTTGCTGGCATAAAATTCCTCCAAGATTCATAACTAATATCAGTTGTTATTTAGCCATGTAGGTCTATTGATGTAGGTCAATATCAATGTCATATTAGTTATTAAATAAAATGAAAAATAATTTATTTGGTGTGTTACTTTACTTTATATTCTAATATATATTATTTATTATATCTATCTTTTGCTAATATCACTAAGTTTTAAAACTCGTATAATTAAATTTTTTTAATATTAAAATAATTTAATTATTTGATAACTGGATGTTGGTCTATAACTTTAAAACATCAATGCAAATGTCAATATCAATGTCATATTAGTTATTAAATAAAATGAAAAATAATTTATTTGGTGTGTTACTTTACTTTATATTTCAATATATATTAATTATTATATCTATCTTTTACTAATACCACTAAGTTTTAAAACTCGTATAATTAATTTTTTTCAATATTTAAATAATTTAAAAACGATAATGATATAATGATTAATTGAAAACATCAATGTATCTATCAATGATAATTAAATGTCAAATTTTTAACACAAGTATAACAATTAGAATGCTTTACGTTGAAAATTACATTGATTGTAGAGTAATTTTCCTATATCTAAATGGTAAATTTGAAAACATCAATGTATCTATCAATGATTTTAGTCTTGCATTGGAGATATGCTCATGAAAAATAGTATCTTTCGTACTTAAAAAACTTTATGGCATGTTTACTTATCAGAAGCGTGGAATGAAAGTGAGAAATGAGAGTTAATCCCTTATTTACTTTTTTTTTTTTCTTTCCCTGAAATGAGAATGGGAAGGATGGACCCTTACACCAGTTTGGGATTGAAAAATAGAATTTACAGTCTCATACTCCACCTACTCATTGTAACTTCCGATTATAATATTAGATTTAAATTACTATCTAACCCCGGTTTATTCACAAAGTAATGTATTAAAAAGTATCAAAAAAATTATGATAACAACCTATATTAATTATTTAATTACATATTATCTTAGATATTATTTAATTTTTTAGATTAAACAAAAATAAATTATTTTTTATTAGAATAAAATAATATGTATTTATTTTGACACTTTATTTTAATTTTACTTATTTTGATTCAAGTTTTACATTTTTGAAATTTTTCAGAATAAAAAATTACCCAACTTTTATTTATTATTTTATTATCTTAATATTATAATTATTAGTTTTTTTTTTTGAAGTTAATTAGTTTAATTTTAATTAACAATATGATGATAAATAAATATATCAGTCATTTTTTAACTTTGAAATTACGATTATGAAGGTGGTATACAAATAAATTTATATCAATTCATTCTGATTTTGGGTTTAAATAAACGAATGAGTGGGATTTGCAGTAACCTATCTTAAAATCAAGTAGACAACTTATTCGGATTTCGAATCCTGTCTGCTCTGAATCCACTCCTTTCTATTCTTGTCCATGTCGATTACGCACATGTAAACACATCCTTAGTCGAACCAATCCAATAGCTTAAACTTACCAATTCTCTTTTCGTTCAATTTGATTAATACAAGAAAAAAGAACAAATATAAAAGCACCCAGTCAATTAATGAAATATTTGAACCGCATAACTATCGTGTCATTCATTCTCCTCCTGAACGATAATTTCAACGTATCCGGGAACTGACCAGAATCGACCGAGCAACACCAACCATTAACGTTAGGCAACAGTTCGATGGTTCGTATGATTGGTTCAGTTCAAGATTTTTCATGTTTTCTGCAATCGACCGGCAGATTTGTATTAACCACTAACCGAAAAAAAAAATGGTATTTTTTCACCGAGGAACGACCTCTGCTTGGTGCTACGCATCAAAAATCAGCTCTTGTTTCTGTAGCCAGGTACCAGAATTAGCCACAAAACATCGAGGTGTGCTGAAGATTGTTTCTGAATAGTATGCCCCAAACCCAAGTAGCTCAACTTTTTTTTTTAAGCGTTAACCAGCAATATTAACAATCCCTAACTCATTCTACTGATACATTTGAATTCTAAATTTTTAGAAATGGTATTCATCTAAATCACTCAAGAAACGGCGGACAAAAATTCCTTATTTCTTGTAGGGTTTGGATTCACATTACCTATCTAGTTATACAGATAATGTTACACTTTACTACCATGCATTTAGCATACACGGTACTTTGTCTTTTAAGGAGGACAGTTAAGTTAATTAAAAAAACAAAAAAAAAACATTGATCATAATTCTACTTGTCGATTCGTTTCCCCTTTTAGCAAGTTTTAGGCAATATTTCACTTCCTAAAGTTGGCATATACAGTGATAATTCACTATTCATCATCAGTAAATAGGTGGGACTTACGAATATTACAGAGACTATTAAATAACTTTTGTTTGGGCTAATTGTTTGCTTGTATGGGTGGAAAAAGTGCTAAGCCATTGAGGTGGGTTTCTAGAAGAGAGAATAAAAAGATGTCAAAGCTTCCGTGGAAATGGGATTTGGATGGTTATTTGTGTTGGTGTTGGGTTAAAGAATTCAACATGTTCATTAAAAGGGCTATGAATAGGCACTACACATAACACAAAACAGTGTCTGTCCAAGTCCAGAGTCACAATAAATGGGCACGGCAGTGTTTCTTTTAATGCTTAACCCCAACCAAACGCAAGCACAACCCACAGGCCGGCTACCCTCTACTGCCCCATCCCTATTTCACTATCACTTATTAGTCTTCATTAAAGCCTCTTTACTTAAATATCACATCCCCACACTCTATTATCGCACTAGTTGTCTCCCAATACCATTTTAACAATTCACTTATGAGTACTAGTTTTTAGCATGTGCTATACACTTGCATAATAAATTTATTATCACTTACATGATTGAGTCTGAAATATAATAAAATATTTAGGTTTAATATAGTTGATTTAATTATAAATTTTGGGAACTTTTCAAATTAAGACAAAATTGAATCTTAAAATTTGGGTTGGATTCATAAATCAAATAAGACATAAACTTTGTTTGAATATAATTAAGATGAATATTTTGTAGAAATATAATTGAGAAAATACTATTTTGATATAATATTTATAAAGGTTCAATAAAGCATAATTAAATATATAAGATTTTAACAAATGAAGAAATCATGAAGACAAATAAAAATATTTATTTAAGTTTAAAGTTTTAAGATTTAAAAAAAAAGAATAGGAACTAAAACAAAAGAAGATATAAAAGGGAAATAATTCGTAGGCTAGAAAAAATATAAGAAGATATAAAAGGCAAAAAAAAGGGAAAAAAAACATTAAAAAAAACATTGGAAGGAAAAACAAAAAGTAAAAATAAAAAAAAGGTATTAGAAGGGAAAATAAAAGGTAAATAAAAAAAAAGAAGAAGGAAGGAGGAGTTGACAAGTGTCAAAAGTGGGTAATAATTTACTTAGACACTTATATATATAAGATAAGATGAGATAAAATTGTTGTTAAAAATATGTAATATGTGTCATAAAACTACTTCAGTTATTAATCAAACCAATGAATAATTTGTCCAATAATGAAAGCCGTAATTCCTACCAGTATTATAATATAAGAAATCCACAGTAGAAAATCTCTTTATTAATTGTGTATATATTACAGTATTTAGTATTTATTAATTATTAAAGCCTCATGTTTTCTGGTACTTTTTGTTGTTTTTGAAAATGTTTCGCATGGCTTTTAACGCGCAAAAACAAAATAAATAAATTAATCGCGTCTAGTTAGTGAATGGAGATGATGTTTTTGTTAAGCGATGGAAAATTGTTGAAAGTCGATTTCTCACGTTCGTTTTCATTTTCCAATGCTACATATAACTTAAGGACTTATTTGTATAAATATCCGCTAAACTTTTTAAATTTAATAATTCAATCTTTAAATTTTTTTTTCTTATTAATAAATATTTTTAATTTTTAATAATTCAGTCTTTTTTATTTAAATTTGTTAAAATTTGAACAATTATTTATATACAGCTTACATATTATAGTCCAAGAAGAGTACTGTTAATCGTTTTTTACTTATTTTCAATACATTTTTTACTTATTTTCAATATATTTTTCTTTAAAATCTTTAACTTAATTTAATTATACTCAAATTTAAACTTAAATTTTAAAAGAAATTTATATTCAAATTAAGTAAAAATAATCAACAATATCCCTCTTGGATAATAATATGTAAGTTTTATGTAAAAATTATTTTAATTTTAGTTGATTTAAGTAAAAATAACTGAATTATCAAAAATTATAAATTTAGGAGGTTAATTGTCTGAAAAAAAATTGAATGACTAAATTGTTAAATTTAAAAAGTTCAAGAGACATTCATACAGATAGGTCTAACTCAAGACATATTGTTTTCAAAAAGTATAGTAAAGTGACTAAAAATTTCTCTTTTACCTTTTTTTTTTTAATACTCAAATTAATCTTTTTAAAGATACAACTAATAAAACCCAATTTGGGGTACTTTTCCAAACGGCGTTCCACCATCTGGTTTGCAAAAGATGGGTGTTTGAGGACATTTTTGGGTTTCCAAACTTTTTTTTTTTTTTTTCCAAAAATTTAGTATTTTTATAATAAAAAAAATCAACTAAACACCCGTTTCAAAACATTTCTTTTTCCAATTATTATTCAAATAAACACAAAATTCTAAAACAACTTTTTTTTTCATAAGTTTTTCCCTTAAGCCCACATTTCCAAAAGCCATCTCAATTAAAAATCCCAACTAAAAACACCATTTCCAAAACCCACATTTGCTTTTTGAGTGTTGTATTTGGTTGAAAAGTGTTTGTTTTGTATTTGAATAAAATGTGTGTTTAGATAAAAAGTATTTTAGAGTTGAAAAGTTGATATGATTGGTAAAAGTAGAGATAAATAATGGAGTTGAAAAGTTGATGTGATTGTTTTAAAAAACTTTTAAATAGTATTTTTTTTTCGTAACACTGTTGAAAAGAATTGTATTTGAATGTAAAATTTTATATTTAGTGTAAAATTACATTGCATTTGAATATAATTAAAATACAAATATTTCACCAAACGCCCCTAATTTCATACTTAAAATAAATAATTTTCAAGGTACCATCAAACACTACGGAAATGTTGAAAAATACGTTAATATAAAGCTAAGCCTAACAGGTTTTCTCCTTTTATTTTTTTGTTTTTTTGAAGGGACAGCCAATAGATTTTTGACACAGGGTGAATAAATGAAATACTTTTTGCACCATTTCGATTTTTTTTTTTTTTTTTTGTTCTTCTATATTTCTCATGTTATTTTGAACACTAATTTTGAATGTTACTAGTTTTGTAAATAAAGTTGTTCAATCAAAAATTAAAAAAATTGTTGCTTGTAATTTTATTAATGGAGCGTTTGGACATCGAATCCAAACTAGAAATTTTATCTTTTTTTATTTTTGAGAACTCAATAGAAATTATAATTAGTATTTAAAAAGTTAAAAACCTAAAAATTTCATTATAAACCATTATTCTAAACCCAAGTTAAGAATAACTATTAAAAAATAGAAAATTATAAAAGTCATCAACCTTTGAACGTCCATATATGTATTAATTAAGCTGAATTTATTTTCACTTTAATAAAATCATAGCATTATTTTCACTTTATGGTGTTTTTTAAATTCACTATTGAATTAATATTGCATTGAAATATAGTGTATTTTTTGTTTAGATGCACAAATATTGTATTTAAATACAAACACTTTTAAATTTTAAATCTAACATAATAACCATTATTTTACTTTTTTTTTTTTACTTTTATCAATTATTTCATATACTCTCTCTTTTTCTCCTTTTCTATATGCTTTTACCAATTATTTCATATATTTGTATGTAATGCAAATACAAAATATTCAAACATATATTATATTTGAATGTAATACAAATTAAAAATATCTAAATGCATATTACATTCAGTATATTATATTCTAATGTAATTCTAATTGAATTGTAAATCCAAACACTGCCTAAAAGTTGTGCTATAGCTCTAGCTTTTATATATATTTTTTCATTATTTTTTTGAAGATGTAAGGAATATTATTTCGAGCTTTATTTACATCTCTCAAAATATATATGTATTTGAAGCTATTTACTTTTGTATGGAATAAACATGCTCGCATGCAACTTCTTATTTGTATTTTTCTTATGTTAATTAAGTCTATTTATATTTATATGATAGAAATCTTAAATTATAAAATCACAAAAGAAGTCTAAAAATGAGATCTTTTTACAATATTTTGAAAATTTCCATATTTTAAAGAGTTTGAAGTTGAATTATTTGGCAAATATTCCGATTCTTAGAAGCTGTTTTTTGTTTTCTAGTTTAAAAATTGCTTTGAATGATTTTTAGCTCACTAGAAGAGTTTCGAATCAAAATCACATGATGTGGCTTCAATAAAATATATTTTGAATAGACTTGTTTTTCGAGTATCGGGAAGAAATTATAAACTTAATTATTATAATATATTACTTGATAGAAAATTTTACAATTATTTTATATGTATAAGTTTATTTATTAAAATGTCACAAAGTTTTTTTTTTTTTTTTGTATTTTTTTAAACAAAAAACACTACTAAACAGGTGTCATATATTTAGGAGAGAAAAGTAAAAAAAAAATGCAGGCTATTGGCATTGACATTGAATGCACTCCTCTTTCCAAAAAAAAAAAAAAAACAAAACAAAACAAAATAAAGTGTTAGGTGACATTCTCTTTTTTTTTTTTGGAGAAATTAGGTGACTTAATTTAAATCACTTTTTCCTTAAAAGAAAATGGTGGGTGTTACGAGTGTGTCACATGATGATAATTGTGTACAACGAAGGTGAGAGGAAATAACTGAAGAGCATCAATGCTGAGTGATCACTAATATTAAGGCCCAATGAAAATTACAGTATGTTATAATATGGGAGTTATAATAAAAATTTATCAAAAGATGAAATATCATTATAAGTTGTGTTATTATTCAGCAAATTGAAAGTTCGGCTGGGGAACTATGTTCTTTTGCATGGAAAGGAACAAATGTGTGAAGAACATTATTCAATTAAAGGCGCCATTCCAACAAAACCATTCATTTTTAGATTTTTTTTTTTTTTTGGGGTGGGGAGGAGATTTTTAAATTTTATTCTAATCAATGTGACATTGTATCAGAACAATTTTTTTAAAGACAAAAGATGATTATCAACATTATCCTATTCTTTATCTAATCACTCTAAGGATTCGTCTGGAAATTAAATTTCAATTCATTTTTTATAAGTTATTATAATATTTTTTATTTTTTTTCTCAATTTTAACTCTTAATTTTTTTTATTTCAATGTACTTTAATTAATACTATATGAATTCTAATCTATCTCTCGACAGATAATTTTTTTTTTAAACTTTTTTGTACTTTAATTTATTGTTCATAAACACAAAAGTGATCCTATTTTTATAATCAAAATCAAAATCTGAAGTCAGTCTCTCTCCTTTTTCTTTTCTCGTATTGGGCAGAAAATTTCTGCAATTTAACTCGACTCTCGTACATATTGAAAACAAAACAAGAATCACTTTTGGCCAAAATAGATCTTGTCACTGGTTAGGGTTGTTAATTGTTTGATGCCACACAAATTTCAACTTGTGTGCGTACATCGTTGGATTTAGTCATACAAATAAAACCAACACAAGCTTTTTCCCTTTTTCTTTTGCAGGAAAAAACCAATGAAAAACTTGCCGACAAGCGTACAGACAGAAAATGGGCACTGCAAGGAAATTGGTTGATGACGAACATATATGCACAGTACATTTTGGCCCTTCTATCTTTTTTATTTTATTTTATTTACATTTACCAAAGCTGGACCAATGGCAGTTACAGGACAGATTAGAACGGCACACGATGGAATTAATTTGTTTATGTATCCCTTTTATTTTATTTCTTTTTGTTTTAACAATTTTTTTTTGTTTTAACGTTTCCCTTTTCTTGATATTATCATATTGTTTATGTACTTGTTATTCTTCAATAAGAAATAAGGGCCGTTTCGAGGTAGTTTTTCAGTCTTCAAAAATCTTTTTTTTTTTCAAAATTTTACTATTTTTCAATATTTACATTTCCAAAACACTATAGTAAATTTCAAACTTTAAAAATTCATAACTTTATGTATACAAGTTCAAATGAGATAATTTTTTTTAAATTGCATAGAATTTTGAGAGAAACGAAACAATATCCATATTGATATTTTTTTCTAAAAAATTTTTTAAAATTTTTTATTTTTTCACCTTAAACCTTAAACAGTTTTTTCTCCCAAACACATTTTTCAAAACAACTTTTTTCCAACCTAAAAATAATGTCTCCAACCTCCTTCCTTAAACTCCTCCTAAGATAAATTTCATCATTTTCAACTTTTATGTCCTTTATATGTGTTATTTTTCATGTTGTTTTTAATAATATTATGATATATTAAATTAATATAATTTTTAATTAATCTGTATAATATTGTAATAAAAAAACATAATTTTAATTGAAATAACATGATATTATTAAAGTAATATAAATAAAGAGGCACATGAATTAATATAATTTTATCACGATGCTTATGGTTTATTGAATTTTATTTGCTAAATGAAACTGGAAATTAATTTCCTAAATACGTAAATTTTAAAAATAATTTAAAATAATTGATAAACGAAAAAGGTCATCATGCCATTTTATTGCTAATTAATTTTTTTTTAATTTGTTCTTCCATTTACGTTATTTTTAGACTAAAGGGGAGTTTGGAGGAGATGCTTGGAGATGTTATTTTTTGGTTTGAAAAACTTTATTTTAGAAAATGTGTTTGTGGAAAAAAAAAACTGTTTGGGGTAAAAAATAAAAAATTTTAAAAATTTTTTTAGAAAAAAAAAATCAATATGGATATTATTTCGTTTCTCTCAAAATTCTATGTAATTTTAAGAAAAAAAAATTATCTCATTTGGACTTGTATATATAAAGTTATGGACTTTTAAAATTTGGAATTTACTGTAGTATTTTGAATATGTAAATAGTAAAAAAATGGTGAAATTTTGAAAAAAAAAGTAGTTTTGAATATTTTTAAAATTAAGTCCCGAAGGGGACCTAAGATGCTATTTTTTTGGCCTAAAATCAAAAGACTTCAAAGAACTCATTTTTTGGTACAGAGTGATGGAGTCAGATTTATTGGCAGGAGGCTAAAAAAAAATTTTAGACAAGGTTATACTAATAAAACTTTATTAAAGAAAAAGTTACCTACTTTTATAATAAGAAATTTTAAAAGAAAATGTATAATAAAAGACAAGTATCAATGTTCTATCTCCTAGAAAATCTTTTTTGTCCTTTTTATTATATTCAAATAACCCAAAAAAAAGTTAGGAGACGTTTGGTAAACGCATTGTATTTTGATTGTATTTAAATGAAATTTATTTTTTGAATGTTGTATTTGGTTGAAAAGTATTTGTTTTGTATTTGAATGAAATGTGTGTTTAGATGAAAAGTATTTTAGAGTTGAAAAGTTGATATGATTGATAAAAGTAGAAATAAATAGTAGAGTTGAAAAGTTGATGTGATTGTTTTAAAAATATTTTAAATAGTAATTGTTTTCGTAGTACTGTTGTAAAATTTGTGTTTGGTGTAAAATTATATTACATTTGAGTAAAATTAAAATACAATATTTTGCCGAACAACACCTTAGCGTTCCTTTTTAAAGACCTAATGAAAAATTCTTATATGCAAAGTAGCAATCATTTTATTTGTTTAAAAAATTAATTGTTTCTCAATGTTATTTTTTCTCATATCTAACTCAATCATTGTACTAAACCATCAAGAGATATTTGCTTTTTTTTTGGACTAATTATTTCATTATTTTAAATTTTTACGTATATTTGTTACAACTTACATCACATTGATTCTGTTACATCTTTCCTAAATCCAACATGAGATTAAGAAACTAGAATACATAAATTAGACATTGAAATAGAAGAACAAAAGACTGTAAAAGGAAGAAAGAAAATTAAAAGAAAAAAAATAAAATCCCATCTTGAATAATCAAACAAATTTTCAATCTTTTTGGAACCTTAATGGTGGAACCAGTTGCATTATATTTCTATAAATTTGTTTGAGAACGGTGGAACAAGAAAGTGAAGAGTTAACTTCCTTTGAAAGCTTTTAGTTTATTTAGAGATAAAATATTACTACGAGAAAGAGGTAAATAGGCTAAATCTAAATCTTAATCTTAATAAAAATAAATAGTAGAAAAGATTTAGGTTGTTATAAAATAGCATAAATTTGATAAATCATTATATACACATACTTAAAATTCTAAATATACCCTTTATACAAAAACCCTAGTTTCTAACCATTTTCCCCATTCTCACCGTCTCATTCACAAAAACAAAACTGTAGTAGCAAGAAATCGGAGAAAATCCGAGGGGGAAAAAAAACAAGGCAAAGTAATCAGCAATCATTTCAAGAAAATTTGAGAAAATCCCCTTTCAGATTGCTATTATTCCATCACTGAAATTTGATTTCTCAAAAAAATCTAAACAGAAACCATCAACCAGACGACTAATTTAAGTCCAGAGATTTTAGAATCTAAATTTCCAAATTGAAAGCTGAATATCCAATGGTAAACCTTCAAAATCCATGATTATTTACAATTTTCTAGACATTATGATATTTAGACATCAAAATTCCTATTAATACAAAGAGATTTTCAATAACAAAAAAAGTAATCGAATATTAAAAAGAGTTCTTTTTTTTTTTCCTTTCTCCTTAAAATATTATATAGGATATATTTTTCCAATAAAAGAGGAGACTTCAAAGTGGGAATCTCTCAATGTAAGAAATTTAGTTGCAATCTTTAGAATTTGCGATCCTTCGAGAAATATAGAACGTGGTAGAAGGGATGCAAATTATTAGTACTCATAGTCCATTTTGGCTGTTTTGATATTATCTTTCAACATTATTTAAAAAAAAATTTATACAGTATCTTTTTTTTCACAATATTTATTAAACCTAGATCCAATCGGAACTTAAATTAAGCCCCCGTTTGAGGGAAAAGTTTTAGTATCTTCAAAACTAATTTTTTTTAACACTCTATCACTTTTTACTATTTATATTTTCAAAATATTACAGTAAACTCTAAATTTTAAAAATTCATAATTTTGTGTATACAAGTCCAAATGAGATGATTTTTTTTAAATTACATAGAATTTCGAGAGGAATAAAACAATATCCATATTAATTTTTTTTTCTAAAAATAATTTTAAAATTTTATATTTTTTCACTCCAAACAGTTTTTTTTTTCTCAAACACATTTTTTCAAAACAAATTTTTTTTAACCAAAAAAAAATCTCCAAAACCTCTTCCAAACTCCCCTTAAGTTAAAAACTAGATAATTATTTCTTTTTCTTTTTCCTTTTGAAGTAAAAACTTCATTGAAAAAGGTACCTTTACGCTTTGTTTGAAATTCCACTTTTAAATTTTTCATTTAACTCCTTAAACATGGACCACTCTTCTTCTTCTTCTTCTTTATTTTATTTTATTTTATTTATTTATATATATATATTTTTTTTTTGAGATGAGACCATTCTATTTTTAGATCTAAGCTAGCAATGTAAATGCGATTGTACATCTTTGTTATGAATGCTAATTGCGAGAACAAAGTGATATTTGTTATATAACGATGTCAGCAGTTGGGAGATACCTTTTTTCAAGTGTCTAGGAATTTATGGTCGCAATTAAAGAACAATCAGCGATTGGTAGGTACTTTTTTTTCAAGTGTCTACTTTTAATAGAATTTATGGTCGCAATTAAAGATCAAGTAATGTGGGGTTCATGGGGGTTTTTTTTTTTCCTTTTTCTTTTTTTTTTTTTTAAAAAAACCGTTCAAATATCCTCTTATTATTTGATGCACATGCCTACATGACATGCGTGGTATAAAAGTCAATAT
The DNA here is from genome assembly GCA_035233585.1 of Antiaris toxicaria. Classification (NCBI taxonomy): domain Eukaryota; kingdom Viridiplantae; phylum Streptophyta; class Magnoliopsida; order Rosales; family Moraceae; genus Antiaris; species Antiaris toxicaria. Next base: position 3,811,982 of record CP141160.1, read on the forward strand.
CAATGATACATAAATGTTTGCATTAAAAAAAAAAGAAACCTAGAAATGTAGGTGGCGTTTGGTATTATTTTTGAAATGTTTTTTGTTTTCAAAAAAATTGAAAATGAGAATATTTTGAAAACTGTGTTAAGATCATTTCTGAAACTGTGTTTGGTTATGTTTTCTGAGTGTATATTTTGAAAAACATAAAAATGAAACTTTGTTTGGTTATATTTTTTCAAAACCCATTTCATTTTTAAAAAACCCAAAAAACACAATATTTTTTGAAAATGAAAACAAAAAGTGAAAACAACTTTTTTTCGTTTTCAAAAAACTCAAAAAAACAACATAGTTGAAAACAGTGTTTTCAAAACAGTTTTGAAAACGTTAAATAAACAAACACTATTTTGAAATCGTTTTCATTTTTTACTTTTTTGAAAATGAAAAATCATTTTCAAGAACAAAAACAAACACCCCCGTGGTTTTTTTTTTTTTAGGGAATAAATGTAGCTTTTCAATATCTATTAGAGATGAACATCGAGTGAGTCAGATAAGTTTTTAAGATTTTTTAATCAACACAATGAAGATTGGGCGGATTGAAATTTTTTTTTACTTAACTAATTAACCTAATATAGAAAAGTCAATCCGTCTAATTAAAATCGGATTAGATTAGATGCGTTTTGAGAGTTACGCATTTTATTTTAAAAAAATAAGCGATTCTAAAAATTCAACTACAAATAAAAATTATAAGGAGAAAAAATAAAACTAAACTCATGATATATTTTTTAAAATAAATTATATCACAAATTTTGTGTAAAGAAAAGGTTCTAATATAATATCATTAATAGTTCAACATAAAAAAATATAAGTTATAAAGATCACTAAGAGATATAAGGATAATAAAATAATTAACAGTATTTTTCTCAAAATCACAGAGAATTACATCCATATTATATTCATGTAATGCATTTTATATATCAATAATCTAAACAATACTTAGTTGTGAACATCATTTAGCAATAAAAAAAAAAAGACTTTGAGGGTGAATATTGAGTAAATTAAGTGGGTTTTTTGGATTTTTTTTTTTTTTACCTGCCCAATCTTCAACCCATCCAACAAAGATTGGGTGGGTTGAAAATTTTTTTATCCACCAAATTAATCCCATATAAATATTCAACTCATCTAATTAAGATCGGATTGAATAATTAGGTGGGATTGTCAAGTCATTGGATTTTTTATTCATCGGGTCGTATCTTTTTTTCTATTTTTTGAGGAAAATACATAAATATCTTTTAGTACGTTGCTAAGAAATAGTCCATAAGTAGTTGCAGGCATAGTCTTATAGTGATACCACAATAAACTTTACCTAAAGATGCTCAGTTTGAATCCTCCACTTTTAAGTTAAAAAACCCATAAATCAATGGCCAGATAAAAAATAAAAAGGATAGTCTCTATAACCACAAATTAGGGGTGGATCTAATCAAATAAAAAATAATTCAAATATTCAAATGATAATTTAACTCATCCAATTGGATTGGATTGAATTTTGAATTTGAATTTTGAAAATTCGATAAATCCAATCAAATTCATCTACTAATATTTTACATAAAAATAATGATAAATTTTATATTATGTAAACACTATTAGAGGTATGTATTTTTTCCTTGTATTTTGTTTTTTATTTGGATATGGATTATGTTATATTAATTTAAAGTTTTTACTTCATTCCTTAGTTGGGTGATTTTGATTTTTATTATTTTGATAAATAGATGTTGAAAAATTAAATTGATGTCAAGAAAATGTAATATATCTTTTCGATCATGTTTTAATAAATTCTTATGAAAACATAAGTATAATCTAATCATCAAATCCAATAAATTTTAAACTAAATTAGTTGGATTTAAAATGATTTTTCATAATTAAATTAAATGATGGATGGTGAAAAAAAAAATTTGTTTCGATCCAATACACACTCCTACCAGAAATTAAGGCTAACAAAGATAAAAGGAGAGGAATAACAACAGGAAAGAACTAACACAAAAACAAGAAATTATCACATGTATGAAAATAACATGCAAAAAGGAAAAAAAACAAAACAAGGAAAACTTAATAAAATATATTATAAGTTTTTGAACCGTCATTTTCTTCCATTATTATGTTGTATGTTTTTAAAAGTATTGATCAATATAACGTCTCCCAAAAAAAAAAAAAAAGGTGCTCATCCATATCATTATTTAATATTGAACTATGCGATGTTAAAATTATTTTGACACAATGTTTTCCATTTTTTAAGGGAAAAAATGACCTAATGTTTTCCATTCCTTTTTCTCTCCTTAACCTTGAGTTAAGGATCTCCTCTTTTGTAAGCCATTTTTTTAAGGGAAAAAGTCATTCAACTCAAGAGAAAATTACAATTCATAGATAATGATTCTACGAAATAAAATTTTAAACCCTTAACAAAACACTAATAATGCACAAAGAGAAGGCGAATGCCTTAGATCCAATCACATGAATGTATCTCAACACTACAATATTGAGCACAAAATTAGCTCTTTTCAAAAACCCCTTTAATCGGTGAAAACCAATCAATTGAGCACTTGAAATTCAAAGAGTTAAGGTCATTAAAAATGCCGACACAAGACAACTTTAGTTAGACAAAACTAAATGATTGTCAAAGTAGACAACAGATAATGGTAGACACACAAAGCACACCAAAAGAGGATTGGGTGGAGAGATTACCGCCTTAATTACAAGTGCAAAAACTAAAACTATAAACAAAAAAAAAAAAAAAAAAACCTAGAACAAACACCGATACATAGTCTACCAAGGTATCCACGATGCTAGAAAAATGTCGTCCACCATCCGTGCCTTGCAATGAGGTTGCCCACCAGGATCCTCCTTTGCAACCCTGAGTTACAGCATATGGCAGATCCCATCTCCACAAGCAATTTGCCGCACGAGTGAAATAAATCATTATGAACATCCAAGAAATTGCAACGCTAGACTTCAGATTTCTGATGGCACGAATCCCCCACCATTGTAGATTTGGTGCTGGTAAACCTTTGGACGGAGTTTAGAGGAGTCTGACAATGTGCTGGACCACTAGCCTCAATGACAACCTCTCTTCGCTCTCTCTCTCTCTCTCTCTCTAAAAATGCTCTTTCTCTCTCCCCTAATAGGAATACAAGTTAATAACTCGAGGTCTTTTCTAAACCCTATTTGAGCGGGTATATTAATTACTTTATTAATTATCAAAATATCAAAATTTTAGAATTATATTTTTTAAAGCAACAGTGCCTTTCTTTTTGTAAGAAAGACTGTTCTTAGCTTGAGTTTAATATAAAAATAATATAATCAATGTATTTGAAAAGTTGATGTTCTCTCAAATTTGTGTGTCACTTAATTTTAACCTAAGAAATCTTATCCCATCTTTATCAATTTAAACGAGTTATGAGTTAGACGTGTGAAGTATTCTATTGGAGAAGCAAATTGACAAGAAAACCATTTTGTACTTATTCCATTGTTATCCTTATACATATCAAAATATATATATTTTATTTAAATAAAATATCAAATATAAAAAGATATTCAAATACATTATAAATCTAAAATATTTTTGACAAAAAAATGTGGTAAAAAAGTGTGGGGTGAGCCTAGAGAGTAAGAACTAAACAACTGCGTGTGTGAGCGGACAAAACGGTCAGCGTCTGGTAGAGAGAGAGGGAGAGATAGGGAGAGAGAGTAGGGCAGGAGGAGAGAAAATGAAAGTTGAAAATGGCATTTCACCGGCCGAACCCAAATCCAAAAAGCCTTTTTAAGGCCTGCAAAACTGCCTTCCCCCAACCAATCACTTTAGCATTATTCACTAATAAAAGCAAATAATAATAATAATAATTATAATAATACCATCTCTCTCTCTAAAAGAAGTCTCAACTCTGAGAGCAGAAAGCAGCAGACAACCCAAGAGGGGAGAGAGAGAGAGAGAGAGAGGGAGAGAGACTACTTAGAAGAAGAGCTCTCTGCTGTTTGGGCTTTTGGCTACCCTTCTTTCACGTTGTGTGTTTTCTGCTATGGGTTCGAACGACAGGTTCTTCTCTGTCGTTTCATGCAACGACCGAGGAGGAGCTGGAGCTGGAGCTGGAGCTGAGGCTGCCGTTGGTCCTGAAGAAGAGGTACCTTCTGACTGCGCCTTTGTAAATCGAAGGTCGTTTTCGCGCATTCACAGATTCTGCTCAGTACAATGTAGCCTTTTTTCTCTGTAAAAAATTACCCAAAAAAAAAGTTAACAAAAAAGAAAAGGAAAAAAAAAAAGAAAAGAAAGAAAGAAATCCCATCTCCATTGTTTGGAAAAAGGCAGACAGGATGGAGCCAGGCAAAAGTTTTATATTTACATATTTTCTTTTTTCGTAGAGAATGAGGGGAAAAAAATGAAAAGAAAGAAAGGAAGAGAAGAAGAAGAAGAAGAAGGGGAAAAAAAAAAACTTTCACATCCTTTTACCTTATTATTTTTATCCTCCTCTTTGTTGGGTCTCTCTGTGTTTGTTGTTTGTCGTTTTTTCGTTTTTTCCTTTTCTGGGTTTTCATGAAAATTAGAGGCGGAGAAGGAGAGCGTACGACTAGTCATCGCATGTGGGTTTTCGTCACCACATTCTGAAATGCTGAAAAGAAGACCTCTGTTTGTGAAACATTTTTCATTATTCTGTTCATGATGATTATTATGTTTGAGGAATGCTGATGATGATGTTGTATGTACTTTTTTATCCCCCAAATTTTCCCATACATTCAATGACAGAGCTTTTTCTTGTTTTTTCAAAAGATTATAGCAATATAGTTTGTTCTTTCCTCTGTGATTTGCCCATCTCGTACTGTTAATCTTTTTATCTATTTATATATTTATTTTTCTTTTTATCTTCACCATCACATTTATACCTTTTTGTTCTTCATTTTGTCATTTAATCACTGACAATGTAACATATACATTTTTTTCCCCTTCTCATAGCCTTTGATGTTACTGTGTATCTCTCCTTTAGAATTTGAGCTTATATTGTTTGTGGCGTGATTATAAAGTAAATGTCACGTTACACCTCCCACTTCTACATGTTACTGTGTAGGATGGCCTTTCGTGAATAGCCGTAGCCTATACATACATACATATATATATGTAAATATAGTTATATCCAGTCGATTTTCATTGGATCTTGTTGAATGTCTAGGCATGATGTGTTGTGATTAATTAGTAGTTAGATTTAGCCGGCGCTTGGTAGTCATAAGGTTTAATCATTTGTTTGAGATAGTATAACGAGTTGAGCAGGTCCAACGTACAATGCAACTGGTGTTTTTGAGCGGACTGAGATGGTTCCTTGTCCTTTCCTTATGGTATGACATTTGGGGAATCGACTATCGTCTTTGTATTGTTATTTGCAGATTTATGTTGATTCTTAAAGGTGCATTGTAGTTGTTCTCCGGTGAAAAACATCGAGACGAAAATACTTTTTTTTCAGCATTTCCACTGGTTCTCTCTATTTATTGGAAAAATATTCTCCATTCAAGAGGATTGGCTTGGGGGTGTGTGTGTGTGATAGATCTTTCTTGTAAATGGATTCTGTTTGATTGTTGAAAGGGACTTAAATCAGGATTGTATCCTCTTGTTTACTTGAGAATCTTTGTGCCTAACCGTAAACTATTCTTCGTTCGCAGAAATCTTGTTTCTTGTGTCGTCGATTTTGTTCAACCATGCTTCTCTCTTTACTCATTCTGATTAACAAAAAAAGCATTCCATGCTTGTCCTGAAACATCGTTCAAAAAACTGCAGTTCTGGAATTTCTAATTAATACTTATAAGTATCATTCAAAATCACGGTGGTCCTTCTTTGGTTTGCATGATCTGTCAGAATAAATTTCAAAAAAAAAAGTTCCATCATTTAATCCCGTGTTCTCTTCCTGCTTTGTTGGGGTGGACATGGATTTTGCTTTGATCGGCGCTTGTTCTTTGATAGCGATTCCCTTTGTGATGTATCTTTCCCTTAGTTGACATTTTCAATGGCTATATATATTTGTTAAGTCTCCTTAATTGATTTTGTTTGGATTTTTGGCGAACCGACTGGTATGTGAAAGAAATGTGTTCCTCTGAATTGTCTTTGTTTCCTTCACAGATAGCAATTTTCTTGAGCTTACTTCATTTGTTGTCTTAAGGTTCTGCATATTCTACCATGAAAAAAGACGGGAAAAACGAAAACCTTGTTCTATCTGATGTTGGGTTTCTTCTGTTTTCTTTCTTTCTTTTTTAGTTACTTTTTAAAACTCTTGGCTCTTTGCCGGCTTCTAAAATGAGCTTTTACTTTTGTAACTGCTTTTTGTTCGCTAGTTATTGGTTGAGTCTCCTACAGTCCGATATGATAATTGAAGCTAGATAGAGCTTTCTTTTTGTTTGTATATGCTGAAGGTTATCTGCTTATTCCGGCTGATTCTGTATTCAGAAATCCCATTTTTCATCATGTGTAACCATAATGTATATAATGATCCTGTACAATCTTATGTTCTTAACTCGATGTTACATCATTTCTGAAATATCGGCAAAGTTTTTGGCCATGGATATGATCTCTGTTATTTGAATACACTACGCAAGTGATTACTTGCAAACTTTTATCTATTTTTATCATTAAAGTTTGTCCCTGGTTTTGTCACTCATATTTTTCTCTTTTTGCCATTTAATGTGATTGCCAAAAGATTGAAATCTGTCACGGATTCCTTTTAGGCCTCGTGTACATCTGCAAATCTTGGCCTTTTTCATTTGTACGAGTATCATTTTCACCGGCTGGATACGTTGGTTGACTTGTACTGAAGATCTTTGGTCATGTTTGAATAATCGAAATAAATTTAAAAAATAAGATTCAGTTTTATCTTTTTTTTTTTTTTAAAGTTCAATTAAAATTATAATTAAGTTAATTAATTTAAATTAAAAATTAATTTATGAACTAAATAAACCTTTAGATTTTCTTCCGTAATTAAGTAGAAGTCTAGAAAATTTTAAACTTCATAGCTGTTTGAACAGACACAAGCGCTGGTAACGGCTTTTAGGATTAATTTCATGTGTATGTTTGCCCTTGAACTGTTGGTCCAATTCCATTTTAGTATTTGAACTTTGAAAACATATTAGAATCGGTCTTAATTATCAATTTGCCTCCTAATAGTCCCTCAGTCTAAAACATTGTTAAAAAAATAGATAGTAGTTGTTATTATAGAAATTAAATAATGAAAGAATTAAGTAAAAGAAAAGAAGAAGAGTACAAAGATTTTTAAGATGGATGTACTGATGTCTATAGACTACAAACAAGAGAAAGATTTACTAATAAGGAATATAATGAATGAAACTTTATATATATATATACACATTTTAAAATCCATTTGAATCTACTTTAATAATTCAAATTTAAATTTAATCTAATTTAGATCTAAATTAAATAACTAATTAGATAATTTTTAGAATAAATTCAAATTTAACTTAGATAAATATTACAAATAAATAACTAAATAAATATAAATATTTATTTTTTCTTATATGCTCCCGTGAGATAGAATTCGAAAATAAGTTCCAATCTTAGACCGTAATAGAAGTAACCTATGTAAATAAAAGACATAGAATTTTTTTTCATTTTCTTTTTGAATTTAAAGAAAAAAAATATATACAGTCTTCAAAGATATCGGATGCAAGAGTGCAAGGGACAACAAATGTTGAGAGCAGGGCGTAGGGGCACAAAGATTCTAGGACGGTGATTGTCAAGAGATCGAGAGAGGTTGTTTGGGCACACGTCAAAAGAGGAGGGAGAAGGTAAAAGGTGTTTGGGAATGGGGATGGTAACCATCAAAGAGAAAGGCCGCTTAAGCATTGGGACGACAATCCTCTGAATAAGACACAGTAGCATAGTGATGATAAATGTCAAAAGAAGGTGCAATGGCATACAGGATCAAAGGATCATTGATTTGTTTGAGTATAATCATTATAATATAATACTAGTAAAATACAAGAGATGGTGTTAGGGTGTTTTTATTTTTTGGTGGGTAATAGAAATGTGTTTTTCTTTTCTTTTTTTTTAATTATGTGGACATGAGGAGCGGTGGGCAAGATAAGGTGAGAGGGGGTATGGGACTGTGTTTGGGAAGGGTGAGATTTCGTGAGGAAGGATGGGAAGGGGATATGGGATTGTGAAAAAGGGTGGGGTTAGGGAATGTGTTTGGGAGGGTAGGGGAGTTACGTGAAGGGGGAAAAAAATCGTGGGAGGGAGTGATTGGTGATTATGTACAGAGGAGGAAGGTAGGATGAGAGTGTTTTAGGTATAGAGGTTTGAGATATAGAAATTAAATAATGAAAGAATAAAGTAAAGAGGAGAAAAAGAACACAAAGATTTTTTATGTGGAAATATTAATGTCCATGGATTTAGAATAAGAGAAAGATTTACTATAAACGAGTATAATAAATGGGACTTCATAAATATACATATTATAAAGTTTATTTGAATCTATTTTAACAATTCAAATTTAAAACTAATCTAACTTAAATTTTAAACTAAATAATTACTTAGATAATTCTTAGAATAACTTCAAATTTAACCTAGACAAATATTACAAATAAATAACTAAATAAATACAAATATTTATTTCCTCCTATAATCGTGTGAAGATCATGCATGTCTAAAATCATATGTGTTTTTATAATTTACAACTTTGAAGGGTGAAATTCAAATTTAATAAGGTACTGGGATGTGAAAATGTTAAAATTAACTCTGATTGACATGTGCTTTTGATCTTCATGTGGTAATTTTAGGGTTCGTTTGGTGAACGCATTGCATTTGCATTGCGTTTGAATGCAATGTATTGAATACAATTTGTATTTGGAGGAAAAGCATTAGCATTGCATTTGAATGCAATGTGTGTTTGGGGGAAAAGTATTTGAATTGTATTTTAATAATAAATATATGATGTGATGGGTAAAAGTAGAGAGAAAAAAAAGAGGGAGAGAGAATATGTGATGTAATTAAAAAAAGTAATAGAAAAGGTGAAATAATAAATAGTGATTGTGTTAGATTTAAAATGTGATGTGATTGGTATTTGAATGAAATGTTTTTGTATTTGGAGAAAAATTGCATTGCATTTAAATACAATGTCAAAAAAATTTGTGTCCCAAACGCCTACTTAGTCTATTTTTAACAATGTTTTTTGAATTTAAGGATTATCATTCGATGAATTAATGATTTAAGAACTAGTTCTGACACACTTTAAAGTCCAAGGACTAAAATAATATCGAATTAGACCTATAGGTCAAGAATTAAAAATAAAATTAACTTTAGATTTTACATACAACTAGTTTAAATAAAGCATTATATTTATATTAAATTTTAATGAAATGTGTTAAATATAATATGTATTTAAATGAAAATTATTTACATTACATTCAAATATAGAAGGTGTTTGGGGGAGGAGGCTGGAGACATTATTTTTGAGTTGGAAAAAAGTTGTTTTGGAAAATGTGTTTGAGAGAAAAAGCTGTTTGAGGTGAAAAAATAAAAAATTAAAAAAAATATCAATATAGATATTGTTTCGTTCCTTTTGAAATTCTATGTAATTTAAAAAAAATTATCTCATTTAGACTTATATATATAAAGTTATGAATTTTTAAAGTTTAGAATTTACTGTAACGTTTTGGAGATATAAATAGTGAAAAGTGGTAAAGTTTTGAATGTTAGGATCTGGAGACATTGCCCCAAACACCCTTATAATATTTGTTTAAATAAAAAGTATTTAAATTATATTTAAATTTGTAATTATGATATGATTAATAAAAATAAATAGAAAAAAAAAAGAAAAAAAATATAATATAATTAATAAAATAAAAAATAAAATAAAATAATAAATAATGATTATATTAGATTTAAATTATGATATAATTAATATTTAAATATTTAAATGCAGTCACTGTCATTTTTGAGAATAATGAGAAATTTGATTTGATTTTTAAATATAATTAATATTTAAATACACTATTTTTATAATTATATAAATATTATATTATATTTAAACCTAATATAAATATAAAAGTAAAATCAAATTTCTCAATATATATATATATATATTTTTATCAAATTTTCTTTGTCCTTCTTTTCCTGTAAGATATGATGGTGTCTTACCTGCCTGCGTAGGACATTTATGTTCTCTGGGGAAGACGGCAAACCTAGAACTGTATGTTTCTGTCCGTTGTGACATTGCCATTGGTGAAAAACTGTCATTGTCATTTCTGAGGATAATGAGTTAAATCTTTGTGCTGATAGTAAAGATGCAAGTGGTCCGTAAATTTGTTGTCGTTTATTACAACTGCTAGTCTTCTAATCTTATGAGAAATTATTATTGTATTATTGTACTTACACGAAATATTCATCAAATTAATCCTCCAATCTACTTGACACCTTCAAATTTAGAAAATAAAAAAATTTTCATTTTAAAAAAAAATAAACCTTCTAAAATTTTCGTATCTGAACATCCAACATTTTTCATTCAAAAATGAAAAAAAAGCTCTTTAAAAACAAAAAGTTTTCACCCACCCAAACAATTTTTCACTTTTAAAAAAAATTCCAAACAATTTTTTATTTTTCATATCTAAAAATTTTCTATTTTCTAAAATCAAACACCCCATCCAAACGAACCCGACTTGATGTTTGAATATTTTATGTATACAAGCCTTTTGTTTGTATTTCTCAAAAAAATCTTCTCTTGTTCTCAAAAAGAGTCAATGTATGAAAATGCAAATACCGCTACTTCTAAGGTGGTGTTTAGCAAAAAAAAATTACATTTTGATTTTATTTAAACGCAATGTAATTTTACATTAAACGTAAATTTTACATTCAAATATAATTCTTTTCAACAGTGCTATGAAAACAATTACTATTCAAAAGTTTTTTAAAACAATCACATCAACTTTTTAACTCCACTATTTATCTCTATTTTTACCAATCATATCAATTTTTCAATTCTAAAATACTTTTTATCCAAACACACATTTTATTCAAATACAAAACAAATACTTTTCAACCAAATATAACATTCAAATACAATTAAAATACATTGCGTTTACCAAACGCCCAATAAAGTTTCTAGTTAAAACAATTTCAAAAAGAAATCAAAAGCTTTTCCCATTTTAAGAAATATTTAATAGAAGTTTTAGAGATGTATTTTAAAAGTTAGAGAAAAGCAAATTTTAAAAATTATATTTAGAAAAAAAAGCTATTTAAAGTAAAAAAAGTATAAAAACTTAAAAATTTATTCAGAAAAATATATAATATGGGTTTTATTTCGTTTATTTTGAAATTCTATATAATTAAAAATAAATCAACTTATTTGGATTTATATATATATAAAATTTGGATTTTTAAAGTTTAAATTTAGTGTAGAGTTTTAAAGATATAAATTGTAAAACATAATTATGAGATAAGAAAAAAAATCAAAAAATTGTCAAAAATATATCTCTAAAATACCTCCTAACATCGTCTTAGAAAGTCAAAATACAAAACAAAACAAAAATAAGGCGGCGATGTGGGCGATCCTCGCATTGGCTGCCTAACTACGACGCAGCTTGATTGTGGATGGGTGTTGCAACTTAGGTCCACAACCTAGGCTATGAACGCCTGCAGCAATGGCTCATTGTTCATGATTGTCGTCCTTAGTCACCCAACCATGATCTTTCCTTGTGAAGTGGGTGGATTGTAACGCTAATTTCTTAGCTCATAACTTGTCTTTATGGACCTTTTTCTCTAGAGTGGATGGTTTTCTTCCTCTAAACAATTTTCCACAGAGGTTTTGGTTGAAGACAAGTCTTCTTGTAATTTGAGGGTTCAACTGCGTTGTTTGTTTCCGGCTTACTCTACGACAGTGTTTGTTTTTTTCTTTTGTGTTTTTCCTGTTTTATTTTATTTTATGAATGATCTTTTCTTAGCCAAAAAAAGGTCACCCAATTTGAAGGTCGAACTTGTCCACGACTCAATTCCTCCCCGTCAAGATATGAACTCTTTATATAAATTTTTTTAATGTGCTTAGTGTTCCTATTTGTTCATATTTATTTTTAATGTATTTTTTTTTCAATATAAAGTTAAATGAGGTTGCAAACAATTCCCAATTTTTTTTGTTTTGTTAGACAATGAGGGTTAGAAAGATGTGTTTTTATTTTTTGTATTTCCTTTTCAATTTAAGGTGAGAGGATTCAAACTCTATATCTTTTGATAGAGTCATGCGTGAAATTATCATTAGACTATATTTATAATTAGGAAAGGTGAATTTTTTACGTGAATATAAAATTGAAAAATAATTTGTTTGTTTCCTAGATTTCGTTTCATTTTATTTTGAAAATTAGTTTTTAATTAAAAAGTTAGTTTTTGGTTCAAGGATGTGCAATAAAACTGTCATTTTGAAAATAAAATAATTTTTGAAACGGTGTTTAGATAGATATTGACAACAATCATTTAAAAATTTGTTATCTGACAAACTTCTAATAAGATCTTAATATCTATATTTAATTTTAATAGGGTATATAGAAGAGGATCTGTTCCTCTCTTCGTTATAAACATATTAAAAAAAAAAAAGAATGACTATAATCAGGTGTGAAATGAAAAAGTTATAATATTTTAATATTTGAAGTATAAAAGAGAGAAACTTTCCAATCCGAAAACGAAATTTTAATGTGCAAAGCAAGCTTGAAATGGAAATGAAAACAGTAAAATGAGATGATGGCAATTTTATAAATGAATCCCAATTTCATTTTAATTATAAAATGAAAATAAAATTTTAGCTTTGAATGTGGTCACCAAATATCATTTCTCATTGTAAAATGAAAATGAAACGGACTAAATCTGTGAAACAAACGTGTGATTTTGTTTTTGAGAAAATTATGAAAAAAACTAAGACTGCTCAGAAAAAATCAGAAAACCGAAACCAATCAATGTTTGACCCAATATAACCAAAATCGAAAAACGGAATCCAAACCAAAATCATTTGGTTGTAAACTGAACTAAAATCCACTTATTCAACTCGGTTATTAGTTCAAATAGGGGTTTCAGTTTCAAACCAAAAGCTCTGATCGAATAATATTTAAAACAAAAATTGTTACTTACTGTTTAGAAGGGTCTGGTGAAGAACTAGCGACCGCTTCTGTTAGATTTTGGGAGGAGAGAAATTTGTTTTTTATGATCTGGAAAAGAAGAGGGTCGAGAATGTGAGGATCTCAGGTGCTCCGAAAAGTTTCAAAGCCTGCGTTTGCGCAGGAAGACTTAGTTGGATTTGATGGTGGCGATGGGAAAAAAACTACGTAGAAAAAGCAGCAACAAAGGTGGGAAGAAGAGTTAAAGGCATTATGGGTTTCCCATTTCTAGTTATTGTCTTCAATTTTACTTTCTCATTTTGCAAGATTGGCTTTTTCTGGTATATGGCTCAAAAATTCAGTAAAGTTTACTAACAACCTGTGTTCCACCTTGCTTTGAGTAGGGATGATTTTATCTCAGAGGGATTTAAATTGGTATTATGAATGAAGAATGCAAAGGAATCACCAACACCCACAATTGCAAACTCAAGATCGTTGAGACCATAGTCCTTGTCAAGCCGTAGTCGCTGTTAGGTCGAGATCTGAGATCCACTAGCAAGCATTGAGATCCATGAACTCCAAAGAGTGATCGATGCCTGCATGATGCTATCTCAACAACGTGAATGATGCCACTGCAGGAATCTCGACATCGTAGACATTGTCGACACGATCTCTTGCCACTATTGTCCCATGCGCTCCTTCCTCCCTCTTTCTCTCTCCATCGCGTCTTGAACTTCGCCACCACTAATTGCCGTGATCTTTGCCGCCGAATCTCTTCTCTGTCTGCTGCATACGAACTCCTCTTTTTTATTTTGTTAATTATTATTTTTAATTTTATAATTTGCTATTTTTATAAATTTTACTTTTTTATTCTTTAGTGATTATTTTTATAATTTATAATTTTTTTAATTAAGGATAATATTATAAATTAACATATCTAAAATAATTAATAAAAAATATTTTAGTAAAATATCAAAATTATATTGCGGTGGATTACTAAACAGTATTTTGACAAATTACCAAAATACTTGAACTACCAAATAGTTTTAAAGCATATTATCAAAAGTTATTTTAGCTAATTATCAAACAGTATTTCAACAGATTACTAAATGATATTTTGGAAGATTACTGGTGAATTACCAAAAGGTATTCAGTTGGATTACCAAATGATATTCTAAAGGATTATCAAAGGATTACCGAATGATATTTCAAAAAATTACCAAAAGGTATTCCAATGGATTACCAAACAGTATTATGAAGAATTACCAAAAGATATTCCTGCGGATTACCAAATAGCATTCCAATGGATTATTAAACAGCATTTTGGTAAAATACTTTTTTGATTGATTGGGAATATTTAAAAAAAAAATACATTATGTTGACTTTTGACTTATTTTAAAAGAAAGCAAAAATCTTAAACATACTATAGGTGGGTAAAAATTCCAAAGATACGTACTTTTTAGGGTATTCCTCCAAAAAACCCTATCTTGAGATCTCGCTCAAAAATCTTGGCCCATTTTTATGGTAGTCTTTTATGGGTAGGATGGCAACACAAAGAGTTAGCTTTGTGCCAACCTGTTTAAAAAAAAAAATCTCCATGCCTATTCTGATAACAGAAAGGGAATTTGTAGTAAATAGGCCATTTTTTGTGTGGTTTAGAAGTAAATATCAGATTTTAAAATTATTAAAAATTTATAATATAATCTCATTTAAGTGTAGGTGATGTTCCTATTTTGCCCCTGACATAAGTTTTTGACCTATTTAGTTTTTCAGATTCCTTCAAAGCTTATCATTTCTCTCTCTTCCTTCTCTCTCCTTTGTCTCCCCTTTCTTTCTCCTTCAAGTCCTTTCTCACTCATTTCTCTCTTCCTCTCTAGGTTTATGGCCTTTTGCAGGTTGTTTTCGTTGAAGTTGTGATCTCGGTTGACCGTGAAGGCATTGGAGTTCATGTTGTCATTTTTCCTAGCCATGAGCTTGTGATCTCTTCTCCACTAGAGGTTGTCGTGAAGCTAATCTAGATTGCAACGATGAGTGTGAAATCTCGACTGGTCTTGAGGACATCAAAGTTCACGATCACCCTTTTTTCAGTCGTGAGCTTGTGATATGATTGCTTGATTTGAGCATCATGTTTGGACTTAGCAATCTTAGCCTTGCCATTGGATTTGAAGATCTCGACCACGCGATCGTGATCTTTTCCTTGTCCTCACGATTTCTGATGGTTGTCACCATCGAGATTTGATTGCAATCATTTTTTGATCGCATCTCCTTGTAATCGCAATCTTATCTTACTTCTTCTTTTTTTCTCTGTCATTCCTTAGCCACTGAAGCTCATAGTGAGTTCGTGATGGTGTTGACAGATTTGGCGACATCTCCAATGGTGTCTTTTTTGCTAGGTCGTGATGGTCGGGATTTGTTGCTGTCGCTGGTGTTCTCAATGGAATCGATGATGTCACCATTACCGACACAAATTCAGTAGCACTAGGTGGGATCAAGTTGGAATTTGGGGTGAAATGCTAGGGTTTGGTTCAATTTAGATATAGGACTAGGGATTGTTCAATTTAGAATTTTTTTACAAAATCAATAAATTAAGATTTATACGGTAAATCAATAATTTACATAATAAATCAATCAATTAGTAAATTATGATTTATAAAATCAAGAATTTATATTGATAACTAAATAATTTACACTTAATTACATTTGTAAATTTATGATTTACGAAATCAAAAGTTATTTATTTGCATGATAAATAAATTTTTTACAAAGTAATAAATGATTTACCAAAATTATTAAAATAAAAGATTTACTAGATAAATTTATAACGATATCAAAATCGATAAATAAATGATTTATCAAATAAATTTACCAAAATTTTAAAAAATTTACATACAAAGAATATTTTTAAAATACTAAGTTGTAATAAATCATGATTTACAGAAAATATATTATTTATTAGCAATTTAAACCTTTTTTTCTATTTATTTTTATTTAGATTAAGTTTTGACCTATTTACCCTTTTTCTTTTAACAAAAATTGTAGCGTATAGGCTATTTGAAAAAAAAAATTGTAATAATTGAAGTATTTACGAAAAATAGTTTATTTTAAGGCGAGCTGAGTCTCTACAGTAAAATTATCATCTCTACAACTTGGGTCTTGGACCGACTTACCAAAAAAAACTTGGGTCTTGGACTATGGTCATTGACTCATGGTGGCTCTCATGCTTGGTTGTGTCCCTAGCATCCTAGCATTATTCCTTTATATTATTAAAAAAATAAAAGAAGATGTTGCAATTGTTGTTAATTTTATAAATTTATTTCAGTATGTTAATGGTTTTTTGAGAATATTTTCCATGCATAAAAATCTTTTAAATGGATGATTTCTTATTTTTTTCAAAAGCTAGATAATAGTTGTAATTAGGCCGCTGATGGAGACACAAAACCCACTGTCTTTTGAAAGCTCACCCCCCGACAGCCTTATCACACCATATCATGAAATAATCCATTAATTGTTCACTAAATAAAATAAAATAAATCCAAATGAAATGACAGTTACCACCCTGGAGCAGATCCATCTCTTTCTCATCGTTCATATTTCCGGTAGTTTGTTTAGAAAAACGTACTCATTGTATAATATATCTCAGCAGCGTAATGTTAGTTTGGATGCCTCATTTACTGTATTATAATACAACTTTGTTGTTTGTAGATATATCATAATAGTTATATTATATATGAATTAATTTCATTCAAAATATTGTTAATTAATTTTATTTTTATCTATTTTTATTAATTATGTCACATATTTTTTTCAAAAAAAAAAAAAAAGGATAGGAAGAGTGGTTTTGGCTGTCCTCCCTTTAAACTATGTTATATTTTATTGAATTATAAAATTTGAATTTGAATGGAATTGAAATATGCTACTAAAGTTAAAAAATGTAAAAATTTAAAATATGTTTAGAAAAATATCAGTATAAACCTTATTTTATTTATCTCAAAATTCTATACAATTAAAAAATATATCCCATTTAGACTTGTATATACAAAATTGTGGTTTAAAGTTTGAATCATAAAATTATAATAGTTTTTATGAATAATAAAACTAATATTGATTTTTTAAAAAAAGACAAATATTATTTTTAAGTTTGGATTGTTGTTCCAAACAAGGGTTAAAATAAATATCCTTTAATACTTTGTTTGGATGGCATATCTAAACTTGGACATGGACAAGAAATGGATCAAAAAGCTATTTAGCTAAAATTTGTTCTTCTGTATTATACATCAAAGTCTTTTTCATATTTGAAAAGACTTTTTTCTCTTTTGAACCTTTTTTAACGGGATTTGGTTCAAATTTGGAATAATTTTCTTATTCTCATTCACTTTTCTAATCTCATTTTTGGAATGGACTTAATTTTAACAAACTTTTTTATTATAGAAATTTTTTTTTATCTTTGCAAACACCATTTTATTTTTAGATTAAAAAGACTAGACTTTGTAGTCTTAGTATGTGTTTGGTTCAATATTCTAGTTTAATCTAATTTATAAGTTAAGCTAAATTGATCATTTCGTTCTAGTTTAATTTAACTTAACTTATATTGAAGATTATACTTCAATTTAGATAAGGTGTTTACCTTTAGAAAATGAAAAATTTTCACTTTTACAAAATAAAAAGTTGTTTGAATTTTTTTGAAAAGTGAAAAGTTATTTAGATGAGTAAAAAATTTTTTACTTTTTAGAAAGAAACCCATTTTTCATTTTTCAAAAGTAAAAAATTTTTCATATTTAGGTACAAAAACTTAAAAACATCTATTTTTCAAAAGTGAAAATTTTTTTATTTTTTAAATAATGGATATGTCAAACAAACAAAACATATGAAGATTTTAAATAACTTATATTGAAAATTATGCTGAAATGATAAAAGTAGAGATAGGAAATAGTGAAAATAAGCTCTATCAAGTTAAATCAAGTTAGAATTAATTTAATCAATTTAATTTAACTTACAAACTAGATTAAGTTAAATTTTAAAACTAATGATCCGTGTGAACTCATTGCATTTACATTACGTTTGAATGCAATACATTGAATACAATTTGTATTTGGAGGAAAAGTATTAACATTGCATTTGAATGCAATATGTGTTTGGATGAAAAATATTTAAATTGTATTTTAATAATAAATATGTGATGTGATAAATACAAGTAGAGAGAAAAAAAGAGAGAGAAAGAGAATATATGATATAATTAATAAAAGTAATAAAAAAAGTGAAATAATAAATAGTGATTGTGTTAGATTTAAAATGTGATGTGATTGGTATTTGAATGAAATGTTTTTGTATTTGGGGGAAAATTACATTGCATTAAAATGCAATGCAATTTAAATGTGTGTACTAAACACACCATAAGATACCGTTTATTTCCAGTATTGCATTCGCATTGCATTCAAATGTAATGTAATTTTCATCTAAGTGTAAAAGTATCACATTCAAATACTAATTATATTACATTTTAAATCTAATACAATCACTATTTATTATTTTTATTTTTTATATTACTTTTATTAATCACATCACATATTCTCTTTTTCTCTTTTTTTTTCTCTTTACTTTTATTAATCATATCACATATTTATAATTTAAATACAATATAAATACTTTTTATCTAAACATATATTATATTTAAATATAATATAAATATCTTTTTAAATATAATTAAATTATATTTAATATATTATATTCAATCATAACGTTCACAACCTAAAGAAATCCTTAAGTATGATAATTTATATATTTAAAAAACGAGCACTCTATCCAACCGGAGGGTAACTGAACCACGGTGACATCCTCGTAAATAGGTGGAACTCCAAAACCCAAACATCAACCCCAAAATCAAAATTCTAAAAAAAAAAAAAAAAAATCCAAAATCCCAAAGAACAAAAAAAAAAAAAAAGGGCGGATGCATTTTCGCAAAAGCAAAATATCCAACCAATCACGGCCGGATGGGCCCCAGTTGCTCGGCTGGCAAACCCCCCTTAATTTAACCACGGTAAACTAACCATGGTTTAGAACAACCGTTTCTGTGTTTTGAATCCTTTTCCTGTATATATTACCGGGATCTGAACCGGACAAGCCTCAAACTTTCATTTCAAAACCCACAGGCGTCTTGATAAACGCCGACCTTTGCTTCTTCCTTCTTCATCTTCTTCTTCTTCGTTTTCAGATTCTCTCCCTTTCCTTTCCTCTCCTTTCCGATTTTCCGCTTTTTTCTCGAGAAAATGAGAGAGTGCATTTCGATTCACATCGGTCAGGCCGGTATTCAGGTCGGAAACTCCTGCTGGGAACTCTATTGCCTCGAACATGGAATTCAGGTACATTCATTTTCTTTTGAAGTTGAAGGAAAGCAAGGGAAAATGTTAATGGAGGTTGTTTTTGATCTGGATTTTTTTTTTATTTTGGTTTTTGGCAGCCTGATGGACAGATGCCGGGCGACAAGACGGTCGGCGGAGGAGACGACGCCTTCAACACCTTCTTCAGCGAGACCGGCGCCGGAAAGCACGTTCCTCGTGCCGTGTTTGTGGATCTG
This sequence comes from Antiaris toxicaria, assembly GCA_035233585.1. Classification (NCBI taxonomy): domain Eukaryota; kingdom Viridiplantae; phylum Streptophyta; class Magnoliopsida; order Rosales; family Moraceae; genus Antiaris; species Antiaris toxicaria. The sequence goes on from CP141160.1 coordinate 3,831,648, forward strand.
GAGCCCACCGTCATCGATGAGGTGAGGACCGGAACCTACCGCCAACTCTTCCACCCCGAGCAACTCATCAGCGGCAAGGAAGACGCTGCCAACAACTTCGCTCGCGGCCATTACACCAGTAAATCTTCTTCTTCTGACTCTTTATTCGATTTTGATCCGATCTCCATTTCGAATTTCAATGATCTGATTCAATTTTGTAAAACGTAATTATGCTCTCGTTATGCCATGCGTCAGTTGGGAAGGAGATTGTTGACCTTTGCTTGGACCGGATCCGGAAACTGGCTGATAACTGCACCGGACTCCAAGGTTTCTTGGTCTTCAATGCTGTTGGTGGTGGAACTGGATCCGGACTCGGTTCGCTTCTTCTGGAGCGTCTCTCGGTGGATTACGGCAAGAAGTCGAAACTCGGCTTCACAGTCTATCCATCGCCGCAGGTTTCGACATCGGTGGTGGAGCCGTACAACAGCGTCCTCTCGACGCATTCCCTCCTGGAGCACACTGATGTTGCAGTGCTTCTTGACAATGAGGCAATATATGACATTTGCCGCCGGTCCCTCGACATTGAACGCCCTACCTACACCAACCTCAACCGCCTCGTCTCTCAGGTAGGATTTATCGTGATACGAGAGTTTCCATTTAATCTGTTGTTGGTAATTGTACTGTAATTTGGTATCTGTTAATATCAGCATGTATGCCTTTGCCGTGGAAATTTTTTTTGCTTTCAAATGTTTCGATACATATTCTTTGATATCTCAAAGTAACTCCTGCTTGTCATTGTTTCACAGGTGATCTCATCGCTCACTGCTTCTCTGAGGTTCGATGGAGCCCTCAACGTTGATGTGACTGAGTTCCAGACCAACTTGGTACCTTACCCGAGGATCCACTTCATGCTTTCTTCCTTTGCTCCGGTTATCTCGGCCGAGAAGGCATACCATGAGCAACTTTCCGTGGCGGAGATCACCAACAGTGCATTCGAGCCATCGTCCATGATGGCCAAGTGTGACCCTCGCCATGGCAAGTATATGGCCTGCTGCCTGATGTACAGGGGAGATGTCGTTCCCAAGGATGTCAACGCCGCTGTGGCAACAATCAAGACCAAGCGAACCATCCAGTTCGTCGACTGGTGCCCCACTGGGTTCAAGTGTGGTATCAACTACCAGCCACCGACCGTTGTCCCTGGAGGCGACCTTGCCAAGGTGCAGAGAGCTGTTTGCATGATCTCCAACTCCACCAGTGTTGCTGAGGTGTTCTCGCGCATTGACCACAAGTTCGATCTCATGTACGCCAAGCGTGCCTTTGTGCATTGGTATGTTGGTGAGGGCATGGAGGAAGGAGAGTTCTCCGAAGCACGTGAGGATCTGGCTGCTCTGGAGAAGGATTATGAGGAGGTGGGTGCCGAGTCTGCGGAGGGTGAGGACGGTGAAGATCCTGAGGACTACTGATTGTTCTTTGGTCTGAGTACTGTGTTGTGTGCTTTGTTATGTAATCGAATCTGCATTTTCCTTTTCGTTACTTTTGAGAGTTTGAATATTTTGTGGTGTAGTATGGTATGCGCTTGCTTTTTACCATTATCTTATCAATAAGCTTGTTTGTGACTCCGTGTTAATCTCTCTGACTTTTTCGCTCTCTGCTCTTTTGCTTCACGAAGTTACAATTCAAATCCATGCAATGCTAGTGTACATTTCAAATTCATTCTTCACGATAAAAAAAAAAAAAGAAGAAGAAGAAGAAGAAGAAGGCAAAATCATGTATCCTTTTATGCTATACATCAATACACGTATTGCTACAATACTACATGTTGGGATTATCACATGGTGAAGCCAAACAATTTACATTTTTTGTATTGGGATGTATGTGCGCAAATGTTTTCAAGGTCCATGTATTCATTGTGCTGAATCTTTTCAATCACTCGTGCTACGCCAACCCCGCCTGTTCAAAGATGCAAAAACAAGTACTATTTCGAGAAGGAAAGAAAGGAAATAGAATGAGGAGATAACGAACTTCAAAACGAAAGCTGAGGTACATATGCATGCATATTTGTGCTTCTGTGGATTAATCATACCTAGTGCTATTGCACTGATGATCATCATTGAGGCCAAAATGAAGATCATCACCGATGTTCTTCCCGATCTGCGGATCACCTTTCCAACCACGCTTTGTCCTAAAATGGCTGAAAATGTGGACACCACAGCGAAGTAGAGAGCTACAAGAATCTGAGTAGCAACGTTGGCTAGCTCAACATTTTTTTTAATGAATAGTAATTTCAACAGACAAGGTGATCACCATAAGGAATTGGAAATCGTTTTAGAAGGTAGTATTTCATGACAGACATAGAAGAAGAAAATGTCATGATAAGGGTGGTCGTGGCACTTGACACCTGCACAAATTTTCATCCGAAACATTGGAAAACTGTAATAGAGAAAGTAATTGATCAATAGCATCTCTTGAGCAATAAAATTACGGTTTGATCTTGTTTCTTACTAGAACAATACTAGACAACAAAGAAATATACAATAAAGAAAATTCGTACAAACTGAGTAATTCAATTTATCCAGATTTAACTTGGAAAAACTTGGATTTGAGTTTGTTCAAGTTAGTGACGTTTTTAACATTCAAAAGATCATCATTAATACCTGTGGAGCGATTCCGAGGTCTAGAAAAAGAGGACCTAGTATCACTCCACCACCAACGCCGAGCAATCCACCAAGAGTTCCCGCTAATATGCCAAGGGCACAACAAGCAATTAGTCGATCGACTCGGTAGTTTGTGACTCCTCCTTTGGATGCAATCACTCTCTGTCCCTTATACAAGCTAACTGCTTCATAAAGAGTTACTCCGATGGTCGCTGGGATCTGAAACATGCAACATATTTTTTTAAAAAAATGCTTTTCAATTGAATAAGAAAAAATTTGTTTTCCTAGTAAAATGGCAAAGAAGAACCTGAGAGAAATTTAGTAGCCAATATGTCAATGAACAAGTTGCCGTGTGATTCTGTGTCAAAAGAACAAGTCCTATTAGTCCCAATCCTTAAGGCATAATGAAGAAATTCCAAGTTGTTCATAACTTAGAAAAGAAATTAAACCTCAATGATATACATGAGACCTTGGCAATTTGCAGGACTAGTATTAGGATCCAAAGAGCAATAAGAAATCCAAGTTCCTTCCAACAAACATTCTCAAAGACAGAAACCTGTTATATGAAAGTTGAGCAATTCAGTTCCCGAGTCCATAGAAAAGAGATTCTTCGGCCGCAAAAAACAGGTACCTTCGTAGTTTTAGGCTCCCTAAATTCTACTGGATTGCTACTCTTGATTTCGACTTCTTTGTCATTTGTACCCGGTGAGAGATTGTGTATTAGTTTGGAATAGATTTTGGATCCAAATCCGAACAGTTTTGGGAACTCTACCGGCATTCAACTCGCAATATGATTGTATGCGGCTAGTCATCTCCTGGAATTTCAAAAAACTAGTAAGAAAAGATCAACATAACAATAACAATAAACAAAAAAAAAAAAAAAAAAGGTAAATAATATACCACCTTTTTTATTATTGTTTCCTTTTTCCATGTGTTCATGCCTTTGAGAAATGACCCGATAGCGGTGGCTGTAGAGACAATTCAGAAGAAGATCCCAAGTTAGTAACTCAATATGATGAAACAAGGGATTGCTGATTAAAAAACGAAAAAAGAAGCTCAGGGCATTTCTTATTACCTAGAAAGACAATGACGAGCAAGAGTTTGATCATCCACTCGGCAAAAAGGACGTTCAAAGCAACACCGATACTGATCCCAAGAATCTGCATCGGCTGAAAAGGAGTGCCAGGTCATGTTCTATTATGGGACACCCGAGTGTTTGATGCCTTTGTCTTAAGTTATAAAAAACTGTTGCAGCTGCTCGAAAAAAAATAATAATAATAACACTTGGAAGCTTAAACTATTAGAAGACGTGCTGATATTAGATTGCATATCACGTTTGAATTTCACGAAAGCTTAAGTTATTCGGCTAACAGTAGCATATACTTTCTCATTCCAATTTATCAATTTGATTCATGTTAATGACGCAAGGGTACTAAAAACAGAAGAGGAAACAGCATAGGAGATCGGATACTTAAACTTAGACAAAGCTGTCGATGACTTCTGATCAAACCCGACAATTAGAGTAAGCATTGGCACAACAATGCCACCCCCACCAGCTCCCCCTACACTCCCAAATGCTGATCCCAAGAATCCAATCAGCCCACCCACTACAATTTTCCAGTCTAATTTCATCTCCTATTACAACAAACCTTTTCCATAAGAATAACTATTATGTTTATCCAAATTACTACTAATTGCTTGGTTGTAATTTATTTTTAAAAAAAATAATACTGTGACGTTTACATCAAAATCCTACAGAAACCAAAAAAATGCCAGTACAAAATAGACGGTTAATGAATGTTGAACTTACAGGCCAAACATGGTGATTATAGCCCAAGCCTGACCGAAGGGTCGGTTGTGAAGAAGTATTAGAGACTTTTGCCATGTGAACGGGTTCAACTTCATACCCTTCAGTTCATTTGTGACAACTCGAAGCGAAAACAAGAAAACTAATAACAAGACTTCCCATGAGCCTCACTGTACACATGATTTTTGGTCCAACTCAGTTGAGTGTTTGCTCAAATGAGAAGAACGGCTTGTCCTTTTATGCAGAATTATCAAAGAGATTTATTACAGAGGATTCAAAACTCTAGCCTCAGACGTGGGAGGTTGTTGAGGAAGGCCACATTTGTTGCAAAACGAGTAACAAACAGCTGAGGTGCCCCATGACGTGGGAAGTTTCTTTTATGGTGTGTGAGTGTTTAGTGTCGTTTTTGTTTTTAATTTTTATCCCATATATTTTTAATTTTTTTTAATTTTAAGTAAGTATATTTTGATTTGTTCAAGAGTTATGGTGGCCAGTCGATGTACGGAACATAACTAGTTGTGGTGCTATTTAACATTTATCTCATTAGTGTGATCTGAGGTAATTTTTTTTTCTTAGGTAAATTGTCTTTACCAAACTTTCTATTAAAAAATATTTTTTTTCTTTTTTCTTTTTTGGATTTTTCCTTCAATAGTTGAAGATCCACGACAGATTTCACTACTCTAACGTAGTATGCAAGGCCGAAAGGTGGGGAAAAGAATTAGCGTAAATAAAAACAAAAATTTAGACAAGAGAAAAGTTGGAGAGTGTGAGGAGTGAAGTCAGAAGTCAAAACAATATATATATATATATAATCTTCACTATTCTTGATGCATTTCATATGTGCCAGCCAATATGCTATGTAAAAGAGTAATATCCTGCTTGTTCATGATTATTGGAATAATACAGTCCATTTCGTAATAAAAATAAATTAATTAACAATAATAGTACCAGCACTAATAAAAGTAACAATAATGTTAATGTTAATGTTAATATTAATATTAATATTACTCTACAACTTGTTTTATCACCCAGAAACTTTCTATAATTCAAGAGAAACAACAACAAACTGGAACAAAGCAAGGCTCAATTCTCAGATTATAGAAGATCAGAAGCATATTTGAGGGCATTCGGGAACCCTGTTGAATCAATCACTAGTGCCACGCAAAGTTTGTTGGTGAATGGTTCGTATTTTTTTTATGGATATATTAAAAGCTAACACAAGGAGAAAAAAGTTTAGAGCACTGCTTCAATTAATCTCGATTATTCAATATTTACAGGATAGGGTTTGATTTATATTGTCTAGGAACTGAATCTGGTATTACACCAAACTCCGTAAAAAATAGGAAAAAATAAAACTTTAATAACAAAATATTCTACACATCTAAATTACACCAAATTTGTTAACACTCCCCCTCAAGCTCGATTGTACAAATTGTAAGGCTGAGATGGTAAGAAAGTACGTCTATGCTAGCCAATTGACAAATCTCACGTTAAAATGAATCATTATTATTCTGAAACAAAGAGGAAAACAAATGTTTTAAATAAGAAAAACTTGGATGCCCTAGCCTACAATGCGGCAACATGACTTGTTGTTTCCTAGAAAAAGAAGAATGATCCACGGCTGAATGAGCTTGACAACTCACAGTCGAATTATTCCCGAAGTAGTGAAGTCCATCAACTTCCTTAGCATTTTCAATCCTCCTCCCTAGAATCAAGTCCTGAAAAATTAACCATGCAATTCAAGTTCTTCATTATTTTGCTAATTGAAAGAAGATTGCACGATAGATTTGGTACATATAGAACAGAATTGAGAGTAATGTTAGAACTCAATTTAATAGACCCCACTCTAGCAACAGCCGAATATGATCCATCAACAACTTTAACCTTATGGTTTCCTGGACTCGAAATATAAGAGTGGAAAAACCATTGACAACCTGTCATATGGTTGGTAGCCCCCCCCATGGCTCACTATTTTTGATCAAGTCTTCAAGGGATTCACCTTTATGTGCCACAAGAGATGTGCTTGAGGATTGTTTGCCGAACAGGAGATTGCACAAATGCTCCATTTGTGCCTCCAATAGAGTTATACTGCCACTCGGTTTTTCTTGTTCTGGGTCCTGAGTGACCTGGAGACCTTTACCTTCCCGTTTCTTCAATCATTTGGGAACCCAATTAGCCGGATTTCCATGAAGTTCCTAGCAAGTGTCTTTGGTATGGTAGGGCTTTTGTGCCAGTGATCACACCAGGTCTGCGTTTTCTTTCCAGAGGGTCGGGTTGTGCTTTGTTTGGTTGATCCTTATGTAGCCAAGGCCGAAGTCTCCACATCAGGTGTTGATATCTCTACGAGCATCACTTTTTCCCGATACTCCTCATGATGAACCTCTGAAAAACTTCATCAATGGGAGGAAGAGGACGCATTCCCAAGATCAAACCCCTCACTTCATCAAGTTCCTTGTTCATGCTAGCCAAGGATCCTTTTCCAACATCGTTCGGAATAGGAGAGCATCCTCGGGATCCTTCCATTGACAGGTATTAAAAAGGTCTAATTCCTGCCATAATTTCTTCAAGGAATTTAAGTATTGAGTGACATCCAAATCTTCTTGTTTGAGATTTCGTGCTTTGTTACGTAGCTCAAACATTTGAGAAGAATTCTCAAGATCCGAATAGGCTAAGGTCAATGCATCCCAGATTTTTTTCATAGTTGGATAAAACAGATATGTATCACCTACATGGTCCTCCATGGAATGGATCAAGCAAGCCATTGCCATAGAATTTTGAGTGTCCCATGTCAAATAGGTAAGGTCAATAGGCTTCGGTTTGGGAATTGAACCATCCAAATATCCAATCTTGCCTTTACCCCAAATTACCAGTTGTGCCAAACGAGACCATTGAAGGAAATTTTTTCCACTCAGCTTACAGGTTGTTATTTGTTGGGACATGTATATGTGTTCAATAACAGCAGTGGGAACAATTGTAGAACGAGGCTGTGAAGCGCCTGAAGCAACCTCAGAGTCATCACCTCTGCTTGTTCCAGTCATTGTCTTTCTCAACTTAAGTATTAGCCTTTTGTCTCTCTGATACCATAAAAAGCTAACAGAAAGAGAAAAACGTTTAGAGCACTGCTTCAATTAATCTTGATTATTCAATATTCACAGTATAGGGTTTGGTTTATACAGTCTTGGAACCAAATCTGGTATAACACCTAACTCCCTAAAAAATAGGAGAAAAACTAAAACTTTAATAACAGAATATTCTACACGTCTAAATTTCAGTGTAATGAAGAAGAAGATTATAAGGAAAGCTAATTTTTGTATTGATACACTGGTTAGCTTTTGAGCTTTGAAATGATATAAAACTCGGGGGAACTCGGTGCCCACAAATTTATAAAGTGAAACGTGGGAGGAGATAACCAATTGCTTACACTTGGATACGGCAGTTGCTGACTTCGGATCGAATCCAACAATGAGGATGAGCATTGGCACGAAAAAGACTCCCGCGCCAGCCCCTCCAACACTCCCATGTGCAGACCCCAGCAATGTTATCATCCTGCCCACCAAAATATTCCACCCAAACTTCGTCTCCTGCTTCAACACAATTTTTCCCATCTCAAAACTAACAACAGACGAAAATCAGCATCAGGGTTTAACGAAATATTGCAGCACTTACTGGCCAAACATGGTGATCTCCCGAATGACTGGCTGGTTGCGGCGAATGGTTCGAGATTCTTGTCCCATCATTTGATTCAAGAATCCTCTCAGTCATTTCGCAACTCAAAGCCACAACAAGAGAAACCGATAAGAGTGATTCCCATCAACCTCATTGTTGCATTTTTGGTCCACTCCTAGCACCAACTGTTCTTTTAATTCAAATGGTGAACTTTGAAAAATATTTATTTATTTATTTATTTTCAAATTAAAGGAAAAGAAAATTATCTGAATATACTAATATTTCATTTGTTCTTCTGTTAAGGCAAATGATTATGTGACTATAAGTTGTTTTGTTGCGTGTGTGTCACGCCATTTGTTACGATTGAATCATTGGATTTTTTTTTTTTTTCCTTCACATCTTACATAAAAATGACATATTTTTAAATCTGAAATGTGTATACATTTTTGTTTTCTTTATATGTTCACGCCCCTACAAAATATTTTCTTGCCACTCCATATAATAGTCAGACGATATAACGTATCAGATTGTGATCTGTTGGAGCACAAATTTGGTATAGAAGATGCTTGCATATAAATTATTGAGACAATTGTAGGAAACAATAGAAGGTCACGAACATGTTTGAGACGCTTGAGAAATGAATCAACCTTGTTGAATAATGGATGTGTAAAATTCACGAAATTTAACCGAGGACGTTAATCCTCTGTCTCTATTAATTTTGCTAATAATTATTATGTACTTCACAATTAGCCATTTGTTTTGCTCAAACCAAATACCTTTATCCATTGATGCATGGTTTGGTGGCTAAAAGAAATGACACAAAACCGAACTAGATCTTAGCAACGACCTAGCCTTTGGACCAAGCGGTTCTCTATTTCGATTCTCTTCTTCAAGAACAAGGCATACTTGGAAAGCAGTTGTGCATCTCCGGCGGTAGCAGCAAGTTTGCAGCTGAGAGATGTCTTCTCCAACTTGTCCTTGTACAAGTCTGAGATGGGCACAAAAGTACCTTTTTTGCTGCATAGCCAACCATGAGTAGCTCTTAATGCCGCTCCTAAGGAAGCTGAATCTGTATCAATAAAGTAAATAAATTATAAGCAATTAAGTAAAAAAAGAACACTAAAAAATAAAAAAAGCAGTAGCCAAGGTTTACCCATAAAGCAGAGTGACAAATTAAATCAGGGAAATTGAGAAGGGAAGGGTGTTAAAGAATGTTCTAAATTATTAAGTTTAATCATATGGCATTCAATTTCAGCCGGTGTCTTCGCCAATGAAGATATTAATAGAGACATTTTCCTGTTTAGTATTTAGGAAAAACAGGAAATCACACTTTTGAGGCGTGCACTTCTAACCTGGTCTTTGAACCGTGTAGACATCAGAGCCAAAAATGGAAGCTATGGAGTTAAGGATGCTTTGATTTGCTGATGCACCCCCAGTAGCTATTATTCGTTTCGGAGGACAAGGCATTCCAAATCTTTCTGCATGACCACGCATCGAGAGGAGCTGACCTTCAATTAATGCCCTGACCTGCAAATTAGTTGAATGGTTAAAAGAGTAATTCATTCAGGACTTAATTTGTGTTCAGGTGAACACTAGCTATTCAAGAGTCCAAACCTCAGAAGGAGGGTCAAATTCCTCTACTTCACGTTCATCCAAGCCTTCCAGAGCGTCACCATTGAAGTTTTCAAGAATGTATCGATGGAAACCAACTAGCCATGTAAGAAATTGTGAACAAATCAGATCCAGTGATCAAAAACATAGAATATGAAACTAACAAAATTTTCAACAAGAATTAGATGAGAAAGAAACCAAATCAAACCTGGGAGGGGTGGAAGAATTTCATGCTCCTTGTAGTAGAAACCCAGCTTTCCACCTGTTACAGAAACAACTATTATGAAATACAAAACTTACAACAATATTTTCAGGAAAATTTGCTTTGAGAATGCTTTTACGTACCATTTAGAGGTTGTGTTTGCTGCAGGAATGCATTGAAATTATCCCAAGATTTTTCCGCATAGCGGTTGCGCACATCTAGAATTAAGATCAGGGGGTCATAGCAGAAAGTTACAACAAAATCTCATCCGGAACAAATAGAAATATGTATGATCAAATGGTATTACGGTACTACCTTCACGAGTTAAAGATCCGTTCTTGTATACCAACATTACCATATATCCTTTTGTGTCAACAGGATTAGGGAAGACATGTCCTTCCAATCTTGGTTGAGGATCGTCAGTGATTCCAAAGACCTACAAACGAGTATGATAAAGCTTATAAATAAAACAAACTCACAATCCACCTAAAAGAGTGGTACGTGACAATGCCTAGTATTTTACTAATAAAGCAGCAGCGCTCGACCTATAAAACTCCATCTAATCTTTCATTTTTTGTGAACCATGCTCTACAAAATTACACAACCAACAGTATTACGAGTTTAGAGCGGGCAAACATAAAAAAGTGCCTCCTTCAACTTACTGTGTCACTTGTGCCTAGACTGATTGCCAAATCCCCAGGGGTATTTAGGGTCAAACCTGAAGGTTGAAATATACCGTCAGATAACAAGTTAAGAAGGCTCACAAAAAACAAAGAAGAGAGAGAGAGAGAGACACTGGAATATGATATAAGTAAAATTATGAACCTGCGAGGCTGTTAGGATTGTCTCCAGACCACTGAATGACCAGACAATCCTTGTTGAAAGAGAACCTGAAAATAGATCATCCAGACTCAGGCTGTTATCACAATTCAATAAATTGCCAAGAAACAATTAAGCAGTCATGATAGTAGAAAATAATGTCATAGTAGCTAATTAACTGAACAACTGCATTAAACACAACGTTTATTAGAAATGCTCATTGTTGACTTGTGGAGTTCAGGAAGTAACAGTTCCTTGCAAGTATGAACTAACCTACGTTGATCAGAACCAACTTACTATTTAAAATGTTATACGTTGAAAGATTATAAAGAATCAAAGATTAGATTCTATTTATTTATTTATGTACTTACATATATTGGAAAAATTAGCAGACATCAATGCAAATCAGCAACAGATTTTAAAATTCGGCAGGGAAAAAAAAAAGATAAAAATAAAGTACAAACCTCTCGACAAAATAGGGAGAAATATAACCAGCAACAGCATGGGCAGGGGCCAGCTTTCCAAGTTTTTGCTCCAGACCAGGTGCTGTAGCCTGTAATAAACAGAGAAGTGACAGACAAAAGACAACACAAAACACACATAGAAAACAGAAAAGGAATGAAAATATAAAATGCAACTCGATACCGATCAAACAAAGGATAGGAAAAGATTTCAACAAATACAACAAGAATTATGGTTGTTTATTAAGGAGGAACAAATACTTATAAAATCTAACAAACCTCTAAAGCTCTATCAGACCAGACCCTTTTCTTTAAATCCATCAAGTTCATCCCTGCACCATCAGTTTCATCAATGCTAGCATATGCACCAATAAGAAGAGACGCCATGAAAGAGCTCACAAGGGAGATCCTTTCAGTGTTGTGATAAACTTCCGGCTGTGTCTCAAATATCTTCCTAATCTGCGGGCCCGTGTATCTCTCATGTGCCCTTGATCCTGTGAGCTGAGAGAGCTCCAACGCTCCTCCAACAGCTTTCTCTATCTCTCTACACTGCTTGGTGGTGCTGCTATCCATCCATATTGGCGATTCCTTTGTAGAAAAGGCGTCGCCAAGCTGATCCACCAATCGCTTCTTGGGATCCAGTGACGACAATATTGTAGAACTGCCATTTTTCCAATAGACACTCCCTGAGGTAGGCCAAAGAAAGAATGAAAATTTTTAGAGAAAGGAGAGAATATTTTAAAAACATAAATAAACACACACACGCACACGCACACACAGAGAATCAAGAATGTTAAAATTTCAATAACCTTTAATCATTCATCAAACATCTACTTTTCTTAATATAATCAGGCCTACAATTAGGCTCAAACGTCCCATTGTTTGTGTCCCCTTATGTATCACTCCAATAATATCATGTCACATATTTAATAAACATAGCTTTTTAGTTGATGTGATATGATATTTAATCAAGTTCACATTTTTAATTGATAATTCAAGGACATAAAGCAGACAAAAATAAAGTATCACAGAAGTCGAACATGCAAGCCTATATCAATATTATTTATCACCACCCTTTTCAATCAATCAAATATTCTTATGTTTAGCTCCGGAATCTATTCATCATGACACAAAAACAGACATGTCAATCTCACACCGGTTCTGAATTCACCGGTGTTCATCGGCATCAGTGATAATCAGCGTTAACGTATATATAAAGGCAATCCTAATTCACTAAAAAACTAAAGAAGTTACACTAACAAAAAAAAAAAAAAAAAAGAAAGAAATCCAATAATAACAAAGCTTAATAATCCTAATTGACAAAAGAAACTCAGAGTGCATAATAAGTACCATGTTGCTGTCCACTGCCGGAAACAGCAGCGATTTTCCGAAGATCGAAATTAGAATGGGAAAGCTTGCTGAGAATGAGATCGAGAGCCTCAACCCACATGAGAGTGGGTGAAACGATTCTGCCATTGACGGAAGGATCTCTGTAAACTCCATCTTTGGTCTTGTAATGAGGCAAATCGGAGTCGAAGTGGACCAGCTCCGAACCCACAATGTTGAGATTCGAGTCCAGCACTGTTGCCTTCAACGACCTTAATTACATAACACACACCAACCACAAATATGCAATTGAATTCCACAACTGAAAATCGATTTCCCAAACAAAACAAAACAAAGCAAAACAATTCAAAAATCGATTAAATCGCGACTCACTGAGTGGAGCTGTCGAATCCCAGAAAGAAGGAATCATCAGGGAGAGACAAATCCTCCATTACCGTCTCTGGGGCCTCCCTGATTTTCTTCGGGTTTTGTTATTGTTTAGACTGTTGAAAATAATTGGACTAGAGAAGGAGTCGATGCTTGAAACGAGAATACTTGCTATCCTTTTTTTTTTTTTTTTTTTTAAGGATTAGTTATCATCTATACATGAGATAATCTTATCTTAAAAAGGTTGTCATTTTACTTAAAAAAACAATTTATCGTGATTTTATATATAATTTAACAATAATATCGTAACTTCATTTGAAAATATAGAATCCTCATTTTCAAATTCCAAAAAAAAAAATCATCTTAAAAAGATGATCTTAAAATTGAAAAAAAAAAAAAAAAAGGTTATGACTGACAGAGAGAAATATATACTTTGAAATCTGTTGAAAAATATATTAATATACTTCCGGATAAAGTTCTCGTGAGGAACCTCGTCTGCTTCGAATTTCTCAGTTTGGATTCCTGATTCCACGTCAGATAGCATTTAACTCGCCCAAACTTCGCCATTTCAGTTGCCGTTTGTTATTTCGTTCGTTCGTTCGTCCGTTTGTTTGTTTGTTTGTTTTTTTTTTTTTTTTAAACTTAAAACCAAATCTTGTTCATAGGAATACCTCTTGAATTTTTTAAATTTAATAATTTAGCCTTTACAGGTTTTTTCTTAAATTTATAATTCTTAATAATTCAATTACCCAAATTAATTAAAATTAAGATTTTTTTTATATAAAACTTATATATTATAGTCCAAGAGAAATGTGGATAACTATTTTTATTTAATTTGAATATAAATTTCTTTTTTTAAGTTTATGATTAAATTTAAATATAATTTAATTAAATTAAAAATTTTAAAGAAAATTATATTAGAAAAATTTTAAATTATAATATGTAATATATTTGTAAAGAATGGTTTAAATTTTAATAAATTTAAGAAAAAATAGATTAAATTATTGAAAATTATAAATTTAAAAATTAATTGTTAAGAAAAAATTAAAAAACTAAGGACGTATTTGGTACACGTATTCAAATTGTATTACATTTAAATGTAATGTAATTTTCATCTAAATATAAAAGTATTTCATTCAAATACCAATCATATCACATTTTAAATTCAATACAATTACTATTCATTATTTTACCTTTTTTTATTACTTTTATTAATTATATCATATATTCTTTTTCTCTCTTTTTTTTCTTTCTACTTTTACCTATCACATCACATATTTATTATTAAAATACAATTTAAATATTTTTTATCTAAACCCACATTACTTTTTAAATGTACCCTCCGTCTGTTTGACACGTTTAAATTTGGAAAATGAAAAATTTTTCATTTTAAGAAAAATAAACATTCCTAAATTTCCGTATCTGAACATCTAACATTTTTCATTTTTGAAAAATTAAAAAAGAGCTCTCTAGAAACAAAAAGTTTTCGTCCATCCAAACAACTTTTCACTTTTAAAAAAAATTCCAAACAACTTTTTATTTTTCATATCTAAAAATTTTTCATTTTCCAAAAACAAACACCCCATCCAAACGGACCAGTAATGCTAATACTTTTCTTAAATTTATAATTCTTAATAATTCAATTACCCAAATTAATTAAAATTTCTACTTTTACCTATCACATCACATATTTATTATTAAAATATAATTTAAATATTTTTTATCCAAACACACATTATTTTTTAAATGTAATGCTAATATTTTTCCTCCAAACACAAATTGTATTTAATACATTACATTCAAACATAATATAAATAAAATGCATTCATAAAACGGACCACAAATTATGAAATTCACAAAAGGTTAGAACATCCGTGTCAATAAGTCCTTTGAAAGTGCCCCCCAACCACCTAAGTACGTCCTTTTTTTTTTTCCCTTTTTTGTTGGTTGAACTACGTTAGTACGTTGTGTAAGTAACGTTAAATACCCGAACTTTGTGCCTTTAACAAAAAGAAAATTATTTGATAAATGGTTGAAGTTTTTTTTTTTTATTTAACAAAATGATTGTTTATTATTTTTTCCGGATTTAGTCAAATAATGAATGGATATGGGTCATTTGGTTTCAAAACTTCTTAAAAAAAAAAAAGGTTATTTAGTTCCAAATCCTTTAATAGATTTTTTTTTTTGGCGATGTTAACTAAGATTTTTTTTTTTTTTTTTTGCATCATACATTGAAAATAGCTCGTTAGAAAATAATTGAGCTGATAAATGTTTCTCTCTCTCTCTCTCTCTCTCTCTTTGCTTGAGTTAGAGGGAGAGCTGGAGGAAGGAGGACAATCTTAAGCTTTTATTTTTATTTTTTAGTTTTGCTTGTCACGCTACAGTCGTCAAGTTTATGTCAATAATAAGATGAACAACTTTCCGTAGGCAAATAATAATAATAAGTAACGTTGAATATACTAGGAAATGCACTTTGAAGGGCGTTACCATTTTGTTCTGTAACATACTAAGAGGTGTTCAGAGATGATAATGGAATTTGACCCAAAAAGAAAGAAGGAAAGAGAAAAATATTACAATTATGTATACCAGGTTTTATTACCAACATGCCAATGTATTCCAAAGTCCAACCCTTTCATAATCACAAAGAAATCTACCTAAAACCTACGATAATTTACACAGCTATCTTCCTGAGATCTTTGGTGTAAACTTTCAGCTAACCAATGGCACTATTTTTGCCCAGTAATTTACAACAGCCAATGGCCTTCTCTTCAACACTCCGCCTGCCGCATTGCTCGTCGCTCTGTCCTCAATTTCTGAGAAAATCAGAGTTTTGGACGCCGCAAGGAAGACAGGTCTGAGAAGATAGTTTGACAAGATAAGTGGGTTTGTGT
Source organism: Antiaris toxicaria (assembly GCA_035233585.1). NCBI lineage: Eukaryota > Viridiplantae > Streptophyta > Magnoliopsida > Rosales > Moraceae > Antiaris > Antiaris toxicaria. The sequence continues at coordinate 3,847,451 of CP141160.1, forward strand.
CATCGTTACCGAAATAGCTCCGGGAAAGACCACAATATGAACCTTGCAAATACTTCGGACTCCAAAAACTCAATATGAGCAGCCCGGCCGATGAAGGTATTCAAGTTCTTGCCATAGGAAGAAGTATCAAAGTTGACATCACAGCGCAGGAACGCCCTATGATCAGGTGAAGCTGGCCGAATTTGGTCTAAACAATCATTCAACATTTCCAAAAATACTTTTCCCTTCTTTGAATGGTCCCCTGAAGCTGCCTGGCACATATCGATTCTAGCAGAATGATATGGCACGTAACCATCCTACGACACAATAAAATAATGCATTATCGTTTGTAGAGTACACTTTAAAGGTAAATATGGAATACGCTTTTCTTTTTCTGCTTTTTTTCTTTTTTATATTTCATATACTAGCATTTTACCAAGATCAAAGGTAAGGTTTTTCAGAATGTAAACCTGTTTTAGAAAAACGATTTATAAAATATATTGACATACCTGAGGAGAAGATAGCAGGATAATATTCTTGAAGTGCTGCAGCGTCTTTTGCTGTAAGAAGAGAGAAAATCCTTTTAGCCTTTACAAATAGGACAAACACTTGTATGGACACCATTGCATTCTATTGACCCATGATTTAATTATTTTTCCAAGGCAACAGTTACATGCTTGTACAAGAAGCAACAACGGAGATTAAACAACACCAAATAACATGAAGAATTGCATAATTTAGTGTACCTTGCACAGCTTGTAAAAGAACGTATTTTGAATGTCCGGATCATCCGTAAGAGTTAGCTGATGAATGCACCGTGTGCCCTTGAACTTCTTCAAAAGCCACAGACCAGAATTAAACAAAGAGTTCGAACTATATAGATACCCCAAGTGTGGACCCGATATAGATACATATGTGTACAGGTACCTCAGGTATGGCTCCATAATGCTTTCTGCAAAAGACAACCTCAAAAAGTCTAGCACCAAAACTAAAATAAAATGATCCGACAACAAGGCATACAAACCTGATGTTCTATTTACCTGCTAATGCTGTTCTTATAATTACATTCCCAATGGAATGTCCTACAAAGCTTAGCTTAATATCACAAAGCACCGCATGTCTTGAAGCCTTGTCCATTTTCTTCTTGAGGAAAGCTATCACTTCCTGGGCTAGTCTTAGTCCCATTTCTCTGAAGTCTCCAGACGTTTTATCTTCATTTGACTCTGACATTAGAAACTCTATCTTCGGATCAAGCAAAAGCCATTGATTCCGTACAAGCCTTAAATCCAGGTGATGTCCCTGTGGTTTTGGAATTGCAATAGGTAAAGTTATTTCACTAATTACAATGAAAAAGTACAACACTGAATCGATGAAATATGTTGTTTTACATCATGAAAAACAAACTGCTAGAAATCTCCAAGAAACTACTGGCATTAAGCTCTGTTTGGATGAGAGGTTTTTTTTTTTTTTTTTGAAAATGAAAAATTTTTAGAAATGAAAAATAAAATGTTGTTTGGAATTTTTTTTAAAAGTGAAAAGTTGTTTGGGTGAGTAAAAACTTTTTATGTCTAGAGAGCTCTTTTTTCATTTTCCAAAAATAAAAAATTTTGAATGTTCTGATACGGAAATTTAGGAAGGTCCATTTTTCTTAGAATGGAAAATTTTTCATTTTCCAAAATTGGATGTATCAAACAAACAGAGGGTTAAATTTTAGTACGGAAAAAGTAATTACAAAACTAAAAAACTTGAACAAAGAACAAAAATAAGTGGCAAAAGTATATAAACAAAATATATTATTGAGAAGTCCAAGTGGAGACGTCCACTAAGGATCTTCCAAAGTGACGGTTTCTAATCCTGCCATGAGAAGAAAAAAACCCTATATATTCCCATTAACCTTGGTGCAAACTAATTAATTAAAGCTAACAGGCGCCAAAAATATAAAATAATCCCTCAAGCTTCTAAAGAGAGAAGTTGAACAGAAGACTTGCCTGAAACCCATGCACAAATACAACAGCCTTTAAAACACGGCCATTTGCATGTTTGTTCATGCTGGTCAGCTTGTCCCCAGCTTCAGAGCCAGGTGCACCGGGAGAACCAGGTGAATTAATCACGTCCAAATGTCTTAGGTAAGAATTCTCACTAGTAGTACGCCTTGGTGCATTCATGACACGCTCCATGATTAGAACAGGAATGCGCGAAGGATCTCCAAATATGTGCATGTCTTGAATTGACCGATTGTTGATCTGTAGTAGAGTTTATATTTAGAAAATAACAAATAATGGAATATGTGGGCAATCAATACTTCTGAGGGGGCAGGACTCACCTTCATTTGTGCAATACTTCGTCGATGGCGCTCAGCACGCAAAGCAGCAGTATGGGCAGGCTGTACAAAGAATTAATGAATACCTCGACATTCATCGATCATGGATTAAAGAAACAATAGTTCACATTTAAATTATAAGCCAAGACTATGCTTTGAGCAAAATGGTAATATGCAAAACTTGAAAACTTCCTCTCTTTTATGGATACTTACATCATCAGTTAACTTTAACATACTCGATACTCTTTTATGGACACCATGGTGTGAGGAATCATCAACGCCACTATTCAAAAAGTGATGAGGCATCTCAACCTTAGAGTACACCATCCATATAGACCATTCCGCTCTTCTATCTCTGGCCCATGCATCCCGCAAACAATCCAATATCCTTGTATTATTGGACCTGAAACAGAGTGAATACCACAAACAAGCACCAGGTTATGCCACTATCAGTCACTAACATCAAGTCCTCAGAGAAATTTACAAACTTTAACAAAGAGGCCTTGAGTGGGTTAATTTAAAAAAATAGAAAGTTCAAAGGAAATCCGAGATCCTGAGAAATATCATACATGTTAATATAGGTTCAGAAATAGACTATCTATCTTGGTCCATGAGTTCACAGCTAGAGAACAGCATACCTAATTATATGTGCCGGTTGTGTGATATTAACCCTATTTTTAACGTTCCCCTATCGTAGAATAGGCATAGAGTTAACATCATACTCGTTAATACAAAATCATTTTCTCCTCAACATAATTCTTTACAGAGATTTGCTAAACGCACTTCTTTTATATAACACCCAGCTTTTGCTCCTATATTTGCCAAACAAAAAAATATCCCACAAGTTCTCTTTGGAGTTTCAAATGTAGGTGCATTCAATTCTGGTATTAAACATCTAAAGAAAATATGCTTTCCTTGCACCTCACCCTCTGCATTTTTCTCTCTGCTGATTCAGTTGCAGTTCGCTACTTTCATTTATATGTATTGTGCAAATGGAGCACAACAATGATCTCAAGAAACCAACCAAACTGAAATTTGAAAAACTAGCCAATGTCTAGAAAATAACCTAGTAAGGGAACAAGACAAAACCTGTGGAACTGCAAAAAGGTGTTCCATAAATAAGAAACTTGATCGCCCAATAAATGAAGAAAATTTGATACAACACTCTTTGGTAGGGAGAGGAGTGCTTCACTACTTTGAAGGTGTAAAGCACTTTTTGCTTTCTGCTGAAAAAACAAAAAAAAAAAAAAAAAAAGAAATATTCAGCAAAATAACTTTGCATAGAAATGGCAAATTATGACAAACATACAATGCTGCATGAAAAAAGTAAGGACCTCAAAACAGTTTTGCTGCTTGCCTTGTCCTGAAACTTCTCCATCTGGTGGACTCACATTTCCTTGAAGGGCAGAATCAGGAAACTTTATATCATCCATCTTAGATATAAAATCAGTCAAGTCAAGTGGGAGATCAATTGCTTTGCTAAGCCTCTGTAACTCTTCAAGCAGCATGTCCCGAGCAGCTAATAATGATTTAACAAGCATGACACAGTTTGCATCTGCAGAAGCCACCTGACCAGGTGCCCAGTACAATCACAAACTTCAACCAACATTACAAAGAAAGAACAACATTGAAATATTCAAATGACCAAGTAATGATTTTTTGCCAAAAGAGTTCATGCAACTGTTAATGGGAAGACTCAAAAAGTATAAGAACATACTTGGTTGGAGCCGTCAAAACTTTCATCAGCAACAACTTCCACAGTATGAGAATAACTGAAATAATCCAACTAGCCAGATTACCTTAACAAATAAGTTTTCCTTAAAAAGAAAATGTGGCCTAGTTTGGATCCATAATTGCTCAAACGATGAACTTTACAAAGCTTGAAAAAAGTGTCGAACCTTGACCGCTTCTTTGGGGCTGCATAAGAATCACCTCTTAGTAGACTGATGTGAACACTTAAATCAACAAGCACAGCATGAAACGCATCAAAATGAACTGGGCAATATGAATGCAAACCCAAAAGGGCTTTCGGAGGAATGCGAAATTCGTGGACTGCAGCAGAGCAAGCACTTAGAGAAGTCTGCAAGTCAGACCTACATATTGCATATCATAATCAGTACAATTTGCAGGATCTAAGAATTTGCAAAAACACAAGGTATGTTAGAAAGGAAGAACGATTTTCTGCTGAAATCTAGAAGACAATTAAGTGGACCATTATCAAAATATGAATTTTTCAACTCACCCGGTCAGTGATATTGGAGCATACATAAGTTCAAACTTCATAATTACAGCAGACGTGGGCGGACCCTGAACACCAAATGTCAACATTCAAGACTATCAACTCACTGATATTCATTCCACCAAAAAGAGACATCACATATATCAAGAGTATTTTTTTGGCCACCGGTATTAAAATCATACTCAAGGTATTTTTAGTATTGGTACAGAGCACAGCACACCAATGCGTTTGAACTCCTAGGAATATATTTGAACCCTTGGAAAAATGATATATTCCCTATAGGACTCTTTTAGTTCTCATAGACATGACAGGCCAACTCACAAGCCATTTTTCTTTTTTTTCTTTCTAAAGAGGGATGCTACCGCCTTGATTTTGTTGTAATTGCAAAGTTGGTACTTTATTTTGTTTCCCGGGACCAGACACACACATAGCAGCTATACCTATATGTAATATGTGGTTATGTTCGTGTTTTACCAACAACCTGGGACCAGACACACACATAAGCAGCTATACCTATATGTAATATTTGGTTATGTTCGTGTTTTACCAAGAGAAAGATATCTTACCTCATATTTACCAAGAGAGAGATTGAACGAGATCATTATTGACAATAACACATCCTGCCTAGCATACTTTATCCGGAAAGGCTGAGTTGAGAAACTGTTGTCCGTGTCGTCAATTCTCCAAACTCCATAATCGTCAGAACCTAATTCAGGAGCTGCAACACCAGAAAATAAATAAATGAATAAAAACACTCAGCTCTATGTAAGACATCGAACAAGCTAATATCATTCACAAATTCAGCTCTTAAGGAAAACAATGAGATGCTCTAACAAACATAAGCAGAAGAAAAACATCAAAACTCCAATTGAAGTACCTTCATACTGGACAACTCTTGCTGGAGTTCCCACAGAAGTATACTCACTATCCTCCCATCGCATGGTAATCTTAATTTGGTACCATCTATACAAACAAATCAGATGACAAAATTTTAGAAGCACATCCAAAATAGTGGGAATTGAAAGCATATTTAGAATATTATTGGTATGCACGCACCCTTGTTGGAAAAGGTCAAGATTGTGAAACCTATGAATGTAAATAGCAATCTCCTGTACCGTGTCAAACATAGCCACCGGCTTAACCTTAGCTGGGTGCACATTGGCATCAATTAACCTCTTTCCCGACCAGCTTCTATAATTCAGACCAACCAACCATCCCAGACGCCGAAACATATGTAATCCACGATCCAAAAAACTTGCATCCCTCCGTTTTCAGTCAATGTCAATTACGAAACATCGCTTCCTCCTCAAACCTACATCATCCTTTCCTATACCTCATCTCATTACACAATGTCACAATTATTTTACACTAAGCCAAACTAACTCTCTAACACACTTCAAACTACAATTCTCCGTTATCCGATTCGTCAACTATCCGAAGCAGAGGAGTTTCATACAGCTGTAAAAACAAGGTACATTTTAGTTTCCTAGAAATTTACATTCTGCAAACAAATTATTAAGACCGGTGCTGATAAATTTAAACTAATCAGCGATAAATAATCTGCATTCCCCTTCGAAAGAGAAAGCCCACGTTTTTTTTCCCCCTTTTTTTGAGAAAAAGAAGCTCACATTTCAAATATAGGGAAAATATATATATATCATGTACCAATCTTTACTAAATGGGAACAGTAAAATAGTGTAAGTGACACCATACATGCATTCAATGATCACATTTGTTTATTCACAACACATAATTCCGCCAAGCAAAAAATTAAAAAAAAAAAAAAAAGCAGAAAAATACGTCAAAATTGGCACAGAAAAAATTGAGACGAAAAGGGGAGAAAAAAATGAAATTCGATAAATTTATGAAAACAAACAAATCGAAAAAGAAAATTGAGGAAATGCAGAGAAATTATAACGAGAACGGAAGCGACGCGGAGGAGGAGAAGTAAGGAAAAAGAGAAAATACCAGGTGGGAGATCGGGTGGTGAGGAAAGGACAGAGCTTTGGGAGCTTTTTGGGAGGATTAGGAAGCTAGGGTTTGGTGAGGAGGGATTTGAGTAATTAGAGGCGAAAAATGGGAAGAAAACAAAAACAAAAAAATCTTTTTTTTTTTTTTTTTTTTGGTTTTAGGTTTGAAGATCAACAATAACAACAACGTTGAATAATTTGTTGGTTAATTTTGTTTGTGTTGCGGTGGTTGTCATTGTTGGAATTCATATCGATGATGTTAAAAGCGGTCATTTACGATGTTGTCCTTTGACGACAATGGGTGCGACGAATTTCATCATTTATTCTGTTTTTTGGTCTCTCTCTCTCTCTCTCTCTCTCTCTCTCTCTCTCTAAAGCTGTTCGTTTTTATGGTAAAATCTATTATTCTTTTCTTCCAGCCAAAAATTAAAAAATATATATTCTTTTCTTTTCTAAAAAAATACATTCTTTTCTTTTCTTCTCTTCTTGTTTTATTGTTTTAGTATTTATATTATTTTCTTCTTTTTATTATTTTTTGGGATTTTTTTATGTGTTTTTGTCCTATTGGCGGGGGGCGCGCCCACGAAGAAGAAACGACGTCGTTTACAGCGTTGAAGAATTTGGCGGGTCCTCCTCTGTTATCCCGTTCCCGCCCATTTTTAGGCCTTCTGAGCTGGGCTCGTTGTGGGTGTGTTTTTTGGAATTAATGGGCTTCGGCCCAAATTGTTCACAGTGATGGTCCTATTTGCGCAGGAGTGTTTCTAATCCATAATGAGTTTAGAAGAATGAGGGAAAGAAAAAGAAGGCATAAATTCTTCACTCGCAGATTAATGACCTTTTTTTTTTCGCATTTTAAAATCATTTTTTTTAGGGTTTTCAAAATCAAGTTAGGAGGGATGTAAGTCTTTTAAAAGAGGACATTATATTCAAGATGCAGATTGAAGGCTTATTTTCTAAATTTCACAATAAGTTTGGAGACTTGTAAGATTGTCTTTCAAAAAACATGTATCTGAATTATTATATCAGTTATACCAGTTTTTTTTTTTTTTATAAGATTATAGGATTGTCTTTATAAAAGGGTATCTCTAATTAATTGTCCAGTTATAATGGTTTTTAGTTTCTTTTTTTTTATTTTAGTTACATTAAATAATATAAGTATGGAGTATCAAAAATTCAAACAAGTATTAAGCAAGAATAAGACATGTATATTTGAAGGATTGTTTCCATAATTTTCTTAATAAGTTTTGTAATCAAAACCCATTATAAATTGTTATAATCCAACCAAGAATCAAGAAAAGATAATAAACATAAATATATACATTTGAAGGGTTATTTCAACAATATTTTCAATAAATTTGATAATCAAGGCCCGTTGTAAATTGTTGTATTATGTAATTATAAGTATAATTTAACAATAATTTTATATTAAAAATTATATCTTTTATATTATAGCAATAACAATTTTCCTGAATGGAACAATGCCCCCTCTTGAATGGAATGCTTTTTCCTGCCTTAAGCAATTTTGGGATCGGAACGGGGAAAATGTTTTGTTGAGTACGTTGAGGATGAGTCAGAGATGATGTAGATTGCCTTTCCTCAAATCTCTCATAGTACTTATATGCATTCATTACTTTAAAAATATATAAATTTTATATGATTTTAAGTAGTTGAGTTTTTTTGTATGATTTTAGATAACATAGGTTAGATATGTTTTTGACTATTTACCAAGTTTGATTAAATTATCAATTTAACCAAATTACTGAAAGCAAATATAAATAAAACACATACAATTTTTACAAGATTTGCTTCAACCTATTCCTCAAGGTCATACCTGGATATTGAATAATCTACTAACTCTCAAATAGTTACAAACACTATTAAATCTTATACAACCTAAAGACTCCTTTTTGTTATCACTGGTTTGCATTCGGTTAATAAATCTATTAACCGAGTACCACTCGTTTTGATCATTGAAATTCTTTCAACTACAAACACCTTCTCTTAACATGAATAGTGACGTTCAATAGAACCTACTTCAACATGTAAATATTTTACTTCAATTTAATATTACTAAAAAACAAAATGCTAAAATTAGATATTTTCAAAATCAAATGTTATAGATAAACTTATTGAAAATATTTAATTTTTAACTTATTTAATATACTATTACTAAACCAAAAAGATAAGATAAAATAATGCAATAGTAAATAAAAATTTCACAAAATCTAGTAGAAATTTAAATTAAAGTAAAACAAAATAAATCAAAAAATAAAAAACAATTAAAATTCTCAAGAATAAACTAATTTTTGTATATGAAAAAGTGGTAAAATAACTCTATTTTATAGAGTTATCAATCTTGCATGTGATATTTATTTGAAATCTCAATTTAAATAGAATTAAGAATCCTATCTAAATTAGAACTTTCTTTTTAAATCAAATCCCACATATTTATCCACATAAATAAATCACATATTTTTTCACATCTACATCATAATTTAAACTTTAAATCTTCTATGAGTACTTAAAGATTATCTCTATATGTAGTTAAACTTCCCAATAAATCTGAATTAACCAAATATTCTTCATTGTGCGTATCTACTTCAGGTTCTATGCAGCCACTTCTTCAACACAATCTCAACTATTCGTTTTCATACATATTGCAGAACTTGCCTATTATTGCAATACATATTACAACACAACTTAAAATACCTAAAACTAACTAACAAAATATTATTTTTGATTTGTTCTAAATACGTTGCTTACATAAAAAAACCTAACAGCATATATTGTTGGATTTTTATCACATGTTATGAAAATTTTATTATTATTGTTTTATTAAAAAATTCTTCAAAAAAATCTGATCATATTAATGGGATACCATCCCCACCCGACCTCATCATATTTTAGATGGTTAGCGTAAATGCTTGTCCTTGGAAAAAACATCCACAACCGCCGTACGTCCCCACTTGATCATTTCTTTTTTCCTTGTTCTTTTTCTTCGAAGGATACGCTTGGTATATGCTTTTAAACTGCATTGTATTTTAAATATCATGTAATTTTCTCTCAAATGTAAAAGCATTTCATTCAAATACCAATCACATCATATTTTAAATCCAATACAATCACTATTCATTATTTCATTTTTTTTATTACTTTTATTAATTACATCATATATTCTCTTTCTTTCTCTTTTTTTCCTCTCTACTTTTACCCATCACATCATATATTTATTATTAAAATACAATTCAAATACTTTTTACCCAAACACATATTGCATTCAAATGCAATGCTAATGCTTTTCGTCCAAACACAAATTACATTCAATGTATTGCATTCAAACGTAATGCAAATGCAATGCGTTCACCAAACAGGGCAAAAATCTTTTCTTTAAAGTGTAAATTTAATACATGTTTATTTACTATATTATATTTAAATTATATTTGAAAACAATACAATTTTTTATCTAAACATAAAAATATTATATTCATATACTAATTACATCACACTTTAAATCTAATATAATCACTAATTACTATTCTATTTTTTCTACTATTTTTATCAATCATATCATATGCAATTTAATTTAAATATTTTCCATCCAAACAAACATTACATATTTCCAATACAGTTCAAATATTTTTTATTCAAATAAACATTACACATTTTTAATACAATTCAAATATTTTTCATCCAAACAAACAATGTAAATACTTTTCATCTAAACATATATTACATTTAATACAATACAAATATAATATATTGTCTAAACACCACCTTATTGGTATTGTTTATTTCTAAAAAGCAATTCAAACAGAGATATAGAAAAATAATAGTACTATATTTCATAAGCTAGTATGCTAGTGATCACTCATGGTGGTTAATGTATAGTTGGAATTTGGAAAGGTCCAAGAGGTACAAATTATGTCCATTTAAATAACTGGTTTAATTTGAAATAATTTAAGTTAAAATTAAAGTTAGACATTTAGTATATAAGATTTTAATTTAAACTTGTTTGATAATTATATTAAAATAATAAAAATAAAAACAAAAAATTGTTAAAATAAAGTTTATCAAATTAAATTTAAACTAAAATCAAATTTTAATCAAATCTATATTTTAATTTAAATTAAGCTATATTTAAATTAGAATTAACAATCAAATGACAAAAAAAATATAACTACAAACTTTTTTGGTAACAAAAAGAGAAGAAAGAATAACAATATACTATTTGTGCACCCCTGTTGATGGTAAGATGACAGTACACGTAATGATAAACACATCAATGTTAGTACATGTAATCACAGCGTATCAATAATATGTCGCATATATAATGTACAAGATGTATGAAATACATTTCACACAAGTAACAATGAATAGTATTACTCTAACAAAAAAGAAGGAAAAAAAACAAGGCATGAACGATGGACCATCTTAACTCAATCAAAGTTACAACGAGAAAAGAAGAGAGGAAGAGAAGAAGAAGTAGGGAAAATTATGGAAACAACCCTTCACAGATAGGCAGTTTATGTTATTAGCTTTCTTTTAGATTATGTTTTTTCTTTTTTATATTTTATTTAATTGAAAGTTAAAACAATCTTAAACTATTATTACTTAGACAATAAAAAATGTGCATTTTAAACGACAATCTTACAAATTGTCCTATTAAGAGTTCGTTTGATTCACCGATTTAGTTTAATTTAGTTTAATCTAATTTGCAAGTTAAGTTATTATTTAAATTAGTAATAATTTAGTTTAACTTAGTATGATTCGCTTTTATTATTTCGTATATCCACTTTAATTATTTCAGTATAACTTTTAATATAAATTGTTTTCCCTTTTATAATTTTCAATATAAGTCAAATTAAATTAAACTGAAATGAAATATCTAATCTAATTTAATTTTTAAGTTATATCGGTAAATCAAACACCTGTAAGCACACTACAAAGCATAGGAAAAGGAGTAGGGACGTTAGTGAGTGGTGATGTTTTAATATGGCTATGGGAAAAAATTAACCCTCCAAAGTGCACCAATTCGGAAAAAAGGGTCAAAGAAAAAGGTAAGGATCATTATAAATGGTCTTTTGGGTGAAGCCAAGGGGTGATAACTTATAAGTGCTCTAATATTTGTGGTAGTACTAAAGTGGGCAGTGACAAACATTTTATCACCAAAAAAAAAAATGACATAAACGTTTTGCAAAGATCTCATGAACCCTTAAAGTTGGGTTGCAAACTTCAACGTTTCAAGCTGTTGAACATCATGGGACCTGGTTAGTGGCCTCCCTAATCCGGCTTCACTATTTTAGCCAATTCGCTGTTGTTGATTTGTGTTTGTACAAGCCAACTCACAATTCCGTAAGCACCACTCCAAGTAATTTGGGATTGCTTAATCAATGTCTCGAATATGGTAATAATTGGCTACTTAAAGATATAGATAAAATCGAATGTGGGATAGGATTCAATGATAATTAAATTGCTCTTATTAAGAGAAAAAAAAAACTAATTTATGTTTTAAAAAAAAAAAAAGAAGTTGGCTATTTCAAGAAAAAATTGTGACTTAGTAATACTTTTTAAGTGGTAATGCAACAAAGACACCATCTCGATCCATCTTGTTTTTTAGAATAACTCGTAAATGTAGAATATGTCATTGGAATAGTATATTTCTAGGGATTAGATATGCATGTAGAAAGTAGTAACATAAAAATAAAAATAAGAGAGAGAGAGAGAGAGAGAGAGAGAGAGAGAGAGAGAGAGTGAAAGTGAATGTGAATGTGAACACAACAAATATTCGGAAAATTGGAAGGTTGAAGACGGAAAATGGGGTGGTCCCTTTGGGGTTGGAAAAGAAAGGGTAGGGAAGGAAATAATGGAGTTGTCTCTTTGTGTTATGAGGTCGATGATCTATACAAATGGCTTTGTTTGCGGTGGGTGGCTCGAACTAAGACTCGAGGTGACGACGGGATGTGAGACGTCAAAGGGTCATAATCATTGATCTGACACTATCTGCTAAAGAAAACCGGCGGACCCCCGTCAATTTGTTTCAATGTGGCAAATTGTCCATGAACGACACCTAATGGGTACTTAAAAGTTATTTTCTTTTCTTTTCTTTTCTTTTTCATTTTCCTTTTCTCCTTTTGTTAACTAGCTTACTAACTAAACAAAATAGTATTAGGACTCCTTTTGGCTGGAATTGGTTTTGAAATAAAATAAAATTTTTTAATTTAAATTAATTGATTTAATTATAATTTTTATTAGGGTTCGTTTAGTGAACGCATTGCATTTGCATTGCGTTTGAATGCAATGTATTGAATGTAATTTGTATTTGGAGGAAAAGCATTAGCATTGCATTTGAATGCAATGTGTGTTTGGGTGAAAAGTATTTGAATTGTATTTTAATAATAAATATGTGATGTGATGGGTAAAAGTAGAGAGAAAAAAAAAAGAGGGAGAGAGAATATGTGATGTAATTAATAAAAGTAATAGAAAAAGTGAAATAATAAATAGTGATTGTGTTAGATTTAAAATGTAATGTGATTGGTATTTGAATGAAATGTTTTTGTATTTTGGGGAAAATTGCGTTGCATTTAAATGCAATGCCAAAAAAATTTGTGTCCCAAACGCCTACTTAATTTTTTAAGAAAATAATAAAATAAAATTTAAAAATTTAGGTTCAAATTACTAGTTAAAACGAGATCTTAATGAAAGAAATAGTGAATAGTATGATAGATAGCTTAATTTTTGACTTTGTTGTACGTTCTTAACCAGCTGTTTATCTAAATAACACTTGCATGTAATACAATGTGATCCCGTAAAATTATAGATACAATTTATCCATATTAGTAAGTATCCCTATACATCCATTAATATAATCGCGACTACTGTGGGTAAAACTTTCTTTACTCAGCTTTCTTATTTATGTTTTTTTTCCCCCCCTTTCATTCTTTTCCTGGCAAGTTAAAGTTTAATGTGTAACAAGTTATTTTAATCAAATGGAAAAGAAGGATAACAGACTATGTAGGAGATTAAAATTTCTATGCTGATGGTTATTTCTTGATCAGCTCGTGATAATGGTAGCTCTAATACGTCACTTGACAATTCTTGTAAACAAAATTCAAAGGGAGTATCTGTGCGTATTGATCTATTGCTTGGCGCACTACTTAATTATATTTTAAAACGTGCTCAGAGTTGACAATAAGACTATACTTATATTATATATTAATTTGGATTTAGGGTTAATTAAATGAATATAGCTCCTAATTTTATTTTATTTTTTTACAATTAATCTTATGTTTTTATTAGAAACTAAAAATAATATCTTTTGAATTTGGAAATTTGTTCAACTTCATCTTCCGTACAAATTGTAGTTTTAAAAGAAAACGAAAAAAAAAATTTAATAGATCGAATTTATTTTCGAATTTTTTAAAAAAAATTTTAACATTTTAAAAACAGAAAGTTTTCACATTTGAGTTTCTTTTTTGTTCAAATTTTATGTTTTATTTTTGGTTTCTCTGTGTTTTATAAACCTTTGGAATGTTTAAGCATTCTTTATATTTTCACTCATTTTCTGCATACGATGTAATGAAATTAAAAAAAGTTTTTTTAAGTAGTTGTAGACATAATTTAGTAATAATTCTACATCTGATTCTATTATAAAGTGTAAAGTTTGAATCCTTCATCTCAAATAAAAAAAAATGAAAGTTTTTTAAAGATATATGGAGCGTTTGGCAAACGTATTACGTTCGCATTACGTTTGAACACAATACATTGAATATATATTGTATTTGGACGAAAAGTATTTATTTTGTACTTGAATGCAATATGTATTTAGATGAAAAATATTTGAATTGTATTAAAGTTGAAAAGTTTATGTGATTGATAAAAATATATAGAAAAAATGAGATAAAGAGAGAATATGATATGAATGGATTTTAAAAAATTTATTTTTAAAATATTCTGAAATAGTAAATGTATTTGAGACACTGTAAAAAAACATTATATTTGAACGTAAAACTTCTGCGTTTAGATAAAAATTACATTACATTTAAACGTAATACGAATGTAATATAGAAAACAAACACCCCAATAAAATTGAGAAAATTAAAACCAGAAGATATATTTGCGTAATTAACCTACGAATTTCTTCCTTAGTTCTGCTTATGAGATTTCTACCTTCCAAAGCATCAAGAAGTTAACGTGCATAGCTAGATTTTAGGGGATGTTTAATAAGCGTATTATATTTGAATGTAATTTATATTTGAATGAAAAGTATTTGTATTGTATTTGAATGTAATGTGTATTTAGATGAAAAGTATTTGAATTGTATTATATGTGATGTAATTGATAAAAATAGAGAGAGAAAAAAAAAGAATATGTGATATGATTGATAAAAGTAATAAATAAATAAAATAATAAATAATAATTATATTAAATTTAAATTGTGATGTGATTATTATTTAAATAAAATATTTTTATATTTATATAAAAATTATATTGTGTTTAAATATAATGCGACAAATAAACCTCGGCTTAGGCTTAATGAAGTTCGCAATGTTTGTCAATGTTGAAGAGCTCTCAAAAATATTGTGATAAACGAGGGTAAGAGTCAATTATTGCCATCCACTATTTTTTTAATCTTTAATTTAAGTAACTGTCTGGTATTTTTGCTTTTTGTGCTAGATCGCTTTTTCTGTTTTTTTTTATTTTGGTTATCCTAATCAGTAGAATTAAGTGCTTATTGGGATGATGCTCTGAAATCACCATTTAAATATGGATGATAATCTGAATTCTAAAGGTTTTTAATTAGGTACTTGGGAAATAAAAAATTAAGCATGGGCTTAACTGTTTGGCAATATATATCATTGCTTTCTTTCCAATATATATTACTAACCGTTTTTATGTTATTTTTATGTCAACCTTCTAGGCGTAGAAAGCTCAAGCTTTTTTGTTGGACAATAGGATGTCTACTGTTTTCTTTTATTTTTTCCTTTTGTAGAATTTAGAAAAATAAAATTAAAATTCTACGCCTTGTAATACAATTAGAATTACGGTTACACATCATATTTACTACAAGAGGAGAACTAGGACTTTTATTTAAAAATTAAAGAGAATTAAAATAATAAAAACTAAAAATAAGGATAGGGAAAAAAAAAAAACCCAAACAACATTGTAGCAACAAGTCTTGTTTCTAAATTTTCCCCTCAATTGCAAAACGCCACCTTAATCCTTTTGCTAGAAAAAAAGATAACGAGGATCGAGGAAACGCTAATTATCATTTTTTTAAAGCGTAAATTTGTTCTGTTTTCCATAAACTTTATTAATTAATTAATTATAATACCTAACCGGTTCTCTTGTCAACAACTTTTTCTATGATAACAATTTTAATACCCCGCCCATAAATGTGATGTAATTAAATGCTTACTCGATATACCATATACAAATAAATTATCAACTTTGGTTATAGTATAAACTTAGGGGTTAACTCTAATGACACCTAATGTGTTTTTTTAATAAAATTATAAAGACACTTCTTTAACTAAAATTAATAATACCAAGACCTATTTTCTTAACTTTGTTAAGTTTATATTTAAAATAACTAAAATACTCATTATTATGTTAGTATTTTACTATTGATAACAAATTTTAATTTTTAAATTTTATTTTTATTAAAACAAACATTATATTTTGGATTTTTTTTAATTATGTACTCTTTACAATTATATACTACTTTGCTATCAAAAAAATTATATACCACTTAATTTTTTAGATATCTCTAATATGTATAGATCTTCCATCAAAATAAAAAAAATTTTTGAAAAATAAATAACAAAAATGCAACTTATAATTTTAGATGTTTAAAAATCAATTAGAAATTATTTTTGTGTCAAAAAAGGGTAAAATTATCATTTTATAAATTAGTATATGACTAAATGCATTTTTTAATGAAAAAATGGGTATTTTTGATATATTTAATATAACTATCGGTCAAACCATCGATTAAACTCAAAGTAAACCGATAAATAGGGTATCTATATAATTTTTTCAAAAGTCAGGGAATATTAATGCTATTAATTTTGATTAAGAAGTATCTTTGTAATTTTATCAAAAAATCAAAAAATATTAACGTTATTAGTTTTAATCAACATATATATTTATAATTTTAAGAAAATAGAAAGAATATCAGCAAAATTTCTTCTATGCTTAGTAATAAAAGAGCCAACTAGGGGTGAACAAAAAATCTGAAAACCCAAATAACCCACCCAACCCACCCAAGGAAAACCCGACGGGTTGGGTCCACGTCAGACCCAAAAAAAGTCGGGTTGACCCACCCAACCCAATGTCAAATTGGGTGGGTTCGAGTTGGAATTCTAAAACCCGATCAAAACCCAACCCACCCAATGAATGTGTTTTTTTTTTATATTTATTTTATATTTAGAAAAAATATAATGATTAACCTAAGTCAATTTTGTTAATCCGACTGTCATTTTCCATTTATGCCTCCCCCCAAGCCAAAGTTCGTGCCTTGCCCTTACCAAATCCGATGTCCCACCAGCCTCTTCCAATCGTCCCTTTCTTTGACCATCGGCCGTCACCCCTCGACGTATTCATTTTTGTCTCCCCAAGCCCGTGTTCGTCTCGTGCCTTGCCCTTGCCCAACCCTAGTCACCACTAGCCTCCCCTGATCCTCCCTTCTATTAGGATTTAGGAACAAGATTTCAAGTTTATTTCAATTTGCTTGACTTTAGTTCTTGTTACTACACACATTGGAGTTAGAGATTATTCTTATGAAATAGATTTGTTGTTTGTGATTGATGTTTCTTAATATTCATTAAAAACATGTATTAATTAGTTCTTATTGTCTTTATATGACTTCTTTATTTGAATATTTGAGCTTGTATTTTGATTTGTGATTAAATTTTTAGGTCATATTTTATTATTTTGTTTTTATAAATTGTCGAACCCGACGAACCCGAAAAACCCGCCAAACCCACCCAAACTTTAATTGGGTGGGTCGATTTTGTATATTGGGTTAATTGGGTGGGTGAAAAAAAATTTCAACCCACCCAATGGGTGGGTGGGTTGAAAAATGTCAAAAATCCACCCAACCCCCGACGAACACCCCTAGAGCCAACCCATGGTTAATTAAATACTATTTTTTAGGATTAAAAAAAAAAAAAGGAGCAAACCGTCAAACTGATATACTTGATATGACAAATGTTCAAACTAAATTCAATATTGATTTCTATGGTTGCACTTTTAATATCTAATTGCCGCATTCTTTGACCAAAATTCTATTGAACAAGAACAAAATCGCACTCCTTTCTTATAAAAAAAGAAAATGAAAGAAAAAATCGTACGAAAAGGTGAATACCAAACAATACTTTTAGGGTCAACAATTTCATTATACGTAAATTGTGAAGGTTTGGTTATAGGTCAAGTCGAAATAAGGCAAGTTCAACAACGTGGTAATAGTTTAATTAACCCAAATAAAAAAAAAAAACGAAAATTCTTTCTTATCTTTGAATTTCTTCAACGTACCTACACGACTTTAGGCAAATGGAATATATTAATTAACTTCCTAAGTTGTCAAAAGCTTTTGAAGACTTTCTGTCTGATGATATGTATTTTTTTTTCATATAAAGAATAATATTTTTATAGTATATACTAATGTCGGTCATCTATTTTTCCGAGTTTTTGTACATTAAAACATTATGACATTTTATTTTGCTCTTTTATCGTACATAAATTAATGATAAAAAAATTAAAATAAGAATAATTTTTTCTTTTATCTTATTGATATTGTTGTTATAATCTCTGGACTAACTTTATAACTGTATTTCACGTTAAAATAATTTGCAGCACATGATATCAAAATGCTCCCATTTCTCAACCATTAAGGGGACGTTTAATAAAAATTTTACATTTTAGTTATATCAAACGTAATATAATTTTATACCAAACGTAAAGTTTTGTATTCAAATACAATCTTTTTCAACAATATTACAAAAATAATTACTATTCAAAAGTTTTTTAAAATAATCACATTAACATTTCAACTCTACTATTTATCTCTATTTTTACCGATCACATCAAATTTTTAACTCTAAAATACATTTTATCTAAATATATATTTTATTTAAATATAAAATAATTATTTTTTAATCAAATATAATATTTAAAAAATAAATTATATTAAAATATAATTAAAATATAATACATTTAACGTACATTAAACAAGTACACGTGACCGATAGAATAAAATTACGGCTCCAACACACGCTTTTTTTTTTTTTTAAATAATTAATAAGCAAAGCCTGTCATTTTCCCGGCTGATCTAGTACGAACTGGCATTAAATATTTGTTGCTCATTAATTTTCAGCCAAGGCCCTTGCTTGCAAAATATGTTGCCCGTTTTACGGCATCAATAAATTGCATCCAATCATCAGCACTTTATCTTTTAATTATTTTATTCTTATTTATGCACATTTTAAGTTCGTCTCGTAAATACATTGGGTGTGTAACTGTGTATTATGTATCAACATGATATATTAAATATATTTTATATTTAGATAAAAAATATTTATTTTATATTTAAATATAAAATTTGTTTAAATAAAAAATATTTATGAAATATTTGATAAATATATTATGTTCATATTATATTTAAACGTAATGTATTGAATATATTTTATATTTGGATGAAAAATATTTGTTTTATATTTAAATATAATATGTATTTAGATAAAAAGTATTTGAATTGTATTTTAGAGTTGAAAAGTTAATGTGATTGGTAAAAGTAAATAGAAAAAGTAAGATAAAGAGAAAATATAATGTGAATGCAAAAAAAAAAATTTTATTTTTAAAAAATTCAAGAATAATAAATGTATTTGAGACACTGTAGAAAAACATTACATTTGAATGTAAAACTTTTATATTTAGATGAAAATTGTATTGCATTTAAATGCAATGCGAACGCAATACAAAAAATAAACGCTCCACTAAATTATATTTTAGAGTTAAAAAGTTAATGTCATTGGTAAAAGTAGATAAGGAAAGTGAAATAGAGAGAGAATAAGAATATGATGTAAGTAAAATTTTTTTTTATAAATATTTTAAAGTAATAAATATATTTGAGGTAGTATTAAAAAGTATTATATTTAAATATAAAACTTTTATTTTTAAATGAAAATTATATTACATTTTAAATGAAATGCTAAACAAACGGGTTATTATTTTCATATTTTGTATTTAGCTCTCTGTTGACTCGTCACGAGTATAACAAACAAACAGTTCAAAAGTAACATTACTCCCGTATGGCAAAATAAATAAGATCCAAAAAGATATACGAAAATGCTATGTAATCTCATTTCTGTTCTAAGTCTATTGTTCTTGAATTGATAATATAAAAATTTGAAAAATAAATGTTTGAACCTATCAAAATTTGACATATCAGAATTGTGTTTAAATTTATGGTATAAATAAAAGTGACTTTGCTGTGGCTGATGGAGTTATATGCGATGGCTACCAATTGAGATCATGTCATGAATGAGTCAAACAGGCTGGTCATATTCTCCTCCATATTCATTATATGCGAGAACAGTGTTGAGAATTCTTCCTTTTCCTCTCTTTTCTCTCCTGGGTTGGATTTGGTTTTTGGTTATTATGTAGTCAGAGTAACTTCACGGTCCATATGTTGTCCAATTTACATTGAAGTTAGAGATATGGGGAAGAGGAATTATATCTACTTTTTTTTTTCCCTTCTTTTTCCTTGTCCACATTATGAATAGAAGTAATTGCGTTGTGGCTTAGAACATAAAATCGATCGGCCATAAATATCATTTGGTAGTGATTATTTGTCTTGTCTACCATTTCCCGGACACAGATATTTTTAACTCGTATTTTCTTCACACACACCCACACACACACACACACACATATATATATATATATGGTTTTGAGGCTTAACAGTAAACTATATTACAGAAAAATTCTAAAACATTTATGGTGGTAAGGAGAGAAGCACAATATTCCATACGTACAGTAAACACTATTGTTTAGTACGTGTGACACTCATGATATTCTACTACGTATTTTTTTGTCATCGTTATACATTATATGCTGCAATATTTATGTTATGTTACATCATAGTAGTGACATATGCAACTACACAGTTCCTTCCTCATTTCAATTACTCTCTCTCTCTCTCTGTGCTAAATTATAAAGAGAATATATTCCCGACTGTTGGAACCGTAGAGTTTTTGTACTCCACAACCACGCTTTCGTGCAATTCACATATACAGGAAGTAGAGATCACCTGTCAAAGGAGTTTGTTGTTTCTTCTTTCAATAGCTAAAATGTCAAGCTAATTATTCTATTCTCTTTCCCTCTTTCTCTATCTAACGAGATCAAGCTTGTGTTATAGCCTTCTATCTAGGTAAAACTCGTCTTGAGTACTAGCATTATTATTCAAACTAAAAGGGCAACCGTACTGCAATAGAACAAAAGAGAAATGATAAACCAATTTTATGTGCCGCAAGAAGACTTGACCATAGAATATATATCATGGGGAAAAAAAAAAACTTTGTGCTAGTACTGCTCAAATAAATAAGAGTAACGCTGGAGTTAATAGATCATATTTACCCCAAAATGACTGTAGGGAAAGGAAAAAAAAAAGAACTTCATCAGTGGTACTAATATTCATGGATAAGTAATATTATATGAAATTTCAAGCAAAAAAAGGTAAAATAATATGAAAATGGAAGATAAAGCACATTAATCATCTAAGTTAATTTGGTCAATTCAAACACACACACACACACACATATATATGTGTTTATATATACAAAAATGAAATGAAAGAGATAAATTTCAGAAACTATCTTTTCAAGCATCAAATTCAATCCATCCAACCCCATTATCAGAGGACGTGCACTAACGAGTTATCTACAAGTTTTATTTTGATTCTTTATATTGGTGTATAGTTAATTGAATACAAGAAAGAAAGAACGAAGAGCATCACGGAAAAAAGGCATTCGCATCTGATAATCATTAATCATCACAACCTCTTCGGGGTCAATGAAATACAAAAGAAGGCATTGAACGAATCTCGCCTCATTAATATTATATATATTTATATTTTTGTGCCGGCATTTTTAAGTATTCATTTGATTCTATATTTTGATTTGATCTAACATACAAATTAAATTACATTAATTAAATTAATTTTTATTTAGTTTAACTTAATAAGACTTATTTTTATTAATTTTAATTTTTATTATTTTAATATAATTTTTAATATAAATTAACTTAATTTTTATAATTTTTAATAAAAATTAAGGTAAACTAAATTAAAATAAAATAATTAATTTAATTTAATTTTTAAATTAAATCAAATTAAAATGATGAATTAAATTCATGCTAAGGGGACGTTTGATAAAAGTTTTGCATTTTAATCGTATTCAAACGTAATGTAATTTTACATCAAATGTAAAGTTTTACATTCAAATATAATTTTTTTTAATAATGCTACAGAATTACTATTTAAAAGTTTTTTAAACAATTACATCAACTTTTTAATTTTATTATTTATTTATTTTTTATTAATCATGTCAATATTTTAATTTTAAAATATTTTTTATTTAAATACATATTTTATTTAAATATAAAATAAATATTTTTTAATTAAATATAATATTTAAAAAATAAATTATATTTAAACATAATTAAAATATAACGTGTTAATCAAAACTTTGCAAGGTGTAGTTATAACCGGACGGGAGAGTAGACTGTTCCGAAGACCAATTGCCCGAGTCCAAAAAGGAGCCGACCTAACTAAAGAGTGTATTGGTGGGTCCCTAAGAAAAACATAACACACGGCCGTCATAGTCTATCTAGAGAGAAGAGAGAGAGAGAGAGAGAGAAAGAGGAAGATCATTTCTATCGCTTTCTCTTTTTCTTTCTCCTTCTCTTTCTCTCCCTCTTAATTTTTTTTTTTTTAATAATTTTTTAGTAGACTCTCCCTCTTCCTCCTTCGCTTATCGCTTATCTTTCCCCCAAAAAAAAAGGAAAAAAATTTCACAAAATTTATCACACTTTCAATAATAATGGTGGGATTTCGCATTGCCACTTAAAAATCTCCAAATGGATGGACAAGACTCCAAAGGGTGGAACAAAGTGGGGACTTGGGGACCGTGGACCGTGGGGCTCGAGAAACACACCCACAGCCTTAGCCACCATCAATGGTGCTCATTCCCCGACCCACTGTCAATAATTCCACCCTCAACCAACCATCCACCCTCTAAGTTCTTTGCTCTTTTAGTTCCGTTTATATATATATATAGGTGTGTATATATATATATATATATATCACTAAAGCCATATCCTCATGTATCTATTACTCATGTGTAAAATTATAAGTTGATTCAATAGTTGTGGCACTTGTTTGATTAACTTTATTTTTAATCCATTAAAGTTATGCCAATAACGTATTTATTACAGAATCTTTACTGACATGATCTCTTATTTTTTATTTTCCTTAGAAATTACTGATTTGATTATTGATTAAACTTTTAACTATTTCATCTATGATTAAAATAAATTTTTAGCATGCTATAATTTTTTAAGGATATTCGTAAACTAGACTACTAAAAAAATTAATTCAACAGTTAAATAACTATTTTTATAGATAATATTGCTTTAAACGTCAGATTTGTTTAACTCTCTGAATTTTGTATTTTTTTTATTTTATAGATAACAATTTTGTATTTTTTTTCACACATTTAACATTCATTTAATATCTTAAGGTATGAAGCTATATACAAGCACATATTTTGAAATTTTTCTTAATTTCATTCCATGAACCGTATTTTTGTTCTACCAATAGATACCATTATTTTATTAATTGAAAAATATTTTTTTTAAGGGCAGATTGATATATGACTGAAACAAGTTTTTCATGTTGTGATTGTAAATATTAATTACGTACACTCACATACATATTTAGCTGTTAAAAAAAAAAGGTAATTTATTAGCTAAATCAACAACACCTAAATAGAATTCCTATCGTTATGTTTACATTTTTATTTTTGGTTAGATATGCAAGGAGGTGTTTATTACATGGACAGTCATGATATTCCAAATGTTTATATATATGGCAAAATTATGAAATGGGGATTGAGAGCCTTAATGTAAATATTAAGCTTTCATTTAATTTACGATTCCGTTTCAAATTTTTAGTTCATAATTTATATAGTATTTTAAACTTAAAAATACTATTTATAAATTTTCTCTTATATTAAAAACAATATCAATCACATTAAAAAAAAAAGTAAAAAAACACAATTTCAATATAAATCAAATTTAATTTTTATCATCTAAATATTTTTAACTTAAAATAAAATTTTTATAATATAACACAATTCATTTTAACCTTAATTAAAAATTTTTAATTTGAAATCATGCGTCAAATGTATCCTTATGTCTTGTTTGGTGAACGTATTGCATTTGCATTCAATACAATGTATTGAATGTAATTTATATTTAGAGGAAAAATATTAACATTACATTTGAATGTAAAGTGTGTTTGAGTGAAAAGTATTTGAATTGTATTTTAATAATAAATATGTGATGTGATTGATAAAAGTAGAAAGAAAAAAAGAGAGAGAAAGAGAATATATAATGTAATTAATAAAAATAATATAGTAAATAATAATTATATTGAATTTAAAATGTGATGGGATTAATATTTAAATGAATATTTTAGTATTCGGAAAAAAATTATATTATATTTAAATAATGTATAAAAAAGTGTGTAACAAAAGTCGACTTAGCAGTGACCAGTGAAACGCCTCTTTGAATCACGAGTTCACCGTTTTGACTTTGATTCTTCTTAGCCACCATCTCGTAGTAGGCCCCACCCTCTGTGTTCTCCCCCGCTATTTAATCCCCGTGTCTTCCCCTCCTCTCTAAGTCCCAACCTCATTCAAATACACACTACCCCTCCCTACTCTCCCCATTTCCTCTCATCATCTCAACCTAAAGCGTAACTCCTCCTCACCAAAAACCCCCACACACACACATCAAAAGCTAGAGGGAGAAAAACTCAGAAACATCTCTAGAGAGAGAGAGAGAGAGAGGGAGATGGCCAAGGAGTTTCAGAAGAACGCCATGTTCAACATCGAGCAAAACCCACAATCCGCCGCCGTCCTCGAGAGCGGCGATTTCCGCAAGAACGTCGACGAAGACGGTCGCGCCCAAAGAACTGGTACTACTTTTTTTTTTTCCCCTATCTTTTCATGCAAATATTCATTTTTGTTTTCTGTTTTTTTTTTTTTTTGGTTGGTTAATCCTTAACTTAAACGGTGTCGTGTTTGATAATTGTCATGTGAAGGGACATGGGTGACGGCGAGTGCACACATAATAACGGCGGTGATAGGATCGGGAGTGCTGTCGCTGGCGTGGGCCAACGCACAGTTGGGCTGGGCCGCCGGCCCAGCAGTCCTCGCGGCCTTCTCCTTCATCACCTTCTTCACCTCCACCCTCCTCGCCGATTGTTACCGGGCACCCGACCCCCTCACTGGCCAGCGTAACTACACCTACATGGACGCTGTCAAATCCTATCTAGGTATGTATAATATTTCTGTATATACCATGTATGATTTTCGTAAGATAATACTTTTCCATATATGATATAATAAGATAATCTCTATCCTAAAAAATATTTATATATATAAATGCTAGTTTGTTGGGATAATTAATGAAACTTTTGGGAGTTACGAGAACATTTGTTACCATTACAAACACCATTTCCCTATGCAACAAATACAATAAGATAATAAGGTGATGGAGTAAGGTTTTTAGATTAAAAATTTAAGTTAAAGTTTAGAACGTTATTCCCCTAATTATAAAATGAATTTCTTATTTAATGTTTAAGTTTGTTATTTTGATAATAAAAGTTAAGTTTGAATTTATATTGAGAATTGTATTTTCTTTTATTTTTTTACATAATTGATATTTTTTTCTTTTAATATAAAAAAAATTTATAAATGGTATTTTTGAGTTTAAATATTATATAAATCATGAACTCAAAAATTTAGTACGGAATTACAAATTAAATAATAGATTTAAGTTTAAACTCAATTTTTTAAATTTAAAATTGAAACGAGATTTTATTATTGTTTTTTTTTTTTTTTTTTTTTTGGGTTTAAGTGTGAGTTACTTAATCAAAAGTTAAATAAAAAAGTATATTATTGTTTTAATGGAGGGTGAGTAATGAATTTGCACAGGTGGAAGAAAAGTGCAGCTTTGTGGATTGGCTCAGTATGGAAATCTCGTCGGGATTACCGTCGGTTACACAATCACAGCCTCTATCAGCATGGTGTAAGTAAATGCATGAAGGACTTGCTCTGGCATCCTTTCTTTTCCATTTTTTTTTTGTTTTTCAACCACTTGTGGACCTCTGTGGAACTATTTTTATTGTTAACGTTATTTTGACTCTATTCAATAGGGATTCTGTCCTGCATTAAATAACCTCCTTTTTCCTTTTTCCTTTTTCCTTTTTTCCTTTTTATGGGTTTTCTGCAGAGCGGTGAAAAGGTCAAACTGTTTCCACAAGAAGGGCCATTGGTCGAAGTGTTCGATATCAAACTATCCTTTCATGATCATATTCGCGTGTATTCAGATAGTCCTGAGTCAAATCCCAAACTTTCACGATCTCTCATGGCTCTCCATTCTAGCTGCCGTCATGTCGTTTGCCTATTCCGGCATCGGAGTTGGTCTCTCTATTGCAAAAGTTGCAGGTATTACTTATTTGGATCGCTATTTTGAGATTGTTTTTTAATATTTTTTAAAATGTTCGTTGATAGTGTTTTTGCTCATACAAATTTGAATTTACCCTTTAAATGAAGGGGGAGCACATGCAAGGACAACCCTAACCGGTGTGACGGTGGGGGTGGACGTGACGGGATCGGAGAAGGTTTGGAGGACGTTCCAAGCAATCGGAGATATTGCATTTGCTTATGCGTTTTCCACAGTTCTCATTGAAATTCAGGTGAGCAGTACAAAATTTTGTTATCCCTATTTTAAATTTTTTTTGTTACATGTTACGTGACTGGAAAATAATTTTCCATTTAGATAATTATAATTAAATTCCGCTGAATAATGAGTTTTTAACTCTTATTTGATTTTAAAAATCTGACACTTAAGAGTCGTACTCTATTGATAAGGTCATACCCTACCATGGAATCATTCAATATTGTGGACAAATTATGTGAATTAAAAGGTGTTGTGCTCAGATTTTTCTATTATTATATATAGGATAGGTTCAAAATATATTTTAGTATGACGAAAGAAAAAAAAAATGTAAAAACCACTTAATTAAATGAGTCCTTGATGAAGAGTCGAGCCTTAATCGTCCCATCCATTATTCGGTGACATTTATTTTGACATAATAAACATGTAACACGTACATAAATAATACACACGACCAGAGAATCTAATCTTTTGTAATCTGAAGATGAAACAATATAGCCGCTCAATTATTTAACTTTTTAAAAGAAAGAAAAATAATATTCTAACTTTTTTAGAATAATTAATATTCAAACTTGAATACACATGAGAACATTTTCATTGATAAAACGAAGAATAAATTTTTTCTCTTTACAACTTCAGTGCGTTTGAATAAAATATTGTATTGATATTAAATTTGAATCTAAATATGTGTTTAGACAAAAAATAATTATAATATATTTAAATATAACGTGTGTTTGAATGAAAAATATTTAAATTATATTTCGTAATTGAATATATGATATATTGATAAAAAAAATAAATAAAAAATATATGATTCAATTAATAAGAATAATAAAAAATAAAATAAAAAATAATAATTATATTAATTTTAAATTATGATATAATTAACATTTAAATCTAATATTTTTACTATTAAATTTAATATATGTACATATATATACACACATATTTTGGTGAATCTTCTTCGCAAAAAGCAAGCTATTAGTTTACTAGTTTATAGAATCTCCTTTGCACTCTGATTGCGTGCAAATGCAGTCAAGAGTCGTGTCATAAAAAAGACAAGCTTTTTGAGATTAAAAAGAAACGGGGTGGATTCATTAATTCTAATACAAGATATACAGTATTAACCTCATTTCATTTTTAATATTATATTTATGTGTAATATAATTTTATCTTATCATAAAAATATTATATTTTAAATTTAATATAATTATTATTTATTATTTTATTTTTAATATTATTTTTATTAATTACATCATATATTTTATTTTTTCTCTATTTTTATTCATCACATCACATATTTATTATTTAAATATAATTTAAATATTTTTATCTAAATATATAATATATTTAAATACAATAATTTTTTTTAAAATATAAATTATATTTAATATATTATATTCAATCATAACATAAATATAATATATTTATCAAATAAAATCTTATTCCCTTTTTTTCCTCTATTATTATTATTATTATTATTATCGTTATATATATATATGTATGTACACAATGTCTAAGCTGTGCTTGATCCAAAACCTCTGTTCATAGCCAAAAACACATGGGTCCAGGCCACCGCGTGTCTCTACACCTAGCAAAGTCGGTTTTGTGCACTCAAAACACAACACACAAAGTGCAAAAAGAAGACAACTTTTTCAAAACACGTGGCTTTCACAAAAAATTAACACATTTAATGATAATAATACTAATATCATGTTATCTTTAAGTGACTAAAAAAAACATAATATACATTTTATATAATATAATTGAGTGTAAGCATGCACCGTGGTGCACATGCATGTACATGGTTGATCGTGTGTATATATATAAACCGAGAAGAAAATTCAAACCTATACATAACACACACACACACACACACATATATATATATATGGTATATTATATATAGCTAGTAATGACTTTGAGCAAAACACTTGTATGATTTGCATGATTTGTGAGGTTGGAATGTGTGCCTGATTAGTAAATGTCGGCACGGCTATGCATGCCTGTTTTTGGAGGATAGTATTTTTTTGATTGGGGTCGTAAAGCCGACAATTGCTTGTGCGCATGAGATTAGTTTTCAAACAGCTAACTTTCTCTAGTTACTACGTATTGATATTATTTTGTTTGTTTGTATAATATTTATGTGGTTCATTATTATTATTATTATTATTATTATTTCTTCTTCTTCTTATCATTGTTTTTGTTATTTAATGTTGTGGGGGTTGCTCCTCTCGATCTGTGACTGTACTGTGCTATAGTTATATGCAGAGGGAGCAAGTTGCCAATTGGGGGAGTGATTTGAAATCTGTCATTAATTCTGGCCCCAAAAAAAAGAAAAAAAGGTTATATAAAAGAAAAAAGATAAATAAATAAAAATAATGAAAATCGTGGCACCCACATGTCAGTTCTGTCGTGATTTTTAAGCATGAAGGACTATCAAAGATCAGATTTCATGAAAGAAAAAAACAAAACACAATCACATGATGAAAATTGTTATTCGTCAAGTCTATTTACATATATATATTTTTCAAGAAAATTTGAAAGGGATATCATCGTGAATTAACATCTGTTGAGAAGTTTTTGGTGAATTTGTGGTTCGTGAAAACGAAAGAAGTGTAAGAAGAGCACATGCTTAGGATGTCTCTTAAAGGAATTTCTTGAAAGAATATAAAAACAAAAGGAACAAACAGAAAAACGTAGTTGTTTTATTAATGGTAGATGTATGAAACCAAAAGGGGTAAAAGTCTTCCACCTAAGATTCCCGAATAGACCATCAAAAGTGGACTAGAGAAGTCCAAAATTTGGGCCACTGAATATGTTAGACTTTTCGAAAAAGGCATAGGATGGGAATTCTTTCACCTTTTCTTCTCGTCCATCCTTTGTTTTCCTTTGGGGTTATTATAAAACACTATCTAATCTTATATATGTAAATATATATATATATTTCCCTTTACATGCTACTCGTGGTTCAAACTTTCCTACCTCCTCAGGATTCGTCACATCTTTAAAGTTGTCACTTTGTTGAAAAATCAACACCTGTCAACTGGACCTTTAAACTCGACACTTACCTAAAGTTTGAAAATAATACAAATTAAAAAAATAATTATAATAAAGGTTAGAGCTAAAAGACATAGGCACCAGCGGTGACTATCACGATGCGGTCCCGTATCTTTTAGGTAATCGTTTAGTGCCCTACTCACCAGGTTGTTTAGAATCTAAATTTCTAAATAATATTTGCTCGATTAGTAGCAAATTTTTTGTTTAGTATCTATATTTTGTGAATTTGGGGATGACCTTTTGATAATGCAACCACTTACTTAGTTTTATTCAAATCAACTAGTCTTAAAAAATTATATTTAATTTTCTAGTCATATGTAAAGATAAAAGTTGAAAGTGACATATGACATTACTCTTATGATTGGCCTATTGATTGCAGGACACATTGAGATCAAGTCCCCCGGAGAACAAATCCATGAAAAAAGCCACTCTGGCTGGCATATCGACCACCACCTTGTTCTATGTCCTGTGTGGTTGCTTTGGCTATGCGGCATTCGGAAATAACGCACCGGGAAACTTCCTCACCGGATTCGGATTCTATGAACCATTCTGGCTAATTGACTTAGCCAACGTTTGCATCGCTATTCATTTGATCGGTGCCTATCAGGTGAGCTTACTTAGATCCTTCCACTTTTGTGCCAATCATGTCCTTATCTAAACTGGATCAAAACACACTCTTAAAGAAAAAAAAAAAAATAGAGTTCACGTCGAATTATTTCTTAAGGCTTGTGTTTGGCATACATACGTGAGATAAAGAGCTGCATGAATCGAGTCCAAAATGGAATAAAATGAAATTTTAAGTCCAAACTGATTAATTTAATTAAAATTTTGAATTCGAGTCAATTAATCATTCAAATATAACAAGAGACTGCTCCCAATAAATTAGGACAGACTCGATACAATCAAACTCAAAACACCCAAAAGATGTCTTCATCGAATTGCTAAAAGATAATATTATTTGACTTTTTACAGGTGTTCTGCCAACCCATATTCGGCGTCGTTGAAAAGTATTGCTCAAACCGGTGGCGGGAGAGCAAGTTCATAACAAGCGAGTACGCTGTCAACGTTCCGCTCCATGGTGCTTTCTACGTGAGCCCTTTCAGGGTGGTGTGGCGAACCACCTACGTTATAGTGACGGCATTGATAGCTATGATTTTCCCTTTCTTCAACGACTTCTTGGGTCTCCTCGGAGCGGCCTCGTTTTGGCCATTGACCGTTTACTTCCCAATTGAAATGCACATTGCTCAGACCAAGACCCCCAAGTACTCTTTCAGGTGGACCATGCTGAAGACCTTGAGTTGGGCATGCTTGATAGTGTCAATTGTGGCTGCTGCAGGGTCTGTTCAAGGCTTGGCCACAGATGTCAAGACATATAAGCCTTTCAAGACACAATAATCCTTTGTCGTATAGCTTTAGTCTTCTCAGCGATGTGTGATAGTTCTCTGTCTCTCTCTCCTTTTTTTATTTTTATTTTTTAACCCGTAAAGATGTTTTACCTGCTAGTCTGTTATCTTCCTTGATATATGTTGTAAGCTCTTTAGACTGCTGAATGTTACAGTACATTCATCTCAAGGATAAAAAAAAAGAGAACAGAGGTAAATGGAAGTTTCCTCAATAAAGTTAAAATCATTGTAGCTTTTGTGATTTCCTGTTTAACCAACATCTAGTAAAATCGTCTTTATAAAAAGTCAAGATAAAGTATACAAAATGAGACAAATTAGAGAGGGTATTCCTCATCCAAATGGAAGTTTCCTCAATAAAGTTAACAAACCTCTTGTTAATTAAAAAAGATATTGTACAATTAGATAATCTCTATCAATAGTCCATATTTCTAATTACAAAAATCTACAAAATAACATTGAAAAAATATATAAAACTAACAAAATTTGAAACAAATATATAAAATAAAAATAAAAATAAAAATAAAAATAAAAATAGTCCTCCAAGCAAGGTTTTTCTTTTTTTCTTTTTTTTAATTCTAGAATTCCCAAAATTATAAAAAAATATTTCTAATGATCAGATGTTCCAAAGGTTAAAAAAATGGATATACAAGTATGTTAGTAAACTTTATTAATCACTGGGCACAATAGATCAAGACGCATCACTAAATAGGATAGGAAAAAGAAATCCTTGAGGTAGTAAACTCTGTGAAAGGTTGACTACTAAAAAGAACATTTGTGTTTTTCCAATAGCTATGTCACTATCTCAGATTAGGTTCAAATTCAATAATAGAACAGATGCATCAATTCCAACTTACTGACACAAGACCTAAGTAAAAATAAAAATATAAACAATCCCCTTACTGAGCTACCGACAGAACAGAAACAACACTTCGCACAGGTCCAAGCGAGTAAGACAAGTTACAGACATCATAAACCCGTTTGAGAAATTCTGGAGACCCTCCTTCCAGCCACAGAGAGAGAGAGAGAGAGAGAGAGAGAGAGAGAGTTTTTCCTAGTTATGCTCTCCAATGTCATGATTCAAGGCCATGGCTATTTGCTCCTGCGGAAGATCACTGCAAGCAACTCTTGTTTGAAATTTTTAGGATGTTGCTTTATTATGACAACATTGTAAAAGACCAAAACAGAACCTTAATTCTTGTTGGATAAGGGGTGATATTGTAATTTGAATAACAATAATTCACCAGTATCCATTAGTGTACTGAAGACAATTCAAAGTTTTTGGGAAAGGTTTTTAATTTTCATCAAAAGTGATTATGTGATGGTTACAACTTAATCCGGTAACCGTAATTTTTATTCTTTTTGTGAATGTGGGCATGGGGGATTCAAGCTCAACACTTCGTGATGGAATCAAGTGTGTAACTCTCACCAAGCTATGTTAAAACCGTGGACGGAAGTTATCAAGCTGACAATTTAACCTTGCTTAAGTGTCAACGTATATACTCAACAAGCATCCTGTCAATTTTATTATTCCTAATTTGAGAATCAAGTGCAGTCCACGGCAAGGCATGTAGATTTTCAGATAAAATTACTTACAATTTCATTTTAAAAGGATCACTGAATAAACCACATAGAAATTTCAGCAAAATTTTCATTGCAAGTCAAATGCACCTAACTAACAATAAACATGGTACAGTATTTACCTCTTGAATTGACCCAAAAAAAAAAAAAAAACCTCGTAATAGCAGTATTCGTACACATTTGCTGCATTTGTTGCTACAAGGCACATAAGTATGCCCCATTCTAAATGCCATAATAGAAATACTATTATGAGTTTTTTATTTATTTTTAATAACTTTAGAAATACTACACAAGTATTACCTGAATTATAAAATATCAAGTAGACTCAGTTTCACTCATCACAAATGCTTGAATTAGACTTTGTGCAGCATGGGTTTGTTCAGGTGTTCCAGATATGATTATCACAGTTTCCACTGCTCCTGGTTTAGGTTCTGTAATTGTAATTTTTGCGTCGGAAATCTGAAAAGAGTGCCGTGTTAGGTGATATACTCAAACTCAAGATCTCAACTTTAAGGTGAGTGTGTAATTAGCGCTACACTGAGCAGGCAACAACATCTTCGTCATAATTTCTGTTTCTACTTAAATGAGTCTTTTGTGATTACAATAATAACATCAAAGAATGTACCTGACGAATCTGTTTCAAACATTCATCATCTTCTCCACAAATAGCAGGAACAACCGAACTAGGAACAACAACCTCAACATCGGTGCTAGTGATTACGGGTGGTTGGTTGTCTCTACATGAACAAATAAGAGCAAATAACAATTTAAGACAGGAATCAAATAAGAAGTTCCACAAAAGTATAATGCACTTACCCTACAAATCTTGGTGTCCACTTTTGCGGGCCTCCAGCAAAGTCTGGCAAGCCGAGACCACCACCTTCAAGAAATCCCTATGAACCAGATTTTAGGATATTAAACAAACAAGCATCTAGCGTAACTTCTCTTGGCAATGCCGTTTCATTAATAACAAATTGACAATCTGCCTTTGCCAAGTCAAATTATCGTACAGATCAGAGCATTTTATCCCAGACACTAGCATGGTAAAAGAAGATAATCACAAAAGGCACTTAGCATATGCTGATAAATTTATTGCTAAAAGCACTCAACAAACCTCAGATTCCTCGTTTATTACATACACAACTGGAAGAAAAAGATTTTAGCACTTGATAGAGCAAGATTACAGCTAAATACCTGGGGACCCCAGTGTCTTCTTTCAGATACATGTCTGGGCCCACCAAACCTGTGCATACCGTGCATAAAAGGTGGACCATCGTCAGGAGGGTGAAAACCACCGTGTGGAGGCAGGTGACCAATGTCATTAAATTTGTGAAAAGGTGGCCCACAAAACATTCCTGGAGGTGAGAGTTCCCTCCTTCCCAGAAATGGTAGGAATGGAGGTGGACCCAAAAATGCAGGAGAGGGATAATTAATGGAAGGGAATACATCGCGGAAAAAATGATGTTGCAACCTGGTGGTGATATGTACCAAAGCATCTTGAACTGCTTCAAATTCTCCATTTATCTAATTTGAAAGAAAAGCATGGCAAAAGTCACAGTGAGCAGGTGCAAGGGATTGTGCCAAGTGAATTACTCAATCTTAGATATAAAATCTATATAAACATTCTCACTATTGAACCAAAAAGAAAATACCAATTTAAAAGAAACGATAGCCTTAAAGAGATGTACAAACCCATCAAGCTCAAAGAAGCACATATCAACAAATGAAACATACGTGAACCACTTCTTCATTTTCTGAAGCACATTTTGGGATTTGATCCTTCGCCAATACACGGATATGCGCCCCAGATAACTTCCTCATTTCAGCTATGACAGAACCACCCTTGCCAAGGAGACAACCAATCTGACTGGAGGAAACAAGAAGCCTTGCTGTCATGCTTTGCCCCTTGCTCTCAGGCACAGCCCGGGCTATTCTGCTTTGCACACGAAGAACTGCATCTTGCACAGCTGATATTCTATCATTTGGATGCTGCAGATGTTTATTTGTTATCAGCACTTTCAAATACAAAATTCCCTCGTACTATGTTTATGTTTATTTGTTAACATAAATGACAAGAATTTTGTTTAAAAGAAAATGTTGAAAAATAATTTTTCTTGAACACCTTATCATATCTAGAAAAATCAGAGTCAAATCATACCACGGGACCAGATACAGTGATAACACGATCCTCTGAATCAGATGTGTCTTCCATAACTTTAATCTCACAACCAGTGTCCTGCTGAACACTCTTTATTATTATTCCACCCTTTCCAATTATGCCACCTACTCTTTCAGCATGACATAACAAGCGAAAGGTTAATATTTCTTCTGAAGGCCTCACTCGACTGTGTTTACCACCTTCATGAAATTTAGGGATCATGCGGGGAACAGCAGAATGATGATCAGCAATGTTGTGAGGCCCAACGGTATGAGGTGCTCCAAAAGAACGGCTGGGTGGGACTGCTTCAGGTCCAGGGAAAGATCCATGACCAAGAGAGGAGATTCCCAAAAGCTGCAGTGAGATGGACTGAAGAGCTTTTCTAACTGTAACAACTTCCCCTGTGATCTGCAGCAAAATTATCAAATATAATAATCAAATAGAATATAAGACATATCAGCTGGTAGTAAATGTGATTGTATGGTGCATTCAAAATATCTATTCATCAAAGCTTACCTGAACTAATTCGTCCAAAGCTGACGTGCATGATGGAAGTTTGTCCCTTGGAAGAATCCTAATTTGTGCTCCGCTCTCTGATGACATTTTCTTGATCACACTACCACCTTTTCCTAAAATGCATCCCACTTGACTTGAAAGCACCATTAACCTCAAAATAAAAGTTGAAGACTCTTTCCTTTCTTCATCCTCACCATCAGTGTCCATTTTCATCCCCTCGACCATTCTGTCAAAAAGGAGCACCAGAGCAAACTGCAATGATGAAGCCCCATTTTCAGATTTCGAATTCTTCACAGCAGTAGATTCCTTATCATCGATATTCTCCGTCTTCTCCTTCGTTTCATCATGTTTTTCATCTGCATTTTCCTCTTTACCATCACCCTCCTTACTCTGCCCTACAGGAACTTCATTTTCTTCATCGAAATTAATGACAATAACTCTCTCATCACAACCTGGAATAGCTTCCTCAACTCTGACTGCCGCGCCAGTTTCTTCTCGAATGTGTGATATGAGCGATCCATCTTTTCCGATGACACTTTCGATCTTTGAGGCGGGACACAGTATACGAAATCCGGAAAGGCCAGAAGAAGATTTCAAAGTTTTATTCTGCGAAAATGAACTAGTTGACTTCTGCAACTTCCCTTTCCCATCCGGCTCCGAGATGTCGCCATCATTTTGCCTCTTTGAAGGTGTCAATGAAGCAGACATGTCCATAACACACCAGAACCTAATTTTTTTTTTTAACCGAAATTTAGACTAAATCGATAACCAATAAATAACCCAAAAAAAAAAAAGGAAATCAATCCGTTGAAAAACACTTAAACCTTAAAAACCCTAAATCAGAAGCCATAACAGTCCAGAATTCCCGAATTTCTCGTAGCTCGTGAAGAAAAAGAAAATGGAAATTAAACCTACATTTTACTTTACTCTTAATCCACTGCAAAAGCTCGGCTTCAGCTTTTTCAAGCATCGAAAGAGCCACAATCTAAGACATGGGCACTAAAAAGTTTTTTCATTTTTATTTATTTGAATTTTCTGAGCAACCAAACAGCAACATTGGAAAGGTGTATGTACATGATTAAATCCAAGAAAGGAAAACTCAGAAAGAGAATAGAAATTTGGAAATAAAAATTACTCACCGATTTGCAATAAGAAAGAACCAAGCTTTTGTGGATTCAATGAAGCAGTTCGAGGCTGGTGAGAGGGCAAAGCAGATCGAAGACGCAAAAGTACACCCAGAAGCTTTGGGGGAAAATTTTTTTCCGTTCTTTTTTATTTTTTGAGGATGAGACAAAGAGTAAGGGGAGTTTGGGGGAGGTTTTGGAGACGTGGTTTTGGGTTTTGGAAAAAAGTTGGTTTTGGAGAATATATTTTGGATAAAAAATTGTTTAGGGTAAAAAATTAAAAATTTTAAAAATTTTAAAAAAAAAAATATCAATATGGATCTTGTTTTGTTCTTATCAAAATTCTATGTAATTTAAAAAAAAATCATCTCATTTGGACTTGTATACAAAAAGTTATGAATTTTTAAAATTTGGAGTTTACTATAACATTTTGGAGATGTAAATAGTAAAAAGTAAGAAAGTTTTAAAAAAAGTGAAAAATTGGGGGCTAGAGACTGTCACGTCGCGAAATTTTTGAATTTAAAATTTCGCACGTGGATGTATAAACTCAATTTGTTAGTATGTAAATAAAATTTTTTTTTATTTTTATTATGAGGATTCAATTTTAAATTTTTGGTGTATTAATTATTAATTTGAGAATATTTAAAATTTTTTTTTTAATTTTAAAGTTTTAACAATTTTTATCAAATCAAAAATTTGTTAAATATTTATTTATTTATTTATTTGTTTCCTTTTCTTTTTCCGGATTATTCCGGATATCTCCTCTCTCTCCCTCTCTCTGTTTTTTCCACCGACCTCGCTCTCTCTCTTTTCCTTTATTTTTCACTCCTTTTCCTCACTTTCTCTGCATTTTCTCTCTCTCCCTCCACCGAATTAATCCCCCTCTCACCTTTGTTTATTTTTTTTTTCCTTTTCTTTTCTTCTTCTGCTTCCCGTCTCTCTCCCTCACGCCCTCATTTCATTTTTTCTTCTCTTTTCTTTTCTCTTCTTCTTCTTCGTCGACTCCTTCTTCCCCTCCCCATCTCTTTTTTTTTCTTTCCTTCTTTTTCTCCTCTCCTTCGACCGAACCAGCCACCCACCCTCCCCATCTCTTTTCCTTTCTCTTCTTTTTCTTTTCTTTTTCTCTCGGCCAAACTCCACTGGAAGCCGCGCCGAACAGCCGCCGTTCCATCCAAGCGCCACCGGGTCTTCGCCGCATCGCCGCCAAGCTCGTCAACCGAAGACCGCCAACCGCCTGCTCCGACCGGGACTGGAGCTCTGCGACCGACGCCGTCAAGCCCAACTCCTCCCGGTTCCGTCCGACCCAGCCGCGCCTCGCCGGTTGCTCCTCGCCGCGCCGCCGACCGCCGTGCCCGACGCCAGCCGCCGCCGTGAGTTCTCTTCCGGCCGGTCTTCTTTCTTCAGCCAAAAGAAAAAAAAATGGTGTATATGTATATATATATATATGTATATCTGTATGCGTGTGTGTGTTTTCATATATATATATATATGTAATAATAATAATAATAATAATAATAATAATAATAATAATAATAATAATAATGATTTTTAGATTTTAAATTTAAATTGATTTGAAATTACATTTTTTAAACTGTTCTGGGAATTGGAAAATTTTTCTGCAGGTTGAACATTTTGGAGCTTTTGGAGAAACCTATTTTTAGGGCAAGTTATGCCGAAATTTTTAAAAATATACATATATATTTTGGTTATTTGTGTTAAAAATTGCTATTTTAAAATTACGGTGTTAAAATAAAGTATCATTTTAAATTTTAAAAATTCAATGGCATACTAATTAGTTGAGTTTACCGTATTTCGATTATGGAATTCCTGGACAGATAATTAAATTATCTGTGTTTCTTGTTTTAGGTACTCGTAGATCGAATTCGGAAAGAGAGACTATCTTGGAATTCGTGCGAGAAATTGATCGTAGATCAAATTGCTGACGAGGTAGGATATCTTACCCTTTCTTGACAGCCAATTTTGTTTTAATGATTTGGCCAAATATCATTTGAAGAAAATGTGTTTATAAAGCGTTGAAATTTACGTGATTTAGAAAATATCACGATTTCGGAAATTAAAGGAAAAATATCCGGTTACGGATTTTTTTGAAAAACAATACGGTATATTTTTATTATGTGAATCATATGTTCACGTGAAATGTTGAAAGTTGGATTTGGTGTTAAAGTATACCGGGAGCCAGCATACACATGCGAAGAGTGCACATCTCGATCGAGGATCACTCATTATGCTTCGGCATGGTGAGGGAGGCTCATACGGACCGTACACGAACTAGATGTATATAAGGACACAATTTGCATAATCACGATTTCACGTTTATGATTCGGTACTGCATTGACATACTTAGTATGATGGTTAAATTCAAATGTTGAAGTATTTTTTTTATTGAATATCCTACTGGGCCTTTCGCTCACTGTTTTAAAACTGGTAAACCCCCAAGAGAGAAATCTGATTAGAAGATACAGATGACGTGGAACCGACCGTGGACGACAAGATCTAGGACTTGAAGTAGGAATCTGTACATTAGGACAAAATATGTATAAGAGCATTCCGAGACTGTAAATTCTAAACTTTATTTTCTTGTAATTTCAGTTATTTTATTTTATCCAAATATGCATCTGTGGGATATGGGTACCTCACCACCTGATATTGCGATAAAAATGGAAATACAAATATTAATTAATTTAAATTATATAAGCATAATTTGTAAATACGTTTAAAGAGTCAGTA
The DNA here is from genome assembly GCA_035233585.1 of Antiaris toxicaria. Taxonomy (NCBI): domain Eukaryota; kingdom Viridiplantae; phylum Streptophyta; class Magnoliopsida; order Rosales; family Moraceae; genus Antiaris; species Antiaris toxicaria. The sequence continues at coordinate 3,886,568 of CP141160.1, forward strand.
AAGGGTAAGATATAAAAACTGTCAGACTTAGGAATCTGAGCGTTCCTTACTCTTATTTTTTTAAATTTTAATATCCGTCACTATCCTGACTTTTGGAAAGTGACACCTGTCGCTGTCCCGGGTTTTGGGACGTGACAGAAACAGCCCCCCAAACGATTTTATAATATTAATCATGTATATTTTTGCCTCGGAGGTGTTTGTGGAGGTCACCAGACTCGGAAGTGGTTAGGGCAAATTTTTGCTTCATCTAACATACTTCTTTTCTAATATTTTGTTCTTTTTTCATTATTTATATTTTTAAAATATTATAATAAATTTTAAATTTTAAAAATTTATAATTTTGAAAAGTCTACAACTTTATATATATAAGTTCAAATTAGATAATTTTTTTTAATTGTATAGAATTTTAAGAGTAATAAAATAATATTCATATTGATTTTTTTTTAATTTTTAAAATTTTATATTTTTTCACTCCAAACAGTTTTTTCCTCTAAATATATTTTTCAACAAAAAAAAAATATATACAAGTCCAAATGAGATGATTTTTTTTAAATTGTATAGAATTTCGAATGGAACAAAATAATGTCCGTGTTGATATTTTTTTATTTTTAAAATTTTATATTTTTTCAATCCAAACAATTTTTTCTCCCAAATATATTTTTTAAAACACCTTTTTTTCCAATAAAAAAAATTATATCCGAGTATTTCCCCAAATACCCTCTCAATTCTGAAGACTGGTTATCATCTTTTTTTTTTTTTTTGGTTTTTTCTTTTAACAAGTACTTTTATATTTACATATTTAAAACTTTATAGTAAATGTTTTTAAAACTCTGAGCTCAAGTTTTTTTTTTTTTTTTTGAATTTAGGGAATTCTTCATAACATTAAGTATAAAATTATTGTTGTATTATATTTATAATCCATTAAGGCGATATTTAGTAGAAAGGAAAAAATATAAATCGAGCGAGTGGTATATTACTTAAGTGAGGAAGGTGAGTAAGGAGGGAGAAGTCATTTTTCTAATGATGTTTAATATAGTAAGAGAGAAAGAAAGTAAAAATATCTCTTTTGTTTGATATAAAGATGTAAAGAAAAGAAAAAAAATAAATATTCTTTATAAAATAATAACTTTCCAAATAAAGTTATAAAATATAAAGATCCATGACATAGATTGATATATTATGTCCATATTATTAAGGCTATATTTGGTAGGAATGAGAGAAAAGTAAAACAAAAGAGTTTTATATTACTTAAGTGAGGGAGATAACGAAAGAGGGAAAGGTATATTATTTCGTGATGTTTAGTATAATAAAAGGGAAATAAAGCAAAAATATCTCTTTTGTTTGATATAAAAATATAAGAAAAAGGAAAAAATAGATTTTATTTATAAAATAACAACTTTACTCTTTATTAATTTGCTCGTTATCTTTTTATTATTCTTTCAATCAAGAAAAAAATATTTGTCATTAATAAGGGTACTAAGTTATTTTAGTTAGTAATTGATAAAACAAATTGTTTCCCTCAAAAAATCTCTCCAATTTAGAGAGATTAATATTGTAGTTTTTTTAGGGATTGGGATTCCATTATTTGATCTCTTCCTTCTTCCTTACTCTTCTAATATCAAATAATTATGATTGTCACAATCGTTATATAAATCCCTCTATTCATTTCTTTTGTTCTAATTTTCTCTCCTAATAAACATAACCTAAGGGATATTATCAATTTTAACACTTGAGAAATTATCTAACTTAATAGCTAGAGTGTAAAGTGTTATTTTATTAATACCCAAATTTATCAAATGTTTCATTGTAGATTTTTTTTGTGACAAAAACCTTAAAAAATGACAGAATGAAACATGTAAGAGTTACATGATAAATAGGTAGCAAGTAATTTAATAAAAGGTGATTTTATTAATTCATTCTTATTTTTTAAATGCTTTAATTATAAAAAAATTGAATAAAAAGACATAAAATGACAATTATTATAGACTTAATTATATAATTAAAAAAATCAATTATTTTTTTCTTTCCGCACACACTTACTAATTCTAAATAAATAATTTATTAATAATTAATCTTTGTTGGTTTGTTAATATTCTTTATAATAACTTTACAATTCTTTTTTTTTTTAATCGTGTTATGTCTTATTATTTATTTTATTTGTCTTTTTTTTTTCTTTTGAATGTTGTTGTTGACTAACCATGGTTATTGTTCTATTGCACCCAGAAAAAATAAATAAATTTGTTAAATAGCATGTTTAATGTATAGTTGTGGATTTTCACAAGTAAACAAATTGAACAAATAATAAAAGTGATGAGTAAAGTATCATTTCTATAAGAATAATGTTATTAAATATCGAAATTAGTTAATCTTAATTTTATTTGAGTAATTGAAAAAATATTACAATTAAAAAATTAAATAAATAAAATAAAATTACAAAAATGAATGAATATAAATTGATAACACATAAACAAATATACAAATATTAAGAATTATGATTTCATCGTATATTATTATGATTTTGTGTTCATATTTGTTAATGATCAATTACTATTTTTGCTTTATATACATTTTCTTAAATTATACATAAATTCTACATTCTTATAATTAAATTTACGTAAATGATTAATAAATTAAAATTCAAGATAAACAGTGTCGTATATGTAAATAGTGTCATATATATGAATAGTATGTATATACAAATAGTATCATATATGTAAACAATAAAAATACAAATCCTAATTCAATTATAAAAAAAAATTCATTGAGAAATCTGTGATAGTAAATGATATGACCACACAAAAATAAATAGATATATTTCTATTCTATCCTAAATTTTATAGTATTTATTCTAGAATTTTGTCACAAAAATCTTTATTTGATTTCATTTTGTTTTTTAAATCATTCAAAAGTTGACCTGAAATTTGAAAGCATTAAATTTGATAATAAATACGTTAATAAATATGAAGATCATAACAACATGTTTAATTTAATTAAATCATCATAATCAGAATATATCATAATTCTTTGCAAAAATTTATTTAATTGATAATAAAAGATAAAATAACATAACAAAACAAATTAAATATAATGACAAAATAAAAATAAAAAAGAGTCTAGAATGAATTTTAATATTTATATTGACAGAACCTCCAAGAATTCATTCTTTCAAAACAAAGCTAAATAAAAGAAAATATTTTTTTTTTTTAGCTTCATAGGAAGCTTTATTTTTTTTTTTCCAATACTTTAACTCTAACCCTAACTTTAACCTCTATCTGTATCTCTTTTTCATTTTGTGTTTTTTTTTTAAACCTCCCCTAAATTACCCTTTTATAGGTATATTTTTGCACAATTCCATCTAACCTCAACACAAAATTTTCAAACTTACTACAGTAATTGGTGCACAATAGCTACAATGCTGATGCATGTAGTGTGATTGGGTGCATGATAAGCTTAATTTCAAATTACTAAAATCAAGAAAATATCACGTGTCACATTCTTATTGGTTCCTTTCTTCTCTGCCATATATCGCGTCATTATTGGAGCGAAAAAAGTGAGCTCATGTAGTTTAGGTGCATTATCTTCCTATTGGTTTAATTTTTGAAATTGTCATAATTTTTTTATACGAGTTTCAATTATAGTGATTATTTTTTTCAAATGCTCGTATCGATAAGAGATCAAAGAAGATCAATCAAGCTTATAGTTTCCTGACATAAATAGTGATATTCGGTAAGACTCATTTCCAATATATTAATTTTTCATCTCAATTTGACACTGTAGAAAAATATAGTGTTAAAATTATATATTTCTAAAATAAAATGCTATAGGTAAATTTATTGTAAATATTTAATTTTAAACTTATTTAATATATTATTACTAAAAAAAGATAAGATAAAATAAAGCAAAATCAAATAAAAATTTCACCAAAATTTATAAAAATATAAATCAAAATAAACAAAATAAAATAAATCAAAACAAATCAAAAATAAATAACATTTATAAGGATAAATTAATTTTTTATTAAAAAAAAGTGATAAAATAACTTTATTTTACATTTACATGTCAACAGAGATTATTACACTATTAGGAAGTATTCTCTGCTTGTTTATTACTCAACATGTAAATATGTTGGTGTTGAATTGAATCAATGAGGAGCCTTTTCAGATATTTACAATTTTCTCTCAAGAACTTTCGGCTTATCCATTTTCTTCTTTCTTTACTTATTGTTTGTTTAGTTTTTTCGTTTTATTGTTCATGCTTTTTTCTTGGCTTCTTTACTTTTTGGTATGAATTTCTATCTTAATCGGACATAAATGTTAACTAGATGTTATCAAAATTTAAAAAAAAAATGGTGGGAGATATACTTAGAGACCCTATATATATAAATTGATATTACTGGTGCAGCATACTACAATTAGGGAAATTACAATAAATATACTATTTTTAAAAATATTTAAATTAAATAGCAGAAATGTTTAAATTAAAAAGCATACTTATTGTAAATTATATGTTAACAAATATTATTTAAGATAATTTTATTATAAATATGTTTCATAAATAAATTATTTATCGATATTTGTTGTAAATATTTTAGTAAAAATAATATTTTAAAGATAATTTTTGTCATAAATATGCTTTGTAAACTAACTATTTACTAAACATGTTCCATTTATCATTATTAAAAACAATTATTCTATCTAATTTTATACCTGTTGATTTTTGGTTTATTTCTCTCATTCACCCGTATTATTGTGAAAATTTTTGTCTCTGTATATTCATAAATTTAAATTTTATGTTTATTTTTTAATTTTTTTCTTAGATATAGAATAGTGAATTAATAGGTTATAATTTTAAGTATTATTTTTCTTTTTCTAAAGCATTTTTTAAGACGGTTATTTATTAAAATAAATATTATTCAAATCACAATTTTAATTAAATGAATTTTATTAACCATAATCGAAAATTTTAAGTAAATAATCATATCCCAACCACCTCAAATTGATGTGGTGTGGTCATGTGACTTTTAGTCTATAAATCTTGATCAATTAATCAAGTTGTCCTTTTTCCTAAGGTTTTTTACCTTTTTTTTTTTAATGTACTACGGTAAAGTATAAAAACTAGTTGTTAACAAAAGGGAAAAGATACAAAATAGCATATTCTAATATTAGTATTGAACAAAATAGCAAGTCTTGAAAAACTAAAAAAATTATAGCACATTTGTATTTAAATTTTGGTTTTACCTTTATTCACATCCCTGCTTCTCTTTCTTCTACTCTCTATCAACTCATCGTTTCGGTCATTGTCGTCATCACGAAGGACCCTGAGTCGTCAACCCATTGTCCTAGATAGATCACGAGAATTACAATCCAAAAATGCAATCTTTCTCGTCAGCCGATCGCAAAATTAAGATTTCACTAGGGCAAGGATCGCAATCGCAAGCTTCACTTCATCATGATTAGCTGCCATCACAAAACTCTGTCCAAGGAAATGTCGGCTCCATATTGCTGAAGTCACGAACGGGATTACAACTTAGACTTGATTCACCTTCACACAAGGCCGAGTGTCGTGAATCCCATCGTCGCGAGCCTTTTATCCAAGGGGAACATCCCGAATTCCACTCAGCATAAGCTTGCAATTTTGATGATTTGTTTGTGTCGGCGACTAAGTAATTAGGGGTGACTTCTAGGGTTTGGGGTTTGTGAGGAGAAAAAGAGAGGAGACATAGGGGATAATAATAATAAATAAAGATAATTTTTGTAGTTTAATGAATAATAAATTTAAATATACTATAGTTTTATATCATGTTTAAAATGTGTTATAATTTTTACTATTACCTTCTAAATATGCTATATGGTATGATTTACTTTAAAAAATAGTCAGAAAAAATTATGTTGAATAAGTTTTAAATTGTAATAAAAATATTTATAAATTATATTTTTACATTACATCAATGAAAATATGCATTGTTATTTGGTTATTGCCATATGGAAAAAATTTAAACTGCACTACATGTATGATTAACTATTAATTAGGTCTCATGATTACAGATATTGTCTAGTATTAATATCATATGTGGCTCTATTAAAGTGTGTAAAGTCCAAATCCCCTCACTTTCGAATAAAAAAAAACTAATAAAGTCTTAAATCAATTTAAAAAGACATAAAAATCACATTGAAGTTGTGTGGTTTTAATGGTTATCTTTGTCTTTATTTGTTTTTGTTTGTTTTTTTTTTTTTTGTTTTTTTTGTTTTGTTTGTTTGGTTTTTATTATGGTTATATTGTTCTTATCTGGTTTTATGATTTTTCGATCATTTTTAAGAATTACCGTTTTGTTACTTGTGTCATTTAACAAAAATGTTGTCAGCTATTAGTTTCCAAAGTTTTTTAGTAGCATTTCATGCCATTATCATTCTGAGCATAGGCCATTGTCGTTATTTATCACTTTTAAAACAAGGGTTGTGGTTTAGAAGAGATATTTGTTCTCGTACTCTATCATCAGTTTTGAAGAGTTCTTATCGTTTTTGAAAGTATTGTCATTTTAAGATTCTTGTAATTCTTCATAACCAATGTCGTTTCTTGTTTGTTTCATTTTTATAAAATATTGTCATTTTATGTCGCTGTTTATGACAATTGTTTTTTTTCTCTTTGGAGACCTCATTTTGCTTATGTGTTTTTTGGCTCTTTGGGATGTACACTCTTCTTTTCATCACTTTCTTTAAAAAAAAAAAAATGTATTTCAAAAAAAAATTTTTTAAGAAAAAAAGGCTTTGGTGGTGGCTCTCTCATTGTCCTAATTTTAGCCTTATGGGCAGATTTACTTTTTTGAGGTCTGATAAGGAATAGATAGGCTTTTAACCTTACTTCTTTTAGTCATCAACTTATACTCTAACCTGAACATCACCTATTTAATGCATCGATAGCCAAAGCTGGAGCGGGGGTCTTTATGGGAGTTTCATGAGATCGAACCTAGGTGGACGAAGGAAAAAGCTAAGCAGGGTGCCATCCTCCTTTACCACCCCATCTACCCCTGTATTTTAATATATTGTCTAGTTTATAATTCCCACAACATACATATGTTCCCAGCATATCATGGCTTTTTATGCTATTATTAATGTTGTGTTTAGTATATACATTCAATTTACATTGCATTTAAATGCAATGTAATTTTCACCCAAATACAAAAACACTTTATTCAAATACCAATCATATCACATTTCAAATCAAATACAATCACTATTTATTATTTTACTTTTTCTATTACTTTTATTAATCACATTATATATTTTCTTTCTCTCTTTTTTCTCTCTCTCTACTTTTACCCATCACATAACATATTTATTATTAAAATACAATTCAAATACTTTTTATCTAAACACACATTGTATTCAAATACAAATGCTAATATTTTTTCTCTAAATACAAATTGCATTCAATGCTTTACATTTAAACGTAATGCAAATACAAGCGTTCACCAAGTGGACCCTAATGCTATTTTTCACACTTTTTAGTGACAAATATAGCAATGAAATTGACTTTTATATTGGATATAGTTAAAAAAAAAAGAGTTTCCCATGCTTATACACCAAATTGAGTTCATATATTAATAAATTCTTAGAAGTTGTTTTTGACTTTCTATATACAAAAGATGCATATGTAAGTATTTGAATAATCTATTACAAGATCTTTTACTCTCCAAAAGATATTACCATTAAAGTTATAAAATGTGATTTCTAAAAAAAGCTTTCATAAATAAACTTTGAAACTCTTATTTTCAATAAGATATTATGAACTACATTATAATATTTTTTATTACTTATTATAATACTTAAAAAACTATTTTGACCTCTCATCTAAAAATGTGGTTCAAACAATTTGAAACGTAATCACAAAATTATAAGTAATTATAACAGAACATAGAGGAAATTTTGAAACATAATCGTAATTATAAGGTAGATACACTTTATACTTTAAAAGCACATTAAAGTTAGTATGATAGTTGTTAATTCAAGAAACAATATCAGATTTTTTGAAAGAGAAGTTGCAATCATTTTCTATACAGTGTTTTTGTTTGAAATGATTTTAAGCAAAGTCAGTCGTTACAGGATAATGTCGTTTTTATTGTTTAACATCACTGTTGTCGTTTGTTGTTGATGACGTCTTTGGTAATTCTTGTCGTTTCACAAAGTTACTAAAGGTTTTAGAATATCTCAAGGAGATTTTTCGTCTCTCCAGTATTTTGTCGTTGTCGTTCACGAAGTTGCGATAAGTTTCATGCTTTCAAGGAGATTTTTCTTCTTGTTTGGTTTTTTTAATTTGTTGTCGTTTGTGTATCAAACCGACGAGTTCTTTTTGGAAGGAGAAAATATAATTTTTACACTAATAAGATTTCATATTCAATCATTTCCTTAAAAAGGGTGGATCTCTACCAAAACAAATGAAATATTTTAGTCTTTTATCTTTCTATAGTTATTACAAATATTTGTTGTTTTTTTTTTTTTTAACTAGAATCAGGCATGGAGCCATTTTGAATTTTCTTTAATCAACAAAAACGAACAATTAATAGTCCAACTAATGTTGTAAATATTTGCTGCTCGGCCTAACCCATGTGGGCCAAAGTGAAACTATAGGTCAGGCCTGGTCAGGCAGGCCGGTCCTATTAAAATAAACAGTGACCCAGCCTGACCCTATAGCGTGGTTGAATGCGGATCGGGCCTGGCTAACTTATAACTTTAAGGGATTTTTAAATTTTTTTAAATGTAAAACTTGTTAAAAAACCTTGAAGAGTGTATATACGAGTTAGGCCTAACTTGCCCATGGGCCTAAATCCTCGGCCCAACTTGGCCTGGATACTAGGGCTGGATTGGGTTGGCATATAGGCCAAGTAATCGGATTGTGGGTCAACCCATCTAATTCTGTTCATATTTATAGTTTTAAGTCCAACTATCATCTATATTTTTCTTTAGTAAACAAATATATATAACATTTACACATGTACTAAGAGCTTTCAAAACGGTAATTGTGTTTTGAAAGTGTTGTAATTTTTAAATTTGTGTTTAAGTGGTTATAGGTATAACATAGTAGTAATTTCATCAGAAGGTGTAGAGTTTAAATCCTCCCACTTTCAAGTTAAAAAAAAAAGTGTTTAATGTTTGATAAATGTAATCAAGGTAATTGTTATTATTTTTTCATAAAAATTTACCAACATATTATCCTTCAATGAATTCACATGTTGTTTCTACCTAAAAACCTAATGACATAGGAATTTTTGTGATTTTTAAACCTTCAGAGGAATTGTTCTTTACTTTAATTTATTACTTTAATTAAGTAACGAGATTAATCATTTAAAGATAAGTATACTAATCAAAAATTTCGCATTTCATTTATTTTATACAAAAATTTGAATTTTGAATAAATAATTCAAAAAATATAATAATAATGAAATAAGAAGAAGAATGAATCAATTAAATGTTCCTTGATCTTCATTGGGAACTTGAGTAAAACGTAGATCTTTTGGGGTTTTTATAAAATAAAATATGAAAGGGAAACCATCTTTTTTTTTTAATCTTTATTTGGTGTAATTAGTTAAGCCAGATGAAAGGAAATTTTGATGTCCAATTTTAAAAATGGGAGATCCAATAAGGATCTTATCCAAAATTTTATTTGCTTAGGCCCATAGCTAAAACACTTACTTTTTTACTATTAAGAAGTTCTTTCAAATATGAAATCCAACCCTCAAAATAAAGCATTCCACCTTTATTTATTTTTTACTATATTTAGAAGGTTGAAGGATAAAGTATTACAAAAGTCATAATTCCAAAAAAATATCAATCCCAAATTTATGATAAAAGAACAAAAAATTTGTTATTATAATTTACTATATAACTAAACATGAGTTTTATTTTTTTTTTTGGTTTTTTAAATAATAAAAAGAGAACAATTAATAGTCCAACTATAAATTAATCCTCGCAGTGTCAAGGGATCAAAAACCTTAGAATTGCATAATTGTTGGAACTTTAACACACTTCAAATATGATAATTAAAGTTGTGATAGCCTCGCATCCTAATGATTGCCAAGACTCTCTTAAATCTAAAACTTAATCATCCATTACCACCAACTAGAAGATCTTGATCAACACTCCTCGAGACTCCACTATTACGATCGAAAGTCCGATAACTAATCTAAAAGTTGCAGAGGACTTCGACCCCTTGAAAACCATATGAAATGGCATAAGAAAGAAAACCCTAGATAAGTAGGAGGGAGCTTCAATAGAGATTTTGGTTTAAAAAAACTCTACTTTTATTGTATATTAATGCCTGTTTTTTACGACAACCATTTTGATGTAAATATTTAAAATATTAGAATATTGAGAAATTAAAACATTTAAAATATTAAAAAATAAATAATTATAAATATAACTTAATAATAATATTATATGTGATTTTATAAAAAATATTGAATTTCATAACTTAATAATAATATTTTCAATATATATAATATATAATATATATATTAAGAAATAATTAAAATAAATGAAGGATATATATAGATATAGCTGATGATAATATACATGATTTTATCAATGCCATGTGGGCAATTCTTCCCATGCAAGGAAAAGTCTGGAAGACGAACCTTTTTGAAAAGCAAACCTAATAAATGAAGAACAACACAAAAGTCTCGTGACCAACAAAGCAAGCATATTAATATTCTTGTAAAATAAAATGAATAAATAAAAATAAGTCAAAAGTGTGCATTTATTCCGATATTTCTTTGGGCCGAAGAAAACAGTGCAATGAGAAAGAAAGTCCAATTCCGGCGGGGCACAGTTCATAACGTAACCGTTTCAGGGAATATCAATTAATAAATAAATAAATAATTCATTAACCGAAAATCCAAGGCTAACTTAGTCCGCAAGCAACTCCATCCAAGCGCCACCGGTGACCAAAAAAAATCTCCGTTGACTCTTTAACGTTGCAAAGCCTCCACAAAATTCCGAAATCCCCTGAAGCGAAATGACCAAAATACCCACCGCCGACTCAACTTCTATATTTCATCGCAGGGCTATATCAGTAACTTCGGTAAATTCGACGTCCATAAATCCTCCCGTGTGGGTTTCAAGGATTTTCGATTCTTTCAGCTTGCGTGAATTTCCCTCGCGTTTTTCGATTCAGAGCTGTAGAATCCATGGCTTCGTTCGCAGTCAGCCCAAATCCCGAGGCCAGAAATCTGGTCAAGTCCATCAGAGTCATGGCGGCTTCTTCTTCTTCGTCTTCTTCTTCTTCTTCCTCGGCCGCTGCATCGCCGCCGTCGGTGGGTGACTGCACGTCGCGGTTTTTTATGCAGAATCATGAGAACTTCAGGCGGAGCGGGTCTCCGGTCCGGATCATGTTCTACCGGAGCGAAATGTGGACGGACTTTCCCGGCCAAGTCGTGGATTCCCTGCGTCCGATATTCGCGGAGCGGAGCTCGGTGGCCGATGTGGTGATCGGAGGTTCGAGTTATCTCTTTGATTTTCTTCGGATGTTGCAGGTTGATTTGAGCTCCGGAAATCGGAGATCGATCGCTTGGATTGACGACGGAGGTAACTGCTTCTTCCCTAAACAGTTCGTCAGTGATGAATTCGCGAACGGTTTGGAGAATCCAAGGATTGAGATCGAAATCCGAATCAACGCAAAGTCGTCGTCGGAGAAGGAGAAAAAATTGGGGAAGAGGACGAAGGAAGCGGAGGAGGAGGACGAGGTTACGTCGTCGTTTAGATACGCGGCGCCTAAACGACAGCGTATTGCCGTTGCTTCTGATTCGGCGAGTCCGAGGTGGCCAAACGCGAAGCTGTTGAGAGAAGAGGACGGCAGTTATGCGACGGTGAGGAACGTTTTCATCCCGGCGATTAGGAAAGTTCATCCCGGAGCCAATATCACCGCCATTCATCAGTGCGGGCGTGTCGGGTTTATGGAGAAAGCTCGTCGCGAAATCTTCTACAAGCAGATGGAGATCACCAAGTCTGCTCGAGGGACGGCGAATGTGGTTTACGCTTGGTATGGTGCGTCGGCGCAAACCGTTGCCAGCGTTTTGGAGCATGGGTTTGGTGTCTCTAGCAAGCTCTCTACCGGTGTCTATCTGTCTCCTTTAGCCTCCCCTTTTAGAAGGTGATTTTGCTGTTTCATTTCAAAATCTGTAGTTTTTACTTATCGACATTGCTAGCTTTTGTTGAATTCTGCTTTGGTTTATTCAGTGCTATGCAAACGGAGGCCGACGATAACGGCGAAAAGCATCTTATATTGTGCCGAGTTATATTGGGCAACGTTGAAAAAGTTGAGGCGGGTTCTCGGCAATGTTATCCTTCTAGTATTGAATACGATACAGGGGCTGATGATCCAAAGAATCCTAAGTGGTTTCTTGTCTGGCCTACTAATATGAGCAGGCACATTCTTCCAGAGTGTGTTGTGAGCTTCAAATCCTCTGATCGTTTGCCAGGTATGATTTTTGTTGTTTTATTTGATTTACTTGACTCTATTAGTGCCTTTACCATTAGTTGAAACTGGTTTTGTGGTGTTATGTCTCAGTCAAGTTGGGGGGTTTTCCGCGTTCTAAGTACGCATTTCCTGAGTTATTTTCAAAGATTAAGAGCTCCCTTTCTCCGACGAAAGTTCAGGAATGTATAAATATGTACGAGGCACTGAAGGTATCATAATCATTTCCCAGTTCACTCGAGTGTTATTTCACTGTCTTTTGGGTATGTGATTTGAATTTGGAAAAGAAAGATGAAGATATTAAAATCAAATATGAAAAATTTTGGTTCTTGTTTATGCCTTACTGCAGGCGGGAAAGATCGCGAAAGATCTTTTTATCAAGCAATTCCGGTCAGTTGCAGGGGAGAAAGTGCTGCTATCTGCAATTCGGGAGGTTTGTGGCGCTGAGTGAGGTTTTACTAGGATGTTATCTCATTTAATAAAATTTAGATTTAGAAATAAGTTCGTCGTCGTCTATCCAATATTCCAATTGATAAAACCCCATGTAGTCCCTTCTTAAAACTAGAGAAAGGGCTTTACACAAACTATAAGAACAATTCTTTCTCAATGTTGCTTTTTCCTCCATTCTTCGTGCTACATAAATGTAGCTGTTACACATCTAATTCATTTGAAAAAGTGTTTCTTTTTTAGTTAGGCGTAAGTTCAGCAGATACCAATTTAGACTATCTTCTGTAATAGTTTTCAAGGATTTGTAGGACACATGTGTACCAAAGAAAATCATATATACAAGGATCATGACTTGATTTTTACATTTAACTATCGTTGTTATACCATCATTAATTAGTTTCGTTATAATTTGGGTAGGAGATTTTCAACTCTAAACCTCAACATTAAGGTGGGTGTGGATTTACCGTAGGCCAAGGCTGCAACCTTATCTTTAGTTAGCTTTTGGGTACTAGGAAGTGGGAAGGAATATCATTGCCAAAGGTGCTTTCCCCGGTATGGTACTAATTTCTATATTTAAGAACTGGTTAGGAGTATAATTACTCCATGCTTCTTGAATGTGCCGAGTGTTAGATTTCTTGTGTAACACCCCTGAGATCCATGGTATTCTTCTCTCCTAACGAACAATATTGAAATAAATATAGCCATGGATTTAAGTTAAACTACTTAGGGCTCGTCCACCATCTATTTTTGGTCCCTTTCAAACTTTGCTGATCCTCTAGTTCAATATTTATGCGTGTGTGCTTTCTCTTTGTATTTACCTGATTCTTTTATTGAATTAACTTTAAAAATGAAGTGCACCTCCACGTGGACGGTAAAATCAGATTTTTTTTTTTTTTTTTACTGAGGTATAATGACCCTGTTAGCTAAAAGTATTTACATGCCAATTTTAAATCTTAGTTTAGGTGCCTTAGAGCTTTTTTGAAATATAAAAGGTTTGCTTTATATTCCTTGAACTTGGTGGTTATTCATCTTTTCATAAGTACAACTTAATTTTGGAAATAATACGAAATGAGTTAGAGTTCGTTTTGGTCATAATGGTTACCTCACTTTATGCTCCATAGACAATGAGAATAAGAATAAATTTATGCCCAGTAAACCATGGGAGTAAGAATAACTAACCTTGACTCTAGGAGTAAATATCGAATTTGATTTTGTTATAAGTTATCTTATTTCCTGGATTTCAACTTTCGTTTCTCTTCTTATGTTCTCCCCTATGCTAAAGCAACGAAGGAATACCAATTATTCTATGGGGTTGAGAACCTGAAGTTCAAGTCATTCTAGAGTCTAGTTCTATTTCAAGTAAGTAATCATCACGAAATGTCTTACTGTTGTTAGTGATGCATGTGATTGAAGTCATAGCCTTGTAGTAAATCCATGCCAGACTTCATCACAAGTTGTAGAGTTCAAACCCCCTCCCCAAGTTTAAAAATGCAAATTACTGATGCACACTGCAGATTTTTGGATGTTTATTTCTCTTAATATTACCTTAATTTGCTAGTTTTTGAGATTTTAAATGCCTCCAAAAAACGTTCTTAGTATATCATAAGTTACAAAAAATTATTACGCTTGACATATAATAATTTATCAACAGTGAATGCCTAAATAAATATATATGTAGAGAGAGTTAACATATATATATATATACATAAACTGTTGAAATGCATTCAATGGTTTAAAGGCTCTTTCCCTGCAGTGAGGTGCATTAACCCTGTTGCAGTTTTGCTTTTGTAACCTTCCACTTGTTACTTTTTGCATGGGTCTTCTGGGAAGGGCCTGTATTGCTCGGGTGTCTGGCAGTAGAGAAAGCAGCTACTCGAGGTATGCTTAATAGATGTACTTATCCAAGGAGGAGAAGAAAAGACAATTAATTGCATCGGATAGGACTTTGCATGGATCTTCGGAAAGTTTTGTTATGCATTGGTTTAGGATCTTTTTGTAATTTGTTGTTCTTGAAGCTTCTGTAGCAAGTATGCTATATGTGTCTTGGTCGGTTTCCTATTTGTTATTGTATTTTAGACCATCAGCTCGACTTTAGGGGCTCAAATCATTGTTTGGTTGGTTTTTAGTCTCATGTTATTGGAGACAAATGATAATGAAGGTCATTAGGCAGGAAACATCTGAAGGAGAAAAAGAAAATGGTACATGATTAAAGCTGTTTTTGAAAAATTGAGAACAGACTAGTTATTTGTCAAAGGTCAAGAAGACAACATGAGAGTTCTTCTGCACTTAAGTTGTTCTTGCAGCAGTTTTGATGATTGCTGAACGAGGATGGATTTGTCATTCGTGGTTCAAGTCAGGCAAGAATTGGGTTGGCCTCGATGGTGATGGTAGATCATCCTTGTTGGTTCTCACCAGCTTCGATTCATCATGGAGTTAGTGCAGAAGAATTTCAAGGCCATGAGCCATAACTAATGGTTTTAGAGCTACCAATCTTATCACTACCCTTTTTGACATTTCCCGTATAAATGGTTACAGAAATTTCAAGGATGTTCTTTGCCTTGCCAGAACACTTTTGTAATGCTAATTTGTGCCGAAATGCAACATTTTGGCAGTTCCATCGTTTATTGGTGAGTAAATTTTTCTTACCGTTTTGTTTTTGCACGTTGGCATGAACCATATCTCCCGAGGCTTGATCATGTATTGGATATAACTGGTTTACTTTGTTATTCTTCGTTCTTTGAGATTATCGTCTGCAACTGAAAGACACCGAGTTCTTTGTGTTGAGTTGCTGAGAAATGGAGTTTAAAGTCTGTTTTCCTAGTTCTCCCGCCTCCACAGTTCACACCCACCGACCCACGGCTTCGCGTAGGCTCAGGATTTTGGCCAAGTTGTTAGTTCTGTTTTCTGCTATCAGCTTGAGAGGCCGAAATCTTCTTTGTTATTCAAGATATTGGACATGTTCTTAGCTGTATATATTTTTCTCCTGTCTCTGTGCGTTTCAAAATTGGCTTTGCTGCGTTGTGTATCTAAATGGGCTTTCTGAGGGGAAGGGGTCTCCGTGTCTGGTTTTAGAAGACTCGCTTGGATTCTCAAGTGTTGGAAGATGTACCATTATCAAGATTATGTTTTTCCTCAAAGACAAAAAGCGTTTAAGAGCACATGTTCTAATTATTTCGTTTTCAGGATAGGGATTTATAGCTTGATAGTATTTTTTTTTAACAAGTTTCTTAGTAAATAGACCAAGTTTTTTAAAATTAGTTAAAACGTTGTTTTTCTTAGAATGATTAATTAATTTTTTTTAAATGGTAAATCATTAATCATAATGTAAATTATTGATTTTTTTAATCAATAATTGATTGATTAAACCTGAAAAAATAACAATCAGTCGTATTATTAAATAAAAAAAGTTTAGCTTCTTATTGAATTGAGTGATTAAAATAGATCATTCAGTCTAATTTTCTTTCAAAATAATAGAATTACATAAGAAAAATGAATAAATAAGAACATATAAGATTTACAGTAGTTCATTTTAATATGAGAGTTTAATTTATTTAAATAAAAAGAAAGCTTACAAGGTCTGAAATTTTTTTTTTTAATAATATATCAGGATGATCGTTTGGTTTGACAGACAACCGGAAGAGGTATTCAAATCTTTCGCAAAAAAAAAAAAAGGTCTTCAAATACGCAACGATTTGAATAAATATATTGTCAAGAGGGCACATTCTCGCTCTGCCGAATCAAATATTTCAAGGTAATCTTGATGAGTGAGCACGCAGTGTATGCTAATCTTACAAGCATATCTCTCTCTTTATTATTATTATTTTATTTTGAAATGATCATTATCATTATTATTATTATTATTTTCTTGTATAATGTGATACTGATCTTACAAGACAACCAGTATAGATGAAGTGACCGTAAAGTTATTGCTTCTACACCACATAGCATCAAAATTATGCCATCGCGACGTCATGCAAATTAGCCTTCCAATTTCAAGGAATCATCCTCAGAAGACTGCATTTGGTGGAACATTTTGTTGACTCTGAAGTCTGAACTACGAATGGTAATGGGTCTTCACTTATTATTATTATTTTTTAATTTTTGGATAATTATCTTTACCTCTTTTATTTCTGTTATTCTGGGGTGAATAATAACAACCATGTCATGAGTTGCTTTGGACTTTAGAGCAGTCATGCGCACTAAGATCAAATCATGGTCCCATATTCTAATCCAATTGGTCCTTTACCGATTATTGCAAGCTTTCATTATCCCTTCCAATTCCCTCAAAAGTTGGAAATATGTCCAAACAGTATTACACATTTTTACATCTTCATGTTTTTTGTGTCCCCAAGTAGCATGGTAGAGAGAAAAAAACCAGCGGTTGAGCAATAACATTCACTAGAAGATTTTCTTCCTTTGTTTTTTGGTTTTTTTTTTTTTTTCTTCCTGGAATATTCATTAGTGGAGCTTAGAAAGTTGAATAAGTATATTTTCACTGAATATTGATCACACACTTCGTAGTGGTGTTTAAGGAGTTTGATTGTGTCATCCCATTAGTTGCAACTGTGAAGACATAAATTGATGGTAACGTAAGAGGTCACAAGTTTAAAATATCTTCCAAGTGAAAGGGAATGGTGCACAAAAATACTTGAATTTGCACAAGTGTATGAGGTTTGAAGTGAAAGGGAATGATGCACAAAAATACTTGAATTTGCACAAGTCTATGAGGTTTGAGTCTCGACAGAGTGTCTTGGGTACACTCATGAATTCGCAAGGAATTCTTCAAAGTAAGGACTAAAGAGGGTAATGCTTAGAATGGATTCTTGTTTTTGGTAATTCTAAATGGTTTTTTTTTTTTTTTTTTTTTGGGGGGGGGGGGGGGGGGGGGGCGGGGGGGAGGGTGTGACTTCCTTTAAAAAAAAAGAAAAAGAAATGATTCTGCGAATCTTACATAAAACCTAGTTATTAAGTAAATTATGTGTGGTACATTACATTTTATGTTCTTAATCCAAGGCATCTATTTGATAACTAGCCTTTTTTTTTTTATAAGTATTTTCCAAATGTTAGATAATATGGTCATATATCATCCTATGAAACAAAACTCTTAACAGACATTCTTACATCAGTTTTCCATTTTCTGTCACCAAGGACATCCGCTTATATTGCAAATAAACAAGTGATATTCCGATCTATATTCAAAAAAATATGAAAATATGGGAATGATAAGTTCAAAAGCAAATTTTTTAGTCTAATTTGCACGTATCCAGATATAAATATGTCGAAGGTGAGTAGAGTCATGTATGTATTTAGTTTAATCATGCATGAATTGTTTAATAAACCTTTTATGTCTCATATAAAACAGACAAACAGAAAAGAGAGGTTGGGATCATATCACTACTTGGTTATTAAAAAAAATAAAATAAAGGAAGAAGGAGAAGAAGAAGAAAGAAATGCCCTATTGGATTTGGTCATGATCTTTTGGCAGGATTTGGCCAACCTAATCCACTGGATAATTAAATAGAAGATAAACTTGCAAAAGGAAAATGAGTACTTTGTGATCACCACTATTAGCAAATGTCTTTAAGCTGCTTTGGTAGGTAACGTTTCATTTCAATTTCCATGATCAAAAAGCTTTGTCTCATTAGCCAAAATAAAAAATTTGAAGCTCTCATTTCATTGCAGCGACGCAAGGACTACAAAGGAACTTTACAAAAAAAAAGAAAGAAAGAAAGAAGATTAAAGAGTAAAATAAAATAGAATAGATCAAAACAAGAAAGTGTAGAGAAACTGTGGGCTATTTGTTGACCGTGGTTTCACTTTTCTACGCTAACAAGAACAATTTGCCTAGAGTTTCAACACTTGAAAACCGTCCTTGGAAGTGGAACTGGTCGTGGCATCCAAATTCCAAATCAATCATTTGGTCCATTTTTCAAGTCTAGTCACAAAATTCATGCCAAAATTTCACCATCTAACGTGTAGAAATGAAGGACGTAATATTATATTAATTATTTATAACAATGAATTACAAATATATATATATAGATAATAACAATGAATTTATTTATCATAGATAATATTACATGTCTTCAAAATAAAAAAATTACATACTACATTAATACTCACTTTCATAAATTATAGTAGGTTTATGAATAACGAAAATTCAGTTTATTATCACGATTTCATCATAAAATATTAAGAAACACATATTTACTAATACTATGTTTTTATATGTAACATGTAAAAATAAAAGATATAACTTTATTTAGAAAAAGGTGAATAATGGTAACTTTATTTAGAAAAAGGTAAATTTTTCTTCAACATGTGAATCATGAAGAAAACAATAGCATTAGAACCGCAACCAGCAGGATATTCTCAAGTTCACACACAACAGAATTTCAAGCCAGGTGGCAGCGTATGCGCCATGAACCTTCGCTCAAAGAACTTGGAAGGTGGAAATATCAAAGAGAACCACACAACAGAGATATTTTTATTGCGCCCATCAAATTGGAGGTCCTCTCCTTCCTTCTTCTTCTTCTTCTTTTTGTTTTGTTTTGTTTTGTTTTTTTTGAATGATGATATTTCCCTTGTGTTTCTAGTGCAATTAGTGCTTTCTAAAGACGTCAGTGACACTGATTTTGATAGAACAACTGAATTTCAACAAAAACATGTGTTCATTTTCACTTGCGACTTGTTTGCGCATGAATCGACTTCAAAATGAAACATAATTTTAAGTCTTCATTATAATTTTTATTAATTTTTTTAAAACAGATAAAATTAAAATTAAAAATTTGAGTCTCAAATTGTAAATCAAATCAGGCCTTAATAAAAAAAGAATTGGTGATATTCTTAAATTCTCACCATTTATACGAGAATCTAATAAAATTAAATGTTTATGAAATTATATTAAACATTAGTAATTTTCTCTTCAGTTTTAGACAGTGTAATTCGATTTATTACGGATCCATAATTTACATTGTGAAAACTATTTTAAAGGTTAGTCCTTAAACTAAAGATCGTGAGTGAGTTTAAATTTTAGGAAAACTATGAACAATCGTTGTGCCACCACAGCCTTTGATTATGGTAGTTGTATTTATGTCTTGTTTGTTTATTGTATTATATTTGAATTAGATTTAAATGTAATATAATTTTCATTTAAACGTAATAATATTACGTTCAAATACTAATCATATCACATTTTAAATTTAATATAATCATTATTTATTATTTTACTTTTTTAATTATTATTACTAATCATATAACATATTCTCCTAATTTTTCCTTTTTTCTCTCTACTTTTACCTATCATATCACATATTCATTATTTAAATACAATTCAAATACTTTTCATCCAAATACACATTGTATTTAAATATAATTTAAATATTTTGTATTTAAATATAAATCACATTCAAGATATTGTGTTTAAACTTATTAGACATTTAGTAAAAGCATTTAATATGTATTACATTTAATGCAATGTAATTTTCATACAAACACAAAAGTAATTTATTTATCAATCATATTACATTTTAAATTCAATGTAATCACTATTCATTATTTTACTTTTTCTATTATTTTTATTAATCACATCATATATTCTTTTTCTCTCTTTATTTTTATCTATTACATCACATATTTATTATTAAAATATAATTTATATATTTTTTACCAAAATATATATTACATTTAAATATAATGCTACTATTTTTCTTCTAAATATAAATTATATTTAATATATTATATTAAAATATAATGTAATCATCATGTGTGTATATATATATATATCAAATCGATCTTAATATAAATATAATAAGTTTATCTAACATTTCCTAGTATTTATAAATAGTGTATATATCATCCCTGACTCCTCTGCCCTATGGATTTAATTGTGTCGGCACAGGAGACAGTACAAGACCTACATCACGTGTATTATTTGGTACAAGAAAACCTTGTGATTCTCAGCTACGACTAGTACACTTGTACCAATTTTTCACAATACCACGCTAAAGTTTTCTTTTTCTGACCTACAATGATAGCTGGAGTCAAGTCAACTAAACCTTTTTAACTGAATTTATACATGAATCATCTTGCAAAGCGTGCAAACGCAATTTTGAGAGCTCGTACGGATGAAACTAAACTTTTTTTTTTTTTTGTGTGGGGGAAGGGGGTGGGTTTTGGGGTTTTGAAGATATATTTTTGGAGATGTTAGTTTTGGAGTTGAGATATAGTGTTAGAGATTATGTTTGAGATAAAAGGTTTTGGAAAAAAGTGTATAAAAATTATTAAATAAGTGAGAAAAAGGAATCTTTATGGGAGTTTGTGTTATATGATAGATAAAATAAGGAAGTGTTTGGAATTTAAAGATTTTATTTTGGTATCTTCATGACAACCAGCATTTGCGTTTAACATTTCTTGTTCACTACTTACACGCGATGTTAGACAATAAGTTTTATAGCACATAATGATTTGGGCCCTTTATATCTATAACAACAGAAACCTGAACTAAATTATAATCTACAACTAAATTTATAATAATCATACATAGGGGGTATTTATCTAAAATAATTGTCCCATCAATTCATAACTTTGTGTATACAAGTCCAAATGAGATAAATTTAATTTAAATAACATAGAATTTCGAGATGAACCATACAATATTCATATTGAATTTTTTATATATAAAAATTGTTAACTTTTTTGTATTTTTTCAGTTCAAACAGTTTTTTCTGATAAAATTGTTTTCCAAGACAACTTTTTCCTAACCTAAAATGTAGTACTAATGCCTCGTCCCCCAAACACCCCCCAAAATCTTGTGGCAACGCAATATTTGTAAAACTCAAGTCAAACATGATTGCCAATGTTAAACAAAATAATTATAAAAAGCCGTACCCCATAAATGAGCACATGCAGTTAAGCCCCCAATCGAAAATTACAGACAATCGCTAACGTACATGGGCTAATTGCTGACCATAATCATACATATAAAATCATCGGAGGGGTCAGTAAGTCATGCCTTACAATATTTATCGTGACATTTTGATTTACATTGGAAAGCATACAATAACGCCATCAAAACGACAGACGTCAAAGTCTATACCAGGGATACTGTTGGTATCTCTCCCACATTTGGTCTGCAATAGCATCTCTAAAGCAAGCCATAGTCGTGGTCCCACTACGATGTTGATGCTGTGCGTCGGCGTTAGCTGTGTTCGTATGTATGTCCTCGTACACATCATCAATATCTTCTAATCCATCAGCATTAGCTGTATCCACTGCACAAGTAGACATAGATGTACTTGCACTGAACGTTGGCACGTCATGCATGTATGACTGAAGTAGCGAGTCTGGTTCTACCGCTGCATGCATTCTTATGAAGTTATGCAATATCGCACAAACTATTGGTATCTTCACTTGTTTCTCGATGGGGTAACTATTCATCTTAGTCAGTATTTTAAATCTTGCTTTTCAAACACCAAAAGTTCTTTCAATACAATTCCGCAAAGACGAGTGTGTGTAATTAAAAGCTTCTTTCGTACTTGTAAGACCATATCATCTCTGACGGTATTCTGGCAAGTGGTATGTTTCTCCGCGATAAGGTGTAAGAAAGTGATCATTGTTAGTATAACTAGAGTCTGCTAAGTAAATTTACTTAAACAAATAATATATATTAGTACGTATAATAGGCAATAAGATACAAAAAAAAAAAAAATTGTATAAGCATTTTTATTTACGAACACAAAACAAACCTTCAGGTGGCACTGGGAATCCATTGACGGCTATTTCATGTGCTAATATTCTCGCATCATGTACAGAGCCCTCCCAGCCTGCGATCATGCATGTGAACATCATATCGAATGACACAGCTGCTAGGATGTTTTGGGTGCTTATGCCTTTCCTGTTCCGCCATGCCAACGAGTTATCAGCTGGCGGCACGCATGGCACATGCGTCCCATCAATGGCGCCGATACAGTTGTACGAAAACAATCACATTATTAGACAGATATACGGTTACAAACAATTAAAATAGATAAATCTAATAATAAATTTAATCACATACGTCAAACCATGGTCTGTATTTGTATGCGTTTTCCAAAATATACGGTTGCAGGATATTATAATCTGGAGGGCGTATAAACTCGGCCTTTAATGTGAATAGTGCGTCAAGAACGGTTGTAAACCATCGCGATATCGTCTCACCTGAATGTTGCCAAATATCCTATGTTTGCCTATTTGTTGTCGCATGGCATAGTATTTCTAAGAATATGAATAATTGCTCAGGTACGGATACACGATCTGTCACACAAAGTAAACCCTTTACTTCAACCAACTCGCACAAAGCCATAAAAGTAGCCCTATTCATCCGAGTCTTTTGTTTGATATTATCGTCATTTCCGTATAACAACTCATCTATCTTTACAGCACCCGTTAAAATGGAGTCGTGTTTGCAAACTTTTTGCTTATGCAACTTTCTCATATATGCGTATAAGACACATGCAACACCGGCTACATCATCATCAGTATTCGTATTAGATGTATCCATAGTTTGCCAGTTATACGAACTACATTTAGTGAATTTGTAACTCGATTTTCATAAATCATTGCATAAAAACAAACATTATAATATTTTATAACATACAAAGTGATTTAATTTTCGTAAAAGTTGCAGACAAATCATTATAACAGTTAAACTACGTAATGGCATACAAAAAATTAACATGCAGGTGAACAGTTTGAAATTGCATAAATATAAATATATAAATATGAAAACAACTGTATAAGTGATAGTCAATAAACACGAAATGGTAAAAATAATAAAGTAAACGTAGATGTCCGTGACAAATGAATAGTCTCAGAAATAATAAAGTTTCCCCTCAAACCCAGCTTATAAACCGCCATTCACGATCCTATTAATAATGTTCCATCTCTTCTCAACGGAAAGCCTAGTAAAGTCTTGCAACAACGCTTTTTCATTACGCAGCCACAGGTACACGGTAACTGCATCATTGGTAGGCACCCCATCTCTTCCATCACCTTGTCCGCTTGAGCCAGCAATTCAGCTAGGGTAGCGTCATCAGTACTTGATGTTCGTGACGACTTATTTGAGTAGTAACTACCGATGCCCGTATTGCGTCAGCGAGACTATTTTCCGTGTCCTGACGCTGTTTACGCTTAACCTGTTTCTCGCGACTCCGTACTGATCCTGGTGCGTATTGAGAGTCAAATTGACCCGGGTTAATCGTGTCGGCTTGCGCGTCATTTCCATGTATCGCAACGCCGGGGGCCTGAGATATATCTCCAGACATGTCACCGCCAGACAGCTCATAAACATTCGGATTAGGGCTGAATCGGGAATGCTGAACCCGTGCACCGGTTGCTTGGTACCTCGTAAAAATGTTAAGGTACAACTCCTTGTGCTTTAAACCCTGTGTTTTGAGAAAGTTTTGGTCTGGGTGAACCTGCACGAACAAAATTATGTGTTGCTAAATATACACCAAAACGGGAAAGTGCAAAATATCATATAATATATAAGTTTGCATTCTAAACAGGAGTAGTAGTGTTTACAGCAGTGAAATGGGCCCATTGTTCATCAGAGCAGATCACTGTATCAGTGATAGGGTTATAGCCTAAACCCATCCATGTTTGTAACGCCTTCCACGCGGTGTACGTCCGCCTCATTCGCGTCCTTTTCCCATGCAGAGTCATTGCATAACAGGGGGTGTTGATATCAGGCCACCTCCTGTTAAACATCTCAGCCCACTCCGAGTATGTATTAGTCTTGGGAAGTCTTCCACCATGATTACTTTGGTAATCATCAAGGAGGTTTAAAAAATAAACCTCCTTCTACTCATTCCAATTGTAAGACGACCCATCCGCCCGAGGCATGTCGGTGTTAAACTAAAATGTACAAAACAATGTAAAAATTCACAAGCACGATGGGGGCAAAATTTGGTTTTCGAAAATACACGGCTCAGTCAAATGTCAATAAATCACATAATCATGTTAGGCATTATGCACACCCATAAAACAAATTGCTACCTAGGTTGAACAACGGAAAAAGTGATAAAGGTTCACGATCCAGATACCAACCAGCAACAAAATCGTTTAACGGGTCTGTAAAACACCAATAATATGATAAGCGAATCAATCATGACAGTTTGCATCATAGCCAGTACACAACCACAAGGAATAGGAAGCCAACAACAAAATCAACAAGGCCCAGCACGTGCAACAGATACCACTGATCAAGACCAACAATACAATGAAACTTAGAACACAACATGCCATCAAAAAACAAGGTAATATAAAAAGTAAAAACTAGGTGGCCTAATGGCGAATGCAAATCAAATCATAATACATCACAAACATACCTAATGCAATGTACATAGATAAACGGATGAATCAAATTGGGGTATAAAATACAATGTGGACAAGCACTTTATATGTTATTCATAAGTCACAGAGCGAGGCACAAATTTTTATAATTACAAGAAAACAAATTTATTGCACACAAATATGTAGATGTTTAATAAGATGTATACCAAGTTCGAGGCAGTGGATGAAACAACGGTAGTCGCCTCACGAATAGGCGACGACGACGTTATTCGCTGTATCCGCTTTCGAACAAGGAAATAATGTGTAATTTGGGCCCTTTGTTGCTTCTGGTGGCAACGCCGAGTGGTGCGTTTTTGAAAGCCACCTCGGTGTCTCCTACTATCGGTAGCCGTGACGACAGTATCACGACAAGTCGATGGGGTTGAAACCGTCAACCTGTTACTGTCAACCAAAACAATAGCTATAAATAGCTAAGATCAACTTTGCAAATATCATGTGTTTATACAAGCACCATACAAATAAAAACAGAATCATTATTGCAAGTCGTGTAACAACCTAGCAGGCTGTAAACATAATGTACAGAGGGAAAATATCAACCACAGAGGGAAAACAGAAAAGGGCCAAGCGGATGTAGTGTATGGTACAGTTGTTTGGATGAAACGACAACAAATTTGGTCGTTTGTGAAAGAGCCATAGTGGGAGCAATAACAGAATCAAACAAACAAACATGCCAACCGAAGCAAAACGACCACCATGGCATAGTATCCTTACAATGCAGGACAGATTTATAAAACATTAACCACAGAGGGGAGAATGCAAGCACGTTGAGAAACATCAACCACAGAGGGGATACTTTAACCGCAGAGGGAAACATCACGCACACAGGGGAAACCAACAATGGAGCCGGACGTAATACACGTCCAGTACAGAGAAAGATTGCAAAGAAATATCAGTAACGTACATTGGGGCTATATCTTCATGTTCGGTGCAATAACAGAAAACAAGTATGAAAAATGCCAGCCCTATTCAACAACCACCAACCACAACAATTCCAAACAGGTTTGGACTCAACGTAAAACGTTAAGCACAGAGGGGAGACTTCAAGAACAAACACGAGATATCAAGCACAGAGGGGAAACTTCAAGAACAAACACGAAATGTCAAGCATAGAGGGGAAACATCAACCACAGAGGGGATACTTCAACAAAATCAGTCGGAAGTAATTTCAACTCCAGTACAGAGCAAATCAAAGCAACAGAATATGAAAACTTACCAGAAATTGTTGTGTTAGGCGGCCCTACAACAATGCACAAACCAAACACCCAATCGGTAAGCCAAAAACATGCAAATTTCCAGATCCCAAACTCATTTACCCCAAACTTCCCTAAAACTATAAATCTAGTATCGACAACAGCAATGAAACCACAGATCGATAGCCAAACAAAAATTTTTTTGCAGCGTACTGACCGGAATTTGTTGAACAAACACGTAGGCAGAGAAATGTTTTCAGATGTATCCAAACAATACAAAACGGAACCCCCAAAATCTGGTTTTTTTCCTCCAAAAATTTTTAACTATCGGCCGCAATAAAGGGTGTTTTCATGGGAACACCGGCGGGGCTGAGAGTGAAAAGCAACCAAGAGAAGAAGATGGAGAGAAGACGAAGAGAAAACATTACCATTGCAGCCGGATGAAGGTGGAAATAGGGCGTGCCGGTCAACATTGAACCCGACAGAAGAGGGTTTTGATGCGACGGATGGATGGGAGGAACAGAGCAAATCAGGAAACGTTGCAGACCTCATGTGCGCCTCCTGTTTACCGTCTGCAGAGTCGAAGTCGCCGAACGGGGTTTGGCCTCCAACCCTTTAAATCGCGTCTGCAGACACGATTCCCAAACGAACCCTAAAATAGTAAAATTTAGAAAAAGTTATGGTTGTTTGATTGCAATATTATGTTTACGGTGAAATTAAATGTAATATATTTTTTATTTAAATATAAAAATATTATATTTAAATTTTAATTATATTATAATTTAAATTTAATATAATTATTACTTATTTATTTTTTTTATTAATCACATCACATATTTTCTTTCTTTCTCTTTTTTCAATTTACTTTTATTAATCACATCATAAATTGAAAATTTAAATATAATTTAAATATTTTTTATTCAAATACATATTACATTTGAATGCAATGTGAATGTTTTTCATCCAAACACATAATGTATTCAATGTATTGCATTCAAATATATTGTCAATATAATGTTTTATCCAAACGAATCTTTAGTAATAAAAGTTGGGAAAAAAGACAAAATAAAAAAGTACAATCCATGGAGGGTAGATTAGAGTTTATTTCCCATACGAGTCCTAAAAACCTCATGTGAGGAATTGATATGCCATGGTATAGATGGAAAACTTGTTCGTAGTGTAACCTCTGAAAAAGAGCGGTATTTGAGAAAGAGCGTAATACAACTTAAGAGAGAGTGCCAGATATTTGATCTCTTTTATATATGTAGAAAAAATTTTTGAATTTCCAAACTTATAGAAATTTTAATTGGAGTATAATATATGTTCCAAAATCTAAAATCTAATTAAGATCAAAATAATGATAAAAAAGGGAAATTTTTATGGTAGAAATTATATTTTTATTTTACTAGTAGGTAGTGCTAGATATTTATGATGGAAAGTTGTTTTGCATGTTACATTAAATTTTTTTTAAGGTAAATACTCACATGTTATAATGTCAAAAAGTTAATTTAATGATTAAAATAATAATATTCATTGATAGAGTAAAAAGAAAAAAAAGAACAATTTCCAGCCATAGTATTATTTATACACATATATAAAATTAACAAGATTTAATAAGGATATCAATAATATCCTACTAAAAAGTTTACCTTTCTCATACCTACCTAAACCTACCCATGAAATGTTGTAATTTTTAACCATATCCATATATTCTATAGATAGTGCCTATGGAAGGCACGGGCTAGCTAGTACCACTACAACTTTTTCCAAGTCCAAAATAGTCTGCCACAAAATCGTCTAGATTGTGTCTGTGTAATTTTCAGTCATGCATCCATATTTCTTTGAGTTTACACGAACTATACAACAATATATATCAAAAATAGAAGGTGCTGGCCGTCGGCCACATGTGGAGCTTCTATTAAGTGGCGAATCTTTGTCATTACTTTAAAAAAAAAAAAAACAAGAAAGAAAGATAGTTTAATTAAGAAAAGCAAAAAGTATTTGTGATCGTACTTTGATGGTGGCTTCTGCATAATTAGATAAGGCTTAGAAGTCTGTGGAAATAATTATGTAATACTCATAGAAATCCCTTACATAACTAATTTAAAGCATGTGTTTTGCATATATTAAACATATTTGAAAAAAAAAATGTATAGAATTTGTGGATCCTAATGTAAAATCTTATCCAAATATCCATATTTGACTTGCAAGACGGATGTCTCTCTCTCTCTCTCTATGTGTCTATATATATATATATACACACACACACATAAATATATGATGAGTCTCTAGTTCAATTATATACATACACTACACAAACAAATGTAGATAATAATATATTAATTTGTGCTTTATCTATATATATATATGTATATAGGACAACGTTTTGTACATGGCTTAATTTGTAAGCTATCTGCTGTCATATTCAACGTGCACTGTGTGGCTCTCCACATGGCGCACATATGAGATTCGAGTCATCGTCCTTTCCCTGTGAAGGACAAATTAATCCTCACAATATCATAATCAACTTGCATATATTCGTTATATATTTGCATAGAGCGTCCAAATCGACGAGTCATGTGTTTGTTCATCCTCTACGTGTACTATGTAACCTAATCTTGAAAGTGGTATTTGCTGTGATCATTGAACATTCAATATCACAATTAAGATTTCTTCGTGATTTTCCCTTCTATCCAATAGGTTTTAATGTCTTTACGTTTATATTCAAAATAATGAGATTGTATGATTAATGTTTATATAAATTTCTAAAAAAGCAGTGGTATATTGAAATATTTTCATGACATAGAATTGGAAGAATGCAGATGTTTTTTGTTTTTGTATTTTTTTTACTTTTCAAACAAATGAGAATGAAGAATTAAAATATTACTAATTAGTAATATTTAAGATAAAATATATGGTTTGATTAATGTTAATATCAAATTATAACATAATTTAGCTTTTATATCATTGATAAAGAAAAACTCGCCTCATACTAGGTTATCCACCGATTTTATTGGCTTGTTTCTGGATCTCAAAATAGCAAGTTTGAAAAATTCCATTAAATTTAACAAAGTAATCGAGTCTGAAAGCTTCTTATGTCGTAGAAGAAATTAATAAATCAACAAAATACCAATTTATTTTCTGATATCTAAGACACAAATTAAAGTAAATTAATGCCGTAACCTACCTTCAAAAAAGATTATTTGTTTGGAAAAAGCAATGAATGATTCATATGCATACGCGGTACGTGACCAATAATTATAATAAAATAATATCACATAGTGTACTGCTGTGCACGTAATTTAATGAAGGACTGGTAACGTTGTCGGAAGAAACAAAAAGACCAAACAAGAAAATCACAAAAAAAAAAAAAAAACAAAGGTGACTGGATGGATTTTTATAAATTTTTAATCCACTTAATAAGAATTAAATAAATTAGAAATATTTTTTATCTATTTAATTAATTTTGAATTAAATTGGATGAATTTAACAAATTCTACATTTTATAATAAATAATAAATAATATTTAAAATTCAATAATAAATAAAAAAATTCAATAAAAAATGAATTAAACTCTGACATAATTACTATTGAAATGTTTGGTAAACGAATTTTATAAATATATTGTATTTGTATTACATTTAAATATAATATATTAAATATAATTTGTATATAATTAAAAAATATTTGTATTTTATTTGAATATAATATGTGTTTAGAAGAAAAGTATTTTAATTGTATTTAAATAATGAATATACGATGTGATAAGTAAAAATATAAAAAAATGATAGAAAAAAAGAGCATATAATGTGATTATTAAAAATAATAAAATAAAAAATAATGGTTATATTGAATTTAAAACATAATAAAATTAATATTTAAATATAATATTTTAAAAATTATATTATATTTAAATATAATAAGAATATAATATTAAAAATAAATAAGATTAAAATAAATTCCACCTGTGAAAAAAAAATTTTAATATAATTTTTGAAAGGCGTGTCTGTGGACTGTGACCGTAAAGTGGTCACCCTCACCCTATCATCCACCACATCACCTTCCCGTTATTTGAAAAGAAAAAAAAAAAAGAGCAAATAGTGAAATTCCTAAAAAGCCCATAATTTTGTTGAGCTGGAATCCAAATTCCTTTTCATTCTCTTCATCTCTCTCCGTCATTTCATTTTATTTTAAACTAAATTTTTTTTTCCTAGAATATTACACCAACAATTCTCCCATTTTCTTCTCCGTCGCCACCTATATAAATAATCCCACTTCGCGATATTTATTATACACATTTATTCTCTTTCTCTCTCCGCTATTTCTCAGCGAAATCTCTCCGATCTTCGAATCAAACACATAACCTCGTTCTCTCTTCCTCTCTGGTTCATCGATTCTTTTCCTTGTTAGCGAAAGTTTGGAAATTTTCCGAGAAAATAGGGGTTTCCTGCCTATTTTCTGGTTTGGAATTTGTTTGGTTGGCAAGAAATTAGATGAGGGAGGAAATGGTGTACAATAAGGATGAAGAGGTTGGGGAGGAAAAGGGATTGATTTCATTTTCGGAACAAGAGAGATGTTGTATTGGGATTTCATTTCCTCTCCAGAAGAGAGTGATTGTGGTTGGATACGCTCTTACGTCCAAGAAGACGAAGAGTTTTTTGCAGCCTAAGCTTGAAGTATTAGCTAGGTAATCTCGATTTATAAACAAATATAGAAAGGAAAAAAAAGAAAAAGAAATTGGAATTTAATAAGCTGGTTTCTACCGACATCCTTGAATATTCCATCAAAATTATATGGTTCAAGTTTTTTTTTTTTTTTTTCAAAAAGGTGATCAGATTTTTTTTTTTTGGTTTGATTTATGAAGATTCTCGGTTGCTTTTCAGTCGTTTACATATTCGAAATAGAATGTTCTAGTACTTGTGTCGTTTTCGTTTGGCTGGCCAGAAAGTGAAAGAAAAAACGTGGAAACTTCTAATAGATCACTTAACACCCAGATGAAATCTTTTTCGTTTTTTGATCTGTATTTCCCCCCTTCTTCACCCGAGTAAATTAGAATGAGAGAAAAAAAAATCAAAGCCGCGATTTTTATTTTTTATTTTTCTTCTTTTTTAAATTGAACATATTGAAAATGTTATGCTCTATGAAGTGCTTTTCTCTCACTCACAGTTTAGAAGTATTTTAATTGCTTGTTTTATGAAATTTCATGTAGTGTTTTATTAATGTTTTTGTTTGTTTATGAAATGAAATTATCTTCGTTTATACACGTTTAATTATGGAATATTGTTAATCTGTATACGACTTGTTACAAAAACTAGATTACCTGTGTGAATGCTAAATGACATTCCAGGAAAGTTAATTTGGTTGGGTAGAGCTGTTTTCTCTTTTATTTATTTGCTTTTTATGGTTCTAATTGTGTGTTAACTTTCCATGTGATGCAGAAATAAGGGGATACTGTTTGTTCCTATTGATCATAACAGGACTCTTTCGGATCAGGGTCCTTTCGACATCGTTTTGCATAAGGTTAGAGGATTTGTTTTTCTGTTTTAGTCCTCATAATTAACAATTTAGGAGTTAATGTCCTGTGCCACAGATTAAGTTTTCATTCACGTTCGAACTGTTGTCGATTCCTGCTGCTTTTGACTCTAGGCCGTGAACTAGATGCAAAAATAAAATTGTCGGGAAAAGATAATTATTAAAAACTGTGAACCATCTGATATTGATTATTATCGTTTTTTTTTTTTTCTGTCTAATTTTGTTGTTTATTTTCTTTTTGTTGCAGTTATCAGGAAAAGAATGGCGCCAGGTTCTTGAGGTCCGTCACTCCGTCTATGTATATGCATCTTTGAATACTGTCTAACCTTAAAGAACTAGTATGTGTTCTAGATGTTGATTGATTGGTTTTGCTACTATTTTTGTTGACGTTTGTTGAAGGCTTATGTTGCTGTGTTTTGCATTGACACTAATAATATATGGTGGGACTCGAATAGTCACTGACATTGCTTGGTGGTAAAACTAATTCAAATGCTTATTAAAACTCATCGCTGTCTAACATAATGTGCAGAGTGCGTCCCCTTTCCTTCGTAATCAATCATGACTCAATAGTTGAGGTCGAGGCCTCAAGGCTCCGGCAAGTGATGGTGTTTCTACTACTGTGGCCATCTAGCTGATTTTCTCAGGTTTTCTGAGCATTTTTGTGGATTCTTGATTCTTTTGAATGAGTTGATTTGATTCCACTTTCCACTGCAAAGCGTTGTCAAATTAATTAGAGAAGCACAGTCGATCCTAGTAATTTAAGATCTTGTTCCTGCTTTTATGTGTCTGTGACACTTTCTAGTTCAGGATTAGTTGGTAATTTGTTCTTCATCATTCACTTCTTTTGTGTCAGATTATCTAAGTAGGAATTCAGTATTACTCCTAGATTGTTGTAGAGAAATTTTATAGATTTCCAATCTAAAATTGCTTAAAATTATATTTTTAGTTGTCATGTTCACAGTTTTCCAAAAGACCAATTTCGGTTCTCTATGCAGTCCCTTATTTTAAATACGGTGTAAGAGAGGCTGGAAAATTACGTTTGATGTTTGATTGTTATTGTCATCGTTCTTAATGTTGTTGTTGTTGTTGTTGTCATCCCTTTTAATCATTTCCTTGATGCTATGTCAATCGTAAGTCCCAGGTTTTCTGAATTGTTTTAACCAACATGTGGAGAATCTCTTCTACATTGTACATAAACATGGTTGAGCTGACCTTGCCTGTACCCCTGGCTAATTTTAACATTAACTAACTCATGATATGAGATACCTTCAGTCTGATTTGCTTTTATTTTATTCTTGCCATGATGTGTTATTTTTTCGTTCAATTTCTCATTAAATTATCGTGTTTTTGATGAATGTGAAATCATATGTAGTTATAATAGGAGACTTCTGTGTTCTGTTGGTGGCAAGGAGCCAGTCATCTATATTTCTAGACTTTTCAGTTAAGATGGATAAATCATTAGTTCTCTAGTAACAGTAATGAGAATTTAAAACAAATGAAATGTTGATGTTGGTAAAAATGCACGTTTACTTTGGTCTATTCAGGTTACATTTTGCTTTTCGGTTGGGGTCTATCAGTGTAGTCTAAATTTCTCTGGACCATTTATAATTAGGCTATACATGATTTCCTTATAGCTAAATTGTTTTGTATCTTTTAGTTCAATGCATCCACTCTGCTTAGTTTAGACCAATTAGAGCTAAAAAGTGTTGTGACTTTCTTTTGTGTTGACTAATTGATTTCTAAAATACCAACTGTATTTGATTCATATTTAACTGTATTCCTAATTCTAGTAATTTTCCCTTCTAACTCCTTTTTCTTTATTTATTTTAGGACTATCGGCAAACACATCCAGAAGTCACTGTTCTTGATCCTCCAGATGCCATACAACATATACGCAATCGCCAATACATGCTGCAGGCTGTTGCTGATATGGAATTGTCTGAATCATATGGTAATTAGTGCACTTATTGTCTGATTTTGTTAAGTATGGTTGTTGAATTTTGTGTTCTTTAGTGCTGACCAAAAGGTCAATGTTTTTTGGTTTTCATCGAACTTATGCAGGCAAAGTTGGTGTACCTAGACAGCTGGTAATTAAGAAAGATGCATCATCCATCTCTGATGCAGTTGCGAAATCTGGGTTGATGCTACCCCTAGGTACGTATATATCTGTTACTTTAGAATCCTATTATTTAAGGCATTCCATTGGTGGGCTTTGGGCAATGTTGCTAATTTGGCTGGTAACTGCCAGAAAGATCCGTTGGACCATATATAAATGGGGGAAAAACGTTTTGTTCATGTGGGAGCCCATTTATTCAATTTCTGCGATGACAATCGAGAATTGTGTAATTCTCACAGGATTTTATCTAACAAAATTTTTTAATATTTATGTATTAATTTTGCATGCATCCTCCTTTGTTTTAGTTGCAAAGCCGCTAGTCGCTGATGGAAGTGCCAAGTCACACGAGTTATCACTTGCTTATGATAGATACTCTCTCCAAAAACTAGAGCCTCCCCTTGTTCTTCAGGAGTTTGTTAATCATGGTATGCAGCTGCGACCATTGACTGATTTATATGCTCTGTTATCCACTAGCATGCCATAACTATAAACTTTTGAGATGTTTCTTGGTTGAAGGTGGAGTTCTCTTCAAGGTTTATATTGTTGGAGAAGCTATAAAAGTGGTCAGGCGTTTCTCTTTACCTGATGTTACTAAACGAGAACTCTCCAAAACTGCTGGTGTATATCATTTTCCCAGGGTTTCTTGTGCTGCTGCTTCTGCAGATGATGCAGATTTGGACCCTGGTGTTGCTGGTAGGTTTTGTTGTCTTAGTCTATGAACACTTGTTCTATGATCTCATCATTTTTGTGCTTCTACCATGGATTTCTATTATTTATTAGAGTAATATTGAGTTGAAGTAGATCTTGTTTAGGTGGCTGGCGGTTTTCTGAGTGGTATCTTATTTAGCCACCTAGCCTAAGTTCAACAGTGTACGAGGGCATGTAACCATGTCTTATATCTTGTTATTTCTCTCTTATATGCCATAACTTCGGTGTTGAAGTTTTGAAATTTTCATGTGACACCATGGATTCAGAAACTTGGTAAGTCCCTAATGCTTGGTAATTTATTTTCCTGCAGAACTTCCTCCACGACCCTTACTTGAGAGACTTGCAAAGGAGCTATGCCGTCGATTGGTACGTTTTGTCTTTCATTTATTTGTTTTATTGCAGCATACACATGAAGGGCATGAATTATTTAATGCCCTTTTTTTTTTCCCAATAGGGTCTTCGGCTGTTCAATTTGGATATCATCCGAGAGCATGGAACCAGAGACCAGTTCTATGTCATTGACATCAACTACTTCCCTGGCAAGTAACCTTTTTATTTGATTTTTTTTTGATAACCTTTTTTTAATTGTTATACTGCAATATTGACCCAACTTTTGCAACTTTATTGGACAAGATCACTTGGTTCTTTTTTTCCTTTCACCATTTGAATTCAAAGTCATGCTCTGTGGTTTAAAGTTGGATTTTGATTTTGTTGCAGGGTATGGGAAAATGCCAGAATACGAGCACATATTCACTGATTTCCTCTTGAGTTTGGCGCAAGTGAAGTACAAGAAAAGATCTGGCTAAAACAGACAGTCATAGAAGCGATCGTAGGGTTTATGCTTAAGTACAAGCTGGCAGTCAAGAACACCAGAACTACTCAAATAAGTGCCTGCAGGAGAAGTGCAGTGCATGTTTGGTCCCTGCCCGGCCAAATGTGTAGTCATTGGCCGTCTAACAGCTGAAGGAAAATACGCAAACTGTAAATGGCGGTACCTTCTGTTTCCTGTAATTATCAGCTCATAGATGAACCCCTTCTCAAATGAGGGAACCATCATGTACAGACTTCTTCCAAGCCTAACTTTTTCTTTTCTTAGTTGACTAAATTTTGGGTGGGTACTCTTATTGACCGTGTAGTAGCTAAAATAAGCCACACAACCTGTGAGCTCTTGTGGATGTTTTGTTCCAATTTGTAGTTCATAATTCTGTTCTATTTCATACTTCATGCACACTGTCAGCACAAGGGTAGGGCCTTTTACGCAACTTCTGAAGTTAGAACAGAACTTTTACTAATTATCCCTTTCTCAAAATGCTGAAGTTTAACGAGTGATTGATGATGGATTAATGGAAAATCACAAGATTGTTTGGAGACGGAAGTCGCCTTTATATATTAAGACATAAAATAATCAATGATTTACTGGTTTTTAACTAATTATATTGGCACACAATAACTGAAAAAAATAATTGAAAATTCTACTCTTTGAAAATTTAAATTGTTTAGATTTTTTTTATATTTTTTCTTTTTCTCATTTAGTATTTTATTATCTTATTATTCAAATTATATTTTTTTTCTTTTAAGAGAATTTAGTTGTGTTAGAATTTGTTTTAGGTATGGGATGCACATCCTGCTCAATCTTTGCCCCAATATTCATGTTTTACATGTATTAATTAAATAATATACGTGACGTGCGTGTGGAAAACACAAACAAACCAAATTAAAAAAAAAATTAGAAGAAAATTTGCAATGTGACGGATATTGTCCCTTCATGTGGCAGCCTTTTACAATGTAGTAAGAGATATAGAGGGCGTCTGTTTTTGTTCTTAAAAACGATTTTCTATTTTTAAAAACACAGAAAATAAAAACGGATTCAAAATAGCGTTTGTTTATTTAACGTTTTCAAAATCATTTCGAAAACACCATTTTCAATTATTTTGTTTTTTTGGGTTTTTTGAAAACGAAAAAAAGTTGTTTTCACTTTTTGTTTTCATTTCAAAAAAATATTGCATTTTTTGGGTTTTTTGAAAATGAAATGGATTTTGAAAAAATATAACCAAACAAAGTTTCATTTTTTTATTTTTCAAAATATACATTCAAAAAACATAACCAAACACAGTTTCAGAAATGATTTTAATACAGTTTTCAAAACATTCTCATTTTCAATTTTTTTGAAAATAAAAAACATTTAAAAAATAATACCAAACGTCACCATAAATTTTTTCTTATTTTTGTTGACATATGTAAGCACCTTGAGAATGTCAAGCTTGTGAACTAAAGTTGCTGCCAGAATTGCGCTTCGAGCTCTGAAGCTTTGGAGATGTATATATTTTTTTCTTATATTTGTTGACATATGTAAGCACCTTGAGAATGTCAAGCTTGTGAACTAGAGAAGGAACTTGGCTTTGCTGCCAGAATTGCGCTTCTAGCTTTGAAGCTTTGAAAAAGCAACCTTTGAGTTTCCACTTCAATTCCAGCCCTGGTATGACGCGAAGTCCTTCCACAATGAAAGGATCGGGCTGTTGGCTGGAGCTGGTTGGAATGCTTAGGAAAAGCCGCTTCCCAATTCCCCTCGGGTATGGCTTTGATTAAGTAAAATTGACTCCATCTTTGCCAGTAAACAAGGTAGGCATAATCTGCGTGAGCTGTTTAAAGCCTTTCGTGCCTCACTTTACTGGTGCTCCATCTTTTAAACATAGTCAGTTCTTTTTAGAATCGTAATTTTAAAATCAAGATGTTTGGTTTGTATATGTTTAGAGTTGATTTGCACTGTATAACGTTCGATTTGCACTAAATTAATGACAAAGTTTACTCCAATCTTTACACTTAGGTGTTGTTTGGAGAAAATTTTTCATTTTAATTTTACTCAAATACAATATAATTTAACACCAAACACAAATTTTGTAATAGTACTACAAAAACAATTACTATTCAAAATATTTTTAAAACAAACGCATCAACTTTTCAACTGTACTATTTATCTCTATTTTTATCAATCACATCAACTTTTCTAACTCTAAAATACTTTTTATCTAAACATACATTTTATTCAAATACAATATAAATACTTTTCAATCAAATATAATATTCAAAAAACAAATTTTATTCAAATACAATCAAAATGTAACGTGTTTTCCAAACGCTGCCTTAATTGTTTTGATGTTCATATGCATAATAGTTATATCGAACAAGGAAAAGAACGAATAGCCGAACATGAGAAACGATGATGGTTTTACAAGGTGGGGATTGAGACGGCATTCACCAAACCCCATCCCGCTCCATTCCCATCCCATGGTAACTTGTCATATGGCAGACAGACTTTAACAGTTGTAAATTTCCAAAACATCACCCCAAATGTTATTTGCAAAACCAAAAGTTCAACTTGTTCTTTCGAAACACACATAAAACGAATAACAAACCAAACGGGCGTTCAGTTTTTTCGGGTCCGACTGACATTAGCATCCATTTCCCACTGTCTATTACCTGCAAAAGTCCCTTTTCTAGATCATGAAGCCAATGCCACAAAAATCCTTAGCACTTACAAAGCAAGAAGAAGTGAGACAACATCAAATTCAGCCAAAATCATCTTAAAGTCCCAATCAACAACTCAAAAGCAAATCAATACAAAAACGGAGGACTGGAAAATCAGCTGGCGGGAGCTGATTCGGGTGAAGAAGAGGAGGTGGCAGTGGCATCGGGAGAAGAGTCATCGGAGGAGAGAACCCAGTCAGGAGGGAGAGGCGGGAGAGGGGCGTAGACGGTGGGCTTGTGGCGGATGTCCCAGGCCTGAGTCTTCCGTGGCCGAGTCTTCTTGTGGTGGGCGGTCGCCTTCTTCTGCGGCCTCGACGAGCACTCTATCACCAACTCCCCACCGCCGCCGCCGCTACACGGGGCTGACCTCCTCCAGCCGTTAAACAGCGCCGGAGCAGATGGGTTCCGCACCACCGCCACGACTTGAGCTCCGAAGAAAGCGGACGTCGACATTATCGACTCAGTCGAATTATGCTGCAATTTTGGGGGTGGGTTTTTCTCTGTGTAGCTCTTGTTCGCGGATTACGTATGTTATCCTTTTTGTTCTTGGCGTTGAAGGAACTTTTGGATAAGGCTGTTATGGGCCATTAAGTTAGGGCCTTATGGCCCACTCTGATCTTTCATACCCAACAGGTCAATGGGCCTATTACGTCAATGCGGCCTGCTTGTGTCGAGGGTTATTACACCGTCACCAATTCAATGCCAAATTGGTGTTGGACGAGAAAATAGCCCAGGGGGTGGCCTCTAACCATGCAACAAAACAGAACTCCATCTTGGGAGTTGTGTACGGTGCAGCACCAAATCTGGCGTAGTATGTAGAGATAGCATTTTTATTTGATTTATATAAAAAAAAAATTTGAATTTGATGAATATTATTGTAAATGAAATAAAAAAGAGAATATTCTTTTTACAGCATCTTTTGAAGCTGATAGATTAAAAGGCAACTATAAAATATATTTAAAATTACACTATTTTAGTGTTAAAATAACCATAAGATAGAATAATCGGAGATGATCTAAGGGCACATGTTGAAAAAATGATCCAAATAGTCACTTTTAAAAATTTTTTTTTACGGATATTATAGTAAATAATAGCTTTTAGAAAATAAATAAAATAAATAGTAGGTTTTAAAAATATTTATAATAAATAACATATTTTTTTGATAAATATAAATTTAACTTAAGAAGATGATGTATTTACAAGACATAAATATAATACATCTAAATCACTTGATATGTAATATATTATTTACCCAATGAATCTTAAATAAATATGATAAATTTGTTATTTAGTATAATTATTTTAAAAACCTGTTATTTACTTTTATTATTTTTGAAATTTGCTATTTGCTTCATTCTCCCTTTTTTTCTAATCAATTGACCAATATAATACAAATCCCACTCTTTTTAAAAGCATGACACAAATTTTATTTTTATCAGTGTTTGATTTGTGTAATATTGGTCTAGTGTTAAATTTTTGTGTTATATTGGTGTAGGTTTTTAAATTAGTGTCATTCATATGCTTTTTCCATTAGGGTATGGAAAGTAGGCTGTCTAGACAATATTCTTGGAGTTAGACTATTGGAGTTCTATTTGAAATTGTGTCTTGATTAAAGTGTGAATTGAAATGAGTTATGATTTTTTTTAGGGGTGACAATTTATGTTGGCGGGTTGTGTTTGTATTGTGTTTGATCTGTCTGTTAGCACGATAACTCTTGATACGAACACGACTTATTTAACAATCGTGTTAAAAAATAAAACCTAAATACGATCTGTTAATAAAAGAATTGACACGACAAGACACGTTTATAATAAACGAGTCATAAACGTGTTATGTCAACCTACTAAACCCACTTACTAAAAGGGTTATTCAACTTGTTATTGACCCTTTTAATTAAAATGTTATCAATTTTAACACCTAAAAAACTTATTAGATAACTAAATAATAACCAAGTTATAATAATCAAATTAACTTAATTATAAACAAACTATACTTAAATTCAGTTTATAAAAGATAAAAACAAAACCAAATTAAAGTCTACAACTAAATTCACAATACAAGTTACAACTAAGTTAAAACAAGTAAATAAGTTTAAATTCAGGTCATACCATGTATATAATTAGAAGACTAAAGAAACAAAAGCAAAACTTATGTTTTTTTTTTCTATGTTAAAAACTTTTAAAATATATATATAAAAAATAAAAGATATATTTTATATTTGAATTTTAAATTTTGAAAACTCAAAATTAAAAATAGTAAAATATTATATAATATATATATAAAACAATATAAATATATTAGAGATTATAAATAGATAATTTATAGATCGTATTTGTGTCAACCCATATATGACATATTTATTCAACGGGTTATTTTATACTAATTACAAGCTGACGAGTTCTTATGGGTTCGACCTTTTTATTTAATCATATTTGACGGATTTAATCCTTTTTGACATAAACCCATTTAAATAAAACCCAAATTCTCTAACTTTATAAGAGTTTTGTATCGTGACCCAAATTGCTAGTCCTAATTTTTTTTAACAATGTGAAAACATAAAATGTGTTTAGATTTTGACAAAAAGCATGGATATTTTTTCATTTTTCTTATCATTATGATCTTTTTTAATAATTTAATTAGATTTGAAAAAAAAAAGTTATAAATTTTTGAAATTTAAATTTCTCGTAAGGAAAGAGACAAAGAAAAATTTGGTTTTGTACTATAGCTAATTGGAGTAGGAACTTTGATGTAGCGGAAGCATATATTCCGTTGATTCTTTGCAAGAATACCAAAAATACCCAGAAAAATTGAAAGAACACTCAAAGAATTTTATTAATAATATCAAAAACTCTACCACAAAATAACAAAGTAAGCCTTTAAATAGTAAACCCTAGATGTTAATATTATATGAATAAACCCCAGATCTTTAAATACAGATCCTATTCAAATTCAAACTATAAAAAATAATATTATATGAATAATTAACCTAAAGCCATGCCCTCACGTTAATATCCACATCCAAAACTCAAAAGCTAACTAATCCTAATAACTACATAAAGATACTCTTTTAGAAATTTAAATAAAGATAAGTTTTTATATTTTAAAATAACTACTTTGATTATCTTATTTCTATTGTGCATCAAACTTTTAGAAACCAACCTAAAAATCATAGGTTAGAGATGAAGGTGTAAATGACTCCTTAAATGCCTGATTGAGAAAATTGTAAAAACAACCCATCAAATATATATATTTATATGTATATTTAAAAAAAAAAATTTGAGAGTAGGAGATTCAAACTCTACACCTTTAAGTAAAGACAAGTATGTTATTATTAGGCTATACATTCAACCATTATATATTATCTAATTTTAATACTTGTTTGGATTTTTTATCTTTAATACTTTTATCTAATTGGAGATTAAGAAAACTGAAATTATTATATGTAGAGCAAAAAAAATTTGAGAGTAGGAGATTCAAACTCTACACCTTTAAGTAAAGACAAGTATGTTATTATTAGGCTATACATTCAACCATTATATATTATCTAATTTTAATACTTGTTTGGATTTTTTATCTTTAATACTTTTATCTAATTGGAGATTAAGAAAACTGAAATTATTATATGTAGAGCAATAATCAAAACATGTTTGCTAAAATAAAAAAAAAAAAAAATCAAGAGACGTGGTTGTTGGAGGACAAACCTGCAAATCACCCAACAGAATTCGAGTATAACACTTCAGTTAGAATATTTGAGAAACGAGAGGCAACAAATAGACAAAATACTTGGTTTTTTATTCTACTTTCCAATGCTTCGTGAGAGGTTAGAGGTTTTAGATACGTAGGTATCGAAATCAGATAAGTTTTGGATACTTGAGTTTAGAGTAAAAAAAGAAAAGATTTGATGATGCAAAAAAATATTAAAAATCATTAGAAGTGAGTTTGCAACGGTAAATATGATTTGGAATCTAAACAACAAAACAACTTCTAAAGGGGCCTAACTCAGTTGATGCAAAAAGATGAAATAATTTTATTTTGTATCCATATAAAAGCTAATATTTTTCAAACCACCCCAGTGAATAAGTGAATTCCTTGACTGGTTTTTGGCCCAATATTTCACACTCGACCACAGCTAAACACTAGCTTTCATTTGCCACTATGTTTTAAAAGTATTCTTTGAATTTTTTTCTTTTAAATTATAATTGTAAAAACATCATTAAAACGGGCATTGAATCATGCAACTTTTTGCTTTTGTACTTGACAAATTTCGGAACTGAGCAGAAGGCCTGTTTTGCCCATTTCTTGCACCTGATCTTTCCATCTTGATACGTCTCTTTTTTTATAAGTCTTCTTCACGTTATCATCCTTTGAAAAAAAAAACTCGAAAATAATTATTCATTATATTTTTTTTAATTTTTATTTTTATTTTTTGATGAGTGTTGCTTTTCAAAATTAG
Source organism: Antiaris toxicaria (assembly GCA_035233585.1). Taxonomy (NCBI): domain Eukaryota; kingdom Viridiplantae; phylum Streptophyta; class Magnoliopsida; order Rosales; family Moraceae; genus Antiaris; species Antiaris toxicaria. The sequence goes on from CP141160.1 coordinate 3,929,397, forward strand.
ATTTTCTGCTCGAAACACAAACTGAAATGACTTGGAAAATAGTTAATTATCTTTCCATTAGGTGCTAAATATATAAATTCACTCACACCGCAGCTTTACATTTTCTTTGGTATCCTTGAACTATCTATCCTATTTGTTTGATTTTCTTTATTTTCCATAAACCGATGTAGTTTTCCTCGATTTGTTATGAGACCCACGCTTTTCCCCAAAAAAAGAAAAAAGAAAACAAATGGTAGGGCATGAACCGAAGAAAGGAAGTACAATATTTTTCTGTCTGAACGCTAGATAGCCTTGATTCTTACAAGCTAAGCTAAGCCAAGGCAAGGGGGGAAAAAAGCCTTTAGGCAAGGAAAATGTGTAGGAAATTGCATTTTTGCAAATTTAGATGATAAAACTGAGATTTTGTTTGGTTTATGAGTTTAAATTTAAATTTTTAAATTCAGTTTTTATTTAAATTAATAAAAATTATAATTAAATTTATCAAGTTGAAGTTAAAAATTTTATTTTATTTCAAATTCAACTTATGAATTAACGAATCATGATTCTACTTATAATAAGTGGAGTCCATAAATCACTTTCAAGCCTAACGAGGAATTTGGTTTATTGAGGTTATTAAAAAGAGAAAAAGAAAATAATCTTTTTTGGTAAGATAAGAAATAAAAAAAAATTGGCACAATTCTTATTGAATTGTCAAATTTTGAATAAATATTATTAATTGTCATTCCTAGAACATATTTTGATTTATTAGATTAATCTCATTTGTCCTTTCAATTATAAAGTTATTTTCATTTTACCTTAAATTTTGAATTAAGCTCACTTAATCTTTTTTATTATTATAATATTTGTTTAAAATAAAAAAAAAAAAAAGAGTGACCTTATATTTAAAAGGGCACATGCGTAAATTAACCATGGTAATATTGTTTTGAAATGTGAGGAATATTCCGAGGTTTTTCTTTTAAAGAAAATTCCTTCCGCTTTTTCAAAAAAAAAAAAAAAAGACCAACTTGCAAAAGGAAACTTCCATTCAAAGGTATCTAAATCGCATCACGCATCACGCATCAAATAGTGTTCCTCTTGGCTTGGACATAAGCCCAGTTGTTGAGATGCCCATCTTTATAGAACATAATCTTATAAATTAATACTTTATTGATTGGTTATATTACGTATAAGAACTTCTTCGGACCACTTAGATGCCTTGTTTGTTTGTATTGAAGTGTATTCAACATTTTTTCAAATTTCAAATTCAAATACTCTATGTTTTTTTTTTTCTTATATAATTTAGAGGGTGTTTGGGGGAGGACGTTGAAGATATTATTTTTTAGTTGGAAAAAAGTTGTTTTGAAAAATATGTTTAGGAAAAAAAACTGTTTGAGATGAAAAATAAAAATTTTTTGTAGAAAAAAATATCAATATGGATATTATTTCATTCCTCTCGAAATTCTATGCAATTTAAAAAAAATTATCTCATTTGGACTTGTATGCATAAAGTTATGAATTTTTAAAATTTGGAATTTACTATAGCGTTTTGGAGATATAAATAGTAAAAAATAGTGAAATTTTTGGAAAAAAATTGATTTTTAAGGTCAGAGAATACTCTCCAAACGATCCCTTAATTATTTTAGACCCTTCAATAAGACAGAAACTTGAAACTCTTTGCCGTATTGGATGATGGGAACTGCCGACTCCAAATCCCCAATTTATTTTTGGATTATTATTGTTGTTATTTAATGTTAGTATTATTTCGGGTAGAGCCAAATATCCCAATTGTTCATTTGAAGCTTATCCTTAGATGTTCATGGCAGCCTGGCACTAAATCTTTTATCCTGGCTTCAGCCAACTCGAAGCTCAACCCAAATGCGACACGGCTTCAAATCTTCCTTCATCTTTCATCAATTTAATAATGGATTAAAAAGCTGCATTGATTAAACAAGTGCATTAATTTCTAGCACTGAATATAACGTAATTTCTTATACAAAGAGGGGAATTAATGTATAATAGTATGATCTCAGAATTAAAAATAATAATAATAATTACTCTATCTCTCTATCTCCATCCGTCTCTTTTTATTTGCTGGTCGTACGACACGGACTTTTGACCCAAAACATGTTTTTTTTTTATTTTTTTGGGTGAATAACTCAAAACATGTTTTATAATGCTGCAAACCGTGACATGACGAGTCCCAAAGACAAAAAAACGTTTCATATTGCCACGTTCCATCGCCATGAATGGCCCCTATTCCACCATTCTGGTTTTCAAGTAACTTCAAAAGGAGCCTAAGACCGGCTGGTCTAGTGGCATGAGCTCTTCCCGTTAGGTGGAAGGTCTGAGGTTTGGGTAAGGGGACTCTGTGTGTTGGGGGCTGCGCAAGGGTGTTTACTTAAAAAAAAATATAGAAAAAAAAAACTTCAAAAGGAAATAAATTAAAAAAAAAAAAAGCACAAACATACCCTGGCTAAATAACGGGTGAAGATGAGGGAGAGCAAAGGTTTAAATAAGAACTCCCAAATTCACCGTATGCATATTTGAACAGATTATTTTTTAAACAATTTATGGATTATAGACATTCATTCAAATTAGTTTATATTTTTTAAAAGTTTGTCATCGTGCCTTTGGAAATATATAAATTTATTTAAAATGACTTTTTGTTAAATTAAAAACAAAATCGGTGTAAATGAAACGAGTATTTTAAACGATTTTTTATATATTATGAAGTATTTTGAATGATTTCAAATAAATATAGACAATTTGAATAAAAATCTATATTTTATGACTTATTTATAAAAGAAAAATCCCTATATTAACTTTCATTGAAATTCAACAAACAATAACACACTCTAAAGATAACTACATGTTTTGATTATTTTAGTGGGGACATATGTCCCTATTGCAAGCAACATATGTATGTGGCTGTATGTTATTGTTAGGTTACATTCACAACTACTAAATTCAACATTTTTAAGTGTTTTATTCTTTTTATAAGTGTTGATTATATATATAGTTGTGATATAGTCAAATAATAATTTCATATATAATTCTTTAAAAGGTATAGAGTTTAAATTTTTTTATATATCTAATATTTATAAAAATAAAATAAATAAAGTAGTAACTTATTATTATTAACATCATAATTATTGTTAAATCACACAATATAACATATTTCATAAGCACTTACTAAATATATAATATATTTTAAAAAACTAATAAAATCATAACATAATTTATTTATTCTTTTAAAATTAATTATTTTGGTTTCTAAATCTATTATTGTTTCTATTTCCTCACTCTCTCCTTCTTTCCCTTCCATCTCTCCTTCTCTATCTCTTCTTTCTTTCTCCTCTGCCTCCTCTCTCTCTCTCTCTCATGCTTGCCGGCCGAAGGTTTGTTAAGATTGCAAACAGATCTCATTGTCTCTTGTGTTGCTGTTCGAATGTTTGTCGAGATGGCAACTAGATCCTATTGGCACTCGAGCTCACCAGTTGAAGGTTTATTGAGATCGTAACCAAATCCTTTCATTTGACGTCGTTTGTTTCCTTCTCCGACGAGTTGCCAAATATCGCAATAGTTGCATGGGTACCCTGGCTTGTGGACGAGTAGATCTGAGCGTCATCATCGTCCAGGGGAGGAAAATGAAACAACAAATCGTGGTTGATCTCCTCCACGTTGGCTGGTAGATTTGAAAGATCAGTGCGGAGAAGACATTCGCGTGTTGCGACCTTTTGTTGGTTTTTTGTTTTTTGGTTTTTTTCCTTCCTCACGATTCCAGTTTTTTTTTACTATGAATGAAAATTTAGAAAATATTAAAAATACTATAAATATTACCTTAAAAAAAACTAAAAATATGGGAAACATAAGAACTTTCCTATATATTCATAAAAATCTAGTATTTCCTTCTCAAATTCCCATGTGTTTTGTCACCATTACGATCTAATCCCCTCGCCCCCATCTGTATCATTGTTGTGATTTGGTCTTGTCATCGCTTCTGCCTTTTGATGTCATCGATGCATTACCATTAGTTATAGGAGGGAGGGAGGCAGAGAGAGAAAGAGACGGAAGAGAAAGAAAAATTGGAGATAAAGGAAAAAGAGAGAAAATAAAATAAAGATAAATTTGATATTTTATTATATAATTAATTTAAATTATAATATTAGTTAATATTAATTTTAATCTGGTTATTATTTTAAAACAGTACAGTTAAATATATTATTTAATTAATTTTTCTTTATTATTATTATTATTATTTTCCCTAAAGATTGGTGAGAAGAAATTTGCTACCAAAATCATTTTGTGCTGCAAAATTTTCACCATAATGTTTCTCACTTTCTCTCTCTTTTTTTTTTCCTTTTTTTTTTTGTTGTGTTTGGTGCATGTTATTTGATAAAATAATTGTTTAGCATAAAATCAAAAAGGAATAAAGATAGGAGATCTTATCTTGCATGAAAGAAGAGATTCGACTAAAATTATTTTGTATGAGAAGGAAAGGAAAATAAAATCTATATTTTATTCAGTCCAATGGGTTGGACAACTAATTCAACCTTTTGAGAATGGTTTAGTTACCCCCACCTTCCTGGGACTATTGTCTTTGCTTTAGATAACTACTCCAATCCTTGATCCAACCTCAAACATGGGAACTCAAAAATGTTTTCGAATTCTACCTTTTTAACTGGTCTACCAAACAAAGCCTTAAAAAATTTCAACTACGTTTTACAGCCTCTAATTAGTTTTCTTGCCCTATGATCCCAAAATATATTTCGTTTCTCTATTCTTATTCAAATTATTATACAAGAAATTAGTTATATTTTCGTTTAAATTATAGATTATATTTAAATGTTAATGTTACTTGAATATTTGTATTTAAATGTGGAGTTTGAGTTTAAAAAAAAATCATAGAATTTAAATTATATATTTAAATTAAATATTTATTTAGATAATTCCTATAAAAGACAACATTTAAATAGTCTAAAAATAAAAAAATAAGTGAAATGGGCATATTACAAAAAGTAAAAATTTAGATTTAAGTTAAATTATTATAAAATAGTGAAAATTTTAAACATTTCAGTCCCAATTCAACCAAATGCTGATTGTATTTGAGTTCAAATGCCTATTGCATTTGAATATATTATAATAGTTTATCAAACTGAGTTATATGAATCATGAAATGGCTGAATGAGTCAAGAAATGAATGATATTATCACTGTTTCTTTCCTAATTGAGGGCTTGTTTTGAGGATCGAGCACGGGTGAGTTTTGGAATACATATTTGATGAAAATGATTGATTAAAGTGAAAAAAATATAATAATTTAAAATATGTTCAGAAAAAATTAATAATATACATCTTATTTTATTTCTTTTTAAACTCCATGTAATTTTATAAAAAAATCTCTTTTTGATTTAAAACAAAAAAAAGTTATGAATATTTAAAAACGGAGATTTTTAAAAAAGAAAATAACAAAATTTAGAAAGAAAGTCAAAAAAAAAATTTAAAATGAAAAAACTCAAAGTTGGAACCCCTCCCTAAATAAACACCGAAAGAAAAGCATTGAAAATCTCAAATCATCAATGCCATTACATCCTTAATGAATTCACATCTTAGTTAGAGCTCCGCTCTGACAATGCTTCAATGAACACCCTGGCTTCACCCAAAAAACTGACTTCGGCACCCTTAATCAGTCGCAACTTTCATAGTTAACAAAGCCGCCATGGTCTCTTCCAGCACGCCACTAAGACTAGCTCAATACAAAGGCTATCCTTCGATGGAATATTTACTTTCAAAATAAGGAGGTGTTTGTTTTTGGTCTTGGAGACATTTAAAACCAACTTTTTTCTATTTACATCTTTAAAACGCTACAGTAAACTCTAAATTTTAAAAGTTTATAACTTTGTGTATACAAGTCCAAATGAGATAATTTTTTTAAAAAATTACATAGAATTTTGAGAGGAACAAAACAATATCTATATTGATATTTTTTTAAAAAAAATTTTTAAAATTTTTTATTTTTTCACCCAAACAGCTTTTCCTTCCAAACACATTTTTCAAAATAATTTTTTTCCAACCCAAAAATAATATCTCCAGACATCTCCTCAAAACACCCCCTAAGAAAAAATTTTGCAAACAAGTATTGATTTTGAGTTTTTCTATCATTTTTTTTTATTTTGAAGAAGAAAAACAAATCTTTTTCTATACATGTCTACCACAGTAAACTTAATAAAAAAAGGAATATTTTTTGGTCCTTTATTAATATACATTTCTTAATATTATTTTTGTTCATTCCAAACAAGTTTTAATATCTGAAAAGAAAAATTTTTTACATATTAAAACATCATCTTATTTTAAAAAATAATCAAACTTTTTCATTAGAAATAAAAAAATTTTCATATTTTGAAATAGACTTCTTATCTAAACAGAGGAAAGTAAACCAATATAAAAATGAAAAAAAAAAAGAAGCTTGTATCATTTTAAACGAGTTCAATGAGCCTTTTGGTAAAAGAAAAAAAAGAAAAAAAAAAGGAAATCAAAACGCAATTTTGGAAAAAAAAAAAAAAAGAGATCAAACAAACAATCCCCGAGTCTTATTAGCCAAAAATTAGATCTTGGCCACTGTAGAAGAAAGAAATCGTAGCCGCAAATCTTCCGATAAGAAAAATTTAAACGTAAGTCCTAACAATACCTTAATTTCAATTAAATTCCCATAGTGACCTTCTCTTCAGCGACCGGGAGTGGACCTCACTAATTCCTGGAATTTTAAAATGCACAGAGCACGCACGTGTGGGGTTGGAGGGCATGAAGCGAATCAAAGGGAGTCTTTTTGGCGGGGCATAGAGGGACGGAGATTCCCCAGTTTAGGATTAAATTAAATAATTAATATATTACAGGAAAACAATTTAAATAAATAATTATTATATTGGGTTGGAATTGTGGGCAGTGGGCAACCCAGAGAAGACAAGGTCATTATTGTCATTACAGAGAAAATGTCAGGCGAAGCCCACAGTTATAGAGAGAGAGAGAGAGAGAGAGAAGGAGGAGAGAGAAAATGCCGTCAACTTCTGTCCGCACTGGCATTGGCGCCAGCCTGTACACAGCTGTACTCCAACCCCCCCATTTCTCTTATCAACTAATCCCCCTCATATTCTCTTTTTATTATAATTAAATTAAATTCTCTTAAAAAAAAAAAAAAAAAACAAAGCGCTTTTATATATACGAGTGAGAAGAAATAAATTGATTTTAGAAAGTGAGATAGTAAACACATACAGCTTTGTTTTTGCTCTTGGAAAAACCTGGTTAACGAGGTTTCTTTTTTTGGGATTTTGTTTTGTTTTTTAAAGACGAAGAAGAAGACGAGGAAGGGCACTGTTAAGTCTGTTACGGTTGTGGTAATGGCGGTTTCGCTGCTTTCGTTTCACGTCTGGCGCGCATTCCGATGCACTGTTTCTTCTTCTTATTCTTCATCTTCTGCTTCTTCTCCTGCTTCGTCTTCGTTGGTTTTGGATAACTCGGAGGATTCTCCTTCTTTGCTCCCAGTCACGTTGTTTTCTTGAGGCTTTTGCTCTTTTTGTTTTTTTGCTTTGGTTTGCTTTACTTTCGCCTTTTCTCTCTCTAAGATCAAGGAAAAGCGGGGGGGAGAGAGAGAGAGAGAGAGGAAAAGAGCAGTAATGGATCCGTGTCCGTTTGTGCGTCTGACAGTGGGCAATCTAGCCCTGAAAATTCCCGTTGCTTCGAAGCCGGCGCGTTCGGTGGTTCACCCGTCGTCGTCTCCTTGCTTCTGCAAAATCAAGCTCAAGAACTTCCCTCTCCAGACCGCCGTGGTCCCCTTCATTCCGCCGGAGAACCAGTTCCCCGACGGACAAACCCACACCGTCGCTGCCACCTTCCACCTCAGCAAGTCCGATCTCGACAGAATCGCCGGCAAGACCATCTTCTCCGGCCGGCTCTGCCTCCGAGTTGCGATCTACACCGGCCGTCAGGGCACGACCTGCGGCGTCAACTCCGGCAGACTCCTCGGCAAGGTCTCGGTTCCGCTCGAGCTCTCCGGCACTGAATCGAAGTCCACAACCTTCCACAATGGCTGGATTTCAATCGGAAAAGAGGCCAAAGGCTCGTCCGCCCAGTTCCACCTGAATGTCAGGGCCGAGCCCGATCCCAGATTCGTGTTCCAGTTCGACGGCGAGCCCGAGTGTAGCCCCCAGGTGTTTCTGATTCAAGGCAATATCAGGCAACCCGTTTTCACCTGCAAATTCAGCTTCAGAAACACCGGTGACCGAAATCAACGATCCAGGTTTGTTCCAATAACTTGCAGATTACCATCGTAAATTTGAATTGAATAGTTGTGTGCGATTGGTAAAGCTAGGTCTAACTGTACGAAAAAGCTCTTATTTTCCCTCTTTTTCGTTAACTTTTGTTTGTTTTAAATTAAATATATAAGCTTGTTGGCTTTACTCTTTTTAGTTTTAAGATGAAGAGTATGTTTAAGGAATCACTTGGATTATACTTTATCTTACTGTTAATTTGCTAATTAATTGCTGAATTTTGTTGTGTAAATTTCACAGATCGCTACAGTCCGAGCCAAGCAGCTCCAGAAGCTGGCTCGGCTCGTTCGGAAGCGAGCGCGAGCGGCCAACCAAAGAGCGCAAAGGCTGGTCGATAACCGTTCACGACCTCTCCGGTTCGTCGGTCGCCGCCGCCTCGATGATGACTCCTTTCGTGGCCTCGCCCGGTACGGACCGGGTCAGCCGGTCCAACCCGGGGTCGTGGCTGATCCTCCGCCCCGCCGAGGGGACCTGGAAGCCGTGGGGGCGGCTCGAGGCTTGGCGCGAGCGCGGAGGCTCCGACGGGCTTGGCTACCGGTTCGAGCTCGTCCCTGACGCCGGCGGCGGCGTCAGCGCCGCCGGTATCGTGTTGTCGGAGTCGACGCTGAGCTCGCACAAGGGCGGGAAGTTCGTGATCGACCTCGGTGGGAGCCGAGCCGGGGTACCGGGGTCGCCGGCGTGCAGTCCGAGGAGCAGCGGGGACTTCGGGTACGGGCTGTGGCCGTACGGCGCGTACAGAGGGTTCGTGATGTCGGCGAAGGTGGAGGGGGAGGGGAGGTGCAGCAAGCCTGCGGTGGAGGTGAGCGTGCAGCACGTGGGATGCACGGAGGACGCGGCGGCGTTCGTGGCGTTGGCGGCGGCGGTTGACCTCAGCATGGACGCTTGTAGGCTCTTCTCCCACCGCCTCAGGAAGGAGCTTTGCCACCAGCAGGATTTGCTCGGCTGAATTTGCCCCTTTTTTATTGGGTTTTAATTTTATCATGGTTTTGGTGAAATTGAATTCTTGAAATGTTTTTTTGCTCTTTTGGGGAGGGGTTGATGGATTTTTTACTCCATCCTTTGTGAGAGTTGTTTACCCTTTTTTTTTTTTTTTTTAACTAACAACAAAATCCACTCATTTAGAGTCTGTGTACAGTGAGCGAGAGACTTGTTAGTTTGACAGGGCACGCTTTGTTTTTACTTGTGTGGCTTGTGTTAGTTTTCTTTTTCTTTTTTCTTTTTTTCATTTTTTACCCTCGTTTTGGAATTGTATTGTATGGACACAATTGCTTTTGTGATTAATGTAGTCACGGACCATGAAATCTCTGCTTTCTATTTGATGTCTATATGATCTATTAATGTATTTGAGAGCGGACGTGGTTTATCTCGAATTACTTGTCCTTTATTATGGCTCCGTTCGGATTACACATTTATTAAAAATTATATTTTAACGTAATAGATTTTTTTAATGCAATAGATTTTTTTTTATACATGTTTGGATGTTTTATTTAATAATTCTATAATTTTATTTAAATAGAATATGTTTGGATTGTTTATATTTAAATATATATTCTCATATAAGATTGATTTTATTTTAATTTTTAGATTATAGATTATTTTTATTTTGTTTTTTAGATTTACAAAAATGTTTGTTGTATTTCTTAATTTATGTAAAATCATTCAAAATATCTTTTTTGTTTATTTCTGTTTATTTTTCTAATTAAATTATAATGTGGATTATTATTAAAAATTAATAAAAGATGTTTTAAAATAAAAATTCTGTTTATTAGTTAAAATATAAATAAAAAATTAATTGTCCTCTCACAATCCTTCCCTCCTCTTTCTCCACCCTACCCCTTATCATTGGAACGATGCTTGTTTTCAACACCTTTCGATTTATTGGAAAGTTTTTGATGAGTTGATTTTAATGACTGGACAAGTCAGTAACAGCCCATTTAGGAAAGTGCATGCTCGCAAAAAAAAGACGATGAAAGACCCATATTTTCCGGATATCATAACCTCACCGTCCGACCTCCTATTAAAGTAACTATAGTTTCTATAATTTTGTTGTGATGAGTAGAACAAAACTTGTCCTTTACCTTACCTAAACAACCGTCAGATCATGTTGCCCGACACTTGTCGAAACCACCACATTGTCGCCATCAAATCTATTGTTTTTGCTGGAGGTGATTGACACCATCAGGTTCTTTAGGCTCAAACTGACAACGGGAGCAAAAGTAAGTCAATTTCATGTGATGACCACTAGATGACAGAGATTCAACTACACTGCCGTCAACCACCGTGAGGTGAGCCGATTGCCTATTGGAAAGGGAAAATGGCTATTTGCCTTGTAGTAGCCTTCTATTAATTTCAAGTTTCCTTTGCCGAAAAGGTGAGATTTATATCGGTGGTTTTTGTTGAAATTGCCCTTATAGATCCATACTATTCACAGTCAAATTAGATAAAATTGATAATATAAAGTTGCAAATGCTGGTGTTGTTGCGATTGAACTTTACTACTGTTGAAGGTTGGATCTTGTGGGGGAGGGCCGACAGAGGTTGGATCTTTCAGGAACGGGCGGTGAAGGCCGGATCTCATAAGGAGAGGGCATCAGAGAAGGGTGATGGGGAGGAAGGGGATCGGAAAATGAAGATGATGGTGAAGGATGGAGGAGAAGTGGCAGTGGTGGTGTTGACAAAGGAGGTGGTGGAGTTCTTTGCAATTGTTTGGAGGATGCATACTGAGAGAGAAGAGATAGTGTTTTTAATTATTTTAATTATTAAAATTAATTTTTGTATTAATATTTTTTAATAATATGGGTTTATATTTTAAAATTTATTTGATTAACTTTAAAATATATGTCACGTCGATATTTTTATCAGATATATAGATAGAAATAGATAGAAGGGGTATTTAAATGATTTCATATATACCAGAGTACACAATGAATGATTTTGTAAATCTGAGAAACAAAGTGAAAATGAGCTTAGATAAAAATAAAATTAATCCTCCAATGTATACAAAGTTGGTGTATTTTAATATAATACATGAAGAAAACAAATGAGTGTGATGCAATATTAAAGTAAATGTTTGATAAAAAAGCATTAATTGTGGACCTTTCTCTTGTATTTATTTTGCGTGCGTGTATTCATGTGTTTTTGCTTGGACGTGATATTGAAAAACTTGAGGTTTGGCGGGCATTGGAATGGGAAAGCAGCGTGCACGTTATGCCTATTGCCTAGTTGCATAAATATCTTACATGTTTTTCTTCATTTTCAAATTTTGTCAACTTTGAACTAGTAGGAAAGCTACTGTTCAATATGGTTTCAGTGGATGATAGCTGTATTGTTGCTTTCTTTAAGTGACAGAATAATTAGTATTATTAGCACCTACCCGGGTGCATAATAATCCTCGTTAGGGCTGACTTTGGGAGAGCTTTGTGTGAATTGTTTGGGGGCTTGAGAAGCTTAGTTGAGTTTTGGAACTTAATTATTAACTAAATATGAAGTGTTGTTTAATTAACGGTAGTTGTGGAATTTTAGATTTATAATTTTAGTTGTTCTAGTTTTATTTAAAATTAGAGGGTATTATTATTATGATTGATTTGTTAAAAAAGTTACATAAATCTAAAGGGTTTGGAGGATTTGTGATTTTTCTTATAAATTTTATGATTATCACAATGTGTTATTGTATCGATTGAAAAAGAAAGAAAATAATCTCTCATTAAGATGAAATTTTATAAATCTTATGTGTTCGTGTACTTTTTTTTTTTTTTTTTGGGGGGTAATTTTATACTATTAATAGTACAAAACTATAATGACTATTCTCAACAAGCTGGACTTACATACACAATTTATGTTGCTTGTAATATAGGTCTATGTTGGAATAATAAATTCACTTCTTGCACGAGCAAAACTTTTCAAATAAAATGAAAGTATCACGAAGGTTTTGTTAGGGGGTGCGAGTGAAAATTGAATCCATTTGAATCTCTATTGTGCAATTTGGTTTTTTCCAAGGGCCAAGGGACTAACACCCATTTTCCTTCTTCGTTATTCTCCATGCCGTAAAGAAAACGATAAATGCTTTTGGAAGAACATGTTTTACCTTTAGCAAACCATTTTCCTTTTAAACAGGAACGAGGGAATTCGAAATAAAAAAACTCCAACAAATAAAGATTGGAATGTGAATTTGTCACTGTACCTTGCTCGCAACCACGTTAATAAACCGTTAACAGCTGTCAATACTCCCATATGTTGACGGACCAACTAAAACTAAAGAAGAGTCCATGTGATATATTTTCATAGCATTATATTATTTTTTTTCCCCTTTAATTAAAAACGCTACATGGTGGTAAGTGTGCTACTAAGTACTAATTGGATGGCTTAGCATAACTTTTACTTTTGTTTTTAATTAACAAGAGATGAAAAGAAAAAATTGTGGCTTTTGATTATTAATAAGGTATTTAGTAAACGTATTACGTTTGTATTGTGTTTGAATGTAATACATTGACTATATTTTGTATTTAGATGAAAAATATTTGTTTTGTATTTAAATGTAATTTGTGTTTAGATGAAAAGTATTTGAATTGTATTTTATAGTTCAAAAGTTGATATAATTAGTAAAAGTAGATAGAAAAAGTGAAATAGAGAGAGAATATGATGTGAATGGATTTTAAAAAATTTATTTTGAAAATATTCTAAAATAGTAAATGTATTTAAAATACTGTAAAAAAGTATTATATTTAAATACAAAACTTTTACGTTTAATAAAAATTATATTGTATTTAAATATAATGTGAATGCAATATAAAAAATAAATGTCTAATAAGTGTTTATAACAAAAAAAACTTAAATAGTGAAAATGATTTTTAAAGTTTTTTACTATGTAATAAAAATATTAAAATAAAGTTTAAAATATCTAATTTTAACTTTGTTGTGTGTTTTGAAATTTATCTATTACTGAAAGTCTTTTTTTTTTTTTTTACATGAAGTTTTTTCGGAGATTGAAATCTCTTTTAACTGCTTTCATAAACTGTTTTTGGATATAAAAAATTGAAAATAATATATTAAAAACTCCGTCAAACAAACCTTATTTAACCTTATCTCCAGGCAGAAGAAAAAAAATAGAAAAAAAGAAAAAAAGAAAAAAGAAGAAGTAGAAGTGGCTAATGATAAGAAAAATAGTTAGGATGGCATCACTAATTATATTAAAAATAAAATGGTCAAATAGTAATGGATTTTTGTAGTGCTGGGTGCTACAGAGCAGCAGTAGAAAGAAAAAGAAAGGAGAGAGATGGAAGGAGAGTAATGCTTTTAGAGAGAGAGAGAGAGAGTTTAGGGTGAGCAGTGTGCGGCCGTTGGGAGAAGTGAGAAGAGTGGGGACTGGGAAGCTACAAGACAAAGCAAGAGTGAACTGTCACGAAAACGCTTTTCGTTGGAAAGAGGATCTCTGTGTAGCCCTATTAAATAATATACAATGACTCTCTCTCCCTTCCTCTCTCTCTCTCTCTCTCTAGCGGGCGTGGCGTTTGGAATGTTATTTATCTGTGTGCTAAATTTAATTTTTATTCTTAGCCTTTTTGTGGCCAGGGAGCAGACAGTAGTACTACACACACAGTCTGTTTTTTTTTTTTTTTTTTATGGTCGTTAAAATTAAACCCTATTCATTCATTGATTCACGTATAAAATTTTAATTTTAATTTTATTTTTTAAAAAATCAATAAAAATTATAATTAAATCAATTAATTTTGATTTAAAATTTTATTTTATTTTAGATTCAATTTGTGAATCATTTAGGAGGCGTTTGACAATCAAATTACATTTTAATTTTATTCAAATACAATACAATTTTATACCAAATATAAATTTTACAACAGTGTTACGAAAATAATTACTATTTAAAACATTTTTAAAACAATCACATCAACTTTTCAACTCTACTATTTATCTTTACTTTTACCAATCACATCAACTTTTCAACTCTAAAATACTTTTCATCCAAACACACATTTCATTCAAATACAAAACAAATACTTTTCAACTAAATATAACATTCAAAAAATAAATTTCATTCAAATGCAATCAAAATATAATACGTTTACCAAACGTCCCTTTAGATTTTAATAGTTTATTAATCATATTAATGAAATAACAAAAGATCTGATTTTGTTTTAAATCTTTACATTTAGTAAACTTCAAACGGACAATAAATAATATTTTTTTAAAATAAAAAATCAGAGTTTTACGTATGCTATATATTATAGTTCAAATCTAAAACCTAATACCTAATAAAAACAAGGCTCTTAACCATCTACGCATACACCCTCGGTTAGCTCATAGCTACCAACCCTCTTGGGAGATTTAGGTTCTACCTATACGGCTATGCCTTCGGTCCCAACCAAAAATTAAAAAAAAAAAAAAAAGAAAGAAAAAAGAAAACGAGTAAGAAACTAGTGGCCAGGATTTTTCGTGCCGCAAGCGAGTTTATTGCAATTTACTACTTTAGAATCATCTGATTCCAAATTTTAAAGGAGTGAACCTAAAACGTGGAAATCTGTCGCCCAAGGTCTCTTATCTATGAGACCGTTTGAAAAATATTTTTTGATATTAAGAATATCAATTTTATATCAAATGTAAAATTTTATATTTAAATATAATCATTTTTAATACTATTATGAAAATAATTACTATTTAAAAGTTTTTTTAAAACAATCACATTAATTTTTCAATCCTAATTATTTATCTTTATTTTTACCAATCACATTAACTTTTTAACTCTAAAATACTTTTTATCAAAACATATATTTTATTCAAATACAAAGCAAATACTTTTCAACCAAATACAACACTAAAAAAAAATATATATATATATTCAAACGTAATTAAAACATAATACATTTACCAAACATTTTCTAACTTTTAACGAGTTTAGATGCCGTTCCATTACTATAGAATACACTATATTATTTTAACTATTGTTTTTTTTTTCTTTATTTCTTTTTTTTGGTTAAAAAGATATAATTATTTAATAGAAAAAAAATTGTCATTTACAATGTACGAAGAAAAATAATAGTTGTTAGAGCAATTCAACAGAAAATCATTATGTTTGATAAATATTTGATATAAAGATGTTTAAAACAATATATAAATATATATATGTAAATTAATAATTAAATAATTTTTAAATGTTCAATACATAAATTAAATATTTGAATAGATATTTAAATTTTTTTTATGTTTTGAACTAATGGTATTTTGAATTTATTTTAAAACGTAATATGTTAATTTATCAAATAAAATATAATATATTAAGAAGAAAAAATATTTGATTTTTTTTTAGTCTTTTCATATCAATAATTTTGCTTTTTATATAATAAAGTTAATCAAAATAAATAAAATGAAGCAAAAAAATCAATAGGTGAGAGTATAAGAGAGGCGGATGCTAGAAGCACGAGAAAGAAAAGAAAATAAAAAAATCAAAAGAGAGGATTCAAAAAGTGAAAGTAAGGGAGCACTCAGTCGGACAAAAGCAGAGGAAAGAACTTAAAGGCAAAAAATATTCAAGCAGGGGCAAAGATGAAAACACATTGTTGGGAGGAACAGTGTTTTCAATCTTCCTTTTAGTATATATTAAAATGTCTTATGATTTTTTTTTGTATTTTAATAATAAGTTATATTAAATCATAATGTCATATGATTAGTTATGCATAGTTTGAAATATTAAAATTAGATACACAATTTGAGATAGCGAGTATAGTCTAACAGTAAAATTATATTTAATTTTATCAAAATGTGCAGACTTTAAATCTTTTATCTCAAATTAAAAGAAATAGATAAATGATCTTAATTCGAGATTTTTATTATATGATATGAAAGAAAATATTTTGCAATTTTATAATCTATTTTTATTATTTTTTGAGATGATTCTATAACTAGTGCTAAAAAAACAAACAATGTCAATATTATTATAAACCCCTATCATACAAAACCGTTTAAAAAAAAACTTTTACATATATTGTCAGTTTTACAACAGTGTTTTTGTGTTGGTAAATTTGGATAAATCATAATTGTATAAGAAAACCTTACTTTTCTTTGTTAATTGTTTCTAATGGATGTGTTGTTGTATTTATAAATATATTTTATTGATAATTTTATATCTAATCACATTATATATATATTTGTTACATTTTTTGCAAGATTTTTTTTTTGGCATTCTTGATTGCTGATGACTTGATTGACTTTAAAAAAATTTAAGCATTCGAATCCACAATTTTATTTTACTTAAAGTATTTTTCAAAATAAGAATTAGACTTCTTTTTCAAATTGTGAGTTCAAACCCATTCATTATCCAATATCCAATCATGTTACGAGATCCTTAAGTTCAATTGTGAGTAATTACGGACACACTGAACATTGCAATGCATATAATTTGACTTTCCCCCCAATAAAATTTGTAATTTTTTATTTCTGATCAACCTAGTGATGTTTATTAATTTATAATTTTTTTTGAGAGATGTGTTTTGTTGGCTTACCGTTTAATGTTTCAACATAAAAGTTAAATAGAGTGGTGAAGGGCAACAAATAGTACGGTAATCCAACTTATTATCTTGACCTCTCCTTGGGTTAGGGGTCAACATTGAGTAGATTGGGTGGGTTTTTAAGAATTTTCAACCCATCCATTCAAGTTTGAGTATGTTGATTTCAAATTCAACCAACCAATTAGCCCACAGTTTAAAATTAACCCATCCAATTATATTTTGGGTGGGTTAGTTAGATTGGTCGGGTTGAATATAATTAAAAAATAAAAAAATTAATATAATTAATCATTCAATCTAAAATAAGATATATATGAAAAGAAAACTAACTTTCAGTATAATATTAGTATTATAAAGCTCTAAAATTATCTCATAAGTTATAAAATTAATATAAAAATAAAATATATGCAAAATAAGTTTAAATATAAAAGTTGTAAACTAACAAACATATAGTAATAAAAACTCATATAATATGAAATATAACAGGTTATCAAGTAATTAATATAAAATATAAGACAAATATTATATATTATGAGGTATGAAAAGTATTTATTTTTACATATTAATAGATTGAGTGGGTTCGAATTAAGTTGAATTTGGAAAAATACAACCCAAACCCACCTAATTAATAGTTGGGTTGATCTCTTAATCAGGTTAGTCAGGTTCAGGTTATAATGGGTTGGATTGGATGGGTTTATTGGCTTAATCAGGTTGTTGGGTTTCTTGTTCACCCCCACCTTGGGCTACTAGTTAATATGTTAATTGTAGAAATGTCTAGAAAATTCGTTTGTTGCACTCGAGGATGGCCGTTTTCAAGTGTTATTAATCAATTATAATACAAGAGTTCGAAAACATAAACAAATCGATTAAACTATCCCGTTCTTTGCATGGAAACGGGGCTACTTATTTAAACATGATATTAAGTGTTGAAGAATGCTTGCTAAAAAAGGATAGACAGTTAAAATAAATGAATAAAATATATATTATATATATAGAGTAATAATAGGATGCATCTTGTACCACACTCTTGTTTGGTTCCAATGGCCAATTGGCCGTGACTGAATTGGTGACCTTATTATTTACATTATTGATGTCACATAGCGACATTTGCAACAATACTACTGGACCATATTTTTTTGTTCTGTTTTTAAATATTGTACATTTAGAAAAAAGAATAAAATAAAATAAAGAATTTAAAAAGGGAGCTTCTTGGAGTACTAGCTGGCTGTCAATAACTTAGAATAGAAAATTTTGAACAAAGGAGTCCAAAAAGTGATCTTAAAGCCAAGGTAGTCGGTTCCTGCTTTACAAATTGCATTGGTTGGTGACCTTATTTTGATAATGTGGTAAAGTACTATAGTAAAATCTGTTAATGAATAGATCTTCTTTAATGAAAATAGCAATTTTGGTTTTTTCTTATTAACAGAGTAAACTTTGTAGGGTTTTTCTTGTGCTTTTGTTTATTTATCTTTTTTGCTTATTTGTTTTAAAATAAATTAGCATGCAATACGACAACAACTATACAAAAAATTCAAATCACTACGAGCTTGTTAAAGTGATGATGGCATTGGATTCATTGATATCAAATTACTTTTTTCCCTCTAAGGTTTCTTTCTTTCTCTCTTTCCCTGTAGGGTTTGTTCGTTGTTGTTCACCGTTAAAAGGGGCTGAAGTTCATTGGTGGCATCTAGCCAGCCTTGAACTCTTAGCCCTAAAGATGGGAGTCTAGGCACATAAGGAAGGTTCTAAAGGCACAAGGGAGGCAATGTTTTAATGAGATGGTTAGGTGATGGCATGAGGCTTGTGGGGTGTTAGAGTTTGATCATCGCAAATTGAAAAACCCTTGTCAAGAAGGTACCGGAGGAGGTGGAAGAAGGGTTGGGTTTCATCGAAAGGGGGGCCCGAAAGGCGGTTCGGCTAGATCTGGTTGTTGGTGTTTGCTGGTGTCAAGTAGTTTTTGGAGGTTTATTCTTTGAGGCGGCTTGGCTTTTTTGGTGGCGCACATGGCTTAAAAGGTGGTCGATGGTGGCGGCACATGCCATCCACATGTCGGCATGGTGGCGACTCCATGATGGTGGATCCAGTTTGGTGACCTTCAACTCCATTCCCTCTAATGCTAATGGTAGCTTTCTTTGTGGTGTATGGATCTGTTGTTGTTGTTTTGTTTTTTACAGTATGTTTTTTAGTGTAATAAGGGTGTTTCGAGTGCCTAGTAAGTCTTTCAGTTGTTTGGATGTTGTTTTAGTTTTTGTTTGTTTTCGTGTTTTGATAGTGACTATTTTTGTAATAAGCACGGTGATTTTCCCACTCGTCCCTACTTTGGTGTATTTAGCCAGTTTTCTATCATCTTCTGTTCTCAGATCTAGGCATGTTCACCATGAGAACCCATTGAAACTATGGATGTTGAGTTGTGGGAGGGGAGCTTCGGGGTCATCAGCTATCCCCAAAACTGGGTGCATTAGCCATAGGAACCTATTGAAACCGCGGGTGCTGGGTTATGGGAGGTTAGCCTCATTTTGTTGATTGGAAGCCATCTTTTGGCTAGATGTTGTTTGGTAGGCAAAGCTTGTTCTCACCTATCTTTTAGTAAGAGTTTTGCTCCAAGTTTGAGATAGGGGGTTGTCTTGGCAATCTTTGAGTGGGTTTTATTCTTGTGTGATGTCCTAGTGACCCGCTGTGGCTTATTCGAGGTGCATTATAACCTAGTTATGGACTATTGGTCCACTTGTTCTTCTAGCCATTTGGTGGTATTTGGTTGGTTGATTCTGTAGTAGCTTTTAGATTGTAATTTTATAGTTTCTGTGGATTTTGGCTATCATTTGTAATTCTAGTCCATTAGTGGTGTTTTACTAATCATATGCCTACTCCTTTAGCAAAAAAAAAAAAGGTGATGACGACCTTGAACCATTTTGAGACTTAAATTTAAGTAGGATTCACTTTGTAAAAATATTAGGTCTTGACGAATTTGTAATCTCTATTATGAGGAGATTGAAATCGTATATTTATACGCTTAAAATAGTAATCAAGTGAATGAGGAATTAATGTTTAAAGTGTTTTCATTAGAACTTGGATTTTGCTGGAAAATTAGCTAAAACGTGGAGTTCCACATTGGTTAGATATTAGCAATATAGAGTTTACAAGTGATTGTACTTTTGGATTTGGGTAAGATAGTGTACTTAAGAGGCTCCATTATATGTAGAGGGGTGCAAATCACAAACCCGATGGGTTATGTGCCCAATGTGTGCACCTACACAATATCGGTGATGCAAATGTCAGACAGTTAGGCTTACCCTTACGTAGGCTATGTTTTACAAATTTTTTTCATTTGCATTTCTAATGTAATAAATCCGAATTTTATTAACAGTTTTCATCTGTTGATATTCTTGTGTTAGTGCATATTAATAAGTATTGATATGCATATGATTAATGGGTAAGTGAATGGTTGTAACCTAGGGCTTAAATCTCATTAAACCGATTTGAAACCTCATTATTCTATGCTCGTAACACTTCATTTCAATAGCTTATATAAGGAGGCCTCTATAACATGCTTAGACATACTAATTCTAATTTTCACTTTTGTTTTCATAGAGTTCTTAGGTGTCTTCTGGTTTAGGGTTTTGGTGTTTTGGTGATAGAGGAAAGACATAGTTTCAAGTTCATCAGAAACGGTTTTCAATCGTGCTTAGAATAACATTGTTGTCATGGTATCCTAGGAGATAGACATTTGTTGTAACCTTAAGCATCTACCAAAGGGAATAAATCTGTTTTAAGAAAAGCATGAGCTTCACATATCTTAGCATTTATCAACTTTTCAATTTTATGTTAAGGTTAAATTTTGGTTGTTGTAATAATTTTAATTTGCACATCTTTGTAATGTTTCTTTTGATTATATTGAATTTATTTATTTTCTATGCTCCATATTTTTCAACAAGAATATGTCCATTTCCATAGTTTGTAATAGAGCTATAAACACTACTTTTTGCTTCTATAATATGAGAATTTAGGGTAATGTGTGGAAAAAAAAAAAAGAGTTTAAATTGAGGATGGGATTAAATATAATTTTTTTAGTAGGATTTGAAAAAAAAATACTATTAGAAGATAATATTTTTCTTAGATTTTTCTTTACCGATTATAAAATATACCAATATGATCAATCATAGTCCATGCAACACCTTGCTTGAAAATTAAGGATGTTTAGTGTACTTTTTTTTTTTTTTAATTCAACGTTGATAAAGGAGAATTATGCTCAATTCAATAGGGGAAAAAAAAAAACCTTATAGTGGTGACAAGAAAGGCCTACTTAGGGGGCGTTTGGTAAACGTATTGCGTTTTGATTGTATTTAAATGAAATTTATTTTTTGAATGTTGTATTTGGTTGAAAAGTATTTGTTTTGTATTTGAATGAAATGTGTGTTTAGATGAAAAGTATTTTAGAGTTAAAAAGTTGATGTGATTGGTAAAAGTAGAGATAAATAGTAGAGTTGAAAAGTTGATGTGATTGTTTTAAAAATGTTTTGAATAGTAATTGTTTTCATAGCACTGTTGCAAAATTGTGTTTGGTGTAAAATTGTATTGTATTTGAGTAAAATTAAAATTGAATTTATTCTCCAAATGCCCCCTTAGAGTCTTCGTCTCTATCAGGTATCAGGTTCAAGTCATGACGCACGTAAAAATCTAGTTCTTGATAAGAAAAATCACGTGCTGCTTAATTTTAAAGCTCGGAGTCTGCTAATAATGAAGATTTAAGATTATCCTACTAATGCGGCCAATAAACTTATTAAATGACTATTAGAACAAGGATGTGAGGACACTACTAAGCCTTTCTTTGCTTTTAAAATATATATATGGAAATAATAATAATAATAACAATAAAGAAATAGTTAGATGAAAATAATCAAAAGTACAAAAAGTTAGAGGAAAACCAGGGATATGGACATATGGTGCCAGGAATTGAGAACAAGCAAAGAACAAGTGAAGTGAATCAGATGGAGCAGAATTTGTTGAAGTAGCCAAGAAAGATTTAGGATGTTTGATCTTCATGTGCAAAAGATAGCAAAAGGAACAAGGGACTTTATTAGATACAAGAATGTGCGGATTTATTTCCTGAATTTTTTAGACATAATAATCTTTGTACGCAATTGTCCATTTGAAGTGAAAGATTTGTGTTGGGAAAAAAGGAGGCAAGGCAAAGGAAAAAAAAAAGGGGAGATATCCAATGCATTACTTTGTATTTAATTTAATTAATTCATTTGTTTGATAATCAGATTACTTGAATGGTTGTAAAGCGAATTAGCTGCCTTGTTCTCCTCCTCCACAAATCCCCAGTCCAATGCACAAGCTACAAAGTGGTGCTTGTATTTTTAGTGAGGATGGGAAAATCTTTTTTAATCTATGTTTGAAAGGTATGTATATATAAAATTCATCACGTTTATATCATTCATCCAAGCATTTCTCAATGCAATTTTTAAACTCATAAAGCGAAAAGTCAGCTAGTAAAGTTCTGCCAAATAGACCAAAAACTAGGCTTAGCAAACTGTTTTATAAGAAGATGCACACTCAATTTAGTAGTAATTAAATCCACACCTATCTTAATGTTGAACTTAAGATCAAGGTTTTTTTTTTTTTTTAACCCTAAAAATGCTTTTACAATAACTATTCATTATCTTGGAGCAATATAAAAGTCTCTATACAGATGTATTTTTGGTGGTGAGGGTTTTGGACCCCTTTTTTGTGCCATTAATTCTGGGATTTTCCACTCCACTTCTCAACTACTGGTGTATGCAAAGACTGAATCAGTCTTGATAACCAGCAACAGGACTTATTTCTTTATAACTAACAAATTCAATCTGTCATTCCATTAACCAAAAAAAAAAAGAACTATAAAAAAAAAAAAAAACCTCTATCGTGCAAGATAACAATATCTCTTTTTTTTGTTTGTTTTTGGCACCACGTAGACCCAGAGTTTGGGCTGGCTTCATTGCAAAGGAGTTTTGTAGCTCTACTGAAGTAAGACAGGGCACATGCCCGTGATGCTGCACTAAGCCCAACCCACTCTTAAACCTTGGACCGCTCTCCTAGTCCACTTTACGAAATGTTGCGGGAAATTAGAGTATATCGCATGAAGATGGTGGGTGGATTGAATTTTATCCCAATTTGATGTTGCGTTTGGACAACATTTTTTTTTAATTACATTTAAATACATTATAATTTTCTCTCAAATACAAAAATATTTCATTTAAATAATAATCACATCATATTTTAAATCCAATACAATCATTATTTATTATTTTATTTTTTTATTATTATTTTTAATTATATCATATATTCTCTCTTCTTTTTTTTTCGTTTCTACTTTTATCCATCACATCACATATTCATTATTAAAATACAATTCAAATACTTTTCACTCAAACACATATTACATTCAAATACAATACTAATGTTTTTCCTCTAAATACAAATTATATTTAATACATTGTATTTAAACATAATGTAAATCCAATACGTCGACCAAAGGCAAAACTTTCTTAGAAAATGTTATAATTTTGATTTACAGTTTTCTCTCTCTCTCTCCCTTAACATAGCTACTGTCATCATCGCCCGTATCTAGTTCCTCCGCACAGGATATGATCCCCTCATCATTACTCTTCCTTGTTGATTTCACCACCGCCAACGATTTCTCTCTCCTTTGCAATGGCGGTGAGGCATAGAGGCGAGGCAAGGCAGCAGTCTGCATGCGAGGGGGAGCCAATCTCCCCAGATTAGAGATCGGACGGCCAATCTCCTCTGACCTCAAACTATCATTGTTGTGCGATTGTAGTTGCTCGGTTGACCACAACGGCGATATTTTCCACGATTTGGCCTCGTCGGAGTTGGGGAAGAGCGGCAACCACGATCTGTCACAGCTTGGCACAGCAGATCAACAGCGACAGCTCCAATCACAAGGCTCCATGACATTTCTGATCGTCTTGGTGACAATGGCATGGCGGCAGCTCTTTTGAGGCAATGGCCACGGATGGGGAGGAGAGGGAGGAAAAAAAAAATTAAAAATTGAAAATAATAATTACAAATTCATAATTAAATGGTAAATAAATATTTTCAAAAATTAAATGAATAGTTTACCTTGTAAATATTTTATTTATTATCGATAAATTAACTATTTATAAAAAAATGATAAATAAAAATTTTTTTATTGGTAAATGTTTATTAATGATATTTTTTGTAAGAATTTTTTTTTTTTGACAAAAACCAATTTAAACCTTATTTTGTGACATTTTCTAAAGTTTCCAGACATTATTGTATATTATTACCCCAGTTTTCTGAACATATTTTCTCTTGGGAAAAGAAAATAACTTTTTTTTATAATATATAAAAATATTTTTAGTTAATAGTAAATTAGTTGGAGACATAACCGAACATAATCTAACATAATTTAATCACTTAATGATATAAAATTCAAATCCCCCACCTTCAAAAAAAAAAATTTTAATTATTAGGTAAATAATATCTACTTCTAGTAAATATATAAAATTTAATAAATTTATTATTTACTTTAAATATTTTATTATTTTATTATTTACTTTTTCAAATTTCATAAAGATGCTATTTACTAAATTTTCGTTTTTGAGTTATTTCATGTAGTCGAGAAAAGGTGAAGAAAAGAAGCCGACTTTGAAACCCCGCTATGTCTTTTACCCGAGGGAAAAGACACATAAAGCTCTACTCTGTTTAAACATAATCCAATTTGCTGTTCTTTTGCAACACTACATGATTGAAACATAAAAATTGCTATCCTTTTTAGCTAATTTATCAAAGGCCTATTTGGATCACCATAGCTTCCATGAGTAAAGTGAAAAACAAAGCAAATACATATATTATGCACGGTTGCTGATCTACCTTCTTCACCGTCTTATCACGAGACCAAACATATACAAAGAAGAGACCATCAGACACCTGCATCATTGTTGTTTGCTCCAATTCCCACTTCCTATTAACCATCCACGAGAGCGGAATGTGCCTCTCTATCTTCTTGATAGAACTCAAAATCCGAAGAATCATTTTTCGTAGCATCTAAATTGTTGTCTGCTGTCGATATCTTCGAGCTTTCTTCTCCACTTTGCAGCCCATCGTTGGCTTTAGATTCTCCACTGGAAGCTGAACTCCCATCAGTGCTTTTCTCCGTTCCATCATTTTCATCAAATTGCAAAGTTCCTTGTGCTGAATTAGAACAAGAACCATTGAGCACTTCCACTCCTGTTTGGGCTGCATCAACATTATCAACCACGGAAAGAGTCAAATTAGAGTGTCCTTGTGAATATGACTCTCTTCCATTAGAAGTTAGGTTTGAATCTTGAATCAGCTGTCTCAAATTGCTGGTTCCGTTGAAAGAAGTAGGGCCTTTGACAAGCAACATTGCCGAATCATTTTTCTCCTTTGACTGCTGAGTTGCTTCAGCCTTGACTAACAAAGTCGAATAAAGGGCATCTTTCGAACGGGATGAAGCAAACTCATTACCAACTTGGACTCTAGTAGCATTGTCACAACCAGAACTTTTAGCTCTCAAATTGAGATGCCCTTCCGTCTCTGAACCTTTCACACCAACACTGAGATCTTTGGTATAAAGTGTTTCTGTTTCTTTGCCGACTTCAAACTTATTCTTGTTCTCGACCTCATTTTCCTGAATTCTCCTCAAGCTCCCACTAATGGTTTGCATATTCTGCATTACAGAGCCAGAAGCATTATCATCATCACCTTTGTAATGTTCCTCTCTAGCCTCTTGGATATCATTTTTACCTTCTTCCTCATCCAGGATTTGATCCTCCAACAAGCTCACATCCTTGAAATCGATTCCCTTGTCTTCTTCACCCTCTAGCTCTTCACTTCCCTCATCCATCTCCCTATCTTCTTCATCAATCAAATCCTCCACTCTCTCAGATTCCTCCTCTTCAGCACTCTCTTGATCACGCCCGTCTATCTCATCATCTCCTCCGCCCCGCACATCTTCCTGATCGCTCTCTTCAAACCTACTTCCTTCTTCCTCACCCCGGTGCTTCTCAATATCAAATGGAGCATCCTTGACCAGCGGATGGAGGTCCCTCCTCCCAAGCTTCATGATCTCATCACGCCCGTTCTGAAACTTTTTCAATATTTCCAAGGCACTATCTTCTTCATATGCCGCCTTCTTGTCACGCGAGTGGTTTACTTGGTAGAGTAACCAGATGCAAACCGCAAGCAGCACACATATATGGAGAACATGCTTTACCTTGAACCCTTTTGGCCTCTGGCCTCTACTAGGGGATTGCTTTAACATGGTTAAATTTTCCAAATTGAATTAATTCCAGCAGATGTAAACCAATCTGCACCCATTAGAAGTAAAAATCATAAGAGAAAAACAACAAAACAATCTGCAGTAAATTAATGACCAAAAAGTTTAGCCACTAATTAAGTGAAACAAAATAAAACTTCACAGGTTCCAATTGAACCCCAACAAATTATGCCTCTTCTATGAGTCTCCCTTTTGGGATATTTGATTTGAAACACAGACACACACACAAAAACACACGCATCAACAAAAACAGAAAAGAAAGAAAACCATTAAACCAAGACTTACACAAGCCAAAACAAAACGATAACAAAGGTTTCAACTCTAGAACAAGAGAAAGGGCACAAAACCCACATCAGAATCCATGTTTTTAGATTGTAACAACCACAAAAAGTCTGATTAAGTGAAACAATACAAACATTTGAAACGAATAGGCAAAAGAAATCAGTAGGGGTTATTACAAATTCCCGCAAACATTACTCCAAAAGTAAGTGGAACAGAAAAGAGCGTACCAAGTCCGAAGCTGATTGCTGTAAAATTAATGAGCCGTGTGGTTAGCAGTTTAAAAAAAGGGGTAGAGGTGGTAGTTGAGAGGTGTAGAAAACGCTTCTTTGTTTTTTTGTGTCGGTGGGTCAGTCCTCAGTCCTCAGCCCTCAGCCCTCAGCCCTCAGCCCTCAGTTCTCAGGATGTGCGTGCGAGTGTGAGTGTGTATTTGGAATGAAAAATGAATGAATGAGAATACAAAAGAGGAGAAAGGAGAGGGAGAAAGGTATCACACTCACACGGAAAGAGTGCACTTGCTAATATGCTCACTCTGTGTGTGTGTGTTGGATGATTCATCAAATATCTTTTCAACTTTGTATTTGTGTTTGGTTGCCCACCGGGGTGGATAGAGCGGCGTGGTGGCAGTATTACTTACGCTCGTCCGATCCAGTTCAGTGGAGTAGTAGTCTCGCCAGTGTGCCAGTTTGAGCAGCTTTTTTGTCGCCCTCTTTGTTTTCACCCAAAATCCCCCCTTGGTCCACAACTCTGTCTCTATCTGTCCATCAAACCTCGTTCTGTGGCATACGACACTTCACATTTTGTCTTTTTATTTTATTTTATTTTATTTTTTTGCTAAAGATTTGTTGCTGTTATTTTTATCTTTTGAAAATGGAATATTCATTCAAGAAAGACAGCGATGAATGCCATAAAAACAATTGAATGACTTGGCGATACAAAAGACCAAATCTTAAATGAGATCAAATCTATTAGTTAAATCTGATAACGCTAAAAAAAGAAAAAGAGGAATATCATTTTGGTATATCCATATTAAGCATTCATAAAATTCTTTTTAAAACTATCTATAATCGATGAAAATTGATCGATTGAAAGTAAGAATTTTGTAACATAAAGGTCACTACAAATCTCTACATTAAGATAACTCGAGCAAAATTAAAATAACCTTAGATACACTGTCAAAACACACAAAAGACGGTAATAAATTTAAAATACATACTAAAATAGGATTCAGTTGACCATCACTCTTATTATAAACAAAATGGCAAATATATATATATATAAGGTATCTAAACAAGTTACTGATCCATCGCCTATTTTGATAAGGCTTCTCATCGTCGACGACCCGACGGATCTGCAAGAAGGTCACCCCAAAAAGCTCCATGCCCCCGAATTAACTTCCTGCTGATGAAGCTTCTCGTAGCTGTGTCGCTCTCCAGATTTGCTCCTCGTAACAAAGACCTCAGCCAATAAACTCCTTCCACTACGTGACCTTCAGCAACAAGAACCCCCCTCAAACATAGATCAGAGGAAGGCGACTTCCTAGGTATATTTTTAAGGCTAGATGGCCAGCAACGCATCAATCATTGTCCTTCGCCAACTTCAAGAAGACTCTATCGAATGAAGAGCACTAGAGAGAGAAAGAAGAAAACCCTTAATCTTCTTTTATGGTTTTAGTCTTAAAAAAAAATTTTAAAAGACAAGGAAAAAAAAGAGTGATTTGTCGTTTTTAATTTATTCCAAAGCTTTATTATTATTATTATTATTATTATTGTTATTGTTATTGTTATTGTTATTAGGGCTGGCAATTCGTGTTATCATGTTGTGTTCGTGTCGTGTTTTGCTTCTTAATTGACACTATTAACTAAACCCAAACCCAAACCCAACCTATTTAATATTCGTGTCAAAATCTCAAACCTAAATTCAACCAATTTATTAATCGTATTAACTCAAATTAACCTGTTTAAATTAAATATAAATAAAATAATAATAACAGAGTAAGGGACGACTGGTCGTGTTATCGCGAAGGTCGATAGAGTGAGAGAAGGAGAGGGCGATTAAGTGAAGTGAGCAGAGCTGCAAAAGTAATGAAAGATTAAAAAAAATAAAGTAAAATCTAGATTTTCTTTTCTATGTTAAAAAATTTTAAAATATATATATAAAATAAAACATATATATTATATCTGAATTTTGAATTTTAAAAACTCAAAATTAAAAATAGTAAAATATTATAATATAAATAATAATATAAATATATTAAATATTATAAATGGGTAATTTATGAGTCATATTCATGTCAATGCATATATAATTAATTTATTAAATGAGTTATTTCGTATTAATTACGGGTTCGTGCGGGTTCGACCCTTTATTTATCATGTTTGACGGGTTCGACCCGTTTTGACCCAAACCCTCTAACTTCGTGTGGGTTTCGTGTCGTATTATCGTGTCATGACCTAAATTGTTAGCCCTAATTGTTATTAATCTCAAGTAGAACTTTAGATTATTTCCAATGTCTCTCGATTCGCTTTCTATATATTTGAACCAATCCCGTTTAACCATTATGATTAGAATTTTTATTAGAAACACGTGGAAAAACGGTGAATTAGTCTTTATTTAGCTCATTTTGGTAACTTTACGTTAAAAGCAAAGACAATGTGAGATATCCTGTAAAGTTTACTTAAAATTCGAATTCGAAGGCACAAGTAAGGATATTCTTTGATTTTTTATTTTTTATTTATTTTTGAAAGATGTTTGGGAATAAGAAAAATGTGAGATAAAAAAAATATTTCTTTGGTTACAGGTTTAGTCTAACAGTGATTTCATACATAATTTTATTATAAGGTGTAGAATTTGAATCTCTTATCCCTAATTTCAAATAGATAAATAAATAAATAAAAGTATTTCATGAAATTGAATTTCTTTTTTTTTTTTTTTAACTTGAGAGTAGAGAAATTCAAATTATATAATTGAGTCAGGTTATTGCTAGACTGCCTTTTAGCCTTAATAATAATTACAATTACAAGGAGTGTTATAACACATATTACAATTACAATTGATAGTTACTATCATTATTAGAGTAATCAAACGACACAAATACAAATTTAGGAGAAACTAATTATTGTTAACGTTATTCTTTAAGTATTTTATTTAAACTCTCAATGTAAAAATGAATATGATGGTTTAAATAATGGTTTAAATAACGTTGAAAGAACATTCATAATACGTCTTTCTTATCATTATTACTTATGTTGGTTTAAATAATGATTATCATTGTAATTTGCTCACTTTCTTTTTGCAAAGTAGTGAAATGGCGTAACCATTCGAAAATATAATGGATGGTCTAAGGTTTTAGATAATAGGTTCATAATTATGGCCTATGTCAAACACGGTTAGTTGGTTACTGGTTAGACTCTCTAATAACAATTAGTTACAATTTATGTCACTTCGTTTCTTTGTTTAAATAAACCATTATGACAACTTTTGAATGATACATCTATAATTGAAAGCAATTATTATAAATATTTAATATAAAAACTCATAAGTTATGCCTAATCCAACAACTAAAATAACACTACTTATCCATACCAACAGGTAAAAACATGGTCCAGTTAAATTGTATGGCCAATGGAGAGCTTTAGTATTGAACTAAATATAGCCAATTGAAAGCAATTCTATACATCGTATTATAAATATTTAATATAAAAACTCGTTAAGTTATGCCTAACCCAACAACTAAAATAACACTACTTATCAAAATAGATAGGTAAAAATGTGGTCCAGTTAAATTGCATGGCCAATGGAGAGCCTTGAAATGGAACTAAATATAGCCAATTGACTAATTAATAATGTCATTTGATAATACATGAATAATAGATACTAATAAATATGTCCTTTAATAAACGGACTCGATCACATTAATCAACTGCACCAATGCAAGTGTTTGATTTGTTGCTTTTCTATACTTTCTTTTAACTTTCATCTTAAATTGTTTGTCCTTTTTTGGGGCTAAAAGTCATTAGCCTTGTATTCACACACAAAGAATGAATTAGTGTGCCAATCTCCTACAAGTGAGCTCATAAAGAGCCTGTACGAAGCCTTTAGCTTCTTCCTTTGGCAGCTTCAATAGGCTTGCAACTCTACAAAATGCTGCATGTTGTCTAGAATACAAATGATCTTCAAAGCCTTCGCATTTTATCTCTGGTTTTAAGATCTTGGGACTCGTCAAGGCCCATTGCATGGCCCATATGGCCAACGGTCGCATGTAGCAAATAGATCTGTATTTGTCAAAAACATTCCAACATTCTGGTGTCTGAAATGAATATCTGCAACCAAAACCAATAATCAGAAAAATGTTTATCAAAGTCTGACAATTTTGTGCTTATTCTTTCCCATTTATGGTCCTCAGGTTTTATCAAATTTACAAATAAACACAAAGAATAACTATCATCAATGATGGAGTCATCTGATGGTTAGTGCCTTTATAATTTTTATTTTAGTCTCTAATAGTTTAGCTGCACTCTCATTTTATAAGAAAAATTACATCCATATGCCCTATTCAGTAAATGATATATATTATTGTGACGGAATTCAATAAAAAAAAAAAATCTTTAATTTTCTTTACAGTATGGGAAAAAAATTTCTAGCTCGTTCGTAATCATGATTAAACCTTTGTTTGACTCATAGATTCCAACTTACAATTTAAAACAACAAATTCAAAATTTTTGTGAGAGCAGAAAAAAGTAGACAAAATTTTGAAACGTAAGTGAAAAAATAGTGTCAAACATGCTATTAGATTTTGACAACCGTAAGTAGAAATACAAAACATAACTCCCGTTTGGCATTCCATTATAAACTCACTTTTTAAACTTTTTTTTTTTTATTCTAAATTTTGCATTTAGTGTTTGAATTGCGGCCTACCACTCAGATATACTAGCGTTGTAATTTACTCAAAAAATAAAAAAGGGAAAACCAAACTGACCCGAGGCCTTGTTGGGACCAGGCTGTTTCATGAATACCAGCAGCCGTATGAAAAGCCATGTCGACCATACCCTCTTGAATCATTGTGGCAGCAAGTGCATATGTGACTCCAGCCCATATCTCCTTTGATTGCATAGCTGAGTGATCAACTCTTCCATCAGGAAGCATTCCATTCACTGCTCCACGTGAACCATCCTTCACTTTTAGTACATTGAAATTGTAAATCATCTCTAGTGCACTCCTCTCTTTCTCTTCATCAACAATAGGAGAAAGACCACATACTTTGGCATACCTACAAAGCATTTGACCAGATATGACAAAAGGGTCTCAAAATTTGTCGTTAATTAGGTTCACTTTTCATTGTAGGGTGTAAAAACTGTTGGCCTCCAAATTTATTGCCTTTGTCAACTTTCCCCCTAAACCTTTGATTTTGACAATTTATCCCCCGAACTTTCTAAGTTGTTGCAATATGCCCTCTTTTGTTAACTTTACATCAAATTGAACATTTTCATTTGGAAGACTTGCATTCAGGTTTATAATAGGTTTTGAAATTTTTGGTTGGAGATGGGGTTTTGCGTCTTCACATGAGGCATGCATACGTGGGCTTTGCATAACCAATTTAACAAAAAGTTAAGCCAAAATGGGTACTTTGCAACAATTTAGAAAGTTGAGGAATAAATTGTCAAAATTAGAAGTTTGAGGGGCAATTGTCAAAGGGAGACAGATTTGTGGGCAATAGTGCTAAATACCCAAAAAAAATATTGTGTTATACTTCTATGCATACTCACCACTGTCCAGCTAATTGATCAGCATGAATAGATGCACTTGAGCTACCACCACTATTGTCATAGTTGAAGTAGGAACCATTCCATAAAGTGTCATATACAGCTCTTGCCTTCTGATATCGGATCCAAAAGTAATTTGCAGAGGAAGTATCACCAACTTCCTGTGCCATGGCTGAAGCGGCCTGGAGAGCCGCTACCCAAAGGCCACCACAATAAGCACTCACACCTCTAACAGACCATGCATCATAAGTTTGATCGGGAAACCCGTCATTCTCAATCATTCCATCTCCATCCTTGTCAAATTGGTCCATGAAAGCCATTGCAATGTAAACCGAGGGCCAAACCGCTTTTGCGAAACTCTTGTCACCAGTAACAATCATGTCCCTATAAACTTGGAGAACAAACTTGGAATTCAAGTCTTTCCATCTGTCTGTGTCGAAGAGATTGTAAGCATTCACTTCAAACCAAGGGTCGTTTAGTCCTATGTCATGGGGAACAGCACCAAGGACCTTTCGTGGGACCCATTTGCCATCGCTCATGATCTGCATCTTGCTAGGATCATGCATCAACACTGCTGCTGCAAAGTCTCTTTGAATGCTGAGCTCAAGTTTTGGGAACAACATGAGTAATGCAAAGGATGAGTAGAAATGGACATCATAAGTGTTCCACATGGCGTATTCCAATCCTTCAAGATAAAGAAACTGTCCAATGTTCTCTTCTCCATCTTGGAGCAGATTTACTCCCAATGCGGAATTCGCCATTGCTGGGGCATATACTTGCTCAAATACGGAAACCATCCTTTCAAGGATTTCAACAGCTGTATCATTTTGATGGGGAACATCAATGCCATCCTTGAAACTTTTTTTGTACCTTTCAAGAGAGAATTTTGTTGTTCCAACCGTTGACAAACTTTGGAATGGAGGTAATCCATCTGCATATGAGAAAAGTTGACCTTTAGTAAAAAGAACTAACAAGATAATCATTCATTCTAAACCAGAATTTTAAACTACTTGAGAAATACCTGTCCAGATTGTCCCTCCTGCATTTAGATAATAGAGCTCATTGAAGAGAGTGATTCGATACCTGAGGAGAAAACTTTCACGGTTTGAAAAATTTTCAGGAAGTTAATTCACATCCTTTTCCATGAAATTCATGTAATCTTACCACTCAGGAAGCGTTTTATCTTCAAGAATTGGTTTTTGCCATGTTTCTATCTGGGATTCCCACTTAGCATTTTCTGTTTTTAAAGCAAAGGATGATAAAATTTACTTGATATTACAATACAGCTCACCGTGTGTCTATATATATATATATATATATAAATATATTAACATATCATTCTCAAGGCATCAAAAACTATATCTCTTCGCAAAATAAAAAAATTTCTTGTATTCGACTTCTGTAAAAACCAAAAGAACTTGCTGAAAATTTTAACGAAATTCGGCCTATTTTTCTAGTCTTCACTTTTGAAAGTATGGAGCCTAATTATTGCCCTGATGCAAAGTAGCATGCAGATTGATTGGCTGATCTAATTATCCTTATATTGGGGCTGCCAGCTATGCACCAGGTGTGTAATTTCTTTTGTAATCTTCACACTGGCTGAAAGCGGATGCAGCTCTCACATTCAGTGTGAATCACCATAAAAATCCTGCTTTCTTGTCTTTCTTTATGTATTGCCCTCGGTAGTAAGGGAAAAGGGCATCTAATACTTAACATGCAATTTTTAATAAGTTCATATAGTATATTCTGAAAGCAATGCAACAAAGTAAGTATAGGCATTACCAAAAATGGCATCACGTGCAATACTGGCTGCTGCATCTCCATGAGAACCATAAAATTTTGTGTATCGCCTGAAAATTAAGTTACTTGTTGGTAAAGCTTTGATAAGCTCAAGCAATCAGATTCGTCAATTAAAATAAAAAAAAAGTATTAGCTAAACTGGGTTTTCAACCTATGGTAAGTTTTCCCACTGAATCTCAATTCTGGGCAGTCCCATGCAAGTGAGAACGTGACAGTACGCACAGATCCAGAGGGGATGCTCACAGTGGCTGCTATGGCTGCTCCAATTGATGATCCAGGTTTTGACGGAGTCGAAAGCTCATCACAGGAAAGATGGTCGAATGATCCATACTAAAAGACAAGACAATGCATATTAATGAAGATATGAAGATGATCATCTCTGAATGGGGTGTAGTCCATAGGCATGGATTTGTGTTCCTTGAAACCTATAGCTTCCTACTTTCAACAAAAAGCCTTGAGGCAGAAGCCATGATAAACATTATGTCGAAATCGGTGTGAGGATGCTGTGTGATAATCATGTTGAAATTCAGTATATAAGAGAGTTCAGCTAACTTTTTTTATTTTATGCCACATATCTTCTCCTGTGATACCCTGGAGATCACCAGATATTATGAAGCAAGGACACTTGGAGACATGGACATCATCAGTTTCCTCTGCTGCAATGGCGTAAGTGACCGGAGGGTGTCCATTTGCTGTTCTGAAAGATCATAAATTGCCTTTTAACGTAAGAGATTTTCCTCTCTACCAAACTGAAAGCGAGAAAAAAAATAATAAGTGATGAATAAAAGTGAGAAAACTCCTTCTTGTATAAAGAAAGAACTTACTTGTGGTGTAAAAGTACTCCATGCACCCCCTCTTCGGTCCTGGTAAGAATTTAGCATTGATGAAAGATTCAATTTACAACCTCTTTTCATAAAATCTCGATTCTGATTTCTACTTAAATAAAGCTACTTAATTATATACTTACTTCATTGTTGAGTTAACGTGGCCACCCGAAACTCCAGAGGACCCACCAACAGAATTCTGAACAATCAGAAACAGTTAGTTCAAATATAAAACAGTAATTTTTATGGAACGTGACCTTTTATTTTTTGTTTTTTATTTTTTATTTTTTTATTGAGAACTATATAGTGCCCATCAGCATAAAATTCATGATAGTATAATTCCAAGTTTGGTTTGGAAGTAAAAACAATTTGAACAACATTTCTTGGGAGGGAATTTCATGAGAAAATCAGTTCTAATCATAAACATCAAAATCAAAGGTTCAAAGGAGCATGAAGCGCAAAAAGTTTTTCTTTACTTACAGCCCAAGTAAACAGCAAGGTGACATCTGCAGACGTTCTTCCTTTATTGGTTATCTGAAAGGAGACAAAGATCAACCACTAAGGACCAAGGAAAACATGAAGGTTACCCAGTTTCTACACTTCGACTGTCCAAAGAGGCTTCCACATTTTGTCTACTCGTACCGTGAAAGTAAATGCTGATGCAGGGTAGCTGCTATCCTTGTAGTTGTGAGGAATAAACGGTGAAATTTGACGCGAAACGATTACAAGTTCAGGGTCAGGTTCACCTGCATTTGAGATTGAGAATCTCTCAGTGGACAAGAAACTGCCTCCAAATACAAGTTCTGCTAAGTTAGTGACTCGAAGCTAATACCGTCATAGATTGTCCAGGCCCTAGGAAACAGACCGTGGTATGTACATTTTTCAGCATTCAAATTCCAGTCCCAAGATCCAATGCCAGAAGCTGTAGCTTGTCTGGATTTAGTTTTAATAAAACATATTAATACTTCAAATGTTTGATTTATAAAATTAATTTACAGAATCCAAAATAATTAAGCAATGAACACTATGACTCACTTGGCTAGCTTAGGACTCATGGAACATAGCACGGTTGAATGTTTCTCACCATTAGGCCGTGAAACAAAAGCCTGTGAACCAATGGAAATCAGGGTCTAGAGACAAATTATTATGTCAAATTGTTTTCTACCTAGATACTTTTTTGTTTTTTCAATTCACACAGTGAATCATAAGGTACCCATTCAAATTAACAAGTTCCAGAAGAAAAAAAATGGTATTTCAAGTGCTGTCATGAAGTGTTTTCTAAGCTGTGAAACAATAAAAAAGAACTCACAGAAAACTGATTGGGTAGAACTGGGAAATCTTCACATATTGCAGGAAATAGTTGGAAACGCTGAAACTCACCTCTATAACTTCTTCCAATGCTTCCTGCTCTAAAGTTTCATGGTTGTAGATGTAAGACAATTTCATGATTTGAGTTATTAACTGAAGTTTTTATTCGCTATGTGCAGTACATTAGAATGTAATAAATATATATGTATGTATGTATGCGTGTATCATATATCCTATATCCATACAGTTCAATTTTTAGGAAAAAATTAGTACCTACCCAATACCACCTAAAGGAATGCCATGATTCCCTGCAATATACCGCTTCTTGAACATATCATACATTGGAATCTACAAAATTTTAAGGACAAGGGGTTGTAATGAAAAATAGAGCTCAATGTACAATCATTTAACACCATATATTTATGTGTGAGTGTATAAAACTTGAAGTGAGATTATTACTTTCCCTTCCGCTAATTCTTGTTTGACTTGTCGCCACAACCGAATACCAATTGGAGCCTTTCAGATAATCACAAAACAAGAAAACTAGTCATATTTGCATCATTTGAGAAAAAAGAAACCGAAAAGACTAAAAAGAAGAAGAAAAACCATAAACAGAACACATACTAGATTTATAGTAAAGTGATGTTCTTGTACACACACACACACACTTTGTTGACTTACCATCTGTACCGTCTCTCGGAAAGTGACGGAGAACTCGTAAGGCAAATTTCCATTACAGTTCAATTTCCGTTGCCAAGTGAGGGAAGCTGGTTTCCCAGCATTAAGCTGATATAATAATCAAAAACACAGAGAAAGGAAGAAATTAATGCACATTTCCAGTATAGAATGATTATAAACCAGTAATAATAATGCACGTACCTTGCGTACAGAAAAATGAGAATTGAAATCGTTTTCAGCTTCTTCTTTGTGACCATTTTCCATCTGGCCTTAAAAAACATAAAAAAATTACTAATAGTAATGATATTTCAATTTTCAAGGCAAGAGAAGCAAATTATTTGGGCAAATATTACAAGAACATCAAAAGGAGAGGTAATAATGATGCTTTTCATCTGGGTAAATTACATGCATTGAAGATTTTAATACAGTGCAAATATTAATTAAAAATAGAAACAAATTGAAAAAGAAAAAGAGAAAACAGATCTTTCAGTTTAATCGTTGAAGAAAACGTACCCTCTTAAAACAAAGGTAGATCTTTTCAGCGGAAATATGAATCAATCAGCGGCACAAAGTCAATGCTAACCTTTTCCCGATCCCAAAAAAAAAAAAAAGGGATTTTCATATTTGCAAAAATGAGAAAGAATTAGCACAAGGGCCAGTAAACTAATTAACAATTAAGCTGTCTAATTAGAAAATTTGCAGAAACATGACTTACAGAAGAATTGGTTTTTGAATGTGTGCCTGCAAAGCGAAACTACCTTGGCAGAGAGAGAGAGAGAGAGAGAGAGAGAGAGATGGGAAGTTTGTAAATTGCAATGGCAGAATCAGAGTGAAAAGTAGAGAATAATAAAGTTGAAACGCTCTTGTCAAATGGCAATATTCGACTCAACCAAAAAAAGTAGAGTTGGGTAGGAACCGCGAAGGTTGTTGAGTCCTCTAACATCAGACTATCAATGGAACGAATCAACTTTAGGTAAAAGACAACGTGACCCTTTTTTTTTTTTTTTAATTATTATTAGAAAAGTTGTCGTTCAAGAGTCTTTTTACTTGTGTCTTTTGAAGTTAATTCCAATTTTAGTCATCGAACCAGATAAATAATAGAGAATTCTGATTTTGACTACATTTTAAAAAGAGTTACGGATAGGTGGGTTTTTTTTTTTTTTTGGTCAGTGATGATATTATAGTTTTTTTAATGGGATATTTGATAAATATATTGTGTTTTAATTGTGTTTAATATAATTTATTTTTTGAGTGTTATATTTGATTGAAAAGTATTTATTTTGTATTTGAATAAAATGTGTGTTTGGATAAAAAATATTTTAGAGTTGAAAAGTTAATGTGATTGATAAAAATAGAGATGAAAAGTTATAGTTAAAAAATTGATGTGATTGTTTTAAAAAACTTTTAAATAGTAATTATTTTCATAACACTGTTGAAAGAATTATATTTAAATATAATACTTTACGTTTGATATAAAATTGATTTTCATAATACTAAAAAACATTTTTCAAATATGCCATAAATATTTTCTATTTTAAAATTATTTTTCAATCTATGAGACTGTCCTAAATTAAATTCTTTCTATCTATCTGATCGGTGAAATTCCAATGAAAAAATTTATGTATAGACCATATACCATTCAGTGGAGGCTAATTTTATAATATTAAAAATAAGATAAAGTTGATAAGAGAGTCGTACCCTTTTTTTAAAAAAAGATTTTAACCATCCATGCACATAAAATTAATTTGAGATAATTTAGTAGATAAAAATTTATTAAGAGGGTGTTTGGGGAAGGAGGCTAGAGATATTATTTTTGGGTTGAAAAATGTGTTTTGGAGAAAAAAATGTTTGGGGTGAAAAAATAAAAAATTTTAAAATTTTTATAAAAAAAATATCAATATGGAAATTGTTCCGTTTCTTTCGAAATTCTATGCAATTTAAAAAAATTATCTCATTTGGACTTGTATACACAAAATTATGAACTTTTAAAGTTTGGAATTTACTGTAACGTTTTGGAGATATAAATAGTGAAAAGTAGTGAAATTTTGGAAAAAATTTGATTTTTAAGATCTGGAAAACACCTCCAAACTAGCCCTAAAAGTCACAAATGAAAACGAAATTTACTTATAAATCAATAATTAAAATTGAAATTCTTTAGCAAAAAATAATAGTAACTAAAAATGAAATTAACCCCTTCTTTTAAATATAACAGTAAATATTATTGACCATTCAGTTATAAGTTGAGCATTACTAGAAAAATGTGAAAGCTGAATATGTTTCAATTTATTCCTTTGGTTTTAGAAACTACAAGAATGAAATTTGACTCATATGCCTTTTTTTTTTTTTAAATCTCATTTCATATCTCTTTTAATAATATCTTGCCACTTTAATAAATAATATGGTTTTTTATTAATATAATGTGATATTTTAATTAAATGTTATATAAACTAATCCAGAGACATGATTAAGGAGACACAAAAGTCTAATCCATGAAACTATCATTTCAATTTAAAAACTGATTTCACTTTCATCCCTTATGTCCTCTGTGAATGGTAAAAAAAATTTAGACTAAACTAAAAATATCCTTAAATAATTTATATAAAAACTAAAAATATGTCTAATCCATAATAACTCAAATCTTCTCTTAGTATATGTTTGGTTAGAGTGAGAGATGGAGGAAGGGAGGGATATTGATGGAGGGAGAAACCTAACTTGTTTGGTTGGAAAGAAGAGGGAAGGAGAGAAGGGGAGGAGAGACGTTATTGTTCATATTAGATTTCGTACTTCATTTCTTACTGTATAAGTATCCTCAAATATATTATCGAAGATCATAAGTTGACTCATGGACAAGCAACCTATGAGATGCATAAATGACTTCTAGACGACTACCCAGCGTGCGACAAGTCACATGAGGCCAAAAAAATTAAAGTTAATCCCAAGATCAGCAAAAGGGAAATCAAATCAAGCATACCAAGTAAAGAAACTAGCTAGTTAACTAGGAATTTATAGAAAAGAAAGTTTTCCAATCACTTCTAGTCATTCCTGATTTGGAAAATCAACTCTAATAAGAAAATGCAACTTCAAGTCAATAGACAACTGAAATCAAATAATTAGCTCTTATATATAAGGGCTAATTGCACAAGCCTCAACATGATGACCTAGGCCAAATCTTTGGCCCTAAATAGCATATTTTGTGCAATACTTATCGTATTTCCTTAAATTCTCTATAATACACAATCCCTCTCTCTCATACGTCAGTTCTTCGTCAATATCACTATTGTAACATCAATTCATATATAGTAGAATTTAAATCTTTCACATTTATTATTATTATTTCTTTTCTCGATGACCATGTAGTTGGTGTCTACATACACCATTAATTAGCGTATGGCAAAAAGGTAAATAGAAGTCTTGGAGAATATTGTATCATTGCTATAAGCTGTTAAAACACAGTTAAATACACAACTAATCAAACAACTTCAAAGTAAGAAACAAGAGAAAGTAATTCATGTTAATTATAGAAAAAATATATCATCCTTCCTTCGTCATACTTAAAAAATAGAAACTGATTTGTATAAAGTATATATTAAAAATATTTAGAAAAAAGTAAGTTCAGGCTTAGGACTTACCTTAAAGTAAAAGCTTATTGATAAAATAATAAACAAGCTTCTTGATAATAAATTATTTAAAACAACGATATTAAATAATAAACAAGTTTGTCTGATATTTAACATATTTTTTTTTCTTCCGAGTAGGGGCTTTTTATTATTATTTTGAATTTGTAGGAGCACTTGTTTAGCTTTAAAAAAATTTGATCCCTTGGTCCCGTTCTCTTAAATTTGTTAACTATTTTAGTTGTTAAAAAAAAAAAACAAAAACAAAAACAAAATTGTTCCCCGATTTAACAATCAAACAACTACATTATGTTGTGTATCTATTTTATTAAATATATATATATTTGTGCCCCTACTCTTTTTTTTTTTTTTTTGTTTTAATTTGAAGATGAGAAATTTAAACTCTATTTTTATGTGAAGTTAAATATGATATTATCATTAAATTATACTCATAATCATACTCTTATTTTATTTAATATACTATTGTTTATATATATATTTCGTAATGACTCTAGACAATAAATTTTTTTTTCCTCTTAAAAAAAAAAACTCTATAGGATCGGTATTCAATATTATATTAGTAATCTATTAGAATCATGTATGAGATGTTGAGGGCCTTGATAATAAACTTTCAAATAATAATCTATCCTAAATGCGAACGAACCCTTATGAACGCCCTTGAACAAGATGCAAGCGAAGCTTCAAGTAAGACCTACTCATTACCACCGGTGATAAATTTCCGACACACTTGACCACGGTGGGACATATTAAGGGGAGTTTGGAGGAGGTTTTGGAGATGTGGTTTTGGGGTTTGGAAAAAAGTTAGTTTTGGAGAATATGTTTGGAAGAAAAAAACTATTTAGGGTGAAAAATTAAAAATTTTAAAAATTTTTTTAGAAAAAAAATATCAATATGAATCTTGTTTTGTTCCTCTCGAAATTCTATGCAATTTAAAAAAAATCATCTCATTTGGACTTGTATATAAAAAGTTATGAATTTTTAAAATTTAGAGTTTACTGTAGCGTTTTGGAGATGTAAATAGTAAAAAATAAGAAAATTTTGGAAAAAAATGAAAAATTAGGGGCTGGAGACAGCCTCCCAAACGACCCCTTAGTTTAACAAAACCTTACGGACTCGACGGACATGTGTGAGTAGGCGCTGTTGGCTCAAAAACGGTGAGCCCAAGCCCGTACATATAAAAGTTTTCCGTAAAGAAATATTGTGGAGTGAGACGTTGAGAGGTGGTTGAGACTTTAACGTCCCTTGGAATTTGTTTTCCATTTGGGAAGTGTTGCTTTCCCTTATCGTCACTATTGATTGATCCAAGATATTTCTCACAAATATCTTGGTCCATTTTTTCTTTTTTTTCCTCTTTATTGCTTGTCGAGATTGGTCTTGGTGGGTCTATTTTCAGAAAGTTGAGACTCTCCAAAAAGACATAATCTAATCGAATCATGATCACCTTCTTGTCCTTGGCTAAAACATGGCCTTTGCCTCTTTCTAGATCACATTAAAGAAGAAAAAAAAAAAAAGAATACGTAACATGATTGATAAAAATATTGAAAATTAAAATATTAAATAATAATTATATTGAATTTAAAATATAATTTAATTGATAATTAAATGAAATATTTTTGTATTTAGATAAAAATTATATTATATTTGAATATAATATGGATACAATACAATAAATAAACTGAGGATAAATAAGATTTGGAGTTCTATATTGTTAATACAAATATTAAACCAAAAAAAAAAAAAAGGTGTAGCCAGCATGACATGTCTACAACTCATTTTAAATATTTTATGATTCTATATGTAAATACCAAAAATAAAAAAAACGGTTGACATTGGCAGAACTTCTTTTATGGTATAAAAAAAAGTCTTAAACGTTAATAAGAATGATCATTTAAAGCCTTAGTGACTTAATTTGATCAGATAACATAATCTTGTTTTGTTGAAACAATCGTATCTATAAACTTCCAAACGTATATCAAAATGTCCACCAAAAAAAAAGTTGCTTCAAAAATTTAAAAATCAGAATATGTAAGCGGATTTACCACACTACGATAAGGATGTGACATGGTAGCTAGATTCTACGTCCTTGTAGTAATATATATCTAGATATATATATATATATGTAGATACCCGTATATGTAGAGAACGGCATAAACGTAGTGGAGCTGGGGCATTCAATAATTACTAATCGGATAAGACTGGTAAGGTCTACCATCACTTTATAGGCATGTGCTTGCAAAAGAAAAAAGAAAAAAAGAAAGAGAAAAGAAAAAAATATAATAAAGAGAGCAATGCGTGCGTGCTTCTATCTTTTATAACGTTACTGTCAATTTATACAAAAAAAAAAATGGACACTTTTGGTGGTCCAGATTAACTCACGATATATTTATGTTTCGTTTTACGAATGTATTATATTTAATATATTAAATATAATTTATATTTAAAAGAAAAGTATAAATATTATATTTGAATGTAATATATATTTAGGTAAAAAATATTTGAATTGTATTTTAATATTAAATATGTGATGTGATGAGTAAAAATAGAGAGGAAAAAAAGAGAGAGAAAGAGAATATATGATGTATTTAATTAAAGTAATAGAAAAAGTGAAATAATGAAGGTTGATTGTATTAGATTTAAAATGTGATGTGATTGTTATTTGAATGAAATATTTTTATATTTAGAAGAAAATTATATTGTATTTAAATGTAATATAAAAAAAAAAGTGTATACAAATCGTGGGCTTAGACAGGCAGTTTGAAATTACACGATAAAGCTTTGAATAAGGGGTTGGTCGTGGGATGTTTAACACAGAATTTTAGAGATTAAAGTTAGAAATGTATATTAAAAAAAAGACTTTTAAAATAAATTATGATATAAAATTGTATAAAAATTAGAAATATTTTTAAAAAAATATGTAAAATATAATTTTATTTTGTTTGTCTCGTCGTGTGAGAGTTTTGATATAAAAATTATCTTGTTTTAATTTGAAATGAAAAAGTTATAAATTTTAAACTTTAAGTTTTTTTTGAAAATGGAAGAGAGAAAATATGAGATGTAATATTGAAAGTTTGAGAGCTGCTTGAGTCCTGTTCTAGTTCTGTTTTAACTTGGTTTGAATCAAAATAAGCATTTGAAACTATTTTTATTTTAACTTAAACCAAAATTTTTTTAAATTTATTTCATTATTTTAACACAATTTTCAATATAAATTTATCTTTATTTTCATTATTTTAACATAATTTCTAATACAATTTTAAATTAAAACACTAAATATTTAACCTTTAACTTAGATTTATCTTAACTTAAACTAAATTTAAATTAAAACAAAGTATCAAACGATCAATTAATTTAGATGGTAAGATTCCGTCGGTTTGGGGTCTAAATTTTCTGCAATAGTAATTAATATTGTCAATTGTATTCTTTCGTTATTATTTATTATTTGTTAATTTCTTTTTTTTTTCTTGTTAATTTTTTATAATCTTTACATGCACAACATAACAAATATTGTTGGAGGAAAATTTCGACAAGCACTGGCCAGGGATTTGAAATTGACCTTAAAGAATATTAGTAACTATAGGCTATAGCATATAAACTCAAGCTAGGATACGCGAGATTGGACTCAGATTTTGAATGATAACGACATGTCTTTTAATCCAAGGGGGCATTTGGAGAACAAATTCAATTTTAATTTTACTCAAATACAATACAATTTTACATCAAATACAAATTTTACAACAGTGCTACGAAAACAATTACTATTCAAAACATTTTTAAAACAATCACATCAACTTTTTAACTCTATTATTT
This sequence comes from Antiaris toxicaria, assembly GCA_035233585.1. Lineage (NCBI taxonomy): Eukaryota > Viridiplantae > Streptophyta > Magnoliopsida > Rosales > Moraceae > Antiaris > Antiaris toxicaria. The sequence goes on from CP141160.1 coordinate 3,973,628, forward strand.
ATCTCTACTTTTACCAATCACATCAACTTTTTAACTCTAAAATATTTTTCATCCAAATACACATTTCATTCAAATACAAAACAAATACTTTTCAACCAAATACAACATTCAAAAAACAAATTTCATTTAAATACAATCAAAACGCAATACGTTTACCAAACACCCCTAAATAAGATGGCAGAATTTTTTCTTTTTCTTTTTTTTTTTTAAAACAAGGATGCGAATTGTGCGAATAAATATAACATAATTTTCACTAAAAAAAAAAAAAAAGAAAGAAAGAATTTTAGGTGAAAACCAACATTTTGTTTTCATAAACAAACGACAACAAACGCTATGCGCAGTTCGACGACTTGACAACAAAATTCTTTTGGATGAGAAATGATGCGTCGTTCAGTCGTTGTCAAACACAGCCAAAATTTTATTAAGTAAAACGACATGGCATCTCTAGAAATGAAGAAGAGAAACTTTGGACGGCGTGTCGGTGTAGGAAAACAAGAAAAGCACCAAGTTCTATTTTGCCGCAGGAGTCCTTTTGTAAGCTGTGGCCTGGAGCTCGGGGTGAATATCTTATGATGCTATTGGTCTATCTCTTACATTTGAATTATATTTAAACATAATAAAATTTTTATTTAAATATAAAAATATTATATTTAAATATTAATTATATCATAATTTAAATTTAATATATTTATTATTTATTATTTTATTTTTTATCACTTTTATTAATCACATTTTATATTCTTTCTTTTTTATTTTTTTCTCTTTATTTTTATCAATCATATTATATATAATATAATTCAAATATTTTCCATCTAAACAAACATTACATTTAAATGTAATGCAGATACTATTTATTCAAACGCATATTACAATAAATACATTACATTCAAATATAATGCAAATGCAATATGTTATCTAAACACCCCCTTAATGTCTTTGATCACCATCTCAATGTTGAGATTTTTTATTAAATTCTTATTATAGGCTTACATTTTAAATAATTATTATATTATGGGTAATCTAATTTGATAGGATTAAATAAGTAATCTATTAATTGCGTTTTAGAGATATTTATTGGGTATCAACTTTAATGTGTAGAAACTTAATAATAATTGAATTAAGGTTGATGAGACTCTAATTTGTGTTAATATATAACAATCATTATAAGGATTATGGTCTTTAAGTCAAATCATATGCAATATTTACTCTTCTCCTCTTTCTTCAATTAAGAAATATTTTCTCTATTTTTCGATGAAGCATGTTTAGTCATGTTTTGTTTTTGGTTGATTCATGCTTATGTGTGTGTATCACAATTCAAAATTTTTTTTGTTAATATATTTTTTGATTCATGGAATTTTTGGTGAATATATATATACATACATATAAATTCCTTTTTCTTTTGGATTTTAGTGTGTATATATATTTATATATATAGTTTTTCGTTTGATATATATATATATACACGGATACATATATACATATTAAGGTTTTTTTAATGAAAACTTTGGTTTTGGTTTTATTTTATGTAATTTTAATTAAAAATGAAGTTGGATGTCATTTGGAAATTGAATTTTTAAGAATTCTAGATTTAAAACACTTTTTGAAAGGGATGGAAAACAGCTGGTCTGCAATTGGGTCAAGATATAGAATCGAATTAAGGTTGAAAATGACAAAAATAACATGTCGTTTTGACATCAAGTTATATAAGATTGGTGACTACAAAAAAAAACACCATTTTGCAGGGACATGTTAATGATGAAAAGAATCATGAGTCCCGTATTGAAAAAACATAACAACAATAACAGACATATAAGGGTATTGTATCTCCTCACTTAATAAGCTGACTTTTTAAGATGGAAATCCAGTCCCTTTATAGTCTTAAACTCCACTTTTTTTCTCTAATTTCATATGATATGATAGCCCAACAAGTTCAAATGAACTGATTGATCCATTTAAATCAAGATTGGTGACTCCAAAGAGAGCATTATCTTGCGATGACATGTTTAAGGTAAAAAGTACTTAAGTCCCACATTGTAAAAACACAATAACAATAATAGACATATAAGGGTATTGAGCATTTTACTTAACAAGTTGACCTTTTAAAATGGAAGTTTAATTTCTTAACAGTCTCAAATTTCACTTATTCTCACTAATCTTCACATTTACATGGCATGGAAAGAGCCCCCTTTTTCTCTATAAAGGTATTGGGCATTTCACTTAACATGTTGACCTTTGAAGATGAAAGTCTAATCTCTTAACAATTTCAAATTTCACTTCTTCTCTCTAATTTTAACATCTAGATGGCAGGGAAAGAGCATCCATCTCAACGGAAGGCAAAAGAGAGAAGCTTTGTCACCATTTCCTTTAAAGACATTTTGAAGTTTGGTAGTGGAAGTTGATTTCTTTGTGCTTATTTTTTTTTTAATATTTGCCTTTACCTTTTTTTAAATAGTGTGTTTAGATCTCATATGTTCCATTCAAATATGATTCTATTTAAATAGTATATCCACTCATTTTACTTTTCATTGATATCTTTTTTTTTTCTTTATTTACTTTTATCAATACACAATATAATGATCTTTTAAATGTAAACAATTTAAATACACATTACATTTGAATACAATTTATAAAAAGATATCTAAACGTATATTATATTTTATATATTTCATGTGAATACAATATAAAGTGAATATGTGATTCAAATAAACCATAAATCAAGTGAACAAACATATGTTTGTTACCAAAACCTTTTGGTCCCTTTTTATACATTTATTTTTTTAGAAAATAGAAAGTGGGACAGTGCATGGGGCAACTTATGCTCGATTTTTCTTATGCTTTTATTCGTTGTAGATTGCATTTCTTTTACATAATGTATTACAAGTTTTATTTTTCTTCATGGGCGTTGATTCCTTAGGATTGAAGACGTATGTTTGGCAGCTTTGTCGAGAATAGGGGCTAATCTGCCACAGCCAATTGCAAGATTCAAAAGCAAGTGATGCTTAGCAACCGTACTTTGCTTTCCAAGTAGCGCATTACGTGCAGTGCACAGTATTTTAACCATGGCATGGAGTTTAGCTGTCCGATACAGCTGATAAACAATGGCTAATGAGGGGCTAATAAGCTTAAAAATTCATGTTAAAACAGAATATGCATTGGATTCTGTATAGGCTAAGCTTTCAAATTTCAACCAAAGTTATTATATTTCTAGCAGTGAACTATGCACCTATATTTCAATTCAATTTCTATAACTTCAAATTGATTTCTAAAACTAGCACGTATTAAAAGACAAAAAAACAAAAATGAAAACATAAATTTAGAACTCCTATCCAAACCTCTTCCTTCCGAACTTCTAACCTCTTTTTTACCTTGATTCATTGAACAACATGTAACAATTATAGGGTACATCGACATAAAAACTGACCAAAATCTAAATAGTTTAGAAATATTCACTAATAACTTTTTGGGTTAAATAAAAGAATTTAATGATAAACAGAAAAAAAAAAAAAGAAAATTGTACAAACAATCTCAAATAAATATGTTTATGTTTTTTTGTCCTCTCCTAATTCTTACTCGAACTTTTGGCCCCATAATTTTCAACTTAAATTATCATAATTTATGCAATAATTAAGAGACATTTTTTGAGGGGCAATAATAAAAATCACACACTTAGCTTACATTTGAAAAAAATATTTGGAATGAAAATTTAAGATTAGAATTGATTAAATTTTCAAAAATTAATTATAATTTTTATTGACTTTTAAAAAAATACAAACTACAATAAAAAAAATTTTTAATTTAGAGCTAGAGTAGGGTTTAATACTTGGATCTCGTTTGAACAGCTGATTTTAATCTAAATTTTTAAATTAAATTAAATTTTTTAATTAATAAAAATTATAATTAAACTAATCAAACTTTAATATAAAATTTTCATTTCATTTTAAATTTAACCTGGGAAGGAAACGAGCACAAGATATGGCCTAGTCAAGGAAACCTCCCGTGGGCCTAATGACGCTCTTGGGCTTGACAAATTTCAGGACCCATAATACTGAGGGGGTATTTTCGTCCATCTGGCATAAATATATATTTTATTTATTTATTTAGCAAAGAAGGTAAAACACGTTTGCTGCTTATAATTCGGCCTGGCCTGGTGGCAAGCTTTCCCGGTAAATCGATCGCTTAAATAGATCCTGGGAGTTTGGTCTCTCTGTTTGTCATTTCCTCGATCAATATCAAACTGAGATTTTCAGAAAAAGTCTGAAGCCGAAGAAACAAGGAAGCCATGGATTCATCGGCCCTGGGTTCGCTTCCCGAGGACACAGAAACTACCGATCAGCGATCACAGCAAGACCAATCTGTCTTTCTCTCCGCCTTTGCCTCCGTTCCTCACCGCCCTCCGACTCAGTGAGTTTGCACCTCCCGATTCGCCTTTTTCCTTTTCCTTTTCCTTTTCCTTGAAATCAACTTTTTAAACTGTTTTCCCGAGTTCGAAAGAGACGTGCGAATTGTGAATTGCTGTGGGGAAAAATAAAAAAAACCGCTTGTGTGTGAGTTCGGGACTTGTTCATTAAAATTTTCCTAGAAAATCTCGTTGCTCTAGGAAAATCTTCCTGATTTTTTGTGACTTTTTTCTACTGTTCTTGTTATTTATTTTTCTTTGGATAAGTAATGTTCAAAATGGCCGAGTTTTGGGATTAATTATGTTATAAATATATATGTATATAATCCCAAAATGGTGTTACAGGAATTCTTCACAAAAATACTCACCTTTAGATTGGTTGGGCTATTTTGACGAAGAGGATGATATCTGCATCCCGGACTCCAACGATGTGAGTGTGAAATCGAGATCCGTCGGCTACACGTATCCGTTATTTTGTGATTGTTTTTTTATTCTAATGTGGTTTGTCATTTTAGGTATTTCATGTGTATATGGCAGGAAAAGAAGGCCCGGTTGTCTTTTGTGTACATGGAGGTGGTTATTCTGGGTATGTTTGATGGTTACTCCAGTTGTTTTACTTTCGAACATTTTCTAAATGCTCCTAGTTTCAAAGTTTTCTCGCCATTTATGTACTAGTTCGACAATTAAAAGATGCAAAAAGCCTTTTTTTTTGTTTTTGTTTTCTCATCATTTTGTGGAAAGGGTTGGTGAAAAGAGGAGTTTCTCTTTTATTCTTATCATTTTGTTGGCGATAGATAACTTTTTTGTTCTTTCTAAAAACTGTCAACTACTTTATTCAGCAGCAAGTTTTATCGAGACCTCAGACAATCATTAATTTTTTCCAAGACTGTGTCTTTCTCATACGACATCTACTCATACCTTTCCAGGCTTCCTACTAATAAATTCTCTGTTTTTTGCATTACATAACCAAATGAGAGCCTTCTATCTTGGTTTATTATTATGATTTTTTTTTTTCCAGTTTGTACTAGTGGTGAAGTTTAGTGCTTCCTGGTTCCATGCTGACACTGTTAAATTACATATTTTTGTTATGCTAGGCTCTCTTTTGCATTGTCAGCGAGAATTATAAAAGAGAAAGCTCGAGTAGTTGCGATGGACTTGCGAGGACATGGAAAGTCAACCTCAGAAAATGAACTTGACCTTTCCATTGAGGTAAAGTTGTGTTTCTCAGAATATTTGTTGCGCTTGTGTGTTTTCTCATTAGTTTTTTAGCTTTATTCATATAGAAGTAACTGTTAGTGTTCTTTTCACTTTTATAAACAATAGTTCTTTTATGCAGACAATGTGCAATGATGTTGCTGCTGTTGTGAAAGCAATGTATGGAGATTCCCCTCCAGCAATCGTGCTTGTTGGTCACAGGTTGTGCTCTTTTAATTGTTAAGTTTCTCTCCAATGTTTCTCATCTTTATTATTAGTCTCTTAGGGGTGGATGGTTATATACGATTGTTAAGGGAGATTATTTTGTCTTTCCCAATTTAGAGACTGAAACCAATCTGTCTAATGTAATTCTCTTGTCATTTCAATTTTGGACAACATACATAAACTAGATAATGGAGCAACTTTCAAATGCTTTCAAGCTCCTCACTGGTTGTCTGATGCATTATGTGATGTGCTTCATTGCTAATCTAGAAATTTTGTGGTTCTTTAATGAGTTGGGGTATTTATGTGGCTTGTTTGGAGAAGTGTCAACAATTCTTCATTTTCTTTTAGGATTTATTGTGCCCCTCAATTTTTACTTAAATATTATTGTTTGGGTGCATGTTACTGGCATACAGCATGGGAGGTTCAGTTGCTGTGCATGTCGCCGCAAGAAAAGCAATTTCTAGCTTGGCTGGGCTGGTCGTCGTTGATGTTGTAGAGGTTTGATTAATTTTATAAGTATTTCCTTCAATTTTATAAGTATTTCCTTTAAGTGTTAACTTACTAGAGACAACAGAACTATACTGACAGTTGCAATGTCTTCAGGGAACGGCTTTGGCTTCATTGGTCCATATGCAGAAAATCCTATCTGGCAAGGTGCAACATTTTTCAAGCATTGAGAAAGCAGTATGTACAATATCTTCTTCCCATCTTCTAGCATCTGTCACTTCCTTCATATTTTGCTATTATGTCTTTTTTTAAGCATTACTTACATTGTCTTTTTCATCTCCTACTCCTGTAGTGACTCATTGTTTGACTTTATTGTTTACCTCTTGCAAGATTGACTAGAAGCACTAGTTTCTTTTAGAAGTGGACTGGAAATAAGCGTTAATTTTATAGGATATCAAAATTAACAAGAAAAAAGTAACTTGGATATGCTTATATTATGTGTTAGAGGGGTTTATATGATATTAGCTGAATGTGGCCTTCTACTCATTTGGAATTTTTATGAAGACAACATAATGGTTCGACCGCTCAGGAACACGACTTAGATTGATAGCTTATCAAAGAGCATTGTTGTTGGCCCTGGATTAAATTGGTAGTTAAACTAGTGAATAAGTGGCTCATATCTGTGATTTTTGCGTTTGCTACTGTTCTCCTTATGGTTGTGGCATATCCCAAGTAGTTTTCCACCGAAAATAAAAAGTTATAAACTTTACGTCAAGATTTTTTTTTTTCGTTTCAATCCTTGTTCTTGAACATCCTGTATCCTGTGACCTTTTTCCTCCCCGGGTGTTGGGGAAGCCTTTCTTATGCTCAATAGTAAAGTACGTTTCTTCTGAAGTTGATTAATTAAATCTTTGCAGATTGAATGGAGTGTCAAAGGAGGCTCTTTAAGAAACATTGACTCTGCTCGTCTATCAATCCCTTCCACATTAAAGTATGATGAATCAAAGAAGTGGTAAGGAACTTTGTATACTATATCTATATTTGCACTCTTCTAAAATTATCTAGGACATAGCATCTGTAATGATGGTCAGATATCTGACTTTTGGATAAATCGAGTTTGTCCATTATACTCTTTCTATGGTCATTCATAACTTTGATGTTGTGCTGCAGTTACATTTACAGAGCACGACTGGAAGAAACAGAACAGTACTGGAGAAGCTGGTACGTATTTTGATTGTCTTAATTTAGCTTGTCATCGCTTCGGAATTTTTAGTTGAGACCAAGGCATTCAGATGTATATCACAAGGGGACTTGGACAGTTTCGTGATGTATATTGGTGCACAATATCATGGTTGAGTTGATAACAACCTCTTGTAGGACTGACTATTCCGTATGCTAGGTAGAAAAGGGAAAGAACTAGAAGCCCAGGTTTCTATTAATCAAAGGAGGAGAAAAGCGAATGTTTTAACATGTGCAGGTCATTAGATAATTTGTTGATAGTTTAAGTACATGCCCATTTTCTTAATTTTTGCTGCTAAATGAAGCAGAGGTGGAAAAAGAAATGCTTTGCATACCGTGATTTCCCCCCTTTGCTAATAAAAATAATGATTGATTTTTTTTTTTAACCCACTCAAGGTGATGATAATTTTACTGGATGATTTACTTTTATGTGACACCTACCATTTTATAAGTCATTGCCATTCCAGCTCACTTAACAAAATACTTGCAGGTATGAAGGCCTTTCTGAAAAGTTTCTGTTATGTCCTGTTCCAAAGTTGCTGCTTTTGGCTGGAACAGACCGACTGGACAGGTTCTATTAGTACCCATTAGCCTTGCCTAAAGTTATCTGTAATACATGCTTTTAATGAACATCTTAGTTTATCTTAGTATATTATGGAAACACTGCTTGATTAGATCAGGTTGGGTGATTGTGTGGTAAAAACGGTCTACAAAACAGAGGAAAAAATTGAGAGTGAATTCTATTTCTCTTGTATCATAGACACATCGGGTTTCAGTATATATACAACTGATCTTTAGCTACAAAAGGAAACTATAATTTTCAATCCCTTAAATGAAGGAATTCCTATGAACACAAAGTCAACTACTCCTATCAAAAGTCAACTGTTTCCTACAGATTATACTATATTTTTTTAAATTCATACGGTTTTCCTGAAGTTATTATGTTGGCATGTTATGGTATGAAATCAGATTTCACATTTCATATATATATTTTTACAGAACCTTTATTTGCGAGACAAAGTTTGAAAATATGACTTCATACAATTTGACTCCAATGTAATTACATTTGACATAGGAGAGAGGACTTTGTTAGAGTTTCCCCTTGTAAACTTTCCGGTAACATGTGCCATGTCCTGTTGACAGAGCTCTCACAATTGGTCAAATGCAAGGAAAATTTCAAATGGTTGTTGTAAGACATAGTGGGCATGCTATACAGGTAAATGTTGATTCTGTTTAATAGTGTATTTTTCAAAGTTTCACTCGATTCTTTGTTCATCTTTTATTTTTCGTAAAAGGATTCAGTTTTTGATGTTCAAATTTTTGCAGGAAGACGTACCTGATGAGTTTGCCACTCTGATACTTAACTTTATATCTCGGAATCGAATAGGTCCACATGGAGTTGATGTGAGTTTTGCCATTCTTTTGGTCATGAAGAGTGTAGAAGATTCTTACCCCTTAGATCACCAGGAATAAACTCATTTATAACTGTTAAGCTTATATGGGGAAATCCTAATAAATAAATAAAAATAAAACAAAAAGGATAGATATTTATTGTGAAATCATTGTTTGTTAACCCCGACATCCAACCCCAGGCTACAAGCTAGGATAAAGAAATATAAGAAGGAAAAAAGAAACGGCAAAGAAGTTGCTATGATGTGTGACAGTCATTTTTTTTTCCCATTGCTGTATAAACTACAACGCAGCCAAGGACAATCGCGAACTGTTAAATTTGAGGATAAGAAATTGGGACCATCAGATACGGAATGTTATCCTATGTTTATATGATAAATTTACTTGGTCTGAAAGAAATTCAAGTAGAAATGTGTTCTTCTGACCTTTCAATTAAAAAAAAAAAGTTTTAATATTACACTGTTAAAGGGAATGCTTTAATACTTGGGATGTTTGATCTTGAATTCGGCTCTTGTTTTCGGGTGTTCTCGTTCACAGTCATATATTGGCTGAAATAACAATTATACTTGTTTTTAAGATTATATCAGCAGTTAGGTAATGCTACTCTCCAGGGCGGCGGGGGTGGGGGGGTGGTGGGGGGTGTGGGGTGGGGTGGGGTGGGGTGAGAAAAGAGTACCGCGTCCTTTGTTGCTGGGAAAGAGTTCAGAACTTTTGTGCAGTTTGGGAAATGAGTGTGCTAAGTTTTGCTACGTTATACGTTTTGTGCTTAAACTGATGGTTAGTTCATCTACATTGTGTTGCAGATACCGGGGCTTCGCCGGCCATTCCAGTCTCATACTTGAAGTGAAAAAACGATTAATCAGCCTGGATTAGTCTTTCTATATGCTGTAATTTATATTATATCCCTTTTTTTTGTTTTGGGGTTGGCGCGAGTGTATGTTGGTTTTCACTTGCGAACCCGAGACTAAAATATACACTAGTACAATATTTTACTTTGTACACTTAAATTAAAGCTTTAGCTTATGAGGATGGTCTAGTTTCCATTTCCGACGCCTTATCTGATTCACTGATGCGGAGTTTTGCAGAAACCACGGAATGATGTGTTGTTAATTTCATCAACTTAAAACCACATCGTATAATACTTTAAATTTCATTTCAAATAGATCTCTAGTTTGACTACTGATCCGGTTTTATTGCAGTACACCCTCACTTGTAAGAGGTATTTCTATTTTGGTTAGATTCCGATCTCAGTGGATTATAACATTGTTACAAAGATTATGTAACAATGGCACCGTCGTTCCACGCCACTGATTTTCCTGATTTTCTTTTTATCGTGTTAGCCCCAGTTCTTCTGAAATCCAAGTACGAGTAACATACAACCGTCAAATCTTTATTTTTACTCCACTACAACGTGTGTTTTTCATACCCTATAAAGGGACGCTGCCATAAAATCTGTACCAGATTTTTATTATTTTGACCATAACCAGATTTAAAAGCTCTTTTAAAGCATGTCTAATAAATAAATTATATTTAAATATAATTCATTATAAAAATTTATATTTAAATAAAAATGTTTATATTATATTTATATATAAAATACATTTAAATAAAAAAATATTTAAATATGTTATATGTAATGTGATTAATAAAAATAAAAAAATGTAATATAATTAATAAAAATATTAAAATAATGATTATATTAAATTTAAATTATGATGTGATTAATATTTAAATGAAATATATATTGTGTTTGAATGAAAATTATATTATATTTAATCACAGCGTAATAAACAAATAAGAGCAAATAAGAGCTAAGAAAAGCTCCAATTAGGACTTTCCTCTTTTTTGCGTTATTCATCGAATACTCTAATTATCCACAAGAGATAAACAAATCTTTGTCCATCTTCACGCTTACACCAAAAGCAAGAGTAAATTATCCAAGAATCTATCATCAGTAAAATGGTGTTCCACCAAGTTGACAAAATTACAACCAAATTAATTGTTATGTTTGCCAATTACAGCAACCTCTTCCTAGAGAAATAATAGGAAACCAAAACTCCATAACCCGAGCACTACAGACCTGAATGGTCTAGTTTATTGGTAAAACAAAAGGTACTTAAACCGCTCTGTGCGAACAAATCTCCAACTTCTGCAAAATGGATGGAATAGGATGTGGACAAAACAATTAAGAAGCAGTAGATGCCTTCAAATAGGCAATTAAGTCTGCACGTTCCTGTGGTTTCTTCAGTCCAGGGAACACCATCTTCGTTCCAGGAATGTACTGCAAAACAAGTTTTCTCAAGTATCAATACCAACTGAACTGTTAAAAATACTCGGTGAGAAAAGAATAATACATAGCCAAAACATGAACATTATGGTATACGCTGATTTGGGTTCATGTAACCACGCATACAAGGCGGGAAGACCAGTAGAACAGAAGGCGCAAAAGAAGAAGAAAAACCACTGTAGCTATCATACGCTTAAGCTTGTCTACCAAATTATCCAGCAAGCAGCACTTAAAAGCACACACATACACACACAGACAGGCATGTTCTCCATGATACTAAAACGGACAAGCATACTAAAAGCACAATGTCTTGAGATAAAGAGAAACTAGGTTGAAAAATGGAAACATTCATACCTTCTTGGGGTTTAGCAAGTAATCATACAATGTCTTTTCCTCCCAAATCACAGCCATGTTCTTGTTAGCAGCCGAGTAAGAGTACCCGGGAGTTGTTCCGGATTGCCTTCCAAACAATCCATTTAGATTAGGCCCTGAAATTTTCAAATCCTTTTAAGTACGTAGCTCATGAAAAACTTTTAGATAATGGATAGACAGCAATAATTTATCAGCAATAACTTCGAAGGGATACGAGGAAACCACATGGCCAAGAGCAATCTGGCGTTCCAAGAAAGTCATTATCATTGAAAAGACAAAAAAAAAAAAAAACTCACCAATTTGTTCGGTTCCCAGGCATTTTATTCTAAACAATGGCATTTATTCACAGCCTACTAATGCAATATCAAAACAAATACGCAAGCTCCAAGATATATCAAAAGCTTACGGACTCCAAATCAACTGCAGGGGAAATAAAATCCTAATTTTCTCATAATTCCTCTATTAATTCTAATAACATCGACTCAAATTCCATTTGGAGAACATTTCACTGATAGGAAATGAAGAACACACAGGATGATATTCAAAATTTTTTTAATCCTTTCTTTTAAACCCCAAATAAAAAAAAAATAATAATAAACACAAAACCGAACAGAATCATTAATCTTTGACAACAATCACCAAGCATATAAAATTCCATCAAAATACCAAATAAAGATCAAAGACAGAAAACACCTAAGACGTCTAACGACAGAATCCAAACAAGACGAAAACCCATGACCAGAACAGATCCAAACAAGCTACGAATGAATATGCAACCAATACATATATTCACACACATAATACATAGATCCAACCAAAAGACACGTAAATCAACTCCATAAAAAAAATTAATATCAAAATTTGTAATAATAAAAGAGAAAACTTGATGATCGATTACCTTGCTTGTGGCCCGCGCCTTTGTCGACGGTGTGGCACTGAGCGCACTTGGTCTTGAAGATCTTCTCTCCGGCCTTGGGATTGCCCGGGGGAGCTTCGTTGAACGACGCCATTAGCTTCTTTGTTTTGTCTGTCGGGCGAGAAAGTTGTAAAGAAAATCCGAGAAAAAAGGGGCTTTAGGGTTTGTTAAGAGGAGACGCAAACTCAAGGAAAGAAGCCGAATTTGAATATAAATATATATAGAAGAATATTCCAGACGATGGGCACGCCGACTGCCAGCCCTGACTCTGCTTGCGTGGCAAAATATTAGTGGCTCAAATTTTATTTACTAATTTTTGTCTTGTCTTTTTTATTTATTTATGTTGCTGGAAAATTGAAGTTTTTTATTTCTTATTTTAAGAAAAGTTTCGGTTAATTTGACTCGGTTATCCGGAGAAACAATTTACATGAAGGTTTGTTTCGAACCAAGGGGGTGTTCAGGGAATGTGATTGGAGACATTATTTTTGAGTTGGAAAAAAATTGTTTTGAAAAATGTATTTGGGAGAAAAAACTGTTTTAAGTGAAAAAATAAAAAATTTAAAAAAATTTTTTAGAAAAAAATATCAATATGGATATTATTTCGTTCCTTTCGAAATTCTATCCAATTTAAAAAAAATATATCTCATTTGGACTTGTATACACAAAATTATAAATTTTTAAAATTTGGAGTTTACTGTAGTATTTTGAAAATATAAATAGTAAAAAGTAGTGAAATTTTGGAAAAAAGTTGAATTTGGAGGTCTGGAGACATTACCCCAAACACCCCCCAATGTTTAGAGATAATTTTTTTGAGGTTAGAAAAAAATTATTTTGAAAAATATGTTTAGAAAAAAAAACTGTTTAAAGTGAAAACATATAAAAATTGAAAAAAAAAGTTTAGAAAAAATGTCAATATAAATATTGTTTCGTTCGTATTAAAATTCTATGTAATTTAAAAAAAAACATCTTATTTGGACTTGTATATACAAAGTTATGGACTTTCAAATTTTAGAGTTTACTATAACATTTTAGATATATAAATAGTAAACACTGATAATATGTTAGAAAAAAATTGTTTTAGAGTCATTAGTTTTGGACCCCTCCCAAACACTCTCTAAGAATTTGATTAGTTTTCCAATTGAAATTACAATATTTTAACTCATTTTTATAAGAGAGTTTGATGTAAAAATCTCAAAATAATATCTGCCATAAGTATTTTTTTTAAACCGTTCAGATGTAATTTAAAAGTTGATATTTATTTATTATAATGCTTCATATCTCATTGAATCATAGACTAATAAATTAAAAAATTCAATAAACAAAAAAAAAAGTTTGGTAAACGCATTGCATTTTGATTGTATTTGAATAAAATTTGTTTTTTGAATGTTGTATTTGGTTGAAAAGTATTTGTTTTGTATTTGAATGAAATGTGTGTTTAGATGAAAAGTATTTTAAAGTTGAAAAGTTGATGTGATTGGTAAAAGTAGAGATAAATGGTGGAGTTGAAAAGTTGATGTGATTGTTTTAAAAAACTTTTAAATAGTAATTGTTTTCGTAGCACTGTTGAAAAGAATTGTATTTGAATATAAAACTTTACCTTTAATATAAAATTGCATTGCGTTTAAATATAATTAAAACGCAATTGCTGTGCCAAATGCCCCCTTAGATTTTTCAGTTCTAACCCTATCACCCCAAATATTTGGGTTTTTGCTTCCATTGCAGTTGGATATCTCTTTTTTCTAACCGACCTTCACGATCTCCGGTGACTGAGGGTTGTGACCTCCAAGCTTGGCGAGCTATCTTCTTTGATGACGAGAATTGCTCCCTAACAACTGGTGACTCGTGATCTCCACCACAACTGGAGGGGACCGGAGAGCTGTGATCTCTCAAGCATTAATGTTGTGATCTCCCTAACAATAGAGGTAGTCCGTGTAGCTGTTCTTATTGCCAACGGAAGGCGGGGTTCGCTCTGGCATGAGCTTCATACATGGGACCAGGAACCATTGCATGAGCGAGAAGACGATCCCACGACAGTAGCGATTGGGATCACGATCTTTGTCGCCAAATCCGAAAGCAAAACACTTCCCATCTCATCAGAACCCTATCTCCTTCTAATATCCGAGCACTGGAAAATGCAAAGCTTTATTTCACAGGGACAGATAGAGAGAGAAATGGAACCAAAAAAAAAAGAACCTCACATAAAGAGTAAAGGTGAGAGTGGAGGGTGGAGGGTTAGGAGGGCGATTAAGGAGGGTATGGGCGGAGGGTGGAAGGTTAAGGGCCAATTCCAACTAGTGGGGGCCAGAGGTAAGTCGTCAATGGTGGAAAGTTGTTGGTTTTTTTTTTCTTTTTGAATATTTTAAATTTCTTAATTTGTTACTTTATGAGCTAAAGTGCATCGTAATTATCATTAAAAAAAAACTAAACCGTTAAATTGTATCTGGATAGTTTAAAAAAAAGTATCCATTGATAGGTACTCTAAGTACTATTTTATAGTACATATCACAGATTCTCTCTATTTTTATTTTATTTTTTTTTTGAAAAGTTAACAGAATTTTTAACTAATTTTTTAAAAATTAAATAATTCTTGTTCAAAAATTCAACTCAAACTTATAGATCAAATGCAAGTTAAGATTTGTTGAGTAAAAAAAAGTAATAATGTTGTGTGTGTGTGTGTGTGTGTTATTATTAGTATTATTTTTTTTTGGGTTTAAGTAAAATCACATTGGAGTTGAAATATGAAACTATAATCATAATTTAACGGAATAAAACGAGCCTGATAAAATATGAGGGGAGTCTATCGTAAAAACCTTAAAATAGCACCTATAGTAGGTACTTCTTTTTTTAATCCATTCAGATGTAATTTAAAGGTTGAGATTTATTTTTTATAATATACCTTAGTTTATAGAATTATAGACTAATAAATTAAAAAAATAAGAAACAAAAATTAAAAAAAAAAAAACCCAAAACTTACCTAAACACCACCGATGCTGCCTCCGTGATGACCTCCCACTTCCCCCTTTCTTTCAACTGCCAACAAGACCCCCTATTACCGATGAGACCTCACTCACCTTCAACCAACAAAGCCTCTCTCCCTTTAACAAGCGAAGGTTCCCCCACCCTTCAACCTAGCGTATTGGGTTCAAGAAAATAGGGGTTCAATGGAGGTTAGTGGTTGTGAGGGTGGGTAGTTTAGTGGCTGCTAATTTGGTGTTTTTTTTTTTTTTTGGGGGCGGGGGGGGGGGGGGGGGTGGTGAGGGTGGTAGCGGGTGTGGGGGTTCGGTGGTTGCGGGTCGAGGGGTTTGGTTCGACGATTATAGGTTGGGGGTGGTTGTAAGGGTGGTTTGGCGAGCATAGGGTTGGTTGGGTTGTAGGGGTGGGGGTTCGGTTGCAGCGGGTTGGGGGGGAGAGGATTGCAGGGGTGCGAGTTCAGTGATAGCGAGTCGGGAACGGGGGGTTGTGGCGGCCCACCCTGCTGTCGCGGTCCTACAGTGTTATTACAGTCAACTCTGTAATTAATCACAATAGTCTGCAGGCCTCTAGGGTCACCGGCAATCATGCTGAACTGAAAACTTGCTTGCTAATTTTGCAGAATAAATTTTTTTTTCTTAATATTATGAACTGTTCGAAAATGTGATAAGGAAATCATGTTAACAAAATAACATGCACATGAATCATGATTCCCCTATCACATAATCTTAACTTGAAAACTTGTTCTTTTTGAAATTACATTTCAAAAAACTGTACAGCGGAAGATTAAAGGTGACCACAATCCCTCGCCCAATCCTCCCCGGTATGCATCTACCATGTTCGTCGTCCACCATATACTGCTGGTGAACAGGTCTCTTACCTGCAACATGTGAACAAACTGGTGAGCTATGGGCTCAGTAAGTTCAAACATAAAAACATGAAATATGACATGCTGTACTACTGTGCTCATGCATGAAACTGGACTCTGTAAACATGCTCGTGACTGAAAGATTAGTCTTAGAACATTATCTGATATTTTAATTCTGGTTTTGGGCTCCTGATTGGTCGTACCGACATGTTAGCGCAACTGGGAGCGGTACTTTAGTGCTGACCTCTTCAGTCTTAACTGAAGCTAAACATGAAAACCTCCCTGTGGGTCGAGAGGCCGATACGCCAGTAACTGGTTTAATTACCATCTTGCTGGTGTTCTAATTGGGTAGCATACTGATTGCCCCCACAGTCGGAACCTGTTACATGAATTACTGGGGTGTGAGTTCTATTAACACACTAAGTTGTCTTATGCACCTACCTGTTTTCGTGTTCTAGTACCTGTCTGACATGTGTACTGAAACATGAAACTCTACATGCATGACATGAACTGACATGAATATCGTGATGTAGACAATTAACGTCTATCGTACACGCCAAACAATATACATGACATCACAACATAATAAGATTGTCTACGTTGCAGTCAGGACAATGCTTGAACTTACAGAAAGTATGCTGGTGTGAGCCTTTGCTGTTCTGGGACTGCTAATTCGGGGTCTCTAGCTTGAACTCCTATAAAAGAAATAATCACTGATTATTTCCAATATTCATCTTATACTGGAAACATGACAAAATGCGAAATTTCTATTTCCAGACTTTTTTTTTTTTTTTTTTACTCTTTGGCTTCGGACACGCCCTCCTACACGGGCGTGTCTCTGGCCGTGTACCTCTCTGGACTTACATGTCTGGTCGTGTACTTCGTGGAACATGGCCGTGTATACTTACACGGGTGGATACACGGCCGTGTTACTGGCCGTGTACTCCTCTGGACTTACGTGCATGCTTACACGGTTACTTACACAGCCGTGTCTCTGGCCGTGTTTTCCTACTGTCTAACATGGTCTGCTACACGCCCTTCCCTTGACCGTGTGCCCCTTGACATGGCCTGATACACGACTGTGTTCTTAGCCGTGTACCTCTCGGGTCTAAATTTTCTTGCAACACGGTCGTGCATGTGGGCATGTTCGAGGCCGTGTTCTGAACACGCCCTTGTACACGCTCGTGTTCATACCAGAATCAAGATTCTGGGTCTGAACTACTCTGCTCTGATTTTTCTAAGGCTTTATGGCCTTTGTTCTACTTCTTACACTCAAAATGGATCTCCATAAGATCATTTCAAGGTATCTACTACATTTCTACTATCACAAATCCATGATTTCATAAGCAAAAATCCCACATTTTGCTTATTTATATCTCTTGACTCAATCTTTGAAAAATCTGCACTTTTGTGAAGAAATTTCACTAAACTTGGTTTTCTAAACCATCAACTTATGGATTCGTGTTTGAAAACATCTAGACTCGAATCATGTTTCGATTTTAACCGAAAATCTCAACACGATTTACTCACATTCCCTTTTTCTACTCGAAACCCCAGATTTTCACCTAAGAAAAATGTGAGAAACGAGGGTTTACCTTGCTTAAATTTTGAGAACTTCTTGCTGTGGATTCTTGAACGAAAACTCGATCGATCTGTTGCTCGAAGAGGAAAATCCGAACTAGAAAAGGGTTTCCCTTTCTTCTCTCTCTCTTTTTCTCGGTCTCTTTCTTTCTTTTTTTCTTTCTTTCTCTCTCCGCTGCTTCTCTTTGCAGCACAAACTAAGTGAATTAATTCACTTGGGCTACTGTGTAGCAGCTACCCCTCACGTGTCTCTCTCTCTCATTTTCTTTTAATTTTTCTTTAAGAAAATGCTAGGGCTTGTTTGGCTAATCTTGGCCATTGATCAATGTGGCTTACTTGTGTACCATTGATCTCTTAATATGCATTTTCCACATACTTTTCTATTAATTTTAAAACATCTTAATTTGAATTAATGTTTAGCTTTTAAACTATATTCATTAATTCATTATAAAATTTTGATTAAAACTCAATTAATCAAAGTTTTCCTCTACTCTGTATTCTGTAACATGTCTCACTATAAATGTAAATTTATTTACATATCTTGTATAAAATTTTCCGAGAGTATAGATTTCTCAGTTATCATCATAAGGTTGGTTCAATAGCAGCAGCTTGGGGATGGTTGCGGGGTTGGTTCGGCGGTTGTAGGGTTAGTTGGGACGCGGGGTGGGAGTTCAATGGTCGCGGGTTAGGGTAGGGGTTTAGGGGGGGTGGGGTGTAGAGGTGGGGGTTCAATGGCTGTGGGTCGCGAGGGTCTCAAGGTTGGTTTGTTAATTGTGGGTTGGGGGGAGTGGTTGAACGTTAGGGATTTTTGAGTTTTTTTAATTAATTTTTCAGATTTTTTTTAAATTTTTTATTTCATAATACTACATATTAAGGTGTATTGAAACTATTATAAATAAGTAATATTTATCGTAGCCTTATCCTAAAATATTATATTTATAAGAATAATTTATTTTTCATTTATAATCTTCAAAATTTTTTTGATAAAGTATATTTAAAAAAAAGTGAAAAATTATCCCTCTGAATAGACGCGTTGGCAATTCGTAGGCTGTTGATGATAAAATGTTGTTATTTTTTGGTGGCTTTTTCATAGGATTGAATTTTGAGCATTATGAATAATAGGATTCATGATTATTATTTGTTAAATGGGATCCATGTTCAATCACGTCTATTTTAATTAGGATGCTTCTCAAGAAAATAACAATGATGAGTATGCTAAATCCCAAACCCAATATTTTTTCCCGAGAAAAAGGAAAAGGAAAGTTAAAAAGAAAAGAGTCAAAAGCGTTTTCCTTTCAGGCTTTCAAACTAGTCAAAAAAGGCCAGAAAATTTTTTTTTTTTTTACAAGTTGAAAACGAAAGATCGAGGAAGCTGCTGATTAGGCCTAAGATCTAAACCCATTGGACTGGCTCATCCAGTTGCCCCACAATGGACAAGGCAATCAGTTTTAAGGCCCAACTCATGGAAGATCAAATCTCCAGTGGTCTCCATAGTGAGTTGGTGGAAATCTACAATTTTTGGAATAGGAGGGATGACATTTTTCCCTGCACGATAGAAGATTGTTAACTGAGTTTGGAATGGAGAAAAGGATAAGTTTTTGTTGCCGAATCGGGATTGGAGCGACGATGGGGGAGTGCTAGCATGATGAAATGAAGCACCTGGGGATTATGTGATGAGAAAGGTAAATTTTTATACAAATAATCTTCCAGGTAATTGATTGGACGGATAAATTATATTCAACTGATCCAAAATAAATTATGTGGACAATGTTTTTCCATATTTTATCAAGGATTATTTTTACCCTTGAGTTCTATATTTAGAGTTTTTGGTCACATCAGTTGTGCATTCATACATGTTGTGCAAATAAATAAATAAATAAGTATTTTCATACATTTTGATTTATGAATCATAGGAAAAACAAAACAAAATATATATGTATATATGTGCTTATATATAAAAGGAAAGAAGGAATTCTACAAAGTTCTAATTTTGTTACATATATATTTTTGGCAAATAGAAAGAGAGGATACTGATTTATAAGAAAAATATATCTCAACCATAATTTACATATATTAAATAACTCATACTATATATATTGAACCCCCATTCTATTATTAATTAAAAAAAAAAAAAAAAAATCCGAATCCAACCATGAATCCTAACATCATAATAATAATAATAAACCTTGCAGAAAAGACAAATGAAAATAACACCTGAAATGGAATATGACCTATTATCTTACTATTGACTTTGCATGGGGAAAGCCGGATAAAAACGAAGAATGGGGGAAAAATTCGGAGCGTTTATTTTTGGTCTTGAAAATGATTTTCCATTTTCAAAAACACAGAAAATGAAAACGGTTTCAAAATAGCGTTTGTTTATTTAACGTTTTCAAAACCGTTTCGAAAACACCGTTTTCAACTATGTTGTTTTTTTGGGTTTTTTGAAAACGAAAAAAAGTTGTTTTCACTTTTTGTTTTCATTTTCAAAAAATATTGTGTTTTTTAGGTTTTTTAAAAATGAAATGGGTTTTGAAAAAATATAACCAAACAAAGTTTCATTTTTATGTTTTTCAAAATATACACTCAGAAAACATAATCAAACACAATTTCAGAAATAATCTTAACACAGTTTTCAAAACATTCTCATTTTCAATTTTTTTGAAAACAGAAAACATTTCAAAAACAATACCAAACGCCACATTCATGATCCAATCCATTCAAATTAATCAACTATTTAAACTCATACTTCGAACGCCAGGCTCACAGGCCTTTTTCTTTATGGGATAAGTAGTCACAGTGTTGAGAAAACAAATATTTTTTTTTTGGTAGCAACCTTGAGAAAATTTTAAAGTTCCATCAATGTATCCCAAGACATTGAGATAACTATTATTCCTTTTTGACCAACCGTATAATTATCAATTTTTCATTAACTTACCGATTTTAGGTGCTTCACTTTTATTAGAATTTTCTTGATTTTCCGACTAAATCAACCACAATAGCGTTATTAACATTATTTTTCTCACCAACAAGATGAACTGTGAGCTCTAGCCTTGAAAACCTTCTTCTATCTGCGAACAAATTATCAAGAGTGATTTTAAAGGTTGACAAAAAATCTTGTATCATTCCGATTTCTGACATCTTTGCCATAATCGATCAAAATGTTTTTGGCTATTTACGCATGATTTACTTCATTATCAGAAGAGAGTTGTTTCGTTCAGTTGACCTTGAAAACAATAGAATTAGCTTTACACATTTCAACAGTAACATAAACTGCAATTTGATTAACTTCAGCCATGAGTTAAACATCATAATCATTTGTCTCATCAATTATGATTTTTAATTATTATCAAGAATAAGAGCAATCAAAATATTTTCTTTATTATTTGTTACTTTTCTTGACTTCTTGTCTTTCCTTCCTATGAATTTAAGCAAATACAACATAATTAATGAATATAAAGAAATGCAGGATTATGATGAACGAATTAGTCACAAGCTGAGTTACATACCTGATTAAACAGAAAAAAAATTTAGAATTAAGAAAAGAACGGTCAACTAAAGTGTTTTGCAAACTAGGTATTACATATATTCTCATCTATTTTTGTTTTGTACTAAGCAAACATGCAACACGGATATATATAATCAAACACGGCTGAGCATGTGAAACGTAAAAGGCCATACATACATCAAAGCAGACAAACAATTAGCTAAGTCGCACTAATGTTTACATATATATATATGTATGCATGCATATATATATATATTGTTTTGTGCTAAAATCTATTTCAATAGTAAACAACAAAATACAAAACTTAATTAGAATCTTTGATTTTAAAATAAGAAAATCTTATTCTTTTCTTAATTTCAGACGTTCTTAAAAATATACAAATTTCAAATGCTCACCCCTATTTATATTTTTTCAAGTAGAGTTTAACTTATCACAAATCTAAGTCTATATATATGTTGTTGACATGTGTCATTTTCTTTTTATTTTTTATTTATAACCTATCGTGATACTTCTCCTTGTTACTCTATGCTCCTCCTGATCTGATTACCTTTTATTACGATGATATCATTCACATCTTTATATTAAACGTTTTGTCGCACCTTAGATCGGTCCCTATATATATATAAGTACTCCCAACATAAACCCTAGCTAATCTTGAAACACATACACATATATAATCAGATCAAATATATAGAATAGATACATGCATACATACATATATATTTGGATAAAAAACAATACTGCTTGCATGATACATAAATATTGCATGCTGCGTGTGGATGTAGGATTCAAGAATATCAAGATCACAAAGTGGGCATGGCGTAGCGG
The DNA here is from genome assembly GCA_035233585.1 of Antiaris toxicaria. Lineage (NCBI taxonomy): Eukaryota > Viridiplantae > Streptophyta > Magnoliopsida > Rosales > Moraceae > Antiaris > Antiaris toxicaria. Next base: position 3,995,869 of record CP141160.1, read on the forward strand.
CACAAGGGGCAAAAGTGACTAGTCTCTAACCACCGGACGATGCAATCTTTATGAAACATATGAGAGCAGCAAGGTACGCTCACCACATCAACGCCAGCACCATCATTATCATCATCATCCGAATCAAACTCCTCCAAGCAGATCGTACAAGATTCTTTTGCAAGGCTCCTCTTACGGTAATCCCCCACGTCAGCCTTCTTCAGCGCCTCGATGAACGAGGGAGCCGTGGGGACGGTACCAACAAAATCTTGCATTGCTGACTCCACCATGACACGCTCGGTCTCCCGCTGTTCGTCATACGTCGTAACAGCGGTGACATCGAGCGAGAAGGTCAGCACCTTGAGGCGGGAATAGACTAGGGGCTGCACCACCAGGTGGAGAAGCACGAAGGAGCAGATGTCCAAGGCCATGTTGTGGACAGTCGCGAGGCCGGTCATGCCCATCCCGGAGAGGAGGTCTCGTGTGAAAGACGGGCCGGTCTCGAGGAAGCGGTCGCGGGGAATGAGGCGCCACCTGGGCTGCGCGGCGACTAGGGTTATGTCCATTGGGTGAGGGTGTTGGTTCAGGCGAAGGACGTGAAGATAGTTGAAGTTGAAGGCCAAGTATTTGTTGGAGGGAAGGATAATTCTGTCCAGGTCGTAGAACCGGTTACTGCTTTCGACATCAACGCGAAGGTTGCACAAGAAGAATGTCGGATAATATGGATCGGCCATGCTTCCGAGTAATGATAATGCTATGGAGATATAAAGATTCTATTTGGCTATTTGTGATCTCTTTCTTTGTGTGTGTGTGTGTGTGTATACACCTATATAAAGGGTCTCAAACTTATAAATTGCTATCCTACTCTAGCCAGGACTACGCTTAGGTCCCAAAAAGAGTTCGAGTCATTGTAAAGCTCAAACTTATAAAATTGTTAACCTACTAGGAGACTACTGTGTTATGTTGTTGTTAAATTTCAATATTTTTTCATAGAGATTTAAATAGGCTTGTAGAGAAAATGAACACAGGAAACAGGGGCTAGATAACGGTTGTGAGGGAAGCGTTGATAGAAGATTTCAAATTTTAAATTTAAGAATATTTTTATTTTTTTTAATAACTAAGAATCATAAAGCTCATTCTATCCATGGCCGTCCTAATTTTTATATAAAAAATAAGTTTATCCAAGCCTTCTAGGAAATCAAAATATTTAAAAAGAAATATTTGGCAAAAAAGGAAATCAAAATATTTAAAAAGAAATATTCGGTGAAAAAGGATTTACTAGAGGATTTACTTGTTAAACCTTCCTTACCAAAGTTTTTTTCTTTAAAAAAAAAAAAAAGAAAGAAAGAAAATTGCTGGGAAAAATTAACACAGCATATTGTCAAAGTTCAAAATACCTAAATTCCAATTGTGCTTTATCCTTCTTTTCAAATAATTTTATGTAATCCTAAAAATTAAACGTATTATTATAGATAAAACACAGTAGTAATTTTATATATTTGAATTATCAGAAGATGTAAAGTTTGAATTATCAACTTCTATTGAGTTTTTCAATATTAGTTTTTCCCTGTCATATTAGTTTTGCATGATCAGGAAAAAAAACATATGTCTCATTAAAATCTTATTCGAATAAACAAAGCGAGAAAGCAACCTAAATAGAGAGAAGAGTCGAACTAAATTAAGCATTTTACATCACCTGAAGCTCAGTGGAACGAGGCAACTTCTCGTACATTGTCTACTAGATTCTTCTAGTATCTTGTTGATGTCGCTCCCGTTTTTAACCATGAAGTTAAAAAAGAGGTAGTTTGTAAGCTTTTACTTTTTCAAAAAATTAACAGGAATAATCTGTTCTTATTTCCATGTTTAGGTCATTGGTAAAAGAATTTACACATCCACATTTAGGAGGGGGGCAGAAGAATGCGTTAATTATATGAAAAACATGACAGGGAAGAATCACATAGTTCTACATGTTTTGGTTGGTGAAAGCAATTCACATAATTAAATGCAATTTTGATTAAAAATTGATAACAAAACAACAATAACATTTTGTGTTCCCCAAAAATATACATTAAATATTGATTTGCAATTATGTAATCCAACATCTGTTTTGATCTTCTTCTAAGAAAATGCAATATAAATTAATTAATTACTTAAGCAACGTAAAGCGTAATTTATACATAGAATCTCTTAACAAAAAAAAAAAAAAAAAAAACTTGTACATAGAAACCCTAATTTGGAATACGCTTTTATACATGAAAACCCTAATATGAATACACCTAAATAGACTATAGTAAAGCACCCATAGAAAATCACATACTATCATAGCACAAGTTAATCGAATTGAAGATCGAGCGATCAAGATGAAGTGGGCATGGTGTAGCGGCACAACGGGCATGAGTGACCGCTCTCCAGCCACTTAACGATACACTTCTTGTGAAAAACATGAGAGCAGGGCATCTTGACCGCCAATACCTTCTTCGCGCGACGTGACGACAGCTCCTCCAGGCATATTGCACAACAAAATTCTTGTGTTGTGCTGGTTGCGTCCATGTCCACCTCCTTGAGCGCCACAATGGACGACTTAGCCGCCGGGACAGTATGAAGTACTGCCTGTGCTGCCAATTCCCTCATGAGGAGCTCCAAGTTCTCCTCTTCGTCATTGGAATCCTCCACAGTTAATTGTAGACAGAAGTTCAATATTCTGCAGCCGGAGAAGGAAGCGTGCTTCGCCCATCCCACAACGAACGAGGATATATCCGACACCATCTCTTCGAGGATTATCGTGTCGGCGACGCCCATGTTGGAGATCATGTGGCGGGTGATCGCCGAGGCGTCATTGAAGTATCGGTGGCACGGGATCGTGAGCGTGCCGTCCCGGGATGCAGCCAAGGGTAACTCCTCGGTGTGTGGGTGGTTCAGTGATGTTTGAAGGTGGAAAAACTTGTAATGGATGGCCAAATGGTTGCATGTAAGGGCGCTTGCTTCGGCAGGTATAGCACTGTCGACCCAAATATCGTACTTGAATTCCATGCTTTGAAAATATAATTCACTATTGTTCTTGTGATGAACACAATTGGATTTAATTTTTGAGGGATTTCTGTTTGGTTTTTAATCGAGTGATATGAAGGCGGTGAGAGGAAATTAGTTACGTTCAAAAAATTTTTTTTTTTTTAGGGTAGTTACGTTCAATTATTGGTTAAATAAATCGTTTGAAGTTTAAAAACGACAAATTATTTGATTTTTACTTTTTTTAATTTGGGGATGAAGAATCTGAAAGTTAAAAAAAAAAAAAAAAATTATAGTAGAGTTATAGGATAGTTTTAAGCTGCAAGGTTTTGGGAAATATGAAGGGAGAGAATTATAGCGTGGCCCAATTCCTTGTCAAACATTTTGTTTATCGCTTTCTTTCTTTCTTTCTCTTTTTTTTCTTTTTTTTTTTTCAAATGAAGTTTGTCGTTTGTTACATCATATAGACTTCTGTAACACTATATTAGCATCTGAGACAAGTTCAAAAAAAGCTTTTGCAATTTCTCCATTAGATTTTAAATTTCAAAATAACATATAATATCTGTATTATATTTACAATATTTTGAAAAAAAAAAAGATTTCACAAATAAGTTAAATAGATTGTTACAGATATAATATAATATTAATTTTATACTTGACTGTATAATAAAGTGTAGAAATCAAATTTCTTATCTTTAAGTTAAAAAAAAGACACTTTTTTTTTTTCAAATCATGCATAAGGAGGGGAAAAAAAAAAAAACTACTGGGGAGTGCGAAAGAGGTTACAAGATAGATTTTTAGTTAGCAAGCAATATTCCCTGGTATTATAATCATTACCTAAGATTGATTAGAAGAATTGATAAACAAAATTATTTTATATTATATACCAATAAAATATGTATTTGAAGTCTAGTGATAATTTTATACTCGACTCAATTTTGTTTAAAAATATAAAATTTGAATTTTTTCACCTTCGAATTATAATAATAATAATAATAATAATAATTTATATTATGATATCTTATTTATTTAATTTTAATATAAATATATTTAGACAGTGTATCTATTCATCTCACTATTTATTTATTTACTTAATTTATCTATTTTATTAATTATATTGCATATATTGTCTCTCACTTATATATATTAAAATGACTTTTCAAATATAAATCCTTCAAATACATATTATCAATATAATATAATATAAAAAGGATATCCACGTATATTTTATATCCTATTAATATAATATACAAAATGGACGTGTCCTCTAGACAAATCATTTTTACCATAGGATCCGAATACGACGAGAAGTAGGGGGAAAATGGGAAAACACATGAGAAATAACCACAAATTGAAACTTCTAGCCAAAAAAAAAAAAAAAACCGAAAGCCAAACAAAAAAAAACACACACACGCGCGCGCGCGCGCGCACACGACACAGCCCCTATTGAAACAGCAAAAACGTTAAAGGGCATTTGTTTTTGTTTTCAAGAAGGATTTTTTATTTTTAAAAATATAAAAGATAAAAACGGTTTCAAAACATTAAAGGGTATTTGTTTTTGTTTTTAAAAATGATTTTTTATTTTTAAAAATATAAAAAATAAAAACGGTTTCAAAATAACATTTGTTTATTTAATATTTTCAAAATTATTTCAAAAATATCGTTTTTAACTATGTTATTTTTTTAGGTTTTTTGAAAATGAAAAAAAGTTGTTTTCATTTTTTGTTTTTGTTTTCTCCCTCCATATCCTCTCTCTTTTTCACTTTCTGCCTGTATAGCGTTAGTGATAGTCATGTCCAATAATAGCATTCATCTCTGACGAAAGATGATGACCATGGACTAACGATGATGATGATGGTCCCCTTATGACGATGACTATTGACTCATGACTTAAATCTCACTGTTACCATCACCTAGACCTCAGACTACTAATGTCTTCCACCCCTATCTCTCGTTGCAAAACCTACCATCAAAGTTTTTTTTTTATTAAAACTAATAATTTATTTTTTGTTATTTTTTTAAAATTAATAATAAATATATTTTTATAAGATACTCATATATAAAATGAGTTTTCAAAATATATAACCAAACAAAATTTTATATTTATGTTTTTCAAAATACACACTCAAAAGATATAATTAAACACAATTTTAAAAATAATCTCAATATAATTTTCAAAATATTTTTATTTTTTATTTTTTATAAAAATAGAAAATATTTTAAAACTAATACGAAACGCTGCTTAAAAAGACTCAGAAGGATAAGACGTTGTAAAAAATAATGAATGGACAGCATGACAGAAACGACAGCATTAATGGCAGTAAAGAAGGGTAGGGAAAACGTACAAAAACAATGAAACGACATAAATGGAAAAACGACGACAAATGAGAAACGACAGGAAGTTGCTAAAGTAGACAACAAATGAGAACAAGTCTCAGACTTCCTTTTCTTCTTCATTTCTTTGTCGTTCACGGCAGTCCCAAGCTTCTACAACGAGCTCAGAAACTTCTCCATGTCTCGCCGTCTCCGTTTTCTGGTTTCCTCTTCTTTCCCTTCCATTTTCCAAGATTCCAATCACTTTCATCGCTCCAGAAACGAGCTTAATCCGACAAAGTTTTTCACTTCCTCAACCTTTAAAGGCTCGCTTCGCGATGTTCATGGCGATACAAGCCACTTCCGATCATTTTCAGCTTTGTCTCGTAATCCCATGAATTCGAGTTCAATAATGAGCAATTCCGCTAGTAAAAGAACCGGATCGAGAGCTGCTGGGAAGCGATTTTTCGAAATTGTTGGTGTGATTCGAAGGAATGAGAAAATTTTGGAGCAAGAATTGAATCTCGTTAATGTAAATCTATCTGTTGCCTCCATTACTCAAATTTTTCGGGTTTTGAATAAGGAAAAGGTCCCTGCTTTGCGGTTTTTCAATTGGGTCAGGGTTTCCAGACCCGATCTCCGTCGAAATTGCAATATTTGCAGCTCGGTGATCGATAATATGGGGCGATTAAATGATTACGAGTCAATTACTTGCGTTTTGAATGGATTTAAGAAAGAAGGTATTTGCCTGACCCCAAATGCATTTCGATTCTTGCCTGAATTGATGTTGGACAAGGATTCGCTTTCGAATTCCGTGACCGAAGTTGTGAGAATTTTGCGTGGAGTTGGTGGGTCGTGTGAAGCTTCCGGTGTTCGTTCTTTGATTGAGTTGTTTGGCGGATTAGGGTCGTTAGAAATGGCTAGGTTTGTGATGCAGATAACAGAGACGACCACATCTTATTACAACATCATGATCAGAGAAATGTGTCGGAAACAGGATCTCGAAGGCGCGAGGGGTTTGCTCGACGAAATGCGGCTAGCGGGTTGTGAACCGAACGTCACAAGTTTCAATCTTGTGCTCAGTATCTTGTGTAAGAATGGAGAAAGCGCTGAAGTGTTGCTTAGAGAGATGGAAAACATGGGTTGCTGTTCTCCTAATGAAATAACCTTTGAGATGCTTGTTCTCCAATCGTGTAAACTCGGGCGGTTTGATGTTGCACAAGGGTTTGTGGATAAGATGACGTTGTTGGGCATTGAACCTCGGCTTTCTACACATGCTGCCTTTGTCAAGGGCTACTTTGGTTCACAGAGATATAAAGAGGCACATAACTATGTGGTTGAATCGAGTCTCAAGTTTAAGCAATCAAGCAATGCAGTTTATAGCTTGCTTGCAGGACTTCATCTGAAAAGTGGCGATGCGGTTAATGCCCTAGATATTGTCTCGGAAATGATTGAAAGGGGTCTTAGACCACATTTTCGAGTGTATAAGGATCTTTTGGAATTTCTCCGAAGATCGGGGAAGACTGATTTGGCTGGAGATTTAAAGATCAAATTCTCTACCGTGAGTTCGCAGACAACTACAGTAGTTGGTGATCTATAATAGATCAGGAGTAACTTCTTTAGATCCTAACCTTTTGATTCGTTGCATTCCTCCATGAACGCGAGTCCTTTTTCCTTTATGGATAAGTTGGTCAGCGTCATCAACAAATATCGCGAGCATTTTTGGATGAAGTTGTACAGATGAGTTTTCTTTTCTAATAGTATTTGTTGTAGTGAAATCAAACAGTGAGTTCTAGGTTCTTAATAGAAGTAGTAGATCAGTTATTATTGTACTGGCTATTATTCTTGTGATGATTTGTTTAAACTTTATAAATAGCATTTTTGGCTCTCACCCTTTTAGGGATGCGTTTTTCAAGTCCAAGTCTTGGAGCGTCTTCGCAGTGAGGCACCTGCGATGAGGTATAGCTTTAAAATTCAAAAGTAGATGCTGTTTCAGAGCTTAAGACATGATAGAACACTCTTTTGTACCATGACATAATCATCTGTCAAATTATTTCAAAGTAAATTATCTCCTACATATATGTATCTTTATTAGTTCGCTGCATCCGTAGTTGCCGTCTCGGCCGGTGTTTTTCTGTTCTATGCATTCCGAGGTAGTGTGATCTTCCTCAATCCTCCAACACTTTTTAAGTTTAGAATTTTTGTCATGCTGTTTACCATTAGGGCAATGCCTTTTCTCTTTCCAGTTTCCACTCAAGATCTCGCCTTTAGCAAGGTGGCAAATGAAAGATGAATTATAGAATCATCGTATGCATTTATCGAAACAACTACGCCTTTTTCCACATGCATTACATAAAAGTACTAATTATCTAGAAAACAACAACGTGCAGTCTGTTTTCTTTTAATTGTACATCTCCACTTCACAGTCAATTGGTGGATCGTAATACTCGTTCACCTCATAGGAGTTTGGGTTCGAATTAGTCTCACTACGATGGGTAGGGTATATGACCAATCTACCTCGTAAAAGATCAATAGCCACGCATAGATGCACCGTCTCCCTAAGATTGTGTGAGTATGTTACCCTCTATCTTTGTAACTCCTTTTGCTTTATGAAAAGGGAAAAAAAAAAAAAAAAGAAGAAGGAAAAAGTAAAAGAGAAAATAATTATCCAAGAAAGAAAAAGAAAAAAAGACACAAATACTATGGTTTGCCCATCTGAAGATATTGACAATCTTAGATCACATGATTCCTCCTTTCTACGAATTTCTTATACCTATTAACAAAATATCAGTTGCAACTTGAAATCTTGCATGATATTGGTGATCTTGTTCTGCTTGCTGTACGTATCTACCTGTATCACAAATTCTGAATATCTTACTAAGGTTTTCGTTTTGATTTCTTCCAGTCAAAACTTGATCAGTTTACTGCCATTTTACTTCATTCAATGAGCTGACAAGAACAACTGCTCTGGTTTCGTCATCGCCAGCTTGGCATCTTGGGTCTGCAAAGTGACGTGGTACTGTAAGTTAAAAAAATACACACACTAGTCGCCATATTTGATAAGCTAATGCTGTTGTACTTCTACGTAGATAATGCATGTTTCATGTTAGTTAGAAATGAAACCAAAAAGGAAAAAGATATCTGTCACAGTATCCATTTTGCTGCACAAGAATAATCCAACATTCCAACCACACATCTAGTGCCCTTTCAGGAACAACGGCCACCACGATTTCAATATTTTGGCAAGTAAAATATGGAGCTATCGTACCTTGGTTCCTTTTGAGCATGTGCCAGATTTTTGGGTTGTGATATTGTATTCTGGAATTTATTAATCACAATGTAATGCTCGCTTAGCTTCTCCAGAAAAAAAAAAAAAAAAAAAGAAAAGAAAAAAATGAAAGAAGAAAAAAAAATGAATAAAATTGAATAATTGTTGATATAAACCTATTTGCTTGCCTGACTAAATGGATTATTGAATATACGTGAAAAGAAAAAAATTGGCAGATATGGAAATTAGGAATTCATATTTGAAATTCTGGTCTTTTCAGACGAACCCAAGTAGACAGAAAATAAAATTGGGACTAGGACCAACCTTTTGGACCATTTTCAAATTCTTGCGACTGCTTGATGGCGTCGTTGTGACAGACTTTGAACCTCGTCCAACCATAGTACTACTTTTGCCCTCTGCCTGCAGGTATTATATCCATTAGATGAGATATGCACGCTCAATAATTAAAATATGAAGAGACACAAATAAAAGATGCCAGACTATGTTTGCCATTCAGTTTATTGAATCTATCAAGAAAAATCTGTCACTTACTTCTTTCTGCTTTCTTTCTATGTCTTGACTCATATGAGCCTGAAGATTTCTAAACCTGGCATTTTGCCAAAGTGTAACAATCAGCAGAGCAACCAAAATGTTTTGTTCTGAAACACTGAGAACGAGAATGAGATAGACATAGAGGGGGAAACAAAGAATAAACAAAAGAACCTGTTGTGTACGCCTTTCTGTTCCAAACCACCAGAAACAGTCTCCTTCAAAGGGTACTGAATGAATAGATCATTGAGTTACAAACATTAGCAGCTGAGTTGAAAACAGTTGAGTACTAAATTCGTATAGTCTCTACCTGAGTAGATTGTCCATGTCCTGGCGGACTTCTTCGAAACTTGTTCTTGTCTCCGGAATCTCTGCCACTTGAATTCGTATATTTTTGACCGATTCTACCAATAGGAGAAGATGTCACCAACCTGTTCCTTGCCAAGGATGTACGCCGAACAGTAGAACCAGAGCATGCTTCAGTAAGCTGTCTGGGAGATGAAACATCGATGGCGTTATTCCCATTTCCAGTTTTGGGAGTGCTGTTTTTGCCTAAATCAAGACTGCTCTCTGCTTTGTTAGTGATATTACTATCTGGAGATGGTTTCGTTGTCTCGGATGATTTAACACCATCTTTGGAATTTCCATTTCCCCATTTTGTTCTCTCACGAGCAAAACCTACATGCCCCTGGCAAAAAGAATAATAATAAAAATAAAGGTCTTGATTATGGCGGAAAAGAGAAGCAAAATTGGGGGAAAAAAAATTAAAAGCTCGAAATTTAAAGTACATCAAAAGCACAATATCAAACGATCTGAACCTAAATACAGTCTAAATTAGATTAAAATATGTTTATTCAATTTTAACAGTTCAGTAGTTCGATTTATTGATACATATGAGAGCAAGGTTGTCATAATGGAAAATAATGTAGATTCTAGCACGTTAAAATTAAAAATAAGACAAGGATACCTGAGCTTTTGGTTTGTCTGTTACATGCTTGCCGGAGTTGGAAACAAGGTTTTCAGGCTGGGAACTTCCCGAGTTCCTAGTGAAAGGAGTGTGCAACAAATGGTCTGGTTCAGTAGCACATGACGACTCAACAGTGGCATCGGTGGTGCTGTCCTTTTCACTATTGCTACTTCGGTCACTCAAATTTTCTTTGGCTGCATCTTGTTTCTCCGCACTGCCCTCCAAAGATGAATCGCACTTGGCACTAGCATCACTCTTTGATGCCTGAATTTCTCTAGCACAGGTCGATTTCTTTTCCCCTTTCGAGAAAGCATAATCCTTACCGGTTTCTACTTGTGTGACATAACTCTTTGCATTGCGGAAAGGACCAAGTTTGCTAGTCTCTTGCTGCTCAGCTTGTGCCGCCTTCATTGCTCTAATTTTTCCATAATATTCTTCGAAATAGGCCTTCTTTTGTGCAACAAATCCGGGCTCCTTGAACTTTTCCAGCTCCTCCTGGCATCTGTTGTGAGAAAAAACCGACCGTCTCTCCCACGAAAGTGACTCAGGAGCAAATCTTCCAAATGACACGGAACCATGATCCCGCAGCTCAGGGACAAATTCAGCCTGCTAATGAAATGAAGCCTACATTAAAGTAAGGGGAAAAAGGGACTACATAACAACAGAAAAGCAGAGAACTTAAAACACTTAAAAAAAAAAAAAAAAAAGATAAAGAAGAAACTTCTAATTATCTAAGGTAAAGCCAATCCAAAAGCTGTAATTTCAATTCATGGGAAACAGTAAAAAAAGGCTTACAAAATGGTTAGATATCATATGAAAGTTATGACTACCTTATATTTCACAAATCACATAGAATTGTAAGTTTTTTTTCTTTTTTTTTTAGGGTCCTGTTTCTATTAACACTAAAATATTAGAAAATTAGTCAATATCTAAAATTGTGTTCGATGATTTCAAAGAAAAATATGAGCATGTATAAATGAAAGAATCGTCTTTAAAATAGTTTTAAAAAAACATTCCAGTTCTGAAGTAGAAAATGGAGAATTTAGGTTCTAATTAATGAAAGAAAACTACTGTTTCATAAAATTAACCAAAAATTACAAAAACAATATTAACAAATCAGATTCTTGTTGTCTAATACTCTTTAATTAAAAAGGAAAATTCCACCAAAACATGAGAAGAATTCAAAATAATGACTTGAATTAAAGTCAAAGAATCGTACAGTACCTTCGGGCTCTGGTTTTCGGATGCAATCTCAAGGCTAGACCAGCCATTTTGATGAAGATCAGACTCAGTTGCCATTTCTGATTTCTATTACTCTCGCACGCTTAATTTCACTACATCAAACCTTTCTATACGAATTCTCGTTTCAGGACGAGGAAATTCCGGTAAAGATTTTCTTTCGACTTCATTTTCTCAGCAACCAAACAAAAGGTTCAAGCAAAGAAGTTTTATTATTTTTCCTTCCAGATCTAAGTTGGAGAAGCGGAATCAGAAGCATCAAAGAAGGAAGGAACTGGAAAATGAATTGACAGTTTTGGATAGTTCATTGCTTAAGAGAGCCAAGAGAGGGAAAAAGGAGGCAAGAAAGCAACTGACCTCCCTTTAAAAAAATTAATAAAATAAAAACTTTATTGACGTGGCTAGCTCCGATACAATCCGAAGTAACTAGTTTTCCATGGATCTGGGTCCTACAGATGCCACGTGTATCAGCTCGCTTGAGTCCGCAAAATCAGATGTTTTAGAAATTCAACCCCTAGTTTGCTTTTATTTACAGAATAGCCACTGGTTTTTTTTTTTTTTTTTAATTGTGGAGAAAATACTATGCAATTGGATTATCAATGCAACTGAATTGTCGCATAATAATGGATTCAATAGATATCCTTCCTCCTTAGAGAGAGAGAGAAAAAATAAAAATAAAAAAATCAGTCTATGTCCATTTTTCAACACAATAGAAAAAGAAAAAAATCTTTTTCTTATCAAATATTATTGTAATGTATCCATGCGTTTAATTTGAGTGTTTCACAGCAAATAAGCCCCCACTCACATGTTGTATGAAGAAAAATTACGCGCCATAAATAATATTTAATAATGTAATGGAAGTGTCACATTATAATGGATTCAATGAATCTCTCTTTTATATTGAGTATTGTTGTGAAATATCATAAAACTTAATAATAATGTCTCATATCAGGTGAGCTTCACTCACCACATTGGATAAGTGGAGCCTATTTGTTGTGAGTTATTGAGCTAAATTTGTTGACAAAAGTGTTGTACAAATTTTGCTTTTGACCAATATTACTTTGAGTAATATTATACAAAAAAATCCAATAACTCGAACGACCCACCCAAATCACCTAAATGTCACTACACAAGTTAAATTCACATTATTCCTGACCTTGAAAATGGTTTAATTAATCCAATAGAAGAGTTTAAATTTAAGTTTTCTCAATCCAAATCTTATTAAGAATGATCTCTCGTACTTGAATAATAAAATAAGAAATTTAGAATGGTTCACTTTTGATTTGAGAGCTACGCACCATGCAACTAGGGGTTTTGTATGAAGATCAATGACAAAGGTTGCTTTAGATCACAAAATTTAATTAGATGACTTCCAAGGTTTCTAGGAAGTCGAGATAGCATATTTATATCATTCTATGATATAAATACAAATATGTGAATAATGAAATAAATAATCTTCACTAAAGGTTAATTCATAAAGTACCATGTTGTTGCTAAAGATTTTTAACAATGAAAAATTAGCGTCGAATGTTATATTCAATTCTTAAAAGGAAATACGATAACGTAACAAATAATAAATATTTAACTGTTAATTTAAACAATATTTTATTTTAAACATATACGTACAGTAAGTTTTTAGTAACGATTTTGCCATCATTAAGCCTAGATTAGTTTTGCTATGCTTAAAAAGGAAAAGAAAAGAAATACTTAGGTGCCAACATAATTTGAAAATATTATCGCTAAAGCTTTTTGGATCAGTTCAAACACATCATGGCACAATGGCGACGTTTAGTTTTAATAGGGTATTTAGTAAACGCATTATATTTTAATTGTGTTTGAATACAATTATTTTTTGAGTGTTGTATTTGCTGAAAAATATTTGTTTTGTATTTGAGTAAAATGTGTATTTGGATGAAAAGTATTTTAGAATTAAAAAGTTGATGTGATTTGTAAAAATAAAGATAAATAGTTATAGTTAAAATGTTGATGTGATTGTTTTAAAAATTTTTTAAATAGTAATTGTTTTCGTAGCACAGTTGAAAATGATTATATTTGAATGTAAAACTTTACGTTTGGTGTAAAATTAGTTTTCGTAACACCAAAAAAACGTTTACCAAACGTTACCTAAGTCATCCCCAATGATGAAAAAAATGTAGCAACTACAGTAATGTCACAAACTTTTGATTACTTTTTTACCTCAACATGTCATTGTGCGGTTTTTATAGCCACAGTCTTTCTTTTAGCGATAACTTTTACAGTTGTTAAATGAAGAGACTCTTGTAATGAATTTATCCTAGGTTTGAATTTGAATATTACGAGTTAATGATGACAAATACCAGAACTTTGTGACTTAAAGACCACCTATCAGTGTTCAGTTGTCCCCCTTTTGGCTAGGTTCCCATCACATTCTAGCTCTCCCTCTTTTAGTTTAAGCTCAGACATAGATCTCAAAAGAGCTCTCCCCTAGCTTGACCATATCATCTTGTCTTGATGACTGTTACAGAATGTCATGCTAGTCGAGCTCTACACCAATGAGAAGGCATATGGCAAAATATAGACAACTTGTTCAACATGTGAACAAGACGGTAGCGATAGCTTAATATATAAGATCTACATTTTATTAATTTATAAAATTAAAAATATTTAATATTGACGGTGTCTTTATATATTTTTTTAAAAGTAAACAATCCAAATGGAGCACGTATAGTGATGGCTAAGTGCACAAATGATATTGGTTATATGGGGATGACTTTGTTGTTGTTTTTGTGGTTTTCCTTGGCTTCACTAGTCTATATTTTATGATAACGTGTTTTTCCTGGGATTGTAGTGAACGCGCGACGATAGAGTAGGTAAAAATCATGTGGGGATGCCACATGGTCCACATGATCCAACTATGGGTCCTCCCCTATCTGAAAATTCAACGCCGAGAGCAGTCGAGCAGCATCTTTTTTCCCCCAAGTGGGGGTATCTAAGTTGCTTCATTTTGGGTCCATTCACGATAACAACTTTTTCTAAGCCTTTTGAGAATGGGCACGGCATAATCAGAGTTCCCAACCACAAAAAATGCCGTCAAGTAAACAACATAAAGTACTAGACAAGGCAATTTCCAAGGGACAAAAAGGGAGGGGGGGAAAAAAAGAGAGAGAAAAAGCAAAAGAAAAATTAGCAATTATCAAATTTTAATAAATTAAAGTATTTCCTTTTTCAAAAGAAGGAAATAGAAGTAAGGACGGTCGAGAAGAAGACATGCGCTTTGGGTCTCGTTTGTGGGCTCAATAACGGATCATACGCTCTGAGCAAAATGTGGCATAATAGGCCTTCCTTTTGCGCGTTCCATGTTAACTGTCTTATAAGCCACTTGAAAGAAGCAAGGATATACATATATATATATATAAAGGATTTGAGAAAGTTAATGAGTTGAAATATAATAAGAATACTGAAGTACATATAACTCATTGGGGATTCGGCTTCTTTTTGTGCGAGTGTATGAATCTAGGTTCGAATCCTATAACCTGTTTGTTTATAATATTGTAATTATATTATGTTTAAACGTAATACTATTTCATTTATATACAAAAATTTTGTATTCAAATATAATGTTTTTCAATAGTATCTGAAAAAAAATATTATTCCTATAATATTTTGAAAATATTTTTTTTTCATTCACATCATATTCTCTTTTAATCTCAACTTTTTTTTCTATTTTTACTAATCACATTAACTTTTCAATTTTAAAATATAATTTAAATATTTTTTTTATCTAAATACACATTATATTCAAATACAAAATAAATACTTTTAATCTAAATATAAAATATATTTAATACATTACGTTTAACCATAATAGGGTTTACCACGCGACCCACTAGAATTTTTATTTCTTATCAGTAGCAATTTTTCTTATTTGATTACAAGGAAGCTACAAAGAAAATAGAAAAGCTTACGTCGCAATAGATCAAATGTGAGATGGATCAGACAGGTTAGATCTGTCTAATGCCAATTGTACGGTCTGCAGTCCATTCGACCAGGTCCATTTTGACACCCTGCATCACCAATGTTACTTTTGTTTCAGGGTTATGATTTTTCTCGTGCTTGGGATTCCTTCAAAAATATGTTGCTTACGTGCGTTGCATGCCTCGACAGCAGGACCATGTGTCTGCATGGCATAAACTCAACAACATGACACGGTGATACATGCGTTTACAAGATCTACAAAAGAGCCATAAACTTCAGCTATAGCCAAATGGTGCTGTATTGAATAATGGAAATATTGTTACCATAGATAAACTATTAGCATATTGAATAACCAAAGTGGCCGGTCAAAGTACGCAAAAGGGCCTTATTTTAAAGCCGTTATACGAGAAAAGATATTATCAGTAATTAAGACTACAATATATACTTGAGAGCCATGTAAAGCTTGATGATAAATATTGTCTGACGTAAATACAATATGCTTCATTTGTTGTTTTGGTTATCCTAATTATCTTTACCTTAACCGAGGCATTGGCTTTAAGGATAAGAAAAGGTTAGGGAAAATTGATGATCTGATAAGGTGTGTAACTTTCTTCTATAAATAAACTTCCTCTTTATCGACTAAACATCAATTTTTGCATTGACTAATGAAAATGGATATAACACTCACATTAAGCTTGCGTTTGGAATAAATGTTTAAAATAGAATTTTGAAGTTAAAGTAAAAAACTAGTTATTATTTTTGTTGATATTTCATAAAAGAGACAAAAATTCAATCGAAAACTTTAGTTTAAACCTAATGTCCAAAATGAATCATTACAGTATCTGTAACAAACACATATAAATCTTATTTCTTTTTGTTATTTGTTTTCTTTTGTAAATTAAGGTATCTAATTCTTGAAACATAAGGTTTTTTTTTGTTAATAAAAAAAGGTAGTATTCTTTTTTGTTTTCTTTTGTTGAATGAAGATAATAAAAGTGAGAATAGGTTTCTTAGGAGTTTTTTTTTTTTTTTTAATGTTGTAAGGAGTTTCATCACAGTTTTTAACGTGTTTAAAAAGGGTCATCCAAGAATTTTTTTTTGGGAGATTTCTCAAGGAGTTTCAACTTCAAGTTTTACAACAAATTTCGGTCTTTTTTATATTTTTTCTTTGGGTTGTCGTTTGGTGTTTTTGCTTTTGTTTTCGTTTAAAAGTATTATATCATTTAAAGAATATAGTATTCCCGTTTTAATTAGTGAAGTTTAAAAGGGAAATAATTGGTTGAATTGCTTATAATTTTTATTGATTTGAATTCAAAATTTTTAACTTATTTTTATTTTTTTCTAAAAAATAAATAAAATTTTTAAATAATTTTGTGAAAAACAATCAACTCTATTTTAAAACTTCCATGCCAGATTGAAATATCAAATACACTCTAAGGTCCTGTTTGATTTGCAGTCTCAGATCTAATTTTTTGGTTTCAGTTTTATTTTTTTTTAAAAAGTCAATAAAAATTATAATTAAATCAAGTAATTTCTTATTCAAAATTTTATTTGATTTTGAATTTAACATTTACAACGAAGTGACAGTTTTTCCTGTTTTTGTTCTTTGACTAAAGATTGCATAACTGTGTTTATGTACGTCATACGGAAAACATATATACACACGTACGCTTGTCTAGTATCCACCTTCGGCTATGCACGACCTTATAGGCTATAGCTAGCTAAAGGTAGGCCGACCTTACACGAGATCCTTACGTAATGCATGGCCATGGCTTTGACAAAAAGGTTCTCATAAATAAGCCCTTAATAATTGGGCGGTAGGTTTGGTTTAGGCATTTTGGTGACAGCTTTTGTTTGGTTGACCCACGCAACTTTTCTTTATAAATCTTGAAGGCATTTACAATTTCATTTTCATCAGATATACGTATGTAAGTCAGTCCAAGCTATAGAGGAATTGCTAATCACTTTGGTAAAGACCCAATATTAATTTCATAATTCACCTCAAAAGTCATCACTGATAGGGCCAGTTTTTATTTTTATTTTTATTTTTTTATTTTCTTATTTTTATTTTTGAAATGGATCACAAATTCCAAATCTAATTGATACATTGTTCAGTCCTCACCCTCCTTTATGTGTTCTTTTTACATTAATTGATGAGGGACATATTGACACTTTTGTACTTTTACAGATTGCGGTGCATTTGAACAACTATGATGTTCCTGTTTGCTTTGACTGAAGGATAGCTTACGAGAATTTTTTTTTTTTTGTTAATTTTCTAAATTTATATTATAGAGATGATAATTTATATTTTTGAATGTCATATTTAAAATAAAAGATATGTAATAATATTAATAATTTTTTATACATATATGACCGCTTTAAAATGGAGTTATATATCAATAGGTTTTTTTTTTTTTTCCATAACCGACAACGTGAATTTTGAAATTTCCTGTTTTGATCTGTACGTCGATTGTAAGAGTCCTTGAAAGAGGCATTCCTAATGCATTTTCCAAGAGTATTATACAGCTGACATTTCCTACACACGTATAGGAAAGTCATCATGTTCAAAAATAAAATAAATAAAGATCACTACAAAGATCGTTTAGCCGGAGCCGCGGAGTGGTAAGATACAGATATATCTTAAAAAGACCTGACCCGATCATTTTAATCTTTAAATGTTCTTTAAGGCATTAAACAAATATATGGTTGCAAAAAAATATATTGCCACATGGTGTTGGAGAGGAACGTTTGAGCATCTTCCTATTTTTTTTCCCGTTATTTGTTTTTATTTTATCTGCTTTTCCATTCAAACCTTTGAGCTTCAGCTATATTATATATATATATATTGCTTTTATAGCTATTGATAAATCCAAGTATGATAATTGTGAAAATGAGAACACAATTTAATAATGAGAAAAAATTAAGAATTCTTATTGCAATCAATGATCATAAAAATATTGGTACTGGTGCAAGAATTAAATTTGCGGATAAGGAAGCTAAATTATTTGTATTGGATAGAAAAAATTATTTGTATTGGAGTTATGTTATGAAGAATTTTTTGTAGGACAAATCTATATGGGGTTATGTTACTGGTACAAGAATTAAATTTGTAAACAAGGAAGTTAAATATTATGTAAAATCGTTAGATGTTTGTGAAACTGATAATTTGAAGACTATCGCTTAGATTAATAACTTTGTCAGGCTTTCGATAAGTGCTCAGTTGGCAAATTATAAGACCACCAAAAAGGTTTGGGATCTTCTGGCAAGATTGTATATGCAGTGTAACTCTGCAAGACCAGTTGGAGGCAAATATTCATGCACTTTAGCAGAAGGATATGAGTATTCAAGAATTTAATTCTACCATGTCAAAATTATGAGGCCAATTGGCGCTTACAGAATTAGTAGAATTACAAGCATTTGCTCCTTACATCCTTTGTAGAAAAGAACAACAACTGGTACAATTTTTGATGGCTCTTCATCATGATTTTAAAAGATTGCATGGAACGATTCTGCATTGTAGTCCACTTTCTTTCATTGATTCGGTGGTTAATGAACTTTTGGCTAAGGAACTATGTCTTAAGTCTCATGCAGACAAGGGCATTATCCCGATGTCTACTACATTTGTTTTTGCAACATCACAAAGGTCCCCACCTAATAATCAGAGTAGGATGGATTCCAAGGTCTCTCCCAATGAGTGTGCTTCTTGCAAGCAAAAAGGCCACTAAAAGGCTTAGTGTCCTTTATTGTTGAATAAAGGCAAACAACAAAAATCCTAGCTGCAGCAATAACAACCCCAACAATCACAACAAACCCAGTAGTCGTAGCAATAGCAACCATTGCCATCATAGACTCCTCCATGGAAGTTCGGTAATCAATCACCATAGTGGACATACAAACCACCCTAACCTAATATTATAGTGACCACACTGTCTTTAGATCCATTTATGTTTGAGCAGTTTCCAAAGTTTCTTACCACATAGTCATATGCCACGTCTACTTCATCTTATCTAGGTTTGTCATTCCTTTAAGTATAAATTCTTCCTTGTAAGTATTAGATTCTGGTGTTGCTCATCATATGTCACTCTATTTATTATCATTTGTTTATTTGTCTCCCAATTCGTCTATGTTAATTATGACTGTTGACGGCACTCCTATGCCATTAGCAGGTGTTTGTTCGATTGTAATATGTCTCTTTCGGATCTTTATCACATTCTCAATCTTACTTTAAATCTTGTTTTCATTTGTCAATTATGCAAGTCAAGATATTTAGTCTCATTTTCTTCTTCCACTTGTTATGTGCAAGATTCTTAATTTTAGAAGTTGATTGACACATGCCGTAGGCAAGGGGACTCTATGTTTTAGATTAGTTCAAAGTACTAGAAGTTGCAACTTCTAGTGTGGACTTGTATCTTTTCGTTTAAGTCATTCATCTTCTAATTTTTTAATGACATTCTTGTCTTTATCATATTTCAGCATCTCATTTACAATTTTTATCTTCTATAGGAGCTTTAAGAAATTTTAAAACTCATGAAATTTTTGATCGTAGAGGTTGCAAATTGGCAAAAAAATTTTCTATTTCATTTTATAGAAGTATTTCCTTTTCTATTGCTCGATTTGATCTCATTCATTCTGATATGTGGGGACCTTTCCCTGTAATCACAAAGGGAGATCATGATATTATGTTTCTTTTATTGATGATTGCACTTATTATTGTTGGGTTTATCTTATGAAACATCGCTCTAATATCACGTAAAAATCGATAACACAATTTAAGAATAAAAAAAAATTAGGGTTTCTTATTGCAATCAATGATCATAAAAATAAATAAAAAAAAAGTTTTACATAGACTTCCTTAAAAAATATTAAAAGACTAAACTATCCTTTAAGTGTTAGAAATAAGAAACCTATTAATAATAAGAAACAAATAATAATAAATATACAATATATAATAATAATAACAATAATAACAACAACAAGCGGACTTCTTGGTACAAAACCTTTTTCCCATTCGTAAGGTAAAAAAATTTGGGCAGTTGGGTTTTAATCTATTGGTTAAAAATGAGGCGGGTCTGTGAAACAAATACGCCCCTCAGCGCACAAAACTTCTCTTCTTTTTCTTCTCATTTCTCTCACTCTCTTTGTTGTTTCTGCTAAATTTTGATTCTTCAAATGTTTGTTTAATCACAAGCTAAAAACTACAACAGGTTAAAGAAAAAAAAAAAAGAATTAGAATCTCATGAGGCATATGATTACCAACCCAACATCCATCCCATTTAACAAGTTCGTTCACAATTTTTGAATGTAAAATGAGATTTCATCAATCCACCATTTGTCTTCCTTGCTGTTTTCTCGCCGTGGGGGAAGGGGATGGATGGTTTCGCACAACCACTGAATGGAAGGTACTTCGTTGCCGCTATGGACAGATGGGGTTTTATCGCCCGAGTCCACCGGTGACGGAGAAGAAACATATTAAACCTAGGTTGTCAAAGCGTATAAAAAAAAATTTACATACAAAAGAAAGATCTTTGTTCTCCAAGTAAAGCTTCTAATAATTATTTGAAAGCTCAAGTATCATGTGCTTTAAGATTTCTTTCTTGTTTGTGTGGAAGATGATGGGCGTGAAAGGATAGAGACGAATGGGAGATTGAAAGGATTTGGTTAGATGTTTCGCCATGTAAAGTTGAAGTTTATTAGTGCAGGACCCATCACAAATCTAATCATAATTATCCATTGGATTTTATCCTATTAACGGAGAAAAATGTTATTCTCTAATAATAATAATAAGTACGAGCTAGCCAGTTAGTTACCATATTTTCTGAGTAAGCATATCATCATCAAAGAGCCTACAGATAGAAAAATTAATTTTTATGGCCTATGGGAAGTCTACTCCAAGTTCTTAATCCTCTCCCTATCTCATATGTCAACTTGAAAAATAATCTTTTTCAGCGTTGTCAAATAAAACAATTTAATTTATTAGATTAAATTTTAACAGATTCCATAACTATTTTCCCTTCCAAATTACAAAAAAAGTGGGGGAAAGAAAATAAAAACGATATTACCACCATCAATATAGTTCACTGTTCTTTTTTATTTTTCCTTTAGCGCCATTTATCACCGGCCAGCACAAACTTTTAAACATATATATCCCAAGTGTGTGTATATATATATATATATATATGTAGTTATGAACTTAAATTGACTTCATAACCTCATACATCATAATATTTAAAAAGCTTCATTCGATTCTATCACATAGCCTGCTTATATCGAGCAGCTAAAAGATCTTCATTTGATCTTGTCATATATCTTATTTATATCAAGCACGGTTCGTTTATAATGCATATAAATGTAAATCTAATATGAAAAATATTAGAAATATCAATTATAATCCTAACTTTTAAATATCAATTTATATGATATAAATTATTATTATTTTAATCAATACATCTTTAAAATATTACTACATTAATTAATTATATCTCCGTATAAAAATATAACATATAAATTAGTATTTAAAAGCTTAGGATTAAAATTGTTATCCCTAACGTTATTTATCCCTAACATTATTTATCCAGTATTAATTGACTTCACTTCTACCTTCTAAGTAGATGCTGTGATAGTGCTGTAGTACCACTTACAAAGCTTATGAAACCGACAATAAAAACATTAAAGGACACTTTCATTCAACGAGCAAAAATATTCGCGGGCCAAAACGCCCATTATGAAATTTATGATGTCGGAGAAGACAAATTAAATTTTCCCAAGGATAAGACTAAATTAAATTGATTTATGCACCATATATTTTTCTCCATCCTCATGAGCTTCCTAGTTGCGTCACGTGACGTAGTACTCGAAAGGCACCAATTATGTGGAGCAAATTAGTATAATTCACTTCTAGCAAAATAATAATAATAATAATAATTCAACCCAAATAAAATAAATATAAAAATGAACTAAAAAATAAAAAATAAAAGTATATGGAAAAGAAGTTCTCATTGACTAATGTATGGTTATTTTCCCTACTTTAAAAAAAAAAAAAAAAAAACAAGTAAAGAGAAAATATTACGACTTTTGGGAGATGAAATTAATCTCTTCAAATGAACATTGTCAATTGATATCCAATATTATCTATACTAATACTTGTTTAATTATTTACCTAACGAAAAATTAATATAAGCTAATTGTCCCAAATGGAATCGTGTTGTATCTCCTCAAACTCGGAGAATGTCTTGACGTCGTCGTCGTCGTCAAAAATCAGAGACGACGTCGTATAGCAGTATAACTGTTGTTGTTGTTGTTGGTGGTGGTGGTGGTAATAGTGGTGGTGGTAGCCAGCGTCGGCGAACAGCAGAGCCCCGGCCATTTGCATCCACATCTTCGGCGAGTCCAGCGGCGACTCGTTTATCGCCTGAATCTGGCTCGCCGATAGCCCCACCGTCACCGGCACCGAGCAGCTCTTCACGTTCACGGCCCCTCCACCTTCCGACGACGCGTCGTCCGCCGCTTTGCTGATCTGATCCGCCGGTGACGCCGTCTGCTGCGACGAAGGAGGCGCCGGCCTCGACTTGAACCGCAATGCGGCCTGCTGGGCCGCCACCTGGACGTCCTCGCCGCACGAGCTCGCCGGCCTCGGCAGGCTCTCGGCCAGCTCCGGGAAGTTGAGCCGCGCCCCGCGCCCCCGTAGGTGCAGCGCAGCCACATCATAAGCCGCCGCCGCCATCTCCGGTGTCTCGTAGCTGCCCAGCCATATCCGCGTCTTCTTTCCCGGCTCTCGGATCTCCGACACCCATTTCCCCCACTTCCGCTTCCGGACTCCTCGGTACGCCGGCGGCGCCACGTGGCGTCCATATTGGGCCACTTGTTCATGATGATCCTCCATTTTTGGTCTGGTTTGGTTTGGTCTGATGAGTAAGTAGATTTTAAGAGGTTTTTGGGAGAGAGGACTGTGATGTGTTTCAGTTTCGGGTTCTACTTGTGATATTATATCGGTGTGGTGGTGTGTGTGTGTGTGTGTGTATATATATATATATATAAACTGAAGTTATGAATTGTTAATAGGTGGTATTATGTGAAGAGTGAGCTTCCTAGTAGTTACACGTATGTGGATAGCGGCTGTCAATGAGAACATGTGCATATATATATATATAGTTATATGTAATTTTTCTATTTTTGTTTAATTAAGCAGTGACATCATGGATCATGCTACTACTTTTCTCTAATTAAAAATAATAATAATTAAAGGATTTAAACTGTAAGAGGTGATTTTGATCAATCTCTTTTTCAACACTATCGTAAAAATGTAAGGTTTCGTCTTTAAATACGACATTGAAATTTTCGTAAGCTTAACCAATCGTCAACATCTTTTCTTTTACACTTCCATGATCTTTTGCTGCCAACTTGCTGTCATTTTTTTTCCAACTGTGTAATAACTGTTATGAAAGTAGAAAAACATCCTAAAAATACACGAAGCATAAGAGTTTTTAGGAGGAAAAAAAAATATAGCTTTAAACATTTTTAAAAAGTTGGATTATTGACGTTATGGCCTAAAAATGTTTTACTTGTAACTTTTTCCCTTTCCAATATTTTCAAATTTTGGAACGTAAAGAAAAATGCATATCTTCTTTTTTTAAAACAACAATTCTTGAGGACCATATTCAAACTTTTGGAAACAAAAATGTCCCTCACATGTGTATGTTTTTGGTGTTGTTCCTTCTCTTAGGGAATACTCAATCCAAAATCTTGTAGAAAAGGTGGGGTTGGGCCATTTTTTGATTGATGGGATGGCTTTCACTGTTATGGACGCGGTTTGATTTATTGCCATTTGCCAGCGCAAATCCCCTCTAGAGAGTTTACTGGTTATGGTTAATCTAAAATTAAGGCACTGGTAATCACACAGGGCTTTGGTTAAATGTATCGTATTTGGTGTATAGTGCATCGTATTGTATTTGTATTAACGGTGTTTGGTGTCGTAGGACATTAAGGTGTTTATAACCTACTATATAAATATTAGGGACACTATAAAATTATAATATTGATAAGGCCATAGGACCACAGGTTGGTAAGAACTCGGGCCTAGGTTGATCCAGACCTTGACCTCATCCTCGAGCCTACCACGACCCCAACCCGAGCTAAGCTAAATATGATCTTGAGTCAATTCTAACTCTAGTCAGTCTCCTCACAAGGAATTTAAACATTTCTTTGATGGGCCTAGAGAATAAGCGGTTCCATCGACTTACCATAAATGTATTAAAGAATCAAATGAAAAGCAGAAAGTGCATTGTCCCAAAGCTAGCATGGACTTTATCTCCGAGCCAAACCCGACCTCAAGGTAGGGTGACCACATCCCAGACCCAACCTTGACCTCGACCCCAGGCCTTTGGCCAAACACGACCTTAACCCCAGGCCAAGCCAACCCTGACCTCTAGCCAAAGCAACCTTGTCCTTAAGCTAAACCCCAACCCCAACCTCTAGCCCTATGTCGGACCTAACCCCTAGTCTAATTAAATACGACTACACTCGAACCAAGTCTACTTGTCCCTGAACCCCAATCAACCCTATCCAGAGCCAAGCAAACCTTGACTCCAATCCCAATCCTATCCTTGTGTTAACCACTACCTAAGCCAACTCGCTTTGGGTTCGGCCGACATTGATATATAAAAGTTAACCACTATCTTAATTTCTTAGCTTTATCTTTTATTTACTTTTTTTTTCCAGTAAAATATCAGTAAAGTAAACGTAAATAAAAAAAATAAGATAATAAAACAAATAAATTAGGAATTTTTGAACAATGCATTTTTATGTTACGGCTTAAATAGTTTTGTCAACCCTTAATCCGATTTTAACTTCATCCATGAGCCGAGCAATCCTCAACCCCAACCAACTCCAACCCGAGCCAAGGCTAGCTTCGACCCTAACCAGCCTAACCCTGACCCTCTTATAAAACAATATACATGTTGTATTAGATAATATAACATCAATCAATTTGATTTATTATACTTGTTAATTTAGACAATAATTCTATGGTTTTGTCAAACGTATGATATAATTATATAGTAATACAATACAATTCTTATATAATCCACTAAACATGCCCATAACAAACACCTAGAAGTCTTTTTTTTTTTTTTAATCCAAAACATGTAAATATATATTACCTAGAAAGTAGTAGCTGGGGCTAGGAATTACAATTAAGTGATATTTTTCTTTTCTCCTCTGCATATATAGAAGAGTTCAAATTGGAAGTTGATTAGTGATTGAAATTAGCTGTATGTTGGAAGTGGAATTACCATTCATTTGGACGGAACATACGGTTGATCCAACTAGAGATTTCTTTTAGACCATTAAGATTCCTTTTGATAAATTGATTGTTGAAAAAAAAAAAAACATTTCGAGAATTACTTTCATGATGATCATTTCCACGGTCAATGTATGTCCAATGAGTTGTTTCAAGCAGTCATCTGAAGCATTATATGTCTAATATATACATTTTTTCAGGTGTAGTGGAAATTTAAATTTAAAACAAAAAAGAATAATAGATAGAAACGTCTTCGAGCTACAATGAAAAATTAATATATCTATTGCTGAAGAAGAACACAATTCTTCAAAACGAAGGGCCGATTAAACTCTAATCACTACTGATTAAGTATTTATACATAATATTTAGTCTTCGTAACTTTAAAAGTTTCTGATCTTATCACTACATTGACAATAAGATTCTAATTAAATGGCTTGATGTTACATTGATACATTATATATGGTGTTAGTTTACATTGATATATATGGTGTGAACTAAATTATCATTATACATTAATCACAGACTCTAGATACTTTTACGAATACATTTCACTATCATATCTTCCACATATATAATATAGGTTGGCAGCAAAATATTATCATCCTGTATTATCAACCATTCAAAATCAATAATGAATAAACAATTCTGCATACAGATTATAAAATTTTTTTAAAATACATTAATTAAATTACATGACATATGTAACATGTTTAACAATATATTTTATATTTTAAATGGAAAAGGAACTAAAGGGATTCCAAATCCATTATTTCATGCGATATAATATGGTTTTCCGAGACATGATCCCTATTATTTCTGTCTCCTCAAGAAACACATTCCTGATTTTCAATAAAATAAAATAAAGAGAGGAGGAAAAAAAAAAACACTATATATATATATAAATCAATGATTTCGTAACCCCATAAATGCACATGTGGCTGCATGCCGGAGACACATTCAAAAGTATCCCAACATTTTTCTCTGTACTCCTTTATTCCATTAAATAATATTCAAATCTGCATTTTCTTCACCTAGAAAATGCAAAGATGCATAACAATATTTATATTCTATAAATTGATGCAAGCTTGTTTCATTTTTTTTTTAAAAGAATAATCTCTAAAGGAATAATAAATAAATCATACGATAATTGTTTACTTAGTCTAATAACTTCCTTTTGTACTCATATCATTTCTTTGGGTAAAGTTAAATACATTAAAAAAAATGTTTTTTTTTTAACAACAAAAAAAAAAACTCGTAAAGAAGAAGTAGATTTATAAAATAAAAATTAAAAAGAAAAACTTGAAAACAATTTATATCTTTCTGCATTATTTGTGACGCCAAATCCCTCTGTGTGTAATAGCGACTTACTTTTTACCTTAAAAAAAAGAGTGACTTACTTTTTATATGTCCAAAAATTCTCTCTCCTTATCAAGCAAGTTAAGACCCTACAATTATCAAAATTTAAGACCCTACAGTACCAGTTGCAATTATATTATTATCGACAGTTCCAGTTGCAATTATATTATTATCGACACTACCAGTCAAAAGAGCTCACGCTTTGACTAAAATTGGCTATAAATCATTTGTTAAGATTTTCCTCATTTTCTTGATGCTGTCCTCTTTAGATTCGCCCGCGCATTTTACCCAAGAAAATAACAATCTTTTTTATAAATTCAAAAGACTAGTTGTTCACCTTTTAAACAATGTGGGACTTTACAAATTAACAGACCGTAGGCTGTAGCGTAAACAATGTAGCATGAGCTTTCTCTGATATCAACGAGGTTTTCTATTAAACAGGGTCAACATCCATGAGTTTTTAATATTTTTTAAACCATTCAAATAAGTTTAGAAAGATTAAAAAAAATTTTAACCCACTCAATTAAAGTCAAATTAGGTTGAGTGGGTTGATCGTGTGCTGTGTATATAATTTAAATAAAAAACAATAATGCAATCTTAAATAAGAAATATGTGAAAAAAATAGATTCATAATGCAATTTTCATATGAAGTTGATAAAATCAAATCTATTTCAATTTTTAAAAAATTATAATAAAGAAAATATAAATGTAAAAGATCAACGACATAAATATAAAAATATATGTTATAAATCATAATAAAAATTAATTGATATATAGTTAAAATATATTTTAATAATATAAACAAACTTGATTAGGTGGGTTAAATTTATGTCGAGTTATTAAATTCAAACCCAAACTCATCTAATGAAAACTTTAATTGGGTGGGTTGTGTTAAATTTAGATTAGATTAAATTAGATTAGATTAATTGAGTCAAACTTAAATAAGTTTGAATAGGTTTTTTTTTCTTTCACCCCTATTATTAACATTCTGATTCAAATAAATTGAGCTGGAGAAGAGTGTTGAAGCCTATCTTTACTCCTATAACCCAACTTCCCGAGTTGATTAGAGTTTTCATTTTCAAGAATTTCATGATAAGCTCACCTTATTAGTCATATTTAATTTTAAACCGACACATTTATATCAAATTATAACGCACACTACACCACTAGTACTCAACCATAAAAGTTCTTTTTTTTTTTTTAACAATGATTTTTTTTTTTTTTACACTAAAGAACAGTGATTAACATATATGTCAGGAAAGTGTCAATTCGAGTGACCTAATGTTCGTTGCAGTGGAGCAGTGAAAAAAATCCGCAGCTTCCAGGAACCAAATCATTGCGGAATATATTTAGCGGGAGGGGGTGGTCTGAAACAGCTGGATCAAGCTAAGCTAACCTTAAAAATGCCAGCTGCACACTAGTCCTCCAACAAACATCCTTGAAAACCCAGAGCTTCCAGATGTTCAGACAAAATTACTTACGTGCCACTTTTCAGCGTACGGTCACAGGATAGTGTACGTACGGTTTCCGCGTTTCGCACCGCCCCTGAGTCTGACTATACCCTGTCCTTTTGACCGTATCGACATGTTCTCGTCTCCGTACCGCCACCGTCCCACTAGCGATTCTTTTTCCTTTGCCACTCGTGCCCTTAAAAGTGCCTCCGTATGGGCTTCGGCTTGGAAAATTTTGGCAGAGCCAAAGCAAAAAATAAATAAATAAATAAATAAAAGCACCGGCTTAATTTTCATACTCATTTTCGCTGCCTTCTCCTAGTTCAGTCTTTTTTTTTTTTTTTTTGGCTAGAAACAGTCTAATTTATAAGTTGGTTTCTTGCATACATGTGATTCTGTTGTGGTCATATTTATGTCGAGTTTTGGATTTTTGTACCATTCCACTCAGAATTTGAAAGAGTTTTGGAGATTTTTTTATGAAGAAAAAAAGTAATTTTAAAAAATATATTTAAGAAAAAATTATTTAAAGCAAAATAAAATAAAATCTAAAAATTTATATAAAAAATTTATCAATATACATCTTATTTTGTTTCTCTTAAAATTATATATAATTTTGAAATATATCATCTTATTTTGATTTGTATATGTTGCGGAAAACCCGAATGTAAATAAGAGATAAAAACAAGAAAAATCGAACACTAAAGAATTTACGTGGTTCGGCCAAAAACAACCTACATCCACGGGCAGGGAGAGAATTTTATTATCTGAGAAAAACTGGTACGAAAGGCGGCGCTTATGAAATCCTAAACTACATATTTATAATCCCAAACCAGTTCGGCCCGAAACTGGGTCAAATCCGTAGCCCCGAGGGGCTTTGCCCCCCGCACCCCCCTCGAGGTCAGTGGTGGGCTCTAGGCTTGGGCCTATTGGCCCAAGCCCTTCGCTTCCACCACAGACATCATGAAAAATTCCCTTTTGATTCATACTCTCAAAAATATATCGAGTCGGGTTATAATTCGGATCGGGCTAATAAATAAATCAAGGCTCTCAACATTATATGTAAAGTTATAAACTTTTAAAATTTAAAGTTTGTTGTAAGATTTTAAAGTTGTGAATAATAAAAACGTCGGTGAGACGAAAAAAAGTTTTAGAAAAACGGTTTTGAAGACTTCATATAGCTATGACTTCATATAATGCAGCATTATAAACCAATGCTAATGTGAACTGCCGCCACTTATGTTGATCGCATTTTCCAGTCTTAACATTGTTATATATATAGGACATATAATTCTTAAAATTTAAATATTGGTCCATTAGCACATGTGTACATATATGTATATGAATATACTAATGACCACTGATATAATCTAATTATATGATATAGGCTATGGAAGCTCAGGCTTTTTATAAAGGCTGCATTACTCTTTAATTTGGCACAACGTTCATAGCTCCCTAATAATAAGTATGCAATATTAGTGTTGAGATAGACAGAGTTTTTTACAATTGTATATTTCACAATTTGTCCAATCAATTGTGACATATAATACAATGACACGTATATTTGCAATAGCTCTTTTTTTAATGAAAATTTGCAAATAGCTAGCAAACGATTGAGAATGGGGGTTATTTTGATAGATGTCTAAATCGGAGTATTGAGTTAAAAAAAGTTCATTTTCTCTTTTATTTATATGAATGTCTAAAATAATATTTTTAAAGAAAATATTATCATTTATAAAGAATTGAGAATTAACAAACAAAGAAATTATAAAAAAAAAAAAGAAACAAAAATGAAAATAAAAAATATTTGAATAAATAGGTTAAAACTTTAATTGATTTAATGATATTAGTAATCAAATTTTATATAGAAGGAAAATTAGACTTTTATAATAAGGAATATTCCATGATCTAAATTATCATTATTTTTATTTCATTGTGAATGGTGTAGCACTTTTAAAATAATGTTATGATCTTTTTGATTCATTATGATATTTTCAGGTTCTCTATGGTTATGTTGATTATGACATTTTGATGATTAAAATATATTTATCTTAAAAATTGTCCATTAATTATGGTAATTTTGTATACTTTATGACAACTAAATATGAAAAATAAATACAAAATTTTGGTAAAACATGTTTGAATTTATTTAAAGTAATTCACATTTATTAATAAAAAAAATCATCATTAACGTCAAAAAAACTAGGAAAAAAAGAATTTGATTAAAAAAAAATTAATATCAATTATAATAAAAAGATAAAATAGATATTACATATATTTATTGCTAACAAAATAGATAATTAAATAATATTATTGAAAAACAGACATACTAAAATATAGTATCTTAAAAATGGATTTTTAGCACAATTTCTTCTACTACAATTAGTTTACTGAAGAAAAGGCCTTGCATCATGTCCGTTTAAGTTTAGTCTAATCATGATGCACGGGTATGATAACTTGGGCCATAACGACAGGCTTTTATAATATAAGGCCTAAAAAGAAGGCCTGGTCTTGTTCACGTGGCCCTTGGAAGAAAGGCCTAAACGGGTAAACCTAAAGAGTGCGCTCTCGAGGGTGATCGTAGTTGTATACGTCCATCTATATCAATGATCAATCCCATCATCCAAGAGCACACATTATTTGGAAGTATTTTTATGAAAATAAGTGAATAAATAGTTAGATTTTAATATATTTAAAGTAAACTGTAAATTTATTAGGTAAAATTTACTAAATAAATAGTAAATTTACATCATAAATAACATATCTAGTACAACAAGTAAATGTATCATTTACTTAGATAAATTTTTTTATTTGATGCTATTAATTACTCAAAATTTTTTTAAAAATCTATTATTTACTTCAATTACCATGCACCTCTTCCTCCCAAGATTATTTTGAACCATCTAATATGCATTTTAGCTTTTATCATCTAATATCTAAGATGTCCTTTGATAATGCTTTCTGGCTTTTTTCCAAAGCCAAACAAGCTGCAGATCATACTAATTTAGCATGCTTTCTTTTTGTATGAAACCAAGGTGAACATACAGGCAGATTGGTGGTTTTCATGTGGGACGAGTTGGATTTTTTCAAGGGCAGTTTGAGGATGTATGAAACCGCTAACCGCTCAATGATGGGCAGGCAATTTGTAGGTGGTGTGCAGGTGGATTGCAGGTGGAGTGGGCAGCTGGAAGCCCTTCCGGAGGCCTGAAGCTTTAGGAAGTCAAAAGTAACTTCTAGTAAGCTCTACTAAATATGCCAATAAACTCTCATACAAATAGATATAAATCTACCAACGAAATAAAGATTAACGACACTTTTGATGTCTAAAATAGTGTTCTATCACAATATTATATCACATTGATTAAAAGATTTTAAAATGTTTTTATATCTAACTTTTTCATGTCTAACATCTAACTTGAATAATAGCGTAATATGATTGGTTAAACATTATTTGAAATACTAAAATTAGATAAGAGATCTTAATCTACGAGCATTAATTTTGTCCGCTTAATCAATTGGATCTACGAAAGGTAACATATTGTTAACGTCTTGTGACCATAGAATTCTTTCCTCCATCACACAAGTGCATAAAACACGATAACAAAGAGTATCTTTTGGTTGCAAGAGAGGATCTCAAAAATACCATTAGTTAATCAGCACTGCATTATGAATTTATTTCGCCAAAATGAAAGTGGTTTCTTGGGTTGTAAACCACTAGTTGACCTACTACATGTTAGACAGTAATGCAATGCTACCTAGGTCTACAACATATATACAGCCATAAGATAGAACCTACATTTAGATGTCAAAAGTAAAATGCATATTAGACGGTTCCAAATCTTGGAATTATTGGTTGATGGAATGATGTGTTGGCTCCAAAATTCATCACCGGTAATTTTAACGATAATAAACAAATTGATTGCTAGTTTCTAATAATTAAACTTGACTTTTATTTAAGTCAAAATGACACAATTATTATATCAATTGAAGATTGGTTAAAGTAAACGCCAGAAATTGGATCTAGCTAGCTGTCTGATCAAATATTGCGAAGATGGATTAGAGTTTGAAGAAAAGAAGACTTTACAAGACAAGTGTACATAGGTTAAATTTCTAATACTTAATCTTTTATTGAATTTGTGTGAGCAATCCATTAATTTTTGTTTCATATATGCACACTTTGAATTTTACGATTTTAAAAAATTGCATTAAAATTACCTACGCATATTTTAGGAGGTCAAAGTGAAAAAAATATGACAGGGGAAGCAATCTGCCTCTTTCTGGTCAACCGGTGGGATACAAGCAGACTTGATCTCTGCCCTTGTCTGGTCAACTGGTGGGTGACAACCGTTCGACCAATACTATGACAGTGAACCCAAATGGTTCGCTTGACCTATTTTGGCTATTTAAAGCGTGTTTTGAGTTCTTAAATGGTGTTGTTACCGCACCTATATCATATTCAAAGTTTCTCAATTCTCTCACTCTATTTCATACAGCATTAAATTCGTTTCTCAAAAGCAATTAAACCCTCATTCACTCGTGAACCTGCCTTGAAACCATATTTGTCGAGTATAAGGACTTATCGTGAATCAATAATTATCGATTAAAATAATCAATAACTTAAACTAAGTAGACACGTCAATGTTCAAGAATCAAGAATTTAAATGATCATAAAAGGAGATTGTGTACTTGAAAAATTTGTAAGATTAATCACTACTTTTCGAAGAATTGTTAAAAGATTTGAAAATGTTTTAAAATCTAATTTACTCCTCTGTTTGACCATCTCTAATGCATGGATCTATGTTAATGTTATATTTATTATAAAACAGTGTTAAGAATTAATAAAATTATTTTACTTGATGCTCTAATACATAGTGCTATTTATATTTTTTATCATCACTATTGTGTTTTGAAAGTTGTTAAATTGAACTTTTAGTATTTAAATAAATGAAAAATAAAAAATTATAATAATTACATAAGGTAACAACTAATAAGAATGAAATGTGAAATTTGGCATTGGTTCTATCTTATGGTTAATTTGTTACAAAGTTTGATATATGAGAAATTTGATACAGAAAATAACACTCAATTACTTTTTTTTTTTTTTAACCAAATGCCAAATTTTGTTATTGACATAACAATTTAGCATTATATACTTAGGCCCCGTTTGGGGGAGGGTCTCCAGACCAAAATTTTTACCTTTTTTTCCAAAACTTTATCACTTTTTACTATTTATATCTCCAAAACGCTATAGTACATTTAAAATTTTAAAAATTCATAACTTTTTGTATACAAGTCTAAATGAGATGATTTTTTTTTTAAATTGCATAGAATTTCGAGAGGAACAAAACAAGATCCATATTGATATTTTTTTTCTAAAAAAATTTTTAAAATTTTTAATTTTTTCACCCCAAACAGTTTTTTCTCCCAAACACATTCTCCAAAACCAACTTTTTTCCAAACCCCAAAACCACATCTCCAAAACCTCCCCCAAACTCCCCCTTAGGTAACTGATCATGCCCAAATTACGATAAAATAAAGCAGTTAATTGTAGTACAATTAGAATCGTCGATCCCACAAGGAAATGATAAAAACAAACAAGGTAGATTAACAGAACAAAAGCGTTAGAGAAATACGCAATCAAACAAAGAAAAGAAAGAAGTACTTTTGTGATTTTAAAATAATTTAATTAAAAGATAATGTAATTTAAAATGGAGAAAATTAATTAATTAAAAGTGGTAAGACATTAAGAATTC
This sequence comes from Antiaris toxicaria, assembly GCA_035233585.1. Taxonomy (NCBI): domain Eukaryota; kingdom Viridiplantae; phylum Streptophyta; class Magnoliopsida; order Rosales; family Moraceae; genus Antiaris; species Antiaris toxicaria. Next base: position 4,029,995 of record CP141160.1, read on the forward strand.
CCTATAAGTTTCGTTCACTTTATAATTTGGATTTTTGATTTACTCAAATATATAAAACTTTCAAAGTATTAGAGAATTAAAATCCAAATAAGCTCACTACACATATAGGATCATCTTTAACCTCACCCAAGAATTTTAACTTGACTTGCAAAACATTCTCAAAAAATTTTAAAGAGAAAATATGAGAATAAAAAGCAAGACAAAATAAGAGAGAAAGTGTGTATATATACAATGTCCTTGAACTTTCCCAAAATGTCTTTTTATAAGCATAATTTGGTACTATTCTACCTAATTTTTACATAAAATTTTCAAACTTGCTACAGTAATTACAGTACAGTAATCATCGCGCACTTGCTACAGTAACTATAATTGTCGGTGCACACTTTGCTACAGTAGCTACAGTGTGCACATTTTTCAACTTTGCCACAGTACTACATTAGCTATAGTACTGCATGTAATTAGGAAGGATCAAATGCAGTAGGGTGTATAATAAACTTGATTTTATAATTCCCTGACATGAATACCGATATCTGGTGGGACCTATTTCCTCAGTTTGACACTATAAAAAAATTACTAAAATTAGATATTTTCAAAATAAAATGCTATAAGTAAACTCATTGAAAATATTTAATTTTAAACTATTTAATATACTATTAAGAAAAAGATAAGGTAGAATAAAGTAATATTAAATAAAGACTTCACAAAATTTATAAAAAATCTAAATTAAAATATACAAAATAAAATAAATCAAAACAAATAAAAAACAACTAATATATTCAAGGTTAAACCAATTTTGTAGACATGAGAAAATGATAAAATAATTTGATTTAATAGAGTTATCAACAACTATTATTGAGATAAGTGTATGATGTAGGCTAACATATGATCAATCCTTTTAAAAATTATAATAGTTAAGGTAGATGCGATTTAATCTTCTCAATCATTTAGGATCAAGTTCGAGATCACATCCTCTATGACAACGTAGGCTCACCTATACGGTCAACTGATGGCCATGCCTCAAAAAATTAATATATTTTGCACACAATTAGTGCATAACAACTTGATTTTATGACGTTATAATAGATGCAAAATATTTGTTAACAATTTATATATGACTTCTTTTAATGTCCAAGTAATTACAAGAGCGTATTTTCAATTGTTTATGCTGTTTTTGAATCAAGTATTGGAGAAGTTATTATTGCACTACGATAACATATATGTTTTGTGAATAATTACTCAAATAAATTTATTTAAATATTTTCATTATTTCACGAGAATTTAACTCAAATTCAAATTTAAATTTTCACCTTTTAAAAATTTATTATACACATTTATTTCTCTATCTTTACACTATTTAAGAGTTACTTTTAATAAAAACCATCAAAATAAACATTTGATCATTCGAATACACAATTCAAATTTTATATTTGAATGCAAACATTCGATTTGAATAAATATTCAGATACGATCTATGATACAAATGGGCGCTTAGTTAATTGGCAAGAGTTTTGTGATTAACGGAGTAGTTGATCATCTCTTATTACTTGGATATTAGGTCTACGTAATCTATTAGTTCTGAATTCAATATTTTATCTTTCAATTTAACAAGGTAATTCAAGTATCAGTTTGGACTACTGGCTATTGTAATCGGCTTTACCGTTAATTACTTCTATTAGCCACATTCTCCTAAAATGGTTTTCCCTTTTACTTGCTTTTAAAAATACCGTCTGTTTTGTTTTTTCATTTCCTTTTACATAGATATTCTTTTATTTATTTCTTTCTTTCTAAAGAATTTTATATTCATGTTATCTAATTGTCAACTTGTCATTTATTTAGGGTTTTTTTTTTGGGGTCAATTATTTGTATATGTTAATGTTGATCTAGTATCTTTCAAAAAAAAAAATACATATAGGTATATGTATAGGTACACGCACACACGCACTTTAATATTGTATCAATTATGCTTTGTAATGATTACTAATGATCAGATGAGGCAATAAGTATTTTGAGTAACATTTTTCGATCGTTAGAAAGTAAACGCGAGGATAAGCACCACGATGAATAAAATACAAATTTGATAACCAGCAAAGAAGAATATTTAAACTTTAGTACTTGAGAATAATGTATCAAATCTAAGAGCTCTTATTAGTACATTAAACTTGGAAAACATAATTCATACGCACTACAAAAATCAACATCAATAATTAATACAAAGAATTAATAACACCACACCTTTCTATATGTATATAAATAAATCTATATATATATATATACGTGTCTACATGTGATCATAGATCATTGGAAAGAAGCCAATCGGCAAATGATGTTGTGGATTGTGGCCCATTGATCACCACACATTCGTGCACCTGGCCAACAAAAACAAACTTTAATCGAGCCAACAAAAAACCTTCTTCTTCTAACCTTCTTATTGATGATTCTTCTTGATGATTCTTATTCCATGTCAAATTGGGACCCTTCAAAAATCAGCTCCCTTTTGATAATGAATGGGCTTCCCTCAAAACAATCGCCCTCCACTATTCCATCAAACATCAAACAGTCTTTTCACAATATCTTCTTCGATAAAACAATCAAATCCCCTGTAAAGAGAACACTCCTCTTTTTTTCTTTTTTCTTTTTTTTTTCTATAATTAACTAAATATATAGCTAAATATGGCAACCCAAATCTTCATCATTCACAGGTAAACGGTAACCTTATTCTTTTAGCACCACAGGTCAGGTCAACTAATAATAATATTATGACCCCTCTCAAGGAAAAGATCCAAAATAATGCTATGGAGGTTGGTATTAAAATATGGCGTTATATGTAATATTTTAAAAAAGCTATAGTAAATGATAAATGTTACCAAACTCAAGGATCCCAAAGAGAATCACTATGCACATCCTCCTCCCGATACTCATTCTCTTCAGTGTCATTGAAGAACATGACCGACTCCTTCATCATCGCCTCCGACATTTCCATCCACATCGTCGGCGAGTCGAGCGGCGACTCGTTGATCGCCTGAATCTGGCTCGGCGAGAGCCGGACCGTGACCGGGGCCACTCCTGTGCCCGAGCCACCAATTTCAGACGCCGCTTCGGGAACAGGAGAAAGATCACTGGCCCCAAAACCGCCGAAGCCGCCGGAGGCGCTCCTCAGTCTAAGCGCCGCCTCCTGAGCTGCCATGCGAATGTCGTCGGCATTGGAGCTGCCCGGGCGGGGCAGGCTGCTGACGAGGTGAGGGAAGTTTAGCCTCGCCTCCCGCCCCCGAAAGTGCAGCGCTGCCACGTCGTAAGCCGCCGCCGCCATCTCCGGCGTCTCGAAGCTACCGAGCCATATCCTGGTTTTCTTCCCCGGCTCGCGGATCTCCGACACCCACTTCCCCCATTTTCTCTTGCGGACTCCTCTGTAGATTGACGTCGCAGCGCCTGCATGGCTGCTGCCTGATCTGCCGCTGCTTGGCTCTTCCATTAAAAATTTTTTTTCCTCTTCTTTTTTGGTGCTTAATTTATAACAACAAATCTCAAGCAAATAAAGGAAATAATTAACTGGTCATACATGTATATATATTGATTAGGCACTAGATTAAGTACTGAATTAAAGCTCGTGGTGATCCAGTAATATGATCATGATATGAGATCAGTATTTATAGATGTGGGTTTGGAAACGTGGGACTAATTAACATACAATATTATGGTTAATGGAAGTAAGCTTCCAAGTAGTTGCGCAAGTAAAAAAAGAAAAAATAGAAAAAAAAAAAAAAAAAAAAGAAGTTTGTGACTTTGTGCATGTTTAGGTTTCTGGACCATACAAAATAAAACAAAAGATTTAGGATGATTTTTCAAAATCCGATGCAAGAAAAAAAAAATGAGATAAAAAAAGGAAAAGAAAAATCCAGGCCTTGAACCAATTAAAAATTACCAAGTTTATTTAGATAAGGGAACATTTTATTAGTCATTTTCGGTGTTACAGAAGACGCGGTTTGGTAGAACACTAGGGGAGTTTGTGGACCCATTTTAACCCTGGCATAGAGAGCTTTCTCTTTGGTGAGTCTAAAAATTAGATTAGGCTATAGATTTTTTTGGTCTGGTTCATATGTGGAAAGTCTTGGTTTAACTTTTGATTTATTAATTTATTTGTTTTCTTCGACATGTGCATGACACATGTCTCTATTCCTACGCTTGCTAGCTTCAGATGAACTAAAGACAAATATACTACGTGTTGTACTTAAAAGTATTTTTTTTTTCTTTTCTGGAAAACTCGTCGAGAAGTGTGCGAATAAAAGTATAAATTACAAATGGACTTGAAAGAGTTTAAATTACTTTTTCAATAGGTTAATTTTTTATGATAGAACTTCAAGGTCTCAGTAAGTAATATCTTAGTCAGATTTAAGATGGTATTACGTATATACAAGATGAATTTTAAAGAAATTGGGATAAAAACTTTATAATAATTAAAGATTTTAACGTAATAGAGATCTTTATAACATTGTGATCTTTTTTATTTTTTATTTATTTAAGAGTGACTAACGGATGAATTATTGTTTGAAAAGGATCGAGCTTTGACAGACTCCAACAAAAGTTTACATCAATTTTGAACATTTCCATGATGAAGAAACTCATGGTCAGCTTCCTTGTGCATACTGTATATCAAAAGTAGCACATATTCTATGTCATGGAGAGATTCTTGCGACCTAAAACACACGTGGAAGTGGAAGATGTAAATGTCTACATTAGTTTTTATTTTTATTTTTTTGCTCATGACTTTAATAGAATTAGGATACATGCATGCACATGGTGTTTTCCTATTTGGATCCCTTACATCATGAATATGCATATATTATACTCTAGGGGTTCCACCATTATTATTAATTTATGCAGCGGATCATTTTTATATTTTTTGAATTCTTGATTCCGCATCGTCGTAAGATATTTGTTTATTTCTTTTGTTTAGTTCATGAAGGTGCGGATGTAATCAACAGCAACGTACAAACAAAATTTAAACTTCATTTAAATTTATCACGAACCATAGCGTGTATGCCTAGTACTGTGTCTGATATTTTGTTTACTTATTTTTATTTTCATTTTTTTTGGTATTTTTGCTTAAATACATATCCTTTGGTAGAATATATATATATGATACATTTAATATGTCATATTTGTCACCAACTAAGAGTTGGTGATTGTTTTGATATTTAGTCATACTGTAATTTCCTTGTATTTTTTTTTTACTGAATATGACCTATGGTTTTCTTGTTAAATAAAATAAAGATATGATAATATTTTGAATCTAAAAGCCCCTATATAGAATTCTTATATTCTGTTCATAAGTTAGCTGAGTAGAGTTTTCTTGGATGTTTCTTGGTTATGTACGTATATGTATAGGGCTATTAAGTATAGTTTTTGCTTCTGTTTTTAGCCTGTAAAAGAAAAGAAGCAAAATATACATGTTCAATACCAAAGAGCTCTTGAAATTAAAATGATTTTTAAAATTTTCTAGTAAGTAATGAACATATTATAATTTAGTTTATAATATTACTTAAAATTTTGTTACAAATTCTAAAATTTATTCAAATGGGTTTTTATTAAAAGTCACATTTTTTTTCTTTGCTTTAACTATAAATACTTTTAAAGACTGAAAACTCTTTTAAATGATAATCTAAACAATTTTAAAGTTGCTTTTAAATCCAAAATCGGTTTTAAAAAAACTATGTCAAACATACTCATAAAACCTTTTGTCGGGCAACCCACCTGCCTTCAAGGCGAAAAAAATAACCAGTACTCTTACCTACTAATGCCAAAATTCTACTTTAATTATCAAGTACTGAATGTAAACAAAGCAACCCACTAACTATAAAAGCACCAGCCTTCCTGTCTACCAGAGAAAAGCTCTAAATTTGAAGAGAGTCAAAAGTCCCATAAAGTTCTCACGGCAATTAGTTTCCGTTTTCTGGAAAGAAAAGAAAATGAGAGGGTAAAAAATGAAGGAAAGTTAATATATATATATATAAAGATTTTGATTTTCCTTTTAATTGTTTATAAGGAAAAAGGGAAAGAAAATTATTTTACTTTCTTTTATTTAGTAAAATAAGTGAACTCAAAGGAATAAAAAAAGATTATTAACATAATTATAATATATCCAATATTGATAATCATTTTTGTTTCTAAAATTTTTTTCTCCTTCCTTAGATGATCGTTATCATACCTTTGTGATTGAAACAAGAATTGATGGGATTAATATTATAAGCGATAAGATTTTTGACTTCTTTACATTGTACCAAAGGGAAAAGTTAAAAAAAAAAAGGTGATTCTCTTTCTCGTTTATTTATGTGTTTGCTTAAAAAATAAGTGGTGCAAATCTATAATTGATCTCATACAATAGAAAATGAGTGGAGGGAATGTCCATCTTTATACCTTTTTTAGTACTGATTTGTGGTAAAAATGAATGCCAATTTTATTTATATACTCTTAATATGTCACATATTATAATTCTACAGTTATTTAACTTGCGTTTAGTATACCAGTTTAACTCAAATGCAATTATTATTATTTTTTTATAGTATATTTACTATTTACAGTTTCAATTACAATTTTACAATGTAAACTTTTAAAATCTGTAATTTTACACATACATGTCTAAATGAGATTTTTTTTAAATAGTATAGAATTTTAAGATGAACAAAACTCTATATTAATATTTTTTTAATATATTTCAATTTTTTATACTTTTTATCTCCAATATTCAAACTCACGCACCAAATGCATAACAATACAACTCAAATCCAGCATCAAATGCATGCTTAATTTTGTAAAAAGATAATTTGGTAATCATATTGATAAGATTTTTAAGTACAACTAGAAAAATAATCACTAATCTAATTATCTTTTTTATTGTATTCCTTTACATTTTATAAACATGAAATTATAAAAACAAGAATTTAATTATTTTATGTTTAATATAAAGACTCGTAGATAAATTAGAATTTAGATTGGAAAATATTAAAATAATAAAAATTGAAAGAAAAAATTAAAAAGAAAAAAAATACTATGATAAGTTATATTTTGTCAATCAAAGTCCACCACCAAACCAGTCTTAAAAATATTTGACAAACTCAATACCAGTCCATACATCTTAATCCCAAATTCTACCAATTAATTTCAAAAATCATCTCAAAATAAAAAAGATATAATAGATAATAGATTCCCTTAAAAAAAAAAAAAAAGAATTAAGGCATTCTCAGATGGGCACCCCTCACGTGTACGTAATTATTCTTCTTTTTTAACTCATGATTTGTGGACATAAAGCTAATCATTTAGACACGCTTGGCATAGGTATTTGCAATTTAATACAGCCCCAAATATATTCCAAGTCACATTTCAAAAAAAAAAAAAAAAAAAACATTCCAAGTCGTCCGTCTCACATGGTACAATATGATACTATTCCTTACAATTTTGTACTAAATAAATAAATAAATAAATCAACAAACGCAAGAGTTCATCTGCCTTTTCAATACTTGTGCGATCGTCATCTAACGTCACCCAATGAGTTACTTTAATTCCAATTTTACTTAAAAAGTAAAAAATAAAAATAAAAATAAAAATAAAATAAACAGATAGCCAATTTATTTGAAGGCCTTTCAAATAAGTGATTTATATACAAATTCAGATAATTATATTTAAAAATAATTTGAATGTTAATGTGGAAACCTTAATTCGCTAATAATACAATCACTATCATACTACCACTTAAAAATGTGCAATATATATTAATAAGCAAGAAGATATTAACAGAGAGAGAGAGAGAGAGAGATCTTACAATCTTAAAACATAAATTAGGACCGAAAACTAAAACAGTAAAACATCAAAAAAGACAAACATGAGTTGATAAAATAAGTTTTTATTTTAGGCTCTTTATTTGTTTTTTATTTTTCCCCCCCCCCCCCACAAAGTATCAAAATCGATCCATTTTTTCAAAAACTCGAGACAATAATTTCTAAAACTTTCTTTCAAAGTAACTAATATACATATTATGAAAAATCTAATAAGGGGTCCACATAGTGGCCTTAATCAAATGTTTCAATAAGGTTCAAGAGTTTTCAAGGAATGGGACGTGGATTTACTTGTTAGTGACAAAGACACAAAACGAGTTAGTATATACAAGTCAAATGGTTGTATAATATATATATATATACACACACACATATATATAATTATTGGGTACCAACTCAATGGCATATTCAAATAAGCCTATACGTCTGCTACTTCTAAGATCTCAAAAGAACAGCTGGATCTTACTAATTCTCAACTATCTGTTATATTCTTTAAGATATAACGTCAGCCTTTCTTAAATAAACATTTTTTAAAACCACAAAAATCAGTAGTAGTAATAATCAATACGGTCATATCCATATATTTGTCAACTTCCCTAGACGATTAATGCCCACCACACACACACACACACACACATATATATATATAAATAACATGATAATATATCTATATACGTACATGCGTAATATATCACTATATATACGTACGGAATCCGCGTTGATCACCAGGAGATTCTTCAGGAGCTGCTTTGACCCGAAAAGCCACGTTAATATCACATCCATATTATCTACTTCAAAGCCTTTACTTTTTGTCTTTCAAAGTTATTACACTTTTGATAGCGCCACTGCTTTTAGCGTGGAAATATTTTGGTGTTTTTCTTTTTGTTTACATATTTCGGTTTCTTTGTTTGATCAACCATCAAGGTAATAATATACTCCTACTACCAGAGATGGACAAAAAATTTGATCATCCAACAAATTCATCTAATTTACCTAATTTAATCTTAATTAGGTAGATTAATTTGTTATATTTAGTTGATTGAGTGGGTAAAAAAAATTTTCAACTCACTCAATATTCACTGACTTACTATTTTTTCTTTTTGGCTAAATGATGTTCACCCCTAAATGTTGTTTAGATTATTTAAATATATAAAATGCATTACTTAATATTCAATATGGATGTAATTTTTAGTAATCTTGTAAAAAATATCATTAATTACTTTAGTATTCTTGTATCTTTTGATGATTTTTATAACATATATTTATTTTAAATTTGACTATTAATGAGATTATATTAGAAATTTTTTTATTTGTGCAAAGTTTATGATAGAATTTATTTTAAAAACTATGTCATGGGTTTAATTTCTTTTTTTCCTATTAAATTTTTCATTTGTTGTTGAATGTTTAGTATCATTTATTATTTTTATTAATAAAATACATAACCCACCTAACCCAACCCAATATTAATTGAGTGGGTTGATTTTTTTACATTAGATTGAGTGGGTGGATTGAAAATTCACAAAAACCCACCCAAGTCACCCGATGTTCACCCCTACCTACTACCATATTAGACCATCTCAACCTTAAACAAATGGAAAGATTATTCGTTTCTTCTATATATAAGAAGTTATTATGAGTTCAAATTTTAATTATTATAGAACTTCGAGAAAAATCCAAATATCTATACTATTCTTTAAGGTTGTTTGAGTACCCCATCTTCCCTCTTTACAATAATTTTCTTTGGCAAAAAAAAAAAGTGATATTGGTACATAAATTATTTGACTCTCATTAAGAAAAAATCATGTGAGCATTATTAAATTGAGTTATGTTAGAGGTTTTGGTCAGACTACAATAATCTAAATATTGGATCCTTATATATTTATTCATTTATTTTTATACCTATCTGTATGTCTCAGTTACGAAAGAAAAATAAAAATACTTTAACTTTAAACTATGAGATCTTTTATCTAAATTTTTAATTTCTCTCCCACTCATTGGCAAGTAACCGCAAGTGAAGAGGATCCTTCAGTTGTATTATTTGCATATAACATTCTCTTTCAATTATTTATGATAAATTTGTGTCCCAAACAATTTAATATTATATTATATTTTTATCAATGTACTGGCTATGTATCTCTTTAGTAGATTTCAGGGGATAAAGACTGATGTCAAAATCTCCAACAATTCCCAGTCTATAAGCAAGAATAAAGTTTAAAATTAAGCCATTTCATATGGATCATAAAATTATCTTAGACTTCATCGTAAATGCCTTCTATTTTAACCTAAAAAAAGTTGATAAACTAATTATTACAAGCTTGGCATCATTTTTGTTTATAGATTACTTAAAACTGGAGATAAAGAACTATATGAAACGAAAAACAAAAAATAAAATGAAATGAAAACCTAAGCTTACAGCTTGTGTTAACCGACACAGAACACCCCCTTTTCAAGTCGAGTAAATAGTAAGAAAAAATAAATTCATGTTTTAAATTGCATAATATATATGTGCATGTCCTTCTTGTCATAATCATCGTTTTGGTTCACTGAACAAGAACAAAAACCTTTGTCCAACCGACAAAGTTTCCTTTAATTAAAAAAAAAATAACGCACAAAAAACATTGTTATTTAACGATTGTCAAAAAGACAATATCATTAAGCTTAAATTATATATAAAACTACAGATTATATGTACTAGGACCAACAAGTATATACACATATCGATCCCATTTTATCGGAAAGAAACAACGGATGAGCAATATATATAAATACATAAATATATAGTTGTGTGTATATATATATATATGGTTAATTGTAAAGGATTGTGTATAGGATTAAAGTAATAATTTGGACCAAGAAAGGGGAATGAGGAGAACAGCTGCAATACACAATAGAAAATTAAGAAGTCACGCAAATTTTCCTATTGACCAGAACCAAATAATATATATATATATAAGTGCCAATTAAAATAATGATGCTTAAGAAAGGATACTATATTATTCAACTTTTTGACTCGAATTTGGTACCTAAATAATGACTGACTAAGCGGCAAGTGTCTTTTCTTGGGTTTTGTGAAGAAAATTTATCAAATGCCGGTGGCTTGCTGGGGCCTCCGGGATCAGTCAGATTCTCACTCACTCTACATGTCACTGCAGTCACCATGGTATATACTCAACTCAAAACTCGCAACTATTGCATGTCTCGTTAAGGATTGGGTGGGTTAGATAGGTTAAAATGTAGGGTGAGTTATTGAGAATTTCTTAAGTTGGGGTAGATTGATTATGAATTCAATCCGGTTATTTAATTTAGGGGTAGTTTGGGGATAAGTTTTATCTTCTTCAAAACAAATTTTTTTTCAACACTTCATTACTTTTCACTATTTATATTTCTAAAACTTTACAGTAAATTCTAAATTTTAAAAGTTCATAACTTTGTGTATACAATTCAAAGAAGATGATTTTTTTTAAATTGCATAGAATTTTGATAGGAACAAAACAATATCCATATTGATTTTTTTTTTATTTTTAAATTTTATATTTTTTCACTGTCAACAATTTTTTTCCCCCAAACATATTTTCCAAAACAACTTTTTTCCAACAAAAAAAAAATATCTCCAAGCATCTCCCCCTTAAAGTTTAAAATTAATTCATTTTATTAAATTTTAAATGGGTTTAATTGAATTGAACATAATGAAAAAATAATAATAATAAATAAATATAATTTATCATTTAATTTAAAATAAGAAATATATAAAAAAAAAACTTTCATTATAATATTAATATTATAAAACTTTAAAATTATTTTATAAGTTATAAATTAATATAAAAATAAAATATATATATATATATATAAAAGACGATAAAAAATAAAAGTTGTGAAATAACAAACAAATAATAATAAAAACTCATATAATATGAAACATAATAGGGTTGTCAAGTAATTAATATAAAATATAAGACAAATAATATATATTGTGATATATGAAAATATTTATTTATTTATTTATTTATTATATAAATAAATAAATTAGATGGGTTTAGATTGAATTAGATTTTAAAAAACTCAACCCAAACCCCACCCAACTAATAGTCAGATTGAGTGGGTTGAATTGATCTCTTGATTAGGTTGGTCAGGTGGGTTCATCAAGTATGTCGATTGTTGGGTTTTTTTTTATTCATGGTTTATTAGGTATGTCAGGTTGTTGGGTTTTTTTTATCACCTCAATGTCTCATTGAAGATACTATCACCATCATCATAAATTATAAGGTCTAAGGAGACACACATACACATATGTAGAAAATGTCTCTTTTTTGATAGTTAAACAATTCTAACAGCTACAATTTATTATTTAAAATACTATAACAGGTAATTGATTTACATATAATTTAATATAAAAGTATGTATAATATGATACTTTTAAGAGCTATTAGAATAAAGAACATGTGTCAGACAAATGTTATATTGTTATCAACTAGTAGTTATATTTACATATACAAAATATTATAAATAATGTTTTATGAACGTAGCATATATGAGACAATATGTATATACAATTCTGTTAAAATTCTACGTATTAAAAAAAAAAGTTGACAATTAAGATCCAACATTAAAAAAATATAATTAGAAGTAACTGGTTGTACTATGATCAATTTTTAGCTTCTAGTTAGCTATTCAATTTTGAGTTGAAATATTTGAATTGAAATTGTTTGATTTAAAAAAAATTAATTAAAATTTTTGTTGATTTTTCATTAAAAAAATAACCAAAAAAAAAAAGATTTGAAATATTTTAATTTATATTTGAACACCAAATGAAGGTCTATACTTTGTTCCTTTTTTTTTCCCCCCTCTCTCTCTTTCTTCAATGATGCCATTTTTCTTTTAAATAGAAAAAAAAATTCTTCATGACACTTTTTAGGCGTCTTGCGTTTCCCATGGTGCCTCACTGTGGGTCTCACGTGCATGGACTAGCCAAAATTCTTTTTCCATGTTGAGCATGTTTTGGGATGGTAATGTTTAAGCTGCAAGATCAAGATTTGTCAATTTACATATATATATGTCTAATATATATATATAAATATGTGTGTGTGTGTGTGCATTATCTGTTTTGGATGGATAAAAAGCCAATTAATTCGCTGAAAATTTGACTTATCAGACTAAGACATTGTCTTTTTGTGTGGATTTTCACTGCCTTCTCAATCTTAAAAAAGGTAATAATGTGTTTTTTGACAGAGTTATTAAGGTTTCTTTTGCCAAAAAGTTAAGTCTCAAACTTGAATCCAGCGAAAGAGAAATATGGTACTCTGCCGCGTTTAAAAAGTGACTACAAAATTTCCCTTTGCAATTATACAAGCTCTGAAATATTTGAAAAAAGAATTGTTAGAATTTAGATGGTGCAATATCTTGGGGAGGGGAGCCTAGCATTGGTGGCAACAATTTGTTGCTGTTTTTATGTTAGGGTAGTGGTGACTGGTAGTGTTTGTGTCATTATAAAGTAAGCTTTAGGAATTGGTGAGGTACAGATCATTGGTAGAACTCTCTCTCTCTCTCTCTCTCTCTATGTATATACACATATATACATATATATATTCATTACAAATGGGTTTTTCATTTGCAACCCATCTAAACTGGATTTAGTGGACACTCAATCCACTCAATATTAAATGACTCATTCTTTTTGTGTCTATGCCCTCAAATAATGCCTTTCCCCTGTCATAATTATAACGAGCCAAACAATCTGCGTGCTACGAGAAATATTATTATATCATATAAAAAGTAAAAAATTTTACGATATAAATTAAGTTAATATAGATATATATCTATATATATTTATATTGAAAATTTTATTATTTTCTTTTTAATTTTTGTTTTCCTCTTTCTTTTATTGTTTTCCATCACTACATGATAGAAGTAAAAAAAAAAAAAAGCAGGAAAACTGAAGCAAGTTAACAATACTAAAAATATATATGTATAGGAATGTATTTTAATTAGTATGATTTATTCTATAAAACATCTAATCTTGTGTATTTTTGCCATTTAAGCTTGAAATATGATATAAAATTATACAGTTAACTATGAGACTTGTCGGACATCATTATTAAAGACATATGTATAATTAATATTGTTTTGAAGAGCTCGTTATTGTGTATATTTAAAAAAAAAGAATCACTTAAATTAAAATCTTTATGAGAAAGATATATATTTTGAAATTTGAGTTATTCTTTATAATATAATATAATATGATATATATATATATGTGTGTGAATTTCTCCTCAAGTGAACCAAGGCCTGTGTGAAATTTGTACTGCAAAGTCTAGTCTCTGAGCTTTCCTACAACTCTTTATCCCACCCGTTCGAGCAAAACAATAGCAAAAAGACAAGAAAACCATGCCAAAAATTAAGCCCAACCACAAACCGAATGACAAATCAGTCAAAGCCCTATCAAGGGTACTAAGGGAATTACACTATAAGAAAACAGTGTTTTTGTTCTCTATTTTATTATATATAATATTGAGAGGATGGTAACTCTTTCCACCTAGAAAACAGAAACCACAACATACAAATTATTTTTAAAAATATTTATAATAAATTATATATTTTTAATATTTGACGTATATTTACGGAAAATAATTTATAAAGTAAACTAATTGTAAATAAACGTTATAAATAAATTATTTATCATAAATATGCTATTTATTGTTAATATTTTAAAATTATTTTTTTATCTTCTATGCTCCAAAAAATGTTTACTTTTTTTTTCTTCCTTGAAAATTGCTCACAAACAAGGATAATGATTTTTTTTCCCTCGGATAAACACTAGGGTCCAATAGATCGTTAGGAACTTGCTAACACCCACCCCACCACCAAACAAAACCCAAAATATATATATATATCATAATAAATAGCATCTTTTTATTAAACTAATTGAAATAAGTAACAAGATTTTTAAAATATTTAAAATAAATAACAATAAATATTCATTATCTAACCAATTTGCTATTTACTCCAAAAAGGTTTGCAATATATTTTACTCTAAATATTTTTAAAATATAATATTAATTTTAATTATTTACTTTGAAAACTTTCTCCCAAAAGAACAGACACCTGAAAGACTAAACATGTTATCCATGATAATTCTTATAAAATGAATTTTTGTTTCGATCATAAACTGTAATGCATGTATTTTTTTTTTTTTTTGCTCTTTAGATAATTAAAATCCTAATTAGCAAAAAAAAAAAATCCCAATTTGGAACGGACCTATGAAATCACAATGGTCTTCTAAGAAAAGAAATGTTTCTTTATCAAAGCACTTGTTTTCGGCTTTAGGCAGAAGCAGAACTCCAAAAGAAATAGAATGCAATTTCAAAAAGGGGCCTCATTATCTCTTCCGATGTCAGCTCCAGCTGAGTTGGAATTCTTAGCTAGCTATCGATTTTTGGGGTTACCAAAAATCTAGCTACAAGCAAACCAAAAACATAAAGCTTTTTCCTTTTTTTACACCGACTTTTTAGTCTAAAGAAATTGGCTAAAAAACGAATAATCATCCTTCTCCAACCATACGCCTAAACCTAAAAGCGGACGGTTAAAGCAATCGACTTGTTAAACAACGTCCTATGTTCGGTCCCCTCTATGCCGAAGGCATCCTTGCACTGATATCGTAGTTCCCACAAGGCACGGACTCACAAAATAATTTTGTTCTTTGATATCGTTTTGTCAAGCAATTGTTGTTTCAATCTTCATAGCTTCTTTGTTCCTCCTAGAACATCAGAGAATGGCAATGAAATAAAACAAAGTACCAATAAATAATAATAATATGGCATGGCTAGGAAATAAGTAGAGAATGAAAACCTTGGGCAACTTTTCTGCACAAAACCATGCCACATGCCGTGTTCAAAGACTTTAGGGGTTAAAAATTATCTGTACAAATATTCAAGTCATTTGACGTAGTGATACTATTTCCAAAACTAACACACAAATGAGCAAAAGAACGAATATGAATCTTGCTAATCAACCACACGTTGCACCATTCACGATTGCAAGACAATACACAGGATTCTTGGGAGTGGTTGTAATCTCATTCAACCAGGGATTTGCTTGTACGGGAACTGATGTTTGTGGGTAGAGAGCAGCCACTAGCTCGATTCAGACTCCCCGGCTGGTTTTGATCCGGTTTAGAGTTCAACAGACTCTGGCGAGGATTGCTGTTCATCTGGAGGGGAACTTGACGGAATAGGTTTCTTGAACTGCACCAAGATCATGGTCATGTTGTCGCATCCCTCACCACCAGCTGTTGATGGTGCCAGGCACCTGTCAAGAACTCGCTCGCACACAGCAGACAGCTTGTTTTCCTGCATGATTTGCGATCGTCAGCTGTCAACAGAGCCAATCAGTAGCGGTGCCTAGCACCACAAGAGAGAATAGGAGGAGACCCACAAGTTGAACCCTTACACGACGTCCACTACTACTCGTGCCCAGCACCACACAGAAAAATTTTGCACGGTCCACCTGGATCCCGCGCCTATATCACGTGATGTAAGCATGGCCAAATGCCCTTTTTTTTTTTTTTTTTTTTTAAATAAATCCTTTATATATTCAAATTTTGTGTGAAACAAGGTAATAATAGGCAGAGAACAGCATCAAAACCATAAGAGAAACAATAGAAAGCATTGGAACGACAATAAATAAAAAAACGACATATACATCTTAAAACGACAACAAAAGATAATGGGAGTTAAAAACGATAGATATATGGATAAACGACAGCTAAAATAAAATTAAGTGCATAATAACATCAAAAGAATTTTAAAACGACACTAAAAACAAAGTGACAACTCACTAAAAAAAAAAGGACGAAAAAAAAGGGTTGAAAGGTTGAAAACGAGAGATTGAGAGGAGGGAAAAACAACGAAAAACAAAGAGCAGAAAAGGCAGTAAAACTGACAGTTTAAAAACAACAGGACAACCTGAAGTGGAAAACGATATAAAAAGGCCCCAAAAAAAAAAATGACAAAAGACGGATAAAGACACATTGTGAAAACGAAAAAGAATGGAGGGATAAACGGCAATGAAAGAAACGACAGTTTGAAAAAACGCAATAGAGTAGGAAATGACAGCAGATTGAAAACAGTAAACAAAGAAGAATGCTCGTCTTTTGACAATCAACATTCAACACCCAGATTTACTTACTGTTAAACTCAGCTTAGTGGAAGATAGGAGGCGAAATATCAATCGAACTTGCTATCGTGTTTGAGAGAGAACAGACGGATGAACTTACAGAGTTAAGCTGTTCACGTATAAAATCGACAAGTTGTTGGCTTGACATGCAATCCCTACAAAAACACCAATCATCAATCATCGTCACTTGTAATAATACATTTCAACACAAATTCTATTCTACCAAGTGATTAAAAGAACCATTAAGAAAATATAATTGCGAACCCGAAGTGAGAAAGATGGTACCAGTTTATGACACTAACATAGCAGGCATAGCAAACATAGCTACTCGTCTGAAAAGAAGGGGAAAAAGGAAAAAAAAAAAAAAAACTCGGAAACTAATTTAACTAACTTCCCCCCATAAAATGGCATAAGATACATACCAGACTCCATCACATGCTAGCACCAGAAATTCATCATCATCACAGAGCTCAACCTAATTCAACAAAATTAAAAAGGAAAAAGAGAACGTCAATAAATGTGGGGGAAATAATTAATTAAAACATTAGTTTATCAAACCCTGCACATGTTTACTTACGGTGTTTATATCTGGATTAGCAGTTACAATTTGCTTTTCAACAGGCAAAAACTTGTTCTGCTTAAATTCCATGTCCCCTGCGGTATATAAGCAAACCAAACTGAAAACATCGACATTTAACTCATTTAGAAGGGAAAGAGGGGGGGGGGGGGGGGGGGGGGGGGGGGAGGGCCGGGGCGGTGAGGGGGTAGGGGCCCGTTGAAAAAGAGGATAACATGTGGGTTTCCAGTTGCGCCAAGGTAATTTTACCTATGGCTCTTGCAAGATTTAAACTGCCATTCACACGTCCTGCATGGATGAAACCGCCAGCTTTTAAAATCCTCTCCTTCTCAACCTCAAGATCAGGTTTGTGATCCCTCGACAGATTGTATGCCTGACAAAGAAAAGCCAGACTAAGAAACAGAATGCAGCACATGCCGTATCATAGGTGCTTAAGTTTAATACCATGCAAAAACTTAAGCTCAATGGTAATCGTGTAAAATAATGCACTCAACTAAGATGTACTTTATCCATTGAAAAACAATAAGGATGAAATGAGGTGCATAAGATCATTTTAATATAAAGAAAGTACCTGTCCCTTCCTAGATATGACACAACGAGAATCACCGGCATTTGCAACAATAAGTTGCTTATTCCTTATAACAGCAACACAGGCTGTGCTCCCAGAAGTTGGACCACTGAAATCAGAATGGGGCCCCTGCTCACAATATTAATTTTTCAATTACGTACTGCTAAAGCAAAGAGTAAAATTTGAGAAAAATAGGACATCAAGTGTGAAATAGGTCCTGATCCGTTGACATCCAAGTTAAAGCTCGTTTCAGAATTCTCCACGTGCTGAAGAACTAAAATCACCACCAGGTGGACTAAGGTATTCTTTACAAAGATATTTAAGCAGATAACGGATATTACGTCTCATTACATGCTCAGAATTGCTAAACTCAAAGAAACTAGAATTTTTTGAACCTAAAATTAAGACGTAGAATGATATAGTAAGCATAATTCACAACACAGTGTGAGATGCCAAATCTGTTCTATTTTTTGCTACACAATACTGTCTAATAAACTCTAAAGATCATAAGTCCAAAAACATGTCATAACTGAAGCATTAGCGGGTTTCAAACTTTGAAAAGCAAACTAAAGAAGTGGATTGCTTTTTGGTGTAGTTTGTCAAAGCAACTTGAGCATTCACTATGGGAGTTCCCATAATATAATAAAGTCTAAATACAATATAAAGTTAGATCGAAAGAGCATCATCCTTCAAAGAGAACAACATGGAAAATATGTTGGCCTTTTGCAACTACCTCTTCAAAGGCCCAGTCATCAGCGCGGTCATTACTGTCACTACTCCTTGGAGACCAGATCAACCCTTCTATCATGCCAGTGAACCTGTTTATTTTGTCGCCCAAAACAGCCAACTCCCTCCATCCCCTTTGCCCACGCATCATTTCATCCATTCTGTGTAATCAGTGTATAATTTTTAGAAGAAAATCATCAAGTGACAAGCTTAACCCACCAAGAAATAAAAGTAAAACTAATTGTTGTTTGTTGATGCTATATTAAAACTAATTGTTGTTTGTTGATGCTATAGCAATCTCGATCACTGAAGGGATTATTTCGTTTTATTATGTATATTCTGGTACTATGCAGGGGGTTACAAAAAGCGTGAACAAAATAACAATTTACTATGCAAATACTACCTATCTTGGGCAGATATTAGGTAATTTCATAGTTTAAAACAAGAGTGACGAAGAGAAAAATTATTTACAAGTATTCTGTACCCTCTTAGTAAAAAAAGAGGATTGTGGAAAATGATAAAATTTTGAATACCATTTTCCAAGTGTAGGAGATAATTAATTCAGTTTCTGAATTTTCCAAACGATAATCAGATCTCAATGCTTATTGGAAACCATTTGAAACCAAAAGGCACAATGTTCTTCACGGGAAAATCATCATTCAGTTACTCTTTAAAAAATTAGTGACCTTTCAATTAAGTAACCTTTATGATTGCAGCCTATTGCCTGTCCCTGATCTTCTGACACCAATAAGAGAGCAGAATATTATCAGCAACCCACTCTGCTGACGTTAAACTCATTGTTCATGCAAACAAGATGACACATTATCCTAGACCAATATAGCATATCCTTGCAACTGTAATTATCTCAATGAATTAAAAAAGCTGAAAAGGGAACTAAAAAATCGAGTACTTAACACTGACCTGAAAAAAGCTTTCTGGAGAGAAGTTCCTACATCTCCAGCCGCATATGCTTCACTCTTCAGCACCTGCTGGTGAAGAAACTTTGCACAGAACTTAGCCACCACCTTACCTGAAAAGTTAGAGGACTTGAGAAACACTGATATCAAAGAAACAGTGGCGATAACATACTCAAAACTAAAATCAAATGGAATACGGTAAAGAAATGGCAAAGGAAAACAGAAACTATATTCCTGTAAAATCAAATGGAATCATTAACATGAACGTCATCAACATCTCACTGTGTCTCACAGTAACACTATTTGAAAGCTAGCAAAGATGAGCGAAATAGTGCAGTTTCAAGGTGCTGTGAGGGAATAGGGAAAATTCGAAGAATTTGGTACAGAAATTAAGATTATCTGCACATCAGCCTTACAGTTTGTACTTCTACCATCAAGAAACTAGTGTCTCAGAGAGGCCATCCAACAACGTTCGCAAGTGAAGGAAAAAATAATAATAATAATCCCAATCTGCCAATTCTTACCTCCATGGCCATCATAAACACCGAAGAACGAAGTGAATGCATCCAGATCAGGATATGCAGCATGCTAAACAAAACAAGTAAAAGTAGTAATAAACACAAATGTCAACCATGATAAAGAGGAAACAAAACAAGTAAAAGTAGTAATAAACACAAATGTCAACCATGATAAAGAGGAAAATAAATTAAAAAAGAGCTCAACTTCAAGGACCACTAATGAGGCATGTTGACCTGTTAAATTAACTTAAAGGAGGAGATAGAAAAGTCTAGTTCTATTTTTCCCATCCGATAGGGTCAAAATGTAATTTAGAAAGAAGATAGATTTTCCAATTAAATTAACTCACAGCATCTTCCATGGTTGCTCGCCATCCTTGCATGGATGATAAACCGTATCTCAACCGATCATTCCCACCATCTTCAGAGAACTTTTCAGTCTTTGGAGTGCTCAGATATATACCCATTTTCTATCCAAAAACCAACACAACGTAAAAATATATACATATCGATCACAAATATTAATTCCACAGTTTCTGTCACACTTCCTATATGTTTTCAAGAAATTCAAACTGAAACAATATTGAATAGATCAGAGAAAATAAATAAACTTTAAAAAATTGAAAAAGAAAAAAGAACAAGAATTAAGCAAAATCTTGATCCAAAAGAATCCATTAAAATTTTAGCATAACAATCAACAAGATCAAGTAAAAAACACATGTTGTGAAAACCCACATGCTAATTGTGATTCTAAATTTCACTTAATTACATAATAAAAAAAATTAAACTTAAAATTCAGACACTAAAATGGCAAAGTTTTTTAAAAATTTCAGAGGAATTGAGGAGTACTTACAGAGCTGAAGATCAGGGCCCAGATAAGAGAAACGTCGGTGCCAGTGATTTTGGGATTTAAAATCGACACTTTGTCGGGTCTCGGGAAGACCCAGAAGATATTTTTCTGGGAATCTGAAAGAACAAGAGCCAAAGTAGTAAAATACAACCCGTTGAATTGAAAGAATCAAAATTTATTCAGGAAAGAGACTGCTAGAGAGAGAGAAAGAGAAGAAGAGAGAGAAACAATATACCAAAGACAGACGAGAGAGATGAGCATATGGAAGACTCATGAACGAAGAAAGAGGTTGAAAAATCAATCAAAAGCTAAGCCACAGAAGAAAGGAATAAAAGAGGCTTGGGTTGAGAAATCCCGGCGACTGTTCGACCTTTGAGATCATTATCAAGCCTCTCTCTCGCTGCCACGTATGCACTTTCCAACCTTCTTCTAATTCTTCCACCCTTTTTTATAATTTTTTATTTATTTTCTACCTCAATTTTTTTTATTTTGTTTTATTTTATTTATTAATGCTCGAACAAATCTCCGACGAATCCTCTCTTTTTTCTAACGTTGATCTTCTAGGCTTTACATTTATTAATACATTTGCTACCAAAAAAAAAAAGACGACCTTTATTACAGCATTATTATCTTTGTTATATGTGAAGATAGCGAAAAGCTGGTGAATTGCTAATTGGGCCTGGTCGGCTGGTGAGATTAAATTTGGGCCTCGCCGGCGAGTTGTCTCGCCGCATCTGCAGTCCAAGGGGGTGACATTTGTATGCAGTTCATTCCAATAGTTTAATCTAGTTTAACTTAAAATAATTTTTTTAATTTTTTTAAAACTTAAGAATTAGTGATTTGAATTCTTTATTTTTAGGTACAATTAAGTATAGTATTATTGCTAGACTATACCTGCAATTATAAGTTTGTTAATTTTAAAAAATGTAGTTATAATTTATTTTATTTATTTTTCAAAAAAAAATAAAAAAATACAGTTTAATTTAAACTAAACTTGATTTCCAAACAAGCCATTAGCATGCGTTAGGTGCATCCACTTAAGTTGAAAAGTTTGAGTTGAGTTGGGTTAAGTTGTGTGTTTAGCTATGCATTGCTGATTAGAGTTAAAAAATATAAAAATTTTAAATGTTTTTTAAAAAATATGTTAATATAGATTTTGTTTTGTTCATGTTAAAATTTTATGCAATAAAAAAAGCATCTCGTTTGGATAATTGGATTTGTATATATAAAATTATATATTTTTAAATTTTTTTTAATTTATAGTCGAAATTATAAATAATGAAATTAAGTTGATTTTTCCAAATAAAATGAAAAATGAGTGAAGTTTTTTCATCTTAAATGAAAACGACAAACATATGTTTAGAAACATTTCAAATAATATAAAATATTACATTTGGATAATTCAGGATGAAATAGTTAAATTTTGACCATTTAAATCTTACAATTAAGAAACGATATCCTTTTTTTAGATAGTAAATCTTGCAACAAAATCTACTAATAGAGGTTTTTTTCTTTATCGTTAAAAGAAACGATATCATATCTCTATATAGTAAGTCTTGCAAATTAATAAAAGAGAAAATCTACAAGAGCGTTGAGAAAAAGAAAATGATAGATTGAACAAAATTTAAGCTGAACCAAAAGTGATGATTTAGAGTGATAATTTGATATAAATGTGGTCCAACAAGACCAAAAATCATGGTGGCTTTTTTCTTTTATCTTCGATGTTAACTATAAAAATTTTATAGATAGAAAAATGATGAACCACCAACCAATTAATATTGATGGCCTTTAATTATATACAGCCTTTGGTATGCACCCCACACGGCGCCAACCTTTACCAAAAAGGCGAACATGCCCAATAAATTTTATAATGATCTTTGCGAGTAACCTTTTTATTTATTCATTTATTTTGTTACATATCCTTTATCAAATTTATACCTTGGCATACATATAGATATAGATAGATGTCCAAGTCATAGTCAAAGGTTGTTATCACTATATGTAATATGTTTTTTCATGAGCAACCATAGGTTAATTTGTCCCCCCCCCCCCCCCCCCCCAAGCCCCCAATTTAGATTGGCAGTTGAAGAGTATAAATGCATGACCAATGTTTTCCAATAAATAAATCAATAAATTAGCATTGACCAATAGTTGCTAATTTTACAAATCAAAGACCCCCAAATTGAAAACGCCCTTTTATATTTGACTTGGATCTCCCACACCACACACTGCCACCTTAGGAGCCAAAAGCTTCAATAAACCTCCTTGGAGTCGGCTTCCACGATCATCATTCTCAAAACCACTAGCTCTCTCGAGACCGGCTTTGATTTTATGAAAATTTAGTTCTATAGAAATCAAATCAAAAAAATTGCTAATACCATCCTATTATTTACCATTTGCTTTTTTTTTTTTTTCCCTTCAACAAAAAGTATACTCTCAACTCTAATCAAAGCAAAATAATAAATAAAAAAAGGTGGACATAAGCTTAAAGGGGTTACAATTAAGAGTGGAAGTGAACCTGGATATCCAAATTTGGATGATTAATTAAGAATTTTGGATTTAAATTTATAGTGACTTGTTCACTAATTGATCCAAGTACAAATAAGGAATTAAACCAGATTAATGTGTCGGTAGCTATTACTATATTAATGTGAATTAGCTTTTTAGTTTTCAAAACGTATCCTTATCATTCAATGCCCTGTGGATGTCCTGATTTGATAGCCCTTCTTTAAATTCCAACAAAATGAGACAAATTTGGTCAAATATTAAACTAATCTCCACTCTAGATGTCAAATACAACCCAATCAGGACAGCACATATGATTAATAAAATATAAAATAGTTATATTATATATATACACTATATTATTATATGTATACTATATTATAAGTTATTATAATAAAATATTATAAACCATTTACATAATAAAAGAAGTTAAAAGATATATATTATAGCTTGTTTTTTATTTTTATTTTTAATTATTTTTCGTCACTGCAATATAAAAAATGGTTAATTTAGAAAAGAAGAAAAATTAAGAAAACTATTTTTTGACAAGTTAAATAAAAATTTATATTTTTTATTGATAATTAAGAAGTATTTATATTGATTATAAATAAGATAATTATCTGTAAATTTTTGTTTTTGTTAAGGACTCTGTTGTTTTTATTTTATAAATAGTATTTTTATATTTATCTAAATAAAACATGTTTAGATAATAATTTACTACTTTGCAACAACTTTCTTTAGATCAAGTGTTTTTTGATCTAATGATGCAATTATTGGTAGTTGTGGTTCAAGAGCAATTGTTAATGGTAGAGACAGTAGAGTTATAACTTTGTCATTTTCAAATATTTTTTATTTGGCCCCTTAATTGATCGATTATAGATAGTATTGTTAGATCTATATACCTTCTTTTATTGTTAACGTAGAGTATGATTTTTTTTATCAATGCTTGAACTATTTTTTTAAATATTATTATAACTATTTGACCAATTTCGCCTTAAATTTTTGTAGTTAATTTGTGCTTATTAGGGAAACTAAAATTTAATTAGTGACCGAGTATGTATCATATAATTGTATATAAGTAAATAAATTTTAAAAATATTAATATAAGGTATTAAATTACATTTGATACCATGGAATTGAGATTGAGGTTAAAGGACTACAAGTGTCACACCACCATCTACTACTTGCTTCTTTTACTTATCTGTATTGTCGGCAATAAGAGTTGTAGTACGAATCTTGTTATATTACAAACCGGGCTTTTTTGCTTTTATTGTAAATTTGACTCCTTGCATATATAAGAATTAGATATTAATATTAATTGTGGAATATAATTTCATTTTTATAAATATTATTTTATTTAAATTTATCTGATGTTCTAGTTGATTTTATTTATTCAGATCTTCAATTATTTTTCTATTTTCCAATTTCTATTATTAAAGTGGCTATGTTTATCCGTAAGGTTGGGATGAAGTCAATGTGCTATGTTGTCTGATAGAGTCTGTATATGTAATAGATGAAAAAAAAAGTATTTGGTAAAGATTAATAAAGTATAATAGAATTATTTTTATTCTATATTTAAAGCAAAGATAAGAAATATTTATTATCTTATTTTTAATGTCTTTATAACATATATACTTCCTGTTTGATAGAAAAATTATAGTAGGCAATACTTAATTAATATAAGAAAGCATATATATGCATATACAATAATTATAATAATTAATTACCTGAATATTGTTTTACAGTCATTGATGTAAAATTTTTGTAACTGGTTCATCTATTGTCTTTTAAATATTTGTATCATACTTTTTGGCTATTATTCCCCATAATGTTATTTGTAATTTTTCACTTCTATAATCAAAAAGGAATAATGTTAAAATACAATTGAAGCAAAATAAAATGTTATTTATAATATGAGCAATAAAAGTTACTAATTTAATTACCTAAAATTTTGTATCATTAATGTGCATCTTAATGTCATTTTGTCTTTAACATTTGTTTGCTCGATTTTTTGAACTTTTGTTAACATTCTTATATAATATCTGATATACATAAAATTAAAATAATTATTGATATATGAAAAAAAATTATAATAATATATATTAATAAAAAATATTACCGGTCAATATTTCATTGATATCTGTCTTATATAATAATTGGTCAAATCTAATGAAGTAAAACTTATATAAGAGAATATCAGATATTTCTTCTAATATTGGAATAAAAGATGCCCTTATAAACTATAACATTGCACCATGAGTTATTATTTTGTATCTTGATTTGTTTGGTATATATTAAAATTATTAATTTGATGCATTTGCCCTTATACTATTTTTTCAGATAAATGATGGACATTTCAAGCTCTAATCGATTCATGTATTGTTTTATGTTACATTTCGTAAAAGTATAGTTATTTATTATCTTATTTATCTTGAAATTACATAATAAAATAATTATCATTTACTTAAAATTATAATAAAATATAATATAAAATAATTTGGCACGAAATTTTTATGTTATTATCAACCAAAATGCAGTCAAGATTGATTAGATGTCCTGTTATATAATCATTGTAGCAACATACTTTATAACGTGAGCCTCTGTTGCTCTATATAATTCATTTGATTCACAAGAGCATATTGTATTGTCATTTTTATCAGTTATAAAAATTCATCAAAAGGAAATTATATAAATAATATTTTTAAGTATTTTGTAAGTAATTTTATAATATATATGTATATATGAATTATTAGTGATACAATATAATAACGATGTCTAGATAATGATATGTTTTTTATAATTATAAAATATTATGTAAAATTTTCTTTATAAATTAAGTTTTTAATATGATTTGGATGTTTATTAATTGATTTATAAACTAATATATATTCTTTTAAGTGTTGCCATTCTTGATAAAACTACATAAATTGTTAACTATGTGTAAAAATTTAGTTTTCTAAGTAAATACTAATTTTATTTGATGATTGTTCTTAGTTTTTATTTATTGTCATAGCATAATAAATTTTGACAAGATACTATTGTTTCTTTAATATAAAAGATCACTTAGATTCTTGTATAGCTATTTCAATCCTAGATATGCACTTATTCATTATAATTGTTTGAATTCATTATTTAACCTTCTATAATTTTTATTTGTTAACTATGTGATGATAAGTCTTATTCCGTTATATAAACTAACTGATTGATTTAAATTTTGTAGTAGCTAATTAGAGTTCCAATTTTAAGATTTAATTTATGCAAAGGTATAATATTAAAATTTAACATATGTAAAAATTCAAGAAAGTATAAAAGATTATGTTGAAGAATTTATTGTATCGTAATTATAGTAAGATTTATATTCGTTTGGAACTAATGATAGCATATATTTATTTATATTATCTGTTATTTTATTTTTTAGTGTTACGATTGCTCATTGTTTTAGATATTCAAGATTGTTAAAATTTTGACAAAAATGATCGTATATTGCTATTAAAATTTTGCCTATTGGATCTTATTCATAATATAATATGTACTTTTCAAGAACTTTAATCCATGTATTATCTTTGTCTTTTTTATCTTTAATTCTTTCTCCGATACCATCTCCAATAGTTAACATCCAATTCGAAAAATCTATTATTTCTTTTTTGTTATGATCTACTATATTATGATGTATTAATCTTATATTTTGTGTAAGAGTTCAAATTTGAAAATGTCATCATAGATGGGAATTATTTAAACTTGTATTTATAATTTCTTCCTTTATTCCTCTAGGAATGATAGGTAACATTTACTGGAAATTACCTATGAGAATAACTGTCATCCCTTCAAATGGTTGTTTAAAATTGTCTTCAAAACAATATTTATTATTTATTGATGTCTCATCTCATAAAATTAATGATGCTTTTTTTAATTAATTTTACTAATTGAGTTTGTTTTTTGATGTAGCATATTGAAAATATATTTGCAGATGATAATATGCGAAATCTTGAATAAGTGATTTTTTTCATTAAGTAATAATAATGATTATATTCCAAAGATGCAATTACTAATACAATGCAATTGTTTGATCTTCTTTTACTTATTATTATTTTTCACAAATATGTTTTTCGTGTTTCTTCATATCTATTAATTAAAAATAAATTATTTCTATAAATTAAAAATAAATTATTTTCTTAGTATTTATTGTTGTTCATTATTTAAATTTTGTTCTAAATTAGTTTTTTTTTAATTTGTTTACATCATAATTATGTTCCTATTTTAAAAATACGTGAAGCCAATGAATCTTTTGCACTTGATTCTATTTTTGCTCTGAAAGATGTAAGGGCAAACATAGAATTAAATATTCGGATATTTTTTTCCAAAGTATGTAGTAAAAGGTCTACCTTTATAATTAAATAAATTATCCAGGATTAGAGGAGTTTTTGAATTAAGTGGTAGTATAACTTTTCCATCTTGATAATATAGATTAATTTTTGGGGATTTGCATTTCCAGTGTGTTCATGGCACCAAAAAAAAGCACCATAATATTGGCAACTAAAAAAATAGTCTCTAAGATCAAATTATGTCTACAATATCTATTAAAAAAATTATGAGAGTTAAGTACAAAAAATATATATAAAACATTGGTTTTATGTTCTATTAAATTTATTTTTAAAAAGTAGTTTTTTTTTTGGTTGAAAATTAAAATATTATTGTGTTCTTCATAGACCGGTGAAAATGGTCTTTTATTTTGGTTGAATGATTATTCATCAATGTTCGATGAATCTGCTATCAGAATAGTTTCTGAATTAGATACATTACTGTTAACAATTTCAGAACAACTAACATGAAATAAGATTGTCGTCCAAGATGATGATTTATGCCAAGTGAACTTTCACTTATTCATTTTCTCTTCATCTACTAATAAAAAACCTATTTGATGTTCGCTGTTCATAGATATTAGATTTTCATCTAACATGAAATAAGATCATCGTCCAAGATGATGATTTATGTTGAGTGAACTTTCACTTATTCCTTTTCTCTTCTTTGGCTAACAGAAAATATTTGTTTAATAAAGTACAAAACACCAGCACTAACATTTATTTTATATGAACAAATAGATAGTTAATTTAATTATAATTATTTTTTATAGTTTGCACTTTATTGCTCTATATTTTATTTTCCGTGACTTGTGTCTATGTTCTTATGTATTTATCGTAGGAAAATTAGGTAATTTTTAAGCAACAAAATTTTAAAAATTTGTCTTTGATTGTGCTAATTCGTGTTATCATATACAATAAATTATTCAATAATTTACAAATATTAAAGAGGATGATAGAAATGCCAGAGAAGGTGATTAAAAAAGCTTCAACCAACAAGCCTTCTTTATCTTCTTCAATTCCAAAATGATGGAGTGTGTGGGCACTCGATCTTTCAATCAATATTCATGCAGGGCTTTTTCCTTTTAACCACCAAAAACTTGTGTAGCTTATTATTACTATAATGGATGAATCATAATAAACTCATTTATCTTAGAGTATGTAATATGAAAAAATAGGAGCACTAAACTTCTATTGGCAGTGAATAGACTTGGTAGACTTCGAATTTGAATAGGACATTTCAATAAGATTTTTCTCTCTCTTTCCACTCTAATTAGTGTTTTATTTTTACCATAGGAGGCTCCAAAAAATTGCCAACATGAGATGGAAGAGATTCAAAATTTAATTCAAATTTCAATCTCTATTTATCTTTTGATTTTATTTACATAGATAATATTTCATAAATCTAATTTAAATTTAAAAGAAAATCATGACAACTTTGTTTAAATTAAACAGTTATATAATAATTATCCAAATTAAATCATAATAAAGAAAATCTTTTTCCTTGCCCTATTTAAGTGGAAAACGCCTACCATGTGTAGACAAGTATAGGATTTTGTTTTGATTCAAAATCAAATATGATAATTACTTTATTTAATTTAAAATATTTATTTAAATAAGATTATGTAGATATTTAAATGAATTATCTAAATAAGTAATTTATCCAAATCTCTTAATTTAAATTAATCTCATATTTATCACAAAAGACAAATACAATTAATTTAAATTACAAATCTTATATTTTAAATAAATATTTATCGAATTAATTAAATGAAACAAAATTCCCATTATATTCTTAGTGTAAAAAACGCCTACATCTTGTGGGAGGTGATCCGGATTTTTCTTTTTATCGAACCCAAGAATTAAAGTTATAATAAATATCCTAATTGATTACCGTCAGTTAAGGAATAAAATTATCTAATAAAGAGACCAATAAGACATATATAATATGAGTTTTAATAATCTATATAATTAATTATTTTATATCAAATAAATTAATTATATAGTTATTTGTTTTGGAGTTATACCGTTATAAACCTGAATTATACACCTAATTATATACTATATGACGTAAGTCAATGTATAGTTGCAATCCAATGAGCTTGTAATATATGCAACATTCTCATATAATATCTATGATTAATTTTAAGTCAAAGTCCGTTTTGCTTTTTGATCACGTTATCCTGAAGATTCATTATACATCTAATAAGAAAATGATTACTCACCGCATATGAATAATAAATCATTTTCTAAACAAATAACTTAAGGTCTTGTCTATTTACATATCATGTATAATACAGTTAAGAGGATAACATTTACTCTTTATTCGACTTATGCTATAACTCTATAAAATAAAGTTATTTTGCTACTTTTTCATATATAAAATTGCCTTATCCGTGAAACTTTTATTTGTTTTGGTAATTTAATTTTGATTTTTTTATAAATTTTGTAAAAATTTTTATTTAATTCTGCTTTATTATTACTTATATTTTTTTTTAGTGATAGTATCTTAAATAACCTTAAAATTAAATATTTCAATAAGTTTATTTATAATATATCATTTTAAAAATATCTAATTTTAACATTTTGTTTGCTTGTAGTGTCAAATTATGATAAAAAAATTCATATATTAGAAGTAAGACCTACCAAACGTTACTATTTATGACGATAGAACTGTAACTTGACTAGTCTTGTTTTGATCATCTTATTAATACGAGGATTTTTAAAAAAGAATCACTTAAATCAGAACTCATATAAAAAAGTTACGACAGATTCAAATTTTAGATCAATAAAAAGATAGTTTTTTAATCACTCAAATCAGATAGTCTTGATTCATGTACGATTAGTTTTTTAATTTTTATTTTTTCCTCTTTGTCTTTTTCTTTTTATTTTCTTTTTCCTTTTCTACTTCTCCGCCGCCCATGTGAAATTCACCAAATTCAATGCCAACGTGTGCCCCCCATTCACACTGAAAAATTCAATTTTGCATAGGTGCACAATATGTTTTTTAAGCCTATAAAATGGAGCAGAAAGAGGTGAGGAAAGCAAGCAGAGGAAAAGAGATATAAGAGATGGGGAAAGATAGTAAAAGAAATATGAGTGTTTTTTTTCTCTCTCTTATTTAGTTTCATTTTAAAAGAAGGAGTTTTTAGAGATTCTATTAATGTAAATATCAATATCTACTCTAGACTTTATTTATTTATTTTTATTATATTTAATTTATTTTATTATGTTATTTTATTTTTCTTTATAAATTAAATAAATTTTGTTGAGAATTATAACGTAGTCTGATTATGATCATTTAATTAAATTAAGCATATTATTATAATAATATGATTATCATATTATTAAAATTTATTTATAAATTAAATAAATTTTACTAGAAATTATAACGTAGTATGATTATGATGATTTAATTAAATTAAACATACTATTATGATTATCATATTTGTTAGCATATTTATTTTTAAACTTAATGCTTTCAAATTTCTGGTTAACTTTTGAATGAATTGAGAAACAAATTAAATCAAGAGGAGATTTTTGTGATATGATTTTGGAATAAATACTATAAAATTTAGGATAAAATATAGATATATATCTGTTTTTATGTGATTATATTATTAACTACTATAGATTTTTCAAAGAACACTTTTTATAATTGAATTCGGATTTATATTTTTACTATTCACATATATAGACTGTTTATATAGACAATACTGTTCACATATACAGAACTATTCACATATATGATAATACTATTTATTGTGAATTTTAATTTACTAATTTTTTTATGTAAATTCAATTATAAAAATGAAGAATTTATATATAACTTAAGAAAGAATACAAAAAGCAAAAAAGACAGTTGACCATCAATAAATATAAATACAAAAATCATAACAATATACTTAAATAAAATTAAATCTGAATAATTACGGTAAAGTCATAATACCTAGCATTTGTATACTTGATTGTTTAATGTTTATCATCAATTTATGTTCATATTTTTTCATAATTTTATTTATTTAATTTTTCACTTGTAATATTTTTTTGTTACTCAAATAAAATTGAAATTAATTAATTTTGATACTTAATAATTCTATCCTCATGTGAACGATATATTTTCTCATCACTTCATTATTTAGTTGATTCTTGCACTTGTAAAAATCCACAATAAGACTATGATTCTATATCTATAAGTAAAGCTCACATCGCATATAAGTTATATACCCAACGAATCAGTCTAATAGCTTACTACTCAAAGATACTTTAGCCTTCAAAACATCAAAGTACACAAATCTTATACATAAAATCATTTGCTTATTCAGGATTGAGGTTATTGCATAATGAACGTTAAAAGTGAATTAATCTATTCAAATGAACTACATAGATTAATTACACTTTAGTCTAAGTCTAATATATCACTACTACTAGACAATATATATATATGTTTCTACTTAGGAATTGGCTTGCTTTTAACGGTCAAGACGGACTATCTCTCTAATTGAATATAGATAATATAATAATCTTAAAATGAGTTAGATGCTTATTAGACTATAGACTATAAATTTAAATTACTTACTTTTAAATGTTGTCTTTTCATATATAAAATCCATTATATATAACATTTTAATAATTTAAATACCAAGTAATTAATAAATCATATTTACTTATATTGATTTTAATATATAAATAAAAATAACAACAATGTAGTAAAAATATAATAAAAAATCTTAAATATATTATTAATATATTTAAAATAAATGAAATTCATATAAGACATTCCCGTTTTGCTTAATAAGTTACCAACCCGTTATCGTCTCTTAATCTACATTGCTTAATAAAAAACCGAACTTGTATTCGGTCATCAAGGCCAATGTTTTGCCTATTGTCTTTCATTTAATTTCTTTTCTGTAGTTTCTAGAAATCTATCCTTTCTATTCTTAAAACGGAAAAAAACAAAAGACATAAAATAAAAGAAAGAATGCACCTGCGTAAAAATTTGATCTATGAAATTACATTTACTTTATTTTTTATTCAATTGTAAAACTTTCAATTTTAATACACTTTTAAAAATTAGTCTTCTGATTCAAAAAAATATACTATCCGAAAAATTTATTATATGTTAATATTTTGAAAGAAAAGGGAAGTAAAAAAAGGGAAAAGTTTTGAAAGAATAAGTAAATAAAATTTTTAAATAATATGTTAATATTTTTATTATCTTGTTTTTAATGTTTTTGTTTGATTATTACTATTTAAAATTTTATTAACGTTAACTCTTTGCTACAACCGATCAAATGCTATAAAGTTGAATTTACTAAGGGGGAGTTTGGGGGAGGTTTTGGAGACGTGGTTTTGGGGTTTGGAAAAAAGTTGGTTTTGGAGAATATGTTTGGGAGAAAAATTGTTTATGGTGAAAAGTTAAAAATTTTAAAAATTTTTTTAGAAAAAAAATATCAATATGGATCTTGTTTTATTCCTCTCGAAATTCTATGTAATTTAAAAAAAAATCATCTCATTTGGACTTGTATACAAAAAGTTATGAATTTTTAAAATTTGGAGTTACTGTAGCGTTTTAAAGATGTAAATAGTAAAAAGTAAAAAAATTTGAAAAAAAAGTGAAAAATTGGGAGCTGTCCTAAGAAATGTGGTAATTCTACTATAACTGGGACGAACGATGTTACATATGCAAAGTTGAAAAACGAGCCCATGCCAAAAGAACGACAATAATTGAAAACAAATTCTCAATTGACAAAAACCCAAATTGACAACATTTATGAAAATGACAATATAAAAAAAACTAAAAAATGTAAGGTTCACTAAAATAGCATACACTAAATTATGAAAATCAAATATTACAGTAACGAGGGAAAAAAAAAAAAAAACTAAAGCAATACACTAATTAATCAGAGGAATTTGTAATGGTGATTGAATGGCTCTTTTAGGGCTAAGGCAAAGGCGGAGGCTAGATGAAGCCATTGACAATGAAGAAGATGATATTGGTAAAGAGAAGCCTTTTGCTTTTCGATCTTAAAACTGTTTCAGTTGCGTTAATGACAAATTAACGGATCAATTTTTAGTTTTAAACAATTAAAAAACAAAAAGCAATAATTATTAAAATCAAGAAGAAGAAAAAATTTTGGATGACTGGTTAAAAAACGGTTATCTCTATTCTTTAATCCAAAGATAACAAACAAACAAAAAAATTTGGCTGTATAAATCACTCCGCTTGCTCCTGGATTATTCGTTTGATTTTTTAACAAGAAGACAACTTGAATTCAAAGTACTATGGGCGCAATTGTGGCTTTTGATTATCTTGAAAATTTTCTGTAGGAGTTCTGATTGCATTAAAAATTGCAGGCAAGAGTCTAAATGCAAATAGTACGATAGACGGCTTACATTTAAAGCATTATGGATGCAGCTATTGAAATATGCGGAACAGATGAATTATGGCTTCTGATTGTGTTGAAAATTGCATGCAAAAGTCCAAATGCAAATAGTATAGTACACATGGTGGACTTTGATGAGTACATAACTAGCACCAACAAATTGAATTTAGAGCCCCTTCAAGTTTTAAAGAATCAAAACATGAAAGCTTAAACTAAATGATTCAATAAAACACTTAGGTTCGTTTGGTGAACGCATTATATTTACATCGCGTTTGAATACAATGCTTGAATATAATTTGTATTTGGAGGAAAAGTATTAGCATTGCATTTGAATGTAACGTGTGTTTGGGGGAAAAGTATTTGAATTGTATTTTAATAATAAATATGTGATGTGATGGATAAAAGTAGAAAGAAAAAAGGAGGAAGAGGGAATATATGATGTAATTAATAAAAATAATAGAAAAAGTGAAATAATAAATAGTGATTGTGTTGGATTTAAAATGTGATGTGATTGGTATTTGAATGAGATGTTTTTGTATTTGGGAGAAAATTGCATTGCATTTAAATGCAATGCTAAAAAAAAGCTTGTCCCAAACGTGGGCTTAATAGATTAATGCGGAGAGATTTAACAAGTTAAGAAATATATATCTATTATAAATGGTGAGTTAAGATTGATTTAAGTTATTAAAACAACTATAAAAGATGATTAATAACAAGCATATATATGCATAATATGTATGATCATCTTTATTTACATATAAACAATAATCATAAACAGTATTAAATCAGATTTAAGTGTTTAATTTAGGTTAGAAAGATTTTATTTTCTTTTTATTTTAAACTCAAATCAACTAGATATATAAATAGATATCTAAGAAAGGGAATTTGAATTTTAAATGAGCTTTTTATAAGGAGTTGATAAATGTGAATAGTAGAGGAGATTTTAAAAGTTTAAACATTAAATGTTATATTTAGCTTTTTCAAACTTTAAATTTTCAAATAGAGGAATTTAAAATTTAAATTTTCTAAATTTTCTTTATTTTTTTTGAATTTTGGATTATAATTTCCAGTTTATTTATTTATTGGTGTGTTTTATATGAATAAAATATACAAAAGTTCATTAAAAAAAATGAGAGTGTTTTTTTTGTTCTTCAAGAATTTTTTATGACGTTCAAACTTGATTTATCAATCGTTTTTTTAATTACTGATTGTGGTGTCTTCATCATATCAAGGATCTTACTTCTTTATAGGTAAGGGATTGTACTTATTCCATTCAAATTTGATTGTAAAATAATCTTGATGATTTTCTTAAATTATAAATTTTGTTAGTTCTTAACGTGGTTCATATTAGATTTGGGCTACTCTATTAAAGCACCAAGCAAAACTTTGGTTATATAAATCACTCCACCTACTCTGGACTCACCTGTTTGATTTTTAAAAAGAAGACAACTTGAATTTAAAGCATAATGGGCGCAATTGTGGCTTCTGATTGTGTTGAAAATTGCACGTTAGAGTTCTGATTGCGTTAAAAATTGCAGGCAAGAGTGAAAATGTAAATGGTACGGTACATAGCTTAAATTCAAAGCATTATGGGCACAACAATTGAAATATATAAAGCAGATGAATCATGGCTTCTAATTGTGTCGAAAATTACATGTAAGAGTTCAAATGCAAATTATACAGCACACATGGAGAATTTGGACAAGGCACCGAGGAAAGGATAGGAAAGGCTATGTACTATGAATAGTGATATGTGCCTAGTACATATAATAATGTGTTCTTTCCAAAAAAAAAATAAATAACGATGGCAATAAGAAAAGTCGTGTAAAGCAGTTTTATGGGGTTGTTCTTGTCTTCTAGACAACAAACTGAGAGACTTTTTCTCAGCTACATCAACGTAAATGGAAAAAAAGAAATTAGAAGAAAACTGAAATTTCTACTTTCCTGGTATACTTTTTATTCTTCATTAAAAAAAGAAAAAGGAAAAGTAAAAGAAAAAGAGCCTTTTGATTTGTAATATGTGTAATGCCAGGAATCTTTTTCCTTTTTTTTTTATTACAGAATAAGTGCTTGGAATCCTTACAACGTAGGGCTCATATATTAACTAATTACCAATTATTTATGCAAATGATGTACCAATATAATATTATCTGTACATTACAAACATAAAGATACTGACAAATTTATAAATATGTATCATCTTTGCTAATTTTTTTCCCCTCAAATCAAGTATTTAATCAGTACACGGAATGTAACAGCTATATGTATCAGTAGATATTTGATTAGACGTAAAATAATTTATTGCTTAATTAGTTTACTGCTAGGAAAATTAGCTGTGATTTTTAATGGCAAACATAACATTTTTCTTTAATTATAACCAAATCGTTTTGATCGACCATACAACAAAGCGTACCAAATTCCTTGAAATTGATTAAGATACCCTATTACTTTTTTTGTAGTCTACTTTGTAGTGGCAAACATAACTTTTGTTCATTTGTAATGTTAGCAAAAACACATTATACCCGGTAGTATATTATATTGTATATCATACAACAAAGAATGATAACGTATCTAATTCCTTTCAACTCACTGCAAGATATATAATATACCCTTTCATTCTTATTTTGGTTTTCTCTGATTCTCTCTTGAAACGTGTGATCTTTGCAATGTGGGGTACTTTATTGGTTAAGAAAAAGTTAAATATTCCAATACATTGTAAGTTGTAACCAAAAAAAAAAAAAACATTAAAGTTGTTGAATAACAATCGACTGAATCCTCAGCAAAGCTTATTGACAGAATATCAAATTGTTTTCTTTCTTGTTAATATGAGTAGCATATCTTTGTCTTGATTCAATACTTAACGCATAATGGCTTGTCTCCTCTTTGTTAATGGAAACCTCCTGGCGTCACATGTATAATCTTACCCGCCTTTGGTACATCTCTAATTCAAAATACCAAGGTTCCCGATTGTTGTTGATCTTATTTTTGTTTTACAATGCTGCGTACAGATTCATGATTCGGTAGATGTGTCGATTAAAGAAGTAGGAGTCGCTTTTATTCTTGGTCAAAACCGGCTTCCCCAGCCAAAAACTTGTGAAGTTGTCCATTCACCTCTATTGTGCTGCAGCCAGCAGTCTTAAAAATGCCTAAATCATTCATCATGCTTCTCCATTTGTTTGCTTCTTTCCATCGACCACAGGACGCGTACAAATTGGAGAACATCATATACTCTCCGTCACTCAAGCAATTGTTAGCCTTTTTACAGATTAGCTTTACCACTTTCTCCCCAGTGTGAAGGTCCTGATGAATCACACAAGCACTTAGCAGAGCGCCTAATATAGACTCTCCCGGTTCGAAAGGCATGGTCTCAATGAATTGAAGTGCCCTGTTAAGAAGTTTAGCTCTGCTTAAAAGATCAACCATGCACCCGTAATGCTCTATCTTTGGGGTGATTTTGAAATCCCTTTCCATGGAACCGAACAGTTGACATCCCTCTTGAACCAAACCCGCATGACTACATGCACTGAGCAGCCCAATAAAGGTAATGTCGTCTGGCTTCATGCCCTTCTCTCTCATTTCATTGAGCAGCTTTAGAGCAGAAATTCCGTAACCATGAAGAGCCAGCCCAGAAATCATCGCATTCCAACAATAAATATCCTTATATTGGGCTTTATAGAATACCTCTATGGAGTGTCGTATGCTTCCACACTTTGCATACATATCTATCAAAGCAGTGACTACGTGGTTACTTGAGGCTAGCCCATGATCTCTTGAGTACATATCTATCTTCACACCAGTTTCAAGTGATCTCAAGTGCGCACAGGCAGATAAAACACCGGTCACTGTTAGGTAATCAGGCTCAGCATTTCCAGCCTTCATTTTACCAAACAAATCAACGGCCTCAGCGTAAAGTTGATTGTGCAAACATCCCATTATCATTGTGTTCCATGTAATGATGTTTTTCTGAGGGGCTTCCTCAAATAACGCCAGCGCTTCAACTATATCCCCAGCATTGATGCAGGCCAGTATCATCGAGTTCCACGAGACAATATCTCTCACGGGCATTCTATCGAACATATTTCTTGCAGACTCGATTCTTTTCTCGCCTGCAAACCCAGATATGACGATGTTGTAAGAAGAAACATCCTTAACTGGCATTGCATCAAACAGCTCCATTGCAAAACCCATTTGTCCATTGGAGGCATACGCATTTAACATTGAGTTCCAGGCCACTGAATCATTTATAGGCATTTTGTCAAACACTTTGCGAGCATCTTCTATACGACGAAAACAAGAATACATACTCATGAGAGCAGTTTGGACGTAAACATGGTCAGCAAAACCAGCTTTTATTGTCTGGCCATGGAGTTCAAGCCCAATACTAAAGTACGAGGAACCACTAACTGCTTTGAGAAGAACAGGAAACGTGAAATTGTCAGCAGTGAAACCACTTTCTTGCATGTTTATGTATGATTGAATTGTTTGCCATACATTTCCCTTGAGCACTTGTTTCTTCATCAATCTGTTCCAACTTCGCTGGTCAGGCGAGAATGAGAGGGAAATGAAATTGCTAGCCACAAGAGCCATTTCAATTTATCAAAAATCCATTATTTAGCTAGGATGAGGGGGGGGACACTACATTGTTGAAAGGTGAAGAGATGTTACTTAGCCAAGGACAAAACCAAGAGATAATCCGTAGTCAACATTAATATCTTTCGTGTCTTTTTGTTTGTATAGCAAATTGATTTTTGACATCAAGTCCTAATTGATTATAATTTTAAGAAATTATCAAGAGGAATGGACCACAAGATTCCACCAAGCGTCCAGTAGTTTTGTTGTTTACCTGTAAAAAATGAAATACATACGATAGAGAGCGAAATAGGAGAATTTGGATAAGAATTAAGATAGTAATAGTTGCTAAGATGAGGTGCCAAAAAAAAAAAGAAAGAAAAAAAAATTGATAGATAGATAGAGAGCTACAACCTTAATATAGGATGATGTTAACATGATAATTTGTACTCTCGTTTATTTATTTTTTTGATGCAAGTATTCTTGTTTATATTAACCATAGAATTAAATTGTTTGAGGAGAAGAATCATCCAGATGCATTCTTAGGTTCCTTGAGAATGGAAATCAATGCATAGGTGACCAATGGTCAGCCAATTTATTCCAACAGCCGGCGCCAATTGCGATAGTGTTAGCCAATTAACTTCAGTGACCAACTCCAGCCTATGATCGATGTCATCTATTGACACTAGCGATTGACCCCATTGATGTTTGGCGGTCACTTGTCTTTTCGAAGAGTATTAACATTTCTAGTGGGTAATTTCTTCATTGATGATATATGATTTAGTGTGCGTGACAAATAATTTAAATGATTGTTATGCAATTCATTATAGTTAATTTATCTCGAGTAATTTAAGAAACGTTAATGAAAGATAATAGCTCGACAATTATAGCTCACTAAAATTTTATTAAAACTCCAATTCGCTCCAAAAGCTCGATGGGAGGACAACACCTTGGTCGTGCTTAGAGGGGACTAACCCTAGTTGCACATAGAGGACACATCTCAAGAATCCTTCTAAGCATGTTCCCTGCTCACACTGTGAGGTAAGACCACATGAAAGATGAAAGGATTGGAAGACAAAGGCAACAACCTGATCCTCGATGGCCCTGCCCACGTGCGAGGCAAGATGGTCTTGACCTAATTGCGTGCACGACCTAGACCTCTTGATCATACCTCTTTCTTTCCCTTCTTGATGTTCTCTTTCCTTGTCCCCTTTTTCCTATTTTTCTTGTCAAAATTTTCCAACTTTTGTAACATAGCTACTATTATTAAGTGTCTATCCACAACTTCTAAAGAAGCCGAAACAACCGTCCAAAGCCTGCACACGTTTTTAAATTGAAGAGAGGAGAGACCTATAATCACAAAGAGATGAGAGGTGAGTGGAAAACATGTGTAGAAAAGGTGAGAAGCGGTTTTAAGACACGTGGATTTGTTACATGTAGTAAGTTTTATAAATAGGAGGGAGAAACGTTGAATAAGGGATTCAAAATTTTGCACACTTACCGCTACTCTATCAAATTATACTTTGGGCAACTGTAACGATCTAAGGGTACCTAAACTAATTTTAATGGCTAAAAAAACTCTCCATTAATTAAAAAATAAATAAAGCATACCCTAACCTGTAAGAGGGTATTTAGAGGTAAAGTTTTACCTTCTCCAAAATACCTTTTTTCCAACACTTCATCACTTTTCATTATTTATATATCTAAAATATTATAATAAACTCCAAATTTTAAAAGTCTATAATTTTATGTATACAAGTTCAAATGATATGCTTTTTCTTTAAATTACATAAAATTTCGAGAAAAACAAAACAATATTCATATTGATTTTTTTTTTAAATTTTTAAATTTTATATTCTTTAGTTTTTTCTTCTAAACATATTTTACAAAATAATTTTTTTCCTAACTAAAAAAAAAAGTCTTCTTGGTATTTCCTCTGAACACCCTCTAAGTAACCCCAGAAGGAATGTAAGGAAAGAGGTTGAAGTTTGAACGCGGCCTAATGGAGTGGGGCCTTGAAGTGATATTTTTGGCTTCGGTCACCCCACAATTCAAGATCTTTCCAAGCAAAACGCAGCTTGTCCTTGCAAACGACACAAATATTATTAATCGACAAGACAAAGAGTCGTTTATCCCCAAGGCATAAATCCCAACAAAACTCCAGATCGCTCCATCCAAAAATATCGGCCTTGAGAAATCCTCCCTGATGTTGCACCCTTATCCGTTTCAGTTTTAGGATTGTTTAAAAGGGAAAAATTGTGGCTCTTCTTTGATCAAATACTCATTTACCAGTGATCGAGACAAACTGGCAAACAATTTGTTCTTAGAGGGCTCTCAAACGTGTCGAGAGTTTGATTTTTGTGTTCTTCAATATGCCAGTAAACAAAAACACCACGTGTAACAGCACCCGCCACTAGGAAACTTATTTTAGAGAGAGAAAGGAGAGAGAGAGAGTTGAAAATTCGCTTTCACTTTTTAAATTCTGCAATTCCCAGTTCTGAATTTCCAATCCGCCAAACAAACCGAAAAACATGGCTTCAGTGCCTTTCTCTGCCACTTTCTCTTTCCAGGCCAAGGTGACCCAAAAGTCCTCAGCTTTATGGCCTTCCATGGCTTTCTCGATTCCATCAACAAAATCCGCACTTGGATCTTCCAAATCAGGCCTTTTCCGAAATGGGTTCTCTCTGCAATCCCCGGTTCTTCCTGGGATTTTGGTAAAGTCCCGTTCTTTGGGAATTTATGCAAGGGCAGCTACGGAGAAGAGTCTCTATGACTATACTGTAAAGGTATATATTATTTGGTGAAAAAGTTTTTCTTCCTTTCATTTTTCACCTCGTAATTAGTGAAGAGAACGGGCTTGAATAAGAGAATGAATAAATTTTTGTGTTTTATAGGGCTTATTTGTGGTGATTTTCTATGCAGGATATTGATGGAAAGGATGTTCCTCTTAGTAAATTCAAGGGAAAAGTGCTCTTGATTGTGAATGTTGCTTCAAGATGGTATTTTGATCTCCTCTTTAATGATAATA
This sequence comes from Antiaris toxicaria, assembly GCA_035233585.1. Classification (NCBI taxonomy): domain Eukaryota; kingdom Viridiplantae; phylum Streptophyta; class Magnoliopsida; order Rosales; family Moraceae; genus Antiaris; species Antiaris toxicaria. Next base: position 4,071,988 of record CP141160.1, read on the forward strand.
AGCTTCTTTTTTTTTTTTAATCAAGATAGCTAAATAGAAAAAGTTATCCTTAAAAATTTGAGATTTTTGTGAATTTTAGAAAACTGAGTAAATTCCTCTTTGAATGTCAGTGGTTTAACAACTGCAAATTACTCTGAGCTATCACACTTGTATGAGAAGTACAAGACTCAAGGTATGCTTAGTTCAAATTTTATGGTCTCTCATGAAATTTGTTGTAAATTATCAATAATGGTCATGAAATTTGTTATAGTGGCATCCTATTCTTTGAGCTATGTAACATGATTGTAGCTGGAATGTGAATAATAAAGGATGTGTAAAATCTTGTCTAAAGTTAAGTAGATTTTAGCAGTAATGCCTCTGAACTTGTCAACCTTCGGCCCCTAAACTTCTAATTTTGATGATTTACTCCTTGAGCTTTTTAAATTGTTGAAATATGTCCCATTTTACTTGACTTCCCGTCAAATTGGTGATGAAAAGACCACATATCTCTCGTGTGAGCACAAAGAATGCCATTTCGAATTAAAAAAAAAAAAAAAAAATCTCAAATCCAATACAAACCCTAATGAATATCTTCCAAATTCAAATCCTCAATTTAGTGGGAAGTTGGCAAAATGGGGCATATTGCAACAATTTTTAAAGTTTTGAGTGGTATATTCTAAATTTAGAAGTTTGAGGGACAAGCTGTCAAAGGACGACAAGTTTTGGGTGGGGGTGGGGCGGTGGGACAATAGTGCTAAAATACCCTTATAAGACAATATATTGTCAAGAGGAATTTGTTTTAGGGATTTCGTTTTGAAAATTATAATAATCTTTGCACAACCTCACTGTAGGATTTGAGATACTAGCCTTCCCTTGCAATCAGTTTGGGGGTCAAGAACCTGGATCGAATCCAGAGATCAAGCAGTTCGCTTGTACAAGGTTTAAAGCTGAATTCCCGATATTCGACAAGGTTTGTATATCAACTGCTTTATCTTTTTCCCCATAACATTATTTGAAGTATATGATTGAATCAGGACTTAAAAATGTGCACAACAGGTTGATGTGAATGGACCAAACACCGCTCCGGTTTATCAGTTTCTGAAATCAAGCGCAGGAGGTTTCTTAGGAGATGTAATCAAGTGGAACTTTGAGAAGTTTTTGGTGGACAAAAATGGTAAAGTTGTTGAGAGATACGTTCCAACAACATCTCCTTTCCAGATTGAGGTACCATTTTCCTTTTCTCATTGATTTTCTAAACTCCAAAACAAGATTTGATGTGTGGAAATTCAGCATTTTTATTGTGAATTGCTTTTGAAGGCAAATACAAGTAGTTGTTTGGATATATATACATATATACATATATATATATTTATATAACCTGTTTAAATAATATTGCAGAAGGACATACAGAAGCTACTTGCAGCATGAGCGCCCACAGGTCGTGGTTTCTCTGTACCCTGGAGTGGCGTAAAATTATTTAGTGTGTACAAATCTGTGCTAAAGGTCATCCGCGACCTTTTTTTTCTTTTTAAATTTTGTTTTGGGAAGAGATATTTGTATTAGAGATTATATTTACATATTTGCAAATAAGGAATTTCCATCATACACGAAGAGTAGTCATGATTGGAATATAGAAATACCAAAATGGATAAAACGGTAATCCCAATGGGGACATTATTCCCATTCTTTGGGAAGAAAAAACCCTTTGAACAACACGTCGTGTTTCTTCATTTTCAAACTTGTTTAGCTCAAAAAGCACCAGGCAGTTGTTTATCATGAGTTTTGAAACGGTGTGATTGTTGCTTAAAAGTTTATTATTGTATCTTCATGCGAGTAACGAGAAATCTTGTGAAAAATATGATCACCTTCCTGTGGAAGGGGCTTTGTAAAGGTCCTCCGGAAAGGGCTGCTGTCTGATGGTTACACGAAAGAGGAGAAAGTTGCTTGGATGCCTTCCTGTCAGCAGTTTGTTGTCGTTTTGGGGAGAAAGGAGAGCATGCTAATTGTTATTTGAAAATGTCTGTTTTCCCCTAAATCTGTTGTCCTAAACTTCTAAACGACGTCATGCTTATTGTTTTGATGCAGTTAAACTGTAAATTTTCGTGGCGGGTTTATTTCATAGGGCTTGTTGAGTTTTGAAAGTTGGTTGTCACTCAAATACTCAACGACGTGTCGTCTTACCTTTGTTGATTTTGTCGTCATTTTGGAAGTATGTTGTGATGGATGGGATTATTAAATTTGGATTGAATTGAAGAGGATTAGGTTGGATTGCGTGACTCTTATCCTATTTTTGTACATTTATGGTTTGGACTAGATTATATATATATTAAAATAATTGATTTTTTTTTTTGTTAATTTACATACACTCATACACTATCAAAATTACAAATTCCGTTCCATAAAAAAAATGAAAAATTCTTTTAAAAATTCCCAAAAATAAAAATAAAAATTAAACAATAAAAAAGGCAACAGATCAAGTTGCAATGAAGGAGAGTCACCTTGGCCGAGACTGATTTTGTGGTCGTAGGGTGGAGGTTGGGTTTCGGTGGCGATGGGGCTTAGGTGGATGGCTGCAATGACGAACTCCGGCAAGCCCGGGTAGTATGGGCGGTGATGAGGATCCAGAGGGTATTTTCTTCGACGAGCTGGGGAGAATTGATATAAGGTTAAAATATTCTGTAATCTAACCGGGATTATTTTTTGAAAGATAACTTGTCCTATGGATATGAGATTATTTTTTAGTCAATGGAAATTTAATCCGGTAAAAAATTGCCACCAAACATGGGATTGGGATTATTTATCCCAATCCTAGTTCTAGTCCCGTGTAACAAATGCTATAGTTTATGAGAAAGCGAAGCATATCTTTCTTACTGAAAGCTTGTTGTTGCTTACTTTGAAATGGCGAGTTAATTGTCGTTTAAAACTTTTTCTTGATAAATTCACAAGCCCACATTCCTTTCTAGTCTAAAAGTTCAATGTCGTTAATTGAAAACGACATGCATCTTTGTTTAATAAGGTCACTGTCTTTTTTTTTTTTAAGTCCTATATTTTCAGGGGTTTCTTTTCGTTTAAGATAAACGAAATTATTTTACGTTTATGTGGATGTCGTTTTGGCTAAAAATGCCACTTGTAATTGATACCACAAAGTTTGTTGTCGTTAACTTTTGACGACGTTGGCTGTCGTTATGTCCCCCTTTTTTTTCTTTTTTCAACATGCAGGTCTACCATACTTTTTTTTTTTTTTTTAATAAACAACGTATTCTGAATCTTGAATTTCGGCATACTTTTAATAAATTATATATAAAATAGACGGATAGATCTTAAGCACATGGCCACTAGGAGGGAGACTAATACAGGAATCTTACCCACTTGTTCTCCAATTTTCCCCAGAATCACTGTTTTCCTTTTCCAAATTTCTTTCTTGAAACCCAATTCCCAATTTTTTCACTCTTGCTCCATCCCAACCAAAACAAACAGAGAATCCAAAAAGAATCAATTATAAAAATTTCTTCCGGAGTTATAGTCTTTATAACACTTTGCCATTCAAATTTCAAAACGTAACACCCATTAACCTCTGAATTTTGAAATCGTAATAAGTTTGCCTTTTATAGTTAGTTTTTTGACAGGAAAACTCATGTAACATGTACGTAACATGGTAATTAATTCTAAAAATCCCCCAGTCCTATATAAGTCTCGCAACACTTTGCCGAATTTTAGGCCCCCGTTTGGGGCTAATTTTGAAGATATTCAAAATTATTTTTTTTTCAAAATTTCACCACTTTTCACTATTTATATTTTTTAAATGTTATAATAAACTCTAAATTTAAAAATCTATAATTTTGTGTATACAAGTTTAAATAAGATAATTTTTTTTAAATTACATAAAATTTCGAGAGAAACAAAACAATATCTATATAGATTTTTTTTCTAAAAAATTTTTTAAAATTTCTAATTTTTTCACCACAAATAGTTTTTTTTTTCCAAACACATTTTTCAAAATAACTTTTTTCAATCTAAAAATAATATCTCCAAACATCTCCCCCAAACTCACCCCTTAGAATATAGTATCCTTTAAAAATCTATTTACGTTATTTTAAATGTTATTCTTTATTTTTTTTTATAGCTTCAACTTTTAATCAAAAACTTAAAATGTGCGTTAGAATATAGGATAAAATAATAATTATTTATTTATTATCTGAACAATCATGCTTAATATTTGACATGTGTAATTTCCATATATTAAAGTAACAAAAGGACTAATTTGTTAACATAATAAAAAATAGAGAAAACGGATGTTGCGTTTCAAAATCTAGAAGAAAAAATATTACAAAACCTATAATTTTAGGAAAATTTTTTTAACTAATCCATTAAAAAACAAGCTAAGCTCTCACCATTTTTTTTTTTTTTTAACTTCTCACCATTTTTCTTTTTTTTTTTTGAAGGTACCCATTTTCTTTCAACACCAAATGCACCTTCAAAAATTAATAAGTAAAAAGGAAGATTTTAAAGGAAGATTTTACTAAAGGTTTTTTACCTTTTGGCCCTTACATAAGTTTTTAATGCTTGAGATCAAAAGACAACCCAAATAATTACAAAACAAACCATACCTGATAATTTTAAAATATTTCTCAAAAAAAAAAAAAAAAAAACTACAACCCCTTTAGCCACCCTGAGCCCCCTCCGACCGGAGGCCACCCACAATCGGCAGCACCACCCCACTGGCTAGCACCCCCAAACACCCACAATGACAACACCTCCCTCCACTAGCAAACCAAACCACACCCACACTAACAACCCCGTAACCCGTTTGATGACGAAGGAGACGGTGGCAGAGGCCGCCGTGAGAGGCCATCGTGAGATTTGCGAGCATTTGAGCTTATTCATCTGTGAAGGAGATGGTGGAGGAGATCGTTGTGACATGCTATCACCGTGGGGGCACTTGTGAGATCCGAGCTTGCAAGTGGCATTCCCATCACCGTAGTTGTCAGACTTGAAGCATCCATGGAAATGGAGGAGAAAGAAAGAGAGAGAGTATGGCACGAAACTGGGGAGATGCCGAAGGAGCGATCAGAAGAGATGAGGACGTTTTCAGACCCACGGTATCACGGGTCCAACAAAATGAACAGGAAGGAGGGAGGGTTGAGTTTTTTTTTTTTTTTTCCTTTAAAACGGTTTTGCAATTAGGTGTGATAGGGTGTATGATAATTTATTTTAAACTTTCTCCAAATTAATCAAGGATCATGGATGTTATCTTTTTAATAGGGTAAAAATCCTTACCCTAGCGTTGAAGTTCAAAATAAAAAAATAAAATATTCCATACGTCATGTAATACGTGCACAACATGAATAATTTAAACCACATATAAAAACCAATATTATTTTGTTTCACTCGAGGGATGAGAGAAATCTTTCCGTTCCAACATTTTCTCAAATTTTGACGACTCCATCGCCGTGAGTGCATGCCACCAGCAAACCCCAAGAAATGGATCCGACCGAAACCCACAATCTCGCCGGCAAACCAGTAGGCGACCCTTCTGACTCCGACCAACCACCGCCCCTTCCGACCACCAAGAAAACCGACCACCACATCCACACCAATCCCCTCCTGACCATAATCCTCCAACCCCTCCAGTGGATCCAAATGCTGGCCTCGCAACTCTCGCCGACCTTCGTGGCCGGCGTCGTCCTCGTCTACGGCCTCAACCAGGGCTTCTCCGGCTCCTTCTTCAGGGTCGTCTCCGACTATTACTGGAAAGACGTCCAGCGAGTTCAGCCCTCCGCCGTCCAGCTCTATGCGGGGCTCTACTCCATCCCGTGGGTCATGAAGCCCGTTTGGGGCCTCCTCACCGACGTCTTCCCCGTCCGAGGCTATCGTCGCAGGCCCTACTTCGTCGTCTCCGGAGTCGTCGGGTCGCTGTCGGCGCTGGCCGTGGCGCTCGACGGCAGGATTACGGTGGCGGCGGCCGTGGGATGTCTTATGGGGCTGTCGGCGGCGGTAGCAATCGCGGACGTCACCATCGACGCGTGCATCGCGAGGAACAGCATCGAGATCCGAGCGTTGGCGTCTGATTTGCAGAGCCTCTGCGGGTTTTGCTCCTCCGCCGGGGCTTTGGTTGGGTACGCCACCAGTGGGTTCTTTGTTCATCATCTTGGCTCCCAGGTAATAATACTAGTTCGTATTGGTGTTATGACTTGCTATTTGCGTTGAAATGGATATCTTGTGGTTTCCGTCATTGATTGTATCTTACAGATTCATTTTGGAGTTTTCTTCGATGCTATTCTTTGAGATTTTTTTTTTTGTTACTTTTTTTTTTTAACGAGAAATGTGTGTATATATATATATATTTTTACAGAAATTATTCTCATTGTAGTGCATAATATTTTTGTTAATTCATTTTTTAACTCATACTGTAGTGCGTTGAAATTCTTTTGCTGTTCTCATGCTATTTTTTGTTAACTATTTGATCATTAACATTTTTTTTAATAAAAAGTTTTCTAAACTCTTTAAAAATGTTAAATAATTGTCTTATTAATAAAGGAGTTTAATAAAAAGTGTTACGTACAATTTAATGATAATTAAAAAAAACTATATAAATGTATTACACATGAAATTTGTTTTATCTATTTTTTAACCGTTTTTATTAAATAAAAAAAATCAAATTACACATTTTTAAAGAATTTAAAGACATTTTACCTAAAAAAAAGATCAAATTATAACTTTGTAAAAATATTTAGGACCAAACCAACAACTTATTATTATTATTTTTGAAATCATATAAATTATATTTTTCTTTATTTTTTATTAATTTTATTTTTCTTTTCTTTTTTTTTTTTAGTAAATTACAATTTTCTTTGTTGGTGTAGGGGGCATTCGGCCTTTTGGCGGTTCCACCTACTTTACTAGTTCTTCTTGGCTTTTTCATATATGAACACAGGACGACCAGTCCCCATTCTGAGAAGAAGGTTTGTGATTTTTTTTTTTTGCTTTAATTTAAAGTATAAATTCCATTAAAATAAAAAGAAGAAGAAGAAGAAGGAGAACTTATCGTCCTCAGTTAACGATGTCCCCAAGTGGTTGCTGATCAAGACAAACTCATGAAAAATACTAAAAAAATACTAACTCCAGTCAACGAAAGCTGATCGCGTGCAATGTCCATTATGGGCATGACTTACACGTATAATTCCATTTATGGGCTTAATGATTCTTACCGATTAGCATTTTAATACAAACATATAATTAATGCCTATTCAGTCAATTTATTTATAATTTTTTTTTTTTAAACTTTGGAGTGGAGATTTGAAACCTACACGAATATGAATACAACTTGTTTTTACCCCATTTTAAAGGAAATTCACTCTCAAGAATTTTTCTTACCATGCATTACCCTACCTTGTCCCGCCCTGTTTCGCTTTTATACTGGTATAATTATATTGTAAGACCCCATAACTTTAATCATCACCTTTTATAGACAATACCAGTTCTAACAACCCTTTTCCAATCCGTCCACAAGAGAAGAGGTATTGTTGCTCACAACATTGCTTAGCAGAGAAGCATTAACTTTAATATTGTCAAGCAACATTCTTACATGGTATTGGTAGCATGAATAATTGCATACCATTACTTGACTCCGTTTTTTTAGTCTCTATTTTCATGTCTGCCCTCTTTCATTGTCCAGCCGCTGGATAAATTAGGAGTAGCAATGAAAGGCATGTACAAAACAATTAAATTCCCTCAGGTGTGGAAGCCATCGCTTTACATGTACCTGTCTTTGGCTCTCAGTATTAGTACTCATGAAGGGCAGTTCTATTGGTACACCGACCCGAAAGCTGGCCCAGCGTTTTCTCAGGTCCTTTCCAATTTCTCGACACAAATTTGACAAACTTACAAACTAGAAACAACTATGCTTGTACTCGACACAATCCTAAATCAAACTTCTTTCCATGACCAGGAGTTTGTGGGGATCATTTATGCAATAGGTGCTATGGCTTCCATGGTAGGAGTGCTAATTTACCACAAGACACTCAAGGACTACCCTTTCAGAAACATTCTCTTCCTCGCGCAGCTTCTCTACGCCGTGTCTGGAATGATTGACCTCTGCTTCATCCTCAGGTGGAACTTGGCCCTCGGAATCCCAGACTACTTGTTTGTTGTTATGGAGGAATGTGTCCACCGAATTGTCAGCAGGATCCGGTGGATGCCGATGATCGTGCTGAGCAGCAGGCTCTGCCCTCTGGGCATCGAGGGCACGTTCTTCGCGCTGCTGATGTGCATCGACAGCCTTGGCGGGCTGTCGTCCAAGTGGGGCGGGGGAATGGTGCTTCATCTGTTTCATGTCACGAGGACCGACTTCACAAACTTGTGGTTGGCAGTTCTCATTAGGAATGTTTTGAGGTTTTCGACTTTGGCTTTCATATTCTTGGTTCCCAATGCTGGTCCGTCAGATGTTTTAATTCCTCCAGATCTTTTGACGCAAGATCTTACGGCCATCGATAGGGAAGGTGAGAACTTAGAACTGGTTCCTTTGAATGTTGAGAAAGCTCTTGTGTAGCCATTTTTGTACATAGAACTTGGAGTACTTAAAAAATTGTTGGAGTACTTACAACACGACATGTACACGATCCGTTGAAAAAAAAAAAAAAAGTCCCTTTGGATGTTAATTCTCATTCTTTTAATTCCATTCTTCTTGTACTACTAATTTTATTTTTCATTTAAATGGTTTGGCTCAACTGATTAGTTAGTACTTAAACTATTACTTTTATAAGGTTTTGGGAATCTGTTAACGCCAGCTAAAAATGTGAGGTTTGATGCTTAATGCTTGGTTGACTCCTAAATTGTTAGGTTTATAACATTTTGATCCCTATTTTTTAATTGAAATGATAATGAACTCTTAAAAATAGTACAAAAAAATTATATTTTTTAATGGAATTCATTAATGGTAGTTAAAAATGAGACAAAACAATCCTATAGAAACCTAAATTTTGTTTAGCAAATTTACCTTTAGAACATGAAACAATATAAAAAAAAACTGAAAAAATAAAAAATTTAAAAGTCTCTCTATTATTTCCCTCTCTTTCTGATTTAGGGGGAGGAGGCTTGGAGTCATTATTTTTTGTTGGAAAAAAGTTGTTTTAGAAAATGTGTTTGGGAGAAAAAACTGTTTGAAGTGAAAAAATAAAAAAATTTAAAAATTTTTTTAGAAAAAAAATATCAATATGGATATTATTTTGTTTCTCTCGAAATTCTATGCAATTTAAAAAAAAATATCTCATTTGAACTTATAGACACAAAGTTATGAATTTTTAAAGTTTGGAGTTTATTATAGCATTTTGAAGATGTAAATAGTGAAAAATGATGAAATTTTGAAAAAAAATTGATTTTTAAAAATTGGAGAATAACCTCCAAACGTGTCCTTAATTTATTATTTCTTTTTCTTTTTTCTGGGTTTTTATTTTGTTTCACTTGTTTGAGGTTAGTTTAGTAAATTCAATAAAACTTGAGCTTTTAAGATTTTTTGTGTCAGTTTTTAACTGTTGTTGATAAATTCTGTTTTTAAAAATGATAATTTTTTTTTTATCCATTTTTAAGAGCTTGGGATTATTTCAACCAAAAAAAGAACATGGATTAAAACTTACAAATGTAATAGTTTAGAGACGAATTAAATAATTAAAATATCTCATATTTAGCCTCTCTTTGGATAAGGTATTTACTTTTAGAATGGAAAATTTTTTTTAATTAAAAGTGAAAAATAATTTAGATTGATTAAAAAAATTTTATTTTTAGAAGGAAAAGTTATTTCTTTTTTCAAAAAAATAATTTTGGTTTAAAAGTGGAAAATTAAAAAAAATGGACTTCCTAAATAGACGGAACATTGGTTGTCATTAACGGTTGAAAGGACCTTTCATACCCTTTTTTAAGATTTTAAGATCGTTTTAGCTTAAAAAATGGGAGTAAAACATCATAAGCGTAAATAATTTGAGAACCAACCTAACTGTTAAGCTATTTAAATATAAAAATGTAAGAGAAAATTAATGCAGATGCAAATATTGATGCAGCGAAAATATTATGAAAACAACCTTCAAAGAAACATATTTATGTTTTTGACTATTTTAATATTTATTTAATTAGGTTATTGACCCCTCATACTTATATAATTAGAGATAAAAAATTAAAGCTATTATAACTGAGATAATTATTCAAATATATACATCTTAACTCAGATAGGAAGAAAAAGCCAAACAACATTTTTCAAGAAAATACTTGTAAATATAGTATAAAATTTTGAATATAGTAATAAATAACATGATTAGATCCATAATTATACAAAATCCCAATAAAACCCCTCGTCCTTCTCTCTCCCCTCCTCTCTTTTTCTCCCTCTAATATGAAATCAAACACATAAATCTGCTACTAAAAATTCATCACAAATCTATTATTTATCCTCTTCTAGAATTTACTCAAAAATCTAAGAATTTTGCTGTAAATATATGTTATAGTTTATTAATTTTTTTTTTAAAATCTACAATAAATTTATAAAATATGTTACAATTTTCTAGGCAGGCATGTGCTTCTTGTGGGGTTATTGCTTTACTACGGATGAGCTTGGTTGACTCCTGACGGGCTTCGCGGTTCAACCGAGTAACTTGGGAAAAGGTCCTTTCCATGAAAATACATCTATTTGTATAGCAAAAAGCAATACCAATGGTACAGGGAAAGGATCTGTTGCGACATCAAAATCTGCAAAATTCGACGGTCGATGCTCTTCGAGGGTATTAAGCGGGACCCACACGGATCAATTGTTTGGGTTCCGCAATAAGTCCCGTGTTTGACGTGGCTCGAATTTACTGGCCGTTTGTCCCACAAGTCTTCGGTCTTTCACTCTTTCTTTCTTTCTTCCTTCCTCTTCCTCCCTCTCTCTCTCTCTCTCTCTCTCTCTCTCTACATTTTAAATCGGTGCTCGCGTCGCGTTTCTGCAGGACAAGGGAAAAACCATTGTCAAGCTTTCTCCGAGCTTTTCTCTCTTCCTCATCACCCTTTTCCATGGTTTGATATTCCTTTTACTTATTTGTCTTTTCTTTTTTTTTTTTTTCATTTTTTTGCTGCACGTCTCTGAATTTTTGTTCATTTTTCTTCCGGGCTAAGATTTTTCCAGTGAATTTTTCCGCTGATTATCTCAAATATTCTCTCTTATTCGTTGACAAGTTTTGGATTTCCTGTTCGGTTGAGAAATTAGGGTTTTTCGCTTTTTTTTTGGTTATTTAAATTCTTGGTTCTGTTTGTTTCTTTTGGTAATTTCAGAAAGGGGAGAAAATTATTTGTTTTTTGCTTACTAATCTTTCATTTTTGGGGGGCTGATTTATTTATTTTTAATAAATAAAGTTGAAATTAGTTGATGGGGCTTCCATTTCTCGCTCTGTATGGAGTCTGATGATAGCTGAGATTGAATTTAAGGTTCTTTTCTCATTTTGGTTCTTTGGGAACCAGATAAAAGACTAGGTTTTTTTTAAACAAATTAATTATGTGGATTACTTGTTAGAGTTTTCCGTTGAGATAGTTCGTTGAAGTTAGTTATTCTGGTAGGCCATATGCATTTTGGTCTTTTGAGGGTGTTGATTGAAGTGTAAGATGTTTCTGGTATTGTTGTAGGCCAACAGGCACACTATAATTTTGATGCAAACTTCTCAGAACAGAGCAACTAGAACATTCATGGATTATGGTTCTATAAGTCAAGCTATAGACGGTATGTTCTTCATATAGTACACTTTTTTAAGCAAAATTTTCTTCATGTTTCTTGGCGTACTTATGGTCAATTGATGGTTGAGCTTATGGAGTTGATGATGATGTTTTCACAATTTAATGTATCATATATTTATCTGTGGTAGTTTCACTTATTTGATAAAGGGTAGTATTGCTTTTAATCATTTGGTTGGTTTGGTAAAATTTGAGTAGATGTTGAAGAGTGGAAATGTGGGTTTTCGGCTTTAAGCTCATACAATGATATAAGAGTGAAATTTCTTTGTTCATCAGCAAAGAACTGTGACTAGTGCATCCGTTTCTTTAGGATTGAATAGCATAAAATTAAACGCCTAGCTAAGTATCAGAATGACAATCCGTGTGAACTATTGAATGTGGTGAGGGACTGATAGAAGCTTACTGAGTTATTAGGCTAATTTTATAATAGAAAACTGAAGATTGAGCTACAAAGTGCTGCATCCAAGCATGGATCACAACAAAGTGAATATCACTATTAATCAAATTAGTAGTATCCGATAGATGGGTAACAAATAAGGCCTTTGCTTTTGCACATGTGCAGGTATATGTGGACTATATGAGAGGAAGCTGAAGGAGTTAAATCCTGCAATTAGAAACATATCTTATGATATTGCAGATCTCTATAACTTCATTGATGGACTTGCAGACATGAGTGCTCTAGTGTATCTCTCTCTCTCTCTATACCAAGATCTATGTCAGCGTTTGTATTTTGCGGAATGATTTAATATTATTATGAAAAAGATAACTACTGTTTTCCTATTCCATGCTCGAGATGTATGCTGCTATCTCTACTGGAATGGTTCGTTATAAGAAAACTGTTTTTCTTATCCAGGCAGTAGTAAAGATCATGAAATAATTATCTGCAAGAGGCACCTTAGCAGTATTCTAGAGGTTGCCGCTTCTAGCTCTGTTATCAGAAATAGAGGTTAACCTGTTGTTATTTAATATTATTTTGACTAGGTGGTTTACCTGTTATTATTTTCTCAAAAGAATGCTATGAGTTGGTCTTCTGCAGGCTAAAACTTATTAGTAGTTTGGCTAATCAGTAATCACCATTTGTGTGTTTTCTTTTTAACTAACAAAATTTGAATTTTCTTTTTGAATGCCTGATTGCTTCACATTTTTGGGTGCTTGCTTGTTGGTCAATTAAGATTTTGTCTATCTTGTTATTTATTTATTTATTTTGGGTTGCCTTGTGCCGTGATTTGTCTAACGTTTATCCATAGCATCTGCCTACTAACCATGGAGCTGATGTTTTGGTTGCTTGGTTCTGGTTTGCAGCTATGATCACTCGATTCAAGCATACTTGCCATATGACAGACAGTGGATAAAACAGAGGACGTTTCAACATCTAAAGAAATTGGCCCATTAAAACAAATGAAGGGTGATGATACTGCAGCTTAATTCTATTATTACTACCATAAAGTCTGCAGACTCGAAACACAGATAAAAGGATTAGCTATGAAGTGTATAATTTGAAGATTGTGTGGCATTTGGTTCTTATGGTGTGGTTAGCATGGAATTTGTACTTATTTGTTTTACATATATGACCGGTATTTGGTAATGGCTTTCTGCTCAAGTTTTAGATGCTTAGAGAGCTCGGCTTTGGACCAAAATATAACCCGCATTCTGGTCGTTATATGATGGACTGTAGTTGATGAACCTTTACCAGATTATAGAGTAATGAATTATGTCATTTTGTTACCCTTTTTTTCCTTTGAAACTTTTATCATAAATAATAAAAATGCGTATTAATTTTGTAGGTTTGTAAAATTGAAATTTCTGTTTGTCCATTTTTTTTAATGGGTGGTTTTACTTAACAAGTTATATTTTGAGTTTGATTGCATGGCATGGCTTTTATGGTTTCGCCATCAATTGCAAATAAAAGACAAATAATGTTGACTTCAAATTAGAACATTGCTACAGATAACGTTTATGGAGTTAACAACTTATGTGAATGGAGTTTGCACTTAAAACCCTTCGGTGCGTTTGTTAGTCCACAAATGGGATTACTGATTAGAGTATTTTCCTAACCAAACCTTTTCCTCCCACATGTCTTCCAGCTCGCCAGCCTCACGAGAATGTTGCTTGCATTCGACAACCCTTGAATTTCCGTTGCTGAATTGTAAAATCCATGTAAATACTTTGCTCCATGATTATTAAAGCGTAAAATATATTAATCCAGTAAATAGAATGTTAAGTTTCCTTGGTTTATAAGTATGAATTCAAAATTTTGAGTTTAGTTATTTTTATTTTAAAAAATTAATAAAAATTGTGATTAAGTTAACTAATTTGAATATAAAAATTTTATTTCATTACAAATTCAATCTATAAAACAATTGAACCCTTAGATGGCATTTGGTATTGTTTTTGAAATATATATGTTTTTTAGTTTTTAAAAAATATGAAAATGAGAATATTTTGAAAATTATATTGAAATAATTTCTAAAATTTTGTTTGGTTATGCTTTTTAAATATACATTCTAAGAAACATAAAAATGAAACTTTGTTTGATTATATTTTTAAAAACTTATTTTATAAGTGAGTATTTTATAAAAATATATTTATGTTTAATTTTAAAAATATAACAAAAAATAAATTATTAGTCATAATAAAAAAAAACATTTGGTTATAGGTTTTCAATAAGAAACAGGGATGGAAGATATTAATGGTCTGAGTTCTAGGTGACGGTAACAGCGAGAGTTAGGTCGCGAGTCGATGGTCTTCACACCAAGTCGATGGTTGTCGCCGCGAAGGGGCTATTTCCGTTCACTAATTTGTGGTTGTCACCCTTCCTTAGAGATGGAGGTCATCGTCAGACATGATCGTTGTTACCGACACTATATAGTCAGAGAATGAGGAGGGAGAAAATGAAAACAAAAAAAATGAAAATAACTTTTATTCGTTTTCAAAAAACTCAACAAAATAACATAGTTGAAAACGGTGTTTTCGAAATAATTTTGAAAACGTTGAATAAATAAACATAATTCTGAAGTCATTTTCATTTTTTATGTTTTTAAAAATGAAAATTTATTTAAAAAAAAAATACTAAACGCTTTTTTAATCTTTTTGTTGGGAAATGCTTCCGTAATCTTTGCTGGGATTTCTAATAAAAATTGACACAATTTTGATTTTGTATAATTTAAGGGTGTTTTGGTGCCTCCCTCTTGTTTAAAACCTAATTTGCATTTATTTATTTATTCATAGAATAAGGCCCCGTTTGGGGTTAGTTTTGGATACATCTAAAATTATTTTTCTCTAAAACTTCACTACTTTTCACTATTTACAACTCTTACAGTAAATTCTAAATTTTAAAAATTCATAATTTTGTGTATACAAGTCCAAATGAGATAATTTTTTTTTAAATTGCATAAAATTTCGAGAAGAACGAAATAATATTCATATTAATATCTTTTTTAAAAAAATTTTAAATTTTTTATTTTTTCTCCCAAATACATTTTTTAAAATAACTTTTTTTCAACCTGAAAATAACGTCTCCTATCATCTCCCGAACTCCCCCTAAATCTAATTTGGATTTAAAGCCTTATTCAATCTCTAAAAAATCTAATCATGTTTCTAATCTGATCACCGTTTTGGAGTGCATTTCCGCCGCCATAAGAATGTCACGCTGGAGGGGCTGAATCGTAATTGGAGCATCCAAAAAGGTTCACGCACAACTTCCCCTCTCACTCTTGCTGGCTTCTCTCTCGTCTCGTGACTGGACCCGATTCAACTCGGTTTCCGTTTCGCTAAAAATCCCCAACAACTCGGCCCCGTAGTCTTCTTCTTCCCCTTCAGCATCCCCAAAAGAAAAAAAAAAAAAAAAAAACAGAAAAAGCCCTAGAACCAGACATCGATTCCAGAATCGTACAAGCTTGGTTCGTTTGCTTCTTCAACTTTTACCTTTACCTTTCGCGCTTTTTTTAATTTTTATACCGAGTCTTTGATTCGTTGTTTTTTGATCTTGAAAGTGTCTGTTTTTTGATAATCGAGTCGAATCAGCTTCTCGATTTCGTTCGGAATTTTGGAAGACAGAAACCTAATTAATGGGATTTGATTTTCACTGTTGGAATTTTTTAACTATTGGGTTGAAATTTTGTAGCCAATTTTGCTTGTTATTTATGTATCGTTAATTCATAAGTTTGGACAATGGGATTTTTTCTTTCGTCGTAAAAACCCTAATTTTTAGGATATGAATTTTAATTATAAAGCTGGTTTTGGGAATATTTGAATTTGGGTAAACAAATGTTGATGATTTGTTTGAAACTTTTCTCAGAACTTGATGCTAGAATGAGTTCTTTCTCGATTACTCGGAAGAAGACGCCCTTCCAAAAGCACAGAGAAGAGGAAGAGGCAAAGAAAAAGGTGGGAGAATCTATTTTCTGGGTATATCTTTCGAATTGCATCTGTGTTCTGTTTTTGATGTGGATTTTGTCTTTCTTTCTTTGTTTTGTTGTAGAGAGCTGAGGATGAAACAGCTCGTTTATATGCGGAGTTTGTGGAGTCGTTTCAAGGGGACATCACACCGGGATCGAAAACTTTCGTTCGAGGAGGAACGATCAATCCCAATGAAAAGTTGAAGAGTGATAGTGAAGGTTAGTGTTTGGAGAAGAAGTCTATCCTTCTTTCTGCTGCAGAGATGGTAGAATTGGATTTTTTTTTTTCAAGGTTTTATGTTTTCTTTTAATTATATGCTTCACACTGTGGTTAGATTGATTTTTGTTCTATATTATTACCGGGACACATTAATAAAAGTATGGACCTTTTTATTCATTCACGGATGGCAGGTGAAAAGTCCAAAGATGGGGTATCTGGTCCAAAGAAGGGGAGTAGGTAAAGAAATGCTTTATGATTTTAACCATGTTGCAAATTTTATGATAAGGCATCATAGGTAGGGAATTTTATTTTATGATTATAACTTCGGATGTAATCTTTGAGTTGTCTAGGTTTTTAGGTGTATGAAAAATGGATAGTGCAGGCATGCACAATGACAATCAAGTAAACGGCCTTTACTCTATTGTTATCCAAATTCTGATTTACGGATCAATGATAGTCAAATCATAGATACTAATAGCAGCATACTTTAGATGCTCTTTTTCGGTTCAATAGACAATTTTCCACTCAAAGAAAGTTGGATTTATTGATCTCAGAACTTTTAATTTGTTTTTTCAATGCCATACTAGCTATTTGTCATGGTTGCTATTGTTTGGTAGCATTGGAAGAGTCTATCAGTAGCTGCAGTAGAGAAGGAAATAAATATATTATTTTTTGATATGCAGTATAGTCAGTGTCGAGCTTAGCTTCTTGTTATGGATCTTTCAATTATTATGGTTTGTCTGCTATAGA
The DNA here is from genome assembly GCA_035233585.1 of Antiaris toxicaria. Classification (NCBI taxonomy): domain Eukaryota; kingdom Viridiplantae; phylum Streptophyta; class Magnoliopsida; order Rosales; family Moraceae; genus Antiaris; species Antiaris toxicaria. Next base: position 4,089,082 of record CP141160.1, read on the forward strand.
TAGGAAAACATATGCAACGTCAGTAATCTTCTTTCCAAGGAAAATCATCAATTTAAGATCATTTTATCTGACAAACTATGGCTATTCATATTTAATTCAAACATTTGAAGTAAGTACTAAGTAGATGATTTATGATAGTAAGTACTAAGTAGTAGGAATGCACATAGCATATACAAGTAAAAGGATTGTTGGATGTGCTGGGGAATTTTATCATATTCTGCTTAACACTTTATTGAATGCAGATCATAACGCACACACAGACTTTTGCTTAAAAAGACCAAAGATGTGTATAAACAATATTTGACTTGGTTGTGGATAGGTTCGATGCTTTTATTCATACTAAGCCTAGGATGTACCTCCTGAGTTTTCTCTATTTATTTGTTTGCATATTTTTGAATATAATATTGCTGTGGAAGCAGCAAGACTGACCAAAGCTTACAAAACATAGATGTGTTAGTTACTTAGGTTTTGGTCCTCAAGACACCATCTGCATGATAATAATCCCATGAGTTCCATCGTTTTCAAAGACTGGATTTGGCTGGAGCTCTGACTTTGAACTCGAGCCCAATAAGTTGGTTCTGAGGCTTTTGAGGATGTAAAAAACATTGGAAAGCTTCTGAACTTGTAAAATTTTCCTATATATTGTCATTACGTCCCTTTTTCCTTAAAAATCAGCAATGCACACGCCATTTGGCTTCTAGGAGCACTTTTATTAGATTAGCTTCTTGTTGAAACACCAGAAGTTGAAAATTATGTATTTTGGAGAGCCAAAGTTATATTAAAATATAGTCATATGATTTTAAGCTTTCACGTTTTTGTTAATGTGTTATCTAATTATTGTGGGTGTGAAGAGCTTCGATTACAAAGCATGGCAATTTGCCAATAATTTTTCTTTTGCAGGTATGTTCCATCTTTCTTGCCACCTCCTTTGGCATCCAAGGGAAAAGAACCTGAGAAGAAAGTCAGTATCTCATGGGAAATACATTCATTTGAAAGGAGCTTTAAGGTATTTTCAGTTCTAATTTTTTTTTATTGCAATTTGTAGAGGGAGGAGGATAAACCAAGGGAGAGAGAAAAAGGGAAGTCATCTCGGGTAATTGATAATTTTATGGAGGAGTTGAAGCAGGCACAAGAAATGAGGGAGAGGCGAAACCAAGATCGTGAAATCTGGCGTGAACGCCCTAATGATAATTCTGCGGTAAGTATTAACTGTAGTATCTTGACTTGAAAACTCTGGTTTTCAGCATGGTTTTTCCTCATGTTGTCTTGACAACAGTTTCCATAGAACAATTTTAGTGCATTCTTGATTTATAAATGCGTGCAAAAACGTAAAGACAAAATTAAACGTGTGTATCTTCTTCAGAAGTATTTTACTTTGCTGAATATAAGTTTCATATCCATAAAATTTTTGTCAAATGTATGTATTTTTGTTCTAGTACCATTGAATTTGTTGTCATTGGTCCAAGACATATATTAATTGTTTTTACAAATTTTTTTTCCAGCCAAGTCGCTTTGATGAACTGCCCGATGAATTTGATCCAAGTGGCAAGCTTCCTGGATCATTTGATGACGGTGATCCTCAAACAACTAATCTATATGTTGGAAATCTCTCACCACAAGTTAGTTTTCTCTTTGAATTGCTTATTTCACTATTTGTTACTTGGTTAATTTTGGAAAAAAAAAAAGGGCGAATTGTATGTCCTTTTGATTATTCTTCTCATTGATTCTAGGTAGATGAAAATTTCCTTTTGCGAACATTTGGAAGATTTGGGCCCATTGCTAGTGTGAAGATAATGTGGCCTAGAACTGAAGAGGAGAGAAGGCGGCAAAGAAATTGTGGTTTCGTTGCTTTCATGAATAGGGCCGATGGACAAGCTGCAAAGGATGAAATGCAAGGTTTTCTTCTTCTTCATTTAGGAATATGTACATTGGAGGATACTGGTGGTATAATCCATAGTTGAGGTGCTCTGTGAGTAATAAATTTATTATATAGTTAAATAACCATTTTAGCAATTATTATTTATAGCTACATGACTTTTAAGAGTACAAAATATAAATCACAGGTTGCAAGTTATGATCAGTTATCACCACTTCATAATTGTATATTTTGATGCTAAACGATCTGATAATAGGCTCAGTAGTGAGTCACTTGGACTTAGTGTCTCATTAAGTATTAGGTTTAAGGTTTGATTCCCATTGATTGCTACCAATTCCCTAGGGTCACACCGGTGGGCCAAAGGCCCAAGATTTACCCGATCCATGTGAAGGGGGCGCTTTGCTTGGGTCCCATGGATTAGTCGAAACAAATATGAAGCTTGTGAATTTCATTCACAACTTAAAAAGAGTCTGAACTCTGAAGTTTGGCCAGAGTAAAAGCTGTAGAAAGTAGAAAATAAATGACAACATAATTTGGTAAAGAAGCGATTGCTCTCTACCAAAATTTTAGGGTATTGGTCACAACTTACAAGTTATGATCAGTTTTCACCATTTTGTTATTCTTTTTACGTTAAATGAACTGCTTGTAAATTTCATTCATAACTTACACAAGTACTTGTGTAAAGATGCCATCTTTCTCTGCCTCAAGGTGGTTTCCTTTGACGTGAAATCATGATTCATGAGTCAAGCTTAAATTAAATTGAAGTGCATATATAAATATTATATGTTACATATCTTTATTCCCTTTTTTCCTTAAAGTGATTTTGTTTATATCTTATATCTTTCGGTACCATGGAAAATGAAGGAATTGTGGGGAAAAAAATTCATTTGCAGGTGTGGTGGTTTATGAATACGAGTTGAAGATTGGATGGGGCAAGTCTGTTGCTTTGCCCTCACAAGCGCTTCCTGCTCCCCCACCAGGACAAATGGCTATCAGGAGTAAGGAGGTCAGATATGCATTATTGTTGTGTTTATTTCATTATCTTGCCCGTGCCACTTGCTTTTTTAACTTGATGGCTTGGCAAATTCTGTGCTTAGGAGGATTTGGTCAGCTGTTTCTTTACCTCCCGTTTGGTGACAGCATTGCATTCACATTGCATTCAAATACAATGCAATTTTCACCCAAATACAAAAGCATTCCATTCAAATACGAATCATATCACATTTTAAATCCAATAAAATCACTATTTATTATTTCACTTTTTCTATTACTTTTACTAATCACATTACATATTCTCATTCTCTTTCCCTTTTTTCTCTCCACTTTTATCTATCACATCAAATATTCATTATTAAAATACAATTCAAATACTTTTCACCCAAACACACATTGCATTTAAATGTAATACAAATACTTTTCCTCCAAATGCAAATTATATTTAATGTATTGCATTCAAACGTAATGCAAACGCAATGTGTTTAACAAACGGAGCCTTATTTTCTTATTCTCTGAATTATTCTACCATATAAACTTCACTGTACTAATGCGTGAACTAATAGAAACAATATTATGTTTCGTTATTGCAGGGTGCCACTGTAATCCTGTCTGGTCCATCAGGACCGCCTGTTACCTCTGTCCCAAGTCAGAATTCTGAACTGGTAATTCATTAGTCCTGTCAGATCTTTACTTTTATCAAATTTTTGCGTACTTATTCGAAGAATCCATAGTGTTTACTAATTCTATATGTTGCTGGACATTAGGTTCTGACTCCAAATGTTCCTGATATAATGGTTGTTCCACCCGAGGATGATCATCTCCACCATGTAATTGATTCAATGGCTTTATATGTCCTTGATGGAGGATGTGCCTTTGAACAAGCTATCATGGAGAGAGGTAGAGGGAATCCACTTTTCAACTTCTTATTTGAGCTCGGTTCAAAGGAGCATACTTACTATGTTTGGAGGCTCTATTCATTTGCTCAGGTACATCTTATAACTATGGACATGTATTTTTGTTGCTTTGTTTCAGGCTGTTCAAATTGTAATTACTTTCCCCCCTTTTTTTGGGGCGCGTGTGCAGGTGTTTATTTTTTAGTAAACTTTTCGTGATGTTGTATCTTCTTTTGAATATTATGTAATTTATATATTAGTCATGTCTTCTTTTTCTGAGACTGAAGATCGGTTTGATTTGGGCAGGGTGATACTCTACAGAGGTGGCGAACAGAGCCTTTCATTATGATAACTGGTAGTGGAAGGTAGCACATAACTAGTTTCTCTTTCAATGCACTAACTAACAAAAAAACAAAAATAAAAATAAAAAATAAAAAATTAAGGGGGCTTTTGGAATTTTGTTACCAAGACTACTATGATGATGAGGATCTTAATGTGTATATATTCTTTTTCAGATGGATTCCTCCATCCCTACCCACAGCAAAAAGCCCTGATCTTGAAAAGGAGTCTGGTGCAACATATGCTGCAGGAAGGAGCAGGGTATTTGTTGCTTTGCTTGTTTCAAGCTGGTTTTCTTTTCCAATTTTCTCATGGTTAACTCTCCTGTTCTCGTTGAACTTTAGCGTGTAGAGCCAGAACGTACACTGACTGATTCACAGAGAGATGAGTTTGAGGATATGTTGCGTGCATTAACATTAGAAAGGAGTCAGATAAAGGAAGCTATGGGATTCGCATTGGATAATGCCGATGCAGCTGGAGAGGTAATGTTGATAAATGAGAAGTTCTCCAAAATTAGGATATTTGAGTACATATGTTCATTGAGTGTGTGTTGAAACTCAGATAGTGGAAGTTCTGACGGAATCATTGACACTTAAGGAGACTCCAATCCCAACTAAAGTTGCAAGATTGATGCTCGTCTCTGATGTACTTCACAACAGTAGTGCTCCTGTAAAGAATGCTTCTGCCTACCGTACCAAATTTGAAGCGACGTTACCAGACATAATGGAGAGCTTTAACGATCTGTATCGTGGTATAACTGGAAGGATCACTGCAGAGGCCCTTAAGGTATGTAACCAAAAGTTGTTATTGGTTGTAGAAAAATTAGTGGTATTAGAAAGATTATTTTGTTTTTTAATTATTTATTTATTTTTTATAATTATTAATTTAATTATGAGTTCTGCAGGAAAGAGTTCTGAAGGTATTGCAAGTATGGTCGGACTGGTTTCTTTTTTCTGATGCATACGTAAATGGTTTACGAGCTACTTTTCTTCGATCGGGGAACTCTGGTGTTGTACCTTTCCACTCCATATGTGGTGATGCACCGGAAATTGTAAAAAGAACTGGTTCTGAAGATACAAGTGATGTGGGTAAGACCAACGAAGATGCTGCTCTAGCGATGGGCAAAGGAGCGGCTATTCAGGAGCTAATGAATCTTCCCCTTGCTGAACTGGAAAGACGTTGCAGACATAATGGGTTATCTCTTGTTGGCGGTCGAGAAATGATGGTTGCACGGCTGTTGAGTCTGGAAGAGGCAGAAAAGCAAAGGTGTTATGAGCTAGATGAGGACTTGAAGTATGTGCAAGGCCATTCAAATTCAGGTAGGTATTCTGGTAGCAGGAGAGAGACACATGTTGAAGCTGAGCCTATTGGATTGTCCGGGTGGAATCATTATGTAGAGGATGAAATCGAGTCCCAAGCAAAAGGGTCACTACCTTTAGCCCAAACAATTCCACTTCCACAGCCGGAACTAAAACCCTTCTCAAAGAAAGAGAAGAATGACCCTGTTTTACCAGCTTCCAAATGGGCTCGAGAGGATGATGATAGTGATGGGGAGCAAAAGAGAAGTAGCAGGGGTCTTGGATTAAGCTATTCATCTTCAGGAAGTGAAAATGCTGGCGATGGTCCTAGCCAGGCTGATGAGACGGAGGCTGCCACTGATTCCAGCTTTGCTGTTCCAGCTGACGGTGGAATGAGTGAAGAGCAGAGGTTGTCTTCAACTTTAGTGTACTTTCTTCGTATTATTAATCAGAAAACTTGGCTTCTGGACTCAATTTGGATAGATATTATTCTGAATTTAAATGAGGCATGTTATCAGCATGTTTTGCAGTACAATATAGGTGCTGTGTATGTTCTGCTTGTGTTATATCCTCGTAGTGGTGCTTAACTTTACTATCCTTTGTACAGGAAAAAATTGAGACGCTTAGAGGCTGCTTTGATTGAATATCGTGAATCTCTTGAGGAAAGGGGTATTAGAAGTCCTGAAGAAATCGAGAGGAAAGTAGTGATTCATCGTAAACGGTTGGAGGTCGAGTATGGGTTGTCCAATTCTAATGAAGATGCTTCTGGGAGTAGTAAGTATTTGAGATGTTTACGATGCGACTGCTTTTAGTATATGTTGCATATGCCCTTTTTAAGCCTTTTTGTTTTTTGGTCTATTGTTGTCTACCATTTAATTGGTCGCTGAGTAATGGTAAAACTTATAGCTTTGTTCGTTATTAAAATTCAACGATCATTATTCCTCTTAGTTCAACAATTTGGTTTTTAATTAATCCATTCTACCGGGCAATAATTAAAGTGCCAAAAAACCTGTGTTGTTTTCTTATCTCTCTTTACTTTCTTGTCTGCAGAGAGAGCATCTTTAGAGAGGAGGGACAAACGAGAAAACAGCCATGAAGCGTCAAGAAAGAGGCACCGCAGCAGGAGCAGAAGCAACAGCCCCCAATGGAGATCATCCAACAGAGATAGGGAGAGGGAATATGATCTGGAGAGAGACCGGGAAAGACACAGGGACAGGGACAGAGACAGAGACAGAAGTCATGATTTTGAAAAGGAAAGGGGAAAGCGCGAGAAGAGTGGAAGTAGAGAGAGGGATGACAACGACAGGGACAGAGGCAGAGAAAGAGGGGATAGGGATAGGAGGAGACGAATGAAATGAGTCCAATTCCTAGAGAGTCGCTTTCTGCGCATGAAGACTGAGTTGGGATTTCAAGATTATTACCATGAGCTTGGAACTCGTCAAAAAGATGAAGATAGAGCTAGTCAACAAACAGAATGAAGCATGTGCGGCCATGGAAGATATTTATGATTCTATCTCTGTGAAGAGGTACCCTTCTCCCCTCTAAAAATTCTGTAACAGCTGCGTGTTAATGATTTTTACAACCAAAAAATTGACTTAACCATCCTGTAATGGTGATGGTCAATGAGTAATTCGTATTTTGTTACTTTTTGCTCCCCTTGAAATGCTGCCAGCGTAGTGCTTTTTACCACTTTCATCTCGGGGGACCAGGGACTAGCAACGGGCGATGACTGTATTTTTTCATCTCTATTTATTTTTATCTTTTGCCTATTTTTAGTGGTTGGGGAATTAGGCGTTGTCCGCATGTGAAAAGCACAATCTTTATCCCTTTCTTATCTTCTCCGACGAGCTTTGGCTTTTGGCTAAGGAATTTGATTTTTCCGTTCATAATTTTTTGTTTTTTCTTCGATTGGAGCAAGTTGTATCAGACAATGTCAGTCATAAACTTCTGCCTTACATAAAATGCAAGTAGTTCTTTTTAGAATTGAAGCTTGATGCAATTTGTACTCTCATTTATTTTTATTTTTATGTATACGTACGTCCTTTTTCATGCTATTCCTTTGCTGCTGCAGAATTTACCATTCAGGACCTTTCTCTTGAGCATTTTTTTTCTTTTTTTAGCAGAAAAGAAAATTTCTTGTCGAACTAAGAGAGGACCAACTATTTAAATAAACACCATAACGTAAATTTAACATTCTGCTGCACACTTTCTGAGATTTTATTTTGGGAATGATTAGCAAAAAACTTGTGCAACTATGCCACTGTAGATGCAGGAAAAAGCGACCACAGTTAAAATTTGACACTCCAAACTAAGAAAAAGGTTGTTAAAGCAAACAATTAAGACGTCAAAATGTGATGAAAATTGCTATAGGAAGTGAGACGATCTTAATAGCCTATGTCACACTTTGGCTAAGCAAGGAGAGGTTATTATTATGGACGAAGCTTTCTGAGCAACCATTTCTTTCGCAACGAAACATCAAGCGCCAAGAATGTCTTTGCTTTTCTCTCGTCTTCCAACAGATCACAAGCATCCAAAAGCAGCTCATCATCCATATCTGGTATCGCCTGGAGTGCATCAATTGCAAATTCTATCGAAAGATTGCTCTTGTTATCTTTCTTTGCCAATTCGACAACATGGTCTGCCGTCTCGGAGAGAGAATTTAGCCTACTCTCGCCTCGAGTCTTCTGCACTTTTCTAAAAGGTCCCGAATATAATGGCAATGCTGGCTGTTTTTTCCGTTTCTCGGACATACTATTGTCTTCATTTAGCAATGGTAGATTGCCAGAAGCTCCATCCACCGATATTTCTAAGGAACAGGGGCCAGTTGTTGTTTCCAAAACCTGACAATTATTAACCGTTTCCAGACCATTACCGTCACAGATCATCTCTGCATCATGAACAGTAATACTTTCATCTAATACTCTGTTCTGAAAAATCTTGCACAAATCACTAAAACTACTTAAGCATGTGTTTCTATACGAAACAGCATCTGGGTGTTCCTGCAAAATAGCACAGGAATTAGTTTCGGAAAACAAATTTTTTGGCCACATTCAATTGCTAAATTGACAAAACACGCTCTGAAAGCATATATTTTGTAATTTCGCAGAACTAATATTGATCCGGTAGCAAACACATAATACATAAAATTCGAATACCTTAATGTAGGCTTCCCAAACATCATTATCAGCAGTTACCATAAGCCGAGTTTCATCCCATGTGAACCCGCTACAACTAAGAAGCTTGTTGATGCTATCATACTGGTTTTTCAACCATCGAAAACGATCTTCTAGAGAAGTTATATCACATTGCAGTCCTAATTTTGTGTTAAACGATATGAGCATGTAATCCCACGCATGATCGTCGAATGTACTATCAACCTTGTTCCCTTTTTGCACCTGCTCTAACAAAAGGTCAATCAAGCAACTGTCTAATTGTGGTGTCCAGTCTGTCCTTGAAGGAACAGCATTGGCAACTGCCTGATCGATTGTTTCCTCACCTAAAAATCAAGAAAAACTAAAGGTACATAAACTATTCACTGATAAATACATAAACTATTCACTGATAAATCTAACAAAGATGTCATAATTTAACTGCAATATAGCCCTTCAGAGATGAAAGCTGAACCCCACGTTGGAATCAACACCAAAGTATATTTCGGAAAAGAAAGAAGAGAAAAATGTTTACACTATGTTGCACGTATGGAATATTGCATCTGGTTCACTGGCTACTAACAATCCTACTATTGTGAAGGAACACACGAGCAGAAACGTACTTGTCATTAACACAGGTAATTCGCCAAAGGGATCTACATCACGTGCCAGACGACTGTATCTTCCATCAGAATGTTCTTCACCAAATATAATACACAATTTATTGAAGCTTGGTACGGTTTTAACTCTATAAGATCGAGCATCGGGATGGACCTGCATGAAATTGACGCTCTCAGCACAACAATTATAAGATTTCAATCCTAGTCAACGAATGCAAATTTACCTTTGTATAGGCATCCCAAACATGATCCTCAGCTAATATCATTTCTCGAGCTTCATCCCAAGAAAACCCACCGTGCTTAAGAAGAATCTTTACATCGTTATACTGCCTCCTCAAATGTTTGTACCTATTCTTAAGGACATCTTTGTCATGAAATGATTTAAATTGCGCATTAAAAGATGTGACCATGTCTATCCAAGCCTGACTTAAGAATGTTTGCCCAAGCTTGTTTCCTCTATACACCTGGTCTAGTAACAAATCAATAAAATATCGGTCCATAGGTGGTGTCCAAAATGTTCTTGTACGATCACTAACACTGGAGGCTTGGTTCGCCTTTTCTTCACCTAAATTTGAGATCATACAAACATCAAGCAAGAATTCGAAATTAAGAAAATTCAATTAGGTTACACAAAGTTAGAAGTCACCTGCATTTGGCTGTAATTCATCATCTTCAAGGTTTTTCTCCTGATGTGAACAATTCTTCAACCCATTTCCAATTTCATTTCCGAATATAAGGATTAAATCATAGTAGTTCGGCAAGGCTTTTGTTCTATATGTACGTGCATATGGATGTTTCTGCATCATTTTTTTTTTTTTACCCCCATCAATCAGTCACTTGAAATGATATAATATGGAGGTTAGAAAACAGGTATTACATGTTAAAAAAATTAAAAAAAAAACCCTCAACGCTAATTTACCTTGGAATAAGCGTCCCAAACATGGTCAGCAGCGATAATCATTTGCCGTGATTCATCCCACGAAAAGCCGTCTTTCTTCAGAAGAAATGTCACGTCGCCATAGTACTTGCACAATTTTTTGTGCCGATGCCGCAAAACCCTTTTGCCGTGTTGAGAACCAAATTTAGCGTTAAACAAAGTAAGCATATCTGTCCATGCTTGTTTACTGAACGTGTGAGAAGTTCTATTGCCTCTTCCTACTTGGTCCAACATAAGCTCAATGAAATACTGGTCCATTTCCGGTGTCCAATCTGTTCTCTGACGATCATTACTCGAAGGAACTACATTGTATATTCCATCACCTACAAAAGTGAGGAATGTTAAAGCAATCATCTCCGTATAATCGAATCGAATACGATCAAATGGTATAAAAGTCAGGGAAAGAATCCACACCTATATTTACTCCTTGCATTTCGTCATCGAAATCTATGTCATGACTCGAACGGCTGTATCTTCCATCAGCAGTTGTATAGCCATAGATTAGGCACAAATCGTTGAAATTCAGTACCGCCTTTGTTTTATAGGATCGAGCATCAGGATGAGCCTGCAAATATATGTTTCATCAAAGAACGAAACATACATATATATATATAAAATATATTATTAACTAGAAAAGAACGAATAGAAAATACGCAAAGTTACTTTTATGTAAGCGTCCCAGATATAATCATCAGCAACCACCATTTGGCGAGTTTCATCCCAGGAGAAGCCGGTCTGACCAAGAAGGTTCTTCACATCATTGAACTGCTTCCACAAATTCGTGTACCGGCTTTTGAGAACGTCCTTGTCGTATTGAGAAGCGAATTTCGCGTTAAACATGGCGAGCATGTCTGTCCAAGCCTGCTTGTTGAAGGTGTGGCCAATCCTCGCCCCTCTGTGCAGTTGCTCCAACATCAAATCGATGAAGTACCGTTCCATCGTCGCCGTCCAGTACGTCCTTGAACGATCACTGCCTGAGGCGGCTTGCCCAACCATTCTACTGCAACAACACAACTGACATCCATATTCAAAACTAAATCGCAGTTTTTATTTTCTTACTTTCCTTGAAAAACATATATATATATATATACACAAAGCAATGGAATGGTAATTTCCAACGAAAAAATTCAGGTAAAAAACAAAGAAGAAAAAGAAGTGGAATTTGAAAAGGTTGCCATAAATATGGTAGAGAGAGAGAGAGTGGTGAAAGGAGGAAGTAGTGGTGGTGGGCTTTACCCGGTGGGTACTGGGCATGGAGAAAAAGCAAGAGAATGGAGGTGATTGGCGGCGAAGAAAATCTGATTGCCTAAGCAGTTAACCCTAATCCGGAATAAGGGCAGTGTGTGCCTCCAGAGTGCAGGTGTTTGGTGACAGAGCCAACCTTTTCTCGCGAAACCTTGGGCCGCTAATATGTCACTCGGCCTTGTTACGTTGCCCGCAAGCCCAGTCAAGAGCAGATTAAAACCCGGCCCAGACTCTTTGAAAATTGAACAAGTATTCTATTTGCAGCGAATACGGATGGTAACGGAGTGGAATGCATCAAGGGGGAGTTTGGGACACCCAAAAATTTTTTTTTCTAAGATATCATTTTTTTTTAAAACACTTTATCACTTTTTATTTTTTACATATCTAAAATACTATAATAAACTTCAAATTTTAAAAATTTATAATATTATGTATATAATTTCAAATGAGATGATTTTTTAAAAATTGCATAGAAATTCGAGAAGAACGAAACAATATCTATATTGATTTTTTTTTCTAAAAAATTTTTAAATTTTTTTTAATTTTTTCACCCTGAAAATATTTTTCAAAATATTTTTTTTCCAACCCAAAAAAAATATCTCCAAAGCATTCACTATTGATCCGTCTAAATGGAGTGTCTATTCTTAAAAAATAAAAAATTTTCAATTTTAAAAAATAAAAAATAAAAAAAAGTTTAAAATTTTTTTTATAGTAAAAAGTTGTTTGGATGGATAAAAAATTTTTATTTTCTAAATAAAACTCTTTTTTCATTTTTCAAAAATAAAATTTTTTTATATTCAGGTATGAAAATTTAAAAAGATCTTTTTTTTAAATAAATTTTTTTTTATTTTTTAAAAATAAATATGCCAAATGAACGAAACATATATTTGCTATGTTAATCCACTTAGATTATTAGGGATGAGATGAGTTTTCCTCGTCACTTGTTGGGGTGCTTGTGGCGTTGGTTTTCGTTTGCTGACTAAGTGTGGGTCACTTAGGCCATCACAGGGGTGACACTCGAGAAAAATTGGTGTCTGAATCCGACCCTATGACAGTATTCATTTACTAGATTAACTATTTTTATTACGTAAGAAATAAAAAATAAAAGTAAAAAAAAATATATTTCAACTTATGATAATAAAATATGTTAAATTTTATACCTAAAATTATATGTAGTTATATATATTATAGAACGTCATATAATATCTTTGATATATAAATATATTAACCCTTAATAGGGGTGGCCACCCTAAATTTGTCCCCTCGTTGTGTCTGACGCGGGTTAAACTTTTGACTTTTTATAATCCAAATTGGATTTTCCCCATATTGAATAAAACAGAGCAGAATAAAATAAATAGCATATTTCAAAAAATTATTAAAGAATTAGCAAGTCTTTAAAATATTTATACTAAATAATAAATTTATCATATAAATATTCATTTACATTAGATTTATCAGGTAAATGATGTTTTTATATACTAAAAAAATTTTTATTTACATTTTTATTGAGTAAACAATTTATTTATGTGTTGTAAACACATAATTTACTTAATAAAATTTAAATCTATCTAATAAATCTGTTATATACTATTAAAAATCTATTATTTACCTTAACTTTTTTATGAAATATGCTATTTATTTTAATTTTCCATAAATAAAAAGTCCCTGCAAGTTAATGGATTAATAAGACATGCTGTGCTTAATAAATTTAATAATCGTATTGTGTTACACGGTGCTTATAACCCACCATACTTGGCCTATTTTGACATTTCTAGAGTTGACTATATTTCCTCAACTCTACGCATTTACAGCATAAACACGTAATCCTATATGTGGATTTTTTAGGACGAGGGACTATGTATTAAGAGCTAATTTTAATATTATCACTTTAAAGGAAATAGTTGCAAATCTAACACTATTTTTAAGGACTTTCACTTATGGTTAACCCATTTATTACTTATGTTTCTTGCAAAATGCAAGGTTGCAAAGAAAACACGTAGGTTGTAGGGAAAAACCAAAAAGTCAACGTCTCCATTTGTAATAGAAGTAGTAGTAGTAGTTTTTTTTTTTTTTTTTTTTAAACGCTTTTCAGGAAGCCGCTTCAGTAATTGTTATTTCTTAACCGTCCATCATCCGCGAGTTATGATTTCAAATCTTTGACTATTTATTTATTTAACTTATCGTTGCTAAATTTCAAGTACTCCCTTGAAATTCACACATTATTGCAATTAACAAAGCTGATATTATTTTGGTACTCGTTGCAATTTCGAATAAATTAATATTTTTCATATTCAGGTCAGCTGTCATGATTTCGGCAGTGCCAACAATGTCAACATTTCAGCAGCTGTAATAAAACTAGTTTTTTTTTTTTAATTTTAAGGTCAACTGTCATGATTTCAGCATCAGCTTATCAAAAAAAAAAGCAATGACATACTGTAATTGATTCTTAAAAAAATCTCTAGTAAAGAAAAGTAGCTTTTGTGGAAGAATTCCTCGTTAATAATGTTAATAGACATGATTTCCACTTCTCAACTAATAGCGTGTATGTAATATAGGCAATAAAAACACGCTATGCATTTTATATGTATAACAATATATAGGGAGAAAATATATAGATGGCATAAAATTGGATTGTATATCCTATTACCCCACCCCAACTCTACAATAAATATATATTTTCTTTTTTTAGGAATATGGTATATACTTTTGATTGTGAAAGGAATAGCAGATTAAAGAAATTAAACGCCAAAATTTGAAGCAACAATATACTTATATTATAATAAGATTGGAATATACCGTACAAAGTCAACTTACGGACCTGTCTGCCTCATTCCTTCTGTTCATTCTATACGGATTGGGTGGGAAAAGTACTACTTCTTACCCAAACAATAGAGATCAGATGCCTGCGTAGTTATGTGTGTGTTTCTGTGTGTATACATATATATATATATGTATGTATATGTGTTAAAATTTTATTCCAGTACTTATTGTTATTAATATTCTTTTATTAAATGGTATAGATTTTTTTTTACTTTTACTTTTACTTTTAGAGTTGTGACTTTTAGATATTTTTAATCTAATTTTTAAAAGAGTTATTTTGGTTAAAATAATTTCTAATTTTTAGTAAGTAATCAAAATGTTAGAATGAAGTCTAAAATGTTTTATCGAGAGACATTGGTACTTAAAGTCAATTGTGCAAGTCTTTTTTTTTTTTTTTTTTGTCACATTTTGTTAACTTTGATTGGAAGAGGAATAGAACAAAAAACTCTTTGCTTTTTAGTATGGTTTTTAAATCACACTTTTAAGAAAGTTTAATTCATCATAAAATAACTTTTAAATTTTTAATAAGTAACAAAATTGTTAAAATAAAATCTACATCATCTAACTGAAACATACATAAGATAAGAAGAAGAAGTCACATTTTGTTTCTACTTTCTTTTACTCGAAAATTTTTTAATTATAACATTTGCTTAACATTTTATTAAAAAATTAAATTTATACCCTAATTTTTTGTTTTTAAGTATTCACATTTTAAGCTTTTAAAAAATTAACTATTTGACTATATAAATTCGCAATATCGTGGACTCTAAATTTTAAAAATTAAATCAACTCTATTAAAAGCATGGTTTTTTTTTTTAGGGACAAAATTACAGACACAAATAGATAAATTAATAAAAAATATTGTTGTATTGCAATTTGAGTTTAATTGTCCATTACTGACTTTGATGGAAAGCTCTTGTGGGGCTAAAACTCTTATGCGAGATGATTCAAGTCAAGCCAAAAATGTAAAAAAAAAATAAAAATTCCAGAAATAGTTTTTGAACATGAAAGGCCAAAAGGGTATTTAGCATTGATGTTCTCTACAATTGTTATCCTTAGCCAACATGCCCCCCAAAGTTTTTATTTTGTTAAATTTACTACATAAATTTGTTAAATTGTTGCAATGTACATTTTTTAGTTAATTTTATGTTAAATTGAAATTTTAAAATTGGAAGGTTTATGTTGGTGTTTGAATTATTTAAAAAATTTTGGTTGAAAATGAGGTTTCTATCTTTACATGAAGCATACGTTGGTTTTTATAATTAATTTAATGGAAAATTGATTCATGGGACATACATTGCAATAATTTCAATGGAAAATTGATTCATGGATAAGTTCATAAGATCAATTATCAATATTAAAAGTTTGAAAAGAGGAGGACAAATTGCCAAAAAATGATAAATTCATAAGTTTAGAGGACAATAGCACTATAATTTAGTGCTCTATTTTAGCTCTCAAGAAGTCATATGTTAGACGGGTCCTCATTGGTCTCACGCAAATTTTTTATGTGTTCGTCGTCGGCTCTCTTTTAAATCACTCTAATTATTAAAAAAATAAAATCTCTTTTAGGATGCAGACGTACAGGTATGCCCACACGCATGCGCGCGTATTCCGTGTATTCATATATTCATAGTTGCACACTTGCACCACATTTTTTTTATTTTTCTCACTACATTTTTTTAATTATTGAAAAAAAAATATGCTGCACTACAATTTTTCGTATTCGGCTCTCTTTTTAAACTTAACTCGATCTGTTTCCAACAAAATTTAATTCAGGAACCTGAGACTTTCCTTTTATGCATACACATTGAAAAACAGTATACAAACATAACGTATATATACATACGTCCAATCTAATAGTTAATAATAACAGATGACGATAACATGATAATATAATAATAAATATTTTATTTAAAGTTTTCGCTTTTATCAATCTCAAGTTTTTTTGTCATCCCATGCGTATTATTCATGAATTCATCTCATAATAATAACTGAGATCTTTTTCTCTTGTTAAAAAAAAAAAAGTCTGATAGTTAATATTTGCAAGTAATGATCAAGAATTTCGGAAATCGACATGGGCGGCCAGCAACTAATACTGGCTTGCTCGGGGACAGGTATTAATTATTTATAACAATAATAGAACTGTGGCGATGACATCAGAAATAATAATAATAAAGAAAACACAGCAATTTGTCTTAAGCTAATTTCTATTGCCTATATATAGAAAGTACAAACCAGGTGCCACATACTAAAACGAAAGAAGACATATAAATGTATGTACATGTATATATATTAACAGAAACAAATTACGGATCAGAAGAGGAAGGAAATTAAGAATATGGCCGAGAGAGAAGGACCAGCAGTACTAGAAAGTAGTAATTCAGCAAACATAATGAATGAGTGGAAGACGTCATGGGCCAAGCTACGCCGAGTGGACTCCCTCAATCTGGAGGCTGCAAGAGTTTCCATGTCGCAGAGCCACCTTTCAGGGGTTTGTTTGTTTCATATATGCACTTAATATATATATATATATGTATAATACATATAGTTTCTTGTTACCTATGTATACAGTATACCCAGATATATGTGCACTTAGTCAATGTGAACGGTTATTTTAGTTGTTATGTTTAATTAATGTGATATGAATTAGCAGGGGACTTGGAGGAGGACGTTGATCTTAGCATTTCAGAGCATAGGGATTGTGTATGGGGACATCGGGACCTCGCCGATGTATGCTTTCGCCAGCTCCTTCCCCGAAGGAAGGATCGATAACCGCGACGACGTTCTTGGGGTGCTTTCACTCATCATCTATACCATCGTCCTTATCCCAATGTTAAAGTACGTCTTCATTGTGTTGTGGGCAAATGATAACGGCGATGGTAAAAATCTTTAACTCACAAACAAAAAAAAGTAGTAAAAATGTTGCGTATTTGTGTTATATATACTAGCTTAATTATGATAAATTAATTGATTTAAGTATATGTTCAGGTGGAACGTTTGCACTGTATTCGTTGATATGCCGGTATGCGAAGGTGAGCTTGATTCCGAATGACCAGCCGGAGGATAGGGAACTGTCAAACTACCAACTCGAAACTCCATCGAACCAGTTGAAAAGGGCTCAAAAGATCAAGGAGAAGCTTGAGAAGAGTAAAATTGCCAAGCTTGTGCTTTTCGTAGTCACCATTATGGGAACTTCCATGGTCATTGGCGACGGAGTTCTCACTCCCTCCATTTCAGTCCTTTCCGCAGTCAGCGGCATCAAGTCTCTAGGCCAAGGTACGATAGCCTACTAACTGTGTATTTTTTATTTTTTATTTTTACTACTAAACGAAACATGAACGAAACAAACGTAGAATTACCACTAAGCTAGCATTTATTTTTCTGATGTGTTCACTACTTTGAAGTAATTTATATTTATATATGTGTGTATTGGTTGATTTCATAACATATATACATGCATGATGCAGACGTGGTTGTAGGTATCTCGGTAGTAATCTTGGTCATCCTTTTTTCCGTTCAGCGATTTGGAACGGACAAAGTAGGATCCACTTTTGCTCCGATAATCTTTCTGTGGTTTTCGTTTCTCACCGGCATCGGCCTTTACAACTTATTCAAGCACGACGTCGGCGTCTTACGCGCTTTCAATCCGCTTTACATCGTCGATTACTTTAAGAGAAACGGAAGACATGGATGGACTTCACTTGGTGGCATTTTTCTCTGCATAACAGGCATGACTATTAGTTAACTTCACAGAGAATTTGTTCATTATTGAAATATACATATTTTTCCATATATCTAATTTTCGATGTAAACGGCGTGCGCAGGGACGGAGGCCATGTTCGCTGACCTGGGTCACTTCAACATCCCAGCAATTCAAGTAAGTTGAAACAATTAGTTAATAAGAGTGGTTAGTAATTGATTAAGTAATAATTTATTGACTAACAGCTGTAATTAATGGATATATATTAATTAATTATGGCTTTTACTTGCAGTTGAGCTTTTCTTTCATCGTATTTCCTGCGATACTCACAGCATATGCCGGGCAAGCAGCATACCTCAGCAAGTTCCCTAATAACGTTGCTGACACTTTCTACAAATCTGTGCCAGGTTATAAATTGTTTAATTTTCTGCAGGTGCAAGGTCAACGATTGGATTCATAGTATTAAAATCTTAAATTTAGACATTTTTTTAAATTAATTTTCCAAAACAATCATAAACGCTAAAGAATGCAGTGATCGTTTTAATAAAATTTGAGCAGGAGGTTTAATTAGGGATGATATAAGAGGATTTAGTTTATATGTTTTCTTATTTGTATTCTTATTTTTATCTCTCTAATAATATTATAATATATACATAACTAACTTGATTTTTAATTAATGTGATATGAAAATATAATTAAATATATATTTTTTTAATGCCTCATGATATTATTAAAGAATATAAATAAAACACAAATAAAAGGACATATGAGTTGAATCTAATATAACGAAGGATGCCACTAATTAGTTGGGATGTTTTTCCACCTCTGCTAGTACCAATTATCTCTTCTCATCATTTACATAAAATAATAATTAGCTATAGTTTTCCAACAGTCGGCTATAAACTCCATTAACATTTTCAAAAGGAAAAAAAAAAAAAACCCTCCATGCTAGGTATTGCCTTTTTCACTTGTGCGTCATGGAAATCATCGTCTATCGCCACCTAAAGTGCTGTTTGAAAGAAGGGAAAAATGAAAGGAGAGAGAGGTTAGGGGATTAACATAAGATTTTAAGCCCTAATATGGTCGAGAAAAGGATTTTAAATCTTTCAAAAGAACCCTAATTTTATTTACTCTTTCTAGATGAACAAAGATTAAAGCAAAGAATCCATTCCAAATGCAATAAAAGAAATATCGGCCCTTTTCGCTCTATTTCCTGCGTATATATAAGTTATATCTTTCTAATCCCTATTGTTTTCTTTTTATCTTATCAAATAATAACATTGTGTAATTGATATTATATCGTCAAGTTTGTTAGTGTATATTAAATAAGATAACATTAAAGAATTTGATTAGAATATATAGAAAATGATATGATTAAATAATCATCTTGTTTTAAAGGAATAATTCCTTTTTAAGAGATTAAATTATGAGTTTATCTAATTTAGTTTTTTAAAATTTCTTGTCAAACAAAAAATTAAAATCTAATCTTATTCTATCATCCTTAATCCTGTATACTACATAGACTCTTAAGGTACAGTAGATATCAAGTACTAAGACTTACAACCTTACAAATGTGCAGACCCGCTATATTGGCCGACATTCGTTGTGGCAATAGCTGCTTCTATTATCGCGAGCCAGGCTATGATATCAGGGGCATTCTCCATAATCTCTCAGTCGCTAAGTTTAGGTTGTTTTCCGAGAGTGAAAGTGGTTCATACCTCTGCTAAGTATGAGGGTCAAGTCTACATACCCGAGATTAACTACCTGCTCATGATTGCTTGTGTTATTGTCACTGCTGCATTCAAGACCACTGTAAAGATCGGCAACGCTTATGGTACTAATTTTATGAGAAATTATGAGAGTCAAAAGTTAGATTTGATCTCTATAAATAGTTTAGTAACTATAATTTTATGAGAAATTATGTCAGATAACATTTTTTTTTTACACTTACATAAAAAATGATCTAACTTAAAAAAAATGGCTTGTGATCATTAAAAGGGATTGATAAGTTGGTTAATTAATAAATGTTCATCAAATTTTTAATCACTCATTTATCATTTTAACCGTTATTAAAAAAACAACTATTTTATTAATTTAACAAAATTTAGAACATTTGCTTATTAAGAATGTTGATTAATTAATGTAATTATGTTTTCTCTTGTTGCAATAATATGAAATTCTAACATCATTTTTTTCTTTCTTTCTTTTTTCTTTATTTTGCATTAAGTAATCTCCCAATAGATCCTCTCAAAAAAAAAAATCTCACAATATGTACTTATTTTCTAGGAATAGCAGTGGTCGCAGTAATGGTGCTCACCACATGTTTAGTGACTCTGATAATGCTAGTTGTATGGAAGACAAGCGTATGGTTGATTGCTATCTTCTTTGTGGTGTTCGGTTCCATAGAGGTGATATATTTGTCATCAGTCATGTACAAGTTCATACAAGGCGGTTACCTTCCGCTGGTATTTGCTTTGTTCCTCACTACCATCATGGGAATCTGGCACTACGTGCACAAGGAAAGATACATGTTTGAGCTGAGGAACAAGGTCTCCAGTGACTATATAAAACAAATTGCCGGAAACCCTAGCATAAACCGGGTTCCGGGAATTGGGCTTTTGTACTCAGAGCTAGTACAAGGAATTCCTCCGATATTCACTCACTATATCTCTCACATCCCATCCATTCATTCCGTCCTAGTGGTGGTCTCCATTAAGTCCATTCCCATTAGTAAAGTGGAGCCAGAAGAGCGGTTTCTCTTTCGGCAAGTGGAACCGAGGGAGTATCGGATGTTTAGGTGCGTTGTGAGGTATGGCTACAACGATGTGATTGGAGAGACTAATGAGTTTGAGCGTCAACTAGTGGAACAGCTAAAGGAGTTCATCCGCCAACAGGATTTGCTCAATATCGAATTGGAGCAGACAGCAGAAGCAGAAATAGAACAGACGGTACAGGCAAGTATCAATAGTACTATTGGGAAAGAGAAAGCAAGGCGACCACCTTCGTCAACAATCCATGTGGAAGAAGAACTAGCTGTCGCATCGACATCTCGTGTTTCAATGTCATCGGGTTCCTTTCGCTCTATGAATATCAATGCATCTCAAGTTTCTTCCGGTAATTCCTTTCGGACAGCAAATTGCAAGTCCGCCAATTCCTCAAGTAGAATAGTAGAGTCTGCAGCCGTGGTGCCTGCCCGACCGGGAGCTGAAGAAGAGATGCGGTTCATTGAGCATGCGTCGAAGAAAGGCGTGGTGTATCTCTTGGGAGAGACAGAAGTGATAGCGGCTCACGACTCATCCTGGTTGAAGAAGATTGTCGTTGACTATGCCTATAGCTTCTTGAGGAAGAACTTCAGGCAGGGAGAGAAGGTAATGAAAATCCCCTCAACCAGGCTTCTCAGGGTTGGAATGACATATGAGATTTGAGGCAATTCATCCATTTCCGGGATTTGTTCTGCTAGCAAAAAAATTAAATGTCTTCCTTTACTTTTTTTTTCCTTAATTTATCTGTTGTATATTGTGATCAAGTTGTGTAGATGAACAGATTCTATGTCATTGGTTTTGAGTGATGCAAACATGTTATAGTAATAAGTTTGTTCGGATAATATGGTATTGATGAATAAATAGTTAGAGTTATCTACATATTCGCATCTTCTAAACTTTATACACGTTTTTATATTTGTCCCCTAACTATTAAAAACACCATTTCACTACTTTAAGTATTGAATTACTCTAATTTACTTAATCCCTTCTATATATTATACTCAACTGAAACAAAAAATATTCCCAAAAGCAGTGGTGGAGCCTGCCTTTTACTTTAGTGGTGGTGTACACCTAATTCTTTTTTAGAATAAATAACATCAAGAAGATAAAAATTTGTATCACAATATCTTACAAGAACTCCAAATACATTTAAAAGGAAAAAAAAAAACACCCAAAAAATATGTTATTATGAATGACAGTAAGTCTTCATTTTCTGAAACTGTTGTAAAAACTCTTTCTCGATATATATATATATACATATATAACTAGACTATCATTTATCCATTGTGTTCTCCAATACAATTTCATCATCGATTCATTACAATATTCATAGCAGAAAATACACTCTCCACAATAGTCATAGCAACGTGTAAAATCATTGCTAAAGTAATCAACTGATAAACCAATGAATACACATTATTCTTTCTTGTCTCAACCATTTTTTGTGAAAGAGTACTTATACCTTCCAATCATGTAAAAGCTTCACTTGAACGCATATCAATGATATAAGTGTCAAGTTGATTCTCAAGGAATTTGAGCTCAGCCACTGAAAAATCTTCTGGATAATACTTAGCAAGTTGGATCAATTTTTCTTATCAAAAGCAAGGAATGAATCATTTGGACACAAGCAAGCTACACAAAGAAGCAACTCGGTACCTCTGTGAAGCGATCATTTAATTCTTGAAGTTGAATATCAATGACAAAACAAATAATTCCACTCGAAAATGGTATAAATTTGTAATTTCTTGAGCCCTCTGTGCCGTGATATATCTCACTCTCTAAAGATACCTTCCATGTTGGGCATACCAATTTTATGCTCTTGGCAGAAAAAACAGACTTCATCAAAAAGAGAATTCCACCCACTCTCCCTCATTATTTGCAATCTTTGTTTACATTCACTAAATTCCTGGTGTTTACAATATATTGATCTTTCCTTTGCAATGCCTTAAATAACTAATTTGTAACTCTTAAAACATTTCACATCAAATGAAGACTAAACACAAAATCAAATGAATGGATCGAATCCAATAAATTGCTTGCTTCACATCTTTGTTCAGAACTCATTCCATCAACAACAATTATTTCAAGGACTTCAATTATAGATGAGAACATGGTAATTAAACTAATTAACGTACCATAGTGTGAGCCCCAACGTGTGTCTCCATTGCTTTGTTGTAGTACTTACTGATCTCTATATTTTTTTCTCCTTTTTTGCTGTTCGTAATACTTCACACAAAGTTTTTTTTTTTTCCTCCAAAAAACTGCAGCCAATTCTTTACATAAAGTATAATCTTTTCTAAACTAAATGAGCCATTTTAGATACGTATCAAACAAACACTAGTTAAGAACATTCAACAAAACAACTACTTCGAGAAAGTGCAAATTTTTTTCCCTTGGTAACAAGTGATCAAGGAATTTAGGGTGCGTTTGGGTGTGTTTTGTGTGTCTCTAAAACAACTTTTTTTCAACACTTCATCACTTTTTATTATTTACATTTACAATACATTACAGTAAATTCTAAATTTTAAAAATCCATAATTTTGTGTATATAAATCCAAATGAAATTTTTTTTTTAAATTATATAGAATTTCAAGAAAAATAAAATAATATTCATATTAATATAGTTTTTCTAAATTTATTTTTAAATTTTATATATTTTCACTCCAAACAATTTTTTCTTTTAAACATATTTTCTAAAACAACTTTTTTCCAACAAAAAAAAAACATTTCTAAGCGTCTCTTCCAAACTCTCCCTTAAACTACGGAGTTGCTCAATAGAGTTCAATAAGTGGCTTTTATCATATTAGTATATAATTATTGATTATTAATAGATATTAGAGTTTACTTTCCCAAAGGAAAAAAGGGGGTAGAGTTTACAAGTGAATACTAATATTTGACAATTTCGGACGCCGTGATCTTATTTTTTCGGTGAAGCGGACATGGACAAGGAGATCGAAGAGAGAGGAGCCCGCACGACGACAATTTCACATGGTGTTGGCAATCTTGTTCATTGGATCGCGGGTGATTCCCTGAGAGAACTGCGACTTCAATTTGGCGACATGCAAAGAGAAGAAGAAAAAGAGGAAAAAGTATAAAGATCGTGAGAAGAATGCAGAAAGAAGAAGAAAGTAAAATTAAGGGTAAAATAACTTGATTTCACTCATATGTCCCTTAATTTTTGTCTCTTTATGTATCCTCAGATATTATTATGTTATGTAAATTAAATGTCATAGTTTTTTAATTTATGTGATATGATATTTTAATTAATATAAAATTATATTAGAAAGGAACAAGTGAACATGGAGTCCATGATCCCACCTATTTGAAAATCAAATTAAGAGAGACGCAATTTTAAAAGGAAACATTATGGGGAAAAAAGGGGCACAAAATTAAAATGGGACTAAGGATACATTATAGATCCCCTAAATTTCTCTTTAGAGATC
This sequence comes from Antiaris toxicaria, assembly GCA_035233585.1. Taxonomy (NCBI): domain Eukaryota; kingdom Viridiplantae; phylum Streptophyta; class Magnoliopsida; order Rosales; family Moraceae; genus Antiaris; species Antiaris toxicaria. The sequence goes on from CP141160.1 coordinate 4,113,160, forward strand.
TTTGAGACATTTAGAAGGGAGAACACTGTCTCTAAGCTTGAATTGATATGTTTTGCACAAACATAAAGTTTTTTTAAACGAAGTTTTGTTGGCACTACAATGAGCCATCCTTGCATGAGGCTCACCGCATCACAAGGAGCAAATTTATCATCTGTGAAATTTGAGATTGTTCAATGACTGAGCTTTTATCTTAGAAGTCAACTTAATAAATAGAATATTCTAATACCACTGTATATCTATTATTATTATTATTATTATTATTATTATTATTATTGTGTTGTAACAATATAAACTCCGTTTCTTGTTACCCCAACACCACCCTCATAACACTGCAAAATGCATGCGAGGGCCCAAGTTTTCATGACTAGCTTTTTGTATACGGATCTAGTCAAATCTGTTGACGAAGTGACTTTTTTCTGATTGGAGAATGTGTTTCATCATCAAGTCTTCTGTTAGGATCTACCTTGCTGCATGCTCGCCAAATTATTTCATTCAATCTTCTTTTCTTGATGAGTATTACAGTAGAATCCTACAGGTAACATGGCAGCAGCTGGAAATTTTTGGTAACTTAATATTTTGGTAATGCAGTACAAAGGTAAATTTTTTATTACTGTTGGTAACTTTTTATGATATTAATTAGGTGTGGTCTTGACATTTTGACAATTACTTATCCGGCAATAATTTATCGCAAAAGTCTCTCTCTCTCTCTCTCTCTCTCTCTCTGTGAATAACAAAGATCAACGAATGTATAAGATTTGATATTGGCATTTGCCTCAAAACCCCTCCTTAATATTTGTTGTTTTGATCGTTGTATTAATCTGTTTTTTAACATATTTTAGCTCAATACAAATTTGATAGAAACAAAAGGTAGTCTAAAAAAAGACTCAAAACGAATAAACGTTTTTTTTAATGTTTACTTTTTGTTATTTGTAATACGGATGCCGTTACAAGCCAACTCACTTAAAAAAGGAGAATCTTGCTCGAGATGACCTCCCTCTCTTGATATTCTTAATTTCATATTTCTTTCTTGATAATTTTTCACAACTCCTATCTCTCTCTCTCTCGCGGTTGGAAAAAAACCTCTTTTATTAAAAGCAATCCTCAAGGATAGTGGTCACTTTGACTCCCCTTGCTGGAAATTACCAGGCATGGTTGAAAGTTTGGCCCCTTTTTCAACGGCATCAATAGGAACATTAGTAGACCGAGGAACAAACGTACAAGACGAATTCACATAAAGACTAGAAATTGCCATGATTTCAGAAAATTGTGTCCACTAGCCAATGAGTCTCTCACCAGTTTAACGGCCAGGAGAAAGCTAAGCAATTCGCCCTCCAGGACAGAATCACCAGTCTCTTCTCTCTCTCTTTTGATATTCTTAATTTCACATCTCTTTATTGGTATACTTTTACACCTCTGTCTCACACGTTTAATATTCAAACTTTCACATCTCTTTATTGGTATAATTTCACACCTCTCTTTTTCTTGATATTTTTAATTTCACATCTATCTATATATAACTTCAAACCTCTCTTTTTCTTGATATTTTTAATTTCACATCTATCTATATATTTATTAATAGAGGAATAAATTTATATCAATACCCTATTAATATATGATAAGATTTTATTATATTTGTTAAAAAAATACTAATTTTCAAATAACTTTTTTAAATATCCATCTAAAGGCAGTTTCAGAAATTTTACCTTTTCAGTATTACAAGAAATTACACATCTAAATGCTATTCCTTTTTCAAATTAAAAAAAAAAAAAAAAAAGTTGACTTCTCAGTTCAAAGAAGAAAACTTATCATCTCAAAAGCAAACATACTAACCAAACAGACACTGAATTTCACCCCTCTTTTTTTTCTCCCTCTTTCTTGATATTCTTAATTTCACACCCCCCCTCTCTCTTCCTCAACCTTATGTGGTGCTAATCTGTTAAAGCAAATGCAGCACCGAACTAAGGGGTGTGAACTTTTCTTCCCATTTTGGATCTTAATCCTCACTAAAAACAAAACTAAAAACTCTTGAATCGAGCTCGTTCAAATATTAATATCTCGAAACCTTTCCCCTCCCTTAATATAAGAACATGTCTCCAGACAAATGGTCACCATCATCTCCTAATTGGCGTCACCGTAACAGAACTAGTTCTAATCCTAACCACAGGTACTCCTTCTCCATCAACTTTCTCTTCACTTTGGCCAATCTTTTCCCCGCCATTACTCACTCCCTAGTCTTCAACATCCCTCACTTCGACCCTCTTTCCATTCAGACACTAGTGCTCCTCGAAGGCGACGCGACGGTGTCGATCAGCGGTGACATCCAACTAACGAAGCGCAGCTCCTACCATGTGGGGCGGGTCGTGTCGTTGGAGCCGTTACACCTCTGGGAACCCTCCAATGGATCCCTGGCCGACTTCACCACCCGCTTCTCCTTCCGCTACGAAATCTACGACGGAAGCAGCACAGACGACGGCCTCGCCTTCTTCCTAGCTCCAGTCTACTACCCCATTCCTTCCAACTCCACAGGCACCTATTTTGGCCTTCTCAACTCCACCACCGTCTCCTACACGTTCCGCAACCAGCTTGTCATGGTCGAGTTCGATTCGTACCCGAATGTTCCGCCGGGAACGTATGACCCAGATGAACAGCATGTCGGCATTAATATCAACTCCCTAGCTTCCGTTGCTTACGCCCCCTGGAACGCGACCGCCAACAACGGGAAGACGGCTCACGTGTGCGTGTCTTATAATTCTACGACGATGAACCTCACCGTGACCTGGGCGTACGAGGAAACTGTCCCTGATCCGCGGGTGATCAACAAGTCTCGCGGTTTTCTTTCGTACGTTGTTGATCTCAAGACAATTCTTCCCCCGTTGGTTACGGTCGGGATCTCTGCTGCTACGGGGCTGGAAAGTGAAGGACACATTGTTAGTTCGTGGGAATTCAGGTCGAGTTTCGATTCGGATATTCCAAATAATGGAACTGATCATAGGACGAAGAAGGAGAAGAGGTCTATAATATTGGTTACATTGGTTGTTTTGGTTGTCCTGCTTTGTGTTATAGTATTTATGTTGATATGTTGGCTCGTGCTACATACGAACAACAATTTGGAAAGTGAAACGTCGGTTGCATCGGTTAAAAGAGAAGTTGAGAGAGGATATTCATCGTTGCCCAAGAAATTTACTTACCAAGAACTAGTTGATGCGACCAATGGATTCGCGGATGAAAGAAAGCTTGGTCGAGGAGGTTCAGGGCAAGTCTACAAAGGAACGTTGAGCGATATTGATCACCAAGTTGCTGTGAAGAGAATCTTTGGAGAATCGGAGCAGTCGGAGAGAATCTTCTTCAACGAAGTGAAGGTGATTAGCCGCATTATGCATCGGAATCTTGTGCAATTTGTCGGATGGTGTCACGAACGAAATGAGTTCTTACTTGTCTATGACTACATGCCCAATGGCAGCCTTGACAGTCACCTTTTTGGTGATAGGAAGACTTTACCGTGGGATGTGAGATACAAGATAGCACTAGGCTTAGCCTCGGCTCTTAACTACCTACACGAAGAAGCAGAGCAGTGCGTTCTTCACAGAGACATCAAGCCTGCAAATGTACTGTTAGACACTGATTTCAGCACCAAGCTCGGCGATTTTGGGGTGGCCAAATTAGTAGATCCACAGCTGCGAACTGATCGGACGACGGTGTTGGTGGGAACTTTTGGTTATGTGGCACCGGAGTACGCGAATGTAGGGAGAGTCAGTAAGGAATCGGACATGTATAGCTTTGGTGTTGTGGCTTTGGAGATCGCCTGTGGGAGGAAGTGCGCTTATCAGTATGGGGAATTTTATGTAACGCTGATCAACTGGGTGTGGAAGCTCCACCTTGAAGGAAATATCATGGAAGCAGCTGATGAGAGATTAGACATGAATTTCGATCCAAACCAAATGGAGGCTTTGTTGAAAGTGGGATTGTGGTGCACTAACCCCAACGAAAAGGAGAGGCCAAAGGCAGGGCAAGTGATTAAGGTTCTTCAGCTTGATGCACCATTGCCTGAGCTCAACAAGCCCCTCGACCTGCATTCGGTGGAGCTTCATTCGGTCTTGCACCAACAAACGACCAATTTCTCTCAAACATCAAGCCTCTCCCCTTCCACAAGTGTATAACTAGACACATTTTGCAAAGTCGAGAGCGTCTTCCTCTTATTGTTCCATAAGCTTGGCATGTAGGGGATAAGTTTTCTTGCTAATAAATAAAACATTTCACAGAGACATAGGATCAGCCCAGTAATTAGCTGGGTATGCTCTAGTGTGTCATTTACGTCGACTACAGAGAAAAAAATAAAACTTCATGCTGTTTAGACATTTATCGAACGTCAGACGTGGAGAAAAATTATACAAGCATTCTCCTTTATGTATTGTACGTATGTTATCGCACTACAATGAGAGGGAAAAAAAAAATCATAAAATGAAGTATGTGAGATGGTGAGGGGGTAATTGCAACAACTCTTGGTACCTTCACTCTCCCCGAGCAATTTAACTTTGCCTTTGGTTCTCCCAATCTGTTGGTATAGTCTCAAAATAGTTTTCAGTTAAACGTTTTTCTGTTCTTTCTGTTTTCACTATCTTGGATTGTCAACATTGTCTACGAGGGAGACCAATTCGACATTCTTTGTTCCCTGTGTTTCATCAATCTCCTCTTCTGTGTTCAAGATTTCAGTGGGAAGAATGGAAGAGTTGGGATCAGCTCTTGGAACCAAAAACAGGAGACAAAGAGGACTGACTCTTAATATGTTTCGGACCAAAATCGCAAGCCATAGGTTATCAAACTGCATCCGAGTAACCTTCAAGACGTGAAGCAGGAAACCTCCTCCCCATGAGGATGAGAGAATTCCAACGTTATCAATCGACATTAGAAGAGCAAAGAAAGTTCCTTCAATACCTGAAGGACAAAGCTTTGAGCTAAGCACAAGAAGAGGCATCCATTTGAGCCTTCCAATCATTTGCGTTACACTTTCATCAATCACGGCAAAGAAATAATCGGGTATGCTGAATTTTAGATTCATCCGCAGCACTAGCATCAAATCTAGCATTCCTGATAAACCATAAAGTAACTGTGTCCAGAAAAGCAAGTCTCTGAAAGGATGATCCTTTAGCACATTTTGGTAGAGCACAGCCCCAAGTAGGGCGCCGATTGAACCGATGGAAAATATGAAACCAATGTTCTCCTGCATAACGCCAATGAGTAATTACTTCTCGGCAGCAATGAATAGGTATCTCTGAATTGAAAACTGCATATACGCAGAAATTTTATCTAGAACGCTCCAGAATCAAAACTAAATCCACGATAATAATGAACTTTTTAAATGTAGAAATTCAAATCGCAACACAAGGAAATGAAACGTGAGACATTGTTTTATACTTTTCCTCAACTTAATTATCTTATGCAACAATTCAATTCAACTTATGCCAAAAATTAATCCCATAAAAGTTTTTCATACCTGAGTGAAATGTGGACCATCCTTTGCGTCTGTATACCAGTAAAACATTCCCTCAAGGATATTCAAGCTTAATGCAAGAGACGAGTACATATATAAACATGGCCTCCAAACGCTTGGGGACTTCAGTGTTGTCCACATAGCGTTCCCGGCATTGAAAAACTTCTGATATACCTGAGACCAGGGTGGAATATTATACCACAAGTTTGCCAAAACCCCGAACATAAAATCAATTGGAGTAGAAGAACAAATACCTGACTGTATGGGAAATTAGGCGTATGAGGTTCATTAAGTACAATCCCAACTAGAAAAACAAGCCCAGCTGGGATTGTCAACAAGCTATACACACCCTACAAAGGAGGAGAAGAAAGCTCTTCTAAAAAAGTAACATAATCATAATTTCGGATTCAAGTATGAAGTCAAGATTAATGCTTTGCAAGAACTGCATCCTATAGAAGCTAACCTTCGGACCTATAAGATGAACTAAGATGCCGCTTATAGAGAAACCCACTAGCGCGCCAATGGAGGAACTCATGGCGCACAAGCTTTGGATATCAGCTGCCAGTGAAGGATGACTTATGCTGTTCTGCGCCACACAGGCATCTATAGTCACATCCGCTATTGCTACACCAGCACTTCCAGCTGTTAAAAACAAAAGGGCCAAAACGAGATGCAGCTTCTCATGAACTGACAACATGAGCATGGAGATCACACCAACCGAACCTGGAGTTAACACAAAGGCAAGGCATATGAGCTAACAACCCTTTTTTTTTGGTTGAAGCTGACAACTTTTTTATGTCAAAAAACAAAAAGCATCGTTTCAATAAAAGATCCAAATCTTAGCAAACCCTCTTGTAACTAGAATTACTAGCTGCATACATGAAATTATGTGCAGCCACTACTCTGTCGTTTTTCCTTCCTCATAATTTCAGAAGCAAAAGCAGCACACCGTGTATTATTACACCAAAACGCTTGCACAATCTACTTGTCAGGTAATTTGTCCACTGATTAACTGGCAAATCGAGTCCGACATTTCTTACCAATTTCAACACAACACGACGTCCTCATTTCGTGCAAACAACGTGTGAATAAACACATTATATCATCCAACACCCATAATTATGGGAACAACATTACTCTCTCCCCAATTATAAAACCTATCAGACACTAAATGAAATTTATTTCCTCTCAGTTAGCATACGTCAATGTAGTCCATTCGTCATCCCTTACGGAGACAGCCGATAAAATTGGAACGATACAGACACGATGACACGCACAAATAGAGGGGAGAAAAAATATAAAAAACATTCCTTCTCAATCAAGAATTGAACTAACCCAATTAAACAAAATTCAGACAGTAACAGTAACATTCCCAACCAAAATGGGAAAAAGTAAATCTTATAAAGTCCAACACTTTCCATAAGAATCTATCAATAGAATTAAGAAACAGACACAATAAAATTCTCGGATAGCGATCATTTACCGGCTAAGATGAAATAAGGCCGCCGCCGATACCCAAAAATGGGGAGAACGTCGGTGAGAAGACCCCAGAGAGGCTTAACGATCCAGGGAATGGAGGTAATCCCGGCGTAAATCTGGGCCTCGGAAGGCTGAACCTTCTGAACATCTTTCATGTAGTACTCGGTGCCGACCCGCGCGAGAGCTCCGCCGAGTCCCTGGCTTATCCCGTAAACGACGACCACGCCGAGCACGAAGCTCCAGTGCATTTCGGAGGCCAGCATTCTGAACCAGTGGACTGGTCCCAAGCAGCGGTTACGACACCCTTTTCCACCTCCGCCGCCGCCGCCATTTTCGTCGTCGGGGATGGTGTGGCGACGGGATTCGAGTTCCAGATCCTCCTCTTCCACCATCACCGAGAGGATCTGCTTGTTCTGAAGAACCCGCATGACCAAAATATCTAGAAAAAGAAAAAAAAAAAAAAGGCAAAAATAAGAGGCAAAAAAAAAAAATCTTTCTTTTTCTTATCTTTAATGTACTTTATTTCCCCTTTTCCAACTAGTTTTGAAGCAAGTAGAAAATTGATAACAAACTTCAAACTATTGAAGAGAAGCTGAAGGGGCCTAACCTCCACTCCAGACAAGTATGAAAGTTGACTTATCAAACCCGTTTTTTAACACACTACTCATGTACAGCTCATATTTATTATTAGAATTAATCTAATTCTTTTTATTTTTATTTTTATTTTTTTGAATGAGTTAGATATATATATATATGTATGTATATATATATTTTTTGCATCAGGATAAGGAAGATTCTTACAAGTGGGGATCAGATGTATAAATAAAATATACAAAAGTTTCTCTTCCAGTGCTAAGGCGTCCAAAATTTTATTGAAAAGAGCTTCACAAACAACAAAATCAATAATTTTTCTGAATTTAGAATTGTTTTTTGGGTGATTAATTTCTCACGGTGCACGCAGAAAGGAATTAAAGTAAATACTGGTTTTTTTAACGTTTATTTAGAGGATTGGTTTAGCTTAAATTTAATTTAAATAAATTAAATTAAAGTTAAAGATAAATATTTAATACGTAAAAATTTAGTTTAAAATTATATTAAAATAATAAAAATTAAAATAAAAAATTATTAAAATAGATTTATTAAACTAATTTTAAACTCGATTTAAATGTATTTTAATTTAATTTAAGCTAAATCAAAACTAAATAAAATAACCTAACAAGCACATGATTAAGTAATTATCCCAGAAGATCACAAAAATTCTCTTCTCTTTTTTATTCTTTGATTTATTATTATTTTATTTTATATTTGAAGGTGAAAGAATTTGAATTATTCTCTTTATAATAGTTAGATATAAATTATCGCTGCCAACTGTATTCATTATTTATTTATTTATTATAACTTTTTTCAATTAGTTTTTATTTAGTTTACAAATTCAAATTCAAATTTTTTAATCAATTTTATCATTTTTTAAAAACTCAATAAATATTATAATTAAATAAACCAACTTAAATTTAAAATTTTCATTTTATTTTGTTCTTTAATAACTTATATTTATTTTATTTAACATTGTTTTTTTTAATTTTATTTTTTATTCCTCTTTTAGTAGGATAAGCTAAGGGGTAGTTTGGGAGCAAGTTTTATCTTTTCCAAAGTCAATTTTTTTTCAATACTTCATTACTTTTCACTATTTATATTTTCAAAATGTAACAGTAAATTACAAACTTTAAAAGTTCACAACTTTATGTATACAAATCTAAATAAGATAATTTTTTTTAATTACATAGAATTTCGAGAGAAACAAAATAATAGTCATATTAATTTTTTTTTACTCTAAACAGTTTTTTCTCTAAAACATATTTTCCAAAACAACTTAAGAAAAAAAAATCTCCAACATCCCGCAAACTCCTCATAAGTTGAAAAAGAGCTAATTTTACCAGGCCCATCCAAGTGGGGACATGTGTAAAGATCTAGTTGAATCTTTACGACCCGTGATGGAAGGAGCAAGATCCACGATCAAACAAAAATAATATCCATAATTATAATAAAAATATAAATAATTATAATATAAATAATGTAATTATTAATATAATTTTAATAATTTCAAACCTAACTCTATGAGTTTATTCTCAAGTTAAAAAATACAAATAATATCAATAACAATAATAATAATAATATGATTATAAGTGATTGAAAGTATTAACAGTAATTTTATATTTAATTTACACAGTTTGATTTTACTTATTCTAAAGACACTTCTATATTTATGTTAGCTATAAAATATAATCTATTTTTAATTCAAAACACTACTGCTACTAATAATAATAATAATAATATCATTAACAATAAAATGGAGGTTTGATTGGTAAAAAAACATTTCTCATAATCCCTATATATTTTTTAGGTTTAATCAGACATCAAATTTATCTAGATAGATCTAATAAAATAATAGTATAACAGTTTTTTTTTTTTTTGGATTATTTCCTATTATTTAGAATGGCTTTAGTTTCTTCATTAAATTATGTTCTATTTTGCTTTGTTTTCATTATTTTATGTGGAATAAATAAATGATGTTCTTATTAAATAGATATTGATTTAATTAAGATATTTTGATATATATATATAGATATAGATATAGGTTATTATCATCATCTTTTATATATAAAAATAATAATAATAATATAAAATTCGTACATTGTATGATGGGGATGCCACGTGATGCACACCACTAGGAGATTGGACGGCTGATTGGGCAGGGATGTGTTCATATGATTTGCAAAAAGATGCAAACAAATATAATGCCGACGATTAATGTGATTCAATTAACAAGCTTGGCTGTTTCAAGAAAAAGAAGAAGAAAATTTAACCAGCTTGGTAAGTGAATAGCAAACATAAATTTTGCCCTTTTTTGAGGAGTGGTGCAAATCTGAAAAACTCAACTTAAATTGTTTTTATTTATTATTCACAATTTTAATTTAACTTTTCAAGTCAAACTAAAAGTTCATAACTTTTTTAATACACTACTCATGTACAGCTCATATTTATTATTAGAATTAATTTAATTCTTTTTTTTTTTTGAATGAGTTATATATATATATATATATATTGGCTTCAAGATGAGGAAGATTCTTATAAGTGGGGATCAGACGGTTAAATAAAATATGCAAAAGTTTCTCTTCTAGTGCCAAGGCGTCCAAAATTTTATTGAAAAGAGCTTCACAAACAGCAAAATCATTAATTTTTCTGAATATAAAATTGTTTTTTGGGTGATTAATTTCTCACGGTGCACGCAGCAAGGAATTGAAGTAAATCCTGGTTTTTTTAACGCTTATTTAGAGGATTGGTTTAACTTAAATTTAATTTAAAATAAATTAAATTAAAGTTAAATATAGTTATTTAATATGTAAAAGTTAATTTAAATTTGTATTAAAAATTATATTAGAATAATAAAAATTAAGATAAAAAATTATTAAAACGGATCTATTAGACTAACTTTAAACTTGATTTAAATATATTTTAATTTAATTTAAGTTAAATTAAAACTAAATAAGATAACCTAACAAACACATGAACAACTAGTTATCTCACAAGATTACAAAAATTCTCTTTTTTTTTATTCTTTTATTTATTTTAAATTTAAAGGTAAGATAATTTGAACTATTTACTTTATGATAATCAGATATAGATTATCACTAGATTATATATATAGCTATTATTTATTAATTTATCAGAACTTTTTTCAATTAATTTTTATTTGATTTACAAGTCCAAATTTAAATTTTTTAGTTTAATTTTATCTTTTTATAAAAACTCAATAAAAATTATAACTAAATAAACCAATTTAAATTTAAAATTTTCATTATATACCATATTCTATATTTATCTTATATAACAGTGTTTTTTTATTTTATTTTTTATTCTTTTTTTTTTTTAAGGATAAGCCAGAAAAAGAGCTAATTCTACCGGGCCCATCTAAGGACCCAACAAAAATAAAATTCATAATTATTATAAAAATAAAAATAATTATAATATAAATAATGTAATTATAAGTATAATTTCAACAATTTCTCACCTAATTCTATAAAAAAATATATATAGAATTTGTTGTTATGTTAAAAAAATACAAGTAATAACATAGTAATAATATGATTATAAGTGATTAAAAATATAAATTAACAGTAATTATATGTTTAATTTTATTATAAAATACAAAATTTGATTCTACCTATTCTGAACTTGAAAAATAATAATATAATTATAAAAAAGATAATATAAAGAAACTTTTATATTTATGTTGGTTATAAAATATAATCTACTTTTACTTCAAAATATTAATAATAATAATAATAATATCAATAATAAAAAGGTAGTTTGATTGGTAAAAAAAAAAACTTTTCTCAGAATGCCTATATAACTTATAGGTTTTATAAGACACCAGAATTATCTAGATAAATCTAATAAAATAATAGTATAACAGTTTTTTTTTTCCTATTTAAAATGACTTTAGTTTTTTCATTAAATTATGTTCTATCTTACTTTTTTTCATGATTTTTATGTAGAATAAATAAATGATGTTCTTATTAAAGAGATATTGATTTAATTAAGATGATTTGATATAAACATATATATATATCTAGGTTATTATCATCATCTTTTATATATAAAAATATAAATAATAATAATATAAAATTCGTACATTGTATGATGGAATGCCACGTGCTGAACAGTACTAGGGGGTTGGACGACCGATTGAGTAGTGATGTCTTCAGATTATTTGCAAAAAGATGCAAACGACGATTAATGTGATTCAATTAATAAGCTTGGCTGTTTCAAGAAATAGAAAAAGAAAAAGAAAATTTAACAAGCTTGGTAAGTGAATAGTAAACATAAATTTTGCTCTTGTTTGAGGAGTGGTGCAAATCTAAGAGACCCCACTTGAATCTAAGAGACCCCACTTTTAATTTAACTTTTTAAATTTTATAACTTTACATGTATAAATTCAAATAGAATAGATTTTTTTTATAAATTTATAAAATTTAAAGATGAATAAAGCAAGTTTTTTTTTTTAATATATTTTAAGATTTTATACTTTTTAACTTCAACTATTCAAACTCCTGTATCAAATATAAATAATTCAATTCAATTCAAACCTAAATTTTTCAGTTCAAACTATACACCAAAAGCAAATTTTTGGGAAATTGATTCCAATCCATCTTTCATAAATTGATATAGTATTTTGTCTTTTTTCTCTACTTTTACTTTCATCTTTCACTGTTATAATCCATCTCAATTTATACATTATATATTCCAATCTATCCCCCATACAAATCCTTCATATTTAAATGAAAAAAATACTCTTAAATAAAATATTATATTTTATATTAAAATTATCATATGATATAGAGCTAATACTATATTTAATATTTATTTTTTATTACTTATTGTCTTGATATTTGTCATATAAATATAATTATAATAATATTTATATTTTTAATTTATTTAAATACTAAATATTTAAATTTACAAGTTTTAAAACATAATAATATGATAAAATATAAATATAATATTAGAAAAACATTATATATTGAAATATAAAATAAAATAATATTATTTTTTACATTCTTTTATAATAAATATACAATGAAAAAAAGATAAATACATTAGAGTTGGTCATCTATTTATTTCATATTCTAATATCTTAGCAAGTTAAGTGACTTAATTGTAACTTTTAAAAGAAGTTAAACTGTAAATTTTGGTACCTCATGTTTTGAATATTCTAATACTACCGATGTTGCAGACTTTTTAGAAGACATTTGGTAAGAGTATTGCATTTACATTATGTTTAAATGCAATATAATTTTCATTTAAATGCAAAGATATTACATTCAAACACCAATTACATTACAATTTAAATCCAATACAATCATTATTCACCATTCCACTTTTTTTTTTACTACTTTTACCAATCACATCACATACTCTTTATTTTCTCTCATTCTTTTCTCTATACTTATATATCAATCACATCGTATATAATATAATTCAAATCTTTTCTTCCAAACAAACATTACATTTAAATCCAATACAAATATTTATTTTTAAATATATATTGTATTCAATGCATTACATTTAAATGCAATGTAAATATAATGTGTTATCTAAATATCCAGTTAGTTAGACAAGTCCTCTCACGAAAAAAGGAAGTCGATAGAGGAAAATGAATTGAGACCTTATTGTATTCATGCATCGTGGAAAAGATTTTGAGTTCTTATTGTGTTTTTCTTAAGGGTTTCGTTAGTTTGCATTAATATGTATAAATAAATATATATATATATAACTTAAGGCCTTTTCAGCATTTATATTTTAATGCAAGTATTTGTTCTAAATGAACATAACCCCTTAAGAAAGAAAGGAGAGAAAAGTGAATTTTTAAGATCTGATCGCTAAATTTATAATAAAAAGATCAATTGATATTAAATGCATAGTTTTAAAATCGTAATATAAGATTTTTTTGTGAATTATGAGTTCAAATTTATAATTGAAATAGCAAATTCAAAAAAAATTATGAAAAAAAAATCATAAATTTTTTTTGAAAAGTGGTGTTAAAACTTGTAGAACGTGAGCACTTACTCTTAATCTCAGTCCATGTATATAGGCAGGTATGTATGAAAATATGTGAAGGGTTTTATGAATCTTTAAGTAAATAATGAAAAGTGAGAATGGCTTTGGGAAATGACAACATCTTGACAAGCCAAAACAAAAGAATTAAGTAAAAACGACGGTAAATTCACTAATGACACATAAAAACGACACTAACCACAAACTTGAAATTGCGCAAGAATAACGCTGACTTTTAGAAGCGACAACGAGGAGATGAGAGCCACATCTCAACTACTTCAATTAGAATCAATAACGACTTGAAAAGCAATAACAACTCTTGATCAACGACCGAAAAAATATAGAAACGACAATTACTTCACAAATGACAACAAAAGCGACAAGTAATAAAAACGACAATGACTTGGAAAAACATATCGATTGACCTCAACCAGAAACAAAATAACAATAACCTCAGACACGATGCGAGTAATAAGTATACTGACCGAATACCAGAAATAAAACGACAATTACCTCAGAAACGACATATACACTCTTTATATTGAGAGAAAACGACAAGGAAATTTAAAACTGTACGTTTAGACTTCAGTTTATCTGCACTTGCTCCCCTTAATAAAATAATTTCTTAAGAAGATGATGAAAAACATAATATTAAAACAAAGAAAGAAAAGCATTAGCAACGTGGTCAACGTTTTTTTAAAGGAATATCAAGGACACCAATTGCAGTCAACGACTTGAAATGTCCCCTTTCCACTATTTTCAGTAGCTCTTCACAATCCCCAATCGAGAACATGAACATTAAATGTTAACAACAACAGTCCTATAAACATTACCACTTGCACAATTATGAACTTACTCAACGAGAAAACAAGGCCACATCAAATTTTCCACCCAAAATGTGCTTGATTTAAACATGCTTTGCACATTTCAAAATCAACATTGCACGTTGAGATGTAAGGAATGGCACTCTACTGTAAACATTAACTTTGTGTCCTACTTCAAGATATGCAGAAAATGAGGATACACAGACTATAAATGCGAAAGGAGAACAAAACGCCTCAACGAATTCTCTTGTGAGAATCACCAAATAAGTCAAAACCAAAATAAATATTGTGCCCCACAATAATAGCAAAGAGTAACACTGAGTGGAACATGAAATCCTATGATTGTAACCTTTTTTTTTTTTTTTTAATTTATTATTTAATGAGATACTATAGTTATTTGTGCTGTACATTGCAGTCAAAGAATTCCGCAAGAAAATCTTGAAGAGGGAAGTTGAGTCACCACCTGTCTTGCTAAAAACCCTTTTGGCTAACCATTCACAATGATAGCCATAAACAGATCAATGTGATTATCTGGAAATTGTATAAGTATACGTCCATTTTGGAACTGTGATCTTCATAAATTTGCAGTTCCAAGTTGCCCTTCACATTGTAGCCCAGTAATGAAAGATGGGATATAAATTGTGATTTCTTCTATTCAATAAAAAGCTTTCCTTCACTCTCTTGTCCAGTCCGCTACTAGCCCTAAAATGCACGTGAGAAGCCCTTTTCGACCAGCCAACTTCAGTCTATAGTTGTTTGGAACTCTCTTTAGCAGAACCCAGCAACCCGATGAAATGCCTCCTCTTTTGAGGAAGGTTTTAAGTGACTCAGATTCTCGTTTGCTTTGTCGTAAAGCATCTTCTGCACGTAAAAAATCATATAACATTGCGAAGCTCTCACAATCTCCTCATCCACCTCGGTAATCCAAGCATCATCACATTTGTACCATTGATTTCTTAATCGCAAATAAGTCACATAGTGACCAGACTCTAGTGTCCCAGAATGAGTGACCACCGCCAAAATCTCAAACTCTGTGGATATATCCGATTCATCTCCCTCAAAAGCAAAGATTCTGTTTCCAAATCTGTTTCTGACAATTGAGGACGATAGATATTGTGTCATGTCCAAGGAGAAAGGAAAATGCAGATAGCTATCAATCTTTCTCGACATTTTTCTGATCAGAGAGTGCTCAAATCGTTTTATGTGAAGACACAAAACTGATGGGAGCCTTCTAATGGACATTTGTTTTGACGAGTCTTGCCGTTCTTGGCAGTTCTGACAGTACAGTTTCTGATCTGATCCCAACTTCTCTGGTCTTGTAAACAAGTCCAGACAACTTAAAAGAGTGGACGTACTGCTGCTTTCATTTGGTTTAACGGTCTTCTTGCATACACCAGTCATCGAATAATTGCTGGTATCGAGGTTGAGCGAAATATCAATATAAGGATCATACGTTGTTGAAGTGAATCCACAGGTCATACATGTAACATCTGATCTCAACAGGCCTGAGAAGCCCTTATGAGCAATGCATTGGCAATCTCCATTTTCTGGGGAAAAAAAAAAGCAAACGGACTTTTCATGAATAGAACACAAAAAGTTCCAAGAAATGATTCCGCATACAACCATTCTCAAAATTCCCAACTTCGTCAAGATGCAATAGAAAATCATTCAATAGTGCTAAATTCTTAATTCATCTTGACTAGTATCAACTATCAACAACAGAGAATCTCAAATTCTTCACTTTGCTTTAAGGTGTGGTCCCTGACTTGAAAACATGGCCATGCATAAGGAATCTCAGAACATGATACAGAATAGTATCCTTAAAATTTGATATTAGCATTAATTACCTCTATTCCGGTTCTTTATTTTACCCTCTTTCTCATGAATACCATCTACCAGAGAAATGAAGAACTCATGAGCATCCTGCTGCTCGTAACTAGCCAGATTCGCTGAATGCTGCCACCAACTTGAAGTAAAAACAAAATTTCGTCACTCAAGAGTAAGTTCACCCCATAACTTATTCGAAGAAAAAGTATATAATAGATTTAAAAAGTTTCCGGTTCCAATATGCGAATTCTAACTGACAGTCTATGCATTTAAGTGTACTCCATCTTGAAAAACTTAATAAAATCACATTACAACACACATAAATGATTCAATTAGTAATCTTTACTGTCGCATCTAGGTAAAACATCCTAATTAAATGGTCTATTCACCAAATCACAACTTTTGGATAATGTAATACGAAAATGCATCCATAATTTTCATAAACAGATGCTCATTCAACCAAAACCTGTTACCAAAAAAAAAAAAAAAGTTACTAATTGGGAAGATGTGCTGTAATGCAGACCTGTAAAGGAATTGAGCAGGACTATAAGGAGACCGATCACCCGAAAAAACAGCCGAGAAAATATCATCGATGTCACAAGGCAAACAAAGGCGGTGATCCGCCGCCGATCTCTTCCGGCAAGTTTCGCGGTTATGCTGATTGGTCAAGAAGTAACTTCTCAGAGGAGGCGCGTGCAACATTGCTTGCAACACAGAATTCATGAAACAAGTGTTGCCCAAGTTGTTCAAACCCCTCAAACCCAACGGATAACACGACTTAGCCCTCAGATCCCTCATCGAAACCATCTCTTTTGGACCCTTCGAATCCCTCAACTGTCCACCAACAACAACAACCCCAGAAACGGACCTCTTCCTTTTACACAATCTCTCCCCAATACTCTTCCCATTGCTCTCGGCATCCGGCAAATCTCCGATATGTTTCGACATAACGGCCCTGTCGAAATCAGGATCGTAAACCTGATCACAGCACACCACACAATAAAGCTCGGCCCTTTCGACGTCGACGGCTATGTCATGGCCGTTACAAGACCGGTTATGAGCACGGACGTGATGGGAACACAAGATTGAGGGGCAAACGAGACAGAAATAGAATCTTCCCCGATACCCATTACAGGAATCGCAAATGGGTACCTTTTTGTCGGGCTTTTCGAGGCTCGTTCTTCCATTTGGGGTGGTCCTGAGGCACTTTTGGAGGGATCTGTAGCCGTTGAGCCCTTGTTTGAGCTTGTAATCCAAAAGATGCTCGCAGGGCTTTGGGGGGTTGTTTCTTGGGGTCATCTCGGGAACGAGATTTGATGAAAAATCAGCTCTGGTGAAACCGATCGATGGAGATTGATTTCCGATGTATAGAGAGATTTGTGAAGGGAAAGAGAGATTTGAGTTTTGGAAAGAAGTGTTGAGGAAAATGGGTAGATAAAGAGGATCTGGGATTGGATTTTTGTTGAGGAGAAATGATTTGGGTTTGGGATTATTATAGATATATAAAATTTTGGTGGGTAATTTAGGAGCTGATCTTGAGGAGGTTAACACACAGAAAAAGCGAGCGAAGGCTAGAGTCTTCGGGAATGACTTGCTGACGAAGGGAAGCAGCAAAGGTGGAAGTACTTATTCTTTGTTTTTACCTTTTCCTTTTTTTTTTTTTTTTTTGCTCTTTTTTATTTCTTTCTGAATGAATAAGGGTTTTTTTGTTTTTTGTTTTTTGTTCTTTTTTTTCATTTTTTGTCTTTCCTCATGCTAATAGCAAAGAACATATTATGTTTTTTAGAACTGATGGGAAGACTTTTTCGACATGATAAGTTAGGATAAGACGAATTGCTCCAAAATAGATGTAGATATAACCTTGAGCAAACCATTGAGGAGAGAGTTCTGACAGAATTTGAAGAGTGATAAATTGAGTTTTTGTAATGGACGGAATGGTATATTGATTAAATCTGGAAGATTAGATATATTTTTTAGGATCTTTATAATTAGGTTTAACTAAGATTTTTATAGATTTTCTAAATGAAGTGGAAGACCTAGTGAAAGCACTGTATGGGTTTAGGTGTGGAAGAGATTTAGACAGAATTTTATTAAACTCAACGACATAAGAAACTTCATATATATAATCTCATTTGGAGGCTAAAGATTTACAAAGAGATACACAAGGAGGAACACTAAAAGAAGCTAAATGTAAGGTTGAAGGTTTGATATCTAAAGAGCTATTCATGGTTTATGCAACTTGCGTTTAACAAAAATATATACATGGAACATAGTTTTTAATGGATGAAAAATAAAACTCGTGAATGATGCATTTTATTAACTGCTACAGTAAAGTATTATTATTATTATTTTTAAAAAACAAGTGGTTTGATTTAGCTTGCAGTTTTTGAACAGCTTTTGAAAGTGGACATGCCTAAAACAAAGAAAACAACCTATATCCATATTTTTCATAAGGCTTTAAACTGAAAAAAAAAAAAAAAAAAAGGAAAGAAAGGATAGAAACGGGGAATTTTGGGAAGAATTAAAAATGAGTAGTTCGGATATTTAAAAAGAAAAAGAAAAAAAAAAGGCAACGTAAATGGGATTAATTGAGTTTGAACTTATATGCCAAGCAAAGCACATATGCTTGTTGCTTTGTTTCATTTATTTATTTATTTATTTTTTTAAGGTCAATGACTCAATTGTCCTTTTTTTTTTTTTAAGGATTGCATGATCAAATTTCAGCGGTCTAGTGCCTATAAAATTGAGGCCCCGTTTGGGGAGGGTCTCCAGACCAAAATTTTTACCTTTTTTTTAAAATTTTATCACTTTTTATTATTTATATCTCCAAAATATTACAGTACATTTAAAATTTTAAAAATTAATAACTTTGTGTATACAAGTCTAAATGAGATGATTTTTTTTTAAATTACATAGAATTTCGAGAGGAACAAAACAAGATCCATATTGATATTTTTTTTCTAAAAAAATTTTTAAAATTTTTAATTTTTTCATCCTAAACAGTTTTTTCTCCCAAACACATTCTCCAAAACCAACTTTTTTCCAAACTCCAAAACCACATCTCCAAAACCTCCCCCAAACTCCCCCTGATTTTAGAGAGAGAGAGAGAGAGAGAGAGCTTTCAGATTTCAGTTTACGGTGGAAATAGGAAAAAGTATGAGCTCCTTCTTGTTTAGAACATTTTTAGAAATGTAAACTATTTAATTTATATGTGTTTTTATTTTAAATGCTCTACCTAAATGATTTAATATTTAATATTTAATTTTTTTTAAATCAATATCAATTTTATTATTTACAATTTATATTATAACTCGATAACTCAAATTTTAAAAATTCATAATTTTTTATATACAAATATAAATAAAATGAATTTTTTATAAATTACATAGAATTTTGAAACGAATAAACAAATTTCATATGGATTTTTTATTTTCCAAACATATTTTGAAATTTTACACTTTTTAATTCTAATAATTCAAATTCTTAATCAACTATTTAACTTTAGTTTTAATTTAGTGATCAGTCATACAACCAGACACTGAGATCATGTTGAGTTGGAGAAAATAGAATAAAATGAAATGTTTGGTTGACTTTAATACAAATAATAGTCATTCTTTTCTTTTCATAAACGGGAGAAATGATAATTTTAAGTTTTATTATTTTGTCTATTTATCCAATTAAAAATTAATATAATACATTCTATTATATTTATAAAATTAAAAATTAAAACCAAATAATTGAATTATTTTTTCTTTTTATTCTTTTCTTTTACTATTACTATTATCATTATCATTTTATTTTATTTTTCTCTCCAACCAAATGTAACTTAAAATATAAGATACCAACAAGAGCAAAAAAAAAAAAAAAAAAGGGTAAATAGCAAAAAACAAGAAATAAAAAGGAGATTAGGATGTCGTTTAACAAAAAAATTACATTTTAATGTTACTCAAATACAATACAATTTTACACCAAACACAAATTTTACAACAGTGTTACGAAAACAATTACTATTCAAAATATTTTTTAAACAATCACATCAACTTTTCAACTCTAAAATACTTTTCATCCAAACACATATTTTATTAAAATACAAAACAAATACTTTTCAACTAAATATAATATTTAAAAAATAAATTTTATTTAAATACAATCAAAATACGATGTGTTGACAAGTGGAAAAAGGCTGCCCCAAAATGAACAGCAACAAAATACTGAAATGTTAAAAAAAAAAAAAAACCCATTTTGTGTAAATACTTTGGTCCAGTAAACCCAGACTCGAGCCCATCTCCAAAATCCCCCAGGTGTGCTCTTCTCGTTGATTCTAGGTCGTCACAGTAGCGTTAAAATGACAATTTTCTTAATTTAATTATTACTTTTTAATATTATTAATTATTATTGACGAGATCACTTTAGCAGCGCACGCAACCCCAAAATCCACCCCCCCACCCGCCCCCCCCCTCTCAGTCAGAGTCGCCACCAACGGGGGATAAAGAGATCGTGACTCCGCCAACATTGCTCCCTCTCTCTCTCCTCTTTCTCTCTCCTCCGACTCCGCCACCTCTCTCTCTCTCTCTCTCTCTCCATCCCCACCACCACCCTCTCTCTCATCGAACGACCTCTCCAGATTCCTCTTGCTGACGCTTCCAGGTTCCGTCTTTTCCTCTCTCTCTCTCTCTCTCTCTCCCTCTCTCTCTCTCTCTATTTTTTTTTCCTTTTTCTGAGATTTACCGATTTCTAGGGCTTTCGCGGCGTGGGGTTCCGATTCCGCATTTCGGTTTCGGAATTTCTAATTTGTATATATTACTCTACGAGTTTCGTGGTGTCGGAATGTCTGTCTGTTATCCGTTTTAGGGTTTCCTTAGCTTTTACTGCGAATTTATGTAACGATCGCATTTTCGCTTTGCTTTATCTCTTAACTCTAATTTCTTATTTGCGTCCTTCGATTGTGTTTTTTTTTTTTTAAGATTTTCCTAATGTTCGTAGATTCTTTTTCATTTTGTGCGGTGTAATTTTGTTACCGATCTATAATCCCATGGATTTTTCCCATTAATCTGAAATTACATTCGCTTCCTTTGGAAAAAAAAAAAATGTCGCCTTTTTATTTCAAAGCGACTGTCCGTACAATTGTTTTGCACTATCCCGTTCTGGAACCACAAAATTTTGTTATCGTGTTTTGAATCCGAATGCTCCTTAACGGTAAAAGATCAGGCTTTGTTGCTTTTGGTTTAGGCATATATATATATATAATGATCTTAACAGTTCGGCGCCCCGCCCCCCACTCTTTGGATTTATGCTGGCTTTATGTAGTATTCTTCATGATTATTTATTTATATATTTTTTGAACTTGAGGATAGAGGATTCGAATTCTACACCTTTAGATGGAGTTAGATATGGAATTATCACTAAGCTATGCTTGCAACTACTATTCTTCGTGTTTATTAGCTGGGAGATAATGTGTAAATTTGTAGTGATCTAATTTTTCTGGGTTTTGCTTTTTATTAAAGTTTATATCGATTCTGGCCAAGCCAATGCCAGAAAATATCCGCGTTTGCAGTCACACTGACCCTTTTCCTTGTGAAGTATTTTTCTTTCTCCTCACTATTTGGTATTCTCTCTGTCTTTGTTGTTTCTGGTGTGGTGATGCCTTTGACATGGTTGAAACATTAGGGCATTATCAGGGGAAGAACATGGCCTGTGAAAAACAAGTGACTTTCAGTTGTGAACTCTGTGATTTATTATGCTCAATTTTTTAGGCTTTGGAAGTCTTGATTTTGTTTAGGTCCACCTGAGAAAATCTTTCATGAATCATGCTGATAATCTAATGCACACAATGTGTGATGATAGTTTATTAAGTTTAGGGGAGGCATGTACATTGGAACATTTGGATGGAAATACGTAGATGGAAATATTTGGATTGTCATTTGAATAGACGTTTGGATGCTAACATTTAAAAATGAATAGTGGGATGGAAGCATTTGGATTTACGTATGGATTGTTGATGAGGTGTTTGAATTGCTTGCGTTAAAAAGTGTAAAAACTTGAATTGTATTCGGAAAAAAAAAAAAAATCAATATGAACCTTATTTCGTCGTCTCAAAATTATATTTTATTAAAAAAATTTAACCTATTTGGACTTGTATATGTTAACTTATGGACTATTAAAGTTTGAGTTACAAAGTTGTATTGTAATAGTAGCTGTAAATAGTAAAATTAAGGTTGGTTTTTCAGAAAAAAGACAAAAAAATTCAAATTGGACAATTTAGATGGAGTATTTGAGATTGAAAATAAATAAATAAATAAAACATACTTCACAAGACCATGTAAATGGAATGGTAATCATTTGTGAAAATAGTTCAAACAAATTGGGGTTAAGTTTTTCACATAGATTAGACACGGTATGATACTTCTTTTCCCCCCTTATTTTCAGATCCATGCATGCTAATGTTGTGAATTTAGGGATCGTATGAACTTATGGTATGTCCGTTTTATGTTAAATATTACGTGCTATAGTTATTTGTCCCAGAAATATTATTCCCAATCCATTGGCTGGAATTTCTACAGTGATATAGTTTTCTTCTCCTTGTACCTGGTACTAGTAGGTGGGGTTGGAAAACTTTAACATTGATCTTTCTTTCTGTGTAACCAAATGATATTTGTGTTTTTTTTTTTATTTGTTTAAGTGAAAAATTATGTGCTTTGAAACCTATTTCATTATTCATATTGTGAGTTAAAGGAAAGGAGCACAGTTCATTTGCCTCACATTTCAACTACTCGCAAAATGTGGATTGGATTTTCTTAAGTTTTAGGGGCTTTCCTAAGTAGGAGAAATGAACATTAGTTGTTCTCTATAGAAGAGGCATGCCTAAAATGTTTATTGAATGATAATGCAATTCTTTTCATATGTAGCTTGCATTTTTGAAGATAGGAGATATGGATACATGTGTTAACCTTTTTTGCTAATTATTTTGTTAGAGCAGACTTGTGTATGTCCATTTGCATTTATGTTTCTTGTGTATCATTGCTAGACTTAAAAGATTGCTTCTGATTTTTTATTTTCTATTTTTTTTAAAATATGCATTTTGTAGTTGAAAAAGAAGAAGAAAACTTAATTATATAGAGATCCCTAACGTAACATATATTAATCTCAAGACCCTTTGGTCTATGTTTTGGTGGGAGGTTGCAGGTTTGATCTTGCCTTATATATATATAGACATTTGTTAAGATACCAATATAATGAGATAGAAAGGAAGGGTACTTAACAGTTGCTTTTTAAGTAATGTTGAACACAAAGGTAGTATGGTTGTATTGGAAAGACATTTGGAGATACTACTTGTGTGATGATGTTATGCTTGTAAGAGTTTCTAACCTAGGACTTGAAAAAACATTCGATTAATGCTTATTTTATCATTTTATTTGTCATTCCTTCTTGGAGAAGATTAATAATCTTAGGGGGTGTTTTAGTTTTTGGGGGGGCAGGGGGAAGGAGGGGGGGGGGGGGGGGGGGGGGGTTGTGTGGTGGTGTGTTTGTGTTTTGGAAACCACATTTCCAAACTTATTTCGTCTTTTTCTTTAACTAACAACCAGCTTTAACCATTCACATCTCCACATGTTTACAGTAAACTCAAACTTTAAACGTCCATAAATTTGTTATTTCAAGTCCAAATGAGTTTTTTTTTTTAACTTGCAAATAATTTCGAGAGAAAGAAACAAGATCTATATTAATTTTTACTAAACATATTTTAAGATTTTACACTATTTCACTCCAAACAGTTTGATCCCCCAAACATACATTTCCAAAACTCAAATATTTTCAACCTCCAAAACGGTGTCTTCAGATGTCCCCTGAAATGGGTTCAGAAGTTAGGTTTGTGTGTGTGTGTGTGTGTGTTATTTTATGGGTTCACATTGAAAAGAGGAGTTGGCCTGATGTATGATGAATGCATATGTTGATCAATATATTTATTAGTTTTATTCTATGTATGTTAGAGAATATGTTATCAAATAGTTCACCATCATCATTTACTTAAACTTTTCTGATGCCCCTTTTTTTTGTTTTGTCTTGCTCTCCCCCCCTTTTTGTGTAGATGGCCAAAGTTAACAAGCTGCAACGTAAGGCTGACTTTAAATCTTCTAGGGCTACTCGATATTTATTACGATCTAGTAATTGGAAGGTTCACAAACTTGCTCATCCAAAGAAGAAATGTGACAAACCATCAGGAAAGAAAGATTGGGAAGATGCAACTTGTTCAGTTTGCATGGAATTCCCTCACAATGCTGTCCTTCTCCTCTGTTCATCTTATAACAAGGGTTGTCGCCCTTATATGTGTGCCACAAGTCATCGCTATTCCAACTGTCTTGAACAATACAAGAAAGCCTACACGAAGGTAGGTTGCACTCAGAGCTCACAACACTCGAGTGGATCAATGGGTGATTTAGGTTTCAATTCAGTT
Organism: Antiaris toxicaria; assembly: GCA_035233585.1. NCBI lineage: Eukaryota > Viridiplantae > Streptophyta > Magnoliopsida > Rosales > Moraceae > Antiaris > Antiaris toxicaria. The sequence continues at coordinate 4,137,842 of CP141160.1, forward strand.
GTAGGGCTGCCAAATGAAAAGATTGAAGTGCCAGAGCTTTTGTGCCCACTTTGTCGGGGCCAGGTCAAAGGTTGGACAGTTGTGGAACCAGCACGGAAATATCTTAATTCCAAGAAGAGAACCTGTATGCAGGATCAATGCACGTTTGTTGGAAATTATAAAGAGCTCAGGAAGCATGTTAAGGCAAAACATCCTCTGGCACGGCCTCGAGCAGTGGATCCTGTGCTTGAAGAGAAATGGAAGAGGCTCGAGTGCGAGAGAGAACGAAGTGATGTCATCAGCACAATCATATCATCAACTCCAGGGGCAGTGGTTCTGGGTGATTATGTGCTGGAGCCAAACCAAAGTAGCTTTTACAGTGATTATGATTCTGACATTGACGATTACTTTGAAGATGTCCATTTAGGGTCATTCAATTTAGGACGTAATACTGGTTTTCTCCCACGTGGTAGATATTTTAGGGACTATGGCTCTGTTGACAGGGATGGTTTTGGGGTGCATCGCTCTACATTTCCTGGTAATGCTCCTGCTTCTGGACGTGGTTTGCACAGAGCAAGAATACTAGTCTCAAGGAGACGCAGGCGACGTAGAGGAAATGGCGATCATTAATTTGTGTGTTTACCATAACCAATTTTAATAGAAGGTAGAAACCTCTGCTTCTGCTCCTATAAAATTGGTGATAAGTGATTTTAGATCTGTAGGAAAAGCAATCTGGAATGTTCATTATCCTTTGGTTAGGTTTTTAGATCTCAGGGGGGAAAAACAAAGACGTATTTCAGCAGTCAATATCCTCGCAGGTGCACGGATTGGTTATCGGTTTGTTATATCCGACTCCTCGTGATCATCTGAACAGGAAGGATCATTTCTTATTTAAAAAAAAAAAAAAACCATTTCAAAGTTGTTTACATCTTGTGTTGATGATTCATTTAACAGAACTTTACGTTGGATATAGTTGGAGGAGTTTTACTTAAACTCCCCTATTTTGCATGGTTTCCAGTATATATTTCTTGGAATTCTTTAAACAGCCTAGTGTTCTTGAAGGAGTAAAAGTCATGCATAGGGTCATTTCTCAAAGCTCCTCTTTTTTTATGGAACCGACGGCATTTGGAATTGTATTAGAATTGGTGAATTTCCATGCTTGTATATTCATTTTATTTTTATATGTTCCCCGCATTTTTCTTGCTGTTTATATTGATAAGTTGTCCTAACAGCTTTATCCGTTGGAAGGATCTTTGATTTCTTATGAACTTGCTGCCAATGCTTTTTATATTATATTATTCGGAGAGTCCCTGACGAGAGATCTGTTTAATGTAAATGCGTGTAAGATGCAATCATAATTTAACAAAAATATAGCATAACACATAATGAATATATATATATATATTAATTAAATTTTTAAATCTGTTAATTATAATTAATTATTCTAAAATAATTAGAGCACATAATGATTCTGAAAGTTAGTTTACTTTTTCTTTAATGAAGGAAAAGATAATATATATATGTATACATGTTTTGGGTTTGTTATTTGTTTTGTTGTATATCGTTCAGTTTCATCTTGTGATATGTTCCATTTTGATTGGGTTATTAGTGTCTTGTTCATTTTATGATGCAGAAACATCGCAGATTGTATCAGAGAGACCTCCTATCGAACGGATCATAGAAAATATATATATATATATTTTCTTTTTCTTTGTCTATGATCTTTCCCTCCCTTTGTCATTAGGTTCGATCCACCATGTTTGGCTTATCACTGCCCGATTTAATGGGGTTTATTTCTATGCTGCATAAACACATGGATACATATGAACCATTTGTGAAAAATAACACGCACAGACAAACACGTATTTTGTGTAACAAATCGCAGAGGATAAAGTGGATCAAAATCACAAGACCAGTTCCAACATTTCCGCATCTTAGTCCAAAATCAAAGTTATTTCTACTTTTTCATTAACAGTTTTCATTTGCCTAATTTTGTTACTCTGCAAGCCACTTGATGACAGCAAATATCCGTTGAGCAATTTCTCTTAATCTCCGCAGAATCCTCTCAGAATCCCTTTAATTCTTCTCTGAAAAAAAAAAAAAAAAAACCATCACAAACTAAACTGCATGGCAAAAAAAAAAAAAAAAAAAAGATATGGTTTAGAGATTGAAAAAATAGGTAAACAATTCTTACTACCAAGTGAGAATTCCTTTGTCTATTGGCCTTGTTCTTCTTCCTGCCAACAACGGATTTTGGTCTGCACGATATGTCTACTTCGGGCACTAATCGCCAGTATCTCTTTCGGTTTCTTGTGATACCTTGGATTCTCACCGGATTACTAAAACTCTTCCCATTTATCTGCTCAACTCAAAATTCAGTTCCAAGACTCCATACAATTTTCATGTATATAATATTTACTACATAGATATATGATATAGGGATCTCTACAAAAAAAAAAAAAAAAATGACACTAACCTTATGACTAAGCTTGGGAGTATTTTTAGGCCATTGAGGCTGTTTGGTATCAGCCTTTCTCAGCTCTTTAGAATAGGCCAGAAGCTGAGCACGGCGATCGTAGCCTCCTGCCTTTGAAACCGGCTTTGATTTCTTGTTAGTACCCTTTTGATGAACATGGATTGGTGGTGGTGGCGGAGATGGCGATTCGACATACACCGTGATGATAACCTCCTTATTCTTGTTGGGATTGTCTCTTCTTTCCTTTCCCTTCTTTTCTTCCTCTTTTCCATGCTTTCCCATTGATGTGTTTTCTTCCTCTTGTCCTTCGGCGATTTGAGTTTTCATTTCCCTCAAACAAAAAGGTTTCCTTCAAGGTGTAATCCTTAAACTGAAAATGCAACAATGAGGGGAATAACACGATGATATATGGTAATAAATTTTTCCTTAATATGCTTCATTTTTCTTCACCAGAAAACTTTCTTAAGACGTTTGCATGCTCTGGCAAATTATATATACAAACTTATTTGATTCTCCCAAGCTCCTTGAGTATCATTTATCATGGGCTTATTGTACTTTACATTCTGGGCCAGACTTCGGTTATTTGGGTTAAGAACTTGATGCAAGGTTTCGTAGATTTGAGCTGATAAAATTAGTGGGCCAGATATTTGTGATTGGAAACCTCACGAGAAATGTGGAAGAATCCCCAGAAATAATCATACGATCCATTTTCTAAGAGAACGTTTGGTAAATGTTTTTTGGTATTACGAAAATTAATTTTATATTAAATATAAAATTTTATACTCAAATACAATTATTTTTAACAGTCCTATAAAAATAATTACTATTCAAAAGTTTTTTAAAACAATCACATCAACTTTTCAACTCTAACTATTTATCTTTACTTTTATCAATCACATCAACTTTTCAGCTCTAAAATACTTTTAATCCAAACATATATTTTATTTAAATATAAAACAAATACTTTTCAACTAAATACAATACTCAAAAAAGAATTATATTCAAACGCAATTAAAATATAATGCGTTTACTAAACACCCCCTCAATCTCATTTTGAAATATATCTATTTTTTAATATTATTATATAAAAATCTATTTTTAAATAAATAAATATCTGCACTACAATTTTACCCACTTACTTGAATTGAAATTATTCCTTATCATTACTTTTTATAAAATTAAATCAATTTTGATTTTAATCTTGAACATAAATAAAAAACTTAAAAGCTTTTTTAGTTTTAATCTTAATAACATCAAAAGAGTTATGATTGTTGATGGATAAAACTCATTTAACAAATCCTATGGTAATGAGGATCCTAGAGAATTATTACGAACGCAAGACAATGTAAAACACAGTAAAACTAAAATGCAAAAAATAGAAAACACAGAAATTTATAGAAGTTCGCTATAAATGGGAAGGCTACGTCTTCTCTTCGATATTTGGGGTTTCACTATATTTTTAGAATTACAAATGATATAATTTACCCAGAATGCATCCTTGGTTTTAGGAATCCTATGTATTTATAGGCTGTTACGAGATAATCCTTATTTAATATTTAAGTACAAATATTTGATGTTTGAATTTAAAAGTAAAGATAATGTTCAATATCGTAGATTCTGTTGTAGATATTAAATCTTGTCACACAGGATGTTTGAGATTCAAATATCTGAAAACTATGGTAGCGTTTGGTATTGTTTTTGAAATCTGTTATGTTTTCAAATTCTCTGAATTTGAGATCGTTTTGAAAACAATTCTGAGAACGTTTCTGAAATTGTGTTTGGTTTTATTTTCTGAGTATATGTTTTGAGAAACAAAAAAATGAAACTATGTTTGGTTATATTTTTGAAAACCAGTCATTTTATAAGTATTATATAAAAACATATTTATGTTTGATTTAAAAAAAATTTATTATGAATACCAAAAATTAAAAATTAATAAAATTTTTAATTGAAAAATGAATTAAAAATTAATAACCATAATATTTAAGTAATTACTATATCAATTAAATCTTAATTAACCATAATAATTAAATCAGAGAAATAGGAGAAATGGGAAAAATGAAATCAGAGAAAACGACTTTTAATCGTTTTCAATTTTACATTGGGAGCAAAGGCGATTTTGGATTCGTTTTGAAATCTGTTTTCAAAAACAATACAAACCAAACACAATTTCACACCGATTTTGAAATCGATTTCCTAGGGAATCGTGAAATCAGTTTTGGAAACAAAACCAAACACCCTCTATATTTCTAGATTCTCAGGTGTATTTTAACTAGCAAATATGACCACACCACGATAGCTGAGATTTTGGGATCTCGACTACCCATTAATAATGATAAATATACAATATTTATTGTACAACAATTATTTAAGATAAAGATTGATAAAAAAAAATTAAAATGAAAAAATTATATTAACACAAAGTATTCAAGTTTTTTTTTAAATAAAAAATAATTCTTTTTTGAAAAAAAACTTGTCATTTATATCAAACACTAAAAATCACCTATTAACAAAATTTGATTTCTAATGACATCGGCTCACATTTTTTTTTTTTGTAGAAAACCATTGAATTCTTTATGAAAAACATTATTTGTGCTGATCACTAAAAAAATCCATAAAATTATCAAATTTGTATGCCTCAACAAAAATAAAATAAAATAAAGATTATTACAATAAAGCGTTTTGAATTCTTTACAAAAATAACTTATTATTTATATGAATTACTATAAATAAAATTGATAATATTTTTATGAGGAAGATTAATTATTTACGAAACTATATTATATTTTCTTTGTAATAAATCAAATAAAGAAAGTCAAAATTACCTTTTATATAAAATTTGATTATCAAAAACAACAAATCAATTTAAATTCTTTATGGGTGATTTTATTGACATATTGTTCTTGACTCTTCATACCCCATTTTAAACACACCCACTTCTTAAATTCAAAGTAATTAAAGTTGCTTAACATACACACCTTTCATTTTCCAAATTACCCCTAATTACTATAAAATAGAAAGTACACTACCACTTTAAATTTGCTTTTCACACCAACTTTTTTTTTGTTCATTTTGATGTTTAATTGTGAGTTAAATTATAAATATTGCATGAAAAAAATTTTAAAAAGAAAAAAAAGACAAACAACATAATCTATTCATATATATATATATAAAATAGATTAAATTCACAATCTTGCAAGAAAAAACTTAAAAAAAAACATGTAACATATTCATATATTTATATATATAATAAAAAAATAACGATATATACACATTAAAAAGAACAAAAACATATAAAACCAAAAAGAATTAAGAAAAAGAAAAAAGCCAATGAACAATACATAAAAAGAAATACATATACAAAAATAAAAAATAAAAAACAACCGTAACATAAAAAGTGTACAATGAAAAATCAATCACAATATTTAACATACCTCAATATTTTTTGGACTACTCATTAAAGAAAGATTAGGGTGAAAATTAGGGTGAAAATTAGGGTTTTTATTATAGGTTTTAAAGTAATAATATTTTTAAGTTACTTATGTAGAGATTTGATAAAAAAAAAAAGAAGAATATAATTAATTTTCCTTTTGTATGATTGAGATTTATTCACGTAATTAAGTGAATTATTGTTATACTTTTATGTCATTTTATTTGAGTGTTTTCTGTAATTAAAGAATTTAATTAATAAAAGGGTATGGAAAATAAAGAGGGATATATTAATATAATCACCTTTTTTTTATTCGTTAAAACAATTCTTTATAAAGGATAATATTATCATTATAAGTTATATTTTAAACATTAATATAAATAAAAGAAAAAATAGATCTATTTCAACTTAACACCTCTAATTTAGACATTTATATAAATAACTCATATTCTTAACACTAGAAATGGATTAAGGGTAAATTTTCTTATATTTGTTCAACATATAACTCGAGCATTTTGAGCTTTGGTATTTTGTTGTTGGTTGTTTTCCGAATTGTTTTTGTGTGTTTTTTTAGGTGTAAAAAAAAAAAAAAAAGAGTTATCCAAATCATGTCTGTTAATGGAAATGGAAATGAAAATAAAAAGTTATGAGAATGGTTTGTTGTGCTAGAAAGTGGAAAATGGTTGAAAGTTCTTTCTGTTGTTCTCATTTTCTAATATTATATTATATTACATATATTTTCGCAAGCATACCAAACTCAAATCAACTCTCTAAAAAGACAATCAAACATTGAAAAACGATCTCAACCATATTTCTTAAATATAATTTTAATTTATACTTAAAATAAAATCATTTGTAAAACTTTACAACAGATGGTTACCCAAATATTATGTTCAAGACGAACAAGTCTTAGAAAGTCATAAACATGTATGTATACATATTTTAAGCAGGAGTTGAATAATGCCTTTTTATTTATTTATTTTGGCAATATGAAAATATCTTATAGAAAAGAAAAAAGAAAGAAAATATCTGCATAATGGGTGTGTGTATATTTTGTTCAATTTTATCCGTAGTGAATATATTTTTTGAGGCTAGTCAACAAGTGAAATGATTATGATCAATCCCAAAAACGAAAGGCTAAAAAATGAGAGTTCTTTTTCACCTCAGTTCTGAAATAAGTGAAAGGAAAAGCCAGATATTGTCATGAACTTTTTCTTTGTTTCATCACATCTTACTTATTTCAAAGGTCACTATGAAGTACTAGATTATGTTATATCATGAGCAACCCTGGCAAAAGACCCTCAGTATGCAAAAGGCTACTTTATAATTTACATTTTGGTCAAAAAAAGTGCAATCATGTGTGTCTATCACAAACACATATACATACATACACATCATACGATATACATATACACACATTTGTCGGAGCCATCCAAGTTATAGCTCATATTCCCTTCAAAAGTTGCACTTTTTACTTGATTTATAGTTGGAAATATCAATCCATTTAGATTTTCATGAACCAAAAGACATTCTTTTTTGGGTTTTCCAAGTAAGTAATAATATGCTAGATTCTTTCGTTTGAAATTAGTTGGTCCATGATAGAATGATAAAAATGAAACAATTCCATGTTCAATGTTCCCTAAATATATATATACACATATTTATTATTTTTTTTAAAGAAAATTATGATATGTTTTTGCACCATGCGATTTCAAGTGCATTGATTCCTCAGGAATCCAAACGAGGACCGCAGACTCTTCCTAACATCTCAATGGGCTTCAAATCAACTCCATAAAGTGAATCCTTAGAGAACAAAGAGAAGAAAGATAAATTGCAAAAAGTTGTTGTTTTTTTTTTCTTTTTTTTATTATTTATTTATTTGTATATTTAGGGTACACAAAGGAGGGCTTTTGATATCAGATACTCCTGTCCTAGTTACGAACTTTCCCAGCATTAATATACCAATGGGCTCTCTTCAAGATCCCACTATAATTGCATAACTTAACTAATAGCTAGCTCCAATTTCCAATTTCCTTTTTTTTTTTTTAATTTGTCCACTAATGTATTATGTAGAAGTTAAGAGAAACAAGAGATCACGTCGACAGATGGGTAGAACAAGGAGAGTTCCTTATGAGACCAAAAATCTCATGACACAAGTGCTGAAGTGTGGCTTGTGTGTGTAATTATATGCTTTTGTACCCTTCCAAAAAGGGTTAAAAAAAGAAAAAAAAAAAAAGGAAAAACTCCATTGTTCCACAATCGCCATCATGATTTTTTTTTTCCTAGTAATTCTATTTTCCTTGCTTCTCTCTTTTTCTCACCTCTTTAAAATCCCAACTTTATGACCATTCTTTTGTCATCGTAGTCACATCATAAGTTGAGAAAACCATATTTGTCTTTTATTTCAACGAGATTTGTAATACAAACAGTATTGTTTGATTAATATTTTCAAAAATAATAACGTTCCATTTAAAAATTACTACAAATATAAATAACTTAAATTATAAATCTGATTGTTAAAATATTAATCTAATGATTAAAACGAAAATGTTTATGCCATACGACAAAAGACAACTCCTACTTTTATTTGACCACAAATAAAAATAAAATAAATGAAAAGAAAAGAAAAGTACGTCAAGTCGGACCCCTCAGCCTATGGACCTTATTAATCATATTTGACAATCATTTTGTCCTATTGTTCAAACATTAGTAATGCAGCAATAGAGAGAGAGAGAGAGAGAGAATGTGAGAGACCAAGGTGACTCCAGGCTTCACCAAAGGGCCAAGATATGTGTGACTCTTCCCAAGCGCCTCACTCACCCTATTGGCCGCCCCCAGTTTGTGCCTTTTTTCATTTTTTTATGCGACCTTTTCTAATTTTTGTTACTTCCTCTTTCAGCCTCTCTTGACCCTCTCTCTCTCTCTCTCTCTCTCTCTCTGTGTTTCTCTCTCTCTCTCTCTCTAGATTTGGTGCGCAAAATAACTTTGCCCCCATGTTTTGGTCTTCTTGGCCATTGGAGCCTCCGAGGCGCCACTTCGCTGGGTACTATTTTGTACCCTTGTTTTAGCGTGGCTTGACTCTTTGGTCACCATCTATCTCTCTCTCTCTCTCTCTCGCCCCTATATTTTAACTTTTACTATTTTTTTTTTCCTTCTCTTGTTGTTGTGGTATTCTTAATGATTTTGTGGCACTAATGTGTCCGATTTGGGAGTATCTTGCCTATATTTAATCACATGTGGTACTATTAATTAAATTGATTAAGCAAGGATAATTATAATTATGCTTGTCGCCGCAGATTTAGTGGAACAAGCACCTGCATTGTATCTTGAACATTGGAATGGAGTTTTCTATGACGTAGACCAAACACATTTTATGTATAAATACGCCCAAGTTACAAATTACGTCGACAATATAGATTTTATGAAGGAATAATAATAACAAGATACTATATTTAATTCGTAAAAAAAAAAAAAGATCGTTCATTGATTAACAATTTTTTATGTTACCTTTTTGTTTTGTTTTTGTTTTTGTTTTTTCTTTTAAGAAAGATACAACTTTCTTTTAAATAATTTTAAAGCTTAAACGTCATTGAAGAAGATGGATTGATTAAAATAGAAACACAAATATGAGCTTAAAGATTTTTTTCTTTATTTTCCTTCTCTTTTGGAGTCAAAAGCTGAAATAGGTCCCCTCCAAAAAAAAAAAAAAAAAAAGAATAAAAGAGCTGGAATTTTGGTACGTTAGCTATGGACAATTCAATAGTACGTACAACTAATGGTAAAACACAAATTTCGGGCAGTAATTTTAGATAGGACACCAGTTGATGTGAAGATTTCTTAGTAACAATATATTCTATAAGAGTGGAGATCTCATGCTCATTCTTGTAAATAGGTTATTGATTCTTGAAGTTAAAATAAATTAAAAATAAATATTTCACATCAATTCGTGCATACAATACGATGTATGAATTCTGTAGCTTAGGTAGCAATAATATGAACATATTTATGTATGCATTTGAATAGACCCATATTATGTCTTACAAAAGGAAAATAAAAATATAGATGCGTATCTTTTAATCCAATTTGTATTATTAACTCAATTGTTTACCTAACGAGTTTGCTTAATTCTCAAGTTTGAATATTCCGCTTGTTTAGCAAAAATTATTTCAATTAAGAGTTTTCTTTTCCTTCTGTAATTTCTTCCAGCATATTGCAAAAGATTATTTTTAGGAATCCAATCTTAGAGCAAAAAATAAAATGCAAAAAAAAAAAAAGAAAGAAAAAAATATGAGAGAGAGAGAGAGAGAGAGAGTATTTTAGGAACTCAATCTCAAATATTAGTAGTAAATTTTATTTGGTCAGCCTATTCCACTATAAGCCACTAGATCAATTTATGCTTGTAGTGGTGCATATATGTAAAAATGAATCAAATAATAAAACTAATTTAACTATATATGTATGTATATTTATACAATCACAAGATATATATACGAAAGGAGTTTTGGTAGTGATTAAAGCGTACTTAACTTTAGAATTTAATAGGCTAACTCAAATTTGATCACTAAATCGAAGACTGGATTCAGGAACACTACTTATTCCTCAACTCAACTAAGTGATGTTGAGAGTAAATATATACATGTTCATTTTAGATAGGGTTGTTTGCTGAATTGTCTTATATTTACTGATGAGTGAAAACTCAAGCAATATTTTCAGAATATTGATAGATTTTAACTCTACAGAGGTAATGTACTATAATTCAGTCTGTTGGGCAAATGAAAAGGTGATGTACAGAGGTTTTTCTACCAGCGTCTCTTCAACGTGTGAAAAGCTAACTCGCTTTGTAATTTTTAACTGTTTTATATGTTCTTTTCACATAAAAAATTTCTTTTTTACTATAATTTTCTGTATTTTAACTTTTTACCATTCAAATAAGAACAATAAAGAAGAGAGATTAGTTATTTTACATATATATATATATTTTGAGTTTGTGGGGGAGGGATTCGATCAAACGAGGTTAAATATAGAATTATTATCAAATTATACCTGTAATTACGTCATTATAGATTTCAATGATAACGAATCATTGGTGTTCCGTATTCTCAGCAATATAATTTAAAGGCGTTTATAAAACCATTATACATTTTTTTTTAATTTGGGGTGAGGTATTCAAATTTTACACCTGTGAAATTACTGTTGGGTTATGTATATAATTATTTATTCATCTGTTTTCATACAAGCAAAAACTAATTAATTAATAAGCGGGATATATATATGTATTTTTAAAACTTAGTTGTGGGGTTTCATATTAAATTCTATACGATAGGGTGAATTCATATGTGTTTCTTTAAGTTATGCCTGAATTTACACGGGAAATATATAATGTATTTGTTCACTATATATAAACTGATATGGCTTAGGTACACGTTTAATTCGGGTATGATTTCACACTCACTTGTGTCAAGATCTTGACTTAAAGATGAATTCCCCATATCCATATGACACTACATATATGTTGTTCAATTTGAAAGGAATGTGATTTGTACATGCAATATCAATAGATTAATAATTGTTCTTTTAGGAATAAATTAATTATTGTTAGAGAGTTGAAGTAATTACACATTGCTTGATATTCAATATTTGATGCATGTAAAATGATGTTAATATTTTCTTTTTTAGAATTCTCCATATTTAATTATACTAAAAATTAAACGAAAGGTGATTGCAAGTATAATCCAACGGTAATTCTATACTTGACTTGATTAAAAAGTATAGAATAAAAGAAATTGACGGAAGGACTATATGTAACTACATTTGTTTTATTTATTTATTTATTTTTATTTTAAAGAATTCTCATAATATAACTACACTTTTTCCTTTTTAATTTGAGACCTTTTGAAAATCAAGGATCAAAATTAATGTTGGTGTTTTGACGATGCTTATTAATTTTCTCAAAAGCTTAAGCTAAGTGGTGGGACAAACATTAATTTTATGTACTAACACAAATATATATATGTATGTTTATCAATTAATTTATGTATGTAATGTCTCAAAATTTTGAGCATTTAGCTAGGAAATCCAATCTTGTAGATGATACTATTTTTAAGAGTATCTCCAATAAAATGTTAAATTGATGTGTCATTGATTGGTGAAAAAATGTTAGCTAATGAAATGTTATCTTTGATGTTAAATTTATTACAAAATATAATCAATATCAAATTTAAATATTATTTTTATCGGTTGGTATCTTAACTTTTTTTTTATCTAATCATTATAATATTATTCATTTTTAAATTATTTAAATATTAAAATTTTACTCTCTTTTTTTTTTTTTTTAGAAAATAAAAGTTCACTTTTATAAGTGTGAAAACATATTAACAATGACAAAAAATATAGAATTAGAAATAACATTACATATTATGGTACAACATACGATAAACATATATATTTTGTGACAAATATAGCATTGAAATAGAATATACATTAGAGATGGTCTACCGTTGACAATGGCTATATTTGCTAGCAAATTTGCCATAAAAAATGGCGAAATGTCAAATTTTTACATTTGATCTCATAACTTTTTAATTTGATTATTATAATATTTTCTTTTCAAACTATATTAAAATTAAAAGTTCAATTTTATAAGTTCCATAGTTTAATAATGATAAAATTTAGATATAACATTATGTAGTAGGGAACAAATTTCAATAACATATTAATTTTTTCATTTTTTACATTTTTTTTAACCGAAATATAACATTGTCCTTACATTTATATTGTATCCTGGTCTTAGCAAGCTCCTGCTTGTTAGTAACTTAAAGACCAACTCGACTAATTAACTTCCACTTTCTCTCTTTATACAAACCTGTCTCTCTATTATATATTCTAATAAGGTGATGCCTAGTTTACCCTTATCTCTAAAAAAATTGAAAATTTCACTCCAGGCTTTGCTAAATTTATAATCTATGTACATCAAAATGATTAAAATAATAAACTTTTTCCCTAAAATTTGAACTCTTGCTGAAAACTTGCTAGATTAGCCTGAGTAAAGCATTGAAACGGCATATTGCTACAAGAAAATTAAGCACATCACTTCAAAAATATGACCAGAAATAGTTAAGGCAAAACGTTAGCAGGGATTAACTTTTTACTTCTAATGTTTTTTTTCCCCTTTTTTATACCTTAAAGAAACTTATGCATTGATTTGTTTACCAAAATGTTCCTAAAAAAAAAATCATTTACCGAAAAAAAAGGGTTCATTTAGCAAAAAGCAAGGGAAAAAAAAAAGCTTATTGGTAATTTAACATAATTCATTATTAGAACATTTATAGTTTGATAAGTAAGTAGAATGTGATAAATATTGATACACAATTTATAATCTACGTTCGCTTTACTATAGCAGTGGTTGTCCCGTTGGTATTATAGCTATACGAGTGTGTATAGTGGCCTCTATGCTACTTAGTTATGACCCTCAATCAATCAACAGTATCCATCAATTGTAGAGATTTATTTTGAAAGAGTCACATGTGAACTCGATTTTAGACTAGTTGAGACATTTTTTTGTTACTAGGTCTCGACTACATCTCCCTTGTTGAGGAACATTCGATTCCACCAATGGATTCGGTCTATGTTGAAGGTCATCTCTCATGTTGGGCAGGGTCATGCAAATAGTTATTGGTTTTTTTGTAATCTTTTCTTAATTTAATGCAATTTTCCTTAAAAAAAAAAAAAAGAACACATTTATACAATTTTGTAAAAAAAAATTTTAAAAACCATCGTCCATGGTATTAGAGAAAATAATTAGATATTTATTTATCTAATTATTTAGATTTACTTATTTAAATATTTATGATTTAGTTTTAAATTTCCTAATTTATCTAGTTAGCTACTTGATAACTATCTTGTTAGTTTTCTAATAATTATCTAGTTAATTTGTTTAAATTTTAAAGTTTGAATTATGTAGTTAGAATTGCTGTTGTAAATACTATTTATACTCAATTTGTTTATTAGAAAAGAGTATGCCATATTTTTCACGCTCTATTTTATTCTATACGTAGGAGATATTGTAGAACTTTGCCTTTTTTGATTGAATCCAGTTGATTGATTAGTAATTCATTTGCATTAACCAGTTAAGGCAATTTTACGTTTTTTTTTTTTCCAGATATATATTTATATGAAACAGTTTTTGACCGCTTAATAGATAGAAGTGACCAGCTAGCATTTTTTTTTTCCTTATTTTTGTAATAATTTCTATTTTCAACAGAAGGTATTTGTGCAACATTTTGTTTCTCACATGACCAATTACTAGACTCCCCTCAAAAAGGAAAAAACGAAAAAGAAATATGAGACCTTAATTTGATTTTAATAGAAGGTTTTTCTAGACCGGCTTTTAGACAGATATTGACATGCACGCTTTGTCTTCTTAATAAGATGGCTATAGTCAAAAAGCTCTCCCGACTTTTTATCGACTTTATGATCTTCAATCTTCATAAAAAAAAACTTTATAATCTTCTATCCAAAATAACAATCCATCTGAATAGTAGTCCTCGTAATTATAGAAATCATTTAAATTAATAATGTCGACTAAACCAAATTTTTCCTTTCCCACCAAATCATATTAGGAATACTTATAATAAATGTAGAAATTCATCATGTAAATACATATGAATATACTGATATATGAACTCAAAAGGAATTATCTCGTAATATGAAACTAATGGCCAGTATCATGTATTTTATACCACCCATTGCAAATAAAGCATATACACTCAGCAAATTTGTTACTTACCGGCCGGCCAAAAAAGCTTTAATCTGCCTTCCAGTGACTACTCTAAATTTTAAACTTTTAAACCCTACCGGGGAAGGTTCAATCTAATCCCGCTTTTGCAAAGCTCACACTTTATTATTATTTTTCCTAATTCCGTTTTCGTTTTCATTCCCATTGTAAATAAAGCATAAACACTCATCAAAAGTGTTACCTACCGGCCAGCCAAGAAGCTTCAATCTGCCTTCCAATGACTAGTATAAATTTTAAACTTTTAAACCCTAACTGGGGAAGGTTCAATCTAATACTTCTTTTGCAGAGCCCACCCTTTTTTTTTTTTTCCTCCCCTAATTCCATTTTCGTTTTCATTTTCACTAAAAAAAAAAAAGGAAAAAGAAAAATAAAACTATGGGACACAAGCTAATTAGGCTTGACCATCACACGAGGCATGCATCCATGCATGCACTGGTCCGTGATCACCAAGTAGATGAATACCATGCGCTTGATTAATTATTTTAAATAATCTTGCATTATCCGAAAGTACTATTTTGTGTTTGTTTGTTTGCTGGAATCCAAAGAAAACCACTTGCTTAATAACACGTGCAAGCCCAGTACCATCCTCCTAATTTGGGGGATTTAAGTGATGTTAAACAGTCTAATTAATAATAATTAATACGTGACGTTAAATATTACTAATACTGTATAAAACTGTTTATTTGATTAAGAACAAAGAGATTTGTTTCGATTTTCTCTTAAACGAAATGAATTTATATTTATATATATATATAGAAAGCCAAGTGCAAAAGATAATGATCATTAAACCAAAACATTTCAAATGTAGAGCTGTCATTTTTTTTACCGAGAAAAAATAAATACAATTATACAAAAGAAATTGTCCAAAAACAACAACTCATTTATTACGTAAATTCATTCAATTTTAAAAATTCGGTAAGTATAAAAGGTGGAACATTTTCCATTATTACAATTATTTTTAATAAATTATATAAATTTTATTTATCAAATGAAAAAAAAATGAATATAAGTGGTTGGTGCGTATTTTAAACGGACCTTACATTGTATATATTTGTGGGCCCGTTTCAAAAAAAAAAAATTTGTGGCTCTCTCTTGGCTAGCTAGCCAGGCTTCTGTGCTGCCGAGGCGGCTCCATCTCCGCCAGCCGACGTCGTCCCTTGAATCCCAAATCCAACTGGCGTTTTTCTCTCTCTATTTCCTTTTTTTGTTTTTTGTTTTTTGTTTTTAATAAATATATGTATATATAAATACACACATTTAAAAGGAAAAAAGAAAAAAAAATCAACTCCAAATCCCGTGGGGCCCAATTCCCCCTCCTCGGAGTCCTATATAAGTCTCCTCTTGTTCCGTCCCACTCTTCCCCACTGAAACTAGGGGATTCCTCCGGAGCCCAAAGAAAAGTTGGGAAAAAAAAAATTCCATATCGGTCTCACAATTTATCTTCCATTTTTCTTAAAACCAAACAAGCAAAAAAAAAAAAAAAAAAAAATATCTTAAAGAGTCTTCAATGGCGACCTCTGTGGAAAACCGGCAGTTCCCACGGCTGGACCAGCCCGTCATAAACGGCGTCGTCCGGTCCTTCAAGCACAGACCGGACTCGCCGGTCCGGGGTTACAACTTCCCGCAAAACCAGGACGTCACGTTCCCCAAGAAACACGTGTCGTTCCACGATTCGTCGAGCGACGACGACGAGGAGGAGGATGACGAGCAGTTGTACGAGTACCGAGACATGATCCGGCGGGGCAAGAACGAACTAGAGCCGTCGATGCTGGACCCACGCGACGACGGGACGTCGGACGGCTGGATCAAGCGCAACTCCAGCATGGTCCGTCTCACAGGGAAGCACCCCTTCAACTCGGAACCACCCCTGGCCCGCCTCATGCACCACGGGTTCATCACCCCTGTCCCGCTCCACTACGTCCGGAACCACGGGGCCGTCCCTAGGGCATCGTGGGACGACTGGACGGTCGAGGTCACCGGGCTCGTCAAACGCCCCGCCAAGTTCACCATGGACCAGCTGGTCAATGACTTCCCCTCACGTGAGTTCCCCGTGACCCTTGTCTGCGCCGGCAACCGCCGCAAGGAGCAGAATCTGGTCAAGAAGTCCATTGGTTTCAACTGGGGGGCCGCGGCGGTCTCCACTTCGGTGTGGGCGGGCGTGCCGTTGAGAGCCCTGCTCAAGCACTGCGGGATCCTGCCACGGGGCAAGGGGGCCCTCAATGTCTGCTTTGAAGGCGCCGAGGACCTGCCAGGTGGCGGTGGGTCCAAGTACGGCACCAGCATCAAGAAAGATTTTGCGATGGATCCGGCTAGGGATATCATTCTGGCGTACATGCAGAACGGGGAGAGGTTGGCGCCAGACCACGGGTTTCCGGTGAGGATGATCCTACCGGGATTCATCGGAGGCCGGATGGTGAAGTGGCTCAAGAGAATTGTTGTGACGACCCAAGAGTCCGACAGTTATTATCATTACAAGGACAATAGGGTGCTTCCATCCCACGTTGATGCGGAGCTCGCCAACGCTGAATGTAAGTGTGTCAACTTTTATTACGCATTTTCATTCATTCACGAATACGCGTTTTAACTTTACAAAATAGATCGGTCAATATCATAACCCAAAAAAAAAAAAAAAAAAAGAAAAAGGTTCAAAAAAATGTTAAAAGTACCTTAAAAAAATGATTATGTTGTTTTCTCTTCATTTTTTTGGGGGGAAAACATTCCTAAATTTTATTTATTTTATTTCTTAACTTGATGGGGTTAGTTAAGTTGGTATGGTGGGCTGCAACGGGTGCCTATTGGTTGAAATGAGTTGATGATTTTGAAAGAAGTGGAGAGAATAATTTTGGTTTTTATTTTATTTTATTTTATTAACCGTGTGACGTGGTTTTTGTAGCATGGTGGTACAAGCCGGAGTATATAATAAACGAGCTGAACATAAACTCGGTGATAACGACGCCGTGCCACGAAGAGATCTTGCCGATCAACCCGTGGACTACTCAGAGGCCATACACTTTAAGGGGTTACGCTTATTCTGGTATGTTTATTCGCTCTTTTACAGAACCCAAAAAAAAAAAAAAAGGCTAGAGTGGTGTTTTATCTCTTGCCTGCCGATCTTAAAAGCATCAAGAGAGAGAGAGAGAGAGATAGAGAGAGAATGATACCATGTTTGTTTCCAGCTTTTTTTTTTCCTGTTAGAAATAAATTTCATTGGCAGCAAGTTTCAGGAAGAAAAAATATATATAATTCCTTCTGTTTGCCATGGTTTTCATGCAAAATGAAAGTCATGTATTTGTGCGTGTTATTTTAAGCTAGAATTATTTTGACTTTTAAAAAATTAATAAAAATGTTTTTTATTGATTTTTATAAAAAGAAAGATTAAAATAAATTAAAAAAATTTAATTTAAAACAGTAAACTGAACAGGTCATTACAGAATGATATTCTTGTTTAACACGGTTTGTTGGGAAATGTAAATTACAACAGGAGGAGGGAAGAAAGTGACACGTGTGGAGGTGACGACGGACGGTGGAGAGACGTGGCACGTGTGCAACTTGGATCACCCCGAGAAGCCCAACAAGTATGGGAAATACTGGTGTTGGTGTTTCTGGTCGTTGGAGGTTGAAGTGCTCGACCTTATTGTGGCCAAGGAGATCGCCGTCCGGGCATGGGACGAGACGCACAACACCCAGCCGGAGAAGCTCATTTGGAATGTTATGGTACGTCATCATCCTTTTTAACTTTTCCTCATTTATAAGTTTTTATTACCAATCAATCATAATTACAATATTCCACATATATAGTATATACTATTTCATATCTCTCATACTAAGAAATTATTAAGTGAATCAGTGTATTAAATTATCATATTCACGGGAGCTATCTGTCTAATAAATCATTTACTATGTAGGTGGTCTGTAAATATTTTCAATCCTAATTAACCGTTTAAATAAGATAAAATTTATTAAGTAAGAAAACGGTGATTACGAGTTTAAAATTAAACTGAAATTGATAAATCATGAAAACATTAATGACATCATGATGATGATGATGACGTAATATATCTATTAAATAAATAGTTCTTTTATTTATAATTTTTACTTTCTTCTAAAAATTTTTGTGATTAAAGCTATGGGCTTCATCCGTGTAAAACAAACTAAAAGTGGACAGTAATTTCATCGGTAATTCTATCCACGTTAGAGTGTGTTAACCATATGTCACGAGGTGCCGCTTTTTGTCAAACTACAGGCGGATAAAAGTCAGGGCAAGTACGTTTTGCATACCGTTTAGGTCAGTAAAATTACGCCACATGAGGTTTATGACATAGCGAGTAACCAATAGTTCGTATGAAGCAGGATTAAAATAATAAAAATTTTAAAAAATAAAAAAAAATTATAATAATTAATTTATAAGGATAGATTCTATCTCTATACAAGCTTTATATAATAAATCGGTGCCAGCCTTGTAGCAGGATCCATGTTCTGATATTTTTCCGCGCCTAAATTTCCACCGCTTACTAAATAATTTGTCAGACTTATGGGGTACATAGGACTCATGATAATGATATGGTCGGGTCCACCCTAGCTACTTGTCTTTTAAGTAGGCTCTAAATTTGTAGTTAAAACTTTTGGCCTAATTAGCCGTATGCCCTCTTTCACTGGTCACGTACACCATGAGAAAATTTCAGACAAGCGGACTTTATACTTTCGTATTAAAATATGAAATTTCAACATTTAATCTGTTCGACTTATGTAAATAATAATAGTCATCACACATTTCTGATATCGGTAATAACGTGAAACAAGAAACAAAACAATGCAATATTGATAACAATTTAATTTGTCTGGAAAACAAAATAATGCAACATACTAATAAAATTATGGCTAAGTTAAATATACTTTAGCTAGCCAACTTCTGAAACGTACTTAATGGTTGATCATAACCTAATTGATGATAATTAGACATGTCTAATTGTTAAAACACGGTGCAATATTGTTTTCTTAAAGGAAAGAAAGGAACCATTAATATCGATTTTTTTTTAGGACATCCCAATTAAATGTACGCTTTACGATAAAAAACGATGGCCTTAAATCTTAATTATGGTGCAATCTTCCTCACATGCAGGGAATGATGAACAACTGCTGGTTTCGAGTGAAGACGAGCGTGTGCAAGCCCCACAAGGGGGAGATCGGGATCGTCTTCGAGCACCCAACTCAGCCGGGCAACCAGTCGGGCGGGTGGATGGCGAAGGAGCGCCACCTCGAGACGACGGAGGCGATGGCGAACCCGACACTCAAGAAGAGCGTCTCCTCCCCCTTCATGAACACCTCCTCAAAGACCTACTCCATGGCCGAGGTCAAAAAACACAACTCCCCCCAATCGGCGTGGATAATCGTCCACGGCCACATCTACGACGCCACCCGCTTCCTCAACGACCACCCCGGCGGCGCCGACAGCATCCTCATCAACGCGGGCACCGACTGCACCGAAGAGTTCGACGCCATCCACTCCGACAAGGCCAAGAAGCTTCTCGAAGACTACCGTATCGGCGAGCTCCTCACCAACGGTTACGCATCCGACGGCTCCTCCCCCAATAACTCCGCCCACGGCTCCTCCAACGCCCTCTCCCACTTGGCCCCCATCAAAGAAGCCAACCGCCCCGTGGCTCTCGTCCCGAGGGAGAAAATCCCATGCAAGCTCGTCAAGAAAACGACAATCTCCCACGACGTCCGAGTCTTCCGCTTCGCCCTCCCCTCGGAAGACCACGTCCTCGGACTTCCCGTCGGCAAACACATTTTCCTCTGCGCCATCATCGACGAGAAGCTCTGCATGAGAGCCTACACTCCGACAACCTCGGTTGACGAGGTCGGATATTTCGAACTCGTGGTCAAGGTCTACTTCAAGAATGTTCATCCTAAATTTCCCAACGGAGGAATGATGTCCCAGTACCTCGATTCCCTCCCTTTGGGCTCGGTTCTCGACGTCAAGGGCCCATTGGGCCATATCGAGTATTTGGGCCGCGGGCAGTTCTTGGTCCACGGAAAGCCCAGGTTCGCCAAACGGCTTGCCTTGCTGGCCGGTGGGACCGGTATCACGCCGATTTATCAAGTGGCGCAGGCGATAATGAAAGACCCGGAAGACGACACGGAAATGTATGTCGTTTATGCGAACAGGACGGTGGAGGATATTCTGTTGAGGGAGGAGTTGGACGAGTGGGCCCGGAGGTGTGAGAGGTTTAAGGTGTGGTACGTGGTCGAGAAAGCTGGGGAAGGGTGGGGATACAGTACGGGGTTCATCACGGAGAGTGTCCTGAGGGAGCATGTTCCTGAAGGGTCGGATGACACGCTGGCACTGGCATGTGGGCCCCCTCCTATGATCCAGTTCGCAGTGCAGCCCAACTTGGAGAAGATGAACTACAACATCAAGGACTCGTTGTTGATCTTCTAGAGAGAGAGAGAGAGAGAGAGAGAGAGAGAGAAACAGTATGATATGTGTTAGTTTGTGTATATATATATAATATATATGTATGTATGTATGTATAACATGTGTTTCTGTCGTATTATTTCTACTTTGAGTTATTTCAATTATTCTTTTATCAGAAGTCTATTTTTTTTCTCTCTTTTTTGTGGGTTTGTTTAGGGAATGGTGGAACTGAATGTAAAGTCAGTTGTTGCAAACTTGCAATGTATATTAGTATAGTCGATGTACAGAAATATATTAAAATTACCAGAAATAAGAGATCCCAAGTAGAGCATTTTAGCCATTTACCCACAGTAAAATTAATTAAAAGCATTTTGTTCACTATTTTGTATTCCTACAAATATATTTAAGGGGACGTTTGTTAAAAGCATTGCGTTTTAATTGTGTATGAATACAATTCTTTTTTGAATATTGTATTTAGTTGAAAAGTATTTATTTTGTATTTGAATAAAATGTGTGTTTAGATGAAAAGTATTTTAGAGTTAAAAAATTGATGTAATTGGTAAAAGTTGATATAAATAGTTAAGTTTAAAAAATTAGTGTGATTGTTTTAAAAAACTTTTAAATAGTAATTATTTTCGTAGTACTATTAAAAATGATTATATTTAAATGTAAAACTTTACGTTTACTGTAAAATATATTTTTCTAATACCAAAAAACATTTACTAAATGTAGCATAAATTATCAGCAATAAAAGATCCAAAATAGAGTACTCGAGCCATTTACCCACAGTAAAATTAATTAAAACCATTTTGTTCACCATTTTGTATTACGACCGCAGTATATAGTTATTCCTTTTATTTTTATATATCAAAGCTTGGAGTATTGTCCTCCTCTATACAACAATAATTATTAGTACACCTCTAAGAGCACGTTTGATAAATATTTTTTAATATTACGAAAATCAATTTTACATCAAACATAAAATTTTACATTCAAATATAATTATTTTTAATAGTGTTATGAAAATAATTACTATTCAAAAGTTTTTTAAAATAATCATATTAACTTTTCAATTCTAATTATTTATCTCTACTTTTACCAATCACATCAACTTTTCAACTTTAAAATACTTTTCATCCAAACACAAATTTTATTCAAATATAAAACAAATACTTTTCAACCAAATACAATACTCAAAAAAGAATTGTATTCAAACGTAATTAAAACGTAATGCGTTTACCAAACACTACCTAAGTAGTGTCGATGAACTTGGGGCATGATTTCTAAGGGAGGGAAAAGTGAGTAGTAATTCCTCATTAATAATGTGTTTATTTATAAAATAAGAAATAAGAATTTTGTAGGCTTCACATAATATAAAAAATGAAGAAGAGTAATGTCAATTCTTATATCTTCCTTGATATTGATCCCTTATACTCATAATAAGTCATTGTGCTAATAATTTTTAGATAAAATAAGATATATTTTAATAATTACCTTAATAAAATAAATAGTACTAAAGTTAGCAAATACAAAAAAAAAGGAATGCATATTTTTCCTTTAGGGATAGTTTGTAGTAGATACTCTAAAATAATACATATTGATATGTATTCTTTTTTAATTGTCCAGATGTAATTCAATAGCTAAGATGTTATTTGTGTATAATATTTACGATGTATCTTAGTATATGAGATAAAGGACTAAGAAAATAAATAAAAATAAAAAATTCCTTAAAAACAAAACCTCTATCTACAATTTGCAACTTCACCTCCCACCCACCCGCCTACCCACCCGCCCTACCTTACTGCACCCTACCCTCATCGACCTCGTTGATGATTTGCAGCCACCACCACCACCACCCTTAACCTCACTGGCAATCTGCAGCCACCCCAAGCCATCCCAGTTAACCTCTATCAAACCCCTACCCCCAACCTCATAGGCGATCTGCAACCACCCCCACCCATTCAATCTCATCGGCAATTTGTAACAACTCCGCAACCTTTAACCTCCACTGAACCCACCTTATCATTAATTTCGATGCTCGACTTTGTCATTTGTACACCTGACGCCACGCCAATTGCATGGAGTCACCAGCATCACATCATCTTCATCTTCTCTATTCAGAAAACATGGTTGCATCTTCATCTTCTCCGACAAGATCTTCATCGTCTTCAACAGCGTTAATGCTAAAGAATAAAGCCAGTCACTAAGTTGTTTGATCTAATCAGGCGGTGGCACTAGGGTGGGTCGATCTGGTGGAAGGTTGATGTGGGAGGGGGGAAGGTGTCGGTGGAAGGCTAGGAGTTTGTTTGTTTTTTCTTGAATTTTTTTAATTTATTAATCTATGATTTTATGAGTTAGGATATGTTGTTATTTTCATAAATAAATAATATCTCAATGATTAAATTACATATAAACAGCTAAAAAATGCCTACCGATGGATACTATTTTAAAATATCTATCACAAATTCTTCCTTTTCGTTATATCATTTAATAGATAAATAAACATTAAAAAAAAAATCATAATCCTCCTTTCTTTTTTTTTCCCTTTACTTTTCAATATTGTTATCTTTCTCGTTATATTTTTGTTATGATATGATAAAATCACCATCGGAGTACGATTTGCGATAAACATGATTGGCATATAGAAGTTGTTTTGCCCTAACCCTCTCCTCAGAGTACCAATTTATTTGCTTCAGATTGTTTGTCCACTTGTTACACACACACACACACATACACACACACACAGACACACACACACACACACATACGTACGTATTCGCGCCAAAGGAAGGAAAAAAAAAAAAAGAAGGTTGATGTGCCTGTACTTTTTTTTTTTTTGGGTTAATGACGTGCCTGTACTTGCAGACCGATACAAATTGAGAGCATGGTCAATTCCAAGTCCAGAAACTGCTCAATCGATTAGGATCAGGTGACCTTAAATTCCCAATAATTTAAGTTTTGATTTATCTTATTTTTTTGATAAATATATTTTTTTAATAAAGCATTGTTAATTATAGTTCAGAGAATTTGTAATAAGCTATGAAAAAATATTTTATTAGTAGAAAAAATATTTTTATTCATTATACCAAATTTACGTACATATATTAAATGAAAATATAATAATTAAAAACTATATCCTATCAATAAGATATTTTAAGGTCTTATTAAAGAATTCTCCATTTAATTATTAGCAAATAAGAATTGAACAAAAACTGTTATACAATTTAAAAAAGAATTAATTTTATATATATACACACACACACACGCATATGACTTATCACTTATGATCTGCTTTACGTGAATTTTATGATATATATATATGTAATTATTTATCGTGGTTGAGGCCAGTTTGGACATAGAATAATGATATAATAAGAAGCATGTTGCGATAGTCTCAATTTGCGTGGTATTATTATCATAAACATATCTATTACTGCTAAGGATAATCTGACAAGAATTTTTGTTGCCTTATCGCTAGTCATGGTAAGTTAAACTTCAGTCCAAAGCATGACTGATATATTGACTGAAACTTTTATTTGAGAGATTGGATAGGATTGAGTCATGAAAATGTATGTTGGTGAAAATAAAATATTTAAAATGAAAAAAAAATAATTTGAAATGTATTTGGAAAAAAATAGCAATATAAATCTTGTTTTATTCCTTTTAAAATTTTATATAATTTAAAAAAAAAATCATTTCATTTCGATTTAAAATGAGAAAGTTATGAACCTTTAAAATTTGAATTTTTTTAAAAATAAATAGTGAAATTTGAATCATAAGACAAAACTCAATTTATAAGACGTGAATTAGAATCTTCTCAAACAAACGGGTCCTTAATATTGTTTGCACTTTGTAAATGCCATTGGCCTACTTTTATTGGTGATAATATATGGTTAATGTAAATTATTTATACCAGTGAACGTGATCTAGATGTGATATTCCATAATAAGATATCTGTACATATTTCCTATCTAATTCTTAAAGATAGACATTTTTTAGTTGTTAGGTTTCTCATCTTGTACAAGGCCATTTATCAACAAATATAAACCGTAAATATTGAAAACAAATGAAAAGAAAGGTAAGAGTTTTATTGGGCTGAATTATAGTGTTACACACGAGTGCGCTTTAAAAATCTAATGGGTGTTTGTTTTCCATATTATATTTGTATTGTGTTTAAACATAATATAATTTTTATTCAAATGCAATACATTTTTTTATCTAAACATAATAGTTTTGTGTTCAAATACAATATTTTTCTATAATACTTCAAATATATTTACTATTTTTAAATATTTTAAAAATAAATTTTTTAAAATCTATTCATATCATATTCTTTTTTTATCTCATTTTGTCTATTTACTTTTACAAATCATATCAACTTTTCAACTTTAAAATATAATTCAAATACTTTTTATCTAAACACAAATTGCATTCAAATACAAAATATATTTAATGCATTGCATTCAAATACTTTTTATTAAAACGCAAAAGTTTTGTGTTCAAATACGATGTTTTTCTACAGTACTTCAAATACATATATTATTCAGAATATTTTAAAAATAAAATTTTTAAAATCCATTCATATCATATTTTTTCTCTATTTCACATTTTCTATCTACTTTTACTAATCACATCAACTTTTCAACTCTAAAATGCAATTCAAATATTTTTCATCCAAACATATTCAAATGCAAAGCAAATACTTTTTACTCAAATATAAAATATATTCAATGTATTACGTTTAAATACAATATAAACGTAATATGTTTATTAAACACCCCAAAAGATTTCTTTATACTAGTATATTATTTACGGTGGTCACCATGGTAGTTAGTTGTAAATTTCTTACTTACGCGTTTTCATGTTTTGCATGTACGTCTTCTAGTTTGTTAATCGATCAAACGCAATTTTAGCGACAATTTTACATAGGTATCGCTTACGTATGACGTTCCTGTTTATGTTAACATGTTCGTTAAGATACACGATATTTTTTATTTTTATCTAAGTCAACTAATTAGTCAACTTTGTGGAGTGTTCATGAGAGTTGGATGTTGGTGTAGAAAATCAATCTAACTAACAATAGTGAGTAGTACTCCTGTTTATGGTAATATGTTTCATAAGATACACGATATTGTTTGATGTTATTCTTAATTTTATCTAAATCAACTGAAAAATCAATTATATGGAGAGTTCATGAAAGTCAGATGTTATTATGGAAAATCAATATTGTTGGCAATTGTGAGTGACACTTCTGTTTAGTTAATATGTTCCTTAAGATACATAATATATATTTTTATTTTATTCTTTTATCCAAGTCAACTAACTAATCAATTACGCAAAGAGTTCATGAGAGTCGAAGGTTGTGACACCTCCATAACTTATGAATGTTTACAATTTATTATTTTTAACTTAACACATGAAATGTTATTTGTGGAAATGTATGAATAACCGATAATAAATATTTATATCAAGCAATGTGGAAAGTAAGAGTATTTTTGTTTTGAAATAAAAATGAAAACATTAAATTATCTCATATTTGTACGATTAAATAGAAAATTAAACTTTAAGAAATAATATTAAATCATACTTTGAAAATTAATTAGAAATCCTATATTCTATTAATCTTGTGATGGCAGAAAAATATAGTCTTAAAGAGGAACTTTAACAATTCTAAGAACGTTAAAATAATTGAACATATAAATTCAAATCATAAACTTGAAACTCTTCAAAACAAATATAAATCCTTTTAAATAGGAAAGTTCTGATTACTCAATCCACCACCATGCTCGCTCCCACTTCAAGCTTCTTCTAAATCTAAGCTTTAATCTTGTCTTATATGTAATATATGAGGAACTACATTAGGCGAATGCCTAGTAAGTATATCTATTATCTCACAAAATAATTAGATCATAACTTGGCACAATACATCATGCAATATGTATTTATATAACATATTATGCATATCATAAAGGTAAATATATATATATATTGTACATATCATAAACACTGATGTTGGATATAGGGATGTATCCAAGAATAGGATTGCAAGTTCTAAACCTACCAAGGAAAACATGAAATTGTTACCAAAAGAAATCGTTACCACAAGAGGGATGAATCATAGGTACACGTCTTCTAATTACTTTGTTATTTCTATCATTATTCTTAACATGAGCTTTCATATTCATAAATCATAATCTTTTAAAATAAAATGTAATTCTTATAAAGTATATCATATTGAAACCTTCATAAAGAAATGCATATGGCATTAAAAGATAGAGACTATTCGATCATATAAAATAATAACTTTCATTAAAAATATCATTGAAAACTCTTTGTAAAACAATAGCAAAATAACATAATTTTTCGATATCCTACACCAATTATGAACTTTATTAATTTTAAACAAACATGTTACAGATAAAAGATGTACTTACCTCATCAGATAGACTTACTAATTTTACTAGTTCAGTGGCATGACACTTTGAAACCTTAATATGTTCGTTTTTAATGAAATTCATGCTACAAAATCATAGTGTTAATATTCTATAATTAGAAAAAACTAAATCCCAAAAATCATAAAGTCCCAAATTTCCAATTTCTCTATTAACCCCAGGATTCTAATTCTTTAAAGTTAACATCAATTATTTGAAATTCTTTCTCTGAATCATTTAATTATCACTCTACATCATCAATTTCATTATTTAATTCAATAATTAATCAATCTCTTCGAAGCCTTAAAATTCAAAACCTTAAATTGAACATGAGAAAACACAATTACCTTGAATCTATAATAAAGTCAAGCCTAGAAGCTCTTGAGAGAAGTAAATCTTTGAGATTTGGGTAGTGAAATTCATACTAAATCAATGGTCAAAGGATGGAGAAGGAAAAAGGTGGTTTGAGAGAAGGAAAGAAAATTTATTAGATTCTACGTATAATGAAATTAAACTAATAGATTTAAATTTAAATAACTATTCCCTTAATTTTTAAGGCTAGGATTGATAATTAAATGATGATCTAAGGATTAAAATAAACCTAGAAGAATCACTAAGTCAGTCCCTATTTAAACAACCCTTTTTCTTCTTAGTGTGGGTACTGCAGGTTGACCCTAGGTGCTATAGCGCACCTGCACTAGTAACAACAAAGGGCTGCATAGGGTTTTCTATCATTGATCACAACATGACCACGCTATAGCACGTGGTTGCACAGGGCTTTTTTCCCTTCAACAAAATTTTTTTTTAAAGGCCATACGACCTTTTCAAAGTATTTTGTCCATAACTTTTGACTCCAATATCGGAACTTGATGATTTAGAAGGCACTAGAAAGCTAACGAAAGAATCTATAATTTTGAATTAGATCTTTTTGTCTAATTTGCATATTTTCCTAAGTAAAATTATGGTTGAACATTAAACCTTATTTTTTATGTAAAATTCTTAATACCTAACCTTTTAAACATGACTTATTTGAGCATATCAAAGTTAGCATAGTCACCAATAAGAACACTTAATCTAGCATTTAACTACAATTCTAATTTATGCTTTATGAACAATTAAATTTAATGCCTATGTTAAATTGCTATGAAATATTGGGTGTTATAGATATTATTATAGAAAATCAATGTTATTGACAATTAGGAGTCGTGATGTGTGATGATTGATGCATTATAATTGTTTACTTACAAGAAAAATATTCATGAACAATAATTAATAATAATGTAAGTTCTCTAAATTAACATGCTTATCAAGATTATCAATGTTAATCATGTGTAAATACAATTATTTATTACCTTTATTATGTTATCTAGGTAAAATGAATAATCAACTATGGTTCTTCTATAACTTCGTGTAAGTTATATTGATTAAGAGAAAATTGTAGATGTTAGGAATTTACAGTCAAGTGAAATTCAATCTAGTTAGCAAAAATTAGTTAAATCAAATTGAATGGGCTCTTGGACGCCATAAATAAGAATAAGCAATCAATCAAAACTGAAAACAAAAAAATAAAATACACAAAAGGACACCAGAGATTTAGAAAAGCTTGTCAGAATTTGCTACGTTCTCTATGAGAGCTCTTCACTATAATTTGAACATGTACAAATTACAATATTTATAGGAATTTTGGCAGAATAACGGTATATCCCTCTTATTTGAAGGATTTTCCTCCTATTTGTAGATGACGAGTAACTAATAGTGAGTCATAGAATTTAGGGGCTTAGTTGGTCGTGAACCCACTTTCGAGGTTGTTAAGATTGTGGGGTCGATGTGGACACGAGGGATTGATGTCGAATTTTTAGGGATGTGGTCTCGTAAGGACTGCCAAGGGCATATCAATGTCAGACGTAAGTGTTTAACATGAAAACCAGGGAACAATAATCGAACACTAATCATATGAATCCCCAATTGAATGATTGATTGATCATCCAACAAAGCTTAGTAACCATTGAAGGGCAGTCAACTAAGCAATGATTGATACTCAATGACCATGGGGCTGATTGAACACTAGATTTTGGGGAGCATTACATGGCAACCTACAATAGTTAGCTCATTTGCATGACTGTTCGCTATTCGATGTTATGTGACTATCACATGTGCAACTTTTAGGTGGATGAAGTCCGACCCCAACAAAAACTACTTCCAGAACAATAAAAAGAATATAGGTTTTAATTTTAGAAAATAATGTTGTTGACAATTGTAATATTGAATTGAGACGTATGCATCGTAATAATTTGTTAGTATATATTGTTTTCACTTATACTCACATGTTGTAAAAGATTTACAACATTAATATTATTATAGTAAAATTGGTTTGGTTTACGTATAGGATTCTCGTACAAGTTTCCTGCAATTTGTATTTAATTTCTGTTTTTAAACTAGATTAACTTAATCGAGAAATCACATTTTCCGTAAATTGGAAAAAAATTCATACCATTCATTAATATTGAGCAATTCTTTTTAAATATTGCTTTTTTTTTTAATATCTGATATTTTGATATCAAAAACCTATAAAGAATTGCACACAATTTTTATTTATTTAAGTTTCTAAATTTGAAAAAATGGATAAAAGAAAAGAAAAGGAATAATAAATAGTTTGCTAAAAGTAAAAGCCAATGGTGTAAATGAAAATTTCCATAATATTTATCAAATTTTTAATGTAAGAACTTTGCGGGGCTAAATACTAAGAAGAGGGGCACATATAGTAATTTTTAAAATTTGCAATGGCCACCCTCAGTTTTTGTAATTTTACAGATTTATTGATAAATTAGGAAAGGTTCGATATAATTGGACATTTATTGGTGATACTGGCTCCAAGATAAGTTATTATTAATAAAAGCTAGATATTAGAGAATTAAGATTACCACTTTTATTTTTATTTTTATTTTTGAGAATAAGATTACCACTTTTTAGGAGTATAAGATATATATGATCAAAATCTAATGATTTAGACGTAGCATTCTTGTCCATATTAAACAAGTTCCTTAAATATGGGACACTAATATTGTTTTTCATTAATATTTTTTTTAACTATCACTTAATTAAGCAAGAATGAGTTGTAAATTTTAATACAATATTATAAATGTGACACTCATATTCATATTAACAACTTGTCCAAAAAAATACTTATGTGTTCATTATCTATTGTAATGTTTATTTACGGTCGTATTAGGTTGGATATTATTAAAACTAAAATTCTCAACAATCGTTAGTTATGACATACGTTAACCACATCTTAATTGTTACTAGTATAAGATTTTAAAATATGATCATTCATATCTAAAATTTCACGCTTTGACTTTTATGACAAATATTTTTTTTTAATAAATACTACATTATTTCTAAAATTTTTCAATGTTCTCTCTCTGGAAAAAAAAAATAGATATTATCAAATTACTGATGATGATTTTGACGATGATTGATAGTCATATTTGACTGCCCCACCTAGTTTATAGTTAATAAAAGATATCATCTCAGTTATAATTAATCTATTTAGAATATTTTATGACATTTTCCTTTGTATTAAAATGTTTCCTAAGATATACAACATTGTTAATTTTTTATTTGATTTAGTCTTTAACTAATTTTTTTTTCTTTTTACATGTCAATTATCTAATCGGTCACGATTCTACAACTTGATCTAAGGTTTATCGATAATAAATAAAATAACAGAAAGAAACAAAAAAAAAAAAGAATTAAAGAAGGCTAGATATATGGAGAATCAGAGTGTTTGATGGTTGTGTTTTATAACATGCGATTATTGAGTCCTAATAGTAAGAGTTTTCTATAAACGATATGTGATATATATTTTTGTTCTTATTAAGAAGTTCCCCAAAATACGTGGCACTAATATTATTTAACTATTATTTTTAACTATCACTAACTTATTAGCATTCATGGTTATATTTGTATATTACTAATTTTATCGGTCTAGGTTGTCTCTTTCGTCTCTTAACAAGTTTTTCAAAATATAGGGTCTTACTTTGTTTATTCTATATATCTTGATGCTATTTTAACAGAAAATTAACCAAGTTGTAACTTATAACATGCGATTATCACATCTTAAGTTTTTATTAATGTAATATTAAAAAAATATCCATATTCAATATCACGCATTAACTTGTAACGAATCATGATTTCTGTGATTTTTGAAAGGTTTATGATACATATAGAGAGAGATAAAGCTAAATATTATTGGAAAATTAATGGCGATCTTCACAATTGAAATATCGACCATAAATAAAGCTCTATGAAAGATGGAAGCACCAACCCTCTCTTAATGCCTATGTTATATTTATAATGAGAAACAATATATAGGTTTTTTTTTTTAAAGATTTTTCTCTTTATTGTTTGTTGGTAGTGTGTTATTATTGCATCAAATTTAAACTTTACTATTAATAACTTATTAATGAACATAGTGGCAGTAAGGATCATTTCCACAAGATTTAGTCTAATTAATTTATTATGAATGCTAAACCTAATGATTCTAACCAAACTAAAAGACAAGAATGCTAAAAGGGGTTTTTGGAAATTATGCTAATAAATTAAATGTCAATAACAAAATGTAAATAAATTAAGCATAATAGAACCACTTACCATATTGATTGTGTTGTAGGATTGGTTAGTCCTTGATTACGATTGTAAGAACGGTATCCTTCATTCTAAAGTTAATAGAGAGGTTGCAAAATGCTACAAGGATTGAAAAAGTGGCCTTCATAACCACTTTAAAGCTCTTGGTGAGGCAACAAACTAGATTGCAGTTAGAGCCCACCCCCCCTCTCGAAGAACGTAAGGAATCAAGATCATTAGTACCCTTGTTATGATAGGTTTATGTCTAGTAAATTTTAGATAATTATAAATTGCTATATTGATGATTTATTTTTATTATATATAAAAATTTCAATTTTAATAACGTTAAATATAATCATAAATAGAAAAGTCGTACACAAATTAAACAATCGTAACAATTAGAAGTGGTCAAGCTTACATGATCGAGTGTCATACTTCCAGCATCGTGACAAAAAAGTTAGTGTTTTTTTTTTTTAAAGAATAGTTTATTTCATATAAAAGTTTGATAATCGATTAGATTATTCAAACATATTCAAATTGTTGGACATACCAACAAGGAAACCTAATAGTCGATGTCTGTCATAGACAACTAGAGTGCATGCATTATCCTGGGTATACTTAGGTGAACCCTCAAACTTAACAAACTTTAATAAGTATTTTTATTTTTTTAATATATATTTTTCCTTATCAAAATAAGATTGTGTATTTATAATATGTGTTTATTTTTATTTGTGTAGCATCTAATAGAGGGGGAGAAAGAAACCCAAAGAATACGGACTGCTTTTGGTTCATCTGCACCTCTGGTTAATGAGGAGGGAATTATAGAGTAGGTCCTCGATACACATAGAGGACATAAGATTAGATTAGACCCCACACTCCCGCAAAGGATTGACTGTGGTGTTGCTTCATTCTCTAACTTCTGGTTAGAAAGAACATCCTCAACATGTGTTGACTCGTATGTAGAAGAATATTTGTGAAGATCATACGAGTAAAACCTACAGATGTATGAAAGCCATAAGATGATGTAGGAGTTGATAGCTCAATTACATGTCCATTTCCTGTCGATTACTCGTCGTGAGCTTTATGTCCCTCCAGGTCCAATTACAACGATAATAATGTTAGTGATGTTATTTATCTAGACTTTTTTTATATTTTTATGCATTATACTTACATTATAATGTTTGACTTTATTTTATTAATGAGATAATTTATTATTATTTGTATTTTTTAATATTAATTTATTATTATTATTATTTGATTATTTATATTTAATTTTGGATTTAAATATATAATAATAAAATTTATTAATAAAAATAACAAATTAAAAAAATTATTATTATTAAAATTAATTTTATTATAATAATAAAAAATTAATATAAATAAAAAATAGTCGTCGCAAATAACAACAACAACCAAATTTATTAGCAACGACATTTCTTAAAAGTCATCGTAAAAACTTGTTCAGGAAACATACTTGTGACGACAATTTTCTAATTTATCATCGCTCAAAATTGATATCATGTCAGTTTGACTGAACTCTTAACGACATAATTATAATGACTCTTTAACAATAATTATCGCTATTATTGTAATCGTGACAACGGTTTGTTTTTGCAAATAACTTATTAGCGACAATGTAATAGCGATGACATATGGTCACAAAAAAAGTTATTTGCAATAACATTCAGTTTTTTGTGATGACTTTTTACCAGTGCCAAAAACTCTATTTGTTATAGTGGGAGCAAGGCTTTGTTTATAGGAGATATTCTCTAACTTTGATCACCTGATTCCTTTGGAGAATGCCTTCAATGTTGACTGGAAGTTATCTTTTCTTGTATTAGTTCACATTCTCACTTGAGAAAGATTGGAAATGATTGGAAAATTATCCGTTTGAGTACGATCTGTACTCCTTGACTGAGATTCTTGCCTAATACTCTTGATTTGATTTACCTTTTGCTGATCTTGGAGTTAACTTTCTTTATTTGACCTCGGGTGACTTGTCCGTTAATAACCATGTTTTGCTGCCGATTGGGACTCGTTTCTGGATTCTGTGAGTATTCACTTGTGAGTCCTCTCATGCTTTCCAGTGAAATATCTAGTGACATATGTATGATAAAAGATGATATACGAAATCTAATCTCAGTAATCACCATCTTACATTAGGAATAACATATCTTATTCTTAAATTTTGAAATCGATTTAAATCCTACCTTGCGACCAAAATCTGTAAACACAAGAGTTGCGACGTGCTAAAAGTCTGTGTAGTATGAAACACAATCATTTTGATAAAAGTTTAGTTAAACCATAGTGAGCTAGTTAAAAAGCAATGTTGATGCTACAACTAAACATACTTTTTATTGTGGATACCAATAAACCAAGTTGGGGGGCAAAAGAAAGTTAAGTGGACGTTTGGGACACAAATTTTTTTTGCATTGCATTTAAATGCAATGCAATTTTCCCCCAAATACAAAAACATTTCATTCAAATACCAATCACATCACATTTTAAATCTAACACAATCACTATTTATTATTTCACTTTTTCTATTACTTTTATTAATTACATCATATATTCTCTCTCCCTCTTTTTTTTCTCTCTATTTTTACCCATCACATCACATATTTATTATTAAAATACAATTCAAATACTTTTCTCCCAAACACACATTGCATTCAAATGCAATGCTAATGCTTTTCCTCCAAATACAAATTACATTCAATACATTACATTCAAACGCAATGCAAATGCAATGCGTTCACCAAACGAACCCTAAGTCTCAATGGAGCATTTTAAAACAATTATGTGATTGGAGAGTAAGAATATGTTATTCCTATAAGTAAAATGACAATCATATTATTAAGGCCTGCATAGCATAACTTTTTTGAACACTATTTTAACTTTTTTACGTGCGAAAGTTTCTTTTAAAAATATTTGAAGTTCTGGCACTAAAAGAATTTTCTCTTAAAATTATAAAATATAATTTCTTAAAAAAATTCTTTCAATTAAATTTCTAAACATGTAAGAAATTATAAACTTGATTATAATATTATTATGACTTATTCGAAAATAAAAAATCATTTTGACCTTTAAATTCTTCCAAAAATATGATTCTAAATATTTTTTTTAAATAATCATAGTTTTTACTTCTTTTTTATTGATTAGAAACAAAAGCAAAAGCAGTTACAAATATAATTTAGCAGTAATTTTACATATAATTTCAGGTGAGGGCGTAAAAGAAACAAAAACAAAAGTTTTACCAAGCAAGTCTTAAATGAAAACAAAAATAAAATTTTCTTTGCCAATTTTCCCATAGTGATCTTACATTAATAGACTAATAAATTGATTTAGATCACAAAAAATCAACTTTGGTATCTTTCCACATCAATTCTACGGCGCAACACGTAACACGGACATCTACTTAATCATTATTTAAAAAAAAAAAAGGACATCCACATAAATTTATATGACTATTTTTACAGCTTGAAATATCGCTGGTCATCTATGTGTGCGTGTGTGTATATATACATATATGTATGTTTTTTTTTTCAAAAAAATAAAAAAATAATTAGAAGAAAAATGGGAATGATTGAAAAGTAAGTATAGAAAACCATGTGCGGACCATGTAAGGTTGAGCTTGACGGGATGAGCAAAAATTTTCAAAGTCCGACCATGTGCGGACCATGTAAGGTTGAGCTTGACGGGGTGAGCAAAAATTTTCAAAGTCCAAATGGTGGGCGTGTGGTGGGGTGGGGGGGCTATTAATGTATAGTCACGAAAAGTTGTGAGAATGAACCGCCGCGTCCGAACCAAAGCCGAGCTTGGCCTCACCCCTTTACCATGAGCCAAACCCTTGTTGTTTGGCATACTGAAAGGTCAACTAATATAATAATTTTTTTCTCTTTTTTCTTTATTTTTTTTTCTTTTGAAAGTATTAATAATTATTTTTCCCAATCTCGCAAAAGCCCTAGCTCCCACTGGCCCCTATCTTTTTGCGCCCACGGTTGTATTGTCTTTCATACCAAGAAAAGAGAAGGGAAAAAAGTATTTATTTATTTATTTATTATTATGAAAAGGAAAAAAAGAATTAAAAAAAAGTGGAATCAAGGGAGAAGAATCTAGCCATATATTTCCCAACCTAAGGTGATTTGAATTGGGAATCTCTGTGTTTTGGATTTAAAAAAATTCCCACGTTCCATGAACCAATAATTTTGTTTTGGCAAGTTGTGTTGTTATTAAACAATTCTTGGGTCTTGCACAAAACGACAAGGCTCTAGGTGCTTGTTTTGCAATGTGTTTGGAGTTTATTGCCTTGTGGCTGCAAGCTGCTAAAGCTTATTAGCTTCAGAGAGCTAGCTAGTTTCAAGAGCCGGTAACTGAAATCATGAATACCAGGCCTAATAGATAGGGATGTTAAGTCTCGATCAATAATCAAATTCATAATATTTACGAGGAGTTAAGATAATGCATTATATTTATATTATATTTAAATATAATATATTGAATATAATATATATCTAAATGAAAAATATTTATATTATATTTAAATGTAATATTTATTTTGATGAAAAGTCTTTCAATTGTATTGTATTTGATATGATTGATAAAAGTAAATAATTAAAAAGGAAGAGAGAAAGAAAGCATATGATGTGATCGGTAAAAGTAATAGAAAAAGTGGAATGATAAATAGTGATTATATTTGATTTAAAATGTAATATGATTGGTATTTGAATGCAATACTTTTATGTTCAGATAAAAATTGTATTACATTCAAACGTAATGTAAATACAATACAATAAACATACAGGACATTAGATTGAGTCTCATTCAATAACTTAATCCATAATATTTCGATTGAGAAAGCCCTCATAGATTACCAATTTATTAGAATCCAATTAAGTCCATAGATATCATATTTTACAAATTCAATAAGTAACCTCTAAAAATTAAAATAAACACACAACAAAATTAAATAATTAAATAAAATACAATTTGTTTCAATACAATCAAATTCAACTCTTTGGTAATAAACCAAACTATATTACAAACAAGCAATAATTATAAACTCAAATTAATATAAAATATTTATTACTTATCAATATTACTTTGTAATTTGTATAAAATTTAGGACAAAATATATTTTTTCTCTATGAACTTTAGTGCTTTTATAATGTTGCTTCCTAAACTTTAAAAACTAGTAGAAATCCCTGAACTATAAAATGTTATAATCTTTACTCCTTTCATTAGTTAGATGAATAGAATACTTTCTTAAATTTTAACATTCTTATAACTTTACCTCCAAACATTGAAAACTAGTATTTATACCTCCAAACTTTAAACTGATAATAAAAATATCTTTCAAATTTTAAATTGTTATTTAAAACACAAATTCTTTAATTTTTGGCCATATGAAACTTGGGAAAATTCTATTTTTACGCTCTAAACTTTAGTGTATTTGAAACTTAACTCTTAAAGCCTAAAAACAATTAATATGTTTATAGGATTTGTTTTTAAATTTGAAGTCATTACAAGAGAAATATAATAATAAAGGAATATGTATATTTAGATCCTTTGGTAAATTTTTAAGGTTATTTTTGTAATTATGAGGATTTTAATTCAAATTAACTTTTCATTATACTAATGCCATATCGGTTTTAAGTTGACAAAATAAGAGTTTAAAGTTCGCAAGGTATGAGCACTAGTTTTTTAATGTTTTGGGAAAATTATAGATTTATTAAAATTTAGGGGATCAAAATAAAGTTTTTTTCTTATATGGAAAAATTATGAAGCAATTTGATATTTTTTTGCTAACAATTTAAAATTCGAGGTATTTAATTGTACAATTTCATTTTTTTTAATCACGTAATGACTCAATTTTAAAAGCAAATCTTATTACTTTTGCTATCATTTGAAAGTTTAAGGGGTAAAAATACCAGGTTTCAAAGTTGGGGGTAGAATTACAAAAATATTAAAGTTCAAGGATAAAATTAAAAATATTTCACCACATAGCTGACAGAAGGAGCAAATATGATAATATTTCATAATTCTGAAAACATTTCTATCAATTTTCAAATTTAGGTAGCAAAATTATAAGAGCACCCAAGTTTATGGTGCAAAATGAAATTTATCCAAAAATTTATGCATTTATATATATATATATGGTATGGATTCACAAATTTCACAAATTAAAAAATCCTTCCAATTAAGAAAGTCTTATTTATTATCATTTTGTTAATTTCTCAAACTAATTTAATTTAATAAATTGAATTAGATGGATTGAACCAATTCAGCAGATTTACAAATTTGATGAAAAACTTCTAATAATAGATATGAATCTTTTTACAGTAGGGAGTCTAGCAACTTATACCCATAGTTTATGTTTTTAACCGTTGAGTATGATCAAAATCTTATCAAATAAAAAAAATGCCTGCATAATAGACATTATTGGCGCAAATAAACGACTAAAAACAAAGCCCAGTCGATATTTTTTTTTCAGGTCTGTCTGAAAAATCATCGTTATTTTTTATTTTTTATATTAAAAGGTCATTATTTTTGTGTTGAACAATTAAATTGCGTTTGATGACATCAAAGCAGACGCCAATCTCAACATAAACCAGGGAAAAGTAACGAAGAATTGCTGTTTAAGTCAAACAAGTGGGTTGGTCATGTTTTGGCGTGATTCTGTTTTGACCCATATTGAGGTAATTTAATTGGAAATGGAAATGGAATCGTAATCCACACAATTTGGAGACGGCTCCAAAAACATTGGGCGTAAAAGGGGTCAAAGATAAATTAGTGCATCCTTGCTGTCCCGTTGTTAGTCAAAGATGACTAATTATATTTAGTGATATATTAAAGTTATAAATTAATGATGTAGTCATGTCTCTTTCTCCGGCACCCACCATATATACAGGTCTTCCTTTTTTCATTTTCTCTATATACTATTACGTATTCAGTTTTCTTTTAAGTATTGTGTTAGATTACACCTAAAAGATTCTATTGTCTTTTTTTTTTTTTAATTACCAATCATCAATATTAAAAAGAGAGAGAGAGAGATATATATATATATATAAATTGCATGAATTGGCGTACGTAACGTGCTATATCAGTCTGGTCAAAAACGAAATGTATACATTAGTAACTCGTCAACTTTTGCACATTCGTGCATGCATATCAGGCGCTTATATTACCTACAGTCTCCGTTGGATTCATTCACGCGTAAATTAACCATAATATAACACATGTGTACATCTTTCGGCTGGACGTGCGCGTACACGCACATATATATAAATATATATATATATTTAATTTGATCATGCATGATATGACTAGTGATATAGGATAATTACATTAAAAAAATTAAAATATTGGTAGAGTTCCACTATTCATATAGCAAAGCAAATTTGAAATATGCATGCATGATGATATTAATGCATGATAGGTGCGTTTTTCACTTTTTTTTTTTGTTTCCTTTTTCTTTTTTTGGTTATCATTTTTCTTTTGAGACGTAAAAACTGATTAGTTAATTAGGCTATATATACGACCTACTTTGGTATAATTATTTATACATAAAGATTGAAAAATTATATGGACTTTTGTGGCGAAGAATAAACGCCTTTTCACAAATTAGTTTTAATTTTTAAACATACATATTGAATGTATGATTAATTTTAGTGGTTAAAAATACGTAGCACTCCCCTTAAAAAGTATTATCATCTGTATGATTTTTTTAATAAAGAATATAATTTTCTGTAAAATAAAAAAAAAACTAATTACCCTTTTAAAAAACCGGAAATGAGGTTTTAAATCTTTTTTTTTTTTTCAGCTTTAACTTTCACAATCAACACATCTACTACCACCATATTTTGTCCCTCTTTTTTATTTTTCCTTATTTTTCCCCTTCTTTTTTTTTTTGGAAGTCTCCTTTTTTACTGCACCCGACACTGAAAATCAGCAATTTTATATCTATTTTCATCACTATTTTTAAACGAAAATTCTTGTCTTTTGTCTCAAAAATAATAGCATAAATGTGATGTAATCCAATCATTTTGCAGGATAGGTTTTGCACGCGTTAGAGTTACATCTTGAGAAGATAATTAAATGACAAAAATTAAATCAACAGGATCAAAGTCCTTCATGAACTTCATTTTCACTTAATGGGACGAATCATATTTGATAAGTTATACGTCTGTGTTTCTTCTTCACATATACAACTAGGAATAATATATGGTGAGGTAGACTACGTGAGGCATATATTGCTCGTGTCCAGTTGGTATTTTGATATTTTGAGATTTTCAACAAAAGAAAGAGAAAAAGATAGTACAGCTGCTATTTGGGCATTAATACATATTAATGATGGATGGGTATATATACACAGGGATAAAGTCAGACTTCGAACTTAGCAGGGGCACAGTTAAATTTAAAATTGCAGACTAATGAAAACCAAGTAAATTTTCCACTCTTTTTCCTAATGAAATTTAATTGAATAAACAAGAGACTACAATTCAACAAATTCTACTGTTATTTTAATTTGCATCACAATATTAATTAAACACAAAACTAAATGAGATGTACCTTGAAAAAGTTGAAAAAAAAAAAGAATTATTAAAGTACTTATCAATGGATTATGTACGTTGGAGAGAAAATTAGAATAGTTAGTTCGGCCAAAAAAAAAAACCTGAGGAAGTAAAAATCTGGATGATAATTAGTGGGGGCACAAATAGTTTTTAAAAGATCATAAACTTAAAAGTATACAAAGATATATATAACCTTTTCACTTTTTCCCAGTGAGGGCATGTGCCCCTACTAACTAGGACCCCCTCCCTCCGTCCATACACGCATATATTTGAAAAATGCTTGAAGGATTACATTCTCAACACCATAATCAATACAAAGTAAATCTTACCTGTTACGTTTTATTATTATTATTATCACTTAATCATCGCTTAATTTGTTTAAATTTTTTCTTCAATAGTTCGGTCACTTGAGTTTATTAGATACAGAAATTTTGAGAAATTTTTAAGGAGTTCCTTTTTGGAATTAAACAAACTTTTTATTCTCCTCTTATTCTTGTGTTTGCCGTGTACCCTAATGCATATTTACTATTAGAAAAATTCATTCTTAACTTAGGTATGCATGAAAACCAAATACGCGCAGCACAATAATAATAAAAAGTAAAAAATAGCTAATGTAAAATTAACTAGCTAATAATTTTTACCTTTCCTCTGATATAAATATATATATATTCCTTTATAATGAACCTGCAGATAATATATTGAGAGGTGAGAGGTTTATATATATAGTCTTGGTGAGAAGAACTTTGAAAGTAAAAAAGATATTATGCAATTACAAAGAAGAAGGGGAAAAAAAAAAACAGATAATTTTCTAAATAGAGAGAGAGAGAGAGAGAGAGAGAGTATCGGCTCGTAATAAAAGCAATAGCTCCAAAATATATAGTTCCCCCCTAAAACTTGACGTTTTTAGTTGGGGGGGAAGGAAAGAGTTTTAGCTCCTGTTTGGTGTAGACACTTGAGTTGGAGTTTTGGAAATGTGTTAATTTGAAAAAAGTGAATGTTTGGAGTTGTGAGTTTTGTTAATTATTTAGAGTTAAAAAGTGTACAATCTTAAAATGTGTCCCAATAAAATAGTTATATAAATCTTGTTTTACTTCTTTCATCATTCTACGTAATTTTAAAATAAAATTTCAATTTAACTTGAAATAAGAAAATTATGAAGTTTTAAATTTTGAGTTTTTAAGAGAGATTATTTAGTTATGTAAATAGTGAATTAGTTTTTTTTTTTTGAGAAAAATACGAAATCTTTTTGAAACATTTTGATTGGCTTGGGATCAGCTTCAAGCATAGCTTTGGTGATAGGCTCCTTAGTGATAGGCTGAACAAATGAATAATAAAATAATATTTATAATTTAATTATTTAAATCTGATAATAATTAAAATATAGGATATTAATATTCTGAATTTATAGTTGATATTGGGACGAAGGAGACCTTCAATAACTGGTTTACCTGCCTTGATGTTGAGCCGTTACTGTGTGTTGTGCCACACATTTCATTTACTGTTTCAAGCATCATTTATCATAGTTTGGTCCAAAGTTGCTTCGTTTTTTCTTTTTTTCGTTTGAGAATAGTACAATTATTTCATTAGAAAGGACGAACAAAGTAAATAACATTTTTTTTTAACTTAGCTATAAAAATTCAAACTCTATACATTTCGATTAAGTCAGAGATGATATCTTCATTAAACTATATCTAAAATCATAAATAAGTAACATTTTAAGCATATTCTAAAAATATTCAAAGCAAATAACAAGTTAATTAGGTTAATAATTTATTTACTAGAAGTTAATAATTTATTTATTATGAGTAAATAAAATATTTACCTTTTATATTATATATTTTAAATATTTTAAACCTTATTCTTTGCTTTTTAATTTAGTACACATCTTATTTATTCTATTTTTCGATTTTTATCTTCCTGAAATAATGAGACGGAAAGAAGGGAGGGAAAAAAAAGTGTATTAAGTAATATTAAGAGAAATCAAGTCAGAACAGTTATATATATTGATGCGGGGACCAACTTGAAAGAAATTGTCATTTTTAAGGGGATATATACACTCCTGATTTGCCACAAAATATCTTTCTTAAACATTTATTTTTGAAAAATATTTTATAAGACATTAATAGTGGTGTCAAACATCACAATTAGCAAAAGTGAGTTCTATTTGTAAACTCCATGCCATAAGACCCATTCTTTATTAGTATGTAGGGTTGAACATTATTTATAATGTCCTTTCTTGAATTTTTTTTTTCAAAGGAGAAAAAAATTTTTGACTTTTGAAATTTAGTTTAAATTTTTATTTTTTTAATAAGGAAATACAAGCTTTAGGCATTAACATTAGAGGTGTTTTCCTTAAATTGTTTAGTATTCAATAGAAAGCATATTAGTAGAATATGAGTTATTCTGCTAGATTTTCAAATCAATTGTTTTAATGACTGATGAGCTAAGAAATTACTATCAAAGACTCGTGAGCTTCTCTTTTTTTGTTTTTTTGTTTTTTTTGTTTTTTTGAGTGATCTTTAATTTATTTTACTTTTTTTTTAAATATTTCCTAAGGAGCTTGCTAGTCTTTTCATCCAACACATATCAATATATCATACTTAGCTTGCTTTTTTTTTTTTTAAGTCA
The DNA here is from genome assembly GCA_035233585.1 of Antiaris toxicaria. Taxonomy (NCBI): domain Eukaryota; kingdom Viridiplantae; phylum Streptophyta; class Magnoliopsida; order Rosales; family Moraceae; genus Antiaris; species Antiaris toxicaria. Next base: position 4,181,197 of record CP141160.1, read on the forward strand.
AAATAAGATAATTCAATCTTCATACTTTATAATGGAATTAGATTTAGAATTATTACCGGACTATATTTGTAACCACACTTAACTTTCTAACTTTATTGTATTATTATGAAAATATTTGGTAGGAGATTCGAGTTTTTTAAGGAGTTCCTTCTTTCGCCGGTCTTTTCGAATATGTCCATAACATTCCACTGCCTTTCAAATTACTTATACACGGATATGTGGATATTTGACAAGGTTTCTGTGGATTTAAATAAATGAATAGTATTGTAGGTCCCAAACTGTTTACGTCTTATGGATGTTCTTGATCTTGAGGTTTGAACTGAACTTGGGTTGGCGTGCTTATAAGGTATATGATAGACACACATATACATGAGAGAGTGAGAGTGAGAGTGAGAGAAAGGGAGAGGATGAAGGAAAAGGAAGATATGCTCCATTTGATTATTGATAACTAGCTATGAAAACCACAAATACAACTAACCATATCCGATATGTTGCAAAGAATATGACCTTTGAATAATGGCGCTGTCAGTCTATTGTTCAACAGAATGTATATTAAAAGATAAAATTTTCAGGGGCTTATATAATGATAATCAATTTTTAATAAAGTCAAAATCAGAAAAATGTAAACTTGAAAAAAAGAATATCTATTAGGGGCAAAAGTCTCCACTTGATTATGGATTCCTCCATCCTTCAATTAGGGAAAGTTACTATTAACTAAATAATTTTCTTAATTTAGGTATTATTTGTATTTACTTTAATTTAGGCATCTCTTTGATTTTAAGAGATTTGTTAGTTTTGAATAACTTAATAGATTTTACACTTGTAATAAGAGACTCGATTAATATTTTTTCTTACTAGTGAATTATTCTTTTCATTTTGTACCTAGTCCTTGGAATTAAAACACATTCATGTTAAATATTGTTACATTCTTTTCTCCCTTTTATGTTTTTTTCTTTTCTTATTTAGCTTATATAATATCCTTTGAAGGATATGACTAGGGCTGTTCAAGGAGATCGACACATCATGATAAATTGATTTTATCAAATTAACTTTATATATATTTTTTTAGCTTTTGAGCATTTTATTTGTGTTTTATTGTGTTTATGTTGTTTTTTATAGTTAAATTACAAGAAGAGCCTAAATTAGGATTTTAAAAGCACAAAAAAGGGATTGAAGAAGATTTGAGCGGGCTATAGTGCAACAACTGCCTGTTGTAGCGTGCAACGTGCTCCAGAGGACCAAAGAGCTTAGAGTTTCAGGTTGCAGTGCTCAAATGTGCATTGTAGCCTACCTCTGCGCCTAGGTTTGATCCATCAGGCGTGTTGTAGCGTGCCTTTATGGCCACAAACCCTCTTTGGTGTGCTGTAGCAAGAAAAACACCCGCTATAACCCACTGTATACAGGGAGCCCTAATTTTAAGGTAAAAATATGACATTTTAAGAATGATATAAAAGGGAAACTTGTCGAGCCTCCGATACCAACTACAATAATGGGTGGGCATCGGTAAGGAATTGATCAATATGAAAACTCACATAACCCAATTAGAACATAATTGTTCTCAAGAAATTCACAATCCCAGGAAGGTCTTAGACTTAGCAATTTTCTCAAAATACTAAGTCAAGAGCTCTCTCTCAATTTTTATCTTTTGTGTTCTATTAGGAGTCCTATTTATAGAGGTTTCTTAATTTCTTATTTTTAATTCTAATAATATCTCCTTTTAATTTAAATTTAATTCCCAATTATATTCAAATTAGGAGAAAAATTTTCTCTCTCCTTAGGCCACAAAAAAAAAAAAAAACCAAAATTCCTAAGAGAATTATCCCTTAATTTCTAAAAATTCCCAAAGGAGATTTTAAGCCTAAAATTTAAATTTCCTAGGGAGAAAATCCTCTAGAAACTTGAAAATTTCAAAGGGGAAAATCCCTATAAATTTTTGGTTTTTTCTCCAAAAAAAATCCTAGGCTATTTTTTGATTTTATTTAAAATTGAGAATCAAAGATTATCCTTTTTGAATTCAAAGATATTCTAATTCAAATTAATTTTTAAATTAATATATTCCAAATCAAAATTTTAAATAAAATATCAAATTAATATCAAATTTATATTATTTGAAATTTGACTAAATTTTCTACAAAATCATATTTTCATATTTATTCAAAATTCAAAAAAAAAAATCCTGAGAGGAGTTTGAAATTAAATAATTAATAATTAATTCATAATTCCCAATTACAAATTAATTAACGTTCTTGATTAATGTTATATTGCAAATGTATTTTTAGAAAAAGCAAAGGGGACGGAAGGACCCATAATTTCAACCTACAATAAAATAGACAATTATTTAAGCATATTAATTAATTCAAATCTATTTCATTTAATTCCAAAGTTACTCCACTAAAAACTTAGAATTAAACTCTTGATAATTATAGATATTTATTTACATCGTTGTTTTCCAGGAAAAAAAAAAGTTCCCTTGATATAATTACTTTATATAAATTGATCCTCCATAGATAATCTATAATAAGAGCTAGATAAGATCTGTTATCCTCTCAAATTACTTCTTAATCCTTGAGTTCTCTTAATTCTCTAATGAATGATAAATTTATGAACTTAATCATAAATGGTGTGCATATACCATTCAAGTCATAAATCAATACGCAAGGGGATTATCTGTCTAATTCTCTATAGAGAAGAAATGGATTCCATCTTATAATATTATTATTCCCTACTACTTATTTCATTATATACCTAAGATATGAGGGTTAGGACTCGATACTATCAAAATCCATTCTCATAACTCAAAGCACATAATTCCATAAATAAGAGTTTACTAATAGCTCAAAATTTAGATTATTTTATATATGACCATCATTTTATGTAGTTTGAATTTTTGTCTTTAACGGAATTATTAAAAATTCATTAAATCACATGATATCCTTGTCCTATATAATCATATTATGCAAAGTACTCTCATTGTCAATTCCATTCTTAATGGTAATGGGCCATACTAGTAATAATTAATTTAAGACCCCTTACTTTAATTAGTGATCAATGCAAATTGATCTTTATTACGGATAATTTAGATTGTTTTTCTTTAAATATCATCCTTGTGTATATAACACTTATATATAGTATCTAAAGTTACATCCAAAAACAATCATGGGATTTTATGATATTCATAAAGCATCAAATACGTGCATATAAATTAAATGAAAATAACTTATACATTAATAAAATAAATAGTGTCATAAATACATCCCATTCTTTAGGCCACTACTCCTAACAAAACCATTTCCCTAATTGATTTTAAACAACATAATAGTCTTAATATGAGTTAAATGCTCACTTTAACTCCATAAGTTATAGATTATGGATTTAGATTATTTACTTTAGAACATTGTTTTCTTATATACAAAAAACTATTGCATGCAATATTTTAGCAATTTAACATCAAGTAGTTAATAAGCTTATCTGCTTATATTTACTTTAGCACGTATATAAGATAAGAACATATAATAATGATATAATGAATACAATCTAATATGTTATCAATCAATTCAAAAATAAATGAAATACATTAAAACGTTTTTCCCTCTTAGGACATTCTTAATAATGCACTACAACACGCGTAAGCCCAAGCGCTGGCGCTGCAACCCAACACAGGCACTACAACATAGCCTCGTAGGGCCTATTGCCCAAGCATTGGTGCTGCAACACCAACCCTCTGCCCCTGTGCCCATTTTGCCTGGCGTTACAGCACTTATTCCAGCCCAGGCCAAATATTTTCTTAAGCTGCAGTGGGAAATCACCCTACTGTAATGTCGCCACACATTTTTAGCTCAAAATACCACTTTTTAAAACCCTCAATCGAGGAAGATATAAAAAGGAAAATAGAGGGGCTCCTTTTGGTAGCCATGGGACGACGGGAAATAGAGAAAAAAAAGGGCAGATTAAAGAGAATGGGAGCTTTAAGAATCAAAATTCAAGTGAAATTTCTTGAACATTTTGAAGATTATTTGGAGAATTGAAGCCTTTGAAGATTCTTCCCTCCAGAATTCATTCTTCCTTTTTGTTTTTGGTTATGGATTTCTTTGTGTTGAGCTAGATTTTATTTCTAGAGCTTGATATAACTTTGTTTAAACTATGTTTTGAATATTTTGTTTATTATTAGTTTATTTTCATTTTCTATTTATTTATGTTTCTCCATACTTAATGCTTCTAATTTGTTGGCACGTGAGTTAGATGATCTTATCTTGTGAAATTGATGTTCATGAGAGATTAAGTTCATAATCTGGATTTGATAAACATACTCTCCGTCTGTTTGACACGTTCAAATTTGGAAAATGAAAAATTTTTCATTTCAAGAAAAATAACATTCCTAAATTTCCGTATCTGAACATTCAACATTTTTCATTTTTGAAAAATGAAAAAAGAGCTCTCTAGAAACAAAAAGTTTTCACCCACCCAAACAACTTTTCACTTTTAAAAAAAATTCCAAACAACTTTTTATTTTTCATATCTAAAAATTTTTCATTTTCCAAAAACAAACACCCCATCCAAACGGACCAATAGTCTAGGTTGTTGTGAGATGAGAAAGAGAACAACACTTAAATAATCAAACTAGAATTTTAGTTGTTGTGAGGCTGAGAGACGATTGACATCTTGATTTCCAATTTAAAGGCCAAAATTAATCAATGTGTAGGTAACAAGTTAGATAGGGATATCAACTTAATAATTCATGCATATTATCTCATTTGATGCTTGGGGAAAGGTAATGGGTTTAGGCTAAGTCCCTTGATTAATAAATTGAGTAGAATTGACTAATAATTGCTAAATAGGATGAACATAAGAACGATAAGGTAAAGTCAAGTCCCTAATTCATTTGTGCATAGAAGTTTTCATATTTTAGTTTTTTATTTTATTTGAATTTCATTTAATCCAGTTGTCTAAATAAAGTTAAATTACGATAATCGTGATATTTAACAGTAATTCTAGACTCAATTTCTATAAAGATGACACTCTACTCACCATTATACTATCAAAACTTGACCCATACACTTGCGGCTTATCAATGATACTTGACTTTTGTCACTTTATTACTTGTAGCGATTCGTACACTTGTGAGCACACACTTAAAAATACACGCAACACACTGACGCCAGCCAATGACCGGCCATCGAAACAGAAATCACAAAACTTACAATTTCAGTAGGAAAACCGAGTTATTAGGCTATGTTTTCGGTGTCATCCCCTTGGTTTCGATTTGAAAACCGAATCGACCAAGTATGTTCAAATTTTTTTTTTTTTTTAATTACGATGTATCTCCATGTTCAGTTGTTTAGTTGTAGCGGCGAAAAAGAAGAGATGCCAGCCGTGTGGAAGCCCACCATCAAAGAAGAATAAGAAAAAGTGATATATATTCAAAACCCAAAAAAATCCCGAGCCTAGGTAAGTCCATACTCTTTTTTTTCTCTTTATCAAGGCCAAGCCTATAATGACCCAAGCCCATATTTTCTGTCAAAACTTAAAACAATCAGATTTTACCTTAGCAACCGACAATTAATGCCACCTTCTCTCCTTCTTCTCCAACGCTGGTCTTCATTTCACCTTGTAGTCATCATTTGCTAGTCAGCCACCGACCAACATTCTCCGCCTTTTTTTCTTCTCTTCTCTCCTCCTCCTCACTGGCTCAAACCGACAAACCGATCAACCTAAAACCGATCAAATATGGATGGTTAACCTCACAGTTGCTATTGTCTCTAGTCGGTGCTCGGGTTCCCTCCATGAAAACAGACGTGATCGGTCAGTGAACCGATCCGACAAAAAAGTTCCGTTACCGACTGATGTTCAAGCCTAGGCATGACTGTGTCAAGTGCAAGAATATTCGATCAACTACGTCCGTGAAAATGAAGGAAAAAGAAAACGTGATTTCAAGCAATAAAACAAATGCATAGCCTTATAATTATGCCTAGCTTTTTTTTATTTTTTATTTTTCCTACGGTAATTATGCCTAGCTTGGAGTGCTTGGTTGTAACAATAATTTACAGTAAATAACATTTTTGCAATAAATAATTCAAAGAAATAATATATTCTAAAATTATTTCAGGTAAATAACAGTAAAAATTTCCTAGATAAAATAAATTACTTATTTATTTCTAAAAAATGCTATTTATTACAATTTGCGATGTAAACTCCCAGGATGGTTATAAGTGTGAATAACATTTAGACGGGCTTTATGTTGACGACCGGGCTCAACTTTTTGGTCATCATGCTTGTAATCCACAGAACCTTGTTGAATTCAGGAGAAGTTAAACTGGACATTATGAAAGTTCGCTAATAACAAGAAGAATATATATATATTTTTTATTATAAAGTGGCAATTTTAACAAGAAGAATATATATATATTTTTTATTATAAAGTGGCAATTTTTGTTCTTCTTTTAGTGTCAACGTTCGATCTAGTTTCTGTTTGAATTCCCATATATCAAATTAAGCTTGTCAAATTTCCATTTTGTCATCCTCCAGTCCTTATGTAACTAATTGGAGAATAGATTTCACGACAGGCCTTTGATGAATATATACTTCCTTTTGTTTTAGTTTGATTTTTTTTAGGGCAATATAAGCTTATTTAAAGGTCAACTGGATAACACTTATATTTGAGAACATTAATTAGAGAAAATTGTGGAATCGTCATAGATATGTTTGTGTTTTTTTGTTTTTTGTTTTGTTTTGGTTATCTTTTGATAATTGCTTCGATTTTTGACATTTCATGTTTATCTTATTGGAGATTAAAAAACAATCAAAGAACATAGTTGAGCGTAAGTGGCATTACTGCGTCGGCTCATTTATGATTTCTTACCAATTAGCCCGGCCTGTTTAAAGGACTACAAAAGAGTAAAATCATGCATTTCCATTCTTGAGAAATGGATTTCAAAGGGAAGTCTAAAGGAAAGTCCACGAAGTTTGAAGATTTAGCTCTTTCTGTAACACACAAGATTTTTGTCCTCACATTTTCTCGTTACTAGTAATAGACACATGCTAGAACGTGCTTAATTAATTTACTAAATAAAAAACTAGAAGGAATTAGTAGAAAGTAATAGTTGAGAGAGCATCAAGGAGAAAAATGCAGAGCTATATTTGATAAACAATTTCATGTTAGAGATAAAAAAAATATTTAAGCAATAATAAATTAGAGAGAATTTAGTAAATCGTATAGAAAATTAATTAAGTGTGTTATGAGAAAATAATAGTTGAGAAGGTAATAAGAAGTATTTGAGTAAGGATATATTTAAAAAAATTTATTTCAACATGACCAAAAACGAATGGAAAATTAAAAAAAAAAAAACAAGAGTAAGCAAATAGAGAAGAGACCGACATGTGGATAAAATAAGAAAAATATAATTTTAAAGGAGAATAAGAAAAAATATTTATTGAATACCTTAAAAAATATAATAGTTGAGAGCGTGATGCAAAAAATTAAGTATGGATACATTTGAGAAAGTTATCAAATACCATGAAAAAAATAGTAATTGAGAGGGCGATGAAGAGAAAAAATCTATGGATATATTTAAGAGAGTTATCAAATACCGTGAAAAAAAAAGTAATTGAGTGGGCGATGAAAAAAAGTTACGCATGAATTTATTTAAGAGAGTTTTTTAGAAAAAGAAAGGCGGGGTTGGGTAGGGAGCAAGAAGTGGTGAAAGGAGAAAGGAGGGTTAAGAATTAGTTTTGACTCTTTTATATATGTTAAGATAAGATTAAGTTAAGATTAATAATAAAATAAGATTGAGATAAGAAAAAATTTATGTCTTATGATAAAAATACTATATATTTACCATTAAAAGGCAAAATTTTAAGAAAAGCTTACAAAATTAAAGATGTGAGTTTAAAAATATGGCACATTTCCTAATTTTCTCTTTTTCAAATCTGCTTATCTCTTTTATCCTTTTTGAAAAAAGAAATCCCTTGTAGCAGACAAGAATTCCAATACCCCTTTTATTATCTTTTCTCTCCCTCTTTCTCCCTACTCCTCCCACTTTCCCCTTCCCCGGGCCACCAATAACGATATCACTTTGATCGCCATCTAGCGCACCTTTTCAGCATGCCTATCTTGCGCATCGTCATGCTGAATCTAGTCAGTGAGTTTGCTATCCTCAACCGCAATAGCATCTTTGCATCATGTTGTAAGTGGTCAGATACATTATACGAGGAAGAAAAAAGTAAACCTCTGGACGCGTTTTCCAAATCTTAAAGGAGTGCAAGGAATGTAATATAAAAGGTAATAGGATTGAAAAGTAAAATTAAAGAATAAAAAGGAGGTCATCATAGATTCCTTTTTTAGTATTTACTTGTCTATTTGATGGTGTAAAGGGAAATAATCTCATTCCCTTTGTAGTATATGCTAGCCTTAATGATGTTGAATTTATTATTACAATTGCTAAACTATCCTTTTACACAATAAAAAATTAACAATGAAAACTTGTTAAAGGTATATAAATAAATTTGGTATTACCTTTTACACTAAATCAATAAAAAGGAGGATGCAATGATTGATATTCATCTTCTTCATATTTTATATTATGTGAAACCTTCTAAATTCTAATAAATCATTTTGTACATAAACACATAATTAATTAGAAAAGAAATGACTATTCAATTTCTATTTTCTTTTGATGCAAAGTATACATGCCCTCAGTGTACTAAAAAAGTAATTCAACAGTGTGCTAGAAAGTAGACCACTGGTGTATTAACAATTAAATATGAAAGAGAAAATTGTAAGAACATTCTCTGAAATAGACATGTTTATGTTCACCCCCCCCCCCCCCCCCCCCCCCCCCCCCTTCTTTATGCATGCAATTTATATGCCTTTAGTGTACTAACAAAGTAAATCAATAGTGTACTAGAAAGTAAACCACTGGTGTACTAACAATTAAATATGAAAGAGAAAATTATAAGAACATTCTCTGAAATAGACATGTTTATGTTTTTTTATTTTTTTTCCCTCTCTCTCTTTTAATGTGCTTGCTTAGATTTTTTATTCTACTTACTTATCTAAATGAAGGTTAAAACATTGAAGCTATTATTATTAAGCTAATAACAAAAAAATATGCTTTGTAAAGGCAATATTACAAATCAACCAATATGAATATCACATATTTCGCGAGTTTGGATTTCAGCTTCCATATAAAATGCAGCAAGTTTGCTAGACCTTCCTATGCATCAAAGTTTGGGGCAGCAGGCCGCAACTAAAGTGGCAACCTTGTTGGGCTTCACCCCCGAACATGACTTATGAAGAACAATTTTTCTAGATATTAGACCATCCCTAGCAATTTGGGACAATTCAAATACTATATTTGTTGAAAAAATGCCAAAAATTATATTAGTTATATTTCAATACATAATGTCATTTTTAATGCTATATTTATGAATTTTTTGCTAGCTCACTTTTAGCAAATATTAAGGATGAGTTTTTGCTAGCTTCCCTCTTGCCGGCTAACTTCTCTCACAACGGCCTGGAAAGCTTCAGTCAATGGCGGCAGTCGAGGAGGAGGGAGATATCTAACAATAAGAGAGAGAATGGAGTGCGAGAAAGGGGAGAGGAAGGACAAGGAAAGAAAAGCCAAAGTTAGGGCTTGGGCAAAGAAAATAATGTTCAATGGCAGGTACGTTAGTCCAAATGTGAGAGAGGAGTCAATGTGACACAAATCCAAAGCAGAAGTAAGTTGAGAAAAGAATCATAACCGTATGCACATTTAGGTCATGCCCCTTATTTTCTTATCCATTAATTCAGAAAGAATCACAACTAACGGCCTAACTTCTATAAATATTCAAAAACTACAAAAATAAAAGCAGACAGCAATCAAATCATACCTCCAGCCATAGCTATTAGATTCATAATTCTTGCAAGCAAATAAGAACACAAGAAAATTATGGATTCATTGGCTAGTCCTTTCAAGACTTTATGCCCATGCAAAGATGGAAATTCACATATTCTTCTTAAAGGTTAAAGACCCTCTCTCTCATAAATTTTACGTTTATATTTTCCAAATATATTCTTCCCATTAAAGAAGATAAATAAATAACAGATGCGGATGTGAACCTTCACTTTTAAGGAAATATATAGTGGGATTTAATTTAAAATTTAAATGAGTCACGAAATATAAAGACATTTATATTATTTATTTAAAAAATAATAAACGTTCCAACATAACTCAACTCCAACTATGTAAGAGAGATCAGTGTTTAAATGATTATATTTTTTGGTGATTTTAATTGACAAGAACCATAATTTTGTTTTTATTCCCCCTAACATAGTATTAAAATTAAAATAGCACAACTGATTTTAAATAGCTAAAAGACAAGCGCACTATTAATGATGGCAACCCATAGCAATGACCTTTAAAGAAGACATATGATATTGGCATGACCAATGTAGTAAATGTGATACTAAGTGAGGCAACGCAACCATTCCCACGAGCGGGAGGTAACGAGCCTAAATTTGTCTCACCGGCATACTTGCCGGTATAAGCTGCGACAATTGCTTCACCCTCCGATGGGACGTGCTTCGAGCATTTTTGACTTGCGAGTTCGAACGCCAATACAACTGGGCATTCAACCAACTAGCTTCCATTGTCAGTGCAATTGGGGGCGGAGTCACCTATAACCAAGTGGTGGCTTCCGCCCTTATTATCTTTTTTTTCTTTAAATTATATTTTTAAAAACTTGACATTTTTTTTATTTTCTCTGTGCTAAAAATTAATTATCTTTATCTAGAGAAGTTCTCATAAAAAGTTATTTTTAATGTACGTCCCCACTAAACTCGCGCGGCTGAGTGCAGGGTTGAGTATTTAGGCTTTCCCAGTTCATGTCATTAGTGGGAGGTATTGCTAACATCAGGCCCACACAAAGTGGAAAAGTTAAGATTCCAATCGATAGGATGCAATTTCCTCTAAAAGAACTAGAACATTGCCCCTTCAGAGATTCATGCACCTCTTTATATACTCTTTAAAAATTTTTTGTCCTTTCTTTCTCTCATTAAATCATGTTAAAGAGAGGCACAAAACTAAAAGAGGGAGTGCTTAGAAAAGGGGCATTCCTAAATTTCTCATCTCCCTCCTGATGCAGTATATATTTGGTCCTAGCCAACCGGAATTCAAATGGCATGGTCCAACCCATTTGGAAACCTCTCTATGATTCTGAGTACATTATAAATGTATCTTTATGCGTAGGGACAGACCTAGGATTTGATTCGAGTGAGAGCACATATAAAGATAAAATTTATAAATAAAAATAATAAGAAAAAAAAACTTTTATTATTTATTAATAAAGCAATAATATCACAGTTGTTCTCTACAAGTTCTCGTGTCTTGAAATGGTTCATAACAGTCTTATTGTCAATACTACTAAAATAGTATATAAGTTTTAAAAATATAAAAGAAGATATTGGATAGATTTATGAAAGCTAAAGGATGAAATGAGAGAGAAATATGACAGCTTAAATAGGAGTGGAGAGGAGATAAATATATAGAAGGAAAGGGAATTTAAATTTGAAGTTTGAAAAACAAGTGGTGTGTGAAAATGTATTAGATATCGAAATAATTAAAAATTCAAAAATCACTCACAAAAATTAAAGACTAAAAAAAAAATCAAAAAGTTAAATATGTGATAAGGGCATCAGGTGAGAGAACATGGGCTATTAGTTTGTTTTATTTGAACTAAAAAATAAATAAATTAAAAAGCTACGTATGTTTTAATTGAATTTAAAAAATAAAGTGAAAAGCCGTCACAACCGCTAACTTTTTGGGGTCATCACTTTACAAGGTGGGTACTGTATATGAAATAAAAATTCTATCAGTGGGTGGTGCCCCCGCACCAGAAAATGTGGCTCCACGCATGCGTGTTTGTATATACATAGAATATAGAGCAATGCTATACATCTCGATTGCCAATAAGAATCTCACATGTCAATTTCTAGATCGATTATAACGCTGGAATCCTTGCATGCCAATTTTTTAGTTGATTAAAAACAACAGTGATCATTACTATTGATTACTACTGATAATCATTTGGGAAAATTTTTTTTAATAATATCATCTGAATTATCATCTAAACGATATTCGTAATTTGAATGCAATCATTTGAACATGTAAATATGTGTTTGAATTAAAAACAGTTTTAAAAAAAGATCTTATACAACCTTATTTTCTATGGTAGATTTTTGGACTATATATATATATAATTTTGTTTCTATATTTGCTCTAAACACATGAAAAAAATATCATCTCAATCAGATTTGAAATAAAAAAAATTATGGCTTTTTAAAACACATGGACGGAAAATAGAAAAAGCTATTCATCCACAAATGTATAAACAAATATTTTAAAATATCAATTTCAACATTACAACTAATAAAGAGTGGATATAATATGTGAGCATTATGTTGTAGAGTCCATCCTCTGTTAGTGTCTAGGAAGGGAGTGTTCTTTTCTAATTTGTCCAAAATGACCATTTTCATCATTTGGAATGTCTCCATATAAACGTGGACACCAAACGCACGCCAAATGAAGAGAAATGTTTCTCCCAAAATCGGCAACTTTTTTTTCGTCTATCTTCTTTCTTTTTATAAAGAATTGAGCACTTTATTATTTGTTCTTTCTCATCCATTGACATATCGATTGATTACAAAATATCATGGAGTATATGCGGTTGTGAACAGGCGTAGGTATTTTGGTATTCCAAGCACGTACATTAAAGTTTTTTGTTGTGAAGAACTAGTAGCTAGCCCAGAGATGATATCAAGGGAATCAAATTCCAACTGATCCAAACAGTCCCATTCACCTAGTAGAATCTTACCCACCCCAAAAATAAGGCAAAAAAAAAGGTGAGGGGGAAATTAGCATCAGAATCTATACCTTATCTTATCTCTCTCCTTTTCTTTTCTTTTCTTTTACTTTCAGGCCACAAGGAATAAAATTGAGATACGACCTTTTTTTTCTCTATTAATAGCCAACTTCAGCATGCATTATATATAACAAAAGAGGACAATAAGTATCCTAAAAAACGAACTAATCACCAAAAGATGGCTCTAGTGGGTTCTATCTCGGCCAATACAGAAGCGCTAAGCCACGTCCTAGGCCTAGTGGAGGCGTTCAGAGCCTTTGACTCTGACAACGACGGTGCTATCACCGCCCTGGAGCTCGACGGGATCATGGGCTCGCTCGGGTACAACCCGACCGAGCAGGAAGTGAGGGCCATGATGCAGGAAGGAGACAAGAACAAGGACGGCCTGCTGAGCATTGAGGAGTTTCTGGAGATGAACACCAAGAATTTCGAGCTCGGAGGGCTAGGAAGCTTCCTCAATATCGCTTCTGACAGTTTCAACAACAATGATGGGATTGATGAGATGGTGACAGGGGAAGAGTTGTTTCAGGTTTTGGGGAGTTTAGGGATAGAATTGAAGTTGGAGGACTGTCAAAACATCATTGCTTCCATGGATGCGGATGGGGATGGAGCTGTTAGCTTAGATGATTTCAATCTTATTGTTAATTCTCTGCTCTAAATTATGACCTAAAAGGGTTTAAATTAGTAGATAAATATGTGTAATTTTGACAACGTAGCAATAGCTATTTTGGTTTTTAACAACAAATATATGCGTATGCTATATATGAACATGTTTTGTTCCACGATTGATCGATAGAAAAATGATAAAATAATTTATTAAGAATGTTGAGCAATCAATGTCAATCATGTTAGTGAATATATCTTATACTTCATATATATATATATATTACATAAATGTATTTCTGATGACGGTTTTAGAGGGATGCATCTTCAATATTATGAAATAAGGTATTTTATAAACCGGTCCTTATTATCAAAATGGGATATAATCTTTTTTCCATACTAAGATTATTAACCTAGTTATTGATATAAGAGTTACATATTCATTCTTTTCAAAAGTTGCAATCGATGGATAGGTATAATAAAATCTTTTAAACACCAATATTATACTAGACTCTCGAAAATCCATGTCAAATACTATTCATTTAGACCATTATGGATGCATACACTTAATGGATGAATTTAGATACTTCTTTTAGGACCCAAACCACATAGACTACCTCCCAAATTTAATTACTCTCCTACATCAACTTAAGGCTTTATCCAATAAGTCATTTTCTTTCACAATTACAAAAAGAAGAAGAATTCTTTCATACATTTTAGCCGCAGAATTGCGCTAGTATGGTGCATATATCAAACCCTGTTTTTCAACCAGAATGGCGCGAGTATGCCCAGATATCAAACCCTATTTTTTGACCGCGTAACATGGCCGGCAACAGTACAATTCATGAAGATGCCGTTATAGTATTTACTTGCGTTTTGTCCCCACATACGATTCTTTATTATTTCTTGGATTTTATGCCTGGCCTTAACCATTATTTGGATGAATTATTCTGCATGACTCTATTATATATACGCAGTCCATATCTTCCAAGGAAATATATATCTATATATATATATATGCACACGTATATATATGTCGTCCTTTTGTTCTCTTACATATATGATGCAAATTAATATATCTTCATCCACTACTAGAATAGGGTGAATAGAATGCACTTCACAGATGAAATTTAAAGAAAGAAATATCATGTTTGGTACTTGTCAATGGTGAGAAATTTTAGATATAATATTTAATTATGGGTGGTAAAAGAAACGTAATTATAAGTGAGAATTTATCATATTAAATGATAGTTAAATATGGAATTTTTTCAAAATATTTATGAAAATTAATTTAATAACAATCATTTGACAATTGCCATTTAAAATTCTCATTTATTTACAACTCTATTTGACGTCATTACATATTCTATGATAATTAAATAGTGATCGTCATCTAATATATTGTGATTTTTAAATTTTAAATGATGAGATTTCTAAAAAAAAATAAATTAAAAAAAATAAAACTAAAAACGTTGAAAAAAGTGTTGAAAATATACACTTCACCCTATAGAGAAGTTTTAAAGTTTAAATAATGAGATTTCTTGGAAAAAAAAAAAAACCTAAAGAGAAAACTAAAAAAAATTTAAATTTTCATTTAAAAAAATAATTTTTTTAAATATTTAGAGACTTTCATTTGTTATTTAAAAAAAAACGTTGCTTTTTTTTTTAATATTGCATATATCTCCATTCTAATTTAAAATAATTTTTATTAAAATATAACAATCTAGCAAATGCTCCATCTTTAATAAAGATTAAAGTTGGGTTTGTATTTATATTTTATGATTTTTTATATTTCCTTTTTTTTTTTTCCTTGTCGTGCCAGTACGTATACATCCATTAGTATCCTATTATTTTGTTTGGTAATAATCTATAAAGACGTTTCAAATATAAATATAAAATTGACTATACATATATGGTAAAGAAAATTTGCTAAAGCTTGATAAAGGAAAACACGGTTTCAATATTTCTTTCCTTATAGTTTTGTTGCAACACAAAAAAACGTGAGTAGCGACGTCATGATTAAATTCTAATAATTTTTGTTGAAATTTAATAATAAGAATAAAATATTATTTTTTAAAACTTTACAGTGGGTAATTTGAATTTCATTGAAAAAAAAAAACGTTGAATTTTTTTTTTGAATATTTAGAGACTTTCATAGCCTTTCTTTTCTAAAAAATGTTGTATTATTTTTGAAAAATGATGTATATATCTCTATTATATTTTAAATTACTTTTCTTTAAAATTAAATAATAAGAATAAAATTTAAAAAACAAAAACAAAAAAATTTACTGAATACTTGAAAAAACCACGATTTTCTACCCTCCAAAAAAAAAAAAGTACTCGTGATAATAAAAAATAAACATATAAAAGTTGGCTTCCCTCCTCATCTCCTACTCCCTAACATTATTTTGAACTTAAAACACATATATATTTGAAAAAAAAAGCCAAATATCTTAAAGTTGAAACACATATATAGGAACCGTCAAATTTGACATTGTTTGGAGGTGCTAGAGTTGAAATTGATTTGTAATTCAAACACATAATCCTAGAGTTGATGGTTTTAGGCAACAGTTCTTTACTTTTCATGAAGCAGTAGTTTAATTCTTGAAAATTCATGAAAAGTAAGGCAATCACATGACTATGTTATAAACTTATAATCCATATTTGAATTCATAGATGTGTGGACATGGCAAAGCCTTGAACCACATCCATATTCCATCCATGCGGAAGCATGTGTGCTCGAGGAACTCCGCCGGTTCACCTGGCCATCCCAATCACCTAAGGGGACCCTAGGCTCACAAGGACAAGTGACATCTACGGCATATGATATCACAATTGAAGCAAATTTTACAATACCGGCCATATGAGGTGCAAAATATTTTCTTTTACAATATTTGTTTCTTAGAAATATGTTATTTTTCTTTTGGTCTATTTATGGAACTTGTGGCCTTTTGGAATAAGTTTTTGATGCCTTGAGAATGTGTGCATGAAACTTTGCTTCCTTTTTCCACAAAAAGGAAGGAAACAATAATGCCTTAAAAAATACAATACAATTTTTTGGTTTCCAATGATTATGAAACATAACTATAAAATACAGTTTAGGAAGGAAACAATAATGCCTTTATTTATTTGTTTTGTTTATTTGTAGAATACTTTTGAATTAAGTGAAGATCGTAGAAATGAACGTATGAAATCTATAAGAAGAAAATGGAGCAATTTCAAAGCCGGTTTGAATAAGAATTATATCCTTGTAGTATTGAGATGCCTAATGATCCAATAAAAGATTTAGAAGATATGCCGACGTCCTTAAAGTTTCTTATGTTATATGCTTGTAATGGAGATTAGGAAGGTAATTAAAGTTCTATTGAATAACAAATTTTTGGGTATCAAGAGCCTTTTTAAGTCCTTCGTGAAGACATCATACAAATATACACAATGAAAAAGATATTTATGAATTGTGTTATTTTCTATATTGGATAAGCATATAATCAATTCATTCTTTTGATGTTGTGCTTATGAGTATCAATCTTTACATATGTTATAATTCTCAAGCACTTATATGCCATAATGAACTACTATAAATATGCCTTCTTAGATCCACGTGCGACCATTGTCGGTACTGGACACTTAGATAAGCATATGGAAAATATCGCTAATCAATTAGCCAGAACTGTAGAAGGCCAACTTGTTTTCCTCCCTTGTAATGTTGGGTAAGTTCCGTCATTTTAATAAAGTTTACTATAAATTAATTTAATTAACTTATTAACACTCTATAATTGGTTTCTTAGTAAGCATTAGGTTTTGTGCCTCACTGATCCATTTGTGGACACAATTTACTATATAGACCCATTTGGTGAACATGAACCCAAGGAATTAAAACAATAATGTTAGGGTAAGACTTTTATAAATTGACAACAATATAGCCATTTATATATTTAAATTTTCTCTAATTAGTATTTTAATCCGTTTGTCTTTTTTCTTATAAGCATAGGACTTTTACCATGTTCAATGCTATTTTTTGAAGAGTACCAAATTTGAAAAAACCACAATAGATGCATGTTGTTGTAAGTTAATTCATATGTCATTGGAAATATGATATAGTTATATTTTCCTAAGTCAAGCAATAATTATTTTTAATTTTACAAACAACGTCCTCGTCAACCGATGCATATAGAATGCAGGTACTATATATTGCGTTATATGAAACAACTCATCGATTCTTCTTTTGGTGCTGCTCACATGATGGAAAACCGAGTAATAATAAAACTTTATTATGCTACATTGTCTTTAATATCAATTTAAATGTGAGTTTAATAAATTATTCTTTCTTTATATGTCGTTTTTCAACAAACGAACTTACACACAAGAATATATGGATGAAGTTCGAAATAAATGGGTGGAAAGTCTCTTGTCATTTATATAGACTATAATCATCATGCTTTATAATTCATATATTTATTTTTGTATATTTGAGTTTTTAGGATTTTTTTTTCTTGGAGAATTAGCTTTAGGTAGATTTATAACTTTTTCTAGTTTTTCAATGATTTGTAATGATTTTTGAATAGAAGTTTAGATTTGATTTTTTTGTTACTTGTGTCATGTTAGTTACAATATTAGTAAAATGCAAAATTCTAATTTTTAAATTCTATAAAAGTTTCTTATTACATGCATATATATAAATGAATTATATTTACTACTAAAAATATTGATTTAATTAAAAAAATAAAATTCAAGATTTAATAAAAAAAGAAAAATTATTTTTATGACGTTTACTCTCCGGCTGCCATCTAAAGTCTTTACAAGGCGACTGTTATTTGACCGTCATTTAAAATTCAAATTTCAATCGCCATCTTATCTTACCACATATTTAATAGCGTCTGAATAAATAGCAATTCTTGTCTGCCAACTTATCCTTTTTAGTAGCTGTTAAAAACAGCTATTAATCAAGTCTATTCAACCACGGTGATCCAAAAAAACACATATACACACGTATAGGAGGGGGAAAAAAAAAAGATTCGAGCCCAAACCAGTATAAAATTACAAGATTTAAGCCCAACATGCAGTTTACTACATACATCGTTAGTGGGAAAAACTATGAGGAAATAATTGCTCCTCAAATTAAAACGCTGTTTTTTTTTTTTTTTCTTTCAGCCAATATTGTTGGAAAACAAATATATATATGTTCGGGTTTAAAAAAATAAAGACTACATAATTAACTCAGAAAAAATCAGCTAAAGAAATCCCAAATCACTAGGACAAGTTATAATCACAAGCATATAACTATCGAAAAATATGGAAAACACGGCTTTTGGAGCCTTAAATGACGGAATTTATGAGAAAAACATCCAAGCGAACACGGCACGCTTTGTCTTACATCATGGAAAAACCTTAAACTTTGATCGAGATTTCATAAAACAAAACGAAACTTCTTTGATTGAATCTAATCTGGGCGATCCCCCCACAAAATCCAGTTTTTTCTTCACTGAATCACATGCAATAAATTTCTGGTTGAGATTTATCGTCTTAATTTATCACTGGACTACTTAAGAGTCATTTCTGCCCAGCATTGTCTCAGGAAGTTGGTAAGCCGGAATTATGTCTTAAGCTGCTGATTTTAAACTCTTTTTTAAGGAAAAAAGACCATTTCATTGTAATTAAACCGTCAGAATGACAAACAATAATCATGTTAATTCAAGTTAGCTAAGCCTGCATAATGCAAACATGAATATTTGTCTGCATGTTTTCTCTACGGAGGTTCTTTAAGATTAATACAAAAAAACAAAAAACGAAAGAAAAGAAAGAGAAACATGACGATGTTCTGAAATAGATCGAGTCTTTTTTAGGTGACCAAGAATATCCTTCGGTAGTAGGTTAAACATGCTTTAACTTGTTTCCTTTTCTCACTGACATTCATGAAAGTTTGCAGAGGATACTAGGGCGTTTGATTATTTACAAGGGAGCATGAGGGGACCAACTCGTTGGGGGCGCATTCGTCGCGACTGGAGAATGTGCAGCAGTGGAAAAATGCAGTCCCCGATCGATTTGTTACACCTGAGGGTTCTAGTAGTGTCACAATTAGAGAAAATTAGGCAAAGTTACAAACCTGCCACAGCCACTCTTAAGAATAGGGGTCATGATATAATGGTTACGTACCTTTTTATTAGAAGTTGATAAAATTAAAGGGAAATCATGTCTAGATAGTTTTATATTTCCCGATTAGGGAAAGCATAGACGGATGCAAGTTGCCTAGAGTGGGGCCACATGAAGAAACAATAATTGCTTTATGTTTAGCCTTTTTTCTTGCTAAGATTTGCTTGTAATCCGAACAATTTGCGGCTTGTGCATGTGCCTTAGGAGGCTTTGAACTTTGTTTTTAGACTAAGTCTACTTTTTGGGCTAAATTGGATTATTTCCGTTTTTTTTATTAATTCTTTTTTTTTTTTCAGTTTATTCCACACATACGTAAATTTCTCCTCTTTTTTTGATTATTATTTTTTCTTGTGAACTCTCCCTTTCTTTTATTTTCCTTCAGTTTTTATTCCTTTCATTTCTTCCCTTCTATTTTTCTATTCCTTCCTAATATCTACGACACTATCACCGTTTATTTTTCTCTTCCGTCTATATATATTTTTTAATTATTTTTCCCCTAGTTATATTTATCATTAATTTTTTATCAAATACAATTGGTTTCCAAAATTATCAGCTTCGATACTCACAAATAACATAATGAGATACGTTAATTTATGCTAATTAACAAGATATTTTAGAAACCTATGTTTTCTTTGAAAAAAAAAAGGGAGATTAGTTGAATGATTAATTTTTTTAAACTATTTATTCACAAGATATTGATTTGGAATTTACAAAATACTTTAATATTTTATTTTATTAAAAGAGCTAAAAATTGTTATTTTCTTAGTATCCTGGTTTATGAATCTAGACTCTATATTATTTGTGCCTTCACTAGATTCAGATTCTGGATCTGCAGGACTCGGTTCAACTTGTAATATTTCTAAATCTAAAAATGAGAAATTTAACTCTTTATAATATGACAACCATGAAGAACAACTGATATGAGCCAATAGCTAGTACAAAGTTGGAAAATATTATGTGCCTGGCAGTTCTTTCTAAAAGTTGTTTTTAGCTTTCCCAATCCAAGTACTTCTGAAAACATTTGAATGATTTTTCAAAAGAGTTCCATGTCAAATAAGAAAATATGAGGTTGGAGAGAACTTTTTGAATATGCTTTAAAATTTATGTCAAAATTTAAGCTAAATATTATAAACTTCATTTAAAATATTCATTTCTTCTTAAAAAAACTTTAAAATCCTTTTTGACTTAAAATATGGTTTATTAAAGAGTTACAATTTTTATTTATCTTCTTCTATTGATTAAAAGTAAAAACAAAAAACAAAAACTCTACCAAATGAGTCCTAGAAACACTTATGACCTATTTTAATATAGTACTAATTTCATATGCTCTGTTTGGTACACACATTGCGTTTGCATTACGTTTAAATGCAATGCATTGAATGCAATTTGCATTTAGAGAAAAAGTATTTGCATTGCATTTGTGTGTTTAGGTAAAAAGTATTTGAATTATATTTTAATAATGAATATGTGATGTGATGAGTAAAAGTAGAAAGAAAAAAGGAAAAGAGAAAGAGAATATGTGATGTGATTAGTAAAAGTAATAGAAATAATGAAATAATGAATAGTGATTGTATTAAATTTAAAATGTGATGTGATTAGAATTTGAATGTAATGCTTTTATATTTGGATAAAAATTACATTGTATTTGAATATAATGTAAATATAATATGTGTACCAAACGGGAACTTATCCCAAAAAAAAAAATTAAGCTAATAAGTGTTGAACTATAATAAATAAGTATTTATAGAAATGCATCTGGCTATATAGAAACTTTTCTATCTATTTAGTAACCTTTGTCTAGAATGTACTATATATTGCTTTTAGAATCCTTAATTTTCTCTATTGTCAAAAAACTGATATATACAAAGCATTATGGATGTCCGTAGATAGGGTATTTCTTTCTCTAATTGTAAACTTGTCTATTGGGCAACTTTGTGGTTAAAATGGCGATCAGGTGCTGCTGGATATATTGAAATCAATAGAACTCCTCAGTATCTGCTCCAGCAATGTCACTGGCACTCACCTTCTGAACACACCATCAACGGCCGGAGGTTTAATCTAGAGTTGCACATTGTTCACCGAAGCCGAGTAGGTCAGATCGTTGTGATTGGAATCGTGTATCGGATTGGAACGCCTGATCCATTCTTACCAGCAGTGACAAATTTTCATTAAATAACGTGCAGATACATAGCTAGTATAAGTGTAAGAGGCTCCCTCAACTGTACAATCAAAATTAAAAAAATTATATGGTTAGTAATATAATACAATCAAATATTATATTATCTTAGATAAACAAAATTAAAAAACTTAATCTTATTCCCTAAAATTTTTCTTCTATAGTTAGTAACATTGAAAGAATAAACTAAAATAAAATCTTGATTCCGTCATTGATTACACGTGTTGGGGTCAAATTTCATCCATCAATTTTTATAATACACATGTCTAATAAGTTGACATAGAGTAATTAAAAAGATCGAGAATTGATGAAAAATCAATTAATTGAGAGCAAAATGACTTCATTTACAGGAGTCAAGTAGTTTATGATAGACTCCTCACTTTCCAAGAAAGTGTCAATATGGGCCCTAACTCTCCAAGTTAGCATTTACGCTTTTCACTTTCAAATTCAATTAATGATCACGTTTCCAACCATTAGAAAAGACTAGTTCATGAATTCCTCTACCTTTTGGAGCCATACACGTCTCCACCCTATTGAGCTAGATACACCTCGTCAAGCTATGTCTGCTATGCCCTCATTGAGCCATGTTCGCTTCGCCCTCATCAAGCCATGTTCACTTCACCCTCGTCTAGCCATCTCGACCTTGAAGAACTCATCTAGCCATCTTGGCCTCGTTGAACTGGACTCACCCCAATGTCGTCAAGTCCTCTTTGCCTCGACAGTCGACAAGCTCTTTCTACCTCATATAGTCACTTGAACCTGATGAGCCTTGGTCCTCGACAAGCCTCAAATAGTCAACTTTAATGCAAGTCATGGAGCTTTTAGAGGAATTGCTTACTAGTTGCTATATATGGAATCAAATGGCTCCAACTTGAAAAGGTGATGGGTTTCTTAGTGGCTCCAAAGAGATGAGGTAATGATTTTACAATATTATCTCAAAAGTATTCAAATTATTCAAAATAATTTGAATTATCCAAATATTATGGAAGATCTTTATTTAAATTCGTGTCATCATTGTCAAAAGGGAATGGATAAATACAAGACACCTAATTGCATTCAAAATGCAGAAGCACCTTTAAATTTCATATAAAGGAAATCTGATTCATCAAGGGTGAAGCCAATCTTATAAATAGATAACGGATTGTTCATGTAAACAGATAGAATACATTATGCTAGTTTACTTTATGCTCTTGGCATCTTATGTACTTTTCTTTTCAAATACTGACAACCTAGCACCATAGAGGATATAACCCCTTTGATAAAGGCAAACCTCTATAAATTTTGCGTCTCTTTATTTACTTTATACGTTTTATTTTATCACATATCTATTATAATGACTTCAGATTAGTCGTTGACTATAAATAAAAATTGATCGTAGATTTCACCATCTACAATTTGGTGCCATTTGTGGGAACTATGGCCGATATCTTAGATGTCGATAACCATAAAACGTCTACCACCATGGTGGAAAACAACACCATAATCGAAGAAGATGAGATACCTCAACATGCCAACAATCAAACACTAAAAAACTAGGAGCAGCAACATAAGGCTATTGATCGGAGAGTCACTGAGCTGATCATTAAGAACTAAGAACTATAAAGGCGATTCAACTTAGCCTCTACCTTCAGTATGCCACAACCATCCACTGTCATGACCTATAATGGTTCTCACTACCCTCTTGATGATCACTACACCTTTTCCAAGTGGCTTCCATCCAACCACGACATCCATGCTACATAGTCCACTCCACCTAATGTCATTACTCATTCCAGTGATGACTTCTCTTGGCACAACCCCTCAAGGTACAACCCCTTTAGGTCCATTCATTACCTCGAGCTTATTGCTCATAACCTACCTTCACCATACAACTTGGTGACATTCAACATTACCTTCACCTCCTCTAAGTGTCGTTCCTTCCGAAGCCTTCAATCTCAAGTTGGCCATTAACAAGGTCGTAAACAATAACATAAAGGCCATGGAAAAGTGAATGCTCCAAGCCCTAGGACACCTTGCTAGTCATAAGGACCTAATGGAAAGAATTAAGAAATCCCCCTTCACCCAAAATGTGATAGAGGCAAACCCCCCCCCCCCCCCCCAACCCCAAAGTTTTACACTCTGAACTTCGTCAAGTTTGACGGCTTTTCCAACTTATATGAGCATATATGCCAAAACAAGCAATTCATGATTGGAATCACTTTCCTACAAGATTTAAAAGATGCAATCATGTGTAAAATTGTTCCTTTAGAGCCTCAAGCTTAGCCTTAAAGTGGTTTTACTAATTACCATCTGCCTCTATCAAAAGCTTTAAGAAGCTAACTTAGGTATTTTTATAAAACTACTCAAGTCACATCCAAACCGATAAAATTACTAATGACCTATGTGACATTATCCAAAATCCAAGTGAATCTCTTCGATACTACATCAAGTGTTTTAGTAAGGCCATCTTTGGCATCCCAAATTGTGAAGACTATTGCCTGCTTAGGAGAGGGCTCCTCCATGGTTTGAAGTTTAAAGAAGAAATATGCACAAACATGCCAAAAACCATCATTGAGGCCCTTACATATGCCCAAGGTTCCATAAAGCTTGAGGAATTTGATAGACTCTACTAGAAGGAGGAAAGGGATTTCAAATGTCATGAAAGTCATTTTAGTGACAAAAAAAAATCATGGTGACCAACTACATAAACAAGATTAATGAGATAATGACTCACAGCACGTAAGAGACTTTGGTTTGAGTCGACTTAGCCATTATTCTTAAGAGATTATTATTATGTTTCTAGTTTGACAATTTTTTGCTTCTCAAGACTTGCATGTTTTCTAGATTTTGTTCTGATTCTTACTTTTTTCTTTTAGAAGTTGATATGATGAACATAAGGTTGTAATAATCGAACTACATAATGCTTGATCCCTACTCATGAGTATGTAGGCAACTTGTGCAACTATAAATAAGTATAGTCACGTCTAATAAAATTCTTATATCACCCTTATTGAATACAATTCGGATAAAAGACCCATAAGACATAAGCCACAGGGCAAAGTTTTCTTCCTCTTGGACTAATATGAAACTCCAAAATCCTGTAAGACACAAGCTATGAGGCAAATTAAGACCCATAAATCACAAGATACAGGGCACATAAATGACTTTGCAAAGCCCTTGTAGCTCCGTAAGTCACCAAAGCCAGCAACATCTTGGCGCAAATTCGTCGAGGAGTGATCACCCCTGGTGGCATGACATCTAGGCAAGGCTCCAACTTGGGAGCCAATTAAAGGGTGGCCATGCCCTCTATGTTGATGTGTCCCCATACAGTAGTGAAAAAGTGGCTACAGCACTCAACTAGGACACCCATCAAGCCCACACCACTGTATGGGCAAGATGGAGGACCTTGCTTAGAGCGACACCCCATATGAATGGACACCCTGAGTTGATGCTTCACTAATAAGTCGAAGATGAATCAATAAGTCTAAACAACTTGATCTATGTGTCGGTTCTTCTTGATAGTCAATAATTCCAAATGGAGATCACTAAAACCAATCGACCATATGAATCATAGATAACTTTAATTAGCTAGTCCATAAGTTGGTTGGATGACCAACTGATATCCTACTTGACTCATCAAGTAACGAATCGACTTCAAAGAAGGGGAAGAAGGATTACATTGGTCTAACAATATGCATCATTCTCTAAAAATTTTTTACAGGGATAAAAAAAATTCAAGAGTCATATAGTTTCTATTTGTGAATAGAGTCGTCATATTCACTTATGGCTCAAAACGCCATAGATGTCAACATAATCTATTAGCTCCAATGTTAGAGTCATCACAATATATTTTGCTTCCAAATGTCCAAGCTGACAGCTTCCTTGATGGCACCAAAAGGTTGAACGGTCAATTTTTATAAAGGCCCCAAATGTCTGAGTCATCAAATTATTTAATGGCTCTAAATACTCGAGGCATAATATTTTTCCCAAGGCCATAAGCAAGAATAATTCCTGAATTGCCAAGAATCAAGATGTCAAGCAACATATGCTTGCTTAATAACCACAATTGAAGATTACTCAGTTAATTGTAGTTTAGTACACTCAATTAAGTTGTGGGGGGCTATCTATTAGGGTCAAATTTCGTCCCTCAATTTTTATCATACATGTGTCGAGTGAGTCGAGACAAAGCAATGAAAAAGATCTAGAATTAATTAAGAATTAGTTAATTAAGAGAGCAAAATGGCTTCATTTATAGGAGTCAAATCCTTTATGATAGACTCCTCACTTTCCAAGAAGGTGTCAATATGGGCACTAACTCTCTAAGGTAGCATTTATGCATCCGGGTTTCAGAGTCGATAATGATATTTCCAACCATTAGAGAAGACTAGTTCACGAATTCCTCTACCTCTTGGACCCATACACACCATTTGAAGTCATCTCCACCTAGTTGAGCTAGATCCACCTCATCAAGCCGTGTCCCCTTTGCTCTTGTCAAGCCATGTCTGCTTAGTGCTCATCGAGTTGTGTTCGCTTCTCCATCATTGAGTCATGTCCACATCGACTTCATCAAGCCATCTTTGCCTCGAAGAACTCATCTAGCTGTCTCGGTATCGTCGAGCTGGACCTACCCCAACCTATCAAGTCATCTCTACCTCGACAATCAACAAGCTCTTTCTACCTTATATAGCTGCTTGGTGCTCGACAAGCCTCAAGGAGTCAACTCTAACACAAGTCATAGAGCTTCCAAGTAGAGTAATTACTTATTAACTACTATAGATGGACTCAAATGGCTCCAACTTGTGGAGGCGGTGAGTTTCTTGATGGCTCCAAAGAGTCGAGGTGATGATTTTACAATATTATCTCAAAAGTATTCAAATTATTCAAAATAATTTGAATTGTCCAGATATCATGAAAGATCTTTATTTAAATTCGTGTCATCCTTAACAAGAGGGATTGGATAAATATAAGAAGCCTAATAGCATTCAAAATGTAGAAGCACCTTTAAATTTCAAATAAAGGAAATCTGATTCATCAAGGGTGAAATCAATCCTATAAATAGATACGGATTATTCATGTAAAAGAGATAGAGTGCATTGTGCTAGTTTATTTTATGCTCTTAGCATCATATATACTTTTCTCTCTACATAGTGAAACTATAGCACCACAAAGGACGTAGTCCCTTTGATGAGGGTGAGCCTGTATAAATTTTGTGTCTTTTTATTTATTTTCTATATTTTATTTTACTACTTATTTGCAATCTCAATTATAACGATGCCAAATTGGTCATTGACCCTAAATTTGAATTGACCTTAGATTTCACCATCTACAACATGCATGCATATAAGAGATGCACTCTATCTTTGTTAGGATCATGATTAATGTCTTTTTTTTTTTTTTTTTTTTGCTTAGATGGCGAATCGAATACAAGCCATTGCCAACAGTACAAACCAAGAAAGGACAATTGCTGGTGTAGTTGATCCAAGGAGGAGAACAAGAAAAAACAGCAAACAGTATTACAAGTATATTGGCTCTCTTATACAGTTCCGCCTCGCACCCAAAATGTCGTTTGGCTCGTCAGCAAGGAGGTTTATTCCTTTTAGTTTACTTACAACTTACCTAAAACGACACTAATTTAGTCACATATAAGTAAATTTTCTCGTCTAACATTTTTATTAAAAATAAAACTATTTTCATTCAGATAATGACTGTCACGAGACAACAAGTGAGCAGCTGTTAACTATGTAAGTTGAAATTTTCTCTTAATTATTTGTCGGAGGATTTTAAATTTAGAGAGCGTCCTTGATTAAATTTTCTCTAAAATTAAAAAAGTTCTTATTTATTTATTTAGTTACATATTATTTTGCAGGGTTCAAAAACTAATGCAAGACCATTACAACGACATTATGGGCGTTTGGTGCAACCATATGGCGCCACGGAAGTAAATAGTGAAGATGAGCGTACTTAAGTAGTGTCATATAATATTCTATAAATTAAAGTCGGGTTGTACAGAAGCGCTCCTTTATTTTTAATGCTCATGTGTATATCATATTTCATTCCGATTTGTTTGTACAGTAATACTGTATATAGTACTGTATCTTCTTCGTATATTGTATGTGTATTTGGCTTGCTGTTGTAAGTAGTAAGATCTTACATGCATGATAGAGTCTGTAATTTTATCTGATTGTATATTAGTTTTAAATTAATGAAATGCTTGTGCTTTTTTTTTTTCACTTCATAAATATTTTAATTGGATGAGTTGATACTATTAATTAAATACATGCAATATATATACACACACATACACATTATACACATATATATATACACACATAATATATTCGTTTGTATAAGAAATAGGATACAAACATATAATTATGCACATTGTTAAGTAAATGAAATTTGATAACCAGTGTATTAAATAACTAAGGCAATATTGTTTCTAGAATAAGGAAAATGGAAAAATACATTTAATAATGAAATTTTTGGTAGGGCATGCTCTTTTCCACTACTGATAGGGTAAGTAGTTTTGCTTTGACATAATAATCAAATGACGAGAGATGGTGTATTGTTAATATAATTAATGTTCCAACTTACATAGTACTTTTTCCTTAAATCTAAAAATAAATTGTAATCCCGTCTACAAACAATTCGTTAACCCTAAGGCCTTTTTGTGCCCTCATTACGTGTCGTCACAGACCCACACACTACAAATAATAATAATAATAATACTTTAAGTCACAACGAAATGTTGTGACTACACCCATCACTAAAAACACTGTTGCTAAGAATTTTAATCACAACAAAAATTGAGTTGTGACTACAAACCTTTTTTAGTTACAACTATTTTTTATTATTAAATCTTGTTAGCATACATACACAAGAATCACGTGTCATATTTTATTGTGATTAAAAAGACTTTTAGTCAAAATTTGTTGTGACTAAAAGTCATTTAATGACAATAATTTTCTGTGACTAAAACTAAAACTTTTTGGTCACAACAGTTTTGTGGCTTGTTCATTAGCAAAAATACAAATGTGGCTTGTTCCTGCTTTAGCTTAGACTTGGTGTTTGTGCATATAAGATTTAACATGCTTCATGCCTTGTAAAAAAGAAATTATAATAAGCTTTGGCCAATACAAAACAACTTTTCCATCTCAAACAATTTTTAAGGATTGCAGATAATGCACTCTGCTTCATCCAAAAGTTTTTTACTCGGGTAACTTTCTAGATCAAGTACATGAGAATACTGAGTTAACACTGAAATATTACCATTATCATGTATCAATCAATTGGAGTAACTATAACATGGCTTCCTTAATCAAGTTAAGTATAAACTATCAAATACTAAAAATCCAACTGCAACCCCAACTTCATCTGATGAAGATATCTTTGTGCGCATTAGCTCGTTTATAATCATCTTCTCCTTGTTCCTACACATTAAATTCCACTTATTTTAAAAGCATTCTCAAATCAAATGTATCCACTAAAAAAACCATCTTTTTCCTAAGTCAGCTATTTCTTTTTTTTTTTTAAGAGTAATGTTAAGAACACTAAGTCTAGTCTTAATCTATTAATTTTAATTGACATGACAATTATTTAAAGAATAATAATAAATTGTTGGAGAAAAAAAACAAGCTCAGTATTTGCGAAGTCAACTTTAAAGTTATGGAGGAAAGTACATACCTCTTGATGGACCCGTAGATCTTTTACATCCCACTTTTTCCTACCTATAAAAATATCTCAATTAAAAAATTATCCGAAAAAAGAAAACCAAGAATATATTTCAAACAATTCAAAATAAACAATTTAGCATCATATGAGAATCAAACTAAAAGGAAAGGGTTATAGTATTTACCAAATTAGCGCAAGTCTTCCAAATCATGATCATAGTTTCTTTCTTTTGGTTGTAAACTGAATGATTGCCAATTTGCCTCTTCAATTCATCCAATTATGCTTGCATCGCATCATATTGCTCTTTCATTGCATCGTAATTAGCTTCATACTTTGTGGTAATCTCATGCAACTTTTCTTGCATTTGTGCGTCCATATCTTCCCGTATTTGCAATTTCAGCTTTTCAAAGTCATCTTTTTTTATCTGCCTTTTTACTACCACCAAAGCATTGAAAGCAAGCATACTGTGTTGGTACCAAAACTAGCAAAAAAATTTCCTCTTCATTAACCGGTATGGATCCACCCTCAGAAAGTTTACTTGTAACTTCTTCTTCGTACCTAGCCTTTAACATAATTAGGAATATTTGACACCCAACGTCCCAAATATTGCATGTTGAAGGCATACTCAGAATGACTTCGATATAACAATCAAATAAATTTGAAATTACCTTCGAAGCTGTTGAAATAAAAAGCTAGTATGCCCCAATCCAGTAATCTAAAACACAACAAAATTTAGTAAAGAACATCTCAGGAAAATAACTATGAATAATCGGATAGCTATCTTACCAGGTTAATGTTGGTAAATACTACTGAACCTAGTTCAGTGTCCCAAATTTATTTTCTCTTGCCGAAGACAAATTAAAAGAATCAGGCAAAAACCACCCATCAATTTGTGCAAAATCATACAAGCCAAGTTGTTGAAATAATAGAGATGCTCCCCCTCGAATACTTTCAAAAACGTTTGTGGTAAAACGTGGGGGAGTACGATAAGCAACCTGTGTGGATGCAAGAACTAGGAATTAGAGAGATAGTGGGTAGTTTAGACGAAAGGAAATATACTACAAAGTACATGGCTAAACATAGCATAAATATCATGTGAACCCTTCCCTAATAGACTAGAACAAATGATGTAATTGTGCAGATATGCAATAACTTGTTAACGCAGAATGTTTGTGGACATGCATGTAAAATCAGAAGACAAGATAGAATTTTGCTTTACCTGCTGTGTTGGGAGATACTTCATTCGATAGTTGAAAATTACATCCTTCCCTCTTAACATCAACTTTACCTTGGAATTGAAGCTCCACCTTCTCATTGAAAGCACATTAAATTGGAAATAATTATTAGACAAACTTAAATGTGTGTGCAGCTTATATATACTTTTATTTTAGAATGTACAATGGTTCAGCTAATAAATTTTACTGGCACATCAAGAAAAATTTTTTATTCATTCAAATCCCATACCAATGATTCATTGTACTACCAATAAATTTAAAACAAAAAGGGTTGCTTCCATCTGTCAAGTGTGACACAAGTAACATTGAAGTACAGTAAGACATTATTGTACTACTATCACAACATTATGTCACATCTTATATTGTTAATTACGTATAACGATTGATCAACTATTATTGGCTTCACTCCTGGACAATGGTACTTTAGAAAGTTGGGTCCAATGCATCTATATTATACCACATGCAACTTGCAGGTCCAAACTAGGACCCAAAATTCATCAGAATGCAACCAAACTAATACTACGTGATATTAATTCTACTTGAAGATGAATTTGCAGAATAACTTCAAGTTGGAATGAACTTTCTAAACACAGGTATAAAGGACTAATAAAGCCTAAGATGCCATGACTGAATTCTAGGAGTTAATATAGGTCAACCGTCAATGTACACATTACATGGCAAGCCTTTCATTAGGCTGAGGTTCAAGTCAGCCTTATTTTGTCAAATGCTTGACGACATACACTTGATCCGGTGCCAACAAAAGGAATAAAATATTATGTTTTTCCAATAGCTCCTGAAGCATACATGTTTCCATCGTAAGAAACTCCAATTAATTATAAGCCCAACAAAGGGAAAAGAGAAGTTTCTAAGTACACAATAAGAAAAACTGAAACGTATGCATAAGTTGTTGTCAAGGTTTTATATAAAGTTGCGTTATTTTATACGTAAATGCCACCATCTTCACCAAGTTGACCGTGTATGACAGGGAATACCATGTCTACAGAGGCAGCCAGATGTTTCACAAAATCAGACAAAGACTGGAAACCAGGGCAAGGCTGCACATAAAATGAATTAGCAATCTCTATGTTCATAGTCAAGATGTGAGTGAATTGCAAAGCTTACCTATCCATACCTTTCAAGTTTAAAATCAAGCTGGAGTATTTGAGTACATCTAAAATAATAAAGGAAAATGAGAAAATATTGAAAAATCAAAACAAATTTCCTAGCATGCTATTTTCTGATACAAATCTGCATCCACGACTTGGAAACAGTTGAAAATACAAAAGAAACAATCACCAATAGTCATTCTAACCAAATTTCCTCGATCAAAACTCAAACTATAATGAGATGTTGTTTACGAAAATTCACATACTCAGCAACTTACTCTAAGGGAAGTTCAACAATCACTAACTCTAATGCCATTGGCTTAACATCTAAACCGAAAACAAAAAATTTTAAAAGGTCAATTATATATCAAGAAATAATCAAGCAAATGAAAAGGAAGTGGTAAGTTGACACAAATCACACTTCAACTCTTCTTCTGTCCACAAACAATGGACATATTGCAGAGTTTTTTTATCTGTCGCTGAATCAAAAATGGCGATAGCCTAAAAGAAATATTATGACCTCATAAACTCTATAATCTAGAACATCCATGCAAACTTTGACTAAAATCACCTTTACCAGTACAACAGGAGCACCCAAATGTCTAATCCAAACAAATATGTCCAAACTAAAACCAAACGAAATAATTCTTACATATAAATAAATAAATACATAGAGAGAGAAAGATAGAGAACGAATGACCAAACTTTTGTGGATGATATTGCATACGCATTAAAATTACAGTCAATTTAGTAGCAGCTGAAATGCAGATCGTCTCCCCGTTAACGCAAAAACTAAATAACATTTTGTTATATATTACAAACATGATTATGTTTTAAGTTATACTACACATATCCCCTATAATAAATCATGTATAAAACCTCCCTAGAAATCGTAACACAACTCGTGAAACGCGGCATTTGAATACAATAATAGAGAGATTTTTGTTATTATTCCTAAATTAAAACGGAATTTTCACTTCGCTTGGTGAATAACATTAGCATCAATTTCCTAACTTCTAATTCCTTTGGGCTCCATTACACTTTGGCCGTTCGAATTTCATCAAACGACATTTATAGTCTCTAATATTTGCTCAATTCAATATTCAAGTCTTCATGAATAGTATGAACAAATTCTCATTTCAAAATCAAAAGTATATAAAAGTATGAACACTTGTGACTATTAAAACCAGCAAAGAAGCAGAAAATAAGTATCTGTTTCAAGCTTGAGCCCTTTGCAGTTTTCAATACCAAAAACCATCCTGACATACAAAACCCATTACCACAAAAGCCATCGAGCAAGCACTAAAACAACCCGAACTTAACCCAAATGAGATTTCAAAACCCGATCCTACAAACGAAGATGACAAGATTCCGCTATTATTGATTCCATAGTAATACTATATTCTCTGACGAAATTAGAGAAGTGATCAACTGCTAAACAGAGAATTGATGAGAGAAAATTTTTTCACTCTTCCAATCCCACTTCCATTTTAGTTTTTTTTATAAAAACAAAAAATTGAAAGAGAAAAAACTTTTCAGAAGATAATTTTTCATTCTCATGTACAGAAGTCTTCATCAATGAGGCGTTGGAAACAAAAGTCTTCGTCATAAAGTTTGAATTAAGATGTTCCAAAGCTTTTTAGCTATTTTTTATCCAAAAAAGATTAAAAATTAAAAAAAATTTTGGTTTCTTGTCACACAATTTCAAGTTTCTTACATACTTTCGCAAAAAACAATCAGAAATCAAGACAAAAGTTATTAAAAAAATAAACTTGAGTTAATCAATAAGAAAAGCCCTAACAAGCTCCAAAATCTTCAATCAACAAGCTCGGAAAAATTTCATAGATTAACAAACAAAAAATCAAAATCAAAATCGCAACTCACAAACCATACTTAAAGAAAAAGAGCAAAAATGGTAACGATGATCTGAAATCCATAGGGTCCAATCTCCATGAGATTCCAAAAGAGGCGACATCTTAAGGGAAATTTGGGAGAGATGCTTGGAGATTATTTTTGGGTTAGAAAAAAGTTATTTTGGAAAATGTGTTTAGGAAAAAAAATTGTTTAAGGTCAAAAGGTAGTTTTGGAAAAAAAGTAGTGAAAAGTGATGAAATTTTGGAAAAAATATAGTTTTCGATGTCTCCAAAACTTGTCCTAAACGGGACCTTAGTAAGCAATGGCTGCTCGCAACGGAGCAGATCGCAACTCATGGTAGAAGAAGTCAGCTCAATCGGAGAGTAACCAACAGCCGTGGAGAAAAAAGAGTCGTCAGGTGAGGGGGAAGTAGCGAGAGTATGAGTCATCGGAGGGGGAAGAGAGAGACGAAAGCAGGACTGGGGTAGGAAATTTGTCAGAGGAGAGAGATAAAAGAGAAAAAGGCAAGGGTAAAATGGGAAATTCATAAAATAATAAAAAAATTAAAATGGCATAATATTTAGGCACAACATCATTTTATAACTAAAGATTCATTTGATACATATTACGTTTGCATTGAGTTTAAATGTAATGTATTGAATGTAATTTGTATTTGAACAAAAAGTATTTATATTACATTTAAATACAATGTGTGTTTGAGTGAAAAGTATTTAAATTGTATTTTAATAATAAATATATGATGTGATAGGTAAAAGTAGAAAGAAAATAAAGAGAAAGAAAGAGAATATATGATGTGATTAGTAAAAATAATAGAAAAATTGAAATAATAAATAGTGATTGTATTGGATCAAAAATGTGATGTGATTAGTATTTGAATGGAATGCTTCTGTATTTGAGTGAAAATTACATTGCATTAAAATGTAATATGAACGTAATGCGTGTACCAAATAGGGGATAAAATATTATTAGTAATAAGTTGTGACTAAAATTCAAGTTATTTACAATGACAGTCCACCACTCAATGTCAAGCTTTGTTCCCACTTCATTTTCAAAGCCATTTATGTCCTTTATTTTTAACTTTATATCCTCGGACTCTTCTTTAAAAAAAAAATTGTAGAAGTCTTATGTAGAATCAAAGGAATCAAAATATATTGATAAATAATTATTAAAGATTTTTCCTTAACAAGCTAATCATGTTGATCATGCGGTATTGTTTCTTTGTTTATCTAATTTTTTTTTTCCCCTAGTGTTTTGTTGTCTAATTTAAACAAGGTTGTGATGGATAACTATCAAATGTCATAAAAAAAAAAGTGATTTATCATTTTGAGTAAGTTTCATGAAATCTAATGGGGTTTAATAAACCCTCAGCACATATGAATTCAGTCCAATTGATTTTGAATTGGATTAAATTGGATGATGGAATATAATATTATATAACCATATCATATTTCTTTACACCCACAAGGGTGGATGGGATGGGCAAAGGATGTTAACGTCTTCTTTAGCCTCTTCCTTCATTCACCTAAGTTTGAATTCTATAGAACTCTCGTAACACCCCCGCTCCAATTTGGTTGTTGATGTATTGGGTTGGTGATGTTCTGGATAGGTCTTGCATTGACGATTAAAGAGTTAGGGTTAAAGGCCCATCTCTTTCTTGTCATACCTAAGCAAGTGGAGCCCATCTGTAGGGAACTTATCATCATTTTGGTTATCTTAACAATTTGATATAAAGAATTAGGAGAAGTTAATTATGCTTTAGAGATTTGTCTTTTTAGAGATCGAAATAAAAAATATGATAGCTTTGTCCTAAGATTCATACATAGATAAGATAATTAAAAAGTTTGCAATGTAAGAGGTAAAGAAAGGTACTTAACCTTTTGTTGCTGGTTTAACTCTTTTATTTGATGACTATCCAAAGACATCGGAAGAAAAAGAGTGTATGAGTAAAGTCCCTTATGCATCCATTGTGGGTAGTCTCATGTATGCTATACTTTACATAAACCCAGATATTTGTTATGCAGTTGGTATAATAAGTCAATATTAGTCAAACCATAAAATGAAGCATTGACAAGTTGTTAACATATACTTAAGTATTTAAAAGAAAAAAGGAACTATAAACTAGTATAATCTAGAGGGGACCTAACATTCACAGGATATAACGATTAAATCTTCTAAATTTGTAGGGATTCGAGGAAATCGACTTTAAAATCTATGTTCATACTTGGAAAAGGCGCCATTGTGTGGAGAAGTATAAAACAAGGTTACACTGTTAACTTTATGATAGAAGCAGAATATGTAGCTATAACTGAGGCTTCTAAAGAAACGGTTTGGCTTTGAAAGTTTTTTAAAGACCTTAAAGTCTAGGGGTGAATAAGAAACCTAACAACTCGACTAACCCGACAAACCCACCCAACCTAACCTATTATAACCCAAACCCGACCAACTCAATTAAGAGATTAACCTAACCCACCAACCCCGACTATTAATTGGGTGGGTTTGGGTTATGTTTTTCTAAACCCAACTTAACTTGAACCCACCCAATCTATTAACATATAAAAATAAATATTTTTCATATCGCATAATATATAGTATTTGTCTTATATTTTATTTTAATTACTTGATAACTTGTTATATTTTATATTGTATCAGTTTTTATTTTTATTTGTTTATTAGTATACAACTTTTATATTTAAACTTGTTTTGTATATATTTTATTTTTATGTCGGTTTTATAATTTATGAGATAATTTTGGAGTTTTATAACATTAATATTATACTAAAAGTTAGTTTCTTTTCATATATTTCTTATTTTGTCGGATTTATTAGTTTACAACTTTTATATTTAAATTTGTTTTGCATATATTTTATTTTTATGCCAGTTTTATAACTTATGAGATAATTTTGAAGATTTATAATACTAATATTATACTGAAAGTTAGTTTTTTTTCATATATTTCTTATTTTAGATTGAATGATTAACTATATTTATTTTTTTATTTCTTAATTATGTTCAACCCGACTAACCCACTCAAAATTTAATTGGGTGGATTGATTTTAAACTTTGGGTTAATTGGATAAGTTGAATTTGAAATCAACCTACCCAAACTTGATTGGGTGGGTTGAAATTTCTCAAAAATCCACTCAACCAATCCCAATCGTCATTCACCCCCTATTAAAGTCATTCTAGATGTTGACAACGCAATCACATTGTATTATGATAACAGCGCAGTTATTGCTAACACAACGGAATCGAGGCATCACGAATGGACCAAACACATAGATTAGAAATATCATATTATGAAAGAATACTTGGTGAATGGACTAGTAGATACTTATAAGATCGCGTTCGAGGACAATATTGTTAATCTCTTTACTAAGATTTTGGTGGCTAGAAGATTTGAAAGGTATGTTGAGGTTATGGGGATACAAGACACAACATATTTACTAGCTTAAGGTAAGTAAGAGATTGCTAGGAATGCTCTAAGTGCGAAAGATATTTTTGGATGTATTTCATTTAGTTTGAACTGATTAATAATATATTTTAGGTTTTTTATTACGTCTTTGCTAAATTATTCTCATCGTTATTTTCATGTTAAAATAACTATAAGCAAATATAGCTCATTGAATACTTGGCATTTAAATTATTAGAATGTTGCATATAAAGGATTTTGTATGCGAGAAGACAACATTTTAAAATAAATAGTCTAAATCTATAATTCATAGTTTATTGGGTTAAAGTAAGCATCTAACTCATATGAAAACTATTATGTTATCTAAATTCAATTAGAGAGATGGTTTATATTGATTGTCTGGAGCTAGCCAACTTCTAAATAGAGACATAGATATATTGCTTAATGGTGGTGATATATTAGACTTGGACCAAAGTATAATTAATCTATGAGTCTGCTTGAATGGATTAATTTACTTTTGATGTTCATTATGTAATAACCTTAATACTGAGTAAGTAAATGACTTTATGACTTATATATTTTGATATTCTAAAGGCTAAAGCATCTCGAAGTAATAAGCTATTAGCTTGGTTTGTTAAGTACATAACTTATATTCGATGTGAGCTTTGCTTCTAGATGGAATCATAGCTGTCATAAAGTGTAAAAGTTATCATGTTAACGCATTATACAGAATAAGGTTGATCATGGATATCATATAAAAGTATTGCATGTATGATAAAGTCATTAAATTGCAGTTATACACTGCCTTATGTAATACAATATATAATTGGGAGTGCAGTTTTAAGTTTATAGTAGTACGATTCTGAGACTAATAATTATATAATTAATTATTTAGTATAGAATAATTAATTACATAAATTATTAGATCATAATATTATATATGTCAAATTGGTTCTTTTACTGGCTCAATATAATTTTTTAAGTGATGATAATCAATCGGATTATTCATTATGGCTTTAATTTTTGAACTTACTAAAGAAAAAAAATCCGGAACACCTTTTACAGAGTGTAAGCATTTTTTACACTAAGGGTAGAATGGAAAATTTTTTCCATTTAATTAATTGGATAAATATTAATTCGGAATATGATTTGTAATTTAAATTAATTGTATTTATCTTTTGTAAAAAATATGAGATTAATTTAAGTTAAAAGATATGAATAAATTATTTATTTGAATAATTAATTTAAATATCTAGACAATCTTATTTAAATAAATATTTTAAATTAAATATAAGAATTATCCTATTTGAATTTAAATTAAAACAAATATTATACTAGTCTACTATAGGTAAGCATTTTTCTTAAAGATAAGACATATAAAAAGATTTTCTCATTATTGATTTTATTTGGATATTATTATATAATTATTTATTTCAAATAAAATTATCATAATTTTACTTTAAATTTAAATTATATTTATGGAACATTACTCATACAAATAAAATCATAAGAGAAATGGAGATTGAATTTTGAATCAAATTCAGATTATCAAATTCAAATTACCATTATCCTAAAGGTGGTGTTTTTTTTTTTTTTTTGTCCTCCTAAGCTAAAGAAAAATACCTATTATGGATAAAGGAGAAATAGAAAATTCTTTTTCAAATGTTACATTCAAATTCGAATCAACCCACTTCATTCATTATAAATAAGACCCTAGGGCTTCTCTTTCATTTAGACCACAAACTCTAAGGTAAGCAAGCTTGTTATTATACTCTTATTAATAATAATAATTTCTACGAGTTTTTGGTGGTTGGAAGGTGAAAGCCATACATCTAATATCGATTAAGATACCGAATGCCTATACACTCCACCATCCAAGAATTGTAGAATAGTAAAAAAGACTAGCTGGTTAAAGCTTTTTTAGTACCTTATTCAACTTTTTCATTATTTTCTATCCAAGGTATATAGATTGTCAAATAATTTATTATATATGACAACTCGAATTAGTATGATCTAAGTAAAAAATTTTAAAATTCTGCTATGTAAATTATCCGATCTTCCTACACTTGTGTCAGGCCATGATGCCCAATCTGAGTCAACAAACCCTTTGAGTTGGACAGCTGAATTGGATGAGAAGAAAAGACCTTGTCCAACAATCTATTTTAGATATTGCAAAACATGGTGAGCCGCCTACGTATGAGGAGCTCTTGGTTTGGCAAGAAATTGGCTCAATCTGTTGACTGAATAAGCCAAATATGGTCGTGTTATGGTAAGGCATAATAGCTTGCCAATTATCCATCCGTAAGTAGTAGGATCTTTTAACAATTCTCTCATCTTGTGATTGCTTGATATTTGGATCCATTGGAGTTTTTTATAACTTACAACCTAGATGACCAGTATCTAATCAAAGTTCCAGAGCATAGTGACGTTGGCACTGTAACACCCCCCGCCTCGTGCGGGAGACGTTACCTGAAAACTCTGCTTTACTTTAATTCTTCTCTTTCAAATCATAACAAAATAGATTGCGGAAATTTTTTTTTTTTTAAAACCATCGATATACGTAGTACTACAACTTTCCAAAACTAAGTTATCATAGTTGGAAAACTATTTTATATTACTTGCATATAATACTGTATTAAAAATAGTTAAAGTTATACATAACTGTGTAACTTATACAATATCATACAATGGTATTTTTCTTTGTTATTTCTCTTCTTTCTTCTCTGCGGAATTAGCCTGGCAGGTCCATAACCTTTGTCATGACACTGGCACCTCGTTCCTGCAATCCAATCCATACACTGTGGCTCAGGTTACAGGTTGTTTACCTCGATTACCTGAACAAGAACAAACTGGTGAGCTACACGCCCAGTAAGTTCAGACATAACATTTAAAATAATAAAACACTACAATGCAACTATACACAATGCATGAGTTCATTATGTTCAATTTACACTTTGCATTGTTCATTTACTATGTCTATGGGCCCGGTTTGGTCATACCGTGTGCGCGCTATAAGAGGGGTCTGGGAGCGACCTGGACTCTCCCTCAACTATGGTATGTCTTTTACTTCGACATAAAATAACCTCCCCTCGCGAGAGGCCGGTACGCCAAACATTAGGTCTTTATCATTACCTTGTTGTTTACTGTGCTATGTTACTTACTATGATGTCTTAACTGTTCCAGTGTACATATTCATAAATAATGTACTCAATGTTATGCCTATTCAGTCCAAAAATACTGTTTAAAAATCATCATCCACGCACTAAAACATTGGGGCGTGATTGGAACTGAAAATAAGGTACAAAACTTTAATTATACATTTTTGGAACAGTTGGAGCGCTTGGCACTCATTCCCGAGCGCCTGGCCCTTCATTTTATTTTTCTGTAAAAACATAGGACAGAGACTCCAGCGCTTCGGCGCTCTCTTTACAACGCCTGGCGCTTTTGAAAATCCGGTGCAAGCGCCTGGCGCTCATACCCTAGCGCCTGGCACTTCAGACAATTTTACACTAGAGCCTGGCGCTCATACCCTAGAGCCTGGCGCTCATGCTGATTTTTACACTAGTGCCTGGCACTCATACCCTAGGGCCTGGCACTCCTACTGGATATTTACCCTAGCGCCTGGCGCTCATACCCTAGGGCCTGGCGCTTCCACTAAATTTTACACTAGCGCCTGGCGCTCATACACTAGCGCCTGGCGCTTTAGCCAATTTTTACACTAGAGCCTGGCGCTCATACCCTAGCGCCTGGCGCTCCTATTGAATTTTAAACACCAAATTTTGGCCTAGAGCTCAGCGCCGGGGTGCTCTTTGGCTAGCGCTTAGCGCTTGGCTCCGGTAAAAATAGGTTTTTAAACACATTTTGACACCAAAGCCATTTCTCATGCATAAATTCAACCCTAAAACATGTTTAAAGCATTCTAGGGTCAAAATCCATAAAACACAATCATATACACGTAACACATCACTGCACACTCGCATACTTACCAATTTAGGCGTTTCAACGAGTTCACAACAACATATAACATTTCTAGCCAAAGAATTTAGGCTATTCATAAATTGACATTCAAGAATAGCACAGTGTTCCAGTTGTTCATGTTCAGACATTTAAATGCCAGAACTTACCAGAAATTTGTTTCTGCTTCCGTTCCTTAGTTTTCCGTCGTTGCCCTATAACGAAACAGTTCAACATTCAGTGAAATGTTTATAGGTCAACACGAGAACATTTAAACACTTCTCCTATACATTGTTATCATTAAACCCTTAGCCTTGGTTATAAGTCCGAAAATTTCGGCATTATAACGGCTTAATTTTTCATTTTCCCACTGTGCCAAAACCGCTTAAATCGCGTTATTGAACACAGTTTTCATCATCAACCTGCTCAAAATTCCAGTACATAACAATAATTCATTCTCATAATCAGGGT
This sequence comes from Antiaris toxicaria, assembly GCA_035233585.1. NCBI lineage: Eukaryota > Viridiplantae > Streptophyta > Magnoliopsida > Rosales > Moraceae > Antiaris > Antiaris toxicaria. The sequence goes on from CP141160.1 coordinate 4,222,723, forward strand.
ATAACAATGTTTCCAAAAATTTAGGGTTTCACTCACAACCCTAAATTTTCCTCTTTGTCTTTCTTCCTTTCAACACTCATACACCGCATAAATTCCTTTTATACTTCATAATACATAATCATCACTATTCTATAAGGTTTTCACCCTTCCTTTCACGTAAATTTTTCCTCCCCCATGTAACACTTTTGTTTTCAAAAACTAACCCCACAAACACTTCAAAAACAAGTTCAAAACATGTTTTTCCACATGATTTTCATCAAAACACTCCAAACTATCTTAAACCCATTTTGTTCCACTATTCACATAAACACAAAAACACTTAAAAACAAGCATTAAAACAGAATTTTGAAGAACTTACTTGAGCTTTAAGGTGAATACTCCTCAACTTGAAGTTTTCTCATACTTTTTCTTCAAATTTTGCAACTTTTGAAACTTTGGAAATTTTTGTGAGCAAGGGAACATGGGAGAAGAAGAAGAACAGAAGAAATGGAGGTTTTCTACTGTGGGGGACGTGAAAAAATCAGGGGAAAAAGTTTATACAAATCCTTAGGGGCATTTTTGTAATTTTTGAAAATTTTGGGGTCAAAATGAAAATTTCTTGGGGGCATTTTTGCAAAATTTTGGGAACTTTTTCAGCTGAAATAAAGCTGTTTCTCCCCCTCTCTTCCACGTGCATGAGCAGATCATCATGCATTTAATGCTAATTTTTCTTTCTCAATTTGATTTTAAAGGAAAATTCTAAAATTCCTTAATTTTAATAGCCTTTGGATCAAAAAAAATGATGATTTGATCTCATCCATTGATTCTTATATTAATAAGAAAATATTATTTGTTTATACAGTATAGGTTTTTCTTTAATAACAGTATAATTTTCATCTGTCGAAATTTTGGCCGAAAGCTATACCGGCCAAATTTCGCAGTTTACCTCTCGAAATGCTATTAGAGCCTTTCGATGCATTTATATTATTTAAAACACTCCATAAACCCTAGATATTTCATTATTTTTCATCTGGGGTCTATGTTTGCCACATTTTGAGTCTCAGTAGAATTCTGTTTTTCGATACCGAAAATGCACTATTTGAGGCATTTCGATTCGAAAATCGTCACATCTATAGCCAATAAAGCATTTATCAATTCTAATAAATATATTCATCAACTCTAATGATGATTTATTAGAATGAAATTTATATGTTTTCGTCACACTAATATATATAAATTTTCACTATACAATGATCCCGAGAACGATTTAAAATCTCGGCTGTTACAATCCTCTCCCCTTAAAGAATTCTCGTCCTTGAGAATTTAAAATAAGTGGGGATATAGGGCTCTCATTTCATCTTCTCTTTCCCATGTAGCCTCTTCTATTTGGTGATTACGCCATAACACTTTGACTAATGGAATTATCTTGTTCCTGAGTACCTTGTCTTCTCGTGCGAGTATTTGAACAGGCTTTTCCTCATAAGACAGGTCACTCTGTACTTGTATCGGCTCATATCTCAAAATGTGCGATGGAACAGGTACATATTTCTGCAACATAGAGACATGAAAAACATCATGTACCTTAGATAAATCAGGTGGTAATGCCAATCTGTAAGCCACCTTCCCAATCCGTTTGATAATTTCGAATGGTCCGATGTATCTCGGACTGAGTTTGCCCTTCTTTCCAAAACGCATAACTCCTTTCATAGGTGCAACTTTAAGAAATACAAAGTCACCTTTTTGAAATTCAAGAAATCTGCGTCGTTTGTCGGCATAACTCTTTTGTCAACTTTGGGCTGTTTTCATTCGTTTCTGTATCTTTTCAACTGCTTCTGAAGTCTCTTGAACAAAATCAGTTTTATGCAGTTGATTCTCTTTTAAATCATACCAATGGATTGGGGACCTGCACTTCCTGCCATAAAGAGCTTCATAGGGTGCCATTCCAATCGAAGCTTGATAACTGTTGTTGTAGGAGAACTCGATCAACGACAGTTTCTCATTCCATGCTTCTTTGAAATCCATGACACAAGCTCGTAACATATCCTCTAAAATCTGAATGACTCGCTTAGATTGCCCATCAGTTTGAGGATGAAAAGCCGTGCTAAACTTCAATTTTGTGCCCATTTCCTATTGTACACACTTCCAGAATTTGGAGGTAAAACTGCCATCTCGATCAGATACAATGGATCTTGGAACTCCATGTAATCTAATCACATTAGCAACGTACAAGCTTGCAAATTTCTCCAATGTGAATGTCATTTTCACCGCTATGAATCGAGCTGTTTTCGTCAGTCGATCTACTATCACCCATATGGCATCATAACCTCCTCGTGTCTTGGGTAGCCCTACCACTAAATCCATGGTAATATGCTCCCATTTCCACTCTGGAATATCTAGAGGTTCTAATTTCCCGCCTGGGTATTTGTGCTCTGCTTTGACTCTCTGGCAAGTTAGACATCGACTAACAAACTCAGCAATGTCATTCTTCATTCTCTTCCGCCAAAATTGTAATCTTAAGTCATGATACATTTTGGTGGCTCCTGGATGAACAGAATAGGGTGTTTGATGGGCTTCTTTCATAATCTGCTCCTTCAATTCTGTATTGGCAGGTATGCAAATTCTTCCTTTCATCAACAGCATTCCATCTGTCTCGATGCTGAAGTCAATTTCTTCTCCTTTATTGACTCGGTCTCTCATCTCTTCTAAGTACACATCTTGTCTCTGAGCCTCCTTAATCCTATCGTATAGTGTTGGTTTCAATTGTAGCATAGCCAAACTTCCGGAAATCAATTCTATTTCTAACAAATTAATCTCCTTTTGTAGCGGCTTGGACAATCCATCGATAGGCAATTGCTGTACCGATGTTGATTTGCGACTCAGTGCATCAGCAACTCTATTCGCTTTCCCTGGATGATATAAGATCTCACAATCATAATCTTTTACGAGTTCTAACCATCGCCGCTGTCTCATGTTCAACTCCTTTTGAGTAAAGAAGTATTTCAGGCTCTTGTGATCTGTGAAAATTTGACATTGAACACCATATAGATAATGCCTCCAAATCTTTAATGCAAACACGACCGCAGCTAGTTCCAAATCATGAGTTGGATAATTCTTCTCATGATTCTTTAGTTGTCGTGAAGCATAAGCTATAACTCTCCCATTTTGCATCAATACTGCTCTTAATCCTTCTTTCGAAGCATCGCTGTAGATGTCGAATCTTTCCCCGTCAGTAGGAATGGCAAGGATAGGTGCGCTTGTCAATCTCCTTTTTAATTCTTGTAAGCTTTCTTCACATGCTGCTGTCCACTCGTACTTCTTTTCTTTTCTAGTTAACGCCGTAAGTGGTTCAGCAAGTCTAGCGAATCCCTCCACAAAATGCCTGTAGTATCCAGCTAATCCCAGAAAACTACGAATTTCAGTAACGTTTTTCGGGATAGGCCACTTGCTAACAGCTTCAATCTTTGCGGAGTCAACAGAAATTCCATCCTTAGACACCTTGTGTCCTAGGAAATGAACTTGATCTAACCAGAATTCGCACTTTGAAAATTTGGCATATAGCTGGTGATCTCTGAGTGTTTGTAGTACCCATCGCAAGTGTTCTTCATGGTCTTCCCGGGTCTTCAAATAAACAAGGATGTCATCAATAAATACGATGACAAACTTATCTAAAAATTTCTTGAAAACTCGGTTCATCAAGTCCATGAAAGCAGCTGGAGCATTCGTCAATCCAAACGGCAACACCAGAAATTCATAGTGTCCGTATCTCGTCCTGAATGCTGTCTTTGTTACATCGCTATCTTTAATTTTCAGCTGATGGTACCCAGAACGTAGATCAATCTTCGAAAACACTGAGGCTCCCTTCAGTTGATCAAATAAATCGTCGATCCTGGGTAGTGGGTACTTATTCTTGACGGTGGCTTTATTCAGCTCCCTGTAGTCTACACACATTCGTAGAGTTCCATCCTTCTTTTTCACGAATAGAACCGGAGCTCCCCAAGGCGAATAGCTCGGTCGAATGAATCCTCTATCCAATAACTCCTTTAATTGCGTTTGTAGCTCCTTCAGTTCAGCTGGAGCCATCCGATAAGGGGCCTTGGATATCGGTGCTATTCCTGGTACTAATTCGATCTCAAAAGAAATTTCCTGTTCCGGTGGAAATCCAGGTAATTCGTCTGGAAATACATCCACAAATTCGTTGACTATGGGAATATCCTTTAGTTGTAACTTTTCTTCTTTTGTCACATCAGTTACAAAAGCTAGATATCCCACGTATCCTTTAGCTATCAGCTTGTGAGCCTTCATTGAATTTATCAAGATCCTCGATGGCTTTGGAGGTGAAGCAACATATTCAAAGCTTTCTTCTCCCCTTGGTCGAAAGATTATCGTTCGATGGCGGCAGTCGATTGTAGCCTGATATTTTCCCGGGAAATCCATTCCTAGGATTACATCGTAATCCGCTATCCTTATCACAATTAAATCAAGAAAAAGCTCTCTATCTGCCACAATTACTGGCACATGTCATAACCAGTAATCTGACAACAATATTTCACCCGAAGGCAACATAGTCCTAAAGGTCATTCCAATTCTATCCTTAGCATGCTCTAACCTGGCGGTAAATTCCTGTGATGCAAATGAATGTGAAGCACCCGAATCAAATAAAGCATATGCCAAGTGTTGAGCGATAGAAATATGACCTGTAACAACCATGGATGTTCCCGCTTCTGCATCCTCTTTTGTGTAAGCCATCACTCGTGCATTGGTTGGAGGTGCCTTTTCACTTTGCTCCTGTTGTCGTGATGACGTCTCTGCCTTTGCTGTAATAGCATGCATCTGAGAATTTGGCAGACGCTGAGGAACCGTGCCAACTTGATTCTGTTGATTACTTGGGCAACTTCTTGCATAATGGCCTTCTTTGCCACAGTAGTAACAAACATTGCGGCCTAGTCTGCATTCTCCCAAGTGCTTCTTTCCGCATGTTGGACAATTTGGAGTGCTCACAGGGCCTGGCGTACTGGGACCAGCATTTGCTGCATTCTTCTGTTGCTGATTCCAGTTACCCCTAAAATTCCATTTCCTTTTATTGGAATTTTGAGGACTCTGTCCACCTCCTTGTCCAGGCTTTGAGGACTGGTTGGAGTGATGTCCTTGTGGTGTTTGACTTCCACTTTGACCTTGTTTCAATTGTTGTCTCTCCTTTTTCCGAGCTTCCCATGCTTGAGCCCGTTCTTCTCTGGCTCTTGTCAAATGAAATTCAGCTTTCAAGGCTCGGGAGACACATTCAGCCACTGACGTGGGTGGAGATGCTGCACTGTCGACCATTACAGCAATTTCTGGTCGAAATGTCCCAATTATCTTTCGAATGCGATCCCCTTCAGTAGGGACCATATAGGGACATAACCTCGACAGTCGGTCAAACTTGCAGCATACTTCCATCACTGTCATGTTTCCTTGCATCAAATTCTCGAACTCTCTCTGTTGTGGTCCGAGAGCAGCAGGGTCGTAGTATTTTTGATTAAACTCTTCCACAAAATCATTCCAAGTCATCTGACTTTCGTCTCTTCTCAAGTAAACCGTTTCCCACCAGTATCGTGCATCTCTGTTCAGCACGTACGAAACACAGATGACTTTTTCCCTGTCAGTCAAATTCATAAAATTTATAACCCTCTGAAAAGATGATAGCCACTCTTCAGCTTCTAACGGGTCTAAGGATCCATCAAACTCTGGGGGTCTCATCCGTCGAAACCTTTCATATAAGGGTTCTTGTGGAACGATGAATTGTGGTTCCGGAATCCTTTCCCCCGAAGCTGAGACTGCCGGGGAATTAAGTCTAACTTCCGGAGCTACAGGAGCTTCTGGTGCCATGGGTGGTGGTGAAGCTTCCCTTTCAGCGCGTTCACGATGTATTTGATTTAGTTGGTCTCTTAACGCTTGATTCTCTTGTATTTGGGTTGCCAATAAGGCTTCTAATTCGGTCACCCTTTCAGTCAGGGTGGGAGGTCTACCACGTCTAGGAGGTTGGACTCTCCTTCGTGCCATTTGGTTTCTTTAAGTCTATCAACACAAATCAAACGTTCAGTATCGATATTGAGAGAAATATCATTAATTTTCTCTTTTCATTTATCAATGCAATCATAATAGAATATGCAATCACTTAATCTTAAGTAAGCGACCATATAATAAACACATTCTTGTATTCACATACAAATAATTCACATCTAGTACTTATACATATTCCAGTCAGTTTCCATGATATACAAAACCTATATTTATATACACATAAGTTAACTTCAATAACTTATGGGGTATCACTCCTATCTTCATCACTGCCCAAAGGAAATTCCTCTGGATCTTCTTCACTGTCATCCTCATTTTCATTGGTCGAATCACTAATTACATGGACAGGACCCGCAATACATGATTCGCCTGAGGATTTCACATCATCATTTTCCCTCACCGGTGGTGGTTCGTCAAGTCTGGAGGATACGTCACCGCGGGGATCATTATCTCTCATTATCCGATCATATTTTTCTATCAACATTTTCCTTTCTACCTCTCTCACTAAAGTAATATATTGCTCCAGTGTCTCGTTAAGTGTAGGAACCGTTCGAAGCTTCAGTTCGTGAGTTAACCCTCTCCAAAACATTGCACACTGCTCCTCTTTGGTCAAGGTTGGCCAAGGACTACTCATAATAATCTCATCCCGAAAACGAGCTGCATAGGATACTACTGTATCTGACAGATGCATCCTAAAATTCTCTGCTTTCATAACAAAATTTCAACCCTCTGTAAACATTGGAGCCATAGGTGGCGTTGATGACGATGGTACATCTGCAGTTGAAAGAGTCATTTCCGACGTTCTTGTCATTCGGAATCGAATAAAAGGTCTTTTCCCAGTTGTTCGGGAATCTGGTCGGTTACTCATTTTCAAATCCTAGTATTCATGCATTACGTACAAAATTTAGAATAAGAAAACAATGAAACATTAACTTACTTGGACTGCGCAGAAGGAAATGCTCGCAATGTCATAATAGGTTATGGAGAACCGTCGGCTCTGATACCACCTTTGCAACACCCCCCGCCTCGTGCAGGAGACGTTACCTGAAAACTCTGCTTTACTTTAATTCTTCTCTTTCAAATCATAACAAAATAGATTGCGGAAATTTTTTTTTTTTAAAACCATCGATATACGTAGTACTACAACTTTCCAAAACTAAGTTATCATAGTTGGAAAACTATTTTATATTACTTGCATATAATACTGTATTAAAAATAGTTAAAGTTATACATAACTGTGTAACTTATACAATATCATACAATGGTATTTTTCTTTGTTATTTCTCTTCTTTCTTCTCTGCGGAATTAGCCTGGCAGGTCCATAACCTTTGTCATGACACTGGCACCTCGTTCCTGCAATCCAATCCATACACTGTGGCTCAGGTTACAGGTTGTTTACCTCGATTACCTGAACAAGAACAAACTGATGAGCTACATGCCCAGTAAGTTCAGACATAACATTTAAAATAATAAAACACTACAATGCAACTATACACAATGCATGAGTTCATTATGCTCAATTTACACTTTCCATTGTTCATTTACTATGTCTATGGGCCCGGTTTGGTCATACCGTGTGCGCGCTATAAGAGGGGTCTGGGAGCGACCTAGACTCTCCCTCAACTATGGTATGTCTTTTGCTTCGACATAAAATAACCTCCCCTCGCGAGAGGCCGGTACGCCAAACATTAGGTCTTTATCATTACCTTGTTGTTTACTGTGCTATGTTACTTACTATGATGTCTTAACTGTTCCAGTGTACATATTCATAAATAATGTACTCAATGTTATGCCTATTCAGTCCAAAAATACTGTTTAAAAATCATCATCCACGCACTAAAACATTGGGGCGTGATTGGAACTGAAAATAAGGCACAAAACTTTAATTATACATTTTTGGAACAGTTGGAGCGCTTGGCACTCATTCCCGAGCGCCTGGCCCTTCATTTTATTTTTCTGTAAAAACATAGGACAGAGACTCCAGCGCTTCGGCGCTCTCTTTACAGCGCCTGGCGCTTTTGAAAATCCGGTGCAAGCGCCTGGCGCTCATACCCTAGCGCCTGGCACTTCAGACAATTTTACACTAGCGCCTGGCGCTCATACCCTAGAGCCTGGCGCTCATGCTGATTTTTACACTAGTGCCTGGCACTCATACCCTAGGGCCTGGCACTCCTACTGGATATTTACCCTAGCGCCTGGCGCTTATACCCTAGGGCCTGGCGCTTCCACTAAGTTTTACACTAGCGCCTGGTGCTCATATACTAGCGCCTGGCGCTCATACTCTAGCGCCTGGCGCTTTAGCCAATTTTTACACTAGCGCCTGGCGCTCATACCCTAGTGCCTGGCGCTCCTATTGAATTTTAAACACCAAATTTTGGCCGAGAGCTCAGCGCCGGGGCGCTCTTTGGCTAGCGCTTAGCGCTTCGCTCCGGTAAAAATAGGTTTTTAAACACATTTTGACACCAAAGCCATTTCTCATGCATACATTCAACCCTAAAACATGTTTAAAGCATTCTAGGGTCAAAATCCATAAAACACAATCATATACACGTACCACATCACTGCACACTCGCATACTTGCCAATTTAGGCGTTTCAACGAGTTCACAACAACATATAACATTTCTAGCCAAAGAATTTAGGCTATTCATAAATTGACATTCAAGAATAGCACAGTGTTCCAGTTGTTCATGTTCAGACATTTAAATGCCAGAACTTACCAGAAATTTGTTTCTGCTTCCGTTCCTTAGTTTTCCGTCGTTGCCCTATAACGAAACAGTTCAACATTCAGTGAAATGTTTATAGGTCAACACGAGAACATTTAAACACTTCTCCTATACATTGTTATCATTAAACCCTTAGCCTTGGTTATAAGTCCGAAAATTTCGGCATTATAACGACTTAATTTTTCATTTTCCCACTGTGCCAAAACCGCTTAAATCGCGTTATTGAACACAGTTTTCATCATCAACCTGCTCAAAATCCCAGTACATAACAATAATTCATTCTCATAATCAGGGTATAACAATGTTTCCAAAAATTTAGGGTTTCACTCACAACCCTAAATTTTCCTCTTTGTCTTTCTTCCTTTCAACACTCATACACCGCATAAATTCCTTTTATACTTCATAATACATAATCATCACTATTCTATAAGGTTTTCACCCTTCCTTTCACGTAAATTTTTCCTCCCCCATGTAACACTTTTGTTTTCAAAAACTAACCCCACAAACACTTCAAAAACAAGTTCAAAACATGTTTTTCTACATGATTTTCATCAAAACACTCCAAACTATCTTAAACCCATTTTGTTCCACTATTCACATAAACACAAAAACACTTAAAAACAAGCATTAAAACAGAATTTTGAAGAACTTACTTGAGCTTTAAGGTGAATACTCCTCAACTTGAAGTTTTCTCATACTTTTTCTTCAAATTTTACAACTTTTGAAACTTTGGAAATTTTTGTGAGCAAGGGAACATGGGAGAAGAAGAAGAACAGAAGAAATGGAGGTTTTCTACTGTAGGGGACGTGAAAAAATCAGGGGAAAAAGTTTATACAAATTCTTAGGGGCATTTTTGTAATTTTTGAAAATTTTGGGGTCAAAATGAAAATTTCTTGGGGGCATTTTTGCAAAATTTTGGGAACTTTTTCAGCTGAAATAAAGCTGTTTCTCCCCCTCTCTTCCACGTGCATGAGCAGATCATCATGCATTTAATGCTAATTTTTCTTTCTCAATTTGATTTTAAAGGAAAATTCTAAAATTCCTTAATTTTAATAGCCTTTGGATAAAAAAAAATGATGATTTGATCTCATCCACTGATTCTTATATTAATAAGAAAATATTATTTGTTTATACAGTATAGGTTTTTCTTTAATAACAGTATAATTTTCATCTGTCGAAATTTTGGCCGAAAGCTATACTGGTCAAATTTCGCAGTTTACCTCTCGAAATGCTATTAGAGCCTTTCGATGCATTTATATTATTTAAAACACTCCATAAACCCTAGATATTTCATTATTTTCCATCTGGGGTCTATGTTTGCCACATTTTGAGTCTCAGTAGAATTCTGTTTTTCGATACCGAAAATGCACTATTTGAGGCATTTCGATTCGAAAATCGTCACATCTATAGCCAATAAAGCATTTATCAATTCTAATAAATATATTCATCAACTCTAATGATGATTTATTAGAGTGAAATTTATATGTTTTCGTCACACTAATATATATAAATTTTCACTATACAATGATCCCGAGAACGATTTAAAATCTCGGCTGTTACAGGCACAAAGATATTCCTTTATCTGATCTTGCTGCCTCTAAGCCTAGAAAATACTTTAGGTGGCCAAGACCTTTCAACTTGAACCTATCATTAAGAGACCATTTCAGCTTGTCCACATGCCCTTGATTATTGCTTACTATGAAAATGTCATCAATTTATACTAGCAAGCCAATAAAAGAACCATCAATCACTTTGATGAAAAGGGAATTATCGACTACTAATTGCTTGAATCCTTCTTCAGTAATGAGCACCTGTTGCCTACATAAAGCAAGTGTACGTGTCGCAATCAAATAATAAAGGGATCGAATTGAGTATCGTCACACAGAAAAAGTTATCATTAAAAATCTTTATGAAAACTAATTCAAGTAATTTGCAAAAATTGATAGGAGTTCAAATGAAATTAAACTTACTGTAATAATATAAAATTAAAAAAATACAAATCAAATGCAAACTCAATAACCAGAGTAAATTACAATCAGAAATAAAATAATTGATATTCAATTTCCCCTCTCCTGCAACCTGACTATGTATGCTACAGCAATACTGTTCAGTTAACTTAGAACTCAAAAAACTCACAAGATTCTTCCAAATTACTTATGCTACTACATCCTTACTTCATTTTTAACATATTTCTATGTAAAAATAAAATACGAGATCAGATTAAACTTAGGTTCCAAATGGGTTATGTGAGGTAAGTGTACATTCCTACTTAACTTGCAAACTTGGCTAGTTTAATTCACAAAACCAACCAAACACACATTATTCAATATAAGTCTAACTCTAATCAGTTTCCCAACCAATTAAAATCACAGTCAAAGAACACAAATAAACAAGAAAAACAATGTTGAATAAAGACGGCAAGCTCAGCATACAAACTTTTAGTCACAAGTTTAGGTGCTTTATCATCCCAGTGTAAAACAAATTTAGTTCATGACTAATTGTTTAAACAGCATAAAACCAGAAAACAATGTTCAATGAGAGAGAGTAAGGAATATGTTGCCTACACAAAATTTAGCTATGTAAATGCATGTGTCGCAATCAAGTAACAAAGTGATTGAGTCGAGTATCATTCTATAGAGAAAGTCACCACTAAAAATCTTGATGAAAACTAATTCTATTGATCGTAAAAATTGATCAAAGTTAAAACAAAAGTAAACTTACTATGATGATATGAATTAAAAGGCATGAATCAAATGTAGACGCGAATAAACAGAGTGAATAATAATCAGAGATGAAATGACTAAGATTCAATTTCCCCTCCCTTGCAACTTGGCTATGTTTGCTATAGCAATGCTGTTCAGTTAACCCAGAACTCAAAAATTCATAAGATTCTTCCGAATTACTTATGCTACTACCTCCTTGCTTCATTTTTAACATATTCCTGTGCAAAAATAAAATACGAGATCAGATTAAGCTCAAGTTCCAAATGGGTTATATGAGGCAAGTGTACATTCCTGCTTAACTTGCAAATTTAGCTAGTCTAGTTCACAAAACCAACTAAACACACATCATTCAACATACGTCTAACTTTAATCAGTTTTTCAACCAATTAAAATCACAGTATTATGCTCAAGATGACCAGTCAAAGAACACAAATAAACAAGAATAACAACGTTGAATAAACTGAATATCATTAATTTAGCAAGCTCAGCATACAAACTATTAGTCACAGGTTTAGGTACTTTATCATCTCAATCTAAAAGGAATTTAGTTCATAACTGATTATTCAAACAGTGTAAAAATAGCGAACATTGTTTAATGAGAGAGAAAGAAATAAAAAACTGAAAAAAAAAAACTAAAAGAGAAATAGACAAGACACACGAGGTCCACGGTGCTTGGTGGTGGGTTTCCAACTTCTTCTTCCAAAAACTGCTTAAATCCGCCTCTAATTACTATATGCTCACTTTCATTTTTGGGTTCCAACTATTTCTGGTAGGTTTTTTTAATTTCCACTTTTGGTTGATTCTTTTTCTCTCTTGCCGTCACTCTCTAATTTTGGCTAAAGGCAAAAGTTTCCTTTTAAATGCTAGGGTAACCGAAGAATGGACAGGTGTGCTTAATCTAATGGCTAAGATTTTGCTTGGTATCCTTAAAGTAAGACAGCTCATAAGCTTGTCCACTTCTGCTCAGGTCAGCAATTAAATTTGCTGCTAACTGTGTGTTGACCTGTTAAACTAGCTCAGCAATTTCTGCCCCAGCTGCTCCAGCATCACCTAACACCAATCATCCTCATCATTTTACTTAAATCATGCATTTCCATTCTACCCAAAGTATGACTTTTTTCTCTAACAGCCTTTTAGCATTTCAACCCTACAAAGTACTTCAAAATATCAGAAACTTATTTGAAAATTTAATTTCAACACTTAAAATAAAATTTTACACCTAAAAACTAAAAAATGCTTTCTTAAATCAATAATTTACTAGAAACTTATTGGACAAAGCACATTTTTAAATCCAAAGCAGCTATGATAACTCTAATTCCTAGAGTTATCAAAATACAACCGAAAATAGGAAGAGAAATTGAAGAAATAAATGAAGCGCATGGTGTTTGGCTGCGAAATTTCCAGCTTCTCCTTCCAAAAGTTGCCAAAATATGTCTTCAACCACTGTATGCTGCCTTTCCTCTTTAGGTTCTTCTTTTTCTTTCCTTTTTCTAGTTGGCCGTGTGTGTTTTTTTTCTTCTGCCGTCACCCTCCTTTTCCAAAAATGCCAAAGTTTTCTTTTATATGCTAGGGTAAAGAAATAATGCATAGGTGTCTCAAATCCAAGGGTTAACACTTTGCTTGGTTTCCTTATTGTGATACAGCTCATATGCTTGTCCTTTTCTCCTCAAGTCAGCAACTAAATGTACTGCCATCTGTATTTTGAGTAGTCAACCTAGTTTATCAAACTCTGTCCAGTTGCTTCAGTAATGCTGCAGCATCACCTGAAATCAAGCATCCTTGTCATTTGGCTCCAATCTTGCATTTCCTTCTTACCCAAAGCATGACTTTCATTCCTAAAAACGTTTAACATTTCAAATCTGCAAAATACTTTAAAATATTAAGAACTTACTTGAAAATCTAAATTCAACATTCTAAAACAAAATTTTGCATATGACACTAGAAATGCTATAGAAAACTAATAAATCACTAAAAATTCATTATACAAAACACTTTTTTAGTCTCAAAAACAGCTATGATAACTTTGTTATCAGCACCTCAGGGAATTTAAAAAACAATTGACAAGAAGCTTGCTTCAAGCCATAAAGAAACTTGCGAAGCTTGTAAATGGTATTTAAGGACACACGCTCCCCCTCACGGTGAAACCAGGTGGCAAGGTCATATAGACTTCTTGGGTTAAATCAACGTAAAGAAAAGCATTATTAACATCTATTTAAATCAAATTCCAGCCATGAATAGTAGCTACAGCAAGAAGAGTTTTCATAGTAACCAACTTTGCAATAGGAGAAAAAGTGTCCAAATAGTCAATCCCTTCTTGTTAAGTGTAACCTGTAGCTATAAGACGAACTTTACAATGCTCAATGGATCCATTAGCATTATATTAATTTTGTAAATCCATTTATAGCTCACGAGTTGTTTGTGAGGTGGTAATTTAATCAATGGCCAGGTCCCATTACGCTCCAAAGCTTCCAATTTTGCAGCCATTACAACTTACCATTCCGATATTTTAGCAGCTTGGGCACAAGATATAGGCTCAACGTGAGAGGAAATCGCACCCATAAACCATTTATGAGATGGGGACAATTTTGGTAGCTATGGATCTGTAACAAAGGATTTGCAGTGGACAAAGAGGATTGAGAAGTAAGGACTGATGATAACAGTGATAATCAGCCAAGTAAGAAATAGTTTTAGTGACTCGAAAAGGATGAGAGCTCAAAAAAAAAGGAATTGAATTGTGAAGAAAAAGATAAGGAAGGGGTAGATAGAGGAGATACAGTTGGCCAAAAAGATGAAGATTTAGAAGAAAGGGTAGAGGCAGGCAATATATTTTCAGTGAAAACATCAATGAATTGTGTGTTATGAGATTGACTTTTAAAAGGAAAAATGAATTCACGAAAAATGACATCACGGGAGATATATATCTTGTGAGTGGATAAATCAACAAGTTTATAGGCTTTATAACTAGGAGGATACCTATGAAAAAAGGCTAGAGTGGCATAAGGAGAGAACTTTGTGTGATGTCTGTCTAAGGTGGATCCATAGTATAAACAACCAAAAACCTTAAGATGTGAATAGGAAGGAGATTTTTGCAAAAGAAGCTCAAATGGTCATTTGTTAGACAGCAAAGGAGATGGGTTCCGTTGATGAGATATGCACATAGTCCCCCCCAATATTCTAAAGGTACAGAGAATGCAAGGCACGGGCAACATTCAAGAGGTGTTGTGTTTTCTCGTAAGAATTGAGTATTGTTTAGGTTTATTGACACAAGAATGATAAGAAATGACCTCTTTAACACCAAAAAAAAAAAAATCAGAAAAAGCAAGTTCTAGTGCATTATCTAATCTAACCGATTTGATTTGAACATTAAATTATGTCTGAATTAAAGAGAAAAATTCAGGAAATAATTGGAGAACATCAAACTTAGCACACATGAGGTACACCCAAGTGAAATAAGTGCAAGCATCTACTATAGTTAGAAAATATTTGTATCATTGAGTAGTGACTACATTAAAATAACCCCATATATCTTTATAAACTAATTGAAAAGACGAATCATATAAAGAATTTGTTGATTGAAATGGCAAACGTTTTTGCTTAGCCATAGGACAAATAGAACAAAGAGCAAAATCATTAGAACTCTGTGTAATTGCAAGATTACTTTTCAATGTATTAATCTTTACAAAGGAAGAGTGGCCTAAAGGATGGTACCGAAGCTCTTTTTGAGAGAAAATAAAATTATTACAACTGAAAAAAGTTTGAGCAAAATTGGAAGCATTAGAAATAAAACCAGTGAGGTCCAAAACATATTGGTTCCCATGTCTTCTACCCATCCCAATCATTTTGGCTTGTAAAAGGTCCTGGACAACATAAGAATTGACAATAAAGTTAACTGAATAGTTTTGACTTTGAGTGAAAGCACTAATGGAGAGAAGGTTGAATTGGAAATGAGGAACATACAAAACATTGTGCAAAGTGAGACATGGGACGATGTGACTAAACCTATACGACTTATTGAGATAGGCTGACCATTTGGAAAAACAACAAAGGAATTGGGAGCGACATTTGAGTGTGCAAAGGCATTTAGTGAACAAAAGACATGATGTGTAGCTCCTGTGTCTAATATCCAGGAATCATGTGTAGAAGAATTGTTTGAAATAGAGGAAAGTGAGAATATACCACTAAAATTGGCAACTGAAGGCCCATCTGCTGAATATCTGGATTGGCAAGAGAATGACCTTGAATTTGTAAGCTAAAGATAGTAATGAGCTACTGGCACTGAGCTAGACTGAGAGAGTTCAGACATGAATTTATGGAACTAGAGTTGTCAAGGGCAGGTCCGCCGCTTTGATTCACTGATCCATTACTCTAGTTCACCTGGGCCTTGGAATTTGAGTTTTACTCCGATTTGACCTTGTATCTAAAGGGATATCCATGGACTTTGTAGCACTTATCCATGGTATGCCCTTGCATTCCACTGTGATTTCAAAGAGGCCCCTTTCGCTTTGCTTTTGGACTATTCTTGATAGCTGCAATAGGGTGATTTGAAACAGCAAACATAAATAAGTCCGAAGGTGAGTATAAGCCTAGACTTATGGTACGTTATCATTCTTCTTGAACAACCAAGGAAAACACCTTCAAGGTGGCTGGCAATGGGTCCATCATTAAGATTTGAGATCGGATTTGATTGTAGGACTTATTGAGATCTATGAGAAACTGCATCACATACTCCCGTTCCTAATAGTTCATCCACGACTTCATTGCCCCACAATTACAAACAGGCATAGGCTAAAAAATTCTTAAATTCATTCGAGAGAATTTTCAATTTGGTATAATAAGCATTGACATCTAAAACACCTTGATAAAAAGCAACAAGCTGAGTATTTATTTGAAAAATGCGAGGTCTATTGTTTTGGAGATATGTTTTTAAAGGTCAGAGAAAAATAAGATTTAGAAAATATATTTAGAGAAAAATTATTTGAGGTGAAAATGTATAAAATCTTAAAAATTATGTTTAAAAAAAATTATCGTTACAGATTTTATTTTGTTCCTTTTGAAATTTTATGTAATTTAAAAAAAAATATCTCATTTGAATTTGTATACATAAAGTTATAGACTTTCAAAGTTCAACTTTATTGTACAGTTTTGAAATTATGAATAGCAAAAAATGATGATGAGGTGGAAAAAAATATGAAAATATGTTAAAAAATATCTCCAAACACTTCTCAAATAGTCCCTTAATCAAATAATATGAGGGGTGTTTTGAACACACATTTTAGATATTTTTTTTAGTATTTTTTTATTTTATAATTATTTTCTTACTATTTATATTCTCAAAACTCTACACTAAACTTAAATTTTAAAAGTTTATAACTTTACGTTTATAAGTATAAATTATATAAAATTTTTAGAATAAAATAAGATCTATATTAATATTTTTTTTAAAATAAATTTTTAAAATTTTATATTTTTTATTCTAAATATATTTTTAAAATAAAAAAATTTTTAAAATTTTTTCTAAATATATATTTTTCAAAACCCATTTTTTCGTCTATCTCCAAAACCTATCCAAACGGCCTTAAATAAAAAGATGGCGTTTACTAGAACGTCATTACTTACCCAAGGCAAAGCTTGTCAGCCAGATGGGTGTTCTACGTTTCAGAGGTAAGTTTCATTCTTTTCTAGTTTCTACTTTTTTCCTGCTGAAAATAAGAAATTACATTTTTAGATTCTGTTTTTCTTTTGGTGGGCATGTTTGTGATTGTGGATTTCCATTATTCATAGATCACTTCAGTTTTTGCTTTTGGCATTGCTGAAATGTCAAAAAATGTTGTTGGGTCTGATTTCCTTTTTTGTTTCATTTCTCATAACTTAAAATTATTTGAACTTATGCCAATTTTTGGGTGAAAGCTATAATGAGATTAAAGAAACTTATGCGTGAGACCATAGCTTGTAAAATCTGGGAACTAGAAGCTCCAAATCAGGCTATATAAATTAGAACTAGCTAAGTTTTGGAGTGTGTGGAGAGAGAAAGAGTTCTGCGGAGCATGTTAAATTCAACCATCTTTAATTTTCTGAATAGGGAGGCATTTCTTTTTTATGTCAAAAGGAGCAAATTTGTAGAATTTTCCATAACTTGGACCCCTTCCTTGTAAAGGGTAAAATGAAAGTCAAGTCTCACATCACGAAAATATAAAAACAATAATAGATATAAAAGGACATTGGTTCACATCACTTATAGATTGACCTTTTAAGATAAAAGTCTAGTTCCTTAGCCCAAAAAGCTTAAACAAATGGCTCGATCCATCTAATACAAGACTAATGACTCTGAAGATATCAGGTTGATCTTTTAGGTTAGAAGTCCAATATTTTAGAAATGTCAAATTTAACATTTTACCTGGGTTTTTTAGTTAGCCACTTTCTTTTATGTTTAAACCTTCTAGGATATTGGTGATGGAAGTCGTGTGACTTCACTGAGAAAGGAAACGATCATTGCAAAAGCTTTTGATTATTTTATGATATGAAACTAGTACTTTCATGCAAATAAGAACAATTTGGATTGATTTTTCTACACAAATTCAGGGTCTATTCTTTCAAGTCAAAAAACTAGTACACACTATGGCATATGGTATGATGCATATGTTCATGTCTAACATCTTGTTTGTTTTTCCCTTAATGGTCATATAACAGGAGAGATAATCAACAAAAAACAATCTTTATATCTCATACGGAGATAGAAGCTACTTTTTCTTGGGCCTAGCCAGACAATTTCAATAGTCTTTGCCCTTTACTTATTTGGTCTAAAACCTGTAAGAAACTCAAGTCTCAACCATAGAGAGGGGCATAGTTGGATGGAGAAAATGGAGAGAGAAAGAGTCCATAAAACCCTAAAATTTGTCATTCCTCTTCCTATCCAAGGCCACATAAGCCCAATGCTGTATTCTCCGAACGCCTTACGTCCAAAGGATTGAAAGTCACATTCGTAACTGTGTTTTCTAATCATGAGGCAAAGAAAAATCAAGCTGGTTTAATTAGATTTAAGCCAATATCCAACAAGCTCGAAAATAGTGACAACATAAAAAATATGGTTGAGTGGTTCCAAAACATTACGTGAAAGAGATTGCCCGAGCTCATTGTCAAGCAAGAAAGCAATGGATGCCCTGTCAGTTGCATGGTATATGATTTAGCCATGCCGTGGGTCCTAGACTTGGCCAAACAGCTTGGTCTTCTTGAGGCCTTGTTTTTCACTAATTCGTGTGCTCTTGCTTGTATTTATTACTACCTCCATTAGAGGTCGCTGAGAGTTCCCCTGTAAGAGCCTCAAGTTTCTTTTGTCAGGTTGCCAATGCTTAACACACATGACCTGCCCTCTTTTATTTATGATCCAGGGTCCCACCCATCATTTTTGAAAATAGTCATCAGCCGGTTTTCAAATGTAACTGAAGCCGGCTAAATCTTCTTTAGCAGTTTTGACGCCTTGGAAAAAGAGGTAATTTTTGAACTCTCCATCCAATTACATACATTTGAACATTGTGCTTACATGCAAGAAATTAGTGCCATCTACTATCTATTATGAATACTAGTATGTGTTTATATAGATAAACAAGGGACGCAAATTCAACACACAATCCAAAAGAATAAATTAGTTTATGTTTTTAAAAAGTAGCAATTGTCTCAACTTTTTCTCTTTGTTTTAAGGGACTACCTGATGAAAATATGATGCTAAATACAGCTTTTGAATTTGCTTACGCTAATTTTCAAGTGCTTTTGTTAGGAAAGAGGTAAATTTTTAGGTTTTAAAAATATTGAATTAAAGTTATTAACACAGTATTAAGTCGTAAGATAAGCCTCTTCTATCTACGATTACTATGGTGATTAAATCTACTCTGCAGTTTCTTTAAGATGCAACCGAGATAGAACCTCCAACGAAGGTGCAAAAAACTTTCATTGAAGCTTCGTGAGTGGCGCTCTGAAACAATAAGTGCTTTGTGTGTGTGTGTGTGTGTGTGTGTGTTATATCTAGATTCGTTACAAATGATGAAGCTCCACTCTCACTCTTAGAATGGTTATCTTCTGTAATATTCTTCCAGAATCTATCTCAGAAAGATGAAGCAAACTAAAATGATCTTGTCGCCACCTTAAGTGATATACTGTTTATCCTGTTTGCTACAATCATAGAGATGTACTTCTATGAGGTTGAGAAACATGAAATTGACATGAAACTCTTATACAGATTCCGAAACCTTTTACTAGGGGATGGAGGTTGCATAAGTTTATAGTATAATTTGTTCATTATTAAAGAAATCAAGAACTGTCTGACTAATCTTATCACAGGCAATTCTAAAAATTTTCTGAAGAAAAAAAATTAAAATAAAAAAGTGGCGAAGCATCCTGATACGGGGCTTTGTTGAACATGGCTACATTTTTATCAGACATCACTTCAACTACCTCCCTTATAGTGACTTGCTGTTATAATACATCAGTTCTCAGCTTCCCATTCCACCCAGAATATCTCAGTTAATAGGTTCTCACCTGTTCCAAAGAAGTTGAGGCATTTTGAATTGTTTGTTGATAGGGACAAAATCAAGGAAAACCTCAGAAATTTTTTCAATATTGGATCTTGGAAAGGTGTAATGCAACGAGTGAACTGGATCAACTAGAGAGAAAATTGCGAAGTCCTTCTCTAAGAGATTATATATAAATAAATTTGTTATAGTTCAGGGAGTGCTCTGAAACGACCTTATGCAAGCTTTAATTTTTAACTCCTTTAGAGGTATTGCCGTCAATGTAGGGATCAATCATCATTCTTTTAGGTTGACTTCCATCACATAAATGGATGCATAATTCGAGATGAGTTTGAGGAGAAGTACATTCAATGACAGCCTGGAGAAAAAGTCAAATAGAATTAGGTCTTCGAGCTTTGAAGCTAGGACTTTTTCCCTTTCTGATTCCTTATTCTTTTCTGAGTTTCTAAGGACGATCTTAATAACGTCTCCATGATCTGTGATAACTTCTCCTCATTCTTACAATTATTTAACTAAAAAAAAAAAACAACAACAACAATAATCGAGTACTGCAGGCACATTTGAGTGAAAGCATTTGGTTTTCGTTGACAAGGAGTTATAATTTTGCGAAAGAATATAAAAATGTTGCATATTGATAAAAACATGTCTATGTATAATTTGTGTCTTAGGACTGTTCTAATCTAACGTCTTTGTTTAGAGATTCACTCTTTTAGTGTGTTAAACATACGTTGAATTCTGATCAGGTGGTTACCTGATGAGAAACCAATGGCCTGATGAGAACCCAATGGCCTATCAAGACAATAGAACTAACCATTCCTTCAATGTACTTAGACAAGAGGTTGCAAGAAGACAAGGATTATGGATTTGGCCTCTTCAATCCCAATGCCAATACCTGGATGAAGTGGCTAGACTCGAAGGAAATAGGTTCAGTCGTTTATGTATCTTTCAGAAGCGTGGCAAACCTCGGAAACAAGCAGATGAAAGAACTAGCGGAGGGCCTAAAGAGAAGCAAGTACAATTTCTTGTGGGTGGTAAGAAAATCGTAGGCAGGAAAGCTACCTAGCAAATTCGTGGAGGAAACATCCGATAAGGGTCTGGTTGTGAATTGGTGTCCTCAACTAGGGGTTTTAGCTAACAAGTCCACTAGTTGCTTCGTCACTCATAGTGATTGGAACTCGACTCTTGAAGCACTGAGCTTGGGAGTTTTAATGGTGGTGATGTCACAGTGGACGGACCAAACAACCAACGCAAAGTTTGTTGCTGATGTGTGGCACGTAGGCCTAAGGGTAAAGGTGGATCCAAGTAGGTTTGTCCTAAAAGAAGAAATAGAGCTTTGTGTAAGAGAAGTCCTACAAGGAGAGAACGAGAAAGGTATTAAATGGAATTCTGTTAGATTGAGAGAATTGGCTAACGAGGCGGTTGACAAAGGAGGAAGCTCTGAGAAGAACATGGGAATTTATGGCTGAACTTTTATGCAAAACGTGTTGATTAAAGACTGTAAGCTAATTTAACACTACAAACACAGCACCAACAATAATGGCCGTGACAAAATATGAGCCATCCACACAAATTATTGCTGTTAATTTAAGTACATTGTATGTTAGATTACTGATCAGCATAGTTACTAGCTTTTACGTTTAGCAAATAAACGAGCCAAAAACTCGCGCATTGCGGTAAGAGATATTACTTCATTGTACAAAAATTATTCCCATGGTAATATTTAAATTAATTTGATTTTTTGTTGTAATTTTTGGATGTTAATGACTAAGTTAAATAAGATATTTAATATCGTATCAATATAATTATACAAAATTTAAAAATACAATTATATAATATTCAAAAATTTCTCCCACTTCTAATGACTGTAAATAACTAGTTTTTACCTTATAAATTCATTTATTCTCAAGTTTTCTCAAGTTTTTACAAACATATTGTATTTAGTAGATACATTTGCTATTTATATTTATTTTATTTATATCATTTAAGAATATAATTATACAAAATTCAAAATTTTCCTCACTTCCAACGATTAAAAAGGGTTAGTTTTTATCTTATAATTTTATTCATCTTCAAGTTTTTACAAAACATATTTCATTTCTTTTTCATCTTTTTAATTGTTTTATTTACTCTACTAAAGTTCTTCTCTTAGTTAAAAAAAATGTTCACAACATGATTAGTGTGTTGTTATTATTTCTTATTATTTTAGTTATCATAAGTTTTATTCTCACATTTGTTGCGAAGTTTTCTTAAAGAGTCTTTCAATTTTTCATTTTGCCTCATACTCTTGAAATATTCCTTCTTTTATTTATTGTCATAATTATTGACTAGTAATGCATCAACTATTATAAATCTCAATCATTTTTATTTCCTTTATACTCCTGTATTTTTTTATTTTATTTTTTCTTGTGAAATTATGAAAACTTATTCTTTTATACTCTCTTGAAGGGACACTCAAATACCCAATTATTGAACTGCTACAAGAGTTTTTGTCATGTTATGAAATTTTAACTTTAAATTTTACACATGAGTTTAAAAAAATTTAATTATTAATGTGTCAATAATTTTTTATTTTGAGAGTTTAATTTAAAATTTTTGATATATTAAATATTAATTTGAAAATATTTTAAATTTCTTGATAAATTTTAAAAATTTTATAATTTTTATCCAAATTTTTATAAAACAAAATTATAAAAAATAAAATAAATAAAAAACAAAACAAAATAGAAAAAACAAAAAACTTTTTTGGATGGGAGATTTAATTTTAAAAAATAGAAATTTTTTAGTTTTTAAAAATAAAAAATTATTTAGATTTTTTTTAAAAGTTAAAAATTTTCTTTATATAGAAAAAACTCTTTTTTTATTTTTTAAAAATAAAAAATTTTAAATATCTAAATATAAAAATTTATAAAGATCTATTTTTATAAAATAAAAAAATTTATTTTAAAAAATAAATATGTCAAAAAAAAAAACATTCCAAAAATATCTACCGACGCACATCCACCTTATCCTCAGCCTATCATTCAACTACTGCCTGTTCATTTCTGCCCCCCACTTTCCATTCTCAAAATTTTCTAAATTATCATTCTCTCTCAATTGTCTCTTTTTCCTCGATCTCTCCCACTTTACAGCCGCCCCTCTTCTTTCTTCTCTTTCTCTCTCCTGTATTATTTTCACTCTCGCTCACGTTTCCACTCTTTCTTTTTTCGGACATCTCAGTCACCACTATTTTTTTAAAAGTCCCCCAATTGCGTCTCTCTATAACTCTCACCCTTTTCACTCTCTCTCTCTCTCTCGGATTTCCACCTCACAGCTCTTCTCTCTCTCTCTCTAACTCTCACCATCTCTTCCTCTCTCTAGCTCATCTCTCATCCCTCTCTCTTGGAACCAACCACTGCAGCCACCCCGACCAACCCAAGCCACCAACCACCGCGACTCCAGCCGGAAACCGCCGACAGACCAGCCGCCGCCAACCCTCCGCCGTTCGCCTGAGCCAACCGGATCTCCCACGCCCGAGCCAACATCGACCAACCCACGGCCTTCCTCGCCCGTCGCCGTCCGACCCAGTCGCCGGCTGCAATTCCACGGCAACCTAGCCGACCATCGAAGCCCGTGACCCCAGCCTCGCGAGCCCATGCCGTCTTGCCGCCAGGAGCCGTTCGCCAAGCCACCTTGCGAGTCAGCCGACCTCACGCCATCCCAGCCGCCGTGAAGCAGCACCGACCCAGCCGCCCGACCAGCCAACCTCGCAACCCAGCCCACCGACGACCAATCCTCGGTCTCCATCCCCGAGTCACCGGAAGTTCCCGCGCCCGTCAACCCTGATCGACCCAAGCCCAAGCCCCTTTGGCCCTCACTCCGTTCACCTCTCCACCCTCGCGATCGAACCATCATCGCTGAGCCCGTTGAGCCGCGACCAGCCATCTCCACGCAGCCCTGCCACCACCGGAACCGGGCCACGTCCAAGACGAGATCGTGGTTACCCGAGACAGCCCACAACCGAGTCAGCCCATGCTCTTCGCCACCGATCCGCCTCCGTCACCGGCCAGGGTAATTCCAAAACGTATACATATATGTATATATGTCAGTGTATATATATGTATATAAGTATATGTCTGTGTGTCTGTGTGTGAGAGAACAAGAAGAAAAAATATATATATATATAACACCCGCAATAACAATAATAATAATAATAATAATAATAATAATTTTTAAATAATTATTTTGAATTAAATTAGAATTTGAAATTTGTATTACATTTGAATCGCTCTGCAATTTAGATTTTTTTTTTCTGTAGATTAAACGATTTTAGAGGTTCTAAGTAGTCAATAATTTTAGGTAGGTTATATTTGTTGTGGAAAATCCACAAGGTTTGAAATTCGAATTTGAGTTGGATATGGAGAGGATAATCTTGTTAGAATCCTACTTGAATTTTGAATCTAAATCCTAATTAAAAGTTGGACGAAATTTTGAGGATAATCCTCAATGGATTTTCGGTTTTTGTGGATAAGGTTCAAGGGAAAAATTCAAGTTTCAATTCCAGTTGAATTTGGATTCTCTCCTCCCCAGAAAGTGGCTGAAATTTTGGAGAATATCTCCTAGGAAAATTCGGTTATTTTGGATAAGGATGAGATAAGATTCAAGCTTGAAAATCCTAGTGGAATTTTGATTCTCCCTTATCCTAAATGTGGCCGAATTTTTTGAGGAGATTTTCTCCTAAGAAATTTCAGATTTTTTGGTTGAAAAAGGGAGATAAAATTCTAGTTAAAATCTTGTTTAGATTTGGATTGGATTTATCCTAAATGGCTGAATTTTATTGTTGGGATTTTCCCATGGAAAATTCGGATTTTATGGTTGTGGATAAGGGAGAATATCTTCTCCTAATCTAATTCAAATTCAGAGAATCACCTCATGCAGGTCTATAAATAGAGGTCCTGCCACTCCAGTTCTCTAAGATTGTTAAAAAATATGAATAAAACGTTATTTTAAAATTATGAGTGATAAAATAAAATATTATTTTAAAATTTATAATCAAAGATATACTAATTAATTGAATTTACTATAATCAAGACTACGGGATTCTTTATACAGATACTTAAATCATATGTGATTTTTGTTTTAGGTATTCGTTAACTGAAATTTGGAGAAAAGGACTGTTTTGCAATACGTGCTAGAAGTATCAGTGGATATATTATCAACAGATAAAATACCTTATCTTTTTTTTATAGACAATTTTTTTTAGTGATTTGATCAAAATAATTTAAAGAAAATGACTTTACAATGTTTTATAAATTCTGTTATTTTAAAAAATATCACGATTTTGAAAATTAAAAAAAAATATCGGGTTGCAGATGACAACCCATCATGAAATGTTATGACGGGGGCTTATACGGATTGTACATGAATTAGATGTATTTAAAGATACAAAAATTGCATATTTACAGTTTCACATTTTAGATTCTATACTGTGTTAATATAATAATAATTATTATTGTGATTAAAATAAAATGTTTACAAAATGATTTAAAAATATCCTATAGGGTCTTTCGTGTATTGTTTAAAACTGGTAAACCACTAGGAGAGAAAGCTGATTAGGAGATATGAGTTGTGTGAATTTTCAACTTGAAAGCTAAGGATGATAAGTCTGTCTATTTTACTTTTAGAATCATGTATGTAGATTTAAATGCTCTAAGACTGTAAATTATAAATTTTATTTTATCGTTTATAATTTATTTTATTTTATCCAAATATGCATACGTGGGATTTGGGGAATTTATCGTGATATTTTAATAATAATGTTTAATTAATTCGCTTGAGCATAATCGAAAGCAAAAATTAAAGAGACAGTAAATAGTTTTAAAATAAAACTAATAGATCTAGGGAATCGGATCTTCCCTTCCTTGATTCATTTATTCATTCATCCTTAAAACGTCACGTTCTGAGTTTTAGGACGTGACAGTTTAAGCCATTTGTCCATTTCACTACTTTGCACAATTTAAACTAGAATAATAAAGATGTTAATACAAATAGAAAATACTACTATGTAGGCCTATTTTATCATGTTGTGAAATTTTGAGTTTAAAATTCGTATGTGAGTGTAAAAGATTTAGTTATTAGTATGTGAATAAATTTTTACTTTGGAAACTCAATTTAGAATTTTTGGTGTATTAAATATTAATTTGAGGATGTATTGAACCTTTCGGCAAGTTTTTAAAATTTTATAATTTTACATCAAATATTGTAAAATAAAATTATTATAAAAATAATAAAATAAAATAATTAATTAATTAATTTTAACAAAAAAACAAAACAAAACAAAACGACACAGTTTATCAACTGCTCTCCAATACTTTCACCTGCTCCAACTACTCTCACCAACTCTGTTTTCCACCCTCTGCTCCTCATAATTTTTTTAAACTATCATTCTCTAGTTTTCTTTCTCTCGGTCGCTCTTTCTTCAATCTCCATCACAACTTTTTCAGTCTCACTCTCTCTCACCGTATCTCTCTCTAGCCTCTTGTTTACTTGTTGTACATTTGTTTTCCTCTTATTATTTTTCAATTTAAGTTACAGGCTCCCTCACCCCTCCTTTTCTCATTTTCTTCTGCAAATTCCCAACTTCTTTCTATCTCTCATTACCTCACACTTTCTCTCTCTCTAACCCTCGCTTTCCTTCTTTGGCTCTTCTCTCTCTCTCCCTTCCTCTGATTCTCTTGCACCCCACGGGAACAGCCAGCCACCGCAACCCTAGCCGGCCTCCACCAATCCGACTCCACCAATCCATGGCAAAGAGCAGCCGTTCGACCCAAGCCACTATCACCCACCATCGGACCGCACCAGCCCAAGCCGCGTCAACCTCCAAGCCGCCTTTCTCCTTACGTTTTAGCCAAGACCTACAACCAAGTATAAGCCCTATTGTGCCGAGCCCAATCGCGATCCACCCCTCCCTCCCTCCGACCAAGCCAAACGTGACCCCACGAGCCAGTCGTCGTTCTCCTCGATCTTGTCGGAAGCCAACCCTAACCATGCCTAGGCCGAGCCCGGGCCCGTGCAACCAGCCCATGATGCGGCCCCTCCTCACGTCAATCACTCGTCCAATTAAGCCACATTCTGTCTCCGAGTCGAACGCCACCGAGCCCCACGCTGCTAAGGCCAGCCGCCCGGGTCCTTGCCTCTTGTCGTTTCTTCTATCGTCGTGTCACCGGTCGAAATTCCCTCAATGTTATAACTATGTATATGTCTGTGTGAGTGTGTGTGTGTGAAAAAGTGAAAATGAAAATAAAAATAAATATATATATAATATAATAACAATAAAAATAATGATAATGATAAAAATAATTATTTTAAAGTAGTTTTAAATTGATCTGGATTTGAAATTTAAATTATATTTAAAACTATTTTGAGGATTGGATTGATTTTTTGCAGGTTTGAAGGATTTTGAAATTTTTGGATAGTCAACATTTTACGACGGGTAATATCAAAATTTTTAAAAATATAAAAGTATTAAAATAAAATAAAATGTTTTAAAATTTAGAATCAACGGCACACTAATTAATAGAATCTACTATAATTACGTTTATGAAATTTTTGAATAGATAATTAAATTATCTGTTTTTTTTTTTTTTTTTTAGGTACTCGTTGATCGAAATTTGGAGAAGTGATCGTCTCAGAATATGTGTTAGAAGTTATCAGTAGATATATTACTAACAGGTAAGATATCTTATCCTTTCTTTGTAATCAATTTTGTTTTTAGTGATTTGGCTAAAAAGGATTAATTTAAAGAAAAATGAATTTATAAAGTTTTAGAGCGCGTTTGGTAAAAGTTTTTTGGTGCTACGAATACCAATTTTACACCAAACGCAAAGTTTTACATTCAAATATCATTATTTTCAACAATGCTAAGAAAACAGTTACTATTCAAAAGTTTTTTAAAACAATTACATCAACTTTTCAATCTTAACTATTTATCTCTACTTTTATCAATCACATCGACTTTTCAACTCTAAAATACTTTTCATCCAAACACACATTTTATTCAAATACAAAATAAATACTTTTCAACCAAATACAACACTCAAAAAAGAATTGTATTCAAATATAATTAAAACGCAATGTGTTTACCAAATGCCCCCTTATAAATTTTGTAATTTTGAAAAATATCACGATTTCAAAAATTAAAGAAAAAATATCCTGTTACAGATGTTTGAGAAAATAATACGGCATATTTTATTATATGAATCGTATTTTTAAAGAAAATTTAGAAAATGGATTTGGTTGTTAAAATCAAGAATCGGGAGCCATCATACACATATAAAGAGTGCACATATCGATCGATGACAATCCATTATGGAATTTTATGGTGGGGGGCTCATACGAACAGTACACGACTTAAATGTATTTAAGAACACAATTTGCATATTTACGATTCCACGTTTAAAATTTTGTGCTGTATTGATATAATATTATTATTCTGGTTCAAAATAAAATATTTGAAAATGACTTAAAAATATCCTATTAGGCCTTTTGTACATTGTTTAAAATTAGTAATCCTTCAAGAAAGGAAGTCAATTAGAAGATAAGAGTTGTGTAAATTCAAAGCTTGGAGGTTAAAGACGGAAGGCTTGTTTATTTTATTTTATAATCATGTATGTAAATTTGAATACTCCGGAATGATAAACTTTAAACTTTGTTTTATCGTTTGTAATTTATTTTATTTTATTAAAGTCTGCATCTGTGGGATATGAGAAGATTGCTGGGACATTTTAATAATAATGTTTAATTAATTCACTGGAGTATAATCGAAAGCAATAATTAAATAGACGGTAAATGATTTTAAGATAAAACCAGTAGACCTAGAGAATCGAGATCTTCCCTTCTCTGATTTATTTATTCATTCTTAGAATGTGATGACCCGGGTTTTCAGACATGACAATTGTTATGATATCAGAGCATGGTTTGGAATCCTATGGGAATTATATGCATACTTAGAGTAAAATAAAATACAAATTTATAGTTCGGGATTTTTATTTTTTAAAATGCCACCAACATAGAAATAGAAACATCCCAACAACACCGATGTTAGAGCCGGAATAAGCAAATGTTGCAAAAGCCGTGTTCCAAGTATTTTAGAGCATGGCTACTCGTGCGAGTAATGAATCGGACATACATGACATAAGCTAGAGCCTACGGGATTTTCAACGGTTTAAAGTTCCAACTTTCACTGGAGAAGGTGATTTTCAAGAAGCCGACGATTGATTCCAAAGTGTGGTCATTAAGATGGAAACCATATGATCACTGCCCGAACACGAATTGAAATCATTTCTATATGCTTGGATGGTAAAGCTGGTATCTGATGGAAGCAAGCTCGCCGTATATACATCTACTAGGAAATGCCAATGATGTGCGTTGGATTGAATTTAAGCATTTCTATTAGTGATTCTTTCCTTAGCGGCATCATGATTAGAAAGTCGTGGAGTTCTTAACTTTGTAGCAGAGAGATAAGTCAGTGTTGAGTACGAGACGCAATTTAGTGAGTTACTCCATTTTGCTCCAATGGTTGTCAATGGAGTTGTTGTAGTACATCACGTTCTAGAATGGTTTTAATAACAGAATTTGGAAGTCACTCATGGCCTTGTGGATTCGTAACTACAACGATGGCAACGGTAATACATTTAGAGAAAGATAACCAAGACTTCAATAGTCGTGATGCACATAACGGATTTGGTGGACCCCAGCGAAATGCGAAAAGACGTCGAACCAAAATCGAGACAGTGGAGAAGCCACCAATGTCATATATGCTTCAATTTTGTTTCATTTATGAGTGTCTTGGGAGTGGAGCCTAAGTGATTCAACTAGATAATTATTTCTTTACTTGGTACAAGTTATGTACAAATAGTGCATGTTCATTGGTCATGTGGGATCACACGTGGGTGAGCAATTAAAGGTTGATTTAGCTGTTTACCCATGATTTTGTATGATGTGATACTCGATATGAACTTGCTCATAAAATACCAAGATGTTATAAATTGTTAGTGTGAGAAGATTACATTGATCTTGTGGACAAGATCAAGGATAATCCATTGGGAAAATCTAGCTTCATTAGCAGCGTACGAATTTAGATTCTCGATAGAAAGATTAAGGATATTCGAAGGCAAGAAATTGCATTACTTAAGATTTTATGGTAACATCACAGTAATTAGGTTGCCCCTTAGGAATTGTAAAGTGGAATATTTGATAAATACTTTTAGTTGTTTGAGAGTTTTAGATTAATAGGCAATAATGCAATCATCCACATAAGTTCTTATTATCACTTAGATGACTTGCATGTCATTTATAGGTGCCTCAAATTAGTAAAATAATATGTATGTGTAGAAATATTCTTGGAAATATTCTCTTAGGAATATTCTTGGTATTTAGGATCCTAGGAAGTATCTATTTAGGAATATTCTTTTATTTTAGGATCCTAGAGTTTAGGAAGTTACTCTTATTTGAATGTTTCCATTTTTAGATTTTGTAGACTTGTATAAGACAGCTCTTGTAACCTAATTATTCTTCAGAAAATAAAAAGTTTTTTGCAGTGTTTTATTCTACCTTGTTTTTTTTCCTTGGTTTGTTTGTGTTCATGGCATCCAAGCCTAGACCAAACGCTGGGTTTTAGAAAACAATGTATAGGAAGGCTTTGACTGGAGCAAGCAGAGGTGATGTTTCTGAGGATGCCTTGATTGTCTCTCAAACAGCCTCTAAAATTGCTCCCACTGCTATTTCTGAAAATTTAATTCATTCCTCTCTACAAATAACCACTTAAAAATTAAATGGAAAAAATTCCCTCAAGTGATCTCGATCTATGTTGATTGTGATCAAGGGAAAAGGGAAATTAGGATATCTAGATGGTTCAATTGCCATGCCAAAAGCAAATGGCCCAGGCTATGCAAATTGGGTGGCTCAAAACTCTATGGTGATGGTGTGGCTAATCCATTCAATGGAAGACAACATTGTAGACACATACATCCTGTTTCCAATGGCCAAAAAGATATGGGATGCAGTCAATATGGCTTATTCAGATCTGGAGATTACATCTCAGATGTTTGAATTAAGAAATAGGATCAGGGATCTGAGGTAGGGGGAGAACAACGTTACTCAGTGTTATCATGAGTTAACAAAGTTATGGCAAGAACTGGACTTATTCAAGTCACCTGCTTGGAAGGATCTGGAAGATGCAATCATTTACAAACAAATGGTGGACCAAGACCGTGTATACGATTTTCTTGCAAGATTAAACAAAAATCTAGATGAAGTCAGAGGACGGTTTTTAGGAATGAGACCGCTTCCTCAAATCGAAGAGATTTTTGCCGAATTTTGTAGAGAGGAATCAATGAGACGTGTGATGCTTGGGGGTGACCAAACAATTATGGAGAACTCTGCCCTTGTTATTTGCGAATAGGAGAATCAAGGAGAATCTAAGGTAAATAAAAAATGGTGTGATCACTATAAAAAACCCTATCGCACCAGAGAAACCTGTTGGAGTTACATGGAAAGCCTGCAAATTGGACACCAAGTCGAAACCGTGGTCGAGAAGGCAAATGATTTCAGGCTGCCATAGAAAAGTAAACCGAGATGGAATCCAATGTTGCAGCATTCACTAAGGAACAGATGGAGCAGTTGAGACAGATGATGTTAGTCTCATCCTTCCTCTTTAATGGCCCAAACAAGTACAGCTCTAATTGTTTTCGGAGGCTTAAAAGAAAAAGGTGAGCCGTGGATTATAGACCCTGGGGCTATAGATCATATGATTGGAAGTGCAAAACTTTACACCATATATGTTCTTAGTCCAGGAAACCGAAAGGTGCAAATTGCAGATGGTATTGCTTCAGTAGTGATTGGTGCTGGTAATGTTAAAATTGGGCCGAATGTTATTCTTAGAGGGGTTTTGCATGTTCCAAATTTAAACTTTAATCTCCTATCTATTAGTAAGATTACAAAAGATTTGGATTGTGTAGTAAATTTCTCCTCTTCTATTTGTGTTTTTCAGGACCAGTTATCGGGGAAGAGGATTGGCAGTGCTAGAGAACTAGATGGCTTATACTATTTCGAGGATGATTCTGTAGTTGGTGGTCAAGCTCAATTGGTTACAAGCACTTTACTTTCTAGAATTCAACAAATTATGTTATTGCGTTATAGACTAGGACACCTAAGTTTTCAGTATTTGAAATTGTTGTTTCCCTTTTTGTTCAAGAATAATGAGAAATTTCAATGTGAAATCAGCCAATTAGCTGAACATACTCGTGTTCCTTTTCCTCCTGTACCTTACCATGCATCTAAACCCTTTGTTTTGATTTATAGTGACATTTGTGGGCCTTCCAAAATTTCAAGTTTAACCAAACAAAGGTGCTTTATAGCCTTCGCTTATGACCATACTCGGGCTTGCTAGGTTTATCTTTTTAAGGAAAAAAACTGAAGTTAGGAATATTTTTAAGCAATTCCATTCAATGGTCAAAACAAAATTTGATCAAAACATCAAAATGCTACGTACTGATAATGGAACCGAATTTTTTAATGCCATTTTGGGTGATTTTGTGACCGAGTATGAGATTATTGATCAGAGTTCGTGCGTTAGCTCACCCCAACAGAATGAAGTGGCCGAGAGAAAAACCGTTACCTTTTAGAAGTTGCTAGATCGTTACTGTTTATAGCCAACCTACCTAAACGGTTTTGGGGAGAAGCCATTTTAACAGTAACTTACCTCATAAATAGGGTTTTCTCACGCACTTCGAAGTTCAAAACTCCTATAGATTGTCTTTATGAGTCATATCCTCAATATCGTATCTCATCCTTTTTGGATTTGCAGGTTTTTGGGTGTGTAGCTTTTGTCTGTATTTTAGATCTAAATCGAGGAAAGTTTGAATTTAGAGCTCATAAATGTGTTTTTTTGGGATATTCGGGCACTTAAAAAGGGTATAGATGTTATTCCATTGAAAAAGAAAAATATTTTGTCTCAAGGGATGTCACTTTTTTCAAAAATAAGCCTTATTTTTCCAAAAATTCCTTTCAGGGGGAGAAAAAGGGGATCCTAATTTTTAGGAACAACCAAGATTTCTAAGTTCTGAGTATCCAAAATTTTCAATGCCAAAAAATTTGAATTTTTGGGAATCATGGGAATATTTTTGGAATTTCTCTCCATCTGTAGAAACTTCAAATCTTGGCCCTAGGGATTGTGTTCCAACCAAATCTTTCTCTGAAAATCTGGGTACAAATTCAAACTCAAATGGGGTTGACTTTCCATCTTAGAATATGGGAAACCAATTGCCAAATGTATCCGAACCAAACTTGCCTAATCCAAATCCTATACCTAGCCCATCTAGCCAACCCGAGCCTAAATCACAAAACCGGACCAAAGACCCACAAATCCAAGAAGATCTAACGTCTATAATGCAAAAACAAATAAAGGAAAGTGGTCTAGAACCATTTGATATAACCTACTCACGCAAAAAGGTCAAAAAAGTAGTAGAACAACAAAAGTTCCTCACTGCCAAGAATCTAACTTAATGATCATTTTTGAGAAAGATTTGGATGATCTGGAAGTCCTAATTGCGTTGAGAAAGGGGGTGAGGTCATGTATAATGCATCTTATTGCTAATTATATTAGGTATGATCACTTATCTCATGCAGTCAAGTTCTTGGTGTCCAACATGGCAAACATTGAAGTTCCTAAAACCGTCGAGGAGGCTATGAAAAATGATGAATGGAAGCAAGCATTGGAAGAAGAGATGAGAGCTCTTGAAAGAAATGATACGTGGGAAATTGTCAAGAAACCCAAAGACAAGACCAGTAGGATGTAAATGGGTTTTCATTGTTAAATATAAAGCAAACAGTTCAATTGAGAGGTTTAAGGCTCGATTGGTGGCTAAAGGTTATACACAAACCTATGGAATAGATTATCAGGAGACATTCGCGCAAGTTGCTAAAATTAATTCTATTCGTGTACTATTGTCCTTGGTTGCGAACCTTGATTGGCCGTTCCAACAACTAGATGTGAAAAACGCCTTTTTAAACGGTGACTTGGATGAAGAGGTCTACATAAAGTTGCCACCCGGGTATGATAAAGGTGGTAACAGTGAGTATGTTTGCAGACTAAAGAAGTCCTTACATGGCCTTAAACAATCTCCACAAGCTTGGTTTGACCAATTCACTAAGGTAATAAAAAGGCAAGGATACAAGCAATCTAAGGGTGACCATACGTTGTTCTATCATCACAAGAATGGTAAGATTACCATACTTATTGTCTATGTTGATGATATCATCTTGACAGGTAATGATTTGAAAGAAGGAAACTAGTTGAAAAGCAAATTGGTTGATAAGTTTGAAATCAAGGATCTTGGGGGACTTAGATACTTTTTAGGAATGGAAATTGCAAGAAAATTTCTGTCTCACAATGAAAATATGTTTTAGATCTTTTGAGAGAAACAAACATGATGGGATGTAAGCCTATGGAGCCAAATAAGGATGGACAAGAAACAGAGTAGTATTCTAGTAGAGAAGGATCGATTTCAACATCTAGTTGGTAAACTGATTTACTTGTCTCATACTAGACCGGATATCGCTTTTGCAGTCAGTCGAGTAAGCCAATATATGCATGCCCCTACAGAGACTCATATGGAGGCAGTCTTCAGGGTTTTGAGATATCTGAAAGGAACACCAGGGAGAGACTTATTCGTTAAGAAAGACACAAACAGAGGTGTGGAAGTGTATACGGATGCAGACTAGGCCGGAGCTACTGATGACAGGAGGTCTACATCAGGTTATTGCACCTTTGTTTGGGTCAACTTGGTAACATGGAGAAGCAAGAAGGAACTGGTGATTGCTAGAAGCAGTACTAAGGCAGAATTAAGATCAGTGGCTCACAGTATTTGTGAGATATTGTGGTCGAAATTCTATTGAAAGAACAAAAGGTGGGAGTGACACTACCACTACGAGTCTATTGTGATAAATAAGGCTATAATAAATATCTCTCACAATCCAGTCCGTCATGACAGAACCAAACATGTGGAGGTTGACAGGCATTTTATTAAAGAAAAAATCGAAAAAGGAGTCATCTGCATGACTTACGTGCCTACCACTGAACAAGCTGCTGATGTCTTGACCAAAGCAATACCTAAGGCTCTGTTTGAAAGATTGATAGACAAGCTAGGAATGTACAATTTGTACAGCCCAGCTTGAGGGGGAGTGGAAATATTCTCAGAAATATTCTCCTAAGAATATTTTTGGTATTTAGGATCCTAGGAAGTATCTACCTAGGAATATTCTTGTTATGTTAGGATTCTATAATTTAGGAAGTTACTCTTATTTGAATGTTTCTATTATTAGATTTTGTAGACTTGCCTATATAAGGCAGCCCTTGTAACCTGATTATTCATCAGAAAATAAAAACTTTTTTGTAGTGTTTTAAGGGCCGTTTGTGGGCTGTTTTTCAGCCCCTAAAATTTCACTTTTTTCCAAAACTTCCTTACTTTTCACTATTTACATCTCCAAAACGCTACAGTAAGCTCCAAACTTTAAAAATTAATAACTTTGTGTATACAAATCCAAATGAGATAAATTTTTTTTTTTTAAATTGCATAGAATTTTGAGAGGAACGAAACAATATCCATATTGATATTTTTTTTCTAAAAAAATTTTTAAAATTTTTTATTTTTTCACCTTAAATAGTTTTTTCTCCCAATCACATTCTCCAAAACAACTTTTTTCCAACCCAAAAATAACATCTCCAACACCCTCCCCCAAACTCCCTCTTATTCTTCCTTGTTTTTCTCCTTGGTTTGTTTGTGTTCAGTATGATTCAGAGTGAATCCACTTATAGCCCGAAGCTTATAGCAATTCAAGTTCTTATCCATAGGTAGTTTAGCAAATATTTTGGGAAGTAGAAAATATGTGAGGCATAGTATAAAAAAAAATAGAGAAGAAAAAAAATCACTTCTATTCTTGAGCAAGCAGTTGAGCAAAGTATATCCTTCCACTGCATCACTTGAATAGTATGATTTGAAGTATGTTTTTAGTTATTTTAATTATTATTGTACTCTGATAAAGTTAAAAAAAAAATTGTTTTGTATGGTGTCAAGTCTTGTAGTTAGTAGAACCAGCTTAGATAAGGTATAGGCTGGATTCCTTATGGAGGAGAGTTCCAAGAAGAAGGCCATACAGGAAATAAGGGTTCTAATAGCATGAAATTAGAAGTATACAGGAGGATTTTAAAGATAAAGTAAAAGAAGTTTATTTACTGTGAAATAGTTTATATGATATACTTACCAAGTTTCACTCATATAGTTTATATGATGCAGTTAGCAGGATTTTTATGATTATCAAGGGTTTGATTTAACTTGAGATTTCAGAGTTTCATGATATGACTTAAGATATTTTAAGTTTCAGGATTATATGATATAATGAAAATATTTGTCTCATTAATAATGAGAGATTTTCTATTACGTGATATCATTTCTATAAATTTTGAGGTTTTAATTAGTTAACGTAGTTTCTGAGCTAACAACTCAAGAGAGGTGTTACAATTATAGTATCAGAATAATAAGATTTTGATGATATAGAGTGTTATGGAATTGAGAATTCAATCAACATATGATAAGAAGAAATTAGTAAAAGTATATCTTGACGAGATAATCAAATATCATAGAGTATTGCTAAGTATCATATCTGATTGAGATCCTTGATTTATTTGGAAAAGTTTCCAAGTAACTTTGGGAACAGGTTTGAAGTTTAGATTTATACAAATATAAATGGGATGATTTTTTTAATATAAATTACATAGAATTTTGAGAGAAACAAAATAAGATTCATATTAATAATTTTTTTCAGAATAAATTTTTAAAATTTTACATTTTTTTTATTTTAAATAATTTTTTTTCTAAATATATTTTTCAAAGCTCATTTTTTCATTTTTCTCCAAATCCTATCCAAACAACCCTGAATAAAAAGATAGCGTTTACTAGAACGTCATTACTTACCTGAGGCAAAGCTTACCAGCTAGACGAGTGTTCTACATTTCAGAGGTAAGCTTCATTCTTCTCTAGTTTCTATTTTCTTCCTGTTGAAAATAAGAAATTACGCTTTCAGTTTTTGTTTTTCTTTTGGTGGGCATATTTGTGATTGTGGATTTCCATTATTCATAGATCGCTTTAGTTTTTGCTTTTGGAATTGCTGAAATGTCAAAAAAATGTTGGTGGGTCCAATTTCCTTTTTTGTTTCATTTCTCATAACTTAAAATTATTTGAACTTGTGCCAATTTTTGAGTGAAAGCTATACTGAGATTGAAGAAACTCATGTGTGAGACCATAGTTTGTAAAATTTGGGAACTAGAAGCTCCAAATTAGGCTATATAAATTAGACCTAGATAAGTTTTGGAGTGTGTGGAGAGAGAGAAAGTTCTTTGGAGCATGTTAAATTCGACCATCTTTAATTTTTTGAATAGGAAGGCATTTCTTTTTTATGTCAAAAAGAGCAAATTTGTAGAATTTTCCATAACTTGGAACCCTTCTTTATAAAGGGTAAAACGAAACTCAAGTCCTACATCATAAAAATATAAAAACAACAATATAAATAAAAGGACATTAGTTCACATCACTTATAGATTGACCTTTTAAATTAAAAGTCTAGTTCTTTAGCAATATCAAATTCAACTAGTATGAGAGACCAAAAGGCTTAAACGAATGACTTGATCCATCTAATATGAGATTGGTAACTCCAATGATTGCAGGTTGACCTTTTAGGTTAGAAGTCAAATTCTTTAGAAATCTCAAATTCAACATTTTTACTTGGGTTTTTTAGCCAGCCACTTTCTTTCATGTTTAGACCTTCTAGGATATTGGTGGTGAAAGCCATGCGACTTCACCTAGGAAGGAAATGGTCACTGCAAAAGCTTTTGATTATTTTATGATATGAAACCAGTACATTCATGCAAATAAAAACAATTCAGATTGATTTTTCTTCACAAATTCAGGGTTTTTTTTCTCTCAAGTCAAAAAAAACCGTACACATTATGGTACGGTGTATATGTGCTTATCTAACATCTTGTTTGTTTTTCCCTTAATGATCATATAACAGGAGAGATCATCAACAAACAACAATCTTTATGTCTCATACGGAGATAAAAGCTACTATTTCTTTGGCATAGCCAGACAATTTCAGCAGTCTTTGCCCTTCATTTATTTGGTAAAAAACTTGTAAGAAACTCAAGTCTGAGAAGCATTATTGGATGGAGAAAATGGAGAGAGAGAGAGTCCATAATACCCACATATTAGTCATTCCTCTTCCTGTCCAAGGCCACATAAGCCCAATGCTCCAATTCTCCAAACGCCTTGCATCCAAAGGATTGAGAGTTACATTCATCACTGCATTTTCTAACCACGAGACAAAGCAAAATCAAGCTAGTTCAATAAGATTTGAACCAATATCCAGCAGGCTCGAAGAGAGTGACAATATAGAAAATATGGTTGAGTGGTTCCAAAACATTGCATCAAAAAGAATGCCTGAGCTCATTGTGAAGCAAGAAAGCGGTGGATGCCCTGTTAGTTGCATAGTATATGATTCAGCCATGCCGTGGGTCCTAGACTTGGCCAAACAGCTTGGTATTTCTGGGGCCTCATTTTTCACTCATTCGTGCGCTGTGGCTTGTATTTATTACTACCTCCATCAGGGGTCGCTGAGAGTTCCCCTGGAAGAGCCTCACGTTTCTTTAGCCGGGTTGCCAATGCTTAACGCACACGACCTGCCCTCTTTTATTTATGATCCAGGGTCCTACCCATCATTTCTGAAAATAGTCATTGGCCGGTTTTCAAATGTAACTAAAGCCGACTGGATCTTCTTCAGCAGTTTTGACGCCTTGGAAAACGAGGTAATTTACAAACTCTCCATCAAATTAAATACATTTGAACATTGTGCTTGCATGCAAGAAATTAGTGCCAACTAGTGTTTCTATAGATAAACAAGGGACGCAAATTCAACACACAATCCAAAAGAATGAATCAATTTATGTCTTTAAAAAGTAGCAATTGTCTCAACTAGAGGTACATTCAATGACAGACTGGGGAAAAAATCAGATAGAGGTCTTCGAGCTTTGAAGCTAGGCTTTTTTTCCTTTCTGATTCCTCGTTCTTCTTTGAGTTTCTAAGGATGATCTTAATAATGTCTCCATGATCTATGACAACTTCTCCTCATTCTTACAATTATTAAATTTAAAAAAAAATAAAAAAAACAACAACAATCGAGTACTGCAGGCGCATGTTTGTTGGGTGAAAGCATCTAATTTTCATTGACAAGGAGTTATCATTTTGTGAAAGAATAGAAAAATGTTGCATATTGATAAAAACATGTCTTTATATAATTTGTGCCTTGGGACTATTCCAATTTGACATCTTTGTTTAGTGATTCACTCTTTTAGTGTGTTAAACATAAGTTGAATTCTGATTAGGTGGTTACCTGGATGAGAACCCAA
Organism: Antiaris toxicaria; assembly: GCA_035233585.1. NCBI lineage: Eukaryota > Viridiplantae > Streptophyta > Magnoliopsida > Rosales > Moraceae > Antiaris > Antiaris toxicaria. The sequence goes on from CP141160.1 coordinate 4,262,218, forward strand.
TGGCCTATCAAGACAATAGGACCAACCATTCCTTCAATGTACTTAGACAAGAGGTTGCAAGAAGACAAGGATTATGGATTCGGCCTCTTCAATCCCAATGCCGGTACTTGCATGAAGTGGCTAGACTCGAAGGAAGTAGGTTCAGTCGTTTACGTATCTTTCGGAAGCATGGCAAACCTTGGAAACAAGCAGATGGAGGAACTAGCGGAGGGCCTAAAGAGAAGCAACTGCAATTTCTTGTGGGTGGTAAGAGAATCAGAGGTGGGAAAGCTTCCTAGCAAGTTCGTGGAGGAAATATCTAAAAAGGGTCTGGTTGTGAATTGGTGTCCTCAACTAGAGGTTTTAGCTCACAGGTCCACTGGTTGCTTCGTGACTCATGGTGGGTGGAACTCGACTCTTGAAGCACTGAGCTTGGGAGTTCCGATGGTGGTGATGCCTCAATGGACAGACCAAACAACCAATGCAAAGTTCGTTGCTGATGTATGGCACGTAGGCCTAAGGGTAAAGGTGGATCCAAGTGGGATCGTCCTGAGAGAAGAAATACAGCTTTGTGTAACAGAAGTCCTGCAAGGAGAGAACGGGAAAGGTATTAAAGGGAATTCTGTTAGATGGAGAGAATTGGCTAAGGAGGCGGTTCACAAAGGAGGAAGTTCTGAGAAGAACATTGAGGAATTTGTGGCTGAACTTTTATGCAAAACATGTTGATTAAAGCCTCTAAGCTAATTCAACACTACAAACACAACACCAACAATAACGGCCGTGACAAATCTGGGCCAAGTACACAAATTATTGCTGCTGATTTGAGTGCATTGTATGTTACATTACTGATCAGCATAGTTACTAGTGTTTACGTTTAGCAAATAAATGTGTAAATCTATTCTTATTCCACAAATTTTATTACTCTGTCGCATTAACAAGACAAAAGGCGTATGTCTTCTTCTTTTTTTTTTCCCTTTGTTTTCCCTTTTGGTTTCTGTTTTTGTGCTAAAGTATATTGTGAGATATATTTTGTTGAAAAGAGACATATTTCAAGTATTGAATAGGGTGTGATTGAATTTTTATTGTAAAATGAGGCCATGATAACATATTTAATTTTCGAATTAGGGTTACAAAAATAAATTTTCTTGTAACAGGGGGATAGATGTAGAGCATCAGAAAAATGAAGAAGTGCAAAAAAGTTAGAACAAGTTTGAGTTGGGATTGGGGGCACATGTCCCACACACCATGGTTTGCCACTCTTTGCGGGTGTGCCATTAGGAATTGCAACCCGGTACTAGTAAGGTACAATAAAAGTGGATGTGAATTTATTGTTAGACTAATCCGCAAGATATCTGTCTTTAATAATGAACAAGAACTCAAATTTGTAAACAGTACCAAAGTGTGAATTAAGATCTTAGGACTTAGCATACGTTACTGAGACGTGAATTATTTCGTAAGTTCAGACAATCCAGCCCCCATGTCAAATGTGTAGGTTGGGATTTCTAATCTCATTATTTATTTATTTATTTATTTATTTTGTTGCTTGAATATCTCGTTCGTATAGGCTTATTCTCACAAGTCAAAACAAATAAGTCCCCATCCCCAACTAACACCTATTTCCTTCCACAAATACAGCAAAAAAATGGTATTGTTAAAGATAAAAAATAAAAAATGGCTTTTGTTTCTAGGGTTGTCATTGCTTTTCATACATCCTTCTTTCATCCTTTCTTCTAGCTCAACAGACTCGTCCAACAAAACACCAAGCTCAGATAAGATAGGACCTCTCAAGGCAATGGCAACCCCGGTTCCGGCCAAACCGGCGGTGGCCTGGGCTTTCGGTGCGGATGGGGATCCCCATCCAATGGAAACTGGACCTTAGATTGGGCCGTGGCCTCTGGTGCCGGAGCCAGCACTTTACATTTCGAGTCAGGTTTGGGGCAGAGCCCATATCGCGGCGGGTTTTGGTTCGGGTGGAGCAGCTCTACTTCAACCGGGGATGGCAACTCAGCGTCCCCTGTAGTCAGTCGCGGTGGTGGCGGTGGCGGCGTAAATTTTCAGTCTGGGTTTAGTGGCGGTTTTGAGACCTCTGCCGGCAATATTAGGTTCAATAATGCTCGTAAAATTCCATCAAAAAAGATGTTCATAGTAACAACAATAATAATAACGTGCATGGACGTGATGGAAAAAGCGAACCATATGTAACAGTGGTGATGTAATGTCGATAGTAAATTATAAGCCATTTAATTTCTACTGTTTTAGAATTTCCTCAATTGATAGATGGAAGATTGTGTACCTAGAATTTAAATGTATGCAAAACTTATCACGAGTGAAAATGCTATTTAAGTTTCTATTATATATTCTGGTGTTCAAAACTGAATGGTCATCACGTTTGATTTATAAATTTGAATAAAACAGAAATTTTAAACTTTTATAAAAGAATACGTTGTAGAAAATAGTTTGAATTATGGATTTTAATCGAACACATTGCTCCCATCAGCATTCAAGCAGGCCTTCTTGAGGCTTTCTCCGTTTCTTAACAAAATAACGCTAAAGACTATAACTTGCTTCAAACAGGCTATAATACATAATTAACAGATTTACAAGTAACACAATGAACGGAAGAGAAAAGAGCAAGTTTAGTTAGTTCTTTCATTTTATAACTCGTCTCTTTCTCGTTCTTCTTTTTCTCTCTTTTTTCTAATTTTTTCTCTTGCTTCCTTTGTATATCCTTTGTTTCTTGTATTGAAGTGTCATAGAACTTGTTTTAACATGCTTTTGGTGCACGTGATTTAATTGAATTTTTTTATATTGAAATTAAATTGAATTATTATGCATTTGATTTATGGATTTGAACGGTAGGAGTTAAAAGGTGTAAAAACTTAAAATGGGTTTGAAAAAAAAAATATCAATATAGAATTTGTTTCGTTCGTCTTGAAATTCTAAGTAATTTTAAAAAAATATATCTTATTTGGATTTATATATGCAAAATTATAGACTTTTAAAATTTGAGTTGTAAAGTTATAATTACAACTGTGAGTAATGAATAAATTGTTAAAAAAAAATTGCACTTAGAGTTCAACTTGTGTACCAAAAGCAAGTTTAATTTTTTTGAATTTGAGACAGAAATTTGAACTTTACACTTTTAAACAGAATTAGATATAATATTAATACTAATCTGTTGCTTGCAACCAACACAAGCTTGGTTTATCCTTAGTTTACATTTTAATATCTATTTATGTACATTATTTTAGACTATTCACCAAAACATATCAAATATTGGAAACAAAAATTTCCGTAACACTTATTAATGAAGCTTTGAATAACACCATATGAAACAATTATGAAAACATCTCCATCCTTAGCATCATAACAAAATTAAAATAATAAAAAACAATAATAATGAAAATAAAAAAAGAAAAAGAGAGAAAAAATAAATAGCAAATTTTAAAAAATAATTAAAATAAATAATAGATTTTAAAAATATTTATAATAAATAATAAATTTATTAGATAAATAATACATTTGAAAAACGTAAATCAATCATCTACTTACTGAATATAATATATATAATATATTTATAAAATATAAATTAATTATTTACCTAATAAATTTGAAAGAAATAAAAAAATTTATCTGATAATAATATTTTAAAAATCTATTATTTACCTCAATTATTTTTTAAAAATTTTGATTATTAAAATTTTCAGGAAGAAAAAAAGAAAAAGAAGAGCATGAGCGAAAATGGAACAGATTTTTGGGCCTACAAATGATGGATAAACTAGGGCTCCACCAAAAGCCCATTTAGCAGTTGAACGGTAAAGTGAAGACAAACAAAGCAAACACAGGCAAAATCCGAAGGACAAACAAACGAAACAAGCAGGCACAGATGTTGGGTTTACGAGGTTCCACTTCAATCTTCACTAATCTTCGTCCTCAAATTCTTCAGTCTCTATCGGTAAGTTGAAAAGGATTTTTTGTTTTTTCAGTTTTTCCTGCATTTTCTCGGCATCCAAACAGGCAAAGATGTTTTTTTTTTTTTTTGGATAAAATTGTGTGCAGAATCGATGGCAAAGGGCTGAAACGATGTTCGTGAAAGCGGGAATGGAGATTCCGGACGAGAAGCGGCTGGAGTTCGCGCTTCCGTACATCCATGGAATCGGGAGAGCCAGGGCTCTGCAGATCCTCTCCGATCTCACCTTGGAGAACAAGCGCGTCAGGGACTTGACCAAACGCGAGGTCTTTATCCTCGGCGAAGAACTCTCCAAGTACGCTGTCGAAAGAGAATTGGTAAAAACCAAAAAATTTAAACAAAGTAAAATAAAATAAAATTCACTCTTTCTCTTTCCCTAGCCCTGTTTTGTGAATCGCAATTTCGGATGGTTTCAGAGAATGTACGTGGATAGAGACGTGAGAAGACTGGTGGAGATTCAGTGCTACAGAGGGATGAGGCACAGCGAGGGCTTGCCGTGCAGAGGACAGAGGACGAAGACCAACGCTCGAACCAAGAAAAACCAGAGCCTTCCTTTGAGGAAGAAGAAATGAGGAGTCAGTCTCTCATATTTCTTGTTTTTCTTCTTTCCGGGTTTATGAGGTTTCGGGAAAAAGAAATTAAAAGTTCTAATTTTTGGTAAATGTGAAGTTCTTGGTTGAAAATGTATTTATCGTTATTTATGTGTTTTTGCCTTTTTTTTTTTTTTCAGTAATTTTGTTACTCTCTGGAGTAAAAGAATTAGGGCGTTTTAATACGAAACGCTCTAGTAATTACGAGCCACGTTCGTTTAATCTGTGCAGCTGGGTTTATGTATTTGTTAAGCTAAGTTAAATTAGCCAATTAGGATTTGCCTTCGAAATGATAGCATTAGAAATATCGTTACATATTAGAATCACAAAGTATGATAAGTGACAATTTATAGCATTTGCATGGACACATCACTGGAGATGGTCTTTGCGTGCACTCGGAAAAATGATCAATGGGAAAATGGAGGATTTCTAAGTTGATTCGAGGTTGAGAAATCAAGGGCTGGAGGTCCGACTGGTAATTTTGAAAGGGAACAATCAATCAAAATGCAGCCTGAGCAGAACACAAGTGCAATAATGCTAACAGGATTTTACATGTCCTTTAACTAATGTCCAAATTCTACGAATGAAGGCATTGACAACCAGTGATATTGACACTTGCAATGCGCATCCGACCAAGCATTTGACTTAGGGTGCATTAGCTCAAGGAAGTAGATGTTCAATACAATTTCTTATATACAACTCAAGTTAAATAAATTGAAATGCAACCCAAAAAAAAAAAAAGTTATCCTACCAGGAGAGTCACAGCTGGAAAGCAGAGCAAGAATGAAGCAAAGAACCAGACTAGAACATGGTTTTGGCCTTTCTTCGTCGCATCCCAACAGCCAAATGATGTAAAATTTTAAGTGTGAAAGAATTTTATACTCTGAATAGAACTGGTTCATATTTATATTTGGACTTTCAGATTGATCCCAACTTCTTTTCAACTTTACAGGCACTGCACAGGCACAGCCTTCCCAAAATATTTTCTGTACTTAATTACAACCAGTGAACTGATATCGAATAAATGCAAATACAATACAAAAACATGACCACGAGAAACCATGATATGCACTGCCAAGAACCTTAAATCCACAAAGAAAATATGAAACGAAGTTGCATCTCAAAAGGGTAAAATATGAATTCGATTAAAACTCAAATCATATGCAAGTCAATATAACAGTACATCAATTTCACAAAATGAAGTGAAAAAGGCAATGTGGTTAACGAGGGGCCTTTTTCTTTCCAGCAATGGCTACCCTCTTACCCTTCAGTGTCCTACAGTTGTTCTTGGTGCGCTGTCCTCTGCACGGAAGACCCTGAATGTGGCGTATCCCTCGGTAGCACTGGATCTCCTTCAATCTCCTAATAGCCAGAGCATTGAAACGTCTCTGAGGAAAAAAAAAACACACACACACACAAAATCAAACTCATTAGAACAAAACCCCTAAAAGAAATATGGAAACCATCAATAAATTTCAACGCTAAATGCTTAACAAAATACAGATTTAGATACATGGCCCCATCATCCTTTGGCTTCAAGTAGCAAAGACGGAAGAAATAGAATTGAGACTAAAGTAGCAATCAAGATAGAGCAATAGAACCAAAACTCGAGGACTTCTAGTGCCTGTTTGGTTTTGTTTCCAAAACAGATTTCACGATTTCTTAGGAAATCGATTTCAAAATCGATGTGAAATTGTGTTTGGTTTGTATTGTTTTTGAAAACAGATTTCAAAACGAATCCAAAAATCTCCTTTGCTCCCAACGTAAAATTGAAAATGACTAAAAGTCGTTTTCTCTGATTTCATTTTTCCCATTTCTCTGATTTAATTATTATGATTAATTAAGATTTAATTGTTATAGTAATTACTTAAATATTATGGTTATTAATTTTTAATTCATTTTTTAATTAAAAAATTTTATTAATTTTTAATTTTTGATATTCATAATAATTTTTTTTAAATCAAACATATATATGTTTTTATAGAATACTTATAAAATGACTGGTTTTCAAAAATATAACCAAACACAGTTTCACTTTTTTGTTTCTCAAAACATACACTCAGAAAATAAAACCAAACACAATTTCAGAAACGTTTTCAGAATTGTTTTCAAAACGATCTCAAATTCAGAGAATTTGAAAACATAACAGATTTCAAAAACAATACCAAACGCTACCCTAGAGACATGACAAAAACTCGAGGACATAATCTGAAACTCAATATTGATTCATCAACTACAACAGAATTTAAATTGCAATAACTACGGTATTATAGAGAGAAACTTAATGGGATAAACATAATGATAAATAGGCTCTTCAAAAGCTAGCTCAAGGGACACAACACAAATTCAACTTCTAACACAAATAATCCTATTATCTTTTTCCTCATCAACCCTCCTACCCTCTATTCGTGACAAAACATTAAAATGCTTTATTGGTAAAAAACAGATTATCAAGTGTGTGGTATAAACCAAGTCCACTAAAATAAAATGTACATTAAATCGAAACTAAAAAAAAAAACGTATTAAATCAGGAAATGACATGAACCAACAAAACTGAACCAGATTCTAGTACATATTAAAAAGGATAGGATGGAGTAAAGTTACCAAGTCACCCTCAATCATGTACTTAGAGACCTCGTCCCTGAGAGTGATGAGCTCGTCTTCGGAGAAGTCTTTGGTGAGCTTGTTCTCAATGTTGAGGTCGTTAAGGATTTTGCGAGCTCGGGTTCGTCCAATCCCATGAATGTACTGCAGCGAGAACTCGATCCTCTTGTTGTTCGGAATCTCCACTCCTCCAACACGTGCACATTTCACCCTCAACCCACCAATCTCCTCATACCAAAATAAAAAATTAAAAAAAAACTCGGAAAAAGAAAACAACCCATGACCACAAATTCAAGCTCGGTACAGATTTTGCAGATAGAATCCGAAATTTGAAGCTAGAAAGAATTAGATTTTGGAAGACCCATTTGGATGGAGAATTTACCTGAGGACGGTTTGAAGTAGGGAAAGAAAGGCGGTTGGAGAGAGAGAGAGAGCCTAGACCATTGCAGATTGCAGAGAGCGAAGGCGCCACAGGCACAGCCAGCGTCGTTTGTGCCATTTTTTTTTCCCCTTCTTTTCGTCTTGTTCGGTTTTTTTGTGCGGATGAAGAAGATGATACGGTCTTCTTCTTCGCTTATCCTATCGGTATGTTTAATCAGATTTCAACTGGATTATAAAAGCCCAATTTGGTCGGCTGGTCCGACACAGTCCATGAGATGATGGTCCAACAGAGTCCACAGAATGATGGTCCAACACATTCCATACTAGCGACCTACACAAAGGGTAAATATATTCCGACAAAAAATATCCAAAAAAACATATGAATTATTAAGCATACATATGACTCTTTTAATAAAACTATTATAATCCATACAAAACTTATCAATAGATACCGATGGTAATTTGGTGAAAAAATCCACTCAATTTTTTAACCGTAATGCTAAGTTTGGTAGAGCAAAAAAATGGAAGAAAAGAAATCTTTGGAGAATTTTAGAATGAAAAATTAAATATTACATTATTTGGTGGAGAGGAAGAAAAGAAAAATAGAATCATTGTGAATTTATATTTTTTTTTATCCTTTTAACTTTGAACAAAATCTAAAAAAAAAAAAAGAGTATTAAAAAATTTGTTTTGTCCTTTATTGCATTTTACTTACTCGACTTTGTATGAGAGTATAGTGGTAAAATATAGATAACTTCTCCTCCCCCGCGCCACTGTAACCCCTCTTCCCACAATGATCCGAAGTATACTTTTCCTATTTTTTAATTTTACAAATTTTATTTGTGTTTATAAGAGAAAATTTGGACCTACATTGAACAAGTGCATATTAATCTATTTTGAACTTGCCATCTCAACTATTTCGTTGATCTTATATATATATTTAGTTGAATCACATGCGTCACGCGTATAGAATAGTCTATTATCTAAATAATATAAGAATTTAAAAAGAAAATTAAAAAAAAAAAGAAAGAAGGAAAGGAGAAAAATTACAAAACAAGAAAAAAAAATTAAAAATTCTTAAAAATTTAAAAGAAGAAACGAATTTTATTTTGAAAATTAAAAAAAAATTTGAAACTAAAAACAAAAAAAAAAAAAAAACTTGTATGAAACCATTCTTATTTAGATTAAAATATCAAATCGAAGCTCCTTATGAAAGTCTAAAATATAACTCTTATAAAAGATTTTCTCTTTTTTTTAATTATTTGATAGATATGTATGGATATGTATATATATATACACACACACATATTTAAATGAAAACACATTTAAATGGAACGGGTATTATAAACTTTTTTATGTAGTTAACGGGTGCAATAACCACTTATAAATAATCAAGGGGCAAATTGATATAAGAATAGGGTTGTTAAGGGTAGGCACAAGATCCAATTACTTAATATATTTAATCGAATTAATATAATCTATTATAAAAAAATTCGATATCTAAACACTATTAAATTGGATTTATATGGTAATTTTACTCATCTAATTACATTGGATTTGAATTTTGAAAATCCAATATTTCCTATCTATATACTTATATTCTATATAAAAATAACTATATATTTTATATTATATAATATATATCCTATTTATTTCTTTTTTTAGATGTATGTGTTTTTTCCTAGTGTATTATGATTGATTTTACGTTTATCTTTTTTCTAATGTTTTGTTCTTAATTTGGACAAGAATTATATTCTACTAACTTAAAAGTTTTTACTTCATTTATTATGTTGGATCTTTCGTTTTGTTTTATATGATGAATAAATGTTGAAATATTAGATTTACATCTAAAAAATGTGATTTATCTTTTTAAATAAGTATTAATAAGTTCTTACAAAAACGTAGTATAATCTAATCTAATCCAATGGATTTTGGATCGAATTGAATTTGATAACAAAATAAATTAGATTTGATTAGTTGGATTTGAGAGGATTTTTTTATAATTAAATAGGATGAAAGATGATAAAAAAGAAGGTTGGTTTCAATCCAATGTCCATCCCTTATAAGAAAAACAATCGGGAGACGTTTTAAAATTAAGATTAGTGTCGTGTAAAAAGAAAATTTTGTTAAGGAAAAAGATAGAAGTGAATGGACACTATATTTGGAAAACATTTAATATATTAGGGACATTTTGAATGGTTCGGGAATTTGGAATCATTGTAAATGAAGGTCTACAGTTTAAGGCATACTCATGAAATTAATTCAAAATATTAAATACCAATTCTAAGCTATTGCATGCAAACACTCAAGAAAATTATCTCAAGTTCATTTGTCTTTCTTATAATATTTTTAATACAATGTTTGAATTGTTACGTGAATGGTAAATTTTAATGTTTGACTAAAAAAAGTGCACTTCAATGGAGCTCTATTTTGATGCAAAATTTATCATATGTTAAAATATATGACAAATTGATTACAAGATATAATTAGTGTCACAGTTAACACTTGATCTATTTTAACAATATTACAATATTTTTATTTTTGATTTATTTAAATACAAATAATTTACTTTTACAATTTTCAAAACATATATTAATAAAAAAAATTAAAAATAACATATGCATTAAAATATAAAGATAATGTTATTTTTCACAAACAAATATAATATTAACATATATAATGTATTAGTATGGTCTCAGCCTATATTTGGTTGGTTCACTGCAGCCAAACATTTTCAAAAATTTCTTCTTTTTCTCTAAAGTAAAGAAATTTATTATTCACATCTCTAAATCTCTCTTAAAAACTTAAACTTTATATGGTATGTTTGGAAATGTCAATCACTTTGTATTATGTCATAACCCAATACTACGTATGTTTGGATAGCTCATATGTTATATTCAAATACAAATATATTTGAACCGTAAATTAACTTAAAATACTATTTATTCATTCTATTTTTCTTTTGATTTTTACCAATCATATCATGTACTCTATCAGATCAACAACCAAAAAAAAAAACATATTATATTTGAATATAATGTAAGAGAAAAACATCCAAATGCATATTATATTTTATATATTATATTTGAATAAAATATAAAATGAAAATAATTTTCAAATGGACCACAAAATTCTATTTGAAAATTACAAGAGATGTTTTTTATTAATTGAATGTAATTTTGAAGTTTATATGAGATTTTTTTTTATTAATTGACATAAAATGACAAAATAAATGAAACAATATCCTTATTGATATTTTTTTATTAATAAGTTTTTATACTTTTTAACTCTAAATATTTTAAAACTCGTTCAGGAGGATGAGTTTTAATCCATCTCCCATATATTACTACTACTCTTAGCTTTTACTATTCTAATATATCCCTAATACGAACCTTTAATTGCAACCAAACGCAAAATTGAAAATATCAACTCAACTCCAATCAAAATATCTTCAAAACTCTTACTCAAGAGTACACACCAATTGAAGCTTAGATCTCTCTAGATTTATAGTGAGTTTGATTGTAGCATTACATTCAAATATAATACAATTATCATCTAATACATTTAAATTTAATATAATCACTATTCATTACTCCACTTATTTTATTAATTTTACTAATTACATCGTATATTTTCTTTACATTATCAACATTTATATACAATTTAAATATTTTTCATTTAAACACATTTCATGTTTGAATATAATGTAAATATTTTTCATTCAAATACGTGTTATATTCAATGTATTGATGAAGTGCAATACCAATACAATATTTTATCCTTTTACACCATAGATTTAGTTTCTTTTATTGATTGAATTAGAACAAAGTACCAACAAAACAATTACTTCTGATAATTAGAGAAGATCGTAAATGGAGGATACAAAGGACTAGTCAAGCCTGATCATTACCTCTGCGAATTACGCCAATTGCGCGCAAGTTTAAATCAGTATGTAGACCAAGGACATTGTGTTTAGGAAAAATTTAAAAACATTTATTTTATGTATAAATTTATTATTTTCCTTTAACAATATTTTGTTTTTGTTTTGTTGACTTGTACAAAACACATCTAAAAAAAAGCTTTATCAATAAACATGAAAAATGTACTTAAAACGGTACCCAACGAAAACTTAGGCCCCGTTGGTTTAGTTTTGGAGACATTCAAAACTATCTTTTTTTTCAAAATTTCACCACTTTCTACTATTTACATCTCCAAAACGTTACAGTAAACTCTAAACTTCAAAAGTCCATAATTTTATGTATACAAGTCCGAATAAGATTTTTTTTTTTACATAGAATTTCAAGAGAAACGAAACAATATCCATATTGATATTTTTATTCTAAAAAAATTTTTAAAATTTTTTATTTTTTCACCCCAAACAGTTTTTTTTCCCAAACATATTTTCCAAAACAACTTTTTTTCAACCCAAAAATAATGTTTTCAAGCATCTCTCCTAAACTCCCATTTATAATTTAACAAAAGTTTCCCCTCTCTCTAGTTATTCCTCCATAAAGAGAGAGCTTTAGGCTCCTCTCCCTCCCTTCTCGGTGGGCCTCCCACTGAGGGTTGGATTTGACAGCAAGCTAGGCCCCGTGGAAGGAAGGGATGTGCAAGGTGGAGGCTTCACGAATCGGTTTTAAAACGGGTGTTTGACGCTGGCGAGGAGGTCGTTCAACTGTAGTTATGGCTTTGCCTACAGCGTTCTTTTAATCACCAAAAGTCTGAAATGTAAGGAGGCGTTTGGTAAATGTATTGTATTTTGATTGTATTTAAATAAAATTTGTTTTTTAAATGTTGTATTTGGTTGAAAAGTATTTGTTTTGTATTTGAATGAAATGTGTGTTTGAATAAAAAGTATTTTAGAATTGAAAAGTTGATGTGATTGGTAAAAATATAGATAAATAATGGAATTAAAAAGTTGATGTGATTGTTTTAAAAATATTTTGAATAGTAATTGTTTTCGTAACACTGTTGTAAAATTTATGTTTGATGTAAAATTATATTGTATTTAAGTAAAATTAAAATGGAATTTGTTCTCTAAACGCCCCCTAAGCTTGTGTTTTTAGTTGTGTGTTAGAATAATGGTATTTTTTTACCTAGCATATATATATATTAAGTTTTTGTTGTTTGTAGTATCAAAATAATAAAAGATAATTTTCCCATTTTTTGCTGTTGTTTTTATTTTGCAAGATTTGTTCTGATTATTTTTTAAATTCCGCTGGTGGTTTTTTAAATTCTGTTAATTTTTGTCTATACATAGGTTTTAACGACCTCTATACTACGTACTTATGGCTCTCAGTCAATCAAAACATTTCATCAATTATAGATATATTATCAAAAAGAAATTTGATATGCTCGGTTATTATTTTGCCAGGAAATTTTCCCAATACCATACCTCAATTTACGTCTCTAAACTTCATTAAATTTTTATTGATAGAACTAATTTTAATTAAAAATTTAATCCATATATTATGAGGTGTTTTATGTTGGTGATTATATCATTTTATTGATTATAAATAAATCCTGCTTTAACAAAAAATTACCCAAGTTATTGGGGCCTCCAATTTTAGCTTAATGTAATTTTTTTTTCCTAAAAAATTAACAAACTTATAATTAACTTTTAAAAAATCAACTAATTTTTTTAAATTAAACTAAATTTAATCAAACTATTTAATCAATCCATTTAAACTCAGCCGTTATTTGAAACGAGACATACCCAACAAGGCTAGATGCAAACACAACTCAAAATTCCGTATATGTTACGTTTGACACGACTTAAAAATTCACAATTCAAACACTATCAAAGAAAAAAAGTTTAAAACGGTGAATTGAGAATGGACGCAAAAGCAAACGTAAAAATACGGCAATAAGGTTTTGATTCTCCCACAGCTTGCTGACTTCTTTTCATAAATCAACCAGCAAATAATGCCATTGCATCTTCCACAGTTGCCGGATCCAAGATTTGCGCATTAGATATCCACGCAGAGTGAAACTTGCATGTTATGGTCTTCGCCTTCTTATGCCTAATATTTACATCCACACGGGCATATGATATGATATACATGCAAGACATTATACAATACGCAGTTCAAACAAAAAAAACAAAACAAAAACAGACAAAGACAAAGACAAACAACGCTGGTCATTAATACATCGGTTTTTGCCCTGCAACTACATTCATTTATGCATAAAAAAATGTGCTTTATAATGCCAATAAATTGCTCGTCTATTTATACTGAAAAATAAGCAAATCATTTTCAGCTCAAGCATATAACTAGTATCAAACAAAGCCTCAAAGCTCAAATGAAATTCAATCTCCCCCAAAGAACGAAATATAAAAGACCAAACATGCAAATGAATAGTATAGCAAGACTCCTCAAGTGTCGTTCAAATGACCAAGAAAGAACTAAGAAGAAATATGGCAATCACTAATCAGAGCCAGTAGGCAATAATAACCACATTGAAAACAATTCTCCTAAAAGCCATGTTAAACACAACACAACACAGCAAAAATAAAGAGAAGACCATAAGGGCATGAACCATGTCTGATAATATTGAATATTAAAAGATTATACACATACTAAACCTCTAAAAATCAATTAGTCTCAACAAGAGGAAATTAGAAAACATACTAATTGGTCATGTTTCCAATTCACCCTAGATTTGCACTTGGTCACACACACACACACACACACATACATATATATGCACGTGCATACATATGCATTTACATGCACTACCAAGCTCCACCGAGGGAGAAATGAAAACACAACAGCGTCGCACTTTTTCTTACAACTACACAAGCTCAGATGAAACAGCCTACCATGATAGAAACTGGTCGACAAAGTTCTGTTATATGTACAACAAATGTTAACTGCAAATGCACGAATTCAAACAGCTCATTAATTTCGAAGGGGTTAACCAGGTAAGGACGTGATCAAACTGTGGCTCGAAACCGATCAACCTAACACAATTTCAGTTTGGCGGTGCATGGGCTAAGGACTTGTTGATGGGGTGGTGCGGGGCAGCGGCCACACGTCTACCGACATTGCAGCCTCTATGCAAGGATGATCCGTCACACGCCGGATTAAACATCACCGGCAGGTAATCGTCCGAGTGACAAAAGAAAACCTTCGTCTGGAAACTTCTCCTCAGAGAAAAAAGCCCCTGCAGATTAAACAACTATTTCAAATCTACAACACATAAATAGCAAGCACATTGTACAGTAAAGTGAAAATACTCACATATAAAGCAGAAAATATTCAAGTATATTAATTTAAATCCACAATTCAAACTTTTTCCCTACAATGTTCTCTTTCATAAAAATTCGAATTTACTGTTTATATTGTCGGTTTGATCCTACAAATTACCTGGATTTTTGCACGTGTCACCTCACAGATCTTGTTCTTCTCGACATGAAAATATTTACATACATAGCAGAAAATATTCAAATATATCACCCAAAATCCGCATTTCAAACTTTTTTCCTACAGTAATCTCTCTCATAAAAATTTAAATTTACTGCTTGAAGTGTCAGTTTATACCCATAAAAATCGAAACGGGAGCGAATTACCTGGACTTTTGCAAGTGTGACTTCACAAATCTTGTTGTTCTTCTCGACATGCCAATCATACTTATTGAACTGCTCATAAAATTTCCAAGCAGCGGCAGCGGAGGTGAAGTTGACAAATGCGTAACCCAGATTTGCAACTTTCTTCTCTTTCCAAAATTTGCTACAAAATTCAAAAGAAACACGAGGAATGTCGGAACAATCCCAAACAACCGAGAACGTAAAATAAAATAAAATAAAGTCAACAACAACAACAACTGACTTGAAATCCATTGGCAGGTAGAGAAAATCAAACGCCGACTTATCGGTTGCGTCTGCAGTAGTCTCAATATTAATGTTCTTGTTCTTGCAGTAATTGTTCAATATCACAAGCAAATTTCGCCGACTGAACCAAAAAAAATAAATACAAAAATCAAAAAAATAAAAAGAAACACTGTAAAACTGCTTGAGTTTACTTGTTTTTTATTTACATCTTTTTAGCCTTTTTTTTTAATTTTTAACAGAAAAAGAGTTATATATATATATAAATGTATAAATATTTCTGTATATCCAGATAAATACAAAAGTGTACCTGAATTGATTAGGGATGTTCTTGATCATGACCGTAGTCTTACCAGACCTCTTCAGTTCCTCCAAATCCGCTGGAAAAGGAATGACACTGCGACAAACGGCCTGATCACCACCTCCATCATTTACATTTTTTCCGTCCTTCGGCTCCGGCGAAGCCTTCTTCGGAACCCACCGGCCATGGCCGCCGGATCTCGGTCGATGATGATGCTGCCGCTGATGATGAGGACCCGCCAGAACCTTTCCACATTGGAATCGACTCGAACCCGTGAAACGCTTCTGATCGTCCGTACGAACACGATCGTCCCCATCGCCGCCGACATTGGCCGAACTGAGGAGGACGGGGCACGGCCGAGCGGGGAAGTAGGTGACTTTGTATGTAAAGGTTGGCCTATATATGCAGCTGGTATAAGGAAAATCCGTAAACGGGCTTTGACCTGGAAATGGGGTGGTTCGATGATTGAAAGTGAAAGGATTTGCATTAGGGTTTAATGGTTTTGATGAAATGGTGATTTTGTTCCCAGCTTCAAAATCCGCCATTAGAAAGCTGAGGAAGAAGCAAGGCTTTTCTTTGTACTTCTCGAATGCGTATGGGAAAAGACGAAGCATGTGGAGACGATGATATATAGAGGAGAGAGAAAGGAGAGAGGGGGGAGAGAGAGAGAGGTGCCGATTCTGTGTATATTTTTGTAGCCAATAAGTGTGAAAGAGAAATCTGCAATGATGAAAAGTTGAAATATGGGGATTTCTGATGAACCCAATCTGTCTGATGCATTAAATGCAAAGCTCCCCACCACGTTACATGAGAGACCTGTTTTTTTTTTTTAATTATTATTTAATTATTTTTGTATTTTGTTGTTACTCCTTTG
Source organism: Antiaris toxicaria (assembly GCA_035233585.1). Taxonomy (NCBI): domain Eukaryota; kingdom Viridiplantae; phylum Streptophyta; class Magnoliopsida; order Rosales; family Moraceae; genus Antiaris; species Antiaris toxicaria. The sequence goes on from CP141160.1 coordinate 4,278,748, forward strand.
GCGGCGACACTCCTAGAGTGAGACAGAGACTTTCATGTTTTTGGACTCTCTCTCTCTCTCTCTCCTCTTTCTCTCACCAAAAAGGACACTCTTCGACTCCACTTTCCGCAGACCTTTGTCTACTTCTTTTTTAGTTTTATTTTTATTTTTATTTTTTTTGGGATAGAAGTGTATAAAGCGTACTTCTCCCCTTCGTAAACGGAAGAGCTAGTATGTTTATGTTAAAAATACAAAGTATATATGAAACAAATCTGTTTTTAGTTGCAAATCTAATTATTAAAAATTTTATAAAATAATTAAACATACCCCGTAGATGGAAGGTCTATATATTTTTTTTAAATATTTTTAATTTTAAATGAAAAATCTTTTTATTTTTAAAATAAAATAATGTTTAAATGTGTAAAATAATTTTTTTTGAAACATAAATTTGTTTATACGGAGAAAAAAATAATATTGAAAAATATATATTATTAGAATATTGAAAATGATTTCTTTTATTTTTTTAAAATATTATTATAGAAGATATGTTTAGAAAAAAAAACACTTTTCTTTTAAAAAATGAGAAAAATAAGAGAGAAAAATTAGCTTTCAATTAGATGTCAAGTTGGAAAAAGGAATTTTTTTTATTTTGGATAAGAAAGTTTTTTTATTTTTGAAAATGAGATGGTGTTTTGATGAGCAAAAAATTTTTCTTTTCTAAAAATGAAAAATTGTTTGAAATAAGAATAAATGGTATTGAAAAATATATATTATGTGAAGATCAGAAAAGATTCTTTTTTTTTTTTATTTTACTATAAAAATATGTTTGAAAAAAAATTCTCTTTTCTTTTTCAAAATAAAAAAAATGATGGAAAAACACCAAATAAACACCCCTATAAAAAAATTTTCCAATTTTCAAAAATGAATGTGCCATCCAGACATGTGCTTAAAATAAAGACTTGTTTATAAAATGTTTTTCTTATTTCAGAAGTAAACCTACTATCTGAATAAAACCATAAATCCTTTCTCTTGATATCAAACATTATCTTGAAAATTTCCTTGTAAAAAGGGTACACTTCACTTTAGTTTTATAAGTGGGTGTTTGGGGGCGCTTCTTTTTTTCTATTTCTTTATCTTTTTTTATCAATCTCATTATTTATTTTTCTAAATCTTTCTTATTTGTAAAAAATTTAAATTTTAAAAATTCATAAATTTGTTATTTTAAATCGAAATTAGATTTTTTAATTATATATAATTTGGAGAAAAAGAAAACAAAACAAAATCTATATTACTATTTTTTTTTATAATACATTTCAAGTTTTTATACTTTTTCACTCTAAATAGTTCATCACCAATCTCAAAAACTTCATCTTGAAAACTTATGTAAATGGACCCAAAATCTTGACCTTGATTAACAATCGGGTATTATCAACAAACTCAAATGAAACATGCACCAAATTTAAACTAACATTAACATAGGTATACAAGCAATCAAGCAAACATAATTCTATTTTATAAAACCTTTACGATCAATAGAAAAATCCGATCCACTAAAAACAACTAAATAGTATAAAACAAGAGAAACACCTTACCATATTGAGATAAGCAACACTGTTATTACAAACTATAACACGAAGGGGTAAAAAAATAAACGAAAATTTCCAACGTCCAATTGATAAGATTACTAACGCAAGAGCCACTAGCGGAAATAGTTCAGCCTAGGGAACGCACATTAATGAAGTAGAAGTGCCGTCCAAGTAGCAGTGCGTAAGCCCCATACACCATCCCCACTGTCGCCTAAACCTCGAAGGTTAAGGTCGCTTGACATTGGATGCACTAACAAAGACACTTCAAGCCAACAGCCATCAACTTTTGCGTGTTGAGGTTGTAATGTCTCTTAAAAGGTCGAAAAGCTGAAAGTCTCGTATTGGGGAAAAAAATACAAGCAATCAAAACAGTTTAAATAGAGACAGGTTGTACGTTCTATTAGCTTTTCTTTTTTCTTTTTTTTTTTTTTTGTTGTTAGGTCCGTTTGGATGGAGTGTTTGTTTTTGAAAAATAAAAAATTTTTAGATATGAAAAATAAAAAGTTATTTGAAATTTTTTTTAAAAGCGAAAAGTTGTTTGGATGGATGAAAACTTTTTGTTTCTAGAGAGTTCTTTTTTCATTTTTCAAAAATGAAAAATGTTGGATGTTCAGATACGGAAATTTAGGAATGTTCATTTTTCTTGAAATGAAAAATTTTTCATTTTTGAAATTTAAATATATGTAGTATTTGCTTGTGTATTTATGACATTATGCTACTATCATGTATTGCATGCGCGTGAGCGAGGGCGATACGCATTGTTGCGAGCTAAGAACCTCACTTATGTATTTGCTTTCATGTTTTTATGGACCATTGATTTGAACGGTTATAATTTAACGGTCGATTAAATAAAGTCAAATTTAATCTGAATGATTATACAATTATTGCTATTGAATAATTGATTATAAAAGTTTACAAAGTTTTTTAAGATATTACACATTTTGATTAAAGGTTTTGTCTTTAGTAACAATTGGGTTTTTTTTTTGTGAATTGATTTCTTTTTTGTTATAAATAAAATTTCATACTGAGATTGGATTTCATCTTTTGTTATTAGATTTAATAATGTTGTGTCTTTTGGGTTTTTTTTATCATGAATAGAATTTTTTTGTTATAAATAAAATTTCAAACTGAGATCAGATTTTACATTTTGTTATAAAATTTAATAAGACTGCTACTTATTAAATTTGTGTTTATGTATCTTGCGAGTAATTTTCCACAAAAACCTATTAACAAACTTTATAATAGGGGAAAATAAAATCTTAAGAACAGTTACCTTACTTTTGGTATACTAGTTTGAGTTGAAATTTTTAAGCTAGAGATAATTAACTTTTCAAAAATTAGTTAAAATATTTGTTAACTTAAAAAAAAAAGGTTAAAAACTAGTTGGAATTTTTAAGTTAAAACCTGTCTTTTAAGCAAACCTTAAATGCCTTGTGTCTAAATCCTGTGTTTTTTGTCCCGTATTTCTTTGCACCCAAACAATTGTCCACTGACATTTTCCAACACTTTCATCTCACCTTCGATGCTACCAAACCAAAGTTTCACACCGCCCTATATTTCCATTACTAAAATATCTGATGTTAACGATTTTACATCTATATTACGTTTAAATATAATATAATTTTTATCTAAATATAAAAGTTTTACGTTTAAATACAATATTTTTCGACAATATCTCAAATATATTTACTATTCTAAAATATTTTAAAATAATTTTTTTTATTTACATTATATTCTCCTTCTATCTTACTTTTTCTATCCATTTTTATCAATCATATCAATTTTTTAACCCTAAAACACAATTCAAATACTTTTCATCTAAATACATATTGTATTTAAATACAAAGTAAATACTTTTCATCAAAATATAAAATACATTCAATTCATTGCATTCAAACACAATACGAACGCAATATATTTACCAAACACTCTATAAGATTATTTGGATGACATGTTCGCTTATGAAAGGTGCAAAAAAAATATTTTTTCTTACTTTTTTCATTTTTCTTCTTATTTAAAAAAAATCTTATTTTTTAAATATATCTTGTATAATATTTTTTTAGAAAAAAAAATTTTTTTCATTCTCTCATGATGCATTAGTCTCAATACTTCTTTTCATTTTAAATTAAAAAAAATTTACTTTTTTAAAATAAACACCCTATTTAGACAGGGAACAAATTTAAAAATCAAAAGCTTTGACGAATGTCATTTGAAACTCCGGCGAGCCCTATCTTGTAATTTGATTTTTTTTTTTTTTTTCCTTTGTTTTCTTTTCTTTTCATAAAGAGACACGTTATAACCGCACTCACGGTTATTTATTCCCTACACATAAAATTCCGACTTCTAGTTCTACCCAAATCAGGATAATATATAGGAGCGCTCATGACATCTCACAACAGATATCAAACGTATTCATATTTGAATCACAAGAAACTAGGCAGACAATAATACATTTCATTTAAATTTTAGATTTTGCTTTTGTAATCATAAATGCGACTTTAATTGAACTCTCCGTGGGCAATCCAATTTTTTCCCATCCTAGCTTTTCCCGAAGGAACCAAAAAAAAAAAAAAATCTATTGCATTATGATTATTTCTTATCATGTATATATGAACTATGAGTGTAATGTATTTGTATTAGTGTTTAAGTTCGAATTTTGATCAAACGATAAACAATGAGATATGAAACTTAATTAAAACAAATAAATCTAAAAGAGAAAAATCTTATTCTTCTTTTAAATTCAAGTATTCGTAAAAATATATAAATTTCATCCTATCATCCATGTTTATAGTTTTTTAGGTGAAGTTCTATTTTTATAGAATCTAAGTCTACTATTATAATAATAAAATGTGTCATTTCCTTTTATTCTTATTTCTACTTGTAATCCAATATAACAGTTTCCTTCTGCAGCTCCATGTCCTCTTAAACTGTCTATTTCTATTATTACAACGTCATTTTTTTTTCATTAAATATTCCGTCATATCCAAATTCGATCCCCCTATTAGCTCTTCTTTTCCCTATAAATTTAGAAAATGTTTCCATTCTTCAATTTTGCTAAATTTACTTGGAAAAAAAGAAAAAAAAAACACAGTTAACCACTCTTTTGTTTTTTCAACTTTCTTCCTTTGTCCAAGTTTTGATATCCCATGGCTTCAAGTTCTATTGTGTGTAAAACTTTCAAAGACATCCATCGAAGGCTTGGACTACATGAGTTTGTTTCCATTAGTCCTCTTTTGAGTAACTTTAATGTTTTATGGAGTGAGAATGCTAATCCTGATGACTTTATTCTTCCCATTGAAGCATTGGCTCCTTTGGACTTTCGCTTTTCCCTTTTTTTTTTTTTTTCCCTAGAATCCTTTGAATTTGTAGGTATTGCTCCCTTGTAATTAACCCTAATGCTTATCGTATTCTTACATCTTATGAGGCTATTTCCCACCTTCCGAAGTGTGACTATCTTTCTTTACTACTAATTTTGTATTTCTTCAAGTTAGTAAAGGACGGGCATTGTTGTTTTCTTCGTCCTCATTTCGAGATGGATATTTTTTTCTATGTAATTATGATGATCAGCCCCATTAGAATGAATAGGCTGTAATAATTAGTGATCAATGGTTTTACGATGTGAAGCAAAAATTTAAACTCCTTGCTCAGATGTTCACTTACGCTGAATTCATTCAGCCTTTTATTCTTACGTTTTCTTATAATTTAGTGTCCTTCTTCTTATGGCTACGTACCCTCTACAGATTGTCTATTTCTATAATTACTATGTCGTTTCTTTCTTCGTTTTTTTCATTAAACATTCCGTCGTATCCAAACTTGATCCCCATAATTAGTTAATTTTCAATTATTTTATTTATTTGATCTACATATAATCCTCCTTTATTGTATTATGATTTATGATCACTTCTTATCATATATATTTATCATATATTTGTTATTTTAATTTAGAGCTTCATCTAATTTATGATATATTTATTTTAGAGTTTTTTTTTGAAGTTTTTCTTTTAAAATTAAGGTTTTAGAATGAATTTCTGTATTTTATTATTGAATAGTCCAACAAAGAAAATAATTCAACTACTAACAGGGACTATTTGATTTTTTTCAATTATTTATACATATGTATATAAACCTTAATTACTTATTAACTTATTAATAAAAAAAGTTTTTACACATACTGCAAACCACACAGGCAACATAACACCAAAAAATAAAAAAAATAAAAAAAAAAGGAAAAAAGAGATGTTGACAGGGGGAAAAAGAGAAAGAAAGAGGAAACAATGGGAATAGTAAGTATCATTGTTTTCAAAATAAAAATAAAAAATAAAAAAAACTAGACCATCATCTAGGTCAATGATTGCTTAACAAAATATTTTTTTATGACAAATATGCCTTGAACAAAAATATTACGGCCAGTGTAATTATTTCGTGTTGAAGAGCCAATCTGGAGTGTTGCTTGTTTACTCGATGTCTGTCAAATTTTTATGGCCAAAATCTGACATATCATTACCTGCATATCTCTCTCTCTTTTTTTTTATTTTTTATGTTAGCATATTTCACCAGTTGTTCTTTCAAAAGATTTCAACACAGAATGTCGAATTATATTCAGTATTTAATTTGCAAAATTCTTTTATTTGAATAAAAATCATATTCAAAAATCCGAAACGTACAGGGCTCCTTTGCTTATAAAGTTCAAATTTAAATTTTTTTTGTTTTAATTTCATGAAAACGTATTATAAATTATAATTAAATAAAATAGAATTTAAATTTTATTTTATTTTGAATTCAACTTATATATCAAACTAACCTATAATAAATGAGTCCCACTAGTAGTCTTTCATTAAAAAAAAAAAAATCCTACTGGTAGACAATATTGAATTCTTTCAGAATATATTTATATGTATATATATATTACATGTATAAAAGGGGGATTAAGTTTTTTTTGTTGAGCTACATTTCGAATGGTGTGGTTAAAAAACAATTTTTTTCCTCACATTTTTTGATATTGATCTCTGTGAGAGAGGGAGACGTTTTTTAGGCATTCATATGTAAGAGAGGGGGAAGAGAGAGTGATCCTACATTTGATTGTATCCTTACATTGAATATAATATAATTTTTATATAAATATAAAAATATTATATTTATATAATAATTATATTATAATTTAAATTTAATATAATTATTATTTAATTATTTTGATTAATTACATCAAAAACTCTAATTCACCTTCTATTTTTTATTTATTTTTATTAATTACATCACATGTTTATTATTTAAATATATTTTAAATTTTTTTATTAAATATATATTTTATTTAGATATAATATAAATATATTTTTATTAAAATATATATTATATTTAAATATAATATTAATATAATGTTTTATCTAAATACTTCATAATTTTTTCAATACGATGGAAGAATGAAATGGAGAATGTTTTTTTGTTGAGCTTAATTTCGAAAGGTGCGGTTAAAAAAACGTTTTTCCACGTTTTTGGATATTGATTTCTGTGAGATAGGAAGACGTTTTTTGCGCATTAATGGGGGAGAGAGAGAGATAAGACGGGGGAAGTGACAGAAAAGAGACATAGGTATTTCAGGTATAGTTTAATTGTAATTGAGTTAATTAGATTGTTATAATTTGATTATTATTTAGGTATTTAATGAGTTTTTTTAAAGTTAAAATTGATAACAGATTAGTTAAATTAGTTAATAACAGGTTGAATGACGCTTTTAGTAAGTGAGTTTGGTAGGTTAACATGACACGTTCATGACCTGTTTGATAAACAGGTTACCTGTGTCGTGTCGTATCAACCATTTTATTAAAAGATTGTGTTTAGATTTTATTTTTTGACACGATTATTAAATAGATCATATTCGTGTAAAGAGTTATCATGTTAACAAACGAATTAAACACAATATGAACATGACCCTTTAACCCGAATTATCACCCCTGCCTGTTCCCACCCCACCTCAAATTAGATGGTGTTTTTGTTAAAGAGGGTGTTTGGGAGGAATGCTAGGAGATTTTTTTTTAGGTTGGAAAAACTGTGTTTTGAAAAATATGTTTGGGTGAAAAAACTGTTTGGAGTGAAAATATATAAAATATTTAAATTTTTTTTTAAAAAATATCAATATAGATATTGTTTTGTTTTTCTCAAAATTTTATGCAATTTATAAAAAAAATCATCTTATTCGGACTTGTTTATACAAAATTATAGACTTTTAAAGATTGAAATTTACTATAACATTTTTTTTAGGTTGGAAAAACTGTGTTTTGAAAAATATGTTTGGGTGAAAAAACTGTTTGGAGTGAAAATATATAAAATATTTAAATTTTTTTAAAAAAAATATCAATATGGATATTGTTTTGTTCTTCTCAAAATTCTATGCAATTTATAAAAAAAATCATCTTATTCGAACTTGTATATACAAAATTATAGACTTTTAAAAATTGAAATTTACTATAACATTTTGAAGATATAAATAATAAAAAATAATGAAATATTGAAAAAATATATATTTAAAAAAAAAAAGTTTGCCCCCAAACACCCCTAAAATCTTACCAAACAAGAACGAAAAGGTACAAAACTTAATTGGATCCCAAAATCTTGATAAATCAATTATAATATCTTTACAATTCTCCGGTGTCCCAAAAACACTCATTTTTTTACAATCTTAATCGAATTTCATGTCTCATTTCCCATTTACAATCTCATTTGATAGGGAGATTCACTACAATTCTTTCATCTTGATTGCTCTTTATTTCTTTAAAACATTGACCTTACACGTGTCTTCTCATCCTCTTCTTCCACTAGCTGGCTCTGCCTTTTGAGGTGGCATGACCTTGGCTTTTTTTAATCCTTTAAGCAGTTTAGTTTTACTTCATTAACTGTCCATTCGGTGAACGCATTATATTTATATTACATTTGAATGTATTGCATTAAATGTAATTTGTGTTTGGAGGAAAAGTATTAGCATTGCATTTGAATGCAATGTATGTTTAGGTAAAAAGTATTTGAATTTATTTTAATAATAAATATGTGATATGATAGGTAAAAGTAGTGAGAAAAAAAAAAAGAAAGAGAAAGAGAATATATGATGTAATTAATATAAGTATTTGCATTTGGAGAAAAAGTATTAGTATTGCATTTGAATACAATGTGTGTTTGGATAAAAAGTATTTGAATTATATTTTAATAATAAATATGTGATGTGATTGGTAAAAATAGAGAGGAAAAAAGAGAGAGAAAGAGAATATATGATGTAATTAATAAAAGTAATAAAAATAGTAAAATAACGAATAGTGATTGTATTGGATTTAAAATGTGATGTGATTGGTATTTGAATAAAATACTTTTGTATTTAGGAGAAAATTACATTACATTTAAATGCAATACAATTTAAATATGTGTACTAAACACATCATAAAACTAGTCGTTCTATCAATTCAAAACCTCTCAACATGACATCATTTTCTATACTATGTTAGGGCTTATTTGAGGGATAACTGAAATTTTTTGTTTTAAAAGTTAAAAGTAAGTTGATATTTTAAAATATGTGTTTAATAAAAATAAAAACTGTTTAGAATGAACAATAATAATAATTTAAATGTATTTAAAAAAAATTAATAGTATAGATTTTGTTTCGTTTATCTCAAAATTCTATATTATTTAAAAAATTATTTAATTTTAATTTAAAATTAAGAAAGTTATCAATTTCTAAAATTTAAATTTTTTGAAATAAATAGTAAATTTTGAATAAAAAGGCCAAAAAATTTATATATATTAGAAGAAGAGTGTGTAACCTTTACCTCAAATAAACCCTTAAATTTATCTCACAGGTGTTATAAAGGCGGATATAGAGACAAAAAGAGGTAAGGAGCGAAGATGGAGGAAATGAATTGATAAAATGATGCTTCCATTTAGATATAATATCTATTTTGGGAAAGAAAAAAAAGTCTTATTTGAGATAAAATGTTTTTTTATCTAAAAGTAAAAAAAATGTTTGGATTGATAAAAAAAAAATTTATTTTTAAAAAGAATCTTTTTTTATAAAATTTTTTTTAATATTCATACATAAAATCATAGAAAAATTTGGTTTTAACCATACAAAATTTTGATTTAAATTCAAACAATTTTTATGTTTGGATACCCCTCCTATTGAAGCAATATGTTTTAATAAATTTTTTTGTGCTTTGCTTTTGAAATGATTTTTTCAATACAATGCTTTTTGAATAATCTGACCGTCGCATAACAGGTATAAATCTATGTTTATATAGGCACCTATATTATATGGCGGATGATATCTTGTCTTCATTGCAAGTTGATTTACCTGTAGTGTCGCTGCGCGTGTAGCACTTTATCAGCCTACATATAGTTGTTGGATTAGCAATATTATTTCAATTATTTAAGGCAACATTGTACTAATGATTAGACCATTCATAAATCAAGTAGGCATGGTCTTTTTCTCTTCTTTTTCAGAACAATCTTCCACTCTTTTAACTTACACTCCTTTTCTTGAAACTTAAAAGCACCCAGAATCAGAACAACGTTGCTGGATGTTTTCACAGTTTCGGGCTTTACTTTGTCAGCCATGTTGATTCTGAGCTTCAGACAGTTTCATTCTTTTCAAATACTACCACGAAAAATATACTTTGCTTCTTCACTTACGCACCTTTTTCCTTTTTATACCTCCTTTGTGCCTCGTTTGCTAAATTCATGCAACAAGCTATGCAATGCATGCATGCAATGCAATATATATATATATATGCACATATACACCAATAGGTCAAAGTTCTCGGCAAAATATGTAGGTCAAAGTTCAAAACTAGCAATCTATTTTGGTCAAGCATTGTTCAAATTTTCTAGTACTAGGCCATAACCTTTTTTTTTTTTTTAATTCTTCCTTGTATACTTCAATTGTTCTCACAAATCGACCAAACTTTTTTTTTCAACTCAATATATGGATATTGTTGTTTTGTTGCTAGATTAATGGTTTGTTTGGATGGTATCTCCAATTTGAAAATAGAATAAAAAGTTATTTGACTAAAATTTGCTCTCTCTATTTTTCGTGTTGAATATTGATAAGACGTTTGATAAACATATTACGTTCTGAAGGCAATATATTTAATACATTTTATATCTGGATGAAAAGTATTTATTTTACATTTGAATGCAATGTATGTTTGAATGAAAAATATTTGAATTACATTTTGGAGTTGAAATATTGATGTGATTGTTAAAAGTAGATAGAAAAAGTAAGATAGAGAGAAAATATGATATGAATAGATTTTAAAAAATTTAGTTTTAAAATATTCTGAAATAGTAAATGTATTTGAGTTACTATAGAAAAGCATTGATTTGAACGTAAAACTTTTATATTTGGATGAAAATTACATTACGTTTAAATGCAGTGCGAACGCAATATGGAAAACAAACGTCCCATAAAATGTTTTTCACATTTGAAAAGACTTTATTTTATCTTCTCCAACCATTTTGAACAGAATTTGGTAATTTGAAATAATTTTCTTTTTTACATTTCCTTTTCGCACATCATTTTAGAACGAGATCAATTTTATTAAATAACTTTTTTATTCTAGAAATATAAATTTTTTAATTCATTCAAACATTATTTCATTTTTGGATTAAAAAAACTTTCTAGTCTCAAATAGAATATTTTTTCTTTTCCGAAAATGTGCACTCCATCCAAACAGAAGGTAAGAATTTATTTGGTGTCAAGATTCAATTCGATCTAAACCCAAAAAATTTAATTTATTTTTGTCTTTTTCTAAAACGTCAACCTCAATTTTATTATTCACAGTTACTAACATAATTTTGTAATACAAAGTTATAATTTTACGTATATAAGTTAAAATAGGATTTTTTTAATTGCGTAAAATTTTAAGGTGAACAAAATAAGTTCTATATTAATTTTGTTCGAAAAACATTTTAAGTTTTTATACTTTTTAATTTCAAGAATTTAAAAACCTCATCAAATGCATAATTAATTGAATTAAATTCCAATCCATAAAACTTAATTCCAATCTTTACACCAAACGCATACTACCTTTTCAACATTTTAATTTATAAGGTGTGTTTGGGAGAGATTTTTCAAATCACACTTTTGAAACTATTTTTTGTCCTTTTTTTTTTTTTTTCAAATCAAAACTACTTTTCACTAATCCCAACTCTAATTGTTTATGATATACTCGAACTTAAAAGCCAGCAATATTTTTTTTTTCAAGTCCAAGTGAGAAAAATTTATTTCAAATTACAGAGAATAAAAAAAAAAAGATTAATATTAATTTTTGATCTCCAATTCAAAACATATCCAAAACTTCATCTTTAATACTTTTCCAAGCCAAGTCTAAGAGGGCTTGGATAGGAGTGAATCATGAATTACTATAATGTTTTTTTTTCTTAATGTCTACTTTTAACTTTTATTATTTCATCATTTTCGACCTTTAAATAAAGATTTATGTCCTCACCGATGTGAGCTTAGTGTTTAAGTTAATAATATGTCAGGCTTACCCACTTCGAAATCAGTGATCACATTTGAAAAATTGTTCTAACATTTTAAACAACAATACGTACGAACCAGATAAAACTTACAACTCCCACATCAAGTATTTAACTTGTTGCAAAAATTTATGATAGGAATTAAGGGCTGTACGTATTTACTTTTTCAACAACTTCCATTATTTTGGTCATTAAATCAATTTTTAAGAATTTGATTTACAAACAAAAGTAACTTTACAAATGAAAAAAAAATATAGTTTTAATCTTAAGCTTTATCTCCTTATTTATATATATATTATTGTGTAATACATAAAGAAAAGGAAGAAAATAGATCAAAATTATATTTGAGTAAAAGTAAGTTGTAGAAAATTTTTAGATTTTTAATAAATAACATATTTCTTGATTTATTACAACTTAAAATTTTAAAAATACCTCTTATTTATAAATTTTGATAAGTTTATTTAGTAAATCATTTTTTTACTTGATTTACATTTTTTACTTGATATATTATTTATTTATTGATTTAGATAAATTATTTGTTTAGATAAATTATTCGTAAATCCTTAATTTACGCATGTAATTAGTTGTAAATGCTTAATTAATTTCGGTAAATCGTTGATTTACATTTATTGATTTGTGTACATTTTTTTATCTAGTAAATCATTGATGGACTTCAATGGATAGAAGCGATAGTGGTCGTCATAAAGGGGCTGTAACAATCATTGGAGGGAGGCTGTGGCTAAGGAAAGGAGAAGAATTAGAAAATCATGAACTAAATCGATGAGCTTCACCCACAGTCCCTACAAATCAGATACCATCTCTCCGACGCAAATTCGGGAAAAATCGCCACCACCACCATATCGCCCTCTTTGTCACGAAGCCAAGGAGAATCACCATCACCGCAAATCAAAACTCCACTAAATCTGACCACGACATCTCCATCACAAAGTCGAGGACAATTGTGATCTCATGATTTTCTAGCAAAAGTCCACTCGTGGACCAATCTGTCGAAGATGGCAACAATTCGGTGAGGACGGATTCTGAATGGATGATATCAATCGTAATGGTTTCGACTTGCGATTCGGTAGTCGTAGAGATGCTCGCGAACTCTGATGGTGATATCAGTGGACTCTTGATGAGCCAAAGTCATGATTGTCATGCAAGCTTTAACCGAAAAAAATGGCGATGGTGACGGAATAGACAAAATGGCAACGAAGACCTATAAAAAAAAAAAAAAAAAGAAACAACAACAACAACAAACCTAGAGAATTGGAAAAAAAGCAAGTTACAATCTCTTCGATGTTGAGATCCACAATCTTATCGCCATCACCAGCACCATCAAGAGTCAATCGCCGTCTTGATTTTGTTGACATTGACATTCGGTCTCCTTGTGAGGCTCTACTAAGTATGCGTTTGGTTAACGCATTTTTTTGGTATTGCATTTAAATGTAATGCAATTTTCTCCCAAATACAAAACATTTTCATTCAAATACCAATCACATTATATTTTAAATCAAACACAATCACTATTTATTATTTCACTTTTTATATTACTTTTATTAATTACATCATATATTCTCTCTCTCTTTTTTCTCTCTACTTTTACCCATTACATCACATATTCATTATTAAAATACAATTCAAATACTTTTCACCCAAACACACATTGCATTCAAATGCAATGCTAATGCTTTTCCTCCAAATACAAATTACATTCAATGCATTGCATTCAAATGTAATGCAAATGTAATGCGTTCACCAAATAAAGCCTTAGTTTTCCGGTTATGATAGCGATTCTAGCATGAGAGAGAGAGAGAGAGAATGGGTTTTAGAGTGTAGAGATTGGGGGAAGAAAGAGAGAGAGAAAGTGAGTAAAGGTTGGGAGATTACGTGAGTGGGATGAATAAAATAGAAATATTATTTAAATTAAATTAAATTAAATTATAAATTTTTAATAAATTTAAATTTTATTATTTACTTTTAAATCACAATAAAAGTATATATTTCCTATGATTTTCCTAATAAGCATTTCATATATGTAAAATAGATAAATAAATTACACAAAAATATTACGTGATATTAATTAAACCGTCTCGTAAATTGTCAATACGTTAACCGGATCATGTTCATGGACAAAGGTGTATGATGATATATGAAGCAGATCAATTCAACTTTGCGTGAAGGATATATTGAGTGGACAATATCTAGGCATTTAAATTGATTTGACGGCGAGATCCCGAGTGGAGTGAATGTCTCCAGTAATATCAATCTCTCAAAAGTCCGTCACGTCGAGTAAGAAAAAAATAAATTGTACTCCATCAAAAGCAAATATTTTAAAAATTAAGGGCCCGTCAATGGGATGCGAGACGTATTTTCAAGATAAAAAAAAAAAGAGTTATGAAAAATTATTTGAAAAAAAAATATTTAAAGTAAAAAATATAAAATTTTAAATATTTATTTAAAAAATTATAAATATACATCTTGTTTTATTTATTTTAAAATTTTATAAAATTTTTATTTTAAATTCGTATATATAATTATAAATTATAAATTTTAAATTTAATATAAAATTTTAAAAATACAAATATTAAAAAAATTATAAATAATAAAATATCAAAAAATATTTAAAATATATCTCTAAATCATCTCTTAAAATACCTTTTTTTTTTTTTTTTATAATTTTCCTCCCTCAAAGATTAAAGTAGTACTTGTACGCGTTTGTTCGTCATGTATGGTAAGAGCCAAAAAAACAAAAGGTTGCTACGAAAAAAAAAAAAAAAAGATCACGAGAGATATCCAAAACGTACGTGCTAAGCCTAAGGCCTAGAGCTCTGGCTGCTATGTGCCTCTGTAACTCGGAAAGCCTGCTATCATATTATCATTTCGCTTTTCAGTCGTTGCACTAAAAAAAATATTTATTGTAATTCTGGCCTTTATATAATTTATTTTTTTGTCATTTTGTTATCTACAGTTCAAGTTTAACGAGACAAATGGACGACCAATTAAGTTATATTATATTTAAATATAACACATTAAATTAAATATAACACATATTTAAATAAAAAATAATTATATTATATTTAAATATTAGATTTTTTTAAATAAAAAAATTTAAATTATATTATATTTAAATAACACATTATATTCTTATATATCAAAACACATTTATTTTTTTATATTATATTTGCGTTAGAATTAAATGTAATATAATTTTATTTAAACATAAAAATTTTATGTTTAAATATAATATTTTGGTACAGTATTTAATAATAGCAAAAAATAAAAATAATATTAGATATCTAACACAATACATTAGAGTATAAAGTAAGATAATGTTATTTTTCACATTATTTTGTAACAAATGTAGCTTTGGTATACACAAATACATTGAAGATAGTCTAAAATTTAAATGTTTTGACACTTGAACAAAATATTTTTCCATTTATATGAAAATTACATTATATTAAAATGCACTGCATATACAATAATTTTTCCAAATGAGATTTTGGAATAGGCCTTTTTGCATTGATGTACGTTAAATTTATCGTAAAGTTATAATTAATATCCCAAACTTACAAATCTATAGCAATTTACACCCTATTGACAAACAATACTTATTTTTAATGAAATTTGACACTTCATTTGCATATAGATTGTTAATTAAGAATATAAAATTTTCTTTTTAATCAAATGTTACTCTAAATTTATATTTATAATAAAGTTAATTGAAACTTTTTTATTGTGATAAAACTTAATTTAATATCTTAACTTAAATAAATTTATATTAACATAGATAAAAATGATTATTTATATCATGAATTAACAACTCATGTACAAATCACATATCAATTTCTTTTAAAAGATTAATATTATTATTAATGACGTGTAAATTGTTATACATTTGTAAGTTCATAATGTAAATTATCAAAATTAAAAATTTATAGTACTAATTATAATTTTGTAATAAGTTTAGAGTATACCAATACAAAAAGTCTCAAATTCCATACCGTATATAATCCGGTACATTAGCATAAATGTGAATGACAGTTAATATAAATATGGACTTATATATAATGAAATGTCAAAATTGGGATTTCACATAATATTTTTTAATATCCTCATATTTATAATTTCTTTTAAATAAGTTTACATTTTTAACAACTGAAATTTATATTCATAATAATATTAAACTATATATAATACCAGATACTCTTATTTTTTAGATTGTATTACCACATAAATTTTTTCATAATTTAAAATCATTTTATGGAATTTACCCTTTTTTTGCCAAATGTATACCTGAACGTATTTTATAATCTAGAAGTAATATTTCTTTCTCATTCTTCTTTTTTATTAAAGAAGATCAAAATTTTTATTTTGGGTTAAAATTGATAATTGATCAAGAAAAAGGAAGGAATGAGCATAAATTAAAAATCTGATTGCATAAATATTATAAGTTTTTTTTAGAAAAACATTTCTTTAATTTTTTGAGTTTGACAATTTAATATAGAACATTTTTTCTTAAAAATTAATTCTTTTACCTTATAATTTTTGACACCACCAATCATTTTTCACTCATGTTTTGGACGTGACAATACCAAAGAAAGGCCTTCTCATCTTTTTTTAATTTAGTTTTATTGCAAATTCATTTAAAATCTTAAATATAATTAAATTATAACTTAAATTTGAATTTAAACTTTAAAGGAATAAGTAGTCAAATTAAGTGAAAATGACCAGTAATGTCCCTATTGATTTATCACATACAAGTCTTGTTCAAAATTTGATTAGAATTTTAATGAACGTGAGCAAAAAAAGATTTCGTTGCAAAAAATTATTAAGTTCAAAGATTGATTGTTAAAAAACAAAAATTAAGAACTAATAAATTATTAAATTCAAAAAATTCAAAAAATGTACGTATAAAATAACCTAAATATTATAAAGATGGCACACTCTTATTAAAGACAAAATATTTTATTTCATAATCTCATAATACCAGATTAAAAATAAGTAAAATAAAAAAACTTTATTAGTTTAACTATCCTAATTTTTTGAAAAATACATGATTTTGATCATTCTACAAATAATCAATCTATCTTTCAGACATAATTCAGAGGCTCGTTTGTGAGCTCTATCTTCAAATGAAGTTTTGACTAATTAATTTCAAAACTCTTCAATCTGATCTCATAATTTTTAAAAAAAATTTTAAATTCTGTCTCAAAAGCCGTCCAAACAAACACTAGTACGAGAAGACACATACTGTGAAGGCAATAAGATTTTATTAAGCAAAGTTAAAATATGGAGGAAAATATTTAGTAGGCTGACACGTCATTTTTTCCCTTACCGTTTCATCCTTTCGCCCATGCTATTTACGTTCTTGATTCGATCAGTTGGAAATAAAATAGTATATTAATAGGACGTTTAATAAATATATTATGTTTTAATTATATTTAAATATAATTCAGTTTTTAAATATTGTATTTGATTGAAAAATATTTATTTTATTTTTGAATGAAATATGTGTTTGAATGAAAAGTATTTTAAAATTGAAAAGTTGATATGATTAGTAAAAATAGAGATTAATAGTAAAGTTGAAATGTTAATATGATTGTTTTAAAAAACTTTTAAATAATAATTATTTTCATAATACTGTTGAAAATGATTGTATTTGAATGTAAAATTTTACGTTTGGTATAAAATTATATTGTGTTTGAATATAATTAAAATGTAAAACTTTTATCAAATACCTCCTAAGTGTTAAAGTTGAATATTTCTTCCTATTAAAAAAAGAATATTTAAAAAAAATTATTGTAGCATGTGGCTAGTGTTGGAGACTTGAAATATATAATAAAATATATATTTTTTAAACATTTTTTGTTTCTTTTTTATTGAGATTGTTTTGAGTTTTATTAGTAAATTGTTCTTAGAATATAAACAAACTCATATGAATTTACAGCAAGTAAAACCAGTAATTCACACCAAAAAAAAAAAAAAGAATGTTGTTTGAATAGTTGTAATAAAAAAAATAAAAAATGAAAAAGTTGATCAACGCATTCTTGTTTTTTCCCTAATATAAATTTAATGACAGTTATTCATCAATATATATAACTATTGTTACAAACTATTATTTTTAACTGTTGTTATTTTTGAAGTGCTATATCTTTTCAAAATTTTATAATTTGAATTAATATTCAAATAATTATATTTTTATATAAAAATAACAAATTAATAAAATAATTATTAATTATAATATTTAATATCCACGCTACATGTGTTATGTGTCAAGTGCATCTAATAAGCATCAAAAACTCTTCTACAACCTCACTATCCATGGCTTGTGTGCGTGTGTGTATACTGTATAAGCATGTCTTTCATTTGCTACATCATTAACTTACAAAAAAAGATATTTTTTATAAATAACTATGACTCTTTATTTTATTTTCACGTGAGACTTTGGTATTATTATTTACTGTTGCACTTAAACAATTCCGACAGCTAAACCAACCACTCTAGATGCTTGTAATTGTCTTTGGTAGCACTAACCAGCCATTATAATTAAAGTTACTTTTAGTAATATTAAAGAGCCTAATCTTCTTCGTATTTGAACTAAATGGGGCTTGACACATGTTAATCACTTAATTATCATTTAGCCCCTTTGTTTGGATCATTCTTACAAATATGAACTATTCAATCTAAGTATCAATCTACATATGTGTTTTGGGCCTTTTAGGCGGCGTTTGTTTTTGTTTTTGAAAATGATTTTTCATTTTCAAAAACACAGAAAATGAAAACGGTTTCAAAATAGCGTTTATTTATTTAACGTTTTCAAAACCGTTTCGAAAACACCGTTTTCAACTATGTTGTTTTTTTGGGTTTTTTGAAAACGAAAAAAAGTTGTTTTCACTTTTTGTTTTCATTTCTAAAAAATATTGTGTTTTTTGGGTTTTTTGAAAATGAAATGGGTTTTGAAAAAATATAATCAAATAAAGTTTCGTTTTTATGTTTTTCAAAATATACATTTAGAAAACATAACCAAACACAGTTTCAGAAATGATCTTAACACAGTTTTTAAAACATTCTCATTTTTAATTTTTTGAAAACAGAAAATATTTCAAAAACAATACCAAACGTCACATTAGTTTTTCATTTGTAATTGCCGAATTAGGTTACGCAGATGTTTTATAACATGGTACACTCCAAAATCCAAAATGCATGGGAATGTACACTATGTTCAGTAATGTCCTTTTTCATTTTTGGAAATAAGGTTTGTAAAAGGATCCTATTTATGTCCTCCACTTTAGGGTCGGTTCAGAATTACCCCTCTCCCACTTCCTGTACTTTTCCTTCACATTTATATTCTCTTCCCCTTTCAGTTGTAGGTCTAGGTCTAGGTCCTCCAGTCAAAATCTGTGCCCTCGTTTCCAAAACAGCAATAGCAAAAACGAAGACAAAAACCGACCATATTAGCATTTGAAGCTGTGCTCTAGGAAATAGTTTCGGTCGGTGCAAAAAAGCAATCAGAATGTCTCACTATTTTTCTTTTTTAATTTTGGATAAGTTTCAAAATTGCTCTAGCAACATTAGGTTGTGTTTTGCGGTGTTTCTTCGTCTGATTTTCGAATATCTATTTGGAATGTCTTATGTTTTTAATTAAACTTTTATAAATATCTACGATATCCTCAAATTTTAAAAGTAATTATTTTTTTAATTTATATAAAAATAAAAAAAAAGGCCTGTATTGATTTTTTTTTTAAATATATTTTAAGATTTTATACCTTTTTTACTCTAAACAATTTTTGTAACTAAATCTATATTTCCAAAACCCTATTTCATCTCTAATTAAAATATCGCCGAAACTTTATCTCTAGATATCTCCCAAATAAACGCTAAAAAATTAATGGGTTGCATTGTGGGGTTTAATGGTCCAGCGGTGCAATTCACTGCTTCTGCTCTGCCCCTTGAAAAAATGCTTAGCATTTTGTTTCTGTGAGCATTTAGTTTCACAATCCAATTCAAATGTAATTTTTTTAAATCTATTCATTATTCATAATTTTACATACATAAATTCAAATGAGATATTTCTTTTTAATTATATAAAATTTTAAAACAAATGAAACAAATTTCATATTGATTTTTTTTTTCAAATACATTTTAATTTAATTTTTTATACTTTTTATCTCCACTTCAAACCTGTGCATCAAATATAAATAATTCAATTCGAATTTCACCA
Organism: Antiaris toxicaria; assembly: GCA_035233585.1. Classification (NCBI taxonomy): domain Eukaryota; kingdom Viridiplantae; phylum Streptophyta; class Magnoliopsida; order Rosales; family Moraceae; genus Antiaris; species Antiaris toxicaria. The sequence continues at coordinate 4,299,055 of CP141160.1, forward strand.
AAAAACTCAATTCAAACTCGTGTATTAACCACATGCTTTATTTTACTCGATAATTATAACATTTAAAATTTAAAATTCATTAAGAAGTTTGATACAATTTTACTAAAAGTCTAAAACATAACTTTCTCTATATTAGAGTGACCAAGAGTTATATTAGCATTTCTTATATTAGGGTTTGTATATGGTTCTTGAGCTTAACATGTAGAAGTGAGCTGATTGTATATAGCTGACATAAAAGTAAAAATAACAAAAATTTATGTTATACCTTTTTAATATTGTTATTACATTTTATTTTTCATTTTAGAAATGCACATATTATGACACATATATCATCTTGTATATAGAAAATAAAGATTACAAGTGAGATCAAATCTATATTTAACCCTTCTCCCAAAAACTTCTTCAGTTCCTTTCTCAATGTAATAAAGATCTAATTAGGGTCATAAACAAAATATATGTATATATATTTTTATGAACATATAAAAAAAACCTTAAGAAATCCTTGTTAATGATTTAACGCTCTTTTTTTATACAAAATGAGATCTTCATGGTAGAGATGATTGAAGAAGTAATATACTAGAGAATGTGGGAAAAATTTTATGGTTTAGCATGAGCACCAGATTTTGTGGGAAAATCAGATCAGGTTCAGGTTGTATTGTGTTAGGTATATAGTAGTTTTAGGTAACTTTATATTTGTGAGTTTGGAAAATTTTGAAATTTGTGTCCCATTAAGAGCATATAGATAGGTCTATTGTGTTTGGAATGGTGTGTGTTTAGAGAAAATAGAAAGAGTTTCTCTTTTTGGAGATAAAGTAAAGAGAGAGATAGGCAAAAGATGTAAGGGTTTTGGGTAAAGGGAGGTAGAGAAAGATAGATGGGTGTATAATTCTAAATTTATTACTAAAGAATTTTATTTTCTCTCTCCTGTAGACGTAGGTAATTTTACCAAACTAAGTAAATCATTGTCTTCTCTTTGTTTTTATTGACTCTATTTTTCTGTTGCGCTTTAGGTATATGCATGTTTTCCCTAACAAGTAATATCAGAGGCAAAGCTGAAGGTCTTGAAAAAAAAATTTTCAATATTATGTCTGGATAAAAGTTTGTTCATATTGAGTGTTTTGATAGAAAAAGTAATTTCAGCATATAGCAAAGTACATTGAAGGATGTTTTGATATAATAGGGACTTCTAAAAGCTTTGCAAGAGAAGAAATCAGAAAAAATGAGTAATAAAGATCAGGGAGAATTAGAAGCAAGAGCAAGCACTATTCGTTTAAGTTTGACTCCTGAATTGGAATATAGTATTATGAATAGAAAATCTTCTTCTAAGTTATGGGAAAAATTAGAAAAAGTTTATATGTTGAAATCCATAAAATATAAATTATATTTGAAGAAGCAGTTATATGAGTTGAAGATGAGTGAATAAACTAATGTTAAGGATTATATAAATAATTTTAATCAGTGTATGACTCAGTTATTAAGTGTAGTGGTCAAAATTAATGAGAAAGATAAAATAGTGATTTAGTTAGCTTATCTACCCAAATCATATGAGATTTTGGTAACTACACTGTTAGTTGGATAAAGTACATTGACTGTGGATAAGGTGTTGATTGCTTTATTAGAAAGTGCAAACATGAAACAACCTAGTAGTTTGTCTCATGTTGAACAAGTTCTTATGGTAAAGTTAGATGTGAATAGGGGTAGAAGTAAGACATAAAGAAAATATTATGATAGGAGAGATGACCGTCCTAGTTGTATTTATCAAAGGAAGTTGAACATTTTTTACTATCATGAGAAAGGGCATATCAGGAGAAATTGTGAAGAACTAACAAAGCACTTGTTAGGAATGCCCTAATTGAGAAAGACATTTTTAATGTATTTCATTTGTTTTGAACTGAATAATGAAATTACATTGCGGCATGTCCTCATTCAATTTATATATTAAAGTAAATATAAGCAAATATGACTCACTGACTGCTTGTGTTAAACTGTTAGAATATTATATACAATAGACTTTTGTATGTAAAAAGATAACATTCTAAAGTAAGTAATCTAAACTATGGTCCATAGTCTACGGGGTTAGATCGAGCATCTAACTCATGTTAAGACTATTATGTTGTCTAAAGTCAATTGAGGGTCAGTTTATCTTGATCGTCTAGAGTTTTGACTCCCGAGTAAAAATATAGATATGTTGCTTGATAATGACATATTGGAAATGGACAAAAGTGAAACTGATTTGTGTAATCCACTTAAGTGGATCATGTCACTTTTGATGTTTATTATATAATAACCTTAATCATGAGTAGATGAATCACTTCATGTATATAACTTGTGTACTTTGATATTCCAATGACTAAAGTGTCTCATAGGTAGTAAGTTTATATACCGATTCGTTGGGTACATGACTTGTATACGATGGAGGTTTTGTTTATAGATATTGGAATCATAATTCTAATGAGGAATAAAGGGTATTCTCTTAAAAGTATTATACTAGATTTAAAAATAGACAAGACCTTGGGTCGTCTGTTGGGCAGAAGATTTCTTATTCATATATTGTATATAATCATTTTCTTATTCAGTAGTATAATAGAACTTTAATATAGCTTGATCAATATGTTGAATGAACTTTAACCTAAGGCTGATCATGGATAATATATGAGGGTTTTGCATATATAACAAGGTCATTGGACAATAGCTTATCATTGGCTTGGGTAACACGGTATATAATTGGAAGTACAGTTTCAGGTTTATAGTTGTGTGACTTTGAAATTAATGATCATGTGATTAGGTTGTTTGGTATAGAACAATGATTATATGGATTCACAGAGCCCGATTATATATGTCCAATTGATCATTTTACTAGCTTCACTTAATTTTTTAACGGATGATAATTGGTCAGAATATTCTTATTAGCTTGTTGTTTTGCATTTAGTGAAAAATAAATCTAGATCACCCTCCCACAGCGTGTAGGTGTTTTTCTTTATGTGCTGGAGGGGCAAAAATTTAATTAAAATTTATTTTAGAAGACAATATTTAAAATTTAAGTTAATTGTATTTGAATTTTAAATTCAAATATGTGATTCATTTGAATTTTAAAAATCTTGTCTTAAAATAAATGTTTGAAATTTAAATAGTTATCCTATTTGAATTTAGATTAAATAAAATTTTATCTTAGCACAACAAAGGATGGCGTCTACTTTGGATAAGGATAGTAGATAAGATTTTCTCCTATTTGAATTTGAATTTTGTTTTGGATAAGAGATTTACACAGTTATTTGAATTTCAAATAGGGTTGTCATGATTTTATTTGAATTTGAATTGGAGTTGTAGAAAATTATCCATATGGATAACATTCAAAAATTTGTGGAGTTTGAAATTTGAATCAAATTTTGAATCATAAATCCAAGGGAGGCCAAAATTGGTATTGGATAATTCCATTTGGAGAACTCGGTTTTCTTGTGAATAAGGGAGTAGAAAAATTTTGTTTGAATCTTACTTGAATTTTGAACCTCCCTATACAAAAGGTGTCGAATTTTTCAAAGGGGGATACTCCTAGAAGGAGTCAGTTTTTGTGTGGACAAGGAGAAGAGAAAATTCAAGTTTGAATTCCATTTGAATTTTGAATCCTTCTCTTCCTAGTGTGGCCTAAATTTAACCAAGAATTTGGCCTAAGGAGAGAATCAGTTTTTAAAGAAGAATGGGAGAAGAAAAATCTTTTCTTGATTTAATTAAAATTCAAAAGGTCACCTCATATAATTTTAAATTTGTTAATGAAGAATTTAAACCTCCCTCTCTTGTAGACGTAGGCTATTCTGTCGAATTTTGTAAATCTTTACCTTTTCTTTATTTTTGTTAATTCTATTTTTCTATTGTATTTTGGATACATGAGTGCTTTTCTTAATATACTGAAATAAAATAATTTAATTACCAACGCCGATATTTATTAAATTTAATTATAACATCTTTTACTTAATAAGATTTTGATGTACTTTGAGAACTGAAGAGTTTTATACAACTTTAACATTCTCATATTTTTAATTTAAATAATGAGGATGTCAAATTTGGATGATAGGATAAATAAAAAAATAATAGATAGATCTAATTAATAAAGAAAAGAAAATTGAGACATCAAATCTGGCACTGCAAATTACAATGATAAATCAGAAGTTATTCATTATATTTATATGTACAACTTCAACGGCCATTGGTATAGAGATTGCTCATGTCTCGAGAAAAATGGATGCGGCTTTAGTGGCATTTACCCAAGCAAGAAGATGAAGAGACAGACATCCTTTCATTTTGCGTATTTTTTTCTTGGGGAACTTATTAAAATCAAATTGAAACTTTGCAAAGCAAAATAAATTAAATTGGATTTTTTTTATAATTGTTTTAGTAAAAATGAAAACTTTTTGTGTCTGTTTAAATAAGATATCTATTTTTTTAAAAAATAAAAAATTATTTGGATTATTTTAAATAAAAAGTTTTTTAAATGATAAATTTTTTTATTTTTTAAAGAGAATTCTTTTTTTATTTTACAAAAATGAAAAGTTTTAATGTTCAAGTAAGGATATTTAGAGGGTTTATTTTCTAAAAGTCAAAAATCTTTTATTTTTTAAAAATAAATATGCCAAACGATCAAAATAGAATCATTTGAGTTGGAAAGACTTATTTAAATTGGTGATTAGATTTCTAATTAAACTCTCAATATGAAAAGAGAGTTGTAATAATATAGAATGAAAACAATCATTTGAAAACTTAACCTTATTTAACATTATATGTTTGAAACCACAATTCTATTTTTTTTATAATGTTTTTTCTTATAAAAAATTGAATTTTCTATTCAATTCTACAAAGCAAACGAGTCAATAAGGATTTTTTTAAACAAATTTATAAAACCTTAATGTCTAAGATATAATATTATTAATGGGTGCATAGATGGAAATATTTTCCACTAATATAATGTCGAACATTTGTTACATATTTTATTCACCTCCAATGTAATGTTAAATTAACGTGTCATTATCAATTTTAACGTACAGGTAGGAACCCATTTTCTAATGTCGTAAAGGATTATTTTTTTCATTTTAGAATGTTGTAAAGGACTTTTAACTCTTCATGATGTGAAAATTACTTAAGAGTGCCAAATAGGCAATCCGGAGAAACAGAAGTTTAATTAACTAGTTTAAACATTTAAATTACTAAGATGTATAGCATGCCTCAAATGAAGATATCTATTTAGATCCACTTACTTAATGAAGATTTGGGATAAAGCTCAAGACACAGAGGTTATTTTGCTGAATTATCTACATCATATATTTAAATATTTGTATTAAAATTCAAATGCAAGAGTAATTATCTGATACAAAATAATAAATAAGCTTGTGAGCCACATGGAAAACCCCTAAGCATTTTCTAACATTTTAGGAGTTAAAGTGTAATTTTATCATGATAATAAAATCCTGCCAACTCTATAAAAGGTATAGCTTTTACATTGAAGACGAATCTCTTTAACACTTGGTATCTTTTACTTTTTTGCATAGCTTTAATTTTTCTATTTTGATTGATTATGGTGAACTATAATTTGATTCCAGCAACTTGTTAGGTGAGTATTACGTATGTATTAATAATAATTTCAGTTTTTATGAGAAAATAACACTATCATTCTGAAAAATACATTTAAACGGGATGGCAAAACAGCAACCTAATCTAAAAGAACCTCTTTAGTTTTTGTTTGGTAAGAAGGAAAATAAAATAATAAAAGATAAAAAATTAAAACAATGAAAAGGGTTTTAGTTTTCCTTTAAATTGTTTGATAGAACGAGAGCAAAGAAACTAAGAAAATTGTACCATTTCTATTCTATCCACCTATTAATTGAGTGATTTAAGTAGGTGTTTGGGACAAGCATATTTTTGGCATTGCATTTAAATGCAATGTAATTTTTCCCCAAATATAAAAACATTTCATTCAAATACTAATCACATCACATTTTAAATTTAACACAATCACTATTTATTATTTCACTTTTTCTATTACTTTTATTAATTACATCATATATTCTCTCTCCCTCTTTTTTTTCTCTCTACTTTTACCCATCACATCACATATTTATTATTAAAATATAATTCAAATACTTTTTCCCCAAACACACATTGCATTCAAATGTAATGCTAATGCTTTTTCTCCAAATACAAATTACATTCAATGCATTGTATTTAAACGCAATGTAAATACAATGCATTCACTAAACAAACCCTAAGTTTTCCATCCAACTCATGTTTTTTTGTTCCGTGTGAAGGTGACATTTATAACCTACACACTTGTTCATTTTGCTTGCTCCATGGAGAATGTGATTTGTTAACTCCTAGATATTTTACCTTGTGTGATCTCTTTTTTGTATCATATTTATTGACTAGTTATATAGCACTAGTAAAGTTTACGTATGATAGACAAGCAATCAACAAAAAAAAAAAAAAAAAACATGTGGTAGGAAATAAATCACCATATATTAATTATTGAACCGTCATATATGATGGGTTGCCATGTAATGATCATGAATGAAAGGACTAAAAATCATTATTTATAAAGCATCGACTGTTTTATTATTAGATATAAATTATGGAGCAACAAAATCAGCACAACTTCTTTCCAATTTTTATCTATTTTATTTTTCTTTTCCACCTTTTTTTTTCCTTACCATCTATTTAATTAATTTGTTGAGTTTGAAATTAAATAAAATTTTTATATTTAAATTAATAAATTTAATTATAACTTTTATTTCTTAAAAAAAATATAATTAAATATAAAAATTTAAACTCAAACCGGTTATTTTAACGAAATCTTATTAAACAAACTATTTTATCAAATTTATCCAATTATCCCTTATTTATTTCTTTTCTATTAGTTTTTTTATTAAAATATTATCATAAAACACTGATAAAATTAAGTATTATTTATTAATAAAAAATAAATATCATAATATAAATATTCATAAATAAAACTATTATTTTATTAATAATGATATTTAATAAAAATGGTATTTTTATAGGGTGTTTGGTAAACATATTGTATTCATATTATTTTTGAATGCACTGTATTGAATACATTTTATATTTAGATTAAAAGTATTTATTTTATATTTAAATGAAATGTGTATTTAGATGAAAAGTATTTAATTATATTTTAAAATTAAAAAGTTAATGTGATTGGTAAAAATAAATAAAAAATAATATAGAAAGAATATAATGTGAATGAAGAGTGAGTTTGGGACACCAAAAAATACACCTCCAAAAACAACTTTTTTCTACTTTATTATCACTTTTTACTATTTATATTTTTAAAACGTTACAATAAATTCTAAGTTTAAAAGTTTATAATTTTATGTATATAAATTCAAGTGAGATGATTTTTTCTAAATTATATAGAATTTCAAGAAAAAAATATTCATATGGATATTTTTTTTAAAATTTTTTTAAAAATTTTATATACTTTTTTAAAATAAACAATTTTTTCTTCAAACATACTTTCTAAAGCAACCTTTTTCTAAAAAAAATCCTCCAAAAACCACAATTAAACTCCCCTAAAAAATATTTTTAAAATATTTTAAAATAATAAATATATTTAAAATATTATTAAAAAATATTATATTAAAATTAAAATTTTTACATTTAAATAAAGATTATATCATATTTCAACCTAATATAAATATAAAATTACAAACAAACGCCCCGTTAATCATTTTTCTTTAATCAGCGTCCAAGTGCCTGGATAAATGGAAAAGTTTCCAAGGGCCTTCCAGATGGAATGATTTCATTGACAAGGTAGATAATAAATGAATGATTTGACTCGTAAGACCATGAACGTCCAATAGCTACGCAATATAAATAATTGATTGTGATCCCAAACACTACCTAAACAGTAAAAACAAATAGTGGCCGTGGAGCCCAGATGTCTGAAGGATAGGTCCAGAGATAAATTAATGAACTTCTTTTTTTTGTCAAGCAAAAAAAAAAAAACCTGTTTTCAATAATTTATTTTTATATTTTTTTCTTAAAGAATAGAAACAAGCGAACGTCAAAGTTGTACCCGTCTGGCTAAGTCTAGGTAGATACCTTTTGGTAGAGATAGCTTGCAAAGAACACTGTCTAGTTTGCTTTCGGAGGAGAGGGGTGTCGTGATACGACGTGTATGTTTCCCCAAATTTGAAGCCCCACTTCCCTATATATGTATATATGTATGTATGTATGTATATATATATATCTGTTTCTGCTTCCCATTTTCATGGGGATTTGTCATTACAAATGTATATATTCACGATACTGTCGATTGTCCTTCCTATTTTTGTTTATTTCTGGCTGCCGAAAGTCTCTGCATGTACTTACCCTCTTCTAAAGGGTTGAGTTCCTTTATTAAATTCTCCTGCTGCCAACGTTTTATCCAGTGATGGGAACAACTAATTAGAAAAGAAAAGAAAAGAAAAGAAAAACTTCCCCTTTGTGGAGGCTTGAGTCAATCAGTCCCACGTGTACTTTTTATTTTTATTTTTTAAATTTTACCCCATCTCCAAGCTTAAACAGTATATGCTTGACTTGGAGCCAGTCACACATCCTAACAATAGAAACTATAGCATGCGTTTGGTTAACATAATTTTTTTAATATTATATTTAAATATAATGTAATTTTTTTTAAATATAAAAATATTTTATTTAAATATCAATCACATTGTATTTTAAATCAAATATAATCACTATTTATTATTTTAATTTTTCTATTATTTTTATTAATTACATCATATATTCTTTCCCTTTTTTTCTCTCTCTATTTTTATCCATCACATCACGTATTCATTATTAAAATACAATTCAAATACTTTTCATCCAAATACACATTACATTCAAATGTAATACTAGTACTTTTCCTCCAAATACAAATTACATTCAATGTATTACATTCAAACGCAATGCAAATGCCGCGTTCACCGAACGAGACTTAAATTCAGCAAAAAACAATTGAAATCAACAATTTGTGAAGCTTCTACTCGGATCAACAACTTAAATATGAATTTTACATTCAAGCTTATGATCAAAACCGGCCAAGCAAATATTTGTCTTTCGATCCCGGGAAAATTATGCATTAACTAACCATAGCAGATTTTTTTTTAATTTTTTATTTAGTGGAAGAGAGTGGAGAGTAAAGGATTGTGGACCAGGATGAAAAGATAAGGTACTACTAGTTAGATTATCTTTAATATATTTATCTATATCAATATTATATTTATTATAAAAAAAAGATAAAAAATAATATTATTCTATTTTATACTTTAATTATATAATATTATTTCTAAAGTCATTTATATTTTCTATCATCTTTATCATCCTTTGAAATGTAAAAAAAAGTGAACTTTTGATATATAAATAATTTATGTAGTGATTGGATAAAGCATTCTATTAGTATTGTATTGAAATACAATGTGAGTGGTAAAAATAAGTAAAAAAGAGAAAAAAAAATATGTGATGTGATTAGTAAAAATAATAGAAATAATAAAATAATAAATAGTGATTATACTATATTTAAAATGTAATATTTTTATATTTAAATAAAAATTTTATTATATTAAAATACAATACAAATGCAATGACTCTTCAAACGAGCCGTTAAAAATAAAAATATGGTAATGAATGCGCTAAAAAAGTAAAGACATCAATAATAAGAATTAAAAAATAAATTTGATATTAGCTTATATCTTGTGGTAAATTTACCATAAAATTAACAGTATATGATAAATTTAGTATAAAAGGTATCATTTTATTAAACTGTTTTTTTTTAATTCAAATACTAAAATTTACCATTTACATACTAATTTATCCTTGTATAAGAGATGTTGCCTTGAACTTGTAATTGATAGTTTTGTTTTGTTTTTGTTTTTGCTTTTTGTAAATGGGGATGGCAATGAGGCCTACTCTGACTTATATCCCTAGTAGATCCGAAGGGCATCAAATGCTTGGGCACATATCCGCCTGTTGTCATGGGCCAATAGCAGCTAATGCTTACGGAAACAAGGTGTTTGATCAACATATAAACATTATAACAATCAAATATTTTGATGACATGGGACAAATTCAGTTTTAAACAGTAAAATTAAAAAAAATTTTTTTGAGAAGATCTTGAATGTAAATCATTTCTACTATAAAGAATGGAATAGACGTTACGTCATTAGGGATTTTTTACATAATAAAAAAAATTTGAGAAAGGGACTCTCAATATTAGTATAGTATTTAAACATTATTAAAAGGGCCCAAAGATGTTGACATGAAAGTTTGCTAAAGGCCATATGAGTGGGCCTTAACCCTCTATGAAAAGCTTGTTATCCCAATCCCATTAAATATACTAACGAAAAGAAGACACGTGAGTATGGTTGTAGATACTCTTAATTGAGTACTAAGATGAAATGTGCTAATAATAATGATACATGTGAGTGTAACTGTAGGTACTCTTAATCAAGCATTAAGATGATGGAAAATAAGTTTTCATATTTAAGATACTGACATGTTAGAGGACCATTCAAAACTTGAACCTTTAATCGTTGACTCATTATAATTATCCATTGTTGCTAGACCCACACTTCAGTGGTTAGGCCATTGTAACTCTATGAATTGTGATAACTAAAAGAAAAACTTGTTTAGGGCATTTTTTACGGGGTTAGATTAATTATGGGCACTTGAGGAAATTATTTATCTCACTTTTGTTCATGATTTGGCTATACTGATATTTATGAAATATAAAGTTTCTTCTCATTCATTAGTAAACCATCCATTTGAAAATGGAATCCACATCACTTGAGGATTTGAAAATCATTTTTTTAAGTAGATTTTAAAAAATAAATAAAAATTAAACATAAAATAAAATATCAAGCTTGTGCCATCCATTTTTATTCTACAAAATACATTTTCTTACATAGTTCCCATTAAATTTTTTATTATTCAAAAAAAATTTTGGTGATGCTCCCACTGAAATAAATTTATAGCTCTGCCCTAGCTCATGTATACGAGTTGATGGTATTTATTAATGGGAAATTACAAATTATAGGCCATTTTGTTTCTTGATTTAGGGTAAGTAGCATAATTTTAAAACCTTAAAAATTTATAAGATAATCTAATTTTTTTTTTTGTTTTACCCATGAAATTGGTTTTTGACCTTTTTTTTTTTTAGATTCCCTCAAAACTCACTCATTTGTATCTCTTCCTTCTTTCTCCTCGCCTCCTTCCCTCCTTCCCTTTCTCCTTGGAGTCCTACTCTCTCCTCTAGCTCCTTTTATTGTCATTCTGGTCATTGTCTTATGTGATGATCACATTGATGTTGCCTCAATCGTGATCTCAGGTAAATTTATCCACAATAAAACTTTCAAATCCATATTGCTAGAAAATCATGAGATCTAGATTCATATCCATATCGACCAAAAAATCGTGAGATTGCAATTCTCCTCAGCAATGAGGTAAAAGCTCCTGTCAAAGACTAGAGCTTGAAGGTGGAGTCTGATCATAAGCCAAGGGTTTGCTGTTTTCCTGGTGTCACATTAGTGGTTGTAATTGAGTTCGATCAACCAAAGATTGGAGCTTGACAGCAGAGATCGCAAAAACTAGCAAGCAGTGGCATAGATCTCGAGGAGATATGGATGGTTGGAGCTAGATTGGTGATGATGAAAGGCAAGGATGACGATGGCATGCTTTGATAACAATGACTATCATGACGACGATGGTGAGGTGGTGGCGGCATATTTCTATTGGATTTGGGAGTGGTTGAGTCAATTATGGAGGTTAGGGTTAGGGTTTGTTTGATTTAGGATTAGTTTACAAAATTAGTACATAAATAATTTACCAAGATCATTAAACTAATGATTTACGAAATCAATAATTTACACTGGTAAATTCGAGAATTTATAACTAATTACATGGGTAAACTATTGACTTATGAATTCAAGAATTTACATAAATAGAAATATTAATTACTTACATGATAAATAAATGATTTATTAAAATCAATAAATAAATTATTTACAAAGAAAAAATGATTTACAAGGTAAATTTACTATGTATTATGTACCATTATTTATTGATTTTGATAAATTTTTTTTATTTACAATAGCAAATATTATATTTACTCAGTAATAATAAAAATATATAAGTAAATCAAAAAATTACATATATACTAAAAGATTTATAGATAAATCAAAGATTTACGTACGAAAAGTGTTTTTAGAATTTTAGGCTTTATAAATAATTGATTTATCAAGAAATTGTTATTTATCAAAAGTATAAAACTTTTATATTATTTGTTTTTGGTCAAGCGGCCTACTTCCCTCCTCCTCACTTTATTGATAAAGGAAATTAGATGTTATGCCATTCAATTTTCTTGTAATCAGATATAATTATCTTGTTCAAGTTTCTATCATGTTGATCAACTCCCATCTTTTAATTTTTCTATATAAATATAAATCTTTTCTTTTTTTCTTTCTTACCCTCAAATATATCACTCTCTCAAATCCCTCGTTCACTCTGCTATCTACAGTTTTTTTTTTTTAATTTTTTTCTTAATTTTTACTATTTTAATTCTTTTAAACATCCTAATTAAATTTAATTCTACCTTGTACAAGCCCCAAATGCATGTATTTTCTCGATGTGTGTGTGTGTTTTTTTTTATAATATTATAATCCAATACAAGCCCTACTGCCTTGGGTCCCCCAAACTTATTTCCTTGTGGCGGCTTCCAGCCGACCAGCAACCTTTAACGTTAGTCAGTACTCCCACTGGGGCTAGGAGTAAGCTTCCTAGTCCATGGCCCCAAGATCATAGGAGCAATGTTGCGTAAAAAGAAAATTTCGTTGCAATGTTGCTCGACAAGATCTGTATATAGAGACATGTGAAATATTAGCATAAACAGAAATTTTTGCGCAATAGAAAGGAATGTTATTTACCGGGTGGGTGAACCCTCGTAGATACATCTGGTGCCCACATAGTCAATTGAGAAGGAAAAATAACATGGTAAATTATTGAATATTATCTAACGGATTATCTACCAACACCAGTGATAGAAGCCAAAGATGCCAAACCACCTATGTTGAAAATAAATAATATTATGAAAGATTATAGAAAATAAGATTACATATTACTTTCCGTTTGATTGACAATTAAAATAGAGATATTTGACTATCTGTGTCAAAAGGAGAAAATAATTTGATAATATACTAAATTACTATTCATGACTAGTGCTGGTAAATGTTGAAAACGCAAAATAAACTGAAAAACAATCGGAAATGTCTAACCATATCATGTATTAAAAAGAAAAATAATCAGGTACATTAAAAAAAAGAAAACAATACACTAGTTTACCCTCCATCAACCGAGAATGGAGTCAGATACGCCCGTCCATTTACGTTGAAAATGAAAAATAATCTGGCACATTGATCTTGGTGACCAGCGTCGGTGACTGTTGAAAACGAAAAGTAACTTGGTAATTTATCAAGAATAAACCATCATATATATTCTCGGGCTACCAAGGGCCATTGATGATCACTGTTAGTTTCGGCAGCATCTAATAGACTATCGGTGGTAATCTAGTAGCTTATTTATTTATTTTTATCGTTGGGCAATTTCAATAAAACATGGTCTTCTGTTATCTAACCAGTCCTCTTACCTGGCAAAATCCGAAATCTAATTTATTTTTAATGGCATTTCTGAGAACAGCACTTATTAATATTACTATATGCCCACGTAGTAGGGGATTTGTTGGTTTAACTACAATTTTAGTATATTCTTGGACCCTGTATTAGTTTTGAATTTTTGCATTCAAATTGAATATATAAATCCAAATGTGTATTTAGGTGAGAAAAATGAGTGGTATAAATTTTTAAAAAGTAAAAATTTGAATCTGATTGAGACAAACTAGTGGTTAAATGGCATCATTAGTTTTTTTTTTTTTTTAATTTAAATAAGTTCGCTGCTGACAGAAATCACTAGGTACATTTAAACATTTCGATTAGGTCATCATTTTTTTAACATCTTAATCATCTTCTCATTCTAAAGATTTCATTAAATTAAAATAAAAAAAGCCTTAAAATCCAAAGGCTAACAATTCAAGAAAAGTCAATCCCAAATGGGGAAATGAAAAAGCACAAGAACATTAGGTTATTTGGGTGATTTATAAAAGATATAATTTAGATTTGTATCTTCATTCCACAATCTAATTAGTACCTTCTTGGATTAGAAACATCTTAATCCATTACCAATTCAAAATCCTCCTAATGCAATCTAATATATAGAATTGATTTGAATAAAATAGTTTCACGGATTCAATAAACACCCTTAAGTATGATTATATGGGAGTTCTGTTATAAGAACTCCATACTTTACCCTAACAATAGGATAAGATCCAATGACTCTTTGTGGATCATTTGTGGGTCCTATTAAAACAGATTTCAAAGATGGGATATGAAACATTGAATCTAGTCCTCTAAAGCTTGATTAATTAAGTAAATGTTTGTTTCCAGTATTGCATTTCGCGTTACATTTAAATACAATACAATTTTCATCCAAATATAAAAAATATTGCATTCAAATGTCAATCACATTACATTTTAAATCCAATATAATCACTATTTATTATTTTATTTTATTTATTATTTTTATTAATCATATCACATACTTTCTTTTTTTTTTCTTTCTATTTTTTCTCTTTATTTTTACCCATTACATCACATATTCATTATTTAAACATAATTAAAATGTTTTTCATTCAAATACACGTTGATGCAATATACAAATTATATTCGATACATTGTATCCAAACAAAATATTTTTACTAAACGGGATCTAAAAAAAAACTAGAAAAAAACCTTTTTTTTTTCCTAATCAGTAATCGCATTGGATTTTCTTCTCCGTCGTTGAACTCCTTCCATGGCAATAAATAGAAATCCACCCTGAAAATGGAATTAACATAGCAAAATCTTTGGCTTCCGCCATCGGAATGATTATTTTATTTGAACTTTGGATGGACTTTTGTAATGGAAGACCCATAAATGGGGGTTAATTTTAGATCATTTATGTGGGCTTTTTCAAGAAAAGAAAAATAAGAGTTCATTTGGGTCTGTGGATGACGAAGGAAAAACTTTCAAATTCGACCCAAGCATCCGGATGTGAGGTCTGTAGTCTTCAAATTTGAAGATTTTCTTTGCAAAGATTTTGATAAGCTTCAAAAGGCTTGTTCTGTGAAACCACCGTTGCTGTTGGGAATCCAGTTCTGGGCCTGTATATGACGTGGAATTGATCAGGCCAGCAAAGTTCTGGCCAATGAAGGAGGACTCTTTTCATGAAAGGAGCAAAAAGGCCATTTTTATGCTATTTGGTCTTCTAGTCCTGGTGTTTTAGTTCTAGTAGAAATCATTGTTCAAGTTCAAATGGATTTTCTATTGTATGAGACCTTTTATGATTTTTGCTTAAGCAACTTTGGATTACAAAAGGAGAAGGAGAATAATTAAAAAAAAAACAAAAAGTTCATCTATTTGTGTTGTCGTTGCCGCTCGTCTGAGGGAGGACTGGGTGGGCTTGTACTTCTGTTGAAAACTTCAAACGAGAAAAGAAAATCTTAGGAACACGGTCGTGGAAGAACAAAGGGGAAGAAAGAATTCTCCGTTAACTTTTTTTTTTTTTTTTTCCTTTTCTTTTTCCTTATGATCAGATGCAAATCACATTGTAGCTTTGGTGTATCATTTCAATTCAGATCATTTCAAATTGATCTAAGGATCAATAATTTTTATCCCATCTATAGGTAAATTATAGAATTACCCATATATTAATGCATGGTCAGCAGCTGCAAAAGATAGTTTGTTAAAAAAAAAAAAAAACAGAAAAGGAGGTAAATAGATGAAAATTGAATCTCAATAAAAATAAATATAAAATATAGTTTAAGTTGTTAGTAAATAGTATATTTTTTTTGTAAATCATGATTTACCACAATCTAAAATTTTAAAAATACCTTTTTGTATGTAAATTTTGATAAATTTATTTAGTAAATAATTTATTTATCGATTTTGATAAATTTTAACAAATTTATCTGATAAATCATTTCGTAAATCATTAATTTATCATGTAAACAAAGAACTCTTGATTTTGTAAATCATTAATTTACTGATATAATCAAGTGTAAATTATTGATTTACCGGTATAAATTCTTAATTTTGTAGATCATAATTTACTATTTAATTGATTTATTATATAAATCATTGATTTGCTATATAAAATCTTAATTTAGCCCTTTGTATGTAAATTGACCCAAAATCTAGCACTTTACACCAAAATCATTTATTTACGGCATAAATCATTAATTTATTGATTTTGATAAATCATTATTTACCGATTTTGTAAAATAGTCCAAAAAATAGTATGAACTCTAACTTTAACCCCCAAAATTAACCCAAACTCCAAATCACCCAAAAATTTGCGGCCACACTTCATCATCACCGTCGTTATTGAAGGCGCTGTCATTTTTGGAGACATTGTCGTCACTATCGATGTTCTCAAAGATCACCTACCGAGCTAGCATTTGTTTGATCAGAAGCTCCTGAGATCTGGAATTCGTGAGTTCGTCGTGACAATGACTTAAAAACTCCAGTGATTCATAGAATCTCAAAAGCCATCGGATCGAATTGAGTCGTAATCTGGTTGGAGTTGTGACTTTCCACTAGGATCTCCTCTTTTCCTATAAGATCTGGCTGGATTCGTTTGGATTTGGTGAAAAGCCGCGACGATCTTGTCATCGAACTGCACCAACATCACAGGATCTTTGTTCAACCTGCAAAGCAAAAAAAACAAAAAACAACAATCCTAGATCGTGATGGATTTTAAGCCTCTGACAATTTCTGGCGTGATCGAGCTTAGATTTAGCTATCGAACTTCGGTATGAGCTAAGATTTGTGAAGATCCAAATTGTGATATCGCGATTTTTCTGACAAGAATGATTCGTAGGTTCAAATGTCGTGAGCTCGCGATTTTATGGCGATCAATCTATTAAAGATCGCGACGGGAAAATGATTGAAGCAACAATTCGTTGTCGGAGATGACGAACGGAATGACGGATTAAAAGGGGGAGAAGAGAGTGAGACTTGGAGGAGAGAGAGAGAGAGAGAGAGAGAGAGAGAGAGAGAGAGAGAAATGGGTAGGTTTTTGGGGGAATATGAAAAATATAGGTCAAAAACATATTTTAAAGGTAAAATAGGAATATTATTTGTATTATATTTAGATATGCTATAAATTTTTTAAGGTTTTAAAATATATTATTTATTTTTAAAATACATGAAAAATGACTTATTTTCTACAATTTCTCAAAAAAATAATAATAATAAACTAAAGAAACAAGATCCTTTTTTTCAAACCTTTTTTCTTTTCAGAAGTTGATCTGCTTTCTAACTCGAGACTGAGTCCAAACACACTTTAAGGGCTAAGGACTCGCTTGCAATTTTATGGGTTGTGTTCCCTAATTAGGCCAGAAAGAGTGAAGCCCAAATAGAATAAGTTGGAGATCAAATACTACTCGAGGCGGATTTGGGGCTACACTGTTAGCAAAATGTTCAACATGATAAGGAATAACGCTTAGTGGGCGAAAGGAAAAGGGTTTAGACAAAGGTCACATGTTAGTGTGTTTTCCGTTTTTTGTAATAACGAGAGCCATAGTCCCACAACCACGGGTGCCCAGCGAGTGGTTTGGACGGTTATTGTGCGGTATAGATGGATTTGATTTATGGAAATTTGTGAAAACTACAAATCACAACTGTCCAAATTGTAGTTGGACTGGACAGTTTGTTGGGCAGCATGAGTTTTACTTTAATATTATTTTTGATATATAATAACTTAATTCTCAAAATACTTCGCACCTTAGCTAAAGTGATGTCATTTATAATTAATCTATCACCCACTACAAAATGAGACAGTCAAAATAGAAAATAAGAAAAAAAATAATAAACTTCTTTGTTAATTATAGAAGAAAGATTTTTTTTTTAAATTTCGATCAAAATATTAAATTAATTTCAAGTTCTAACTGTCAATAAGTATTTCCATGATTCTATCTCAAGATTCAAAATACATGTCATGAAAGGATGAAATGTCAAAATTAGAGAATTATACTAAAAGGAAAAAAGTATTTCATATTATATACTAACCCTTTTTTAAAAAAGAAAAAATGAAAAATGGATGATATACGAACATGTTAATAAGGGTTCAACAATAGAAAATAAAGAACAATGGCTAAATCAATTGACTTACTTAGTTTGCATGTTAAACTAAATAATAAATTTTAGTATTTATTACATTACACATATTTAGAGTTGTATATATGGACCGGATGAAGCGGACTAATCCATTATCCGTTATTTTGGCCGTAGGGTAGGCCCGGGCTAGCCTGGTGCAAGCAAAACGATGAGCTGGGCCTTATCTTTGAGCCTAGCTTGGCCTAAAGCCTACCCAAAATTTTTTTTATTTTTTATAATTAATGTAATTTTTTTTAAATATATATGTATCATGTAACAAAAATATATACAAACAAAATATTACTTTTAATTTTTTAAGAAAAAATGATATTTAAATAAAAAGTAGAATATGACTAACAGTAATTTGTTTGAAAGTTGATTATTACTAGCAATTAGCAAAGAATATTACCATAGATAGCAACTAGGATTTTTTTTTAAATTGTTAAATAGTTAATATCTAATTATGTAATAATAATTTTGCACTTTTTTTCATTAGTAAGGATTGAAGATTTCATCGTCAATAACTTGTTTTATCTTATTTAAATTTTTTTTATATCTTTACAAAACATTTATATAATTATTACCCGTTTACTCGGCCTGAATTTAAGCCCATTAGGCTTTAGGGCCCAACTAGAATTTAAGCCCACTGGGCTTTAGGGTCAAGTAGGGCTTATGCTTTCAAAATTCGGATAGACTAAGCCTTGCCTGCCATTTAAAAGAGTTGGAATTGATTTTCCCCTAAAGCCCGTTATGGCCGAGCTGTTCGACATCTTTATACATATTTAAACTTAGCTCCAAAATCCATCACAATAACAAAATAATATGTAAAAAAAAATAAAAATGAATGGGCGGGGCTGTTTGAAACTGAGATTTCGTGATGTAAATTGCAACTATTTGCTTACTATAGTGGGTTCAAATTGTGCTATTTATTTGAAGTGTGGTTTTGTCATAAATTCATCATTTTTAAATTGGGCGGTACGGTGTGAAGTATTTGTTGTTATTTTTGTGCACCTCTACCCGCAACCTTATAAAAAAAAAAAATCCAAATTAACACTTCAACTTTTGTTTTGTTTTGTTTTTGTTATGTTTTTGTTTTGGCTTTTGGCTATTGTTTTTATAAGAAAGTTAAACAATTGAAGTGTTTTTTTGGTAAATAAGCTCTTCAATTGGAGAAAAGAAAACTATTCAAAATGAGTCAAAAAGGGGCCAAAGCATAGCCAACAATTTAAAGATCAATAATAGGATTTGCAAGTAGATTTAAAGGACCTACTTGGGAATGTGTGGTCCGAACTATAGAACTAAATGATTCTCTAACACAACTTAAAGTTAAACTCCTACTAATAGTGATTCATACGACAACCACGGATACAAATTACACATTGACAATTCCCCAACTCAAGACACCACCCAACCAACTAAGGGGAATGTGGAAACCATACTTTTTCCAGGCTGCAACCCTACTAAAGAGTAACATTAAAGGCACACAACACCACATGGCAAACCCCTCAACATCGGACCTTGCTAGAAAAAAAAACCCTTTCCTTCCACCAAGAAGGTACCACTATACAAAACACCAATAACATAAACACAAAAGCTACAGCGTAAAAGGCTAGAGTGGAAACCTTCACCCTTATTACAAGCAATATAAAACACAAAGAAAAAACACAACCAACATCTATAGAACAGCCTCCTCTATAATCCAATGAGCTAAGAACCTTCCACACCAACCATCAAGAGACCGTGGCTATGCAACTCCATCACCACTGCCCCAGAAAAAATCCAAGATAAGGCAAGAGACCAGCCACCACTTCCTTCCACCCACTAACATCATAAACTCGTCTTGAATACTGATTCCAAAAAGACCACACTGACAAACGGCAAACCATGGCAGCGCGAACCTCCCTTGAAACACCCATACAACATTAGCCATCCACTCCTAACCAGCCTTCCTAACTAAAGCCCAGTCGAGATTGGAACCACTCCCACTTTCGAAGGATGGCCATAGCTAAGCCCCTAACGGCCCCAAGCCTAAAACGCTTGCAACACTTAAACCCACCCACCACTACTCTGATCCGAGGAAAGCACACTTTAACTAATGGCACGACTACCATCCTAATGAAGATTAGGTGGAAACGAAGTCCCAAATGAAGGTTGGAGGCCAGTGAACTGGCATGCCTCAGTGCTTTCTCGTGGACCTCTCTCTCTCGTTCTTTTCTCTTTCTCTCTCTTTCTCTCTAAAAGTTTTGAGAAAAATATGACCGCAAGGCTAAAGTTAAGTTAAACAACTGAAGTTGAGTAACCAGTCCAAGCACGCAATTGCTTGCTAAGCCATTCTAAGCTTAGGACCATAGCCTGTTTTCACCCATCCATATTTCAAGATTTTTTTTCCTATTTTTTTATTTGTAGCATTTGAAAATAATTGTTACATATGAGCCCACAAAATTTATTTTTTGTATGTTTTAGAAATTTAGGGGAATGCTATTCTAGTGAGAGGGAAAACAAAAGATATATGCAATTTTATAAACACCATAAGTCTTTCGTCTTCACATTTTTTTTTGGCTAAATATTTTCTACAGATTTTCGTCTCTACTTTCTCTCAAGTAATAATTCTAAGTACAAAGCACATGACTATGGATATAAGTTAAGGGAAGCACATTCATCCTTTCTAATTTCTTTCTTTCTTTCTTTTTTCTTCTTCTTATTTTCTTTTTTTGTTTTTAGTTTTCTCTTTTGAGTTAATTTTGGTTTAAGTCCTTGAATTTTAGATTCAATCCTATTTTAGTCCCTAAAATTCAAAATGTTTTAGCACTAGTCATCAAACGATCAATTTATCTCATAATAGTCATTTCCTTCAAAACATTATTTAAAATTGGACCATAATAAACTTAGTTGGTTAATTTTGTCATTTTCACGTTCTATATTTCAGTATTGGAAGTTGTAAATACTTGAAACACTTTTGCTCTAACATTATAATGATAATTTACCTTGATTAGAATACACTTGATCTTCATGTTGTAATTACAATCCAGTTTTTAATAATTTTCAAAGAGAATGATTAATGTTAGACAAATTAATAATTTGAGAAATGATTATGAGATAATTTTAAAATCTGAAGACTAAAATGAGATTGGACTTATAAATTCAGGGATAAAAACGAAATTAAGAATGCGTTTGGTGCACGGGTTTGAATTGAATTTTTTGAGTTGGATTTGAGTTGAATTATTATACATTTAGTGCATGCGTTTGAATGGCTAGAGCTAAAAAAAGTGAAAATTTGAAATGTTATTTTAAAAAAAAAAGAATCATAATATTGTTTTTTTCGTTTTTCTTGAAATTTTGTGTAATTAAAAAAAAATCTCATTTAGACTTGTTATGTAAAGTTATGAATTTTTAAATTTTAAGTTACAAAGTTCTAATAATAAATTATGAATAGTTGAAATAGAAAAAAAAAAAAAAATCACACACACGTTACATTTAAATACAACTAATATCCCAAACGCGTGGTAACTCCACCCTTAACGTTGATATGTTTGTGTCGGGAAATGGATACCCCACAACTTGATTGAACTATAAAATTCAAAATTCCATTTTTCCTGAAAGGCAAAGCCGAGCATGTGATTTTGCCTTTGTGTATCCATATCAATTTGCCTTTTTGCCCTCCATATGCTGAAGAAAATGTCCCAGATAGAGATGCAACGCCACCTCCCTCCCACATGTTTGATTCCATGTAAGATCACACTGTAAGGGAAACCTTGACGAGGCAAAATTGCCCACTAATGAAACCCGAGAGCAGCCACCAAATCATACAATGGGAAATGATCTTATTTCAACATTGCACCACAGTTCCCATAAAAAAAAAAAAAAATGATGATAAATATTGATATATTTTCTGAGCCATCTTTTCATAAAATGGTAGGTGGGGTCCTTCTGTATGCACTCTCCCAAGCCTCTTCCCATGTCAATTATTTGCAGTGTCCACCGTGATTGCATTTTTGTGGTGTGGATGTCGATTGATTGAAAGCAATTTTGTTGCCTTTGGTTTTCATTTTCTTTGGCTACAAACATTTTTCCATGGTTTTTTTTGGTCAAGCTAGAGCCCAATCTGAACTGGAGCCTCCACAAATCACGTGACGGGAACAGAAAATAGAGAGTTAACTAACTTTTGGGTCATCAAGAACCAAGTTTGGGATTCATGACTCGTGCATGCAACAGAAAATTGTATGGAATTTGGCATTTGGTCACTCAATTATAATGCAACAAAGTTTTGTGAGGACAATATATTTTTTGCTTGACTAGGAGCTGTAATTAATTCAGCATTTAAAAGTTGTAAATCCTTGGAAGGGTGGTTAATTGACTATTCTGAATGGAAAAATATTGAAGGTATTAATTTTAATCTCAATTTTTAGATATCAATTTATGTGACATATAATTAGTAATTTTTTTTATTAATAAATGTTTTAGATATTGTCACATTAATTAAATACATCACCAATTAATTTATAATACTTAAATTGGTATTTAAAAAATTGAAATCCAAATTAGTATTTTTAATATTACTCTTTTGAATTTGGGCTATATCATTAGCAAGTGGGAAATTTTTTGTTTCAATCATCAATTTGAGAGTTTTTTTTTTTTTTTTTTTGTTTTTGTTTTGGTTCTACTAAATTATTCTTCAAGGTTATTATTATGCAAGCAACTAATCCCATAATGAATGTCAATTATTCTTCCATAACTTGAGTGTTTCAATTATTATTGGCTTAGAACTTTTCATTAAATAATTAATGGAACTAGGGCAACATTCTATTTTCGATTAGACCGTTGTACCAGTTCACAAACTTGAAAATTAAGAACAGAAAATAACAAAATCCATGATGAATTTTAGTATTTTATTCATGATTGTTATGACCTCCAAGAATATAATTACATTATTTGATTTTAGCTAGGTCGCTCTCATTCATGGACTTCCAAAAAAATCACTAGTAATAAGTTTTGACATGATGGTCAGGGTATTGTATGAAATGTCGTATCAAATAACATATAATTTGAACCATCCATTCACATAAAATGTCGTACAATTTTTGGAAGCTTAAAATTTGTAGAACTCTTTCAAATTTTTGGTTCTCATATATAACCAATTGAAATCTTTTCTCATGCATGTTTCTGGGTTATTTTTGTTTTCTTTAGAATTTTGCTTGTCCAAAAAGAAATACTAATAACACATTGGTCCCGGAAAGGCTAAAATTGACAGAACTGGGGTTCCTATGGTTTGAAACTTTGTAATAATGTACTGAATCTGCACGCAGTTAAACATTGAATCCAAGTAGGGTAAGTATACTTATAATTCTGGGTCCAAAACAATAAAGAGTATTGAGAAAAAATGAATCAATGATCAAATGGGGAGATCAGAATTGACCCACGACGTCCATTGACATGATTTCAATTATTGTGATATATAGAAACTATATAATTTATTGCAAAAAATCATTTTCTACGTATATATATATATGTTTTTATTTGAATATATATATATATATATGTACAAAGTCATTTAGGTAGACATCAAGGTCCCAAATTGACATCAAGGTCTCAAATTCTAAGTAGCCGGGGCCAACAAACTCATCTCGTGGTGCATTCAAGCTGCCTTCATGTCCATTATTGTAGGAAAACAACAACATCAAACTTTGTCCCCATTAATATATATACATATATAGTTATATATATGTATATGTATATATCAAGTTGCCATCTTTTTTCTCTTCTACTTGGTGAAGTATAAACCACATATTTCAAATTATATTGATATCTCTTTCGTTTCTTTCTGTTTCTGAATTGTCCACTTACAGTTTGTCTGCAACATGCAGATATGACAGATTTAGTACCCTTTGTTGGGAAATTGAGATTCATGTAACTTTCATACTTATCAGATCAAGTACTATATAAAATAATAATAATAATAATACTCCAAGCTTTTTTTTTTCACCAAATTTTATGTTATAATTTTGGTTGACACCATATTTTATTTACTTTAGTTATTATATGTAAAACTTCATCAAACGTGAACTTTAAAAAATATAAAAAAGGTAATATATATATGTATAGTCACGTGAATCACAACTTTGTATACAGCTTCTGGAGATGAGTGTAATACTACAATCATGACAATTAGTTAAGAAATATTTATAATATCCATAATCAAAGAGAAGATTAGTTTACGCACTAACTGAATTATGATGTTCTAAAGCCCTAATAAATATATATATATATATATATACAGAGCAAGTTCCAAATCCGGTATTGGACAATTCGCAAACGGCAATGATGTGGTATGGTGGATGTGTTAGCAGTTAGACATGTAGGGAATCCATGAGGATTCCGGCTGATTAAAATAAAAAGACAGACAAGATTTATCATCATATAGATAAAGTCAGAAAAGAAAAATATAAGAAAGGTAATTGGAAATGACTAAATCATAAAGGAAAAAGTGTGCATATTCTTTGGTGGTGGATGTGGCATTGAGATTATAGAAATGTAATTTATGAGAAAGGGAATGTAAATTACAATGACGTGAGGTTGTGGATGGATTTTATCTTATTTTATTTTATTTTTCTAAGTCTGCATATTCATCATCGAACACCAAAAGCATGCCAATATGCTGTAACAGCAGACAAAGCTTAAATAAACTACCCCAAGAGAGCACTGAACCAAGGAGACCAACCCAAACAAAAGCACACACTCGCCAGAACAAAGGAACAAACGGAAACAAAGTAACACAGATGACTAAACAAAGTACCAAACAGACAAAGAACAAAAACAATCAAGAAAAAATAAAATATAATGGAGGAGAGAATTACAGCCTTGACGAAGTGGGAATGACCCGTGAGGAGGAGGAGGCGGCGGTGGTAGTGGTGGGGGGTGCCATTGTTGGTTGTTGGAAGGTAAGCGTTGTTGTTGTCGGAAAACTTTAATTCAATAAAAACCATCATTAAAGTTTCATAATCTCATATTAAATCTTCAAGAAAAACATATTGGTAGCGCATTTGACTCCATTAAGAAGCAAAAACAAAATTATCAGTATTTTACGTTTAAATCTTTCTTTTGAGAGAGAAAACACTTAACTCACTTGTTGATAGGATATGAGAGAAAATAACACGTTTATTTATACTAGGGACCACAATCAATTTTATATTTGTATTATTTTATTTTATTTATTGACCCATCATAAATAAATAAAATAAAATGTTAGATCTCTACACATTACAAAGCCTGTATCAATTAATAGATGATTTAAAGTCCAATTTAATTAACTTTATTGATCATTTTAATGGGCTAAACAAAATAGATAGCTATGACACATAATTAATTGACGTATATAAGCCCACATTTATATAATTTTCTAATAATCTTCCACTTGGACCATATATGTCACTTCACTGTACATAACTTTATGAGCTCAAAATTTGCTATCTTCACTAAGTAATATCTCTAAATAATTTGGTCTTTCAATTATACCTATAGGATTAAAGTGATCTTCTTTATATTTTTCATAATTAGACTCATCAATGGTTATATATATCAATATAATTAATGACATAGATTAATGCCTTGTAACTGTATTGCATTTGTATTACGTTCAAATGCAATGAGATTTTCATCTAAACACAAAAATATGCATTCAAATACCAATTACATTACATTTTAAATCCAATACAATCATTATTCATTATTTCATTTTTTTTATTACTTTTACTAATTACATCACATAATTTCTTTCTCTCTTCATTTTTTCTTTCTACTTTTACTCATCACATCATATATTCATTATTTAAATACAGTTAAAATTTCATTCAAATATACATTGTATTAAAATATAATGCAAATACTTTTTACCTAAATATAAATTACATTCAATATATTACATTTAAATATAATGTGAACACAATACATTTACCAAACATCCCTAAGTAAGGATGTGTAGCATAGAAATTTTAATGCAATGTAATCCTTTTACATGCCTATTTCCAATTAGTCTAACTTTTATAACTTAAAAGAATTCAATAATATACATTTAAGACTTTATGTTAAACTGCAACTGAAAGAATATAACTTTATTTCAGAGCTTTCAATAAACAAATAACGAACAATATTTAAATTTGATCAGAAAAACATGTCTATTACAATCGAATATCAAGAAACAAACTCCTAGTATACAAGCATATCATCAAGATGAACCACACCCATATGAGCCACATGCTCATAAAACACCTTAGGTGGTAGACTTTTAGCAAGCGGATCTATAATTATGAAGTTTATATTGATATGTTCAATAAACAAGTGAAGACTCTGAACTCTCTTCTTAATAACAAGAAACTTAATGTTGATATGCTTTAATTTTGAAGAGCTTTGTTTGTTTTTAGAATATAACTCAACAGCTTTATTATCACAAAATATCTTCAATGGTCTTTCAATGCTGTCGACAATTCGTAGCCCAATGATAAAATTCCGCATATTCGCTGATTCGATGCCTCATAGCAAGTTATAAATTATGTTTCCATGGTGGGAGAAGCTATGAGTGATTGCTTGAAAATCTTCCATGACATAGCTTCTCCAGCTAATATGAAAACATAACCAGAAGTGGATCTTCGGCTATCAAGCCAACTGGCAAAATCAGAGTCTGAATACCAAACGATATCTATGTGATCTGACCTCTAATATATGAGCATGTAATCTTTTGTTCTCTATAGATATCACATAACTAGCTTTAAAATTTTCCAATGATTCATTCTTAGGTTTTTTTAAATATCTGCCAAGCATTCCAACTATGTACGTAGTATCCGGATTCGTACAAACTTGAGCATATATGGGACTCCTTCCTCTTGATGTATAAGGATCTTTTCCATCTCTTTCTTCTTAATCTCCTTTCTTGGGCATTGAAGCAAACTAAATTAATCACCTTTAGTAATAGGTATGTCTCATGACTCATAATTCTTCACGTCAAATCTACTAAGCACCTTATCAACACATGCTTTTTGTGATAAGCCAAGTATATCACGATAATAAGTATATCGATGAATCTATATGCCTAGCACAAAAGATGCATCACTAAGCGTTCGTTTGGTGAACGCATTGCATTTGCATTACGTTTAAATGCAATATATTAAATGTAATTTATATTTGGAGGAAAAACATTAGCATTGCATTTGAATACAATGTGTGTTTGGGTGAAAAGTATTTAAATTATATTTTAATAATGAATATGTGATGTGATGAGTAAAAGTAGAGAGAAAAAAAAGGCGGAGAGAGAGAATATACGATGTAATTAAAATAATAATAAAAAAATGAAATAATAAATAGTGATTGTGTTGTATTTAAAATGTAATGTGATTGGTATTTGAATAAAATGCTTTTGTATTTGGAGAAAAATTGAATGCAATGCAAAAAAATGTGTTGCCCAAACGCAACATAAGATCTTTCATTTTAAAATTATTTGAAAGAAATCTTTTGGTATCATGCAACAAGCATATGTTGTTGCGTACTAGTAGAATGTCATTGATATACAACGCAAAAAAAATAAACTTGTTCCCATTGATCTTGTGATAAATGCATTGATTAACAGTATTTTCTTTAAAACCAAAAGAGATAACCACTTGATCAAATTTTTGATACCATTTATGGGATGCTTGCTTTAAATTGTAGATGGACTTTTCTTTAATTTGCTTACCAGATGTTTTAAACCTTTGGATTCGAAGTTCTGTTGTTGTACCATGTATATGATTTCTTCAATATCACCATTGAAAGTGCAGTCTTTATATTCATCTGGTGTAGCTCTAAATCATAATGAGCTACAAGTGCCATAATGATTCTAGAAGACTTTTTCGATGAAATCGAAAAAAAATAAAAGTGAACCCTTTAATAGCTAAACATGTCTTATATCTTTCGACATTGCCTTTAGAATCCTGTTGGTTTTAAAAATCCATTTACAACCAATCAGATTAGCTCCTTCAGGCAATTCGACAAGATCCCAATTGTCATTGTCTTTTATTGATTTCATTTCATCTGTCATGGTATCTATCTATTTTTGGGAGTTCACACTTTGTTAAGATATTGGATCATCTTCCAATCTTATATCAAAATCACGTTCTTGGAGATACACCAAATAATCATCTGAAATGGTTGATCTCCTCTCCTTCGTGGACCTCCTTAATGGCACTTCCAATTAAGGTTGTTGTCGCTCTTCTACATGAGTAAGAGTGAGTTCTTAAATATGAGTAGGAGGTATTTTAGGTGTCATGATTATCTGTATTTACATCCTTTATAATAACAGGCGCAATTACCTGGTCATTATTAGTTGCAATGTAGGAATAGTGACTGTTCTTCTTCAAAGACAATATTTATGAGTTTAGCACTCTCACTATATTCAACATCCTCAATGAATTTTGTATTCCCTATATTGAAATAGGATCTACTTAAGGGATTATAAAACTTAAAACCACTTGAACTCTCTAAGTATCCAACAAAGTAGTAATTTACTATTCTTAAGTCCAATTTCCTTTCATTAGGCTTGTATGGCCTAGCCTTACCTAGACAACCCCAGACATAGAAATGCCTAATGCTAGACTTCTTTTTAGTCCATAGCTCATATGAGGTGTTTGCAACTGCTTTACTTGGAATTTGATTAAGGATATATAGTGCAGTCTTTAAGGCTTTTCCCCAAAGTTATTTTGGTAAGGAATAATGATTAATCATACATCTAACCATATCCTTTACAGTCCTATTTCATCTCTCAGCTACACCATATTGACTTGAAATCCCCAGCATAGAATATAGATGAATGATGCCACATTTTTGCAAATATTTGGAAATATTTAGGATTTCATGTTAAATCATCAATAAAAACATATCGGAAGCATACCTGAATCCATTGATAAGCAAAAGCAGGGTTATCAGTCTTCAATGTCTAAACCGTTTTTTTAAGAGAGAAAACCCTTAACTCACTCACTTACAGGATATGGGAGAAAATAATATGTTCATTTAGACCGCGGACCATAACCAATTATATATATATTATTTTAGTTTATTTATTATCCCATCATAAATAAATAAAATAAAATATTGGGTTTGTTCACGTTGCAAATTTAATTAAAGCCTAAATTTAATTAACTTTATTGATAACTTGTAAGGGGCTAAACAAAATAGTTGTGATGCACAATTAAGTGACATATATAGGGCCGTATTTATATAATTTCCTAACAGTTGTTGCTATAGAGAGAGAGAGAGATGGGAAAGAATTTAAGAGGTCTGTCATTTTTTGTTTTGTCGAATAGCATATGAAAATTTTAGGAAATGAAAAAAATTTGGTGTCTATGCTTTGAAGTTCAAACCCATTTTTAAAACCATTTTTCTACAACTCCCTATCATAGAAGAGGTGTCAGATTATATAATATAGGTTGCCCTTCAAAATTATGAGTAAATCTAGCCGTTCATTTCTAATCAAATAGTGCATGTCAAAATGCCGGATGTATCCAGTAAAAGTTAAGTGTTAGAAATAAAACTCTTCCTATATATATATAGAGTAAATTGTTGGATTGATGTTGAACTTTATTTTCTAATGAAAATACCCATGAACTTTTAAATAGGTTAGAGTTTGGTCTTTAATTTATTTTTTGTTGTTAATATACCCTTGAAATCTTAAAAAAAGTGTGTTCTGATTCTCGTATTAAATTTTGGATGAAGCTAGGGATACGACGGTGGCGTGATAATGATAAGAGAGGTCAACCTTTGTTAGCAGAGCACAACAACTTATATTTATACTTGAATAAAAGTACTATATCACCCTAAAAAAATCATTAAGCTTAAAGTAATCTACAATAGAAAACAATCTTTATTATGAATTAAAAAAAATACAAACCATTAACAATTAGAAAAAAAGAAATAAACAAAAAACCAAAATATTTTATTTATCTTTTATCAATATTTATTTTCCTATTTACTTATGACTTGTGGGATTTTTTAACTCATAAAGAATATTTTTATTTGGGATTTTTTGAACTTGTTGATTTTATAAGGTAATACATTACTTTTGTTCAAAAAATGATGTCCTTTGTCATTCTCTCTATGCTAAGACAAACTTTTCCATTGTTGTCACTCCACTGTCGTACCCTTCATCCTCCTTTAGAAAAAAATGAAAGAATCAAAATACACTTTTTTTAAAAAGAATTACAGAGTATTTAAAGCAAAACAAATAAACTAATGGTCAAAATCTTATTAATTTAAGAGTTTAGGGGTATTTTTATAAAAAAAAATAAAAAAAATTTAAAGACTAAACTCTCACTTAATTTTTAAATTTAAGGATCAGTGTAATAATTTTTACCCTAAAAATAATCTTTAGGAAACCCTAGACAGTATAATTGAGAGTCTGATTGTTTGTCTAAAACTTTTTGGGTTTTGGCTTAAAAATTATAGTAAATGTCACATAATTAAGTAATGAAATATGATATTAGGGGAAACAAATGACAAGATGAAATAATAGGTCAATTGTCCCCTCCGGTGAGGACCCAATGTTGGAGACATGATTAGACCTTTTCCCAACCAAAGCCTAGAACTTCTCCTTTCACAACTAATACGTGAACTCACATATTCGGACACATGATCAGGACTTTTCTAGTTTTTCAAAAGTTGTAGGTTTTTTGTCCTCTTATGATCCTGATAATATGGAAGAACTAGAATTAGAACTACCCCTTTATGTGTTTTTATTTATTTATTTATATGACTTTTGAATTTTGACAAATTAATGTTAATTGATGTAATCCTACTATATATTAAAATAAAAGTAGAGAATTAAAGATAGATAGGACATGCAGGAATTGGAATTATCTTGTGTTCATACAAAATATTTCTACTGGATTTTTTACATTGTTTCAGCTCTCATTGACTTGATGAAAACGAAAAAAGAAAAGGGAAAAGTAAATTTGATGATTTTAATATAAGAAAACCGATCAATATTGAAGGTGGCAAATAGTTAATTGAAAAAAATAATCGTGATAATAATATATGAAATGAATGCACATATGTAAACCTTCATGACTTGCATAGTTTTTGAACGTACATATATACACAATCTCGTAGTAAAATTTATTTATCCACGTCTACAGTATTAAGGTTTGGAATTCAAATCTACTGATTATTGGAGAATCTACAAGATATTATTTGTAATTTATGTATTTTTTATGATTATGTAATTAAGAATTGTAATTATGTATTAGTTTTCTAGTTTTGGTTTTTTATTTGATTTGATTTGTAATTGATTTATAAAATCCTTGAATTAAAGATTGCACCTAGATTAGGAAAGTTGATTGTAATTATAACTTGTATATATATATATATATTAGTGAGTGAATCAATGAAAGGCTATGTCATAATTTTCCCAAAACCTCCTAAATGTCTTTATGGTATTAGAGCAACAAGCTCCTAGTTTCCTCTTTTCTCCCCCTTTCCTTTTTCCTTCCTCAATCATCCTCATGGCAGCCTTCAGTTAACCAAACGATACTCATAAGTTGACTAGAGCTTCGTAGTTCTATCAATAAGTGCTCAAAATCTATCTTGCTCTATAAAAATAATCATCTCAAACACTCATGAACCCAATGAGTCTCTCACCGCCATAAGCATCTCAACCCACAATACCATCAAACACATAACCACAAACTATCTCTCATCGAAACTCCAGTTTCATGCCATATTCATTGGTTACAATCTGGAAGGTTTTATCGTTGGATCAACACCATGTCCACTAGTGACGAATTCAAGCAACTGGATCACCACTCCGAATCCAGCATATCAAACATGGATTACACAAGACAAACTCATTTTCAAAGTTCTTGTTGGATCCCATACTACACCAGTTATTCCTTTCATCACTTATGCCACCACCATTTGAAAAGCATGGATCATTCCCTCCCACACTTTTACCAAACCAACCAGAGGACATATCTAATAGATAAAGGAACAACTTAAGAATGTCACCTATCTTTGATTACATTTAGTTCGTCAAAAGTCATGCTAACAAATTGGCAATACTCAGCAAACCTCTTGATCAAGAGGATCTTATCGAGACAATTTTTGATGGTCTCGATGATAACTACAAAGCAGTTGTTAACGCCATCAATAATCATGAAACACCAATCTCCTTAATGAACTTTATGAAAAGCTTATCAACAAAAAGCTCTCACTACAGTTATCTCAGACAACTTCCATTCCTTTCCTAGCAATAGTAAATCTAGTGATATCTCAGTCCAGTTAAGTTCCTCATAGCCAATCATGGCAACCTATCTAATCACACGATACTCCCTCTTCTACGCTTCCCAATGTTGGGTTGCAATCCTCTACACCATGTGGTGACCGTCCTCTTCTAATGCCTATAATGTTTAATGTCATGCTGCCAAGAGATGTACTACCTTTTATCTAATGATGACTTCCACTTCAGACCAACAATCACTTTCTCTATGGACACTGTTCTTTGCTGCCGTAACCAACACCACTGACACTCCAAGTTGGCTTTCAGATAGTGGGATTGCACCATGTTACCGTTGATCTAAGTAATCTCTTTCTTTATACTCAGTATGACAGTTCTGATGACATTGTGATTTGAGATGGCTCGGGTCTCCCCATTATCTACATTGGTTTTACGTTTCTTTCCACACTCATGCGTTTTTTTTTTAGTTAAATAATGTTCTTTTATTACCCACCATGAAAAAGAATCTTAAATCCATCTCTTAATTTTGTTCAACTAACCATGTTTTTGTCGAATTGTTACCATTTTCTTTTTATGTGAAGGATCTTTATACAAGTAATCCTTTTAAGAGGGTAGACTAAGGATAGCGTTTACGAGTGGCTGATTTCCTTCTTTAAATTGATTAAGTCCTTTAATCCTTTAATTGCCTTTTCATGTGTCAAGACCACTTCATCCAAGTGGCATTGTAGATTAGGTCATTTGTCTTATTCAATACTCAAAAACATTATTTCTCATTTTAATTGAGATGTATCGAGTCCTATTTCTGAACTTTCAAACTACAATGCACATGATGGTAACAAGAGTCATAAATTACCTTTTTCCACCTCATCTATTGTCTCTACATACCCGTTTAAATTTTATTTTCTGATGTTTGGACATCTCTGGTATATGCATCTGATGGGTTTAAATATTATGTTATTTTTGTTGATCATTTCGCAAATTAAATATGGTATTATCCTCTCAAAAGAAAATCACATGTTCATGATATTTTTGTTTGATTTAAACCATTAGTTAAAATTTCTTTAATTGCAAAATTATCATTCTATATTCTAACAAGGGGGGTTAATACCAAGCCTTAGACATATACCTTGTCTCAAATGGTATTTCCCATCCCAAAACTCCTCTACATACATTGAAATATAATAGGTATTCTGAATATCGTCATTCTCATATGGTTAAAACTAGTCCTTTACTCCTATCTTATGCTTCCCTACCTCTTACTTATTGGAATTAAACTTTTGCCACAGCTGTCAAACTCATCAATTGCATGCACATTCCTACACTTAATCTCACATCCCTATATGAAAAGCTCTTTGGCTTCCCACCAAATTACTCCAAACTCTAGGTCTTTCGATGTCTTTGTTATCCTTGGCTTCGTCCTTATGCTAATCACAAACTTGCCCCATGTTTTGCTCCATGTTTTTTTCTTGGGATACTCTCTAACACAAAGTACTTATCTCTATCTTGATCCATCCAACAAAAAACTCTATGTTTCATGTCATGCAAAGTTCATTAAGTCAGTCTTTTCATTTTCATCTCTTCCAAGCCTTGACTCTCGTGTCAAGTTCTCCACCATTTCAGAATGGCTTTCTTTGGTCCTGTCCATTTCCACCATATCTTTTTCCGTACTAGCACTTGACTCATCTCCTACGCCAGCCTCTAACACAATGCCTTTGTGCGATGATTTGCCACAACTAGTTGACCAAACCCCATTCACTAGTTAATTGGACCCTCTCCTAGAAGAAGAATCCGAAACACTTTATCATCTAGTCAATTAAACCACATCCATCGTTTACCTAGGCACCCATTAGTAGACCTTATCTAAAACATTCTGCTCTCTAATTGAACGGAAACCACAAACCGATCGACCAGAAAATCCATAAAATACAGAATTCGAAGATCATCTACCTCTAGTTAATTGGACAAGCTCAACTGATCAACTGAATAGTCCAGAAAAATGCACAATCATCACCTGATCAATACACAACATCTACAAACACATTTAAAAGCTCAACCTTAATGCTTAACTTTACCTATCCAACTCTTCTGAGCCTATTACCATTACTTAAGCTCTCAAATATCACAAATGGCATCAAGCCATGTTAGAGGAGTATTATGCTTTGGTTTTGAATGATACATGGGAACTTGTTGCCCATGATCTAAACCAAAACTTGGTCTAGTGTAAATGGATTTATTATACAAAATGACTTCTTGATGGTTATGTTGACGAGTATAAAGCACATTTAGTCATAAAAGGGTTTCACAAACATCTAGGTATTGGCTACAACGACACTTTCAGCCCAATGGCAAAACCAACAACAATACACATAGTCCTCAGCCTTGCTGTCTCCTGTAGTTGGTCTCTATGGCAACTGGATGTTAACAATGCCTTCTTTCAAGGCCATTTATTAGAGGATGTTTTCATGGCACAATCATCTGGGTTCATTGATTAAGATTGCCCCACTATGGACTCAAGCAAGCTCTTTGTACTTGGTATCATAAACTACGCTGGTTTCTTATTGTCTCGAGCTTATCAAATTCTCATGTCAGCGCCTCTCTCTTTGTCCTTAATACAGGTTGAATTATAAAATATTTACTTGTTTATGTTGACGACATTGTCATTATAGGTAACAATGATTAGGCGGTGCAAAACTTCATTGACATCCTTACCAAGCGATTCTCGTTGAAAGATCTTGGCTTGCATTCCTTCTTCTTGGGTATTAAAGTTATTCCATACCTTCATGATCTCATTTTGTCTCAAAGAAAATACATCATTGATCTTCTAGCCCTTACTAATATGATAGAAGTGAAACCAGTTTTTACATCACTTGCAACAACACTAACTCTTGTTCTTTATTCAAGCACAACACTATCTAATTTGACGAAGTTTAGAATAATAGTAGGGAGTATTTAATATCTCTTTCTTACTCGCCCCCATATCTCTTTTGCAATTAGCAAGCTCTCACAATTCATGTATTGACCTACAACAGAACATTAGAATGCTATGAAACATATATTGCGCTATTTGTGTGGAACTTGTGATCAATGACTAGTTCTTTATCACCGACCCCAAGCTATCACTTGCTTTTTCTGATGTAGATTGGGCTAATAAGAAAGATGATTATACTTCCACAAGTGCTTACATTGTCTATCTTGAATGCAATCCTATTTCTTAGAGCTCAAAGAAACAATGAACAGTTGCTCATTCCTGGACCAAGGTTGAATATTGATCAATTATTGCCATTGTTGCTGAGTTGAGTTGGGTGTGCTCACTTCTTACTGAACTTTGTGTTGTTATTCTATAT
Source organism: Antiaris toxicaria (assembly GCA_035233585.1). NCBI lineage: Eukaryota > Viridiplantae > Streptophyta > Magnoliopsida > Rosales > Moraceae > Antiaris > Antiaris toxicaria. The sequence continues at coordinate 4,334,931 of CP141160.1, forward strand.
GCACCGGTAATTTATTGCAACAATGTTGGCACAATGCACTTATGTGCCAACCTGGTTTTTCACTATAGCATGAAATGCATTGCTTTAGATTGTCGTTTCATCAGAGATCAAGTTCAGAACGGTGTTTTTTGAGATCAAACACATTGCCCATGTCTCGTTTGAGGATCATCTAGCTGATGCACTCACCAATCGACTACCTTGTGAGTATTTTCTCAAACTCAGATCCAAGATTGGACTCTCCTTTCGGAGCTCTATCTTACAGGGCATATTGGAGAATCTACATGTATTATTTGTATTTTATGTATTTATCATGATTATGTAATTTAAAATTGTAATTATGTATTAGTTTCCTAGTTTAGGTTTTTGATTTTATTTGATTTTTAAAATCCTTGAATTAAGGATTGTGCCTAGATTAGGAAAGTTGATTATAATTATAACTTGTGTATATATTGGTGAGTGAATCAATGAAAGGCTATGTCATAATTTTCCTTTACTAACCACGGTTCAATATATATATATATATATATTCCTGCTCTTAGTACTTCATTCTTTTTTTTTTTTTTTTCTTAAGACTATAGATTGTATAGTATTATTGCTATATGCACTTATTGCTGTTAGTTAAAAGAAAACAAGCTGGTCTTTGGTTTAAGAACCCGAGATAACAATAAGTGAACAAGATAATTACAATGACGTTAGAAGCTCTGTGTGTGTATACATATATATATATATGTATAAATATATATGATAAAAGACATAATATAGGACAGGTTAGAGCATCGTGCTTACGTGCAGAATAATATTAGAACAAAATATGCAGCAAAGTGTGATCTTCCTCAATGATGTAGGTGACTTGCATTTGAATTCTCTTCACACTTTGTGCTCATCACGTTTGCCCTTTTTTTTTTTTCCTCAAAGGGTCCTTTGTTTATTTTTACGTTCATTGAAAGTGCAAATCACGTCGTGTTTGTATATTATTGCTGTCCCTATGGAATATAGGTACTTATATATATATGTATTCTAGTTTAATATTAAAGGTTCATCTACTTTCCTGATGGAACAATAGACTTTATTAACATTAATGTTTGTTTATAGTGCATTTATTCAAGATTATAATAATAACTTTCTATTTCTTATAAAGATCATTAATAAAAGCATATAATATTTATAGTGAGATATTGTGGACCATTTTGTATGAATATTGGACCTCATCGATCATGAACTTTCTGTTATTGATAATAGATTTGTGTTTGTCCTTTGAGAAAATTTTGGATTACTTACCTACTTTTCTCTTTGATTTAGCTTTTTAATATAACTTAAGTGCGGTTTTCGTAAAACTTAGGGTCTATTTGGGGAGGTTCTAGAGTTGTATTTTGGATATTAGAGAAAAATAAATTTTAGAAAATGTGTTTGGAGTAAAAAACTGTTTAGAGTGAAAAAATATAAAATCTCAAAAATTTATTCAAAAAAATTATTAATATAGATAAAGTTTTATTTATTTTAAAATTTTATTTAATTTAAAAAAAATTATCTCGTTTAGATTTATATACACAAAGTTATAAATTTTTACCATTTGAGTTTAGTGTAGAGTTTTGAATATATAATAGTAATAAATGATTTTGAGGTAGAAAAAATACCAAAAAAGTTTTTAAAATGCGTTTCTAAAATGCCTCCTAGACACACTCTCTGAGACAAATAGTATTTTTCTCCCACGTAGTCTTGACCATGCATGGCTGTAATTGATCTCATTAAACAAGTTCAGAAAAATTAATTTGGAGCTAAAAAAAATTACATCGTGGAAAAAATATATTTTTAGGACTAATTAAACTCTTCCACAAAGGAAATTAGCTGGAGGTTTGGTTAATCAACAATTATATATGAATTTAAAAAAAAAAAATTTTAGAAGCTATATGAATTTCTAATTGATTGACCTAAAGAGGTTGGGCCTTGGAATTTCAACTTCGACAACCCCAATGGTGGAAGTTCTTTGTTTAGGAGTTAAAATAATATAAATAATTATTTCCAAGTTCCAACGAAGCTACCCACCTCATGTATAATGGAGCGATTTTAAACATATGTAGCAAAAGATATGTACATGATTTGGAAGGCACCATGATTATTTTTGGGGGAGTTCCTTCCAAGTTCCAACTTAAACTTTTTGGTTTGTGTTTCATAATGAAGTTCGTTGGGCAGATGAGCAATAAAAATAATAATAAATATGAAAAGAATTAGAGAGCATTAAAAGTACATAATTATGGGGATAGAAGTTGTCCCCCTCCAAACAAGCCTCATGTTGGGGATGATGGTTGCCTTTTCCCGACATGTGGCCGCAACCCATTTAAGAAATATTGGAGGCCGACAGCAACATACACTGGAAGCCCATTATTTATTGCTCATGATGTAAGCCTTATATCATACGTGCGTTCAATTTCTTTAAGGCCTATTACAAAACCGTCTGCAGTGAAAAGTTGAAATTTAGGGACGCTTGATACCATCACGCTTGAATTACATGTTCAAATTAAAAAATTTAAAATTAAATTTATAATAAATTAAATTAAAACATTTTATTTTGAATTAAAAGTAGTTGAACGATAAAAATTAGATTTAAAATTATATATAAAATTATTTTTTATTTTATTTTTTTGTATGATTGTATAATTTTTTTTATGAGAAAAAATTTATGAACAATACTTTTGAATTCAAAACACAATATACATTATGGACTAAAAAACTTGAAACAGGTTAGTAAATCAAACTCAAAATTGAGTTGAAACTCAATTTTTAGAATTTGAACCCATCAATCAAATATAGTCTAAACATATATAATTTTTTTTAAAAACTTGTGAGTTAGAATATTTAAACTCTCCACCTTGTAACGGAGTTATATATGTAATTACAGTTAAATTATGCTTGTAAGTACAAATATTTTATAGTATTAAGAAAATCAAAAATGATTTGCCATTTGGTTTGGTTCAAAATTTGCTTTTGAAATGAAAATTTATCTTATTTGAAAAGATAAAGTCATTTCTTTTAAAAAATGAAGTGACGTTTGGATAAATTAAAAGAAAATGAAATGAAATGAAATGTTTGTTTTCTTCTTGAAAACAAAAAGAGTTTGAATTTTGTTTGGATATCAACTTGCAAAGTCCTCATTTTTTAGATGAAAAGAAATAATATTTAGAATAATACATTACGAAAATATTATAAAAAGACTCAAAAAAATGATATTGTACAGGGAAAGTTTAAGATGAGATGGTATGAATATTGGAAAAGGCTGGGAAAACGCTATTTTAATTGCTACTTTTTTTTTTTCACTAATATTGAAATGAGTTTAGAACCAAACAAACTTAAATCAAGTCTTTTATTTTTATTTTTATAAGAAACATAATAATTATTTCGAACTACATATACTTGATAACTGAATTAATGATTATAAATGTGGGCTTTTAAATTAGATATCATTATGATTTCATATTTCTTTATTCAGTTTTTAGTTATACATTTTAATTTTTATTTAAATTTCTAATAGAATTACAGTTTTTTATTTTTTATTTTTTCATGTTTTGCTTCATGATCACCGTCGTTTATTTCACATAACATAAATTTTCCCCAGTTTATATTTCCCAGATTTGGTTACTTAATAACATAACATTGTAACAATGGCATGATTCTTATCATTGTATGTAGCGATATCATTGTGGTTGTTGATGAGCATAATCTAATTGCTACATGTGTTTATCTTATTCTTATGCATTGTTATTTATGTTTATTTAATAATATATACAATTATAATATTTTGCTTTGGTAGGTGTCTAATTAGAGTATAAGGATTTAAAAATAAATAAGTGAATTGAAGCAGAGGAATATGATTCTTTGCAAATGCAAAAGACACAAAGTTTTGAAAACTATCCCAATATCAATAATTAATTGCCATTATGTGTTCTTATCAAAAAAAAAAAAAAAAAAAAAGAAACTTGCTCTATGTGTGACTAGATTAATTTTTCTTAATTATTAACAGCCTTTGTGGGTCTAACTCATTGCTCGTTAATCTATATTCTAATTGATTCATCCGCTTATGTGTATTATTAAATTTATGTGATACTTCTTATTACTGATATCATGATATTACTGGAATTTGCATAATTATGAAATAATTATATTGCGTGTAAATAATGTTAATCATTGTAATTTATATAATTGTGATAATACAATATTGTTATTTGTATACTTGGAATGATACGAGTATTTATCATTATTTTTGTAAATTATATGTATCTATCTGTTATTAAAAATAAAAAATTAGTATAATTAAATAAAACTTTACTAATAAAAAGATCAACTAAAAAAGTAAAATAAACCACAAATGAAAAAATAAAAAAACTTCAATAAGTTTACCGTATTTATATTCTGATCAAACTAAATTATCACACGTTTATACTTTATGTCAAAACGGAATATATTACATAAAAATTTAAAAGATTCCTTTCAAGAACAAGTTCTAAAGTAAATGAGAATATATGGAAATTCACATGGTTTTTTGGGGAACTAAGTGGGTTTTTTGGTCATAATTTCGTATTCCTTTTTCCTAAAATGTTAAAAACTAACAATCGCATGGTTTTGACCTAATTCATTATTCCTGGGAAAGGGATAAATAGAATATTTACAAATATTAAAGAAAGTAATATTATATTCACAAAAGTGTTTAAATAAATAGTATATTTATGTGATAACCGAGAAATCTATTATTCTCGAAAAAATTTTGTACAAGATATGTAAATAAATATACATTCATGATGAGACATATTATAGAATACAGAGCAGAAGAAAATTTTGATTTACTAAGTTGTAATCAAAATTTGACAATGAATTAATGAATATAATTTAAAAGCTAAATATTAATTCAATTTATGATATTTTAAAATTTATTAGAAAAATATGTGAAAAATACCTATTAAGAAATCAATGGCTCATATGTAAGCTACACTGATCAATGACCAAGATTAGCCAAACAAAGTTCAATTTCCTTAAAGGAAATTAAAGAAATAAATGAAGAGAGAGGAGATGAGGCACGTGAGGGCCTTAGGCTAAGCAGCCCAAGTGAATTAGTTCACTTGGTGGAGCTGCAAAAAGAAACGGCAGAAAGAAAGAGAAAGAAAGAAAGAGAAAGAGAGAGAGAGACCGAGAAAGAGAGAGAGCAGAAGAGAAAACCCTCATCTGCCATTGCTTCAACCAAGTTTGAAATTTTCTCTTTAAGCAGCAGATCGATCAAGTTTTCAGCCAAGAATCCACAACAAGAAGTTCTCAAGCTTCAAGTAAGGTAAATCCTCGTTTTTCTCACGTTTTCTTAGGTGAAAAATCTGGGGTTTTGAGTGGAAAAAGAGAATGTGAGTTTAGCATGTTGAGATTTTCGGTTAAATCGAAAAATGATTCGAGTCTAGTTGTTTGTAAACACAAACTCATGAGTTGATAGTTTAGAAAACCAAGTTCAGTGAGTTTTCTTCAAGAAAGTTCTGATTTTTCAAAATGTTGAGTCAAGAGATGTGAATAAGCAAAATGTGAAATTTTGCTTATGAAACTATGGATTGATGATAGTAGAAATATAGTTGAGACCTTGAAACGATCTTTTTGAGATCGATTTTGAGTGTAAGAAGTAGAACAAAGGCCATAAAAACCTTAGAAAAACAGAGCAGATATTTTCGGACCCAGAATCCTGATTCTGGTATGAACATGGGCGTGTACAAGGGTGTGTTCAGAACACGGCCCCGAACATGCCCACATGCACGACTGTGTTTCAAGAAAATTGAAACCCGAGAGGTACACGGCCGTGTCAAGGGGCACACGGTCATGGAAAGACGTGTTGCAGACTATGTTTGACAGCAGGAAAACACAGCCAGAAACATGGCCGTGTAGGTAACTGTGTAAACATGCACGAATTACACGGTCATGTTCCATGAATTACACGGCTATGCACGTAAGTCTAAAGAAGTACACGGCCAGAAATACAGCCGTGTATCCACCCGTGTAAGCATGCACGAATTACACGACCATGTTCCACAAAGTACACAGCCATGCATGTTTAAGTCCAGAGGAATACACGGCCAGGAACACGCCCGTGTAGGAGGGCATGTTCGAAGTAAAAAAAAAAAAAAAGAGTCTGGAAATGTGATTTACATGTTTTGTCAAGTTTCAAGTATAAGATGTATGTTGGAAATAATCAATGATTATTTCTTTTATAAGAGTTCAAGCCAGACACCCTAAGGCAGCAGTTCCAGACCCGTAGAAGCTCACGCTAAAAGATTTTCTGTAAGTTTAAGCATTGTCCTGACTACAACGTGGACAATCATGTTATGTTTATGATGCTATATTTTGTTGTATAACGTGTATGTTAGACATTGATTGTCTACATCACGATACTCATGTCAAGTTCATGTCATGCATGTAAAATTTCATATTTCAAGTACACATATCAGACAAGTATCAGGTACACGAAAACATATAAATGCACAAGGCACTTTAGTGTGTTCAATAAAACTCATACCCCAAGTAAAACATGTAACAGGTTCCGACTGTGGGGGCAATCAGTATGCTACCCAGTTGGAACTCCGACAAGATGGTAATTAAATCAGTTATGGACGTACCGGCCTCTCGACCCACGGGGAGGTTTTCATGTTTAGCTTCAGTTAAGACTGAGGAGGTCAGCACTATAGTATCGCTCCCAGTTATGCTAACATGTCGGTACGACCAATCAAGGGTCCGAAACCAGAACTTAAATTTAAGATAATGTCCTAAGACTAAACTTTCAGACAAGAGCACGTTTTCAGAGTCAAGTTTCATGCATGAGCACAGCATTACATGTTATGATTCATGTTTTTATGTTTGAACTTACTGAGCTCATAACTCACCAGTTTGTTCACATGTTGCAGATAAGAGACCTGTTCACCAGTAGTACACGGTGGACGACGGACAAGGTAAATACATGCCAGGGGGATTGGATGAGGGATTATGGTCATCATGAGTCTTCCGCTATACAGTTTTGAAAGAATTAAATATGTAAGTTTAAGAACACGTTTTCAAGTCAAGATTATGTGATAGGGGAATCATGAATTCATGTGCATGTTATTTTGTTAATATGATTTCCTTATCACATTCTCGAACAAGTTTTTATATCAAGAAGGAAAAAAAAATTTATTCCGCAAAATTTTCAAGTAATTTTCAAGTTAAGCATGATTGCTAGCGACATTAGAGGCTTGCATACTATTGCGGTTAACTACAGAGTTGACTGTAATAGTACTGTAGAGCCTCCACAGCAGGACGAGTCGCCACAATTTATATATAATTACGTTTCATAAAATAATAAATATGATATTCACTTATTTTAGATATAAAAATATACTATTTACTACATATTCCATTCGGTGATTAACAAATAGAGGGGAAGATAAACAAAAGTTTTTTATTTTGTTAGAAAGTGAAACACATAGGTTAGTGTTCTTTTAGGTTTTCACTGAATATAACGTTTTTTTAGTATGTTTTTAATAATCCAAACAGAATTCCTGAGTTTTTAGACCATCCCAAAATTATCTTTCCAAGTTTTTTAAAAAATTTAAAAATAGTAATCCTTTAATCTATTAAAAATATTCTTGAGTTTTTAGACCATCCTAAAATTATCTCCTAAGTTTTAAAAAAGTTAAAAATATCCTTTAATTGATTAAAGTTTTTAAAATACCAAAAACATCCATAGAAATTACTATTTTAATATTTTTATAAGCATTAATGATAAAATATATATATATATATACATATTTCTTTGTCTTGTCGAGCATCTAGATGATCTCTTAGGTAAATACAGAGGTATTCCTACAAGCTATGCGCAAACGAGAGCGTGGGGTTTCGACGTGAGGCCGAGACAATAAAATCGATGTGAGGTCTTGTGATGAGTCAAAAAAAGATGTTATTTGCTTGCCATTCATTAAAGAGAAGAATCAATGATACTTTAAAAAATAATTTGAACTTATGTTATTGATTATCTTTTTGTTGATTTAATTTTCAGTTTATTATTGTTGAATATAATGTTTTAAAAATTGATTATTAAGATTATTTACCCTAATTTTAACAATTTAATCAGTTATAAGATTATTTTTATCTCTTTTTAAAAACTTAAAAAGGATAATATTTTTATCTCTTTTTAAAAACTTAAAAGGATAATTTTGACATGGTTTAAAAACTCAAGAGGTACTTTTTGTATTACCAAAAACACGTAAACACATATTTATACACATTATGAGGTGTTTTGGGAGTGTTTTATAGACACATTTTGGCATATTTTTTATTTTATTTTTTACATTACAACCATTTTTTACTATTTACATATTTAAAATTTCACACTAAATTCAAATTTTAAAAATTCATAATTTTGCATATATAAGTCCAAATGAAATGTTTTTTTAAAATTACATAGAATTTTAAGACACATTTTAGGGTGTTTTACGAGTGTTTTATAGACACATTTTGGCATATTTTTGATATATTTTTTTATATCATAACTACTTTTTATTATTTATATATTTAAAATTTCACATTAAATTCAAATTTAAAAAGTTTATAATTTTACGTATATAAGTCTAAATAAGATATTTTTTTTAAATTATATAAAATTTTTAAAGGAGTAAAACAAAATCTATGTTAATATTTTTTAATAAATTTTTAAACTTAAAATTTTTTCACTTCAAATAGTTTTTTTCTAAAATAAATTTTTCAAAACTCATTTTTCTCCTACTTCTAAAATGAATCTCAAAAGCCTGCTTCAAACAAGCCCCATGTTAAGGAAAAGCACTCAGAGCATATTTCTTTTAAATCACATTCCTTTATAGTCTCGGCCCTCTTTTGGTGTATTCACCTGAGTTGGAATTTTAGATATATTTTAATTGGATTTGTGTTGAGTTTTAGAGATATTTTAAAATGAACTGTTTGGATTTTAGAGTTTATAAATATAAAAATTAAAATGTGTTTATTTAAATTTTATTTTGTTTTTTCCATCATTTTATATAATTTAAAAAATACATTTCGTTTTGAAAGATTATAGAATTTTGAAATTTAAGGTTTTTAAGAGAAATTTAAACACGTGAATAATAAAATTGGTTACTTGTAAAAAGAAAAAAAAAACTTTTGAAAAAATTTAATTGGAATATGGCAGCCAAACATATACTAACGTATAACTTCAAGGGGGAAATAAGGATAAAATCTATACAATTTTTTATTTTATTTTTTGCATTTACGCAATAATATTTTGAGACACTTTAATCGAATGAAGATAAAATTATTACAATCATGTCAACTATTCCAAAAGAATCATTTAGAGCTTGACTTTTCAATGTTAAATAGTTCTGCCACAAACTTTTTGATTGATTGAGAGGACAATGGAGACTTGGGAGCATTCTGTGACTTCTATTTACATACAGTAATGTTGCAAGGAAACCGGAATGTTAAAATTTGAAATGGATTTTCTTGCTCGGAGTATTTAATATTAATGCCCTTTAAATTTATTATCTTTTAGCAGATTATCCTTTAAATTTTTAATTTTAACAATTTATCCTATAAATATATTAAATTATTACAATTTATGTTATTTAGTTAATTTTAAATTGAATTAAAGATTTAAAATTGAAAGTTTTATATTAAAATTTGTATTAGATTTTAAAAATTTTTATTAGAAATAAGGTTTTTTATCTTTTTCTTTTTTATGTTTCTGTTAAGGTTTGTTGGCAATTGAATTGAATTGATGATTTGAACTGAATTAAAGTAGACTACTAAGAATACTAAGGAGTATAACAATTATTGATTGTTTTCTCAATTTAGTTTGGATTCTTTATTTCTATTATGCACAAGTATATTGTCTGTACTCTGTATATGTGTTTATAAAGAAAACAAAGTTGGAAATTGGAATCTTAGCCTCCTTGTGTTATTATTTTGTGTTATGAAATTATAATCTGCCGTAGCCAGTCATTAGAATTCATGGATGTTTTAGTGAGATTCAACTCTTGTGTTTGAATTTGTGAAGTTGAATTTTAATGTCATGGACTTATCCTTATTTGCTTGTTTTATCGAGGTTGTGACTTATATTGTGAACTTAATTTGATTGTAGACTTTAATTTAATTTTGTGATAATCTTTTGTGAACTGAGTTTAAGTATAGCTTTGTTATGAACTAAGTTAATTTGATTGCTATATTATGGTTATTGTTTAGGTATTTAATAAGTTTTATTAGTATTAAAATTGATAATAGATAAGTAAAATAGATCAATAACAGGTTGAATGACCATTTTATGACACTTTTAATATATAGGTTTGTGACACATTTAAAACCTATTTGATAAACGAGTTATACAAATCGTGTCATATCAACTATTTTAGTAAAGGATCATGTTTGAATTTTATTTATTGACATGATTATTAAATAAATTGTGTTCGTATTAAAAGTTGTAGTGTTAATAGAAGCGTTAAACACGACACGAACACAATCCACTAATACGAATTGCTACCTTAGGCAAAATGACATAGTATCATATGTGATTTTAAAATGATTGCATAATCTAAAATATTTTTACTTAATAATATAATTAGAATAAATAACAAGACAAAATGTCAAAAATACCCCGAACTCCCTCTCCCCCTTCTCCTATCTCTCTTTCTCCTCTCCTCTATCCGTCTGTCTCTTTATTCCCATCGACCGACGATGGTGCTAGATCAGGATGGTGACATGAAATCATGCAGTTGCTGAAAAAGAAATCGTCACCATAGAAGATGAAGTCAGAAAAGCAGCCATCGAGAGCTATGGGGATAGCTAGAGATCCTGCGCTGCAGTCAATGATGATAAAGGGCATGGATTCACCCATGATCAACTTAAAGTTGCGAGATCCAGATTTCTTGCTGGAGATCGCAACCTTTGTGACTATCACGAATTGCGACCAATCTTAAACCTCCATTTGCGCACCCTCCGTCGCCATCGCAACTTGTGACCTCTCCCTCACCGTCACTGGAGAGCACATTCTCTTCCTTTGTAGTCGCTTGACTCCACCCATCAGAGTGGTAGCTCGTTGGTTGGAAAATACAGAGAAAGAAAGTAGAGAGAGGGGAACGACATAGGAACGGATAAAAACGAAAAAAAATAATAATTAATTTTAAAAAGAATAATAACATTTTGCTATTATTTATTATGTTTTGATCAATACACTGTTATTTACACAAATACATTTTAAATATGTTATATAGTTCTTTTCCCTAATTAAAAATATACAGGCCGATAAAAACAATTTTTATTAAATGCATATAATTATCAAATGATTTGTGTGTAATTTCATATTTATCATGATAATATTAATTAACTATACATAGTGCAAACAATATGTATACAAAAAATATTATACATTAACAATTTTAATATTACACATTATTTTACTTTATTTTATAATTTTCGAACCAATATAACTCTTGAATATGAGAGCCTAATTTACATATATATTTGTATTAATAATTAGGCCCACAAAATATGTGCATGGTTGCTTGAAGGTCGCCCGACGGTGAGGTCATTAACTGTATGATGATACCAAGCTTTAATTAGATTTAATTATTTGGTCGGTCCATATTATGAGGAGTTGTTTTCTACTTCGATTAACCAAAAAACCTACCACTCGATTACTCGTCCCGTCACTCTTTAAATGCAGAATCATGGAGCTCACAAGCTGCTCTGTCGTGTGCATAATAATAATTATTATTATTATATTGTTTAATTGTGCTAAAAAATATTGACATGTTAGGTCATTTTAGAAGCGTGCATGGTTCAATTTACGTCAATAGATTTTTTTTTTTTTTTAAGAGATAAAAAATGATGCCATGGGATAGTGAGGAGTCATGCTTGTCCTTCAACCACGTTACTTCTATCATGTACCCTAAAACATTTTAATTTCAACAATTTCCCATACTTGACTAACAAGAAAGGTTGTAATTCTGTGAGAGATACGAGGAAAAAAAAAACTGTGTAATAAGATATTTTTTAAATTGTTAAATTACATTAAAATCATATCGGTTTAATTAAGAAAAATATATATGAAAATTATTATCTCTGTGATAAAGAATTTGTACTTCAATATATTTTATAGTTTACTAAGGATGTCATTTCTATAAATGAGATTTTGATTAATAGTTGGCTAGAAATGTTGTCAACTATAAGTAAAAAAAAAAAAAAAAATTTGCCTAGTTAAATATTATGGTTTACGTAAACCATTTGAAAACATTTGAATTTGGCTGTCATTTCTAAATGGACATTTTAACATTTCAAAAAGTGATTCAACATTTGCAAGGCTGCATTTACTGTATATTCACTTTTACTTGGGGATATATATTTTTTTGTTAGCCCAAACCCAAAAAAAAAAAAAAAAAGCCTTGCTTGCAATTTTAAACTGAACACTTAAATTTTCATTAAAAAAAATCATTAGATTTTACGCCATCTTATTTTGATATAACATTAAGGTACAATGACCTGTAGAAATCCATTGTATTACTAAACATACCATACAAAAAATACCAATTTTCATGTATCGAGTGAAAATATTAGCGATTAAAATGAAGAAAAAAAAAAAAGAAAAGAAAAAGTGTAAACAGTGTCTTTGTCTGTTCACAATTCAGAAAAAGCAGGCTCACTTGTTGGGAAGAAAATAAAAAAATCAGTTTGGAGAATGATATTCTTGGGATCTCCTGATCCTTCATGATCATGATGATCACTGGCTAGGTAGTAATAATATGGAACCGTTTTCATTCGTGTACTAGAAACAGAAGAAGCCTGCGGTAATCGATTGCTTGAAAGAAAGCACCCAAATAGCTTTAGCCTTTTTTTATTTTTATTTTTTTTACAGATGACCCTAAACTTTTGCATTTTATAATTTAGTTTTAAAAATTTTTTATTTGCAATTAACGGCTTGAATTTATATGTTTAACAATTCAGTCTTCTTTAGTAATATTTAAAGGATTATTTATATATAATTTGTATATTATAGTCCACGAGAATATTGTTGATTATTTTGGTTTAATATCACTATCATTTCTTTCTAAAAATTTAACCTAATTCCATTATACTCAAACAAAAAACAAAATCTTAAGGAAAAAAATTCAATACAATGGTTTTTATTTTTATTTTTTTAATGAGAACACAGTGGGTTTTTTTGGTCATTTACATAAGAGGTAAAAGTGATATTTAGTCTAAATATAAGGGGCGTCTTGGGTATTCTGCCTTGTGAAGTTGATGAAAAATTAAAAGAGAGGAGGTGAAAGAGAGAAGAAATGAATTGGGTTGAAAAAAATTGTTGTGTGGCTTTGTCTGGTTAAGGGAGAAAAAAATCCTCAGGGCAGAAAACAATGAATTACCTTTGCAGCCCTATCATAGAAAAAAAAAATAAAATGAAATAAAAATAGGGTAAATATTGGGTGAATTTGATGGATTTTTGTAATTTTTCAACCCACCCAATCTTTATTGAGTGGGTTAAAAATATTTTTTACCCACCCAATCAACCAAATGTAAAAAATCAACTCACCCAATTAAGATAGGGTAGGTTGGGTGGGTTCGACGGATTGTGTGTTTTATTAAAAAATAATAATAAATGATACTAAAATTTAACAATAAATGAAATTTAATGAGGAAAAAAGGAATTAAACTCATGATAATTTTTAAATAAATTTTATCATAAACTTTGCATGAAAAAATTTTCTAATATAATCTCATTAATAGTCGAATATAAAATAAATATAAGTTGTAAGAATCACTAAAAAATATTAAAATATTAAAATAATTAACAATATTTTTCACAAAATTATCAAAAGTTACATCCATATTGAATATCAAGTAATACAATGTATATATTTAAATAATTTAAAAAATACTTAAAGGTGAATATTATTTAGCAAAAAAGAAATAATATATGTAGGTGAATATTGGACTCCTTGAGTGGGTTTTTAGAATTTTTTTATTGGGTGGGTTAAAATTTTTTTTTTACCCACCTAATTATCTAAATGTAACAAATTAACCCACCTAATTAAGATTAAATAAATAAATTAAATAGATTTATTAAGTGATTAAATTTTTTGTTCACCTCAACAAATGTTAAGCGCAAGCGCGCGCACACACTTTTGTATAATGAGTTTGTGCAGTTTTGCAACTTTTGAGACTGCCAAGCTTGTGCCTAAATTCAGCATTCTATTTGAGTGGTTCCCCAGAAGAAGCAGTACTGTTATTATTATTATTATTATTATTATTATTATTATTTCACAGTTACGAAATCTATGTATCAAACAATGAGATATGATAAATGTCTCTTTCTTTATCATTTTTTTTTATAGTGTTGTACTTGAAAAAAAATGGGTTATACATTCCTATTATATGATTACTTGAACTTCTTTGCCTCTGTTTTTAATTTCCAAGTCAAGAAAAAAAAAAGGAAAATTATATTATAACATATAAAAAAAACGTATCCTTTATAGGATACTGTTTTGAATTATTATATTTACATCAGATTTTATTAATTTTATAAATTTATTATTAATAGAAATTTAATTAAATTTAATGTTCATAAATATATATTATCAATAGAAATATATAAGAATTTGTTTGGATTACGGGTTTGAATCTAAAATATTGAGTTTGAACTCAATTCTGTGATTAGTTTACTAGTCTGTTTCAAGCTTTTTAGTCTATAATTTATATAGTATTTTGGACTCAAAAATACTATTTATAAATTTTTTTCTCATACTAAAAAAAATTGTACTAACCACGTAAAAAAAATAAAAAGAAACACAATTTTTAATACAAGTTCAGACTCAATTTTTATCATTCGAATACTTTAACTCAAGATAAAATTCTTTAACTCAAACTTGAACAACAGACATAAGATTTATTTTATGATTCAACTCATTTCAAACTTAATCCAAATTTTCTAATTCTAACCCATGATTCAAATGAATCCTAAAATAGATTACCAAAAAAATCAATATAAAATTAATTAATAATATGAAAATTTAACGATGTGGATAAACATGTGAGGGTTCAAGAACACTCATTGTAACTATGACATGGGTGTTTTTGACTCTTGGATTGTATTATAAGCACAACAATCTAAAATGAAAATATATTAAAATTAGATGATGGCTTATAATGATTTTCTACCTTGAATATATATATTTTAGAGCTTTCTCACTGTAAAGGTTCGTTTAGATTACCAGTTTAAGTTAGAAAATTTAGATTAAATGAATTAAACAATAGAATGAAACTTGTGTTTGATGCTTAAATTTGAACTAGAGAATTTCATTTGGAGTTAAAAATATTTTAATGATAAAAATTAGGTTTGAACTTAGATGATAGAATATTTTGTTGTTAGGAGTAATTTTTTTGTTTGGTTGGCAAATGTAGTTTGAATTTAACTTGATTTAAGCTAAAATGTGCATTTAGTGAAAGCTTAATTTTGGCTTGATAGGCCCTATTTTAATAACTTTTTATTTCTATTTTCACTATTTCAACACAATTTTTAATGAAAAATATTTAAGGATACCATCGATATTAAACAGCATTACAAATAAAAGGTATGTCCTATACTACGGAACCCATATTCTATTAGTAGATGATACTACCATCGATGCCTTATAGTAATACTTAATTTTAGTTCTAATTTAACCTATTTTAAGTTAAACTGGTCGTCTAAACGGACCACGTTAACTACATTTACAAATTATTTTCACATTTATTTCATATTTCGTTATATTGTTATACTTGATATGACGTTTAGAACTAGAATACTTGAGGGAAATCTTATAATGCAAGTCACTTTTTTAGTATAAGTGCACACCTCATCCTCGTTGCTCCTATGTACGTTTTCAGTTTTGTTTGATTTGAAAGTTTACATAACCTACAACCTCGTAACAAAAATGTTAACTAAACCCAAGAGAACATTTCTAAAAATATCATAAAAGAAAAAAAAAAAGGGGGAGGGAAAACTTATGATAACAATTGTATTTTTATCATAAGGATGTGTGTTATTATTTTATACATTAAATTAACTTTTTAACTCTTAGATTTGTGAATGTCAATATTAAAACTTCATAGCATATAGTACAAAATTGCTATCAACTATAAATCAAACCATTTTTAACATCTCAAGTTATTCAAGTCAATAATTGATTAAGAGGTAGTTGGGTTCACTTATTAGTTCATGACCCTGGTCGGATTGTATAGGAGTACTCATATCAGGCCTTTGTACCAAGCATACTATAAAAGGCATCCAAATTAAATTAACCTGTCACGCAACCTATTTCTCATACTTCTTAGACAAACACAAAAATTACAATCTGAAACATGTGAAACTGCAAAGAAAATCAATAAATGCCGAGAAGAAAGAGCCAGAGGGGTAATTTTACATGTCTGCCGTGGTGGCTGTGAGTATGTCTGAATAAGACACAACACAGAGTACAATTGCACAACAAATTCACTAGCCATTTGCCCCTTTTTTTTTTTTTTCCTTTGGTGGTCCCAACATGTATGCCCAAAATGACGGACCAAACCTTGGATCTCCATCACACTCAAAAATCTACCTAGTCAGAACCTTCTCTCTGTCTCTCTCTCTCTATATATATATATATATCATCTTGCAGAATATTTTTTAAATTATATATATTAAGGTTAAAAAAAAAAGACTACTAATAAAAGACAATTTTAAATAGTTAGATGACACTTTTTTTTTTTTTCAAATTAGAAAGCAATATGATGGTTAATGCAGATTTTAATCATGACATGAAAAAATATGATAAGATCAAATCGATTAAAAAAAAATCTTATGATTTACCACTGTGTTTTATTGATTTGGTAGTTTTTCGTACTCAACTAAAAACTTTCCTTATGGAGCTTGATAAAAAGGGAATATTTATAATACAACAGATTGACATAAAATTAAAAAGAAGTTATTATTGATAGTAAAATATAAAAGGTCCTCTCTCAAAATTCCTACTAATGAAAATCTAATTGTTGAGAAATATATCATTTGTGGTTTTTTTTTTTTTTTTTCTCCTCCTTAACCTATAAAAGCACTCTCCAAACCCTTTTTTGGTTGTTGCTTTTTAGGCATGCAAAGACCCTTCCATGCCTATATATCTACCACCATTGTAGTCCCTTTGTTAGCATGAGGAATTGCAGGCCTATTTCTGCACTCTAGTTCTCCATTGTTTGGATGTGAACAAAACATTTTCAGGGAAAATTACAACAATCGAATTTTATTAACGTTTTTATGGAGGCTAGATATGAGACAAGAGCCAACAATAGAGCGGAACATGTCTTGGACTTGCAAAGGAAAGAGAAATTGTGTAGTCAAACACGGTATTGGACTTGTTTTTTCCTGGTGGGGGCATGACAGATGCATGTGTATGTCCACACTATAGCTTCATAGTGGAAAGACATTTTTATTTTATTGTTTTTTTTAACAATGAATAATGACCCGTTGAGGAGCTCCAAGCTCTTGATAATAATTGTTAAAATATCACTATCCCAATCAATATTGCTTCTAAATTTAGATAGAAATGTCCATTTTCTAAATATTTCAATTGTTTTCCTTTGCTTCCAATTATATTCAAGTTTTTTTCAGGGTGGCTCATCGGTGAAGACAAACCAAGGTTAAAAGGGTAGTTTTGCCTTTTAAACTTGCTGCCAAAAAGGGTCCTATGAATTGCAATATTTTCTTAATTTTGAAGGCCACGATGGCAAATATATTCAAATGTAAGAATACCATTATAGTTATTGGTGAGGATTTTGTAATTTTTGAATCTCACATCACATTAAGATTGTATTAAAATAAAAAGAAAAATCTAAATTTAACAGAATTTAATTAGAATTTAATCATCTAATATTATAATTGATGGTTTTTTTTTTTTTGTATCACACAACTAAATCCTCTAAAATTAAATAATATTTAGTAAATTTTCCTTCAACTTTTAAATAAAATTAAATAATAAAATTTCTAGTTTGAGTTAGACCATTATTTTCGAATTAGGCAGTAGCCAGACGACTTTTAAGTCAACAATATAATATTTTAATAAACTAAAATACAAATCTGAATGACACTGCATATTATTCTTTCTTGCTTTAGAATGTTGACTTAAGACACTGCTATCTTTTTGTCTATATGCCCTTACTATTTTTAAACTAAAAAAAATGTTGTGATTTGGGGATTAAATTTAAAAAAAAAAAAAATGAAACCCATAAAAGCTACCAATGCTCAAGGAGTTGGAGCAATATTTGGTGCTCCAATTTTAAAATTAATTTGGCAAAAAATTATGGCTCTATGGATGACCATGCAAAAATGCTGACTTTTTACTTTGTAAAAAATTAAGCTTTAAAGAATGAAGAAATATTTGATATAATTTGACAATCGGAAAAGCAAAATAGGAAGAGATAGTCCACAATACAAAGACCAATAAAAAAAAATTGCACTTTTAAAAACAAAATATTCGTGCATTAGGTAAGGATGAGATTATGAGAATGCCAATTGTAATACAAATGAGTCAAGTCAACCCACTAACAATTTAAAATGTCTGCCCAATTTGTTGTAAAGTGCCATTGTAATTAGAGGAGGACAGCTGACTTTAGTTAATAGCTTGGGATAGCCCAAAACAGGAAAGTGGCTGGAATTGTTTTGGATTTTTTTTTTCTTTTGAATAAAAGTTTTGGAATTTGTTTGACTAGTGATGATAATATACATAATTTAACATCAAATTGTGTCATAATTCTTTTTTTTTTCCCTATATTTTAATGTTGCCTTATGAATAAAATAAACTATCATTTATAGTTATAAATATAATCTACTACCATAATTTTACACGTAATCTATTAAAAGATTGAGATCAATTTGAACCTGTTATCTCAAATTAAAAAAAAAAATCACCATCCTTTCCTCTTAAACAGTGAATATAATATAATATATATTAGTAAAGCGTTGCATTTCACTTTAAAAAAAGTGGTTCAAGGCATATTTCGTTGCTTTTTAAAACAAATTGAGTATTTTTTTAGTTAATTACAATTGTGAAAATATTATCTTCCGCGCCAGAAACAGAAGAAATAAGTGCTTCAGACTTGAAGATGGTTTACTATCATTACAATTTCTTTTAGGGAATCAATAACACTAATATTTTATCGAGGTAGAAATGATTTTGTGTGAGAGTGAGACCTTACATTACCAGAAATTTGATTTTTGTTGATAAAATTCTACATTACAAAAATTCAATTAAAAAAAAAAAAGGTGTAGTTGTTATAAAATATCTATTACGATTTAAAGTTGATAATATCAGTAATAAGACGAACGGAATTACAGACTGCAAAAAGTGCAAAACATTGACAACTCTGGCTAATCATGACCCTTTCTCTATCATACCTGCCAAATTATTTCCATCGTCTACTGAATTATCCTGCAAGATTATTATTTACATTTTTAGACATTTAATTATTCAATTACCCCACAAAATAAAAAATTTACCTCATAAGCGCAATTACGTCGTGAAATACTGTTTACACGCAAGCTCTAATTTGTGCTTTTCCATCATGTAATATATAATGTTTGTGGCCACAATGTAATAACAGGGACACGCACTTGGACCAGGCATCAAGTAACCTGACAAGTAATTACATGTTTCATACATCACCATAGATGATAAACCTTGCAATATTAAAATTAGAGAGTAACGAATCTTAATAATTTTAAGAATAAGGTGAAATTCTCATATCGTGTTAAATATAAAAATACAAGTTTTTTTTTTTTTTTTTTTGAATCATTATGAAATTTAGGATCTTTATCGATAAGAATGACTAACTAACCTTAACATCCCATCTGGGCCGCCCACAAAACTTTTAAGTGAATAAATAATGCAGAGCAAGAGTGCCTTTTAGCAATCAATTGATGAACCTAACGAACTTATGCAAGAAGAAGCTAAGGGATGGTTGAAGAATTGGAATATGATGAGGACGACAGATTGTGGGAGCAAATGGACCAAAAAATAAAAGGAAAAAAGGTGAAGGGCAGAGCCACAGTGAGAACAGACCCGTGCTTTGGGTCTGAGCAAGAAGACACAAGAAGCTCCCAAAAAGAGCCAAAAAAGGTCAAAAAAAAAAAAAAATTGGTGGAAACTGTTTGGTGTTAGGGTTTCGACTCCGACCCCTGCCTTACACCGTCTGACCCAAAATTTGACCTCTGCAGTTTTCCAAAAAATTAAAAATAAAAAAAAAGCTTTGCACGAGAATCTAGAAATTTAATGCATAATTAGCCTTTTTTTTTTTCCTTTTTGGAATGACCCATTTGCCCTTTCAATTTCCTAGGAATAACAACTTCTAGTTACTGGCAAATCAGATCCCACCACGTGGAGGACAAGATTCTTTGCTTTTCTGTAACGACATGGGTAGGAGAACTGGTTTTTTTTGTTTTTTGTTTTTGGTCAATGGTTAGTTAATTGCTCTCCCATCGTTGCTTTGTAGGCCATTTCGTTAATGTTAAACTCATGATAATTTGTTGTCAAGGTTGTTCTCCGGGTTTTTTCTTTTTCCATTTTTTTTTCTTTTTTGAACTTTGGATATAATGAAATTTATGGTGGAATTATTGCTGAAATAAGTTTGTAACTTTTTTTAAGGAAAAAAGAAATTGCATATTTATAGGAGAAACCGAAGAAAAGAGAGTAAACAAAGTGGGCAAAAACAAGAAACGCCAGCGCATCTTTTATTTTATTTTTTTCCCCCCCACCCTCTCTCTTTGCTTTCTCTGCTTTTCATGTTCTCACTTAACTCCTCATGTCCAATGCCTCTCTTTCACTGCAAAAGCAAAACTCAATTGCCCACATTTCTATATAACTGTGAATTCAGTTTTATACAACTCAAGATAAAAAGGTCATAAAGCGAGAGAGAGAGAGAGAGAGAGAGAGAGATTCCATTAACTCCCTGCCTCTCGGGAAATGTGATTCAAAACATTTTTGTTAAAAAAAAAAAAAATCTCAACAAAAGTAAAAGGAAAAAAAAAATCATGGAATTTTCATAAGCTAATCCTTATGCAACATATATTTTTTTTTCCTATAAGGCTGTACACTTATTCCGTAGTCACCTCCCATTTAAATCTTCTCTTTAGCGGAAACATTGTCTCTTGGTTTCCCTATATATACCTCTATTTTTCCAAATCTTCACATTCCTTGACTACCACAAAACTTTTTTCACCCACAAGAGAAAAAAAAAAAAAAAAAAAAAGAGGGAAAAAGAAAAAAAAAAAAATCAGATTCCAACTTTCTTTCACCCCCCTTCTAATGTACAAATACCTGCCTGCTTCCAAACACAACATAACCACATGGCTGTATCTTCAAAAATCAGCCACTAATAAACCCGAACCTCCAAAAGACCAACAACGCCATTTCCGCTCCACATCGCTGCCACAATCCTGGTGGGCTGATTCTGACCTATAAAGGCTTTCTTTTTTACACTCCCCATGCCAGCCTGAGTCGCCTCTTGTAACTGGAGCCATCTCCGCGGAGGGGTCCAAAATGGCTTTGCCGGATTTTTGATCAAATCCAACATTGGTAGAAGTTTGATGTTGAATTTCTCTTCCCTTGTTGCCGTCGCTACCGGTCCTCTATAAATATTCTCCCGATGAAATCCCGAAACCTCCTCGAGTAAAGCTTGGGATCAACGGCTGAGATTGATGTAGGGTCAGCTTGTAAGGACTTGTAAGCATGCTCCAACTTCTTGCTGATGTCGTAGTCTTGCAAGATGTCAATTATCCCAAAATACAGGACTACCTCATAAACCTCCCCACTGCGTGAAGGAGTCAAATGGCTAATCCCACCAGACGAATACTGGTCGAAGTCACTCCTCCTGGCCATCCGCTCTGCTCTTGCGGGCATATTGGCTCCTAACCGGATCAACGGCTTCCTGAAAGGAGAAATTAATGTCAATTTGTTGCTTGACCATTTCACGAACAAAATCACAATCATCCACAGTATATCCTAGACCTTACTAACGGACCTTATTGTTGTGGTTGGGATAACATTTTGAGATAATAGTAAAGAGAGTACTACGCTCAGGACCATGCAATAAATGGAAGTTTTATTAGTGACAGATGAGAAGCATAATGGCATGGCTTTATTACCATAAGAATGGTGTGTCAAGAATTCCAGCAATCGACAGCTATTCCTCTCGGGTAGTTTGAAAAATTAAATCATTATTGGGCCACAACAAGAACAAATAAGAGACCCGCACGTGCTCACACAATTTAAGCAAATTCTACTACCCCCATCAACAAATTGCTGAGACAACTCGAGCCACTTTCAATTATTCGGACTAGTGCAATCAAATTTCAAAGGCAGGAATTATTAGCCAACTAACTGATAAATTTCTTATATTAACAACGAAGTGAGTGCAATAGTGATCCAAATCCAAGTTTCTAAAAAATATCAAGTGACGAACACGTACTGGCCAGCTAAAATCCGATCCATATCTTGCAATTCTGCCTCAAGGAAGCGACATCCACGCATGAACTTCTCATTTTGATATGAATCCTTTTTGCCTGAAAGCGATCACAATTCGATTCAACTTTATAATAATCCAATAACTTAAAACTTAAGAATTACTTCTGAATAAGGGGAATGACATAATCACTTACCAGTTCGCAGAACAAAAGGTGACAATCCTATTTTGTCGTATCTATTATCATCGCGAAAGTGAAGACCAACCAATAGACTGTAATCCATGATTCTCTCTGCTTCTAAGAACTCACAGTCTCGATCAATTTGTCTGTCAAAAACAGCCAAAAACATCAATACCGAAATTGAAAAAGAAATAATAAGTAAAAACGCTACGTGGAAACAAGTATCCTTACTGAAACTTACTTAATAAGTTCTTGGAACCAATTTTGTTGAAGGCGAAACACAAAATTGAGATCCAAATCCTTGAGGGTAGTGGTCTCGTCAATTTCGCCCTCCGGCTTATCAGTTGTCCGGCCATGGGAGGAACCTTTAAGGTCGAAACGCCTATGGATCCGATACTCCGAGCAGAACAAATTGCCCATCACAATAAACCGCGTCTGTAGATTCAAAAACCATAGGAGAAGCAATTAGCCCGCAAATCACAAAGCAACTGATTGTATCACAACACAAATTGGCCTATTCAAATACATACCTTCTGACCACCAATTGGCTTGACACAATGCACGCCGAAGAATTTCGTGACAAGTGAATTCTCGTACCTGCAAACATGTTGGTAATAACTAGGAAGCATCCTAATAAGGACCTGAAAAAAAGACAAGACTTCAGAAGCTGATGACCAAAGTAGACAATTCAGAGCCGCTAATTATGCTACAAAAAATGCCATCATGTCAATACATATTTTTATTTTCATTTCATAATTCACCTGATAACAAAATGTCAAAGAAGTGGGCAACAAACCTTGACTTCTGATTTCTTCACCGTCTTTATCATAAATCTATCGTCCTGGGTCAAGTAAAAGAAGCTTCCACTCTTCCCCGGCGACGAAAGCTCTCTAAGAGCGTCATTTCCACAAATTGCCAGCATGTAATCCGCTGGATCCACTTGGAACAATTCCCTCAAATGTCTGAAAATACCCAGCAAAGAAAAATCAACAAGTATATCACATAATCTTTAGCATAAATGCTATACAAGTTAAGAACGAAATTCATCTTCAAATAGCTTTGTTTACCAATAACATAATCCGATCGAAAACATGATAAAGCAAATACCTGAACACCATCGGACAGTAATCTTTCCACCGGAAATCGACGGATTGATGGGGAGGGGTTTTGGTGGATCCTTCGGGAGGAAACCTTGTCCAGAATTTCTCTTTCGGATCGAAATCACTCGGTTTGAGCTTTCTCAAAATGGAAGCATGTTTCCCCACAGAATGCCTACAAAAATGTTTAAAAACAGCGCCATTAAAACCACCGCATATTTGATATGATCTCGGACCACTTTTTTAGCCGAAATTTACCTTATCCCAAGCTGAAGATTAAGCATTAAATCGTAATTCTTGTGCCCTTTGGCAATAGTCAGCCCGGGCTTCTTCGCCTCGCTGCTAAAACAGCACGGATTCCTCCGAAACTGCCTGAAATCGCAGTCAAACCCAGTCGAAGCCGCCGCCGTCGAAACCCCATTGCGATACAACATCGACGCCTCCACATTGTCGATAATGTCGCAGGTGATATCCCCGGCTTCGCCGTCGCTCTCCCAAATGCAAATCCTCGGGAAACTCCTCTCCGCCACGCTACCCCTCGCGCCACCGTCCACCGACGACCTCTTCCTCATCGTGATCGTCAAATTCTCCCCCAATACCTCCCCTCCATTGCTCTTCTTCAACCCCAAACCCATACCCAAATCCTTCCCACTGTTCCCCGGGTAAAACGTCCCGTTCAGCTGGTGAATCTTCACATCCTTGTTCCAGCTCCCGACGTAGCAACTCCCGTCCGGCCAGGTGAACACTCCGTTCCCCTTCGGGACGCCGTTCTCCCACTGCCCGTCGTACCGGTTCCCGTTCGCCCAAATCAGAACCCCTCGGCCGTTGATCACGCCGTTCCTCCACTCTCCGACGTACTCGTTCCCGTTCTTCCAGACGTACCGCCCTTGTCCGTCCTGCAGATTCCTCTTCCACGATCCCTCGTAGAAGTCGCCATTCGCGTACCTCTTCTGGCCGTACCCGTGCTTCCGATCGGAACTCCACGAGCCCCGGTAGGTGTCGCCGTCGGATCCGATGAAGGTCCCGAACCCTTCCATCCTCCCCGATTTGAACTCGCCCTCGTAGGTCGCCCCGCTCGGCCACGAGAACTTCCCTTTCCCCGAGGCCTTCCCCCGCCGCCACTCCCCCTCGTACATGCACCCGTCCGTCCACAGGTACTTCCCCGATCCGTGCGGCACCGATCCCGAGAAGCTCCCGATGTAGAGATCGCCATTCGGCAGGGCCTTCTCCACCGTCGCCGACCCGGTTCCAATCAAGGCTTCGGAGAAGACCGCCGCGGACGCCGCGACGACGGCGGTAGTGGTCGGAGTGACTCTCCGGGTGCTTCCGCCCTGGGAGCGGCTCCGGCCGACGAGAAACGCCGGCGGCGGAGGCGGAGGCGGGAGGAGAAGAGCTGAGTCTCTCTCTAGTAGCTTCTTCTGGGTGTGAGCGTTGTTGCTGTTCGTGCTCGAGAGGACGTCGCCTGGCGCATCGCAGAGGAGTGCTTCACGCATTTTCGATTCATAAACAAAAAAAAGAAACTGAAAAAACTCAACAAAACTCTTCTTCTTCTTCCTCTTTGTTATCGCATTTCCAGCGAAGTCGCCGGACGATACGGTGGCGTTTTGAGCATCACCGGCAGTGTTCCTTCTTCCTCTTTTTGTCTCTGTTTCTTTCTTTTCTTCGTCTTCTTCTCTGTTTGGTTTTTTGTTTTTTGTTTTTTGTTTTCTCTTTTCAGTGCTTTGTGTTGGGGAATCCTCCAAACGAATCACAAGGCACAATACACAAAAGAGCTGTGAAGAGAGAGAGAGCCCTAAAAAAAGAGGTTGATGGTTTGTTTGTGAGAGAGAGAGAGAGAGAGAGAGAGACTTTGCACAGAGTAAAGAGAAGAAAGAAGAGAGAGTGAGAGAGAGAGAGAGAGAGAGAGAGAGTTTTCAGATTAATAATTACAAAAAAGGAATTGGATTTTTTTTTATTATTTTTTAAAATAATTGTGAGGGTAATGAGCCGGCTTTTCTCTTTCTTTTTTATTTTTTTATTTTTATTTTGTTGGGTTTTGCCTTGGGAACGTTGCTAACTATGCTTCCAACAAGTAACATCGCCTCCAACAGCTCAGCTAGGAATTTGTACATCCTTAGTTTAGTTAGTGTATTTTTTTAATCGTTTCAAGACGAATATACCCTCGTGTTTTTCTACCTTTTTTTTTTTAATTTTTACTTCACCTTTGTTTATAACAACAATTAAAGACGAAGTTTTTATTAATCAACTTCTAATATATCTAATTTATTTATCATATTATATTTATATTATATTTAAATATAATATAATTTTTATTTAAATACAAAATATTATATTTAAATATTAATTATATTAAATTTAATATATTTATTATTTATTATTTTATTTTTATTAATCGTATCACATACTTCATTTCTTTCTCTTCTTTTTTTCTTTATTTTTATCATTCACATAATATATAATACAATTCAAAATTTTTTTTATCTAAACAAAGATTATATTTAAATATAATGTAAATATTTTTTATTCAAATATATATTACATTTAATTTATTAAGTTCAAACGTAATATAAATATAATGTGTTATGTAGACACTCCAGTAATTTCTAACTGAATATTTCAATTCCAAAAGTTTCTAATTGGAATTTGAATTTTATTTCATAAAACTCAAAATTCATAACTTTTATATTAAATTAAAATGATATGATATTTTTACAAATAATATAAAAAAAATAAACAAAATAAAATATATATTAGACATTTTTCTAAACATATTTTAAATTTTTACATTTTTTATATATTATAATTTATTTTAATTCAAATCTTTCCAGATATATATTTCTGAACCAACTTCTAAAATTTTGTTTCAATAATAGTAATGATGTCTATAATTAGAGATATAATTTATTTAATAAGATTTATTAAAAAAGATATTGTTTAACAATATCAGTATTTCATTAATTTTGATTTTTTTCCTTGATTCCCTACAGTAATAACATCTGTGTAATAAATATCTGTAACTACAAATATACTATAATAAAATATATATCTTAACACTAATTTTTATTTTTTATCTGATTTAATTAAAAAGTAATTTCAAAATCTCCTAAATTTTTTAATTTAAAAAATACTAGTAGCATCTCTTTTCTGGCATCGTGACTAGGACGAGAAACCAAAAAAAAAAAAACAAAAACAAATACAAATACAAATACAAATAAAACGCCTTAGTACGTGTTTTCATTTTTGCCCTTGCTTTTCATCTTAATTGCGAATACACCAATTCCCCTCTTTTTTTATTTTCCTTCTTTAAATGCTTGCCAGAACTTCTTTTTGTTATTATTTCTGACGCAATATTATAAGGATTTGCTTTGTGGCCCCCACCAGCGCTCTGTTGCGGTAAGCCGGTGCGGTTACCTGTCCAAGGTTTGACGATTCCGCTTCAGGAAACGTTTCTTTCTCTATTTTATTCGTTTTTTTTTTTTAATACGGATTTTAAAGCATATCATACGATTATAGATTTAATTTTCCCTATATTTCCACACTAAGGAGTAACTTTTTAAAATTTATAATATTTGGATTTGTTTTACTTTTTTATTAGCGAAAATTAGATGTTATGTTTGGTAGCGACCTTACAAGAATCTTTAAATTGTACTGAAATTGGGAATTCCTTTTGGTTGGTATGAATGTACCACACCTAGAGCTCAGCTTTTCTATAAATATATAGAATCTTAATCTAATAAATATAAAACCAAATCTGACCTCCGCGGTGATCTTGAGAGGCTTGTGCATTTAACGTCACTTACTCTTTCTCCACAAGTCCCTTAAAAATGGTAAACATAGTATTTTTCCCCCTTTTTTTTAACTTGTGACTTTGTAAACTTTATATTTTATGTGAATATATTATTATTAGATTATATCTGTAATCATCTTATTAACTTATTTTTACGTAAATTGCACGCACAACTAGTTCGTTACATAAAGATTTACTTAAAAACAACGAACTAATTAGAACATATTAATAATTAAATTTTGAGACAAAGGACGAAAATGCATGGTCACCAAACTTTTTTTTAATTTTTATTAAGGGAATTTTCACGTTTTCCTTGTTATGGTGCTAAATCGTCAAATCATATTAAGGCGGATAAATCATACTAAAACGAGAGAAAAACATACTGAGGCTGATAGAGTGAGATTTTTCAACTTTGTATATATGTGGAGAATTATGAATTTGGCATCTAGAGTGGGTGCGGCAGAAGTCATAAAAGGTGTGGACCAGAAATTATCGAGCGTATGGCCCAGTCCCGAAGAAGTGGGTTGTCCAGTTCAGGGCAAATTTCTGAGATCATGACCCAAATTGGGGACTCGGTGTATAAGAGGCTGCCAAGGCAGTAAGCGTCATTTTCATGCGTTATTAGCACTGTATATGGTGCCTCTTAAGCTAAGCTAATTCATTTTGACGTGTGGCTTTTTAAACCTTGATTTTGATTGTGCACCCATTCATATTTTTTTTTTTTCCCCCTTCTCCACTCATTGTTGTTTTTACTCGTTCTCATAATAAAGCCCCACAATGTGGTCTACGTGAGATTTATAAAAATCGATAATCCAAATCGTACACTAATGACGTTCCGTAAGTGCATTTAGCATGTATCACCTTTAAAAAACTGCTATTAAGTATCTTAACGATAGCCCTATATATAACTAGTTTGAGTACAGTTTAAACTAGTAGTCGGAGTTCTTTCTACTTTGGTAGCTTTCATCATATACAATAACATACATATCATACCTGTATATATATATATATGTACATCCACACACACACACACATATATATATGTGTGTGTATAGAATGCAGACGTATGTCACGTATCTTAATTACGTTAAATTATTATAAAAACCTTGTTAAATTATCTTGGTTGTGCGGTGACTATTTGTCTGTTCAAAGCTAAATAATTATCTTAACAAAAATGTAATGGCATAAAGATTTATTTAACAAATTTTGGGAGCAGAATCTTGCCAAATTGATCATACTCTTAAGTGAGATATTAATGAACATAGAGTAGCTAGTCATAAAGATATATAACCAAAAATAAGAAATTAAACCAGCTATAGCTAGCTAAGAAATGAACCTTTTTTTTCTCCCCAATTACTGGCAAATTAAGCGTGACATGCGCTAGTTATACAGAATGTAAAGCGCATATATATATATATATATCTTGCTAGGTCAAGAATGCACAGCCATGCAAATACCTTCTACAAAGTAAGAATATGGGCTATATATATACTACTATATAGCAGTAGAGAATAAGTACAAGAAAAACGTGTCGTTAGTTTTGCACGTCTACATTTTATATAGCACTTTAATTTATGTGAATGAGTTTTAAGTGATTAAAACGTAGAAACGTGAAAATTTTATAGGTTAAAAACATTTTTTTTAAAGAAAAAAAATTCAAAGAAAGAGATTTGAAATTTTTGTACTTCTCTTGGTATTTATCTATATAACCCTACAGCGATCATGAAAATTTTATCCGTTTTGATCACAAGAAAATGAAAAACGAACAAACTGATGAAAAAACGACACAATAAAAATAATGCAGTAACCAATTGAATAAGGGGATTTACGTCAGTACCAACCGTTTTAAACAACAATGCCTGCATGCTTGCTATGGCCCTTTTTTTTTTTTTTTTTCACTGGATTGACTCATGAATTTAGAAATGACAAAGTCTAAAGTTTTCTATATTTATTAATCGACACCATGTTTCCATTTTCTGCCTTTTCCTGTGACCATCTAATTAAGTAGCCCCGAGCCTTGACGACCTTACACGTCACGGACAATGAAGTTTGGTATTGCTGGATATATTTATTTATATATACACATATATACATATATACATACATTATATATATAATTATTTAATGTTTTTTTTATTATATGATTTCAACTACTTATAATAATATTTTGGGACCCCTAAAAAATAATAATTCACTTTTGGGGTATTCCAGCTAACTATCGATTTTCTTCAATTTCTGTCACAATTAAATTTGCTTTAATAAACTCAATTATTGGATATACGAGTGGTTTGAATATTATACCTATAGATAGATACACATGCCTATGTATCGTTTATTTGTTTGCTGAAAGATATATTATATACATATATATTTACACACACACACACACACATATATATATATATATTGACCATAATTATCAGCTATATTGCTACACAAAAGCACGTCATTTTCTTCTTTTCAGTTTTTTTGGTCCCATTGCTTATAGTTTTCGCCCATGCTACTTAGCCTTGGAACGAATTATATTGGAGATATATATGTACATATATTTCTTTTAAATTTCAGCTCTATATAATTGCGTGACAAAAATAGATAAATTAATTACATAATGAAGAAATTAGGAATAATCCAATTTATTTAACAGAAGGATCATCCTATTTAAAAGTTTCCAAAATTGGTGAGCTATCATCCTCGTGTATCTTCCGATAGTTTTGCGATTAATGATAAACAAAAAGGCTAATCACTTACTAAACCCCCTTAAATCTTTGAACAAACAAAAAGTTTAACTGATTAAAAAAATTCAGTACAATAGAGCTGCCCCTTTAAAAAAAATGCAAAAGTCCCTTTTTTATATATTTTAATGGTTCTCGGTTAAAATATTTCATGTAATCAAACTAAGCACGCTTGTGAAAACGAAATATTGACTCAAGCCTATCTAGCTCTAATCTTACTTACTAATTATTTAGATTATCATTTAACCATGACGATCTATATCCCGTTACAAAGTTATTTTTATATATTTTTTATTTTAAGAGTTTAAAAGGAGGTTATAACTTTGTTTAATATTGGTGCATTGACATAGATACGTAAAATCTATCCCGCCCACTAATTAAAAAAAAAAATTCGAGTTCGGGATACAAAAGGAAGACACTTTGGTGAATTTGATTGGCTATCAAAATGTTTAATTGCACATTATTAATCTTACCAACTAATTTAAGTTTAGTTCCAATCAAAAGTATTTATATATTTGATTGGTAGTTAGCTTTTCATTAGCAAATACTAGAACTTCATTTTCTAGGTCGTCAACTTAATTATATATGTCGATTTCTTATTGAATCAATTGCTTAAGTTCTCCTTTAGCTAGAAAGAAGGAAGGAAATATATATATATATATATACCGATTTAGGTTAGGAAGTTATAAGATAGAGTTTCTAGTTTCAACTATCAAATTTTTGCTAAATTTTATTGACATTTCTCAATTTAAAATGATTATATATATATATATTTTTTACCCTATCATAAATCTTTTTGGAGTACGTTTTTCTTTGTCCTATTAGTAAAGCAATTTTTTTTCCTTTTTATTTACTATTGTATCTAGAAACATATGCACTTTTTTACATCCTATGGAGTTTTTTTTATTTATTTATCCTCTCTCTCTTTGGACTCTTATAAATCCAATTGTTAAAAATTTAAATTCAATTTTAACGATATTACATAACACACTTGTAACTTCTTTTTATAAGTTAATAAAACAATAAATTGTTTTCAATATAAAATTTTTCAATAATAAATGTCATCCGCACTAAAAATTTTAAATAATATCATATTGGTATACCTAAATTTACATAAAATTATTTGTAAATTAACTCAGGGTTACACGTATTTAAAGAAAAAGTTATATATAACTATTAGACATATTAACTGCAGGATTCATCCTAAAAATTTAATTTGATAATTAAAAAAGTAGTATATTTATTATTATTATTATTATTTTAGATATGAGATGATTCAAATTATATACTTTATAATAAAATTAAATATAAAATTATTTTTAAATTATGTTTATAATTATATAATTTAGTTATTTTAATAATTAGTAAAACGAAAGGCTTTGAAATTCCATGGTCCTAAATAACGGGGATGGTGGTGATTGGTGACGGCCAAATAGTAGCTTTTTCGTGTTTAGGGGATTGCGTGGTGGTGGGACCCAGGTGACCTGGCGATGATATGTTAGATGTTGGTCCTGGGAGGCAAATCTGGGCCCTTGAAAAAGAGTGTCATTTTCGAACTTGTTTCAGGCAATAAAATCCCCTTCACACGCTTTTGCCCTTTCCTCTTTTGCCTGCCAAGTGCCAACGTTCCTTCTCTCCCTCTACTTTATCTCTCCTCTTTTATTTTTTGGTGTTCCGCTGATTCAACGGACATCAGGTTCCCATGGTCTCCAAGTGTCCCCCACACGGTCCACCATCTCACCCCCGTCTCTCTCCTCCCTTTCTCTCTCCACCACGTAAGCACTGTTATTATCTTCCTTCACGCTCTAATGGCCATTCTTTTTGGCATATCCTACTTGTATTATATTATATTTTTCTAATGGGTATTATTATATTAAATTTAAATTTAAATTATTTAATATATATATCAAAATTTTAAATTTAAACCCTATTTATTTATTAAATTGTGTTAAATTAAATTAATTTATTTAAATTAATAATAAATAAAATAATAATTTATACAATATAATTGTGATACTTTGATATGTTTATTAATTAATATATCTTCTTTTTTATAAAAAAAATATGTAAAATTTACTTATAAAGTTTTAACATTCATATTATTTGTTTTTTATTAATTATGAAAACTCTTATTTTATATTATATATAATTAAGTAAACAATAACATATATAGTTAATTGTGTCAATTCATGTTAGGAGGTAAACACATACCCGATCTGTTTATTAATCATTTTAACTCATTTTCGACCCAAACTTGTTTATAATGAAACCCAAATCTGCTAATTTTATGTCGTGTTCATATCAATCTATCGTATTAGGACCTAAATTGTCAGTTCTATCAATCACATTGCGGATAATTATCTTCTCTCTATCTTTTTTTTTTAAATAAAAAAATTATAATGATCATCGTTATCATCAACAACATAAATAAGACACTTTTTGTATTGGTACACCTTAAATTTATTGTAAAATTATAATTTATATCTTGAATTTTTAATTTTGATAATTTATATTTTGAATTTGTAAAAGTATAACAATTTGCACCCCACTAATAATAATATTAATCTTTTAAAAGAAATTGATATATTATTTATATATAAGTTGTTAATTCATGACATGAATTATCATTTTTATTTGTGTAAGCTCAAATTTATTGAGGTTAAGATTTTTGAATAAATTTTATTAGAATAGAAAAATTTGAATTGACTTTGCTATAAACATAAATTTGGATTAATATTGATTCAAAAGAAAACTCTATACTTTTAATTAACAACCTATATGTAAGTAAAGTAGCAATTTTTATTAAAAAAATAACATTGTTTATCAATAGGTGCAAATTACTATAAATTTGTAAGTTTAAGATGTAAATTATCAAAATTAAAAATTTAGAGTACAAATTATAATTTTGCGATAAGTTTAGGGTATACCAAAGCAAAAAAAAAAAAAACCTATAAAAAAAGCCTTTTTAACTCTTTAGGACATATAAGCGATTCTATTTTAAAAAAAAAAATGATATATAAGGATTTGAGGTTTGCGCTTTAGATTATTTTTAATATATTTGTATATGTTAATA
The DNA here is from genome assembly GCA_035233585.1 of Antiaris toxicaria. Taxonomy (NCBI): domain Eukaryota; kingdom Viridiplantae; phylum Streptophyta; class Magnoliopsida; order Rosales; family Moraceae; genus Antiaris; species Antiaris toxicaria. Next base: position 4,368,310 of record CP141160.1, read on the forward strand.
TTATATTTGTTATATATAATATAAAAAATATTATTTTATTTTATACTACAATATATAATGCTATTTTTACTTTTTATCACAAATATTATACTTTGAAACTTGTAAAAAATGAATTTTTGTTATTTAAAAATTCAAAAATTAAAATATTCTAATAATCACATGAAAAAATAAAAACAACAACTAATAAAATCAATATTAAATTTGGTATTGGCTAAACTAATAATAAATTTACCATAAAGTTTTAGAGCATCTCTAATATAATATTTAATTAATATGTCAGTGGTATATTTTGATATTTGGATGGGAAAAATGCTCTCCAATGTAGTATTATATTTCATGTTAAACTTTTTATATGCTTAACTTTATAACAAATTTATTATAAGATATAGTTAATACTAAATTTTACTTCAACTTTCACCTTTAACGTTGGTCAGAATCTGATGTTTCAAGCTTTTAACGTCGTTTAAAAAACTGACGTCTTAGCTAGTGACATGGGTTCATTTGGTGAACGCATTGTATTTGCATTGCGTTGGAATGTAATGTATTGAATGCAATTTGTATTTGGAGGAAAAGCATTAGCATTGCATTTGAATGCAATGTGTATTTGGGGGAAAAGTATTTGAATTGTATTTTAATAATAAATATGTGATGTGATGGGTAAAAGTAGAGAGAAAAAAAAGAGGGAGAGAGAATATGTGATGTAATTAATAAAAGTAATAGAAAAAGTAAAATAATAAATAGTGATTGTGTTAGATTTAAAATGTGATGTGATTGGTATTTGAATGAAATGTTTTTGTATTTGGGGGAAAATTGCATTGCATTTAAATGCAATGCCAAAAAAATTTGTGTCCCAAACGCCACATAAAAGTCCAGCCTATACGCCATGGCTTAACTAACCTTAAAGGCGTTACTTTAGACGTCGGTCTTTGTCTAGCCGATGTCCAAAGATACATAAACAAAATTAAAAAAAATAAAAGACAAAATATATAATTTCAAGTAAAAAAAATCCTCTTATTTCTGAATCATCAAAAGCCTATTTTTTTTTTAAATAATTCAAATCTTTGATATTCAATTCTCAAAGAAAAAAAAGATTTTTTACATTGAAATACCCTAAACTTATCACAAAAAGTTATAATATATATCCTAAACTTTTAATTTTACACCATAAATTTCTAAATATATAGTAATTTACACCCGTTAATAATGATATTAATTTTATAAAGGAAATTGACATATGATTTAAAAATGAGTTGTTAATTCAAAATATAAATAATCATTTTTGTCTATGTTAACCTTAATTTATTGATGTTAATATCTTTAATTAAGTTTTATAAAAAAAAAAGTTTGAATTAACTTTATTTTAAATATAAATTTGGATTAACATTAATTAAAAATAAAATTTTATATTCTTAATTAATAACCTATATGCAAGTGAAACTGCTAATTTTCATTAAAAAATCAATATTGTTTATCAATAGGGTGCAAATTATTGCAAATTTGCAAGTTCAGGGTGTATTCATTTCTCAAATATCATGAAGGGTGTTAATTAGGCACTACCAAGTAATTTGAAATACTGTATTTACAACCTATTGATCGTAGGGTCGGAGAAGACAAAGATCGACCATTGAAACCCGATCAATTAGGAAGGCTGGGAAACAAGGAGGTTATGGAACATGCTTGGAATCTTGGCTATGTGGCACTAAGAAACAATTTTCAAATTTAAACTTTAAGAAAGCCAAGATTTTCATACACTATGTAGAGGGCTGAGAAGTTGACTTCAAGATATCAAGCACCAAGAAGATATCAAGCAGCTGAATAAAGGACACGTGACAAGAGTTTAAGAGGAAAGAATCATATTTTAGTATTTTTAAATTATAGTAATTTAAATTTCAAATAAACAAGCCAGTAAATTATAAAAAGGTCTGCGTGTTTTATAGAAACTCTAGACGTCATTTTTTACACTTGAGAGCATTAGAAAGTTAACACTATACTCTTCTGAAAGAATATTGAAATATTTTCCCAAGAGTTCCTTAAAGAGTGCATATCATTCAAATTGAAGGCAAATTTTTATAAAAATTTTGGAGTCATTTACTTTCTAGCATTCATTTACCTTACTTCTCCTATGACCAATTAACCCAACAGTTTACATAATTGACTTTAACTTTGTTAGGTAGATTTTTACCATCAACATGGACAATTTTCCAAATCAATCAATGTAAAGAATTGTGGAAGCACTTACCATGGTAAACATCATTCCCATTTCCCACCAAGCTTGAAGACATGGTAGGGAAGAAAAAAAAAAAAAAAGAGGTTACTTTAAGAACACCCAAACTACAATAAAAGGTCATTGGTTAAAGAATGGAGAATGAAACTACTAAAGTGACATATACGATAATGGAAGGGATTTTTTTTTTGGTAGGATATGTGAGATAGTATATGGGTATGGAAGTAGATATAGGGGTTAAGATTATCCCCCTTATATAGGGACGAGTGTGGGGGAAGCTCCCTTATACCCGTACTCGCCTCGTATATATTTACTCTCATAAATATATATTTATTAATATATGAATTTTGATTGAAATACAAAAAAAAAAAAAGGAACTTTCATAAAGGAAAAATGAAAATTATGAACTATTTCTAAACTTGACAATTTTTTTTTAACAATATATTAATAATTTTTAACTTAATTCGTATAAGAAGAATAATAAAATTTTTAATTAACGTTTTAGTTTGCTTTATTGTTTTATTTTATTGATTTCTAAAGTTTTAATTTGTTTTTAAGATTTCAGTCTTATTTTCAATTACATTTGTGATTATATTATTAAATTTTATGAAAATTTTAATGAAATCTGTTTTGAGTTTTTTATTTTTATTTTTAAATCTTAATGAGTAAATAAGTAGGTATAAGTATGGGTAGGGGTATAGCACTCTTAGTAGGGGTTACCCGCCCTGTACCTACATTAAATTAGGTGGCTATGGAGAGTAAAAAGAGAGGCGGGTATGGGGATGGGAGACGTATATGCCATCCCTAGTTTAATTTTACATTTTCAACTTTTTTTTTTCTGCTTGGAATTTTTAAAGTTGAAATCATTAAATTTGTTTTTTTTTTTTAAAATTTGAAAACACTATGAGTTTTTTTTTTTGCCTAGAAAGAAAACTCTTTGAGAGAAAACACTTTGAGAATTTTTTTTTTTTTGCTAGAAAGAAAACACTTTGAGATTGCCCAGCAGAGCTATAAATATGAATTAGGTAAGATGAGTCAGCCTGTAATCTGACTTTCTGAGACTGGCCAATCTTGACCCCAATATATAGATTGGAATAGACTAAGGTTTTAGGCCCACAAGTTGGCCCGACCCAATCCACATATAAAATTTTTAAGCTTTTTAAAAATATTTACATATAAAAATATTAAAAAATCCTTTAAAGTTACGAGTTGGCCCAACTCGACTCGACCTATATTTAATTGAATTATAGGGTCGGACTGGACCACCCCTTATTTCTTTAGGATTGGCTCAATTCAGTCCATATTTTTCCTTTGGCTTGCACGAAGCACTGTTGCTAAATTGGCAATCCTCCCCTAAAATGAGATAAGGTTTAGGTACTTTGTTATTGGTTTTTTTTAGAAAGGTTTTATTTATTTATTCATTTTTTTAAACAATGAGTAAGATTTTATCATGGTTAGTGAAGTGAAATAATTTTGATAACATTAATTAATAACATGACCCCATAGAGGAACTAATTGTAAAAAAAAAAAAACTTCACGCAAAAATTGAAAAAAAATAACTCAATTTCTTTACTTAAGAGTTTTTACTGATTTTTTTTGGTTATAACTTGTTTTTAACTTTTTGATTATAATTATTTTTTTCAACTATTAAGCTACAGATTTAAAGGTAGTCCTTTTAGAAAATTTTTTAAAATTCTGCTGCACATGTTTTTTAATTTTCCTATAGAACATTCGACATGTTAACTACAATGATCATGCATGGTTATTGTAAACAATCAATCTCAGACATGGAGTAATTATTGGACCGATCAGATAACATTCTCGAAGTTCTTTAGCATGATCATTAGTCACTTTATCAAGAACAGATTTTGATAAAGTGGGCGGCTAACTATTGGGGTTAGAATTTGTCTCCCACAGAACTTAGTTCAATCCTACTGTCGAGTGTTGACCATCAAATGATGAGCTCTTGAGTCATTGGTCTAGGCTGTTACCGTTTAATCTTTAATTATGGCTATTATTATTTGATTGTTGACTCCTTGTTAGTCGAATACTCTAATCGTCGACCTCTTAACGAGTAGACCTTTTGGCTAATCAAGTCCAGATTGATAGGAGTAGTCAACTTATCGACTATTCATCGATTGATGGTCGCCATCAACTCCCTAATTATGTTATAATCAACTGTACACCAATAGATAGTTGCCATAAGCTCTATGATTATGTTATGCTTGACTGTCTACCAATCGATGGTTGCCATCAGCTCCCTAATTATGTTATAATCGATAGTTCATTGATCAATGGTAGTAGTCAACTCCTTGATGTTTAGATCCTTATAGATTAGTCGTTCAATGATTGTTGACTAACCAACTTGGGGATGAAGTGCTCGATTCCCCATTTGTGGGAATATAATATATTAGTTCATTAAATAACGTTCAACCTTCCACCCTTCAATTATCAAATGATCTCATAATCGACTCCTCAACTTCTTGACTATCAGGTTCCATCTATCGAATGGTAGACATTAATTGATGAACCATAGTCTTGATGCCAGAACAATCACTATCATTCGCTATCTAGCAAGGTTCTCACACTAACAGTTAAGTTAGGGATAATTCGATCTTAAGAAACTCGGCCTAGGGGTGAACATAAAATCCAACAATCTGAAGAACCCAACAAACCCACCCAATCCAACCCATTATAACCTGAATCCGACCAACCCAATCAAGAGATCAACCCAACTCGACTATTAATTGGGTGGGTTTGGGTTGAGTTTTTTTAAACCTAACTTAACCCAAACTCACCCGATCTATTAATATGTAAAAGTAAATATATTTCATACCTCATAATATATAGTATTTGTCTTATATTTTACATTAAGTACTTGACAACTAGTTATATTTTATATTACATGAAATTTTATTATTATTTGTTTGTTAGTTTACAACTTTTATATTTAAACTTGTTTTTCATATATTTTATTTTTATATTGGTTTATAATTTATGAGAAAATTTTAGAGTTTTATAATACTAATATTATACTGAAAGTTATCCTTTTTTTCACATATTTTTTATTTTAGATAGAATGATTAGTCATATTTATTTATTTTTATTTTTTTATTATGTCCAACCCGATTAACCTACTCAACCCACTCAAAATTTAATTGGGCGGGTTGATTTTAAATTTTGGGTTAATTGGGTAGATTAAATTTAAAATCAACTCATCCAAACTTGATTGGGTGGGTTGAAAATTCTAAAAAACCCACCCAATATTTACCCCTAACTCGGCCTCGACTATGGGAACATGTCCACTTATGAGTGCACGACCACTAGGTTTCAGCCTACTACACTTTTAAATTGTAGGAGCACTATCTTCCCTCTATAAATAGAGGAAGATCCTATTCAGATGGAGGACATTCCTTTTCACTTGCTAAAACTTTGCCAAAATTATCATAAAAACCACTTGTATCTTGCACCCATTTTTCCAATCATAGTAAAGAATTTAAATAGAGATGACGTAGTACGTTCTGATGAATCTTTATAAATTTTGATGTACTTTATATTTATACATTTTATTGTTCTTTGCTGATTTAAGTTCATGAATGATTTATGATTCTTATTTATGACGTCTAATTAAAGCCCAATGATCATATTTTATCACTCAATTTAAATTAATTTAAATTTGTTTTGACCGTAAATTTTGACATCTACAAACGTAGAATGATTGAGAGCATAATAATAGAAAAGGTGCGAGCGTGTCGAGTGTTTAGCCCTTAGTGAGTCGTACACTTCTTAAGTTGTTTGAATTTTAAGATACTTTTCATGTTTCAAAAGTGCGTCTGAGAACTTAGTGTGACTCACGTCCTTCTAATACAAATGAAAAGAGTTTTTAAGAGATTTGTCAAGATATCCGAATAAATCGAATTTTTTAAGATTTCTTGACAGATGCAGATGACAAAGTTAAATTTATTCTTATTCGCATTACATATATGGTATGTAATTGAGTTGTGAAGGCCAGTTGTAAAAAGCATACACATAATTTAAAAGAAAAAAAAAATTCATAGCATAACTAATATCTCTTGTTCTTTTTTAGAAGGAGAAATATATCAAAAATTTCAAAATGATATACGTACTAAAATGTTTTGTCGCTATATGTATAAATTTTTATTTAATGATTACAGCAACATTGACTGCTAATTATTCATGATAATATTGATGATAATTAATATCACTTTGAACAATAATTAAGCAGCCACATATGAGTTAAAAATAATACCGAAACAATGCTTAATTGTTGCTTTCACGATAATAATTGGAAGAATAAAATTAATTGTTAAGGGAGTTCCGCAGAAGGCATGATGTTTAGAAACTTGCATTGATGCAAATACATAGCTTTTTATTTTTTATATTTTTTTTCTTACAATATAAAACCTAAAACTCTCAATTTTAAATAAAAACAGAAATATAATTCTTAAATTTTAAATATGAGAGTTTCTATCTAAATCTCATTCCTTCCCAAATTCCACCGGTTAAGTAATGCTCATATATAATTAAATCTTATATATGGAAGCTCAATTAGTACTAGGCCTATCTATTGTAGATGATGTCAAACAATTAAAGTTATCATGCCCTCTTATAATTCTCTAAACTACACTCGTTGCAAAATTTGTGAGCAGTGATAACAAAATATAAATAAGCATAGATATTAGATAGTAATATGTAGAAAAATTTGACACATTAATAAGCTGTTTTAGTTTGTTTGTTTGCTTCACCGATTTAGTTTAATTTAGTTTACAAGTTAATTTGGTATGACTCATTTTCATTATTTTTTATCTTTACTTTCATTATTTCAGCATAACTTTCAAAGCAAATTATCTTTATTTTCACAATTTTTAATACAAGTCAAGTTAAACTAAATTGGAATAAAATATCTGATTTAGCTTAATTTTTAAGTTAAATTAAGCTAAATTGGCCTACCAAATGCACTCTTAATTATGATATTTAACATTATTTAATGTTCTTAAGCAATTAAAAAAATAACAATAATAAAACATGAGCCCATTGTAACTGTTGATAAGACATTTTTTCACATAGTATTGAGTTCGAATCCCTATCTTTACCAAAAAAAAAAAAAAAATTCATCTTTTATAATTATAATATGTACTTTATTATGTTTTAGTTTGGAAGTTTTATAAAAATGTTTAAGCAAACAAAGTGGTGTGTGTGTGTGTGTGTGTGTGTGTGTGTGTGTGAGATGGTAAATGAGTCGACGGTGAACATTCACGTGCGAAAGTAATCCCAAATAACACCAGAAACAATGCTAAAATGTTGCTTGCACGATATATTTGTGAAAGAGTACGTGTATGATATTATATTCTTTTGGACCACTTCTTTCTCTCTCTCTCTCTTTTTTTTTTTTTCATTTATCCATTACGTATGAGGCTGTCTTCTCCTCACTCAGGTTCTGATTCTGTTTTTCATGACTCATGAGGTATAATTTTTAACAGAAAAAAAAAATCCTGGTGTGGGAGAAATTACTCTACCAAGAAAGTTCCTTCTACGTATGGCTCAAATTATCGAAAGAGGTAAAAATAACATGAGCAGAATATAATGCTAATCTGATATGCTTCAGTAACATGACAATCGAGCATCGACATATTTTGATCATTCAGTGACCTATTTCATTGTTAGAGGGTGGAAGTTTTAGTGACAACATGCCTGATCTTTAGCTTCTCTTTTTATGACAATGTGAGAAGTTCTCTCATGACGACTTTCAAACTAATATAGCGACGTTAAATAAAAAAACCATAAACTTTGATGATAGAATTTTTCATATGGTGTTGAATGACACTAGTTTTGAAAAATAACTAACTTTAATTGGAAGGGAAAAATTGGATTTTGGTCCAATTAACATAATAAAAGTTATAAATGTGACTCAAATAATCTCTCTGATCTCCTCTCCCTTTCAATATAATACTATAAGACATCCACCTTGAAATGCTCACTAGCTAAAACTAAAAATATGATACTGGAGGTAACGAAGGAGAATATACTAAGTTCTAAGTAAACAAAATTTGTTTACAATTTCCCTAGAAGTAATCTCAAATATATTTTATTGATTTAACAAATTCCCTTTTGATGATGATTAATTATTAGACGTTGACAATTGCTTGATTATATTAAAAAGATGGTGGAAGATTCCGACGTTTAATGTAATTGGTTGATGATTGACACGTTTGGTATTAGATCGCAAATGATTAAGAATTATGGATAATTAATGATAATGTCAATCGCATAATGATATAAAATATTCCCAAATAAGATATTGTTTTTATTTTCAAACTAAAGACATGTTATTCTGATTATATTGGTTTGTTTATGAACAATGCAAATAATCAAATCCAATCAATTAAGATGGGGGAAAATAGAGTAGAGCAATGAAATTGAGAGAGAGACAAGTTTGACGATGCATATTATTGATATAACTCCTTTCCAGGTTTCTCTATGTCTTTCTGTTTTAAAAATATAAAAGTTAAGATGATGATCAAAATTAAAATTTAATTCAAAATCACATAATGTAGAGACGCAAATGACGTTATTGTCCTCGAAATAACTTAAATGTATCGGTTTTTTAATTCGTCTTGTTCAAGGATAAACCTGTTGTGCTATTAAATATTGCACATGTATCCTTGTTTTTTTATTATTATATTATATATATATATAAATATATACACGTATTGCAATTGGAACGGTACTGTTAACACGTAATGAATTTTTGTTGAAGTTACTCCATATATATCATGAAATGATATGAAATAATAAAACAAACCCCCTCGAACTATTCCCCAACACTACAAGAATATCAAATTTTAGCTCACGTTCAACGTTTCGTTTTAAATCCATTTTTCACACTTTCTTTTACCAAATTTTCTAGTACAAAAATTTAAATTTATTATTTAAATTGTGAACTTTAATCCATATTTAAATTGAAGTTTTAGTTTTTAAACAGTCTAGTATAGATCACTAATTATATTTGTTGTGCAAAATTTAGAACAATTCCATCGCATAAATAATTATATGTTTTATGTTTTATTTTTTCAAAGATCATTACCACAGTACATAAGTTTTATTACTTAAGTATCATGAAATTTGAGTGTCACCAGTCATGGTAATATAATGATAAAGGACAATCGCTTCAAAGCTTTCTTTTCTAATTGTTAGAGATTCAATATTCATATAACTTGAACTCTATGTTAGATAACTATATATGTCACTACTAGACAATTGGTAGATTACATTGCATGGGTATATATAGTTACGGGAGGATGCAGGTGGAGAAAGTGGGGGCTACAACCCCCACTGAAATTTTTTGCTTTTAATTTACCTCAAAATTTTTTTTGATTTTTCTACTTTGCCCCTATTTAAAAATTAAAAGTTTCCATATAACCCCCACTGAAAATTAATTAGTTTATATATATTGATATTATTTATTTTACATATCCACTAAATTTTTGTCTCCGCCATTATATATAGTTACATATATATATATATATGTATAAGACTTCTAGCTGTGCTTAAACTTTGGTTTATGAGTTAAACAATAACGTAAACCCAAGACATAAAAAAGTGAGTGACATTAACATATGGGCCTCGTCTTGCTCTAAAGGCGTCTAATTGGATCTACTAATTTTGGACTTTAAGATCCACATGCACATTAATTGATGCATGCCAAAAGAACCAAACTAGGCACGAAAAGTTCCGTCTTTCAAAATCAATTCTTGTTTTTCTTCCTCAGTTGCTAGCTTGAAAGAGAAAGAGAGAGAAAATTCCCACGCCAGTATGATACATACATACATACATATATATATAGAGAGAAAGAGAGAGAGCAAAAGCAAAAGCAAAAGCAAAACCTAACAAATATAAGCCCTCCTTCTCAATCAGAAAGAATAATTTGGCTGAAACTTCTTATTATCAAGAAAAGAAATGCCGATTTTAGTTGCAAAACAATTATTGTCAGACACTCACTCCTCACCAGAAAGTGATCCATTAGTCTCATCCACATTGCTTTGTGTATATTTCTCTCTCTTTCTTTTTTCCATGCAGATATGTTATCCACTCTTACGTGTTTCCAAACATTTTCCATTCCACACATACCATCTATTTGCATATACAAATAAGGGTTTCAGGAATAAGAATAAGTCATGGTATGTATATATAAGTGTAATCCTAATAAGAAGATTGCATATGCTCTTTGGGTTTGGCTACAATTTCAGAAAATTTAACATGGAATGCAATTTTATATGTGAATATTAGAAGTATTTTTCTAAAATTAGATGAACAATTAATATTAAATTAGAAGAGATATCATTATATTAAATAAAATAAATATAATAATTAAATTATAAAACGTAATATGTAATTGATAGAATATAAAATTGTAGATTTAAATATATCTTTTAGGATATATATGTATATATATGGCTATATTCCATGCAATGAACTCAAACTATTTATATGTGTATAGAGCGAGAGAGAGAGAGAGAATGAAATATCTTTTAGAGTAGACAAGATTTCTTTATAGTTGTCTACGTAATAATGCAAAAGGCGCCAATTGTTGAGACGTGACAAGATTGGGAAGAATTTAACTGTTTTTTTTATAAATATTTTAACAAAAAACAAAATACTTTCATAATGTATAATAATTTGTATTTTAACTTCTCTTAACATGGAACTCTCCGCATAAAAATAATATCACAAAAACCAAAATGAGAAAAAAAAAATTGTAAAGAAAAGCAAAAATAAAAGAACAAATTCGAAAAATAGTCAGAGACGTAACAAAGAGTTTCTTGAAAGAAATCGTGATACGTAAGGACATGAAAACTCAAAAAGGGCCTTGTTTGCCGCGTCACGCCATACACCTAAAGCTGGCAAGCTAGCTTGCTAGAGGTTTTGGGTTTTGGATTCTAGTGAAGCATAAATATTCCAATTTCCCAAATAGAACCACTTCATTTTGGGGTCTAAAATATAATGATTAAAACCAATCACAAGACAGTCCATCGATCAATCCCAATTCCCTTATTGAAAAAAATAAAAAACAAAAAACAAAAATAAAAAATAAAAAACCAAGGTAGCGTTTGGTATTGTTTTTGAAATCTGTTATGTTTCCAAATTCTTTGAATTTGAGATCGTTTTGAAAACAATTCTGAGAACGTTTCTGAAATTGTGTTTGGTTTTATTTTCTGAGTGTATGTTTTGATAAACAAAAAAATGAAACTGTATTTGGTTATATTTTTGAAAACCAGTCATTTTACAAGTATTCTATAAAAACATATTTATGTTTGATTTTTAAAAAAATTTATTATGAATACCAAAAATTAAAAATTAATAAAATTTTTTAATTAAAAAATGAATTAAAAATTAATAACCATAATATTTAAGTAATTACTATATCAATTAAATCTTAATTAACCATAATAATTAAATCAAAGAAATGAGAGAAATAGAAAAAATGAAATCAGAGAAAACAACTAAAAGTCGTTTTCAATTTTACGTTAGGAACAAAGGAGATTTTGGATTTGTTTTGAAATCTGTTTTCAAAAACAATACAAACCAAACACAATTTCACACCGATTTTGAAATCGATTTTCTAGGAAATCGTGAAATCTGTTTTGGAAACAAAACCAAACACACACCAAATTATCTTTTTTTTTTTCCTCCCTCAAAATAATGAGCCCTTTCTAACAACCTGACGTATGTATATGTGTCATGCTAGCTAATTCATCTTCCTTTTATTTATTTATTTATTTAATACATACATAACATTTGTAAATACTATTCATTATTTTGATGGATTCCACGTCAGTAGAAAATGAGGAATTTTTGTTGCTTCTAAATGTTCATAAGTTCCTTTTTATTTTATAATTATTTAAAAATTATAATTTAATAAGGTGCATTGGATCCTCTTTCTAGAGGCCAACCAGCACACTTAAGCCTTGTTTGGGGGTATTTTAGATTAGAGTTGAATTTAGTTGAGTTTTGAATTTGAATATAAAAAAAAAAACTTTTTAAAGTAAAAAAATATAAAAGCTTGAAATATATATAAAAAACATATAGTAATATGAATTACATTTTGTTCTTTTTTGAAACTTTTTATAATTTTAAAAAATAATCTCATTTTAATTTAAAATAACAAATAACAAAATTATAAATTTTGAAATTTAAGTTTTTCTGAGATAATTGAAGAGGTAAATAATGACATTAGTTTAGTGTTGACAAAAAAATGAAAATGAAAAGTGGTCCAATAACTGCTCCTACTGATATGATTTTTTTTTGTTCAAAATATTTTCTTCTTGTTACTTTTTATTTATCTAAACATATGTGTATATATACATATATATTTGTAAATATGTATATATATGGTATTCCACTAAAATTTACATAAATATACATTTTGATTTATCTATTTTTATTAACTTTAACATATTCATTAAACATATGCATGGTATTGGTACACGCGCGTGCATGATGCGTGCTTTCAAGCTAGTCCAAAATGAAGAGACAACACAATTTAACCTTGAGAGCTTTTGTAGTTATTTTACATTAAGAATTTAAAAACATAACATAAAATTGCTCCAATTATAAATTATATAGCTAAAAAACTAATTTATTGATTAAAATAATAATTTCTTCAGTAGCATAAAATAAAAAATCCTGTCATAAAAAATCAAAAATTTTAATTTAAAAACACATAATTTAACCTAAAAAAAAAAAACTTAAGTTTTAACTAAACTTAAGAAAATAGGAATAAGAACAACAAACATGGATTGACGAGTATTGGATCATCAAAAAAACAATAACATTAGATGATAAAATCCAAAACTATCTCTTAAGTTTTAACTAAATAAAACTTAATAATGCGTTTGTCTAAAAGAGAATTGTATAATAGAGTAAGCCTCTTTTATCCCATGCGGAGGTAAAAATTATCAATTGTTAGATTATCTTTCGACTGTTTAGATTTTAAGTACGTGCCAAAATTATTATGAGATAGTAACATAAGAAAATACTTAAGAAATCAAAGGAGGAAAAAAAAAAAAAAGAAAACCCAAATTAGGTTAGCTCAACGATGCCGGTCGTCTTATGGTCGCCGGCATTGCGGGCGCTTTTGATGCCAGTCCGAACACCATCAAATGAGAAGTGGTCGTCGGCGGCGAAGGATGTCATCGGTGTTTGGGTGGAGGAGAGTAATCATCTGTACCGGAGTCGGTGTTGGGACAATTTCGAGAAGAACCAGGGCTAGATCAGGGAGACGCCGTTGCTGATGAGCCGGCAAGCAGGATCAACAAGCTTCAAAAGCCATCGGTGCTACCCTTCATATCAACTTCACTTTGCAGCGGAGCACGGGTGCACGGCGTCGTCGATGTCGATGGCTTCCGTGCCTTCCAGAGCTTCCTTTCAGCACCTCCAACCTTAGCGTGTCGCGGTGCGGACTACATTGTTTCGACGTCTTTCTCCACTGTGGTTCGCATAAATCCTGCAGAAGGTCGATGTCCAGATTCATGGTAGATCCATCGCCCATGGGGATCGCCCCTCGGCCTCCCCCACGTCGTAGTTGCCGTTGGAAACTCTCCCCCTCGGTGGCCATCGTCGTGCTCTTGTCCCATCTCGTATTTATGGCCATTGGCCATTGTGGGCGAGATCTACGTCTAGCAGGTGTTATTGATATAGTGTGTGTGTGTGTGTGTTTTTTTTTTTTTTAATAATCTGGGAAGGTAGGGTTTTTATTAATGTAAGAGGTTTTATTTTAACAAGATGTTCTTTATTCAATGTGAGATTTAGATCAGGAGGTTTAAAATTTTTTATGTTATCCTATTGTGGAAGGCCCCTTGTCCTAATGTTTTATAATCAGATTTTTTTTTTTTGAAACTCTTGAGGACTTTTTTTAATTTCCAAAAACAAATCTTTTAAAGTTTCTATTTTCTTAACTCTTGAAAAACTTAAGAAATAATTGGGGGTTATTTAGAAGGAAAAATATTTTTAATCTCATTTTTATTCAAAAGGTGACCTTACATGAATGTTAAAGATTCATGCCTTGGATTGCGTTATTCCAAATTTCCAACAAAATAAAATTATTTTAGAAAATATCATGTCAAATCATCATACTATAGCCCCTTTTTTTTTTTTTTTTTTAGAATATCAAATATATCGTTTAGGTTACTGACAAATAATAGTTGCTATAATGACTAGTTTCTACGATGATACCAATAATCCCATGGTCATCGGCTAGCTACCAATCAGTAACAAACCATGATACTAATCGACAACGAGTCTGATATCGAACGATAATTGACAACTCTATCAAATAAAGCTATTTTATCAATTTTATACATTTAAATTAATTATGTTGTTAAGCATTTTAATTAATTTTAATTTTTTATATTAATTTTAATTTTATTTTAAATTAGTTTATTTAGATTAATTTTATTTTGTATGATTTCATTTTATTATATTTATGTTAGTATCAAAAAGTATTAATATTTTCATTTGTATAAGTTAATTAGATAAAAATAAGCACAATGAGATTTGCAGACTTTAATTGGAGGCAAAATGGCTATTACAAAATATAAAGCTCTTAATCAGATTAAAAATTAACAAGGGAAAAGGAGAGAAATAGGTCAAAACTAAACTTAAGTAAAAACAAATAGCAGAAAAGTTTTGAATTTTTGCCAAATAACATATTTTTGATAAATCATGATTTATCATAACTTAAAATTTCAAAAATACTCTTTATATATAAATTTTAGTAAATCAGTTTTTTATTTTGTGAAATCATTTATTTACTAATTTTAATAAATTTATCTAGTAAATTACATTTTTTACTTAATAAATCATTTAGTTACTGATTTAGATAAATCCTTTATTTTGATAAATTATTCATTAATCTTTAATTGACTTGGTGTAATTAGTTGCAAATTTTTAATTTATTATAATATATCATTATTTTACATTTATTGACTTGTGTAAATTATTAATTTACTCTAGTAAATTGTTAATTTATAATGTAAATTTGTAATCTACATCAATATTTAACATTTATATTATTTATAAAAGTTTCTAAATTGCAAAAAAAGACCCTAAAATATCCTCAAATTAAGCCCTAATTCTAATAAAACCCTAACCTAAAAATTTTCCCAAATTAAACCCAAAATTCGATCAAACCTTAACCCTAATCCTAACCTCCCATTTTCCCAAAACCCATGAACTACAAAATCAGTTGGTGGGCTTCAACAGAGAAAGCCTGCGATAGCAGAGAGAAGGAGAAGAATCAAATATTTGGTTGAGTTTGCGATTCCATTGTTGCCGACAATCGATTGCCATCGTGATCTCATCGAGATCTAGTCACTGTCATTCTCCCATCGTCATTACTGGCACGACGTCTTCAGTCAATGCTGGGAGAAAGATATCTAGTTGAGGTTGTAATCCTATTGACATTCGGTTGAGGTTATGATTCCATTGCCGCCATCAGTTAATTACCGTCTCGATCTGGTCCAAATCTGGTTGTGGTCGCTCTTTTGGTGGCGCCAAGAGTTGATTTTGCTCGAAGATTTGATCACCATTATGATTTTTTTAACATCAAGATCTGTGATATTAGATCAATGGAGGGATTCACTCATGGAGAAGAAAGGTGGAGTTCTAAATTACTCTGAGATCACAGTGACAATCGCTGCTGTTGCTCGTTGCCGATCGTTTGGTCGGTGATAATGATAGCTTTTACAGGGGGGAGAGAGAGAGAGAGTAAAGGAAGAGAGAGAAAGGGGGGTAGTGGGAATGTGAGAAAGTGATAAAAATGAAATATAATAAAAACGGTGTAAAAAAGGATAAAAATAAAAAATAATATATTATAAAATAAATTATGATATAAATTTTTAAAGATTTTAGATTATACCATTTACCTTAATATCATTAAAAAAAATGTCTATTTACCAGTCGCAGGAGCCCTAAACACACGTACTCGTACACACTACAGCCCATTCGATGCACTTGCCTCCCTCGACCAGCCACTACCTTCGACGTGTCAAGAGGCCCAGGCTGCCAATCGCCTTGCGCCACAAGTCTTGTTACGTTAATTTATTAAAAAAGGTACAAACCATCTGGCGTGCACATATGGAAAAATGAAAAGAAAAATAAAAGAATGGGGCGTGGGTTTTGGGCGAGAAGAGGAGAGCTGGTCGAGGCTAAGGAAAAAAATTAAAAATAAAAATAAAGAGAGAAATGAGGAGGAAGAAAAAGAAGAAAAAAATAAAAAAGTATTTGAAGTTTAAGATTTTTATTTTATTTTTTAGTACTCGTTTGGCAAGCATTTTTTAGTATTATTGTATTTAAACGCAATATAATTTTACACCAAATGTAAAATTTTACATTTAAATACAATTCTTTTCAACAGTGTTACGAAAACAATTACTATTCAAAAGTTTTACTTTTCAAAAGCTTTTTAAAACAATTATATCAATTTTTCAATTATAACTTTTTATCTCTATTTTTACTAATTGCATCAACTTTTCAACTCTCAAATACTTTCATCTAAACACACATTTCTTTCAAATACAAAATAAATACTTTTCAACCAAATATAATACTTAAAAAACGAATTGTATTCAAACGTAATTAAAATGCAATACGTTTACCAAACGAACTATTATCTTTTATTTCTAGATCTACGTTTTTATTTTTCACAAAAAGTAGAGAAAGCATCTTTATGAGTAAGAGGAAGAGAAACAAAAATAAAAAAGTAAGAAGAGCTTTGGGACACTATAAGTTTTTCTTCCCTATTCTTAATTCTTTTTGTTTTGTGATTCAAGAATGCCTGAACTACTATTTTAAATAGGTTTTTAGTTTTATTTATCGAGTAGTTGTGTTTCTATCATTTCTATTTTGCCTAATTATGAATATGTGATTTATTTTCTAGTTTTCAATTTATTTGTGAGTTGTTTCCTTTTTGTTGAGTACCAAGATTAATGTTTGTGAATGTTTGATCATAATTTACATGATTAATTTAAAACTGAAGAGTAATAATTGTTTCAACATATATATAAAATGCACTGAGAAATCCATAGATAGGGATATCTATAGACTTATGTAGCCTTGTGTGGGTTTCTTTATGCTTAATGAATTTCAACGGGTATAGAATCTTCATAGAGATGTAGGAGATTTGGTTATTGGGATATTTTGTTGATGCATAAGAAAGATTAACAAATAAATAAAAGAAACTCAGACTGTTAGCAAGTGGGAGTTTTTATTTTTATTTTACTTTGGTGAGTTTTTATTTTAATTTAGTTTGTTATTTTCAATTTTTTCTTTTCAATTTAAGGTTATTTTCGGCTATGCAAATAATTTGAGAGCTAACAAATTTCTGTAATTAAATTAAAATTAACATAAAATGGGATGATACTCGTATTCTGTACACTTTATTATTTGAAATGATTTATACATTTACAATATTGCCAATTAGCAACAAGCTGTGATACTCAACGGTAATTACCAGTTCTCAATCACTCTTTGATAACCAATTGGTGACCATCTAATATCGGTAGGAAGTTGGTTATTAGTTGGTAAACACCACAATTCTAACTGGTAACTACCATGATAATAATTGGTAGTTGCCAATATTCACTGGAAAAAACCAAATTACAAAAAAATAAAGATACAAAGTGGTGGCGATGACAATGTTGGATGCATGTCAATATAGCAGACGTGCGATCATCTTTTGCATAGCAGCACCACAAATGGTTGATGCTTAAATGGTGGAGATCTACTTTGACGAGATCTTATCAAACCTCCTAACAACATTGCATGGCTCTACAACCTTTTGCTAGTGGCTTGCAAAGTCATGACGAGCTTAATTGGGTTTGTAGAAAGTCACAATCAATCTCCTCCATTGGGCTGGTAGGAGAATTGGCTTGGGAGAGTGTAATCATTTTATTTTTTCTACGTGTTCCTCTCAACTCAGGGGAAAATAGTTCAGTTGGTAGAGGTCTACTCTTGTAAATGGGTTGTTACGATTACGGATTGTGTGTTTAATTGTCTATGCGATAATGAGAATATCTGAGATCACTAGAACCAACTTTCTACTTAGATCAGATGAAGAAGGCGGAGATGCTTGGCCATAATTGACCTAGCTCGAGCACGGGCACAATGCGACGGTGTCAACAACCACGAATTTGGCTGTTTTTGAGTTGACATTTAAATTTTGATATATCATAGGGTGAGTTTGGATGCCTTTTTGGAGATTTTTTTTTTTGTTAGAAAAAAATAGTTTTAGAAAATATGTTTAGTTAAAAAACTGGTTGGAATGAAAAAAATATAAAATTTTAAAAATTTATTTAAAAAATTAATATAAATATTGTTTCGTTGTTTTTGAAATTCTATATAATTAAAAAAAATATCCTATCTGGACTTTAGACTGGACTTCTTTATCTAAAATTATGAATTTTTAAAATTTAGAATTTACGTAGTATTTTAGATATATAAATAGTAAAAGTAATGGTAAAGATAAAAAAAATACGAAAAAAAAGTATTTTGAAGATTTTTTTTAAGTGTGCCAAACAGTCTTATAATAAATTAAATTTTAGAAGCAGCTTGGTAACCTTAGGAATTAAATAATGTATGAATTAAGTTTAGAATAGAATGAAATTTTGACTTTAAACTAATTGATTTAATTATAACTTTTGTTAATTTTTCTAAAAAAAATAAAAAGAAACCAAAATTTTAAATTAGAGCTTTACACCGTTCACACTCTTTAAAAAAAAAAAAAAAAGAACATGCATGGTATTTAAATAAAGCTCAAGGGTACTTTTGATTTTTCACAAAAGATATTCGAAAATGAGTAAATCAGTTTAACACGGTGACCCGTTGGGCAGACTGGCCAAGAGCATAAAGCTGAGGTGAGTGGCATTGAACGGTCAAGATTGATTGGATGGTTCGGATTTTTTTTGATAAGAGATCCTGATCATGTTGAGGAATGGGTTAATGGTTTTGTTGGGCGTCAAATGTCAGTCCAATCAATGAAAATGGAGGGAGAATTGAGGCAAAAAATAAAAAAAGTGTAACTGATTTAGGCTTATAAAGTCTTGAGTTGTGTTTGTGTGTAATAGTGTGGCATGGCCAGGTGTGTATGTTCTTCTGTCAGATTGCGAAATGGCCCCACTGCAGCTAATTATTCAATCAACCCACCAAATTCCAACACCGTCCATGATCACATACCAAGAAGGATATATTAGATTTGACTGCCTACCAAATCAAAATAAAATATATATTTAACAATATTTAATAAAAATTTATGTTTGTAAATTGTAACATATATTTAAAAAGATTTTCAAGTGGAGTCTCTTTTGAATTGGCGTTTGAAATAGAGGGAAAAAAAAGTGATATGGTTTTTTTTTTTTTTTTTTTAATTTGAATGTGGAGAATTTAATGACTTCTCCCATATCTGTAACCGCACTCATATGAATTACAAAAAAGTAAAAAATTTAAGTTGAATAGAATTTTTAAAAATTTTTTTGAGGGAAAAAAAAAAACTTTTCATGCTTGTGCCTTGAACATAGGTGTAATTCTTGAACTATTGAACTCCTGTCACTTTGGTTTTTAAATCCTTAATTCTAAAATTGATGGTCGTATTTCCGAAATTTAATAGAGGTAATCACGTAATATTATGTGCATGAAATTTTACAAAAATAATTACGTTATCTTGGAGGGTCCACTTTAATTGTCATCATAAGATATTTCTCTAATTAAAAGTAGACACCTATTATAATATTATTAAGAATAAAGTTTGTCATTGTTCCACCTATTATGAATTATAAATTTAGGATTCGTTTGGGGATAAATTGGAATCTAAGTTTGCATGGATTAGAAAAGATTTAAATAGTAAAAATTGAGAGAAAAAAAACACTGTAGTAATCCATGGGGTGAATTGGACTCCAACGACATGCACAGAGGCGGTCTCAAACTCTATCCAGCTTACTCTTTTCAACCATCTCTCTTCTCTTTTTTCACTCTAGATATTTTTGTGCTATTCCACATATTTGATGTGTTATTTCAAATACTAAATATCTAATTTTTATTATAACAACCAAACTTTTCAACTTGTAAAAATAAACTTTAAAATTTTCAATTTTTTTAAAATGACAATGTTGTAATGATTAAATAAAAAAGTCTACACTTCAATCATAAGCAACTAAATACTAAAATTTGGTTAGAAAGAATATAATAGAGAACATGAGTTTTTTTGGTCTGTCTTATGAAGAATGGAGGTTCGCCTTTTATAGGCTTTAAGAGAAAACATGATTATAAGTTTGGGTAATTAATTCCCAATACTAATAAAGGCCATTAGTATTCAGGTTTTAATCACATTTTATCTTGCAATCAATTTTAGCTGTTACAAAGACATAATTCTAAAATTAATCCACTTAATTTCAAAATTAATCTAATTTATGAGACTTCATTAGCAGTTTTAATGCTCAAATTAAAACTCTAATAAGCAGTTGTATGCATGTTAAAAGTTAATTTCTCATTTACCTATTCATCATTTAAACATGTATATATACCATTCATCTTGATCCGTTACATACATTTACAGGTCCCGCTCATGTCTCAAAAATAATACCCAATATAGGTTTTTCCAAGCCATTTTCCCAACGGTATCTTTCTGTGCTTTGGCAAGTAAATTGCAAATTTTCAATTGAAAATATCACAAAATCTATTTCTTGAAATTTAAGTAATAAACAAAAATTAATTGTTATTATTAAAATTAGTATAATAAACAAATCTATTATTAAAATCTATTTCTTGAAATTTAAGTAATAAACAAAAATTAATTGTTATTATTAAAATTAGTATAATAAATGGAAGGGAAATTAGGTTAGATAATAGATTTTGGACACTTGTTTCTTAAATTTTTTTTTTTAAAGAAAAAAATTGGCGGTCATTAGATTGATTGTAATCAAGTAGATACATGAATTGATCAGTAAAGACATATTAATGTTAGTACTAGAGTATCATGAAGAAAATGATCATCTTTTCCTAATTTAATAATACTTGAGACATTATGAAAAAAAAATGTATGAAAAATGTTATTTTCTCACATATCCCTAATTGGAACAAGTAGGTTGGACTTTAGGTTATTCTTTATTAAGATCCAAGAATACACCTCCTCTCTTATACAAGCGACACATGAGTGTCACTACGTTTTTATGTTTGACATGCCTTGAAAAAGATCTTTAATGGAGATTATTGCAATTTGCAATCCCTTTCTATCGTGGGTAGAGATTAAAAGATTTGTTTTCCTGTTTATCACGCCTGCGGATTTAAGCACCTTCTATCATCTTAAAGATCTACTTCTAGGATATCATCTCAAATACTACTTTTTCTACCAATACTATTTTCTCTTCTGCAAGCTTACTTTTGTCAATTTTTCTTTGTACAAATAGGATGATTTATCAAAAAACTTAAAAAAAAAAAATTATATCAACTATGTTACTTCCACGTTTTATCGTTGTCAATTTTGTAAGCGCAGAACTTGCTGGGAAAAGGTCTGTTGTAACTGGAAAAGTTTGGTCCTCCATTAATGTACCAAGTACCCAAAGAGGGAGAGACATGCTCATACTTACCCAAAAAAAAAAAAAATTTTTTTTTTGAGACATTCTCGTGGAGAAGCTTTTTGCACGTTAGGCAAAAATGAAAAGCGCAATGGGGTTCAAAATTGATGAAGTCAGGAAGGATTTGAATATTTGAATGCCACTTTCAGGCTTCAATGTTACCCTTTTTTTTTGTGGGTAAAATGTTGCAACTATACTTTGGTAGAAAACAATCCGTCTAAACACGAATATAACATGATTAACAAATGTGTCAAATATTTAAAGACGAATATAAAATTTTTATTACATGAATAATAAGATACATTTATTAAATGAAACCTAACTGATTAAAAAGGAAAAGAAAAAAGAATTTATTTATGATTCAATTAACGCTACAGTGTAAAATTGAAAATTTTTCTTTAAAAAGTAAAACCAACATCAATTGATTACTAATTATTGCTAAAATAACCATATGAATTGTGTAACAAGTATAAACATTTTTTCACTCAAATATTCATTATAATTTTGTACACTTACAAATATTATTACACTATAGGTTGGGTTTGTAAAAGTGTTCGGACACAATCAAATTTCTAAAGAACATAAAACATCTAAAGCACGTAATACAAACATTGCAATAGGCATCAGAATATCCAAGCAAAAGGAAATTATCTTCTTGAAATTTTAATGGAAGTTGGTATTTTATATGTTACAGGCTTCTCTTTTAACTTTAATTGTGAAGTATTTGAAATTGAATGTTTGTTAAAAATAAATTAATAAAACAAATAAACATATGAGTATTAGACGGACGGGTTATTGCCATATCATGACACACGTGATGGGTTAAGTGAATTGACCTTAAACTAACCCATTTATTTTTGGATTGCATAAGTTAAGTCGGAAATGAATCTTAGGGGGTGTTTGGGGCTGGTTTTCCAGCCCCCAAAATATCACTTTTTTTCAAAACTTTCTTACTTTTTACTATTTATATCTCCAAAACGTTACAGTAAATTTCAAATTTTAAAAATTCATAACTTTGTGTATACAAGTCCAAATAAGATAATTTTTTTTAAATTGCATAGAATTTCGAGAGGAACGAAACAATATCCATATTGATATTTTTTTTCTAAAAAAATTTTTAAAATTTTTTATTTTTTCACCTCAAACAGTTTTTTCTCCTAAACACATTCTCCAAAACAATTTTTTTCCAACTCAAAAATAACATCTCCAACACCCTCCGCCAAACTCCCCCTTAAATTTAAGCCACAGCCCAAATCACTTTATTTTTGTATCATATTCGAGGTCATGTCATGTCTTTTTGATATATTAAAAGT
The DNA here is from genome assembly GCA_035233585.1 of Antiaris toxicaria. Classification (NCBI taxonomy): domain Eukaryota; kingdom Viridiplantae; phylum Streptophyta; class Magnoliopsida; order Rosales; family Moraceae; genus Antiaris; species Antiaris toxicaria. Next base: position 4,391,490 of record CP141160.1, read on the forward strand.
TGTCAATCCTAAAATGCATCATATTCGAGTTCGTGCCATGTCTTCTTGATATATTAAAAATTATCAATCCTAAAATGCTTTCTAATACAATACTATTTTCAGTGTTAAATTTGATACTAAATATAGCATTGAATGTGTAAGGTATTCGTTAGTGTGATAAAATTCGGGCTAATATTTAATTTGCTGAAAGTCAAATCATAATACCTAATAACTACTTACAGTTGATAAAATTCGGGCTAATATTTAATTTGCGCAAAGGCAAATCATAATAATGATATTACAGTTATCTTTAATATCGATAGTGAAGGAACGAATTTGTTTTAAAAAAAAAAACATACCTTCCACGTATCTCAGCTTCTCATCTACACTTCCTGTCCTAATCTTTTGTATTTCTAAAATTCCTATTTTTCACAATTTTATTTTTTTATTTATTTCTAATTTTGTTCAATATCATGTATTATTATCAGAAACTTGGTATATAAAATAATGATAAGTCTATACCTACTCCACTGCAAGGTTCTATATTCAAAAATAAAAATAAAAATAATAACAATGATAATAATAATAATAAAATAAGAAACTTGGTTGTGGCTAAAATCCAGAGGTATAGAAAGGACTTCATGCAGAGAAACAATATGGAATCCAATAAGAATATGAATAGAATACTCATTAGAAGCCATTGAATGACAAATCAGTTAATAAAGTTCGACATAAAATCTGGAAATTTTGTTAGCGCTTAGAAGCTCTGGTGGAGGTTAGAATGAGGTTAATTTCTAAACCTCAAGATTTTTCAATGCCACAAAGAGGGGTTTCCTTTCCAACACAGACCTCAAAAGAATCATCTAAACATGGTACAGCACTCACCAACCGTCCAGGATTTACGATAATGCTAAGACCCGTATCTTCGGAGAATTTTTGCTCCAGCATTATATTCATACCCACATTGTGTAAAGAATGGAGAGTCAAATCGGGGGAAAAAAAAAAAGTTCTTTATTACCTACTTTCAAACCTATGATCTAGTTACTTACATCCAACTCCTTGAGAAAGCCAGGGCTGCTGAGAGCAGCTGAAAAAAAAATAGCAAAAGAATTATCAGAAGACCCCGTAATGATCTTTTACTCAACAAGCTGATCAGAAGGGAATTGGCCAAATATATCTGGACATGAATCCCAATTTCCCTGTTCTCTGGCCTCCCAGTATCCACCAATGTAACGGTAAGTATCGCTTCCTTTATCCTTTACAAACCACCGTGGTTTCCAACCGCTCTCTTGCATTTTCCGGGCCTGAATCCGTATTAAAATTAGCTTTCCATCAATATCAATCCAAGCCATAAAAGCTATAAAAAAAAAAAAGACATGGTCTGGATGCTAGTTGCCCTATAATCTATCAAACTCACCTGTCGTTGCCTCTGCTCCAACCGCAACTTCTCTGCATTTGCCATTTCGTACTCCCCATTTTCTAGATACCTTTGATCAGGTCTGAGCCTTGAATCTGTTGGGGGCAACTTTTCCTGCATGTCAAATCAGCATCAGAAAACTCTAATCCGCTATAGCAGAGTAAAACAGATTGAAGTTTTCTTCAATATAATTTGTACTTATCTGCATGCTGCTAAAAATACCTTCAAACCAGGGGTCAGTTCATTCAAGGTGATGGCGAACTGTGTTAAGTTATATCTTGTAGAGAACTTGGGCGGCTTACTCCTCTTCCAGAGGAGATGGGCTTCTGATAAAGACTCAAATCCTTTTCCCTTTCCAGAACAATCTCCTTCCACATAGTGCATGCTCTCATCCCATTTTCCAAATAGTGTTGCCAATGTCTTCCCATTCTTATCTTGCACTACGCCTTGTACCTGATTTGTGGGAGGGAAAAAAAAAGGCAGCAAATGAAAAAAAAGAAACTATCAAGATCACAACAATAGCCAATGATCCACAATAGTAATAGAAAAGAGACGATAATTTCCATATTCCATTCCGTCATCATAACGAAATCCCTCATCTTGCCATATCCGGAAGACGAGTAAGGCTACTTTCGTAGAAAGATGTGCAAAACCTTCCGTGAATAAATTGGAAAGGAATAAAACGGTTTTTCTTCAATTCCATCTGGTAAAATTAACAAGGAAATACAATCCATTCCCTGTGTTTGGAATAAAGATGCAGGGATGGTGGGGGAAAATGAGTTGGTTGTTGATTTTACATCCCTAAAACTATCTACTCCTTCAAAGCTTTCATCATAAAAAAAAAATAAATAAATATTAAAAAATTTTAAACATAAATCAGGGTGTAGCCACTTTCATCAGGAAAAGACGTGTCACCTATTGTCTTGTGCAAATAGTAAGTGATTTAAAAGTATAGGAAGTACCTGGTGCGGATTTCGCTCAATAATGGACTGCTCCTTAAATTTTAGCTTACATGAATAACCATGATTCCCTTGTATACGCATTGTACCATAATGATCGCAGTACAGCTTTCCCAATATAAGGTTGTAAATGGACGTTGTCACCTGATGGAAGAGAGTCCATTTCAAAGAGGAACGAAACTAAATAAATACAAAGATATCGGGGAGCAAAGCATGAACGATTGCTGAACGGTTGAAAGTAGCACCTTACTCCACTGAAATACTTCTCCATCATCAAATTGCAATGTTAAAATACCAACAGGATCAACCTGAATTGAGCGACCCCAGAATTTGCTCTTCAAATTGCTGTCCCCCCAAAATTTCCATCCTGTACCCTCACAATGACAAGCAACAGCCATTGGATGATGACTGACCTGAGGGACCAAAAAAAAAAAAGCTTCAGTATTCTATTCATTATATGCTTTATTTAAAATTAATACATAGGAACTACGTTAATTTTCCTGCCAAAAAAATAGATGTTAATGTCTTCTTAGTTGTGCTACTACCATCATATTCTACACTTTTTCTTGTCACTACATTTCTTTCCTCCATATACAAGATTTCCCATATAATCTGGCTTTTGGAAGATTAATCCCATTAAACCATAACAACTGCCAATACGATCAGATTTAATAATTGTGTCTAACTCTTATCAGTCTTCCAAAAACTGCAAGGTAATACTATATTTTCTTTAAAGCAAAATCAACATATTGTTCGTTACATGTGACAATGTAATGAGACTAGTTAACATTGTGTTCATTGACTTGTCAATCATATTAATTACAATATGTTCAAGCAAGAAGCAGAGATCACTTTCCAGCAAAAAAAAATATATATATATATGGAAAAGAAAAGCAGAGATTGCTATAATTTTTATCAAGATTCAAGAACTATATTTAATAAGAATCCTTTAATGCATATTTTACCAAGCTTGTAACTTCAACAATTTATTTTGGGAAAACCATAAAACTTGTTCTAGTATAGAGTCGAAATATCATATTTTGTCTACCTGGTTCGGGAGGAGTTGCCACCATTATTAAGGTACAGGGGATAAGACAGAAAATGGATAATCTTCACTAATTTAAATCAATATTCAGTTTGAAAGGATTACCTTTTCTGAGAAAAATCGAAGGCCTTTGTCTGGATAGTCAGCTTCGTATGTCTCCCCTAATAACGGATTAAATGGTTTGCAAATTCTTCCTTCAGTTGAAGCATAACCAGATACAGCAAAAGCAGCGACATTTATAATTCTCATGAGCCGATTACCCTGCAACACTTAAACCTTGACAAATTATAAAAAGAGCATTCCGACCAAAAAAATAAAAAAAAATTGGCAGGGACTCCATGACAATGCAAAAGGGCTCTTGGAATATAAAAAATACACAGCAACAACCAGAAACAGAAACCCATACAACAACACTAAAGCAAGCAGGGAGGGGAAAGGAGAATCACACGCACTCTTTCAAAAAGACGCAGAATGTAAGAAAACAACTGATGGGGATGTATGTAGAAACATCAAGTCCTTATTCACAGACTTACCCTTTTTCCCCATTCATAGGCACGGTCAATGAGATACGAGTACTCCAAATCTTCATAACATTTTTGAAGAGAAGAGAGAGGCTCGTTAAAGTAAACAGGAAGACAAATTTTAGTGAGGTCCTTCCCAATGTTATCCTTAATCATTGACCAAAGACTAACACCCTTCTCTTTTTCAATAGGGTCAGGCAATTTCTTGCGCCGCTTAACATAGGGATAGCTAGTCCCAACAGGCCTAATAGATGGATCAATGTCATCTTCAGATTCAACAGCATAAAGGCCATCATCATCTGAAGAAAATGATGATATCCGGTAGTCAGATGCATTACTTTTGAAAGAACTTGATGATAGAAAATCACGAGTATCAAAAAAGGTGTTCTCTTCATCATCTGTTTCTTCCTCCGCTGCGTCGACTCTTTCATTATCATCATCGGACTCACTTGCACTTCCTTCTGGGGAAAAAAAAAAAAAAGGAAACGAAAAGTCATATTATAATGCAGTCAGAACAGAAAGACAGATCACAAAACTTTACTTAAAGAAGATATAATAATGTAGACATCGATGTAGGCCTCATTGAGCCGAGTTCAAGATTGCCACTGCAGCTTGTATGATTCAAGAGTACTTAAAAAAAAAAAAAGGACTAAAAAATCATGCGAGAGGTGAAAAGCATTGCCTAGCTTGCAGTTTAGCTATTTCAAATCTACCATTTAGCACAGAGTCTTTCAGTTTCCTAAAGGGCATGGTAACTAGCATGTTTTCTGTACTCTTTTAATTCATTCTTTTTAGTCTAATGTTTATCTAAATATAAAAATAAATGCTGTACTATGCATTTAGTTCACCAAGACCAACACTTGCTTCATATTTCCTTAAACCAAATTTGACCGAACAAAAAGTAAAATCCCCCATTAACCTTACAATTTGATGTAACCCTAAAACGATGACAACTAGCTATACCTCTCTGGCTCTTACGACAACAACATTTAATTTTAAAATAGATCCAGACCAGTCCAAATGTGTAAGAAATCAGTCGCCTCATTTATTCAGCATGCAATACAAGTTTGCGACTGTTATACCAAGTATAGAGGGAAAATAAAAAGAAAAAAGAAAAAAGCGAATGAGACATGTAGCCTTATGTTTGCTAACTCTTCAGCGTTTAGAAGAGAAACTAAAGCTGGAATGAACAAAAATATGTTCACGAATTAAGCAAATCAATCATATTTAATATGCCATAGGCGACTAAAATCAGGCAATGAATCATTAGTACAGAGCAATAAAATATTGCAAGGAATTTTTCTGTCTGGCAGATTATTGACAGGCTGACTCATAGCAAATTTTGAATAGAAAAAAAAAAAAAAAGCGTGGATATGCATCAATGAAGATAAAAACAGCCATACCATTACAAAAAGAAAAAGTTGGGAGCAAATTTTCCCTAAACAACTACTATAGATAGGTTCTGCAGAAGACTTACCACTAAATTTATCGTGCCTTAACATTGAAGACACCCCAAAATCCTTCAACTGTCGTTGACTCTCATCAACCACTGTATTCTCTAAATCAACTTTTTCTGTCTACACAATTCAAATATAAACAGCAGTTTGTTAGCATAACATAAGGAAGTAACAAAACGAACAAAACCTATAACCAAGTGCAAATTTTAAAACACATCAATTCAAAAAATGCATCTAAGTAAAATTCCAAGATTCGTGGCTATTATAGGACGCTGATCCTTGAATGAAAATAACAAGATCATTATCCAAAGGATTAAATTCCTAAAATTTATTTCGATCACGTCCTGCTTTCTGGGCTATGGATAACTTGGTTAGTTGTATGTCAACAATGAGTGCTACTTAGCATGAGTTTTACCATACTAGCAAAGAACACAAATATGTTTGCAAGGTGCAAAGACAACCAGAAAAGGCATCCCAACTCAAGTTGAAAACGTTGTAGAGATACTTAGAAACAACTCTGCCAAACAATCAAAAAGTGACAGGAGATACAAAACAAGAAGGAGAAGACAGGCAGGGAAATGGATTTATGTTTGATTAAAATCCAAATCTAGATGTTGTAAGCTTCAACGAGCCTCAAGGCACATATTTCCACAAACTACTAACATCCCAAGAGTGATTTCTGAATGGCCCGAGTATTTTATAGGACGGTATACACCTCCAACAAGTAAGTTAGAAGTACCATGTTCAGCCCTTCATAGTTTCTGTCACTCCAAAAATAATAACTCGATGAGCTAATGGAAGTTAATCAAGTTCAATTCCTTCACGCAATCAGCTAATTTCAAAACATCAAGCTGAGTCATGTAAATTGCTTCCTTCTCTATGAAGTAATAAAGTTGACATTATTCTCTGCTATTAACATTTTTATTCAACAAGCGCAGTAAATGAGACCAACAAAAAAGCAAGTTATGCATAAAAAGCTTCCTGATCACGCTAGAGGTAATCATTCAGCCTTCATTGAAGAAACTGCTATAATTAACTCTAATACGTAAAACTGATTATTAGCACATACAAGTTGAAAATTTTCCATTAAAAGAAACGCACGCACACAATTAAAGGGAGATCTAGCTGAAAGAATATCTTAACCGTAAGGCAATGTTTTCTTGATCAAGCAACATCATATTGCTGCCACTATTCAGCAGCCTCAGATACTACCTCGCTGTCATCGCAACCACATCATCCATCATGGCAATACCCTTAAACACCAGTACATAGGTTACCTCCTCTACTACCACCAATTCGATGACATAGTCAACAGCTTAAGTTATAAGTTTTTAAAATTCCCTCACTGACAAAGACATCAGAACTTCACCCAGAGGAGAATGGCTGAAACTGAAAAGGCAGGATCAAAGAGAACAAAACTTATATGCCTCAAGATATCAGGGAATAGGGTGTTAGTGAAAGTGCAGACAACATATCAATTGCTTTCCCCACCTCACCACAATCATGGCCCTCCACAACTCCCAAAACAAAGTTTTCATGAAAAAAAGAGGCAAAGAAAAGGAAGAAAATTTCACCAGCTCCAAATATTTATAAAAAATTACCGACAAAGGTGGATTCAAATTTCACGTATAAGCAGCAAAAATATAAAAGTTTTCAGAGACATAAGAGGACATATATATCCACATAGTCTTTTGTTCTAATCGTTAACGTAAACTGCATTATATTTTAAACACATTTATTTCATTCCGCCAACAATTTGTCCTTACATATTCCATGTAAAAGTTAAACGCCGAACTGTAAATTGATACCTAGAGAATTATTATCATCCTTAGACCTAGTTAACTTAGGCTAAAACTCATGGATTAAACAACAAATTCTAGATCAGTCGCTTACATAATCAATTCTATTAACAGATGCCCGCCATTAACCAAAAAAATGGATACATTTACATGTAGAACATGTATACATAACATAAGGAATGGAAAAAAGTCATCATTGATGGTTTCATACAACAGAATAACAAGTTACAATACTCGTTGCTGGAAATAAAGGAGGCAATCAAAGAAAGCCACACAGCCTCCAAGCAATATTATTTGGTGGTTTGGAAAGCATTAGAAATCTGCGGAAACTGAAAGTACTCTGAATAGCGTAAAGTTTCCGTACCTCTAATTGTCGCAGCGTGTCAATGAGGAGCCATTGCTTCTGCTTGAGCAGCAGAAGCTGGTTCTGCAGAGCCGCAAACTCGCTCCTCATAATCTGCTCGCTGTCCTGGATTGCTGTCTCTGCAACGCCCTCGTCAACAAGCCGCTGCCGCAGTTTCTCCGTCGACACTGCCACATTGTCAATCGGTGCCATTAGCTCGCTGTTTGACATCCGAGGAAACATGTCCTTCACGGCCTGCAATGCTTCCATCCACGCCAATCGATCTTCACGCGTCTCCGCCCTCAAATGAAGCCGTTTCGTGCCGGTGAAGACCGAGAACCGTTTGTCATCCGATCTGCTCTCTCGGATACTTGAAACCTAGAAATACATTCTTCAGAAATCGATCAATATTGTATATGTTTACATCCATCAGCGACGAAATGAATCGCAATTATTGTTCCAAAAGAGAAGATTAATCACAATATCAATCTTCATCCGGTCAAAAATGAAAATTCGATAATTTTCTCCTTATCGCGGATCAGAAACACGAAAGGATAAAAGATTCAAATCGCAATCAAAGCCGTGTACCTTGAGATGAATTTCACCGAACGGCTTACGCCGGTGCTGGTGGTGAGAGATATTGCCATTCTTCGGCCGAGAAATTCTTCTCATCGATTCCTCACCGATGACTTTGGATCCTTTCTCCGTCTCTATGCTGACGACGATCTTATCCGGACCGTGAATTTTGTAGTACGAGAGGACTCCATCCTGCAAAACGAACCACCGCGGTCGCCAACCTTTGCCGTAATTCACCCACTTATACAGTATCCCGGAGACTCCATTTCCGACGAGATCATTGATCTTGAAGTCCACGGGCTGCTCCCGCGCCGACGGCGGCCGAGAGAGGGCCTCAGCCGCGGCCACGGCCGCGGCGGCGGCTGTCGTTCTCTGGCTCAGCCGGCCGTAATCGCTGTTGCTGACATGGCTATTCTGACTCTGGCTGTGATTGTGATTTTGACTGTAGGATTGGCTGTGATTGTGGTTGTGATTTTGGTTGCCGTTATGGCTGACCAATCGACCCGACGAATCGGATCTGGAGGAGAGCGAAGTCGCCGGAGGCATGGCGAGCTCCGTCAACGCAGAAGCCGACGTCTTCGCCGGAGAGTGGTCGGAGACGGTGGAGACGCAGCAGAAAGGATGCATGTAGAATAATCAAAACATCAAAAATCAAATATTCAAAAATTCAAAAATTTTCCTTTATGTTTCAAAACCATCCCGATCGGAAGAATTACTTGTCGGCGGAGAGGGTTCCGGGGACGGTAGAGGCGGTTGTCGGAGCCATCATTCCGACAAACGGAACGGAAAACGGAGGTTTTGCGGAGACGGAAGAGACGATGGCTGTAGTTGTAATAATAATAATAACAACAAAAAAACCAGGCCGAAAATGATATTTACGGTTTGTCTGCGGAGGGGAGGGAAATGATATTTTGGGGAGATGAGTGGCTTTTGGCGTTCCGGCAAAGAGAAAATTATAAAAAGGAAAAATTCGGAGACGTCGTTTTCTTCTTCGGAGGAGGAGGAGAACGACACGGTGTTGATGAGAGAGAAAGAGAGCGTAGAGAGAGAGAGAGAGAGAGAGAGAGAGTCAATAAGCAAAGGAGAAGAACGATGAAGAAGAGAAAAATAACGCAAATGGCAAAAGGTTTTAAAAATTTATGAAGCGGTTGGTTAGAGTGGGTTTTTTATTTTTTATTTTTTGGGAGTTTGGGATTGGTTTTTTCTCTCTCCGGTAAGGTGTGGTCAAGTACAGCCAAAACCCTGTGGACGCGACTATCCGGCTGCCTGTGATGGCTAGGCGTCTCAGTATGATGTTTTGAAACGTGGCGTATAAGTTGGGTTGGGTGCCAGTAGTTGACGGGAGTTTGGCTTGAAGGTGCGCCCGGGGCCTTGACCAGTATTTATGAATTTCATGACATATACATGTGCGTGTGTGTATATATATATATAACAAAATGAAATTTACATATTTATCCTCCATTTGGCCATTAATATTAATATTAACGACGTTTGGTAAACATATTATATTTTAATTATATTTGAATAAAATTTATTTTTTGAATGTTGTATTTGGTTGAAAAGTGTTTGGTTTGTATTTGAATGAAATGTGTGTTTGGATGAAAAATATTTTAAAGTTAAAAAGTTGATGTGATTGGTAAAAGTAGAGATAAATAGTGAAGTTGAAAAGTTGATATGATTGTTTTAAAAATATTTTGAATAGTAATTGTTTTCGTAGCACTATTGCAAAATTTGTGTTTGGTGTAAAATTGTATTGTATTTGCAAAATTTGTATTTGGTGTAAAATTTGTAACGTAATAGGTCAAAATAGAGAGAAAAAAGGAAGAGAAAAAAAATATGTGATATGATTAGTAAAAATAATAAAAAAATGATAAATAGTGATTGTATTATATTTAAAATATGATATAATTAGTATTTGAATGCAATACCTTTACGTTTGGATGAAAATTATATTACATTTGAATGCAATGTAAATATAATACGGTAAACAAACGGAATATTAGTTCTTCATTCTAGTTTTATTTTAGTTTAGTTTCGACTAAAAAACACTTGGGGCTATTTTATTTTAGCTTGAACCAATTTTTTTTTAATTTATTTCACTATTTTAGTATAATTTTTAATACAAGTTTATATCTACTTTCACTATTTTAATATAATTTTAATATTATTTTTTTAATAAATTTTCAAGCTAAACTAAAATATCAAAGGCCTAACTTTAATTTAAATTTATCTTAATTTAAACTAAACTTAAACTATAATGGAGTACCTAACTGGCTATTAGTCATGTTTTAACTTAAATCAAACTAAGTTGTACATTTGACTTTATTTTAGCTTAGTTTTAGTTTAGCTTAAATTAAGCTAGTTTATAAAATTTCTTTTATTATTTCAGCACAATTTCCGATATAAGTTTAAATTAATTATTTTTAAAATTTTTCATTATTTTAACATAATTTTCAATTTAAATTTAAAATAAAATGATAAAATCAAGCTAAATTTTCAAACTAAACTAAATCACTAAATGTCCAACTAAGCTTTTAACTTAACTTGAGTCAAAGTTAAAATAAATTTACATTGGTTAACCAAACTGACGTTTAGTATGGTTGTCCTCTTATTTGTCTTTTTTTTTTTTTTTGGTAATTTTCTCCTTAAATTTTACTTCATTTGAATGAATTCTCGTGATAACTGTTTTTGCACTCAAATGCATAGATGTTTGGTTGGCCAACTAATATAGTGAATTCATGAGAATGAATCTCAAATTCAAATATCACATTATTAGAATTCTATACTATATTTATTTTTCTAACATTATACTATTCAACTATTACATTTAACAAAAATTATCTAAACATGCATTTAAATTTTAATACAAACATTCAATTTAAGTGATCATTTCAATAAGCTTTATGACCCAAACATATTATTAATTTTGATAATTTACTTTCTAAATTCGAATTGTTCTAACATGCTCTATTTTTCCAAATTTCCATTAAATGGAGTGCTTAAATTTGAAAACTTTTGCATTATAATGGATTTGAAAATTTTTTATCGTAAATTCTATTCTTACATGAAAGGCATGTGAGTCTTAAGTCACTGTTTTACTAAAAAGTAAAGTAAAATGAAACATATTGTCACAGTTTGGAGAGTTATGGTGAATGATTTCTTGTTAGTGATCATTATTTGTATGTTTTGGATTACATCATCCTTAAATTCAGAAGGTAAGAATTTAACATGAATTTTAAATATTAATATATAAATTTGATGCAGTCCAAAATATAATGCATGAAGTTTTATAACCTCAAATTATAGATATAAAAATAAAGAAAAAAAACCCCCTACATTGTAAAACAAACGACATCTTGAAATTAAGTCATCATAAATAATATCAACTTCATCGTAATACTCCAATACAATTAAATATTCACTTTTTTCTAATACCATTTGAACACATGTGCTTCTATCTTTATTTTATATATATATATATATTCTTCTATTTTAGGCATATTTAATTTTCTTTTTGAAATCAGCAAATGTTCTATTTACCCCTTATTTGAATGTTATGTCTAATTTTATAAATAATTAAAAATTAGCAAAAGAGTATTTTTCTTTATTATTATTTTTTTTAGCGTTGTTCTCATTTTGAAAAAGAAAAGATTAAGAGCTATTTCATTTTCAATTTTACTTTATATGGCATCTTTTTGAAAAAGGAAAATAAATATTTTTGAAATCTTCTTATATAATACAATTTCTAATATCATTTCTTCTCCTTTAAAACAACTTTTTATTCTGAAAATTGAAAATTTTGTATACATCCAAACTTCATCTTCTGATTTAAAAAAGAAACTTTCCTTTTCAAAAATATGCAGGCAAGGCAAATGGGGGATGGCTTCCTGTAATTTATCACTAATTATTCAAATAATAAAAACAAAACTTTAGTTTTGATATTATTGCTGTATGGTTGCTTACTCGGTCTTTTTGTTGATTGGTGTTTTTAGTCTAGTTGTAATTGTATGGTTTTTGCTTTTTATTGTATAAAGTTTGTGTTTCTGTTTCTTAGTGTATATTGCCCTTTAGTGTTTCTGTCGGTCTTTTGTATCTTTTTGCCAGGAGGATATATCTTCAGTTGTGTGCATCGTTTGTCTTTCCATTTTGTCTCTTTTTTGTTTAATGAAATTCCACCTATGAAAAAGCTTTTATTCTGCCACTTCATACATTAGTATAGCAATATATTCTCCAATCTTTTTATCCTAAAATTATGTTTGTTGCTTGTATATATTATATTATTTAAAGTGTATTGTTTTATTTAGTATGGTGTTATATGTTGTTACAGTGTAAAAAGGTGTTAGATATCTTGACACAATTATTTTAATTAAGACCTAATGCAATGTTTGTATTCATTCTTGGAGAACACGAAATTGTGATTGATTTAAACCTGGTTTGGTGTCAAAAATTAAGGCTAATGTAGAGATTGATTAAGGTCAAGATTAGGATCAGGATTAGGGTTAAACTAGGGCTAAGGATTAGATAGGGGTTGAGATCACTATCGAGCCAAGTCCTAGTCTAAGTCAAACTGACATCAGAGTTGGGATGAATTAGACTGGCAATGAGGTTGAGATTGGACCGAACTGAAGCCAAGACCATGACTAATATTAGGGTATAGGGCTACAGCAATTATATTAGGCATACCAAGACATGCACATAGACTTGATCATCGGAGGTAGGACAAATCAGGCTGACAATGGGGTCGGGATTGGATCAAACCGAAGCCAAGACCACGACTAATATTAGGGTATAAGGCTAAAACAATTATATAAGCCAAGACCACGACTAATATTAGGGTATAAGCCAAGATCATCGTTGTCTTTCATTTTTTTTCATACAACATATTGCCTTTAATTTCTATTTTGTTCGTGATAATTAGGTTCAAAAGTGACCCTTTTTAGATGGAGTGTTAATTTCCAAAAAAAGGAGAATTTTTTTTATTTCAAATGAGAAAGTCTTTTCATTATAAAAATGAAAGGATGTTTGGCAAGTTAAAAAAATTTTCTTTTGAAATTTTGAAATTGTTTGGAATAAGAAGAAATGATGTTGTGAATAATCTATTGTAAGATGAATGATAAAAGATTTTTTTTTTTAAATAATACTATACAAGATATGTTTAAAAATAAGATTTTTTCATTTCTTGAAAAAAATTAGAAAAACACTTTTTTTTTAATAAAATTTTTTCCCTTTTTAAAATCAAACATGTCATCCAAACGAGGCACGTGTTTTTCATTAACAGCCAGTTAACAAGTGACCTTATTAGAAGTCCATCGCGTCAGCAAGTCTATCTTGTTATTAAAATTGACGGTGTACACAAATATTCTTTCTTGAGAGGCATAATGAAGAAAAATTGACAAGAAAATTAACAATTTGTAATCATTTTGGTTTTGTAGCTTCTCATATGGGAATTGTATCCAATTCAACAAAACGTAAGAACATTAATACGAATGATCTAGTGAACTTCTTTTGCATACGAATAGACGAATATGTATAAAGCTTATTTTGACAATACTAGTATAATTTAAGGAGAATGAGTTAAATAGATTAAAACTCAACCTCAATAATAATAAATATTAGAATAGGTTTGGACTATTAGTTAATGGTTTATTTTTAACAAATCATGATTTACCACAATCTAAAATTTTAAAAATACCCGTTATGTGAATTTTGGTAAATTTATTGAGTAAATCATTTTTTAACTTGGTAAATTATTTATTTACTGATTTTGATAAATTTTGATAAATTTATCTAGTAAGTTATTTTATAAATCATTAATTTGTGAAAATTATTAATTTACTGATATAATTAAGTGTAAATAATTTATTTACTGGCATAAATTCTTGATTTTGTAAATCATAATTTACTAATTAATTGATTTATCATGTAAACCATTGATTTACAATGCAAATCTTAATTTACTCATTTTTGGAAAAAAAAAAATCCCAAATTGACCCAAACCCTTGAGCCCCAAATTCCAACCTAATCCCACCTTTGTACTACTCGTTTCGTGGTCAGCAACGACAACATCACCAGTTCCATTGAAAACACCAACGATAGCGACAAACGCCAACCTTCACAAGCTCCCAAGAAAGACACTATTAGAGATGTCACCGAACTTCTCGTAGATGTCATGAACTTGCTGTTAGCTTCGGTGGCTGAGGAAATGATAGAGAAAAAGAGAGGAAAGAGAGAGAGATTGCGATCACGAGGAAATCACGACCACATCTTGATAGTGATGGTGATCAGAAATCACAAGGACGAGGAAGATATCATGATCGCGAGGCTGAGATAGCCAGATCCAATCACGAGGCTAAGACTGTCAGGTCCAAACATGATGCTGAGATCGAATAATCCATTGGCAAAGAAGTGATTGCAAGCTCATGGCCATAAAAATGACAATCATGAACTTCGATGTCCTTATGGCCAATTGAGATTTCACAGTAGTCATCGCGATCGAGATGAGCTTCGTGATAGCCTTCAGCAAAGAAGAGATCGCAAGCTCACGATCGAGAAAAATGACAACATAAACTCTGTTGTCCTCATAGCTGACCGTGATCGTGACTTCAATGAGAACGACCTGCAATAATAAACCACAAATCCAAAGAGGAAGAGAGAGAGAGAGAGGAGAGAGAGAGGACTTGGAGGAGAGAAAACGGGGAGGCAGAGGAGAGAAGGAAGAAAGAAAAATGAATAAGGTTTGAAGGAATATGAAAAATTAAATAGGTTAAAAACTTATATTGTGGGCAAAATGAAAACATCATTCATACTAAAATTAGATTATAATATAAATTTTTAATTGTTTTAAAATCTGTTAATTACTTCTAAACCACACAAAAAATAGCCTATTTAATACAATTTCCTCGCAATCTATTGCATCAATTCTTCAATCAATTGAAAGCCAATAACTTCTACACTAAGGTCAACCACTATACGTACAGAAACAACTCTATTGGTACATTGACACTGATGTCATTGAAAAATAACTCAAATAAATTAAACACATAAACAAACTTAGAAGATAAGAAAGCTACTTTTATTGTTGCAACGCAAAACTTAAAAAAATGCCAACAAAACACAATATATAAACATGACAAAAATAACATCACCTCTATTAAAATTAAATAACCACTAAAAGGAGATATAACCCCAACAACACAGCTACCATCCGTCTAAATCTTGCCAACGTGATGGTGCAATGAAATAGAGTCACAATCAGAAATACGTCATCACGTGAGCATAGAAAAGTCATAGTTTCTCATTTTATTTCTTAATAATTTTCTGTATTATAGAAAATTTGCTTGGGATAAATTATTCTCTCTCTCTTTTAATTTTGTTGTTAACATTGTGTATATGTATTATCTTTTCTTTTAGAATATATATATATATTTATACGTATAGGTGAATTTTACAATGAGACCCTTTTGTTTACTGTATTAACGGACTAAAAAGTTTTTGATCCTTAGATTCAACTTAACATCTTAGACTTTTCGTGTACACAAAATTTATTGTGCATCCAACTACATAAAATCATGCAAAACACTTCAGGAAAAAAAAAAAATAATACTTGCGGTTCTTCCTCTTTTTACTGGCTGATGAAGGAGGCGGAGCAGATCACCGGAGAAGGAAAGCGTCGCCGTTAGCGCCGACGGGGAGTTCGGCATCCCCAACCTCATGCCACACACACTCTCTCTCTTCTTTTTCTCTCCTTTATTCCATGGCTGCTGCTCAGATCTCACGAGCCGGTGACAACAGTGCCCTTATGGCGACAACATTTCAAGGCGATCGCCGCCATCATCTCCTTCGTCGAGAACAGGCTCGGATCACGGCGATCACTTGCAACCAGATTGAGAATCTACTTTTCGGGAAAGCAAAGGAGAAAAAAAAGGTAATTTTCCATCGAGTATTGCCTAAGCTTCTGACTTTGTCGATGGAAGAGATGAGAGGAAGAAATTCATACGGAAATTACACAAACCCATTTTGACTATGCACCAGCCTTGGGCTTCTCTCCTGTTTATGAAATCAAACTCATTAAGGGCAAGTCTTGGCCTGCTCCGATCAAAGGCACCTACCAACCACAAAAGCCATTTGTTTCTTTGATTTTCTGAACCAAAAATAAAAATAAAAATCCTAGTTCAAGAGTTTGTATTTGAAATTTCAATGACCTATTGATTTTTTGCTTGTTTACCCATAAGAAAGAAAGAGGCTTTTATTTGAAATTCGAGTTTTATATTAGAGCTTGTTTAAATTTGACAGCTTACTGTGGATTCTCAACCTTAGAAGTAAAAATGGTAGCGGGTTTTGTCCTTCGGGTTTCAACCCGCTAAAGGGGGATATGGAAGACGAAAGGCGAGTTTCCGGCAAGTATCAGTGGTGTTTGTTGTTTATCTTGGCTATGAGTGGCGGTGGGTGACGCCGTCCGTTGGGGGTTGTGGGGTGGCTGCCGGTGGAGGAGCTCCAGAATTTGGATTTTTTTTTTAAAGTTCTGAGTTAAGTTTTTTTTTTTTTTTAATTTGTGTAATTTTTTTTAATTATGATCGAATATAATAAGATTTATAATAAACCTCATCATTAGATTTTTTTTTATTTATGTGATAAAAAATCTTAATTGATTATATCGGTTCATTGATAAATATGGACCATTACATCTTATGTTATCAATAAGATAAATATATATATATATATAGAAGTAAAAGCGCGTATGCACCTCTTTTTGCGCTATTTTGTTTGGGTGCTTGCCCGCACACGCACATTTGTCTGCTGGGCTGCTTTGGTATTAGGCCACGTGGCATTCATCAATTTTAGCTGCTTCGCAATAAGGCCGCGTGGTATTTTGTCATTTCGAATGAACTAAACTGGAGAAGAGACTTCGAAGCCTCGGAATTGTTTGGATTCGGTTTAGCCAGGGGGGGTGGGTTTCATTGCAGTCAATCGAATCATGAGAAAAATATTTCAGGGTAAAAAAATACATCACGAGAAAAATACAGAAATACAACTTTGTACAGAAAAAAATTAATAAAAGGTTTGTTAAATGTGTTATGTTTATATTATATTTAAATATATTGTATTGAATGTATTTTATATATTTAATAAAAACATTTTTTTTGTATTTGAATGTAATATGTGTTTAAATAAAAAGTATTTGAATTGTATTTTAGAGTTAAAAAGTTGATGTGATTGATAAAATTAAATAGAAAAAGTAAGATATAAAGACAATATAATGTGAATGAAATAAAAAATTATTTTCAAAATATTTTAAAATAGTAAATATGTTTGAAATACTGTTAAAAAATATTATATTTGAATATAAAATTTACGTGTTTGGATGAAAATTATATTGTATTTAAACATAACATGAATGTAAAACTGTAAATAAATACCTCATAATTGTTAGAGAAATTAGTTTTACTTACGACAGTTTTTTTATATTTATTTGAAAAACTTTGTCGATTTTTTTTTAAATAATGAATGGTCATTATAATCCCTTTGTGTTTTTCACTTCAACCACAACAAAGACAAAAAATTTTGTTCCTGAATTTTATAAGTACACTTTTCATTTTTAGTGTATTCAACCAAAAAAAAAAAAAAGAAAATCTATATAGATCTATATCTGTACCCTTCCTCGTCTCTTTTTGATAGACAATCTCAACTTCTTTGCACTGTGATTCTTGTTCTATTTTTTCTTTTCTTTTTTTTCAATATAAAAATTTTTAATTTCTCATAAAAAAAAATTCATAGAGAAACTTATATATTTATCTAAAATTATAAATGAATATCAACATTTTTAGTTGTAGTACAAATGAGTATTAACATATTTAGTTATATAATTTCATAAAAAAATGATTTTTTAAAATAAAATTGTGTGTGTGTGTGTGTGTGTATATATATAGTATTACCTATTACGCCGTTAAAAATTGACTAATCATTCGTTATTTCCGTTTTTCCATTGCTTTTCAGCAACGGCACTGAACGTTCGGCCGTACGGCAATCACAGCTACTACTAGTGATGGGGTGGCAGAGGCATCTGCTTCCACGTGTCCTCATAATACACCCAAACCCGAACTTTTTTTTTTGGTGATGCTGAGATGCCAAGTTACTTTTGGCGTTCTTCTCCTCCTTCGGTAAAGATTTCTGTCTGCTTTTGATACTTGATCACGTATGTGGGAGAGTATATTGTCTTGGCCTTTTATTTTCTATTACGAAAAGAAGAAGAAAATTCTTTATCAAGTATTTCAAAAATGAATATTCTTATAATTATATATACAATTTTCAAAAAATCAAGGTTTCAGATTAGAGAGAATAAGGTAAAACTCGTTTAAACACGTTATTAATGCATTTTAAGCTAGGGAGAATAAAATGGAGAAATATAAAACGGTCATTTTAAATAAAAACAAATGAAGAAGAACAAGAAAAAGAAAAGGTTGGAGTCCAATTGAAAGCATGATGAAAAATGCGAATTCATTTTACACCCTCACATCATATTAAAGCTCTTTAATCTAGCTTATAATTTGCTTCGATTTACATTTGCGACATGGTGGGTTATCTCTTATTTCAATGGTAATTACAAACCCGTCAAGTTAAACTTATATTTAATAACCGGCATGCAACAAGAATTGTCAGAGTTATAAACCTAATAACTATGAAATGGGAAAGGTTTTAGAGATGTAGTTTTGAAAATGCAAGTATTAGAAATTAGATAAGTTTTAGAAATTTGTAATTTGAGGTAAAAAGTTTTAGAAAAAAAGTAAGTTTTGAGTTTTTATGTTAGGTTGAGGTATTAGTAAATTTTTTTTTTTGTTTTTAGAATGTATGCTTTGTTGAAAAGATAATTAAAAACTAATGGAAGTCAAATTCATTTCAAACGTGATTTGGAGATCATATGTCAAATTAACGTCTTTAGAGTAGTCCCAAACGGGCCTCATTTTAGTTCACGTAAAGAGAATTAGTCATTTCAAAACTAAAGAACCGAACACTCGTGAGGCATCTGAACTCCTTTAACCTAAGCATTATTTAACCAATAATTTTTGTCTTCTCAAACCACGACATGATTTGTGCTCGATCCATTCCTTCACTTTCTTCATTTGACGGGGTTTTAAATATTTGACTTGTGGACTTTCATTTGGTTTAGTAGTTTCTGCATTGTTTACGATTAGCGATTAAAGAATTAGAAAACAAACAAAACGTGGCTTTCACTATATCATTGGAAGAGAGTCTTTTTGGGTGCCAGAAAAGCATGGCTGCTAATATTCCTTTTTTCTTACCATATAGTCATAATTATCCAATCTTAGAAAATGTTGCAAGTGAAAGCAACCATGGAAACGACTTCTTTCTCACTGATGAGAACAATCTTTTTTAAATAATCGTATCCAAAGACCCCGTTTATTTTATTGACTCAAACCCAAAATTTTAATTCCAGTTTTATCTTTTTCACGTTAACAAAAATTATAACTAAGTTAATCAGTTTCAACTCAAAATTTCATTTTATTCCGGACTTAACTCGTGAATCATTCAGATCTTAAGAATTGTCAAATGCATATGTATTAAAAAGAATTATAAACATTCTCATGATTTAAAAACGCTACATAATAGCTTTAGTTTTATTATAATCGAAAATTTCTTTCTCAATGTACATGAATAAACTATCATTATTCACCCGTTGTTTCTTATCTTTTAAGTTTTATTTCTTTTCTTTTGGTATGGACAATAAGTTTTGACTAAAAAATTAAAGTTTTTAGTAAGGATTTATAAAAGGATATTCAATTTTGGATGGGCAGAATAAGAGAACTTTGAGATTTTTAAAGAGAAATTTTATGGGGAAAAAAAAAAAGGTTGAGTGAAAGTAGTAGTCCTCATCCACCTAAAAGCAAGAGTTAAGATACAGGAAATATCAGCTATCTGATAATTACATCAAAAACCGGCCAATTCCTGACCATTAAATAAAAAGTGAACGGCTGATCTCCGTCACATTCTCTCCCTTTTTTTTTTTTTTTTTCTTTCTGATCTCTCTCGGAATAACAAAGAATCTATATATGTCCAAAACATATAATTATATGTATATATAGTGGACTGCAAAGAGTTTTGTACAGTTTGACTCATCAAAACATAAACAACTAGCATCCAGTTGGATCTATTATATACGTGAGGGTTTGTAAATCTTAAGATCCTTATATGCTAAGAGCATATGCTGAATAAAAGAAATTCTTATTTTAACAACTTACATATGAAAGGAATTATATTACTAGTCTAAGGTTCACCTTTTACATGGGAAAGAAATTTGTTCAAATCACATCTCATTTTGACCATCCAAATGATACAGTCAAATGAAGACAGCAAAACAAAAACTCTAGAATCTATTGACATCGTGTTTATCTTTAGTTTATAAAGTTCAAATATTTTTTCCTTAATTTTATATTATATATCTTTATTTAATATTCATCGCTTGCATGTATGTATATAGATATATATATTATGTTAATTACCTAATCATGGACACGTGCATGCACATCAATGGGCATTAAAACTTGATCAAAGGACTTAACCCGCGCTTAAAAGTCAATTTCATTAACAATTAGGTTTTACTTACCTCCTAACCAAATAAATAAAACAAAAACAAATAGATAGGGCATATTTTAACATTTCAAATCTTCTACCCGCCCCAAAAAGAAAAAAAAATCTTACCTAACCAGCTAAACTGGTTAAATGTCAACCGTAGTTTGTTTTAAAAAAAAAAAAGGAGGAAAATAATAAAAAAGAAAGAAAGAAGAAGAAGAAATGAAATAGTAAGTCTATGTAAACAGTAGATATATAAAGTCCGAGAAAAAAGGAAAAGGGAGCTAAAAGACGAGGTCAACTTGTCTTAATAATGTAATAGTCATGGAAGAATTTTAATTACTTGGATAATATTATTTAATTTAAAAAATAAAAGTAAGATTAGATAATAAGAATGTAATAAATCGGCGAAAATGATATGCGGCTGAAAGAGTATTCATGAATTATTGTATCTTAACATTGAAGAGTAAGTACGTGTTTATCTTTTTAGTATGTTTGACAAGTATATATAAGGTCTTCACGATTTTTTTTTTTTTTCTATCTACATATTCCGATTTGCATTTTCATTTATGCTTAGTACGTTTGAGCAAATTTTGAAATATACGTGGAGACAAGAATTCCTAAACAGCCCAATTCATCTATGTTAGTGGGATTCACATCTTTCTCTCGAAATTGTGATGTTTAGAATTTTTGTACAAGGCAAAATATCGATTATATTTTTTTGTCTTAATTTTTATGCTTGGGTTTTTTATGTGCATTTTGTGATTCTAATAATACCTCAACACTTCTAAAGGGTCGCTCGGTTACCGTTTGATAAATGAGTTTGGATAAAATTTATTATCATAAACTAGTTTAAGGAGAGAAGGTGTTTTATCTACATATAAACATAACTTAGTGATATGAGATAAATTCAATATATAATACCCTCCATCACATGTAACATATGTGTCATGCAAATAGGGCCGGTCCAAATCCACAATCACTAGTAAAAGTTTGGCTTTAATACTTTGATAAATGGGCTTGAATATAAACTAAGAAGAGAGGGTGCTCGATTTAAATATAAATACCATATAATAGTTCAGTAGCCTGGTGATGTGGAATAAATTCAACTTCAAACACCATTCAAGTTAAATCTAGATTCAATTATCCCATAATTGTTGTGTCTAAATTAATCAACTTGAATTGATTAATGGTAGCTGATTAGCTTATAAGGATAAAAAATTCAAGTACACTTCAAATTTGTAATTCATTTAGGTATACGGATTTTTTTTTCCTTCAATAATTCAAAAGAGATTATTTATTTCTCCAAACATTATTCATGTTTTTTTCATGGAAGAATATACGTGGAAAGTTAAATTTTACATAATTGAATACTTAATTATGATCATTAGCATCTAGAATGCCAATAAAAGCACACCATAAAAGTTTTCTTTTTCATTTTTTTTTTTATAAAAAGGACACCGTAAAAGAATATTCAGGTCAGTTTGGTTGTTGCATAATAATTCAATAATAGCAAAACGACATCAATTGATAGGTACATAGGAAGAATTGGCGATAAAGAATATGAAATCATCTTTTGGATATTCAACCCAAGAATTTCTCATGCCATGACATTCAATTTCTCAAATTTATAAACTACTATTTTTTAAATAATTGAATATCACCTACTATTTATAAGGGGCCGACTAATTATCTTCTTTATGTCAACTTTGCATATGTTAATCTTTTTTTTTTTTATGGGTTGTTTGTCATCATTAGTAGATATGAAGTTTCAATACACATAATTTTAAAAATGTCACGCACGCAAGCAGAGGCAATAACGTATGGGAATATGCCTCTCACAAATATCCGAATTGATATTTTTAATTTATTTAAGTCAAATTAGTTATTGTTAATTTACGTATTACTACCATAATTGCTTAGTTAAATCCACTTGTTATAAAACTCTAATGAAAGAGATGGAAAATCATAGGAGGTACAAAAGAAGTACATAACCTTTATTTTCTCTTGTTGCTAATCATTTTTGAGTTTTTTTTTTTTAATTTTTGGTTAATTGATTTGAGTAAGTATTTTAGGACACAAGGGAACAATTCTAACGATATTATTTACAATTTTTTGGACGTAAATATTTATAAATTTTTAAAAGCGAGTTGATGTTATTGTTTTAATTTTTATAAATATGCGAGTGCGACTATAAACATATAAACACAATTCTTCTATAGAAAAGCCATTTTTTTTGGAAACCTACCAGCCCGTAACTACTAAGTGAGGATTTATTCTTGCAAGTTGTAAGTATTAAGAGTTAATGTGAACGTATAGATGAACATAATTAATAACAACAAACCCACCCCAGCCGTTTAGAACTTTTATTTGTTTAGCTAGCAATTAATAATCTGTATTTTTATAGCATTTACGTGACAACCAAGTTCTTTAGCAGAATAGAGTAAAAAAAAAAATACTGTAGATGCAATTTTAAAGAGCTAAATTTTCATTTGGATTATGTTATTTTTAATTTTGATATGATATGAGTTAACCGAATATAATTAGTGATGTAAATTATTCGTTAGAAGTTAACGTGGTGCAAATTAAATTGTTCTATTTTCAATCAAAAAATCCTATTATCTTAATAAAACAAAAAAAAAAGTCAATTTATCAATACTTATAAAATAAAAAATAGTGGTGGGAACATCAATTCTTAAATACTAACTCATTTGACAATAAATTGTTTTTTTTTTTTGATAAACTGAAATTTTTTAATTTAATTAATGTAATAAAATTTTAAATATCCACTAACAAAAAAATGACAACTTTTAAATTAATGTCCTAACATTAACTCTTTTATAAATAAAATTATTTGTAAAAAGATTTAGAATAAAGGGAAAACCAACCACATAATATCAATGTATATGTCGTGAGGAACAAAAAAAAAAAAAATGAAAATAGAATATGATGTACTCGCATAATTTAAGGAGATAGGCATATTCTCGCATGATATATGGGTTTTTTTTTTTTAACCAAATAAATGATTCATATATATATATATATATAATTCACTTACTAGAATGGAATGACTCGAACTAAAGTAACGCTAAATTAACTAATAACAATTACTTTTACTTTATATTAGGTGTTTATGCACTTCCAAGGAACGTACGTTGTGGTTTTTTTTTTTTTTTAAGGTGTGTTCCTATTAAATATTCTAAAGCTTTTTTTTTCTTTGGTAAATTTATAGATTACAATTTGAATTATGTTAGTATTTATTTTAATTATTAGTAATTTTGTTAAAAACACAAAGAATTTCTTATATAATAAGAATTCATGATAAATTAAAATTGAAGGTAGGCAACAAAATTAATATATCATATACGATAAAAGTTAACCATTTTATAATATTTTTAACGTAGATATCAATACATTTAATTATTAAAAATGAAATCTTATGATGAAAAAAACATGCTTTATTGATAGGAAAAAGAAAAACATGTCCTATCATAAATATACTTCTTACTAATATCTAAACATTTTATTAAAAAGCTCATTATTATAAAGTAAGGCTTGTGTATAAAGGTTTTAGCGATAATTTCTATCAACATTTGAAGATTTTGTTCGATGGTACTTACAGGAATATGCTAACTCTAATCGTCCTCTTCAATATTTTAATACAATTTTTATATTTAATAGTTGTGTAATGTAGATGAAGTATATTTTTATACGTGATTTCAAATAAATATTCAATCCAGATCAAAGTTTCATTAAGTTACTAATTTTTTTTACAAATATTTTATTTTTTAAATAATATTATTAATATTTTATAGTAATTTTTTGTATAAGCTTGGTAAATGTGGTAATTTTAGAATGAAAGTAACACTTCTCTTTGGTTTAAAATTACATAGGAGTATGAGGAAGTGGTAAAACAACGTGGCATCAGATCCGAATAGGGAATGTCAAAATGTGGCACCATTGCTATAAGAAAAAATTGGAACAAAAAATATTGCATAATGAAAGGACAAAACAATAACAAAAGGACAAAAAGGTGTTTATCAAAAACGAAAGGACAAAAAGGGAAAAGAAAAAAAGATTAACAAAGAGACTTTGTATATAGAAAACTACAATTAATTTTTTTATCAGTCTGAACTATAAATAATAATAATTATATATAGTATGTTGTATGATTTTAACATAAAAACTTATAAATTAGATCTTTAAAAATTAATTTAATAATTAAAATATGAATATCAATTAATAGAATAAAAATAATTTCTAATGTAACCTTTTTTCTAATAATTCTAATAAAATATCAATTTAATTTGTAATATTTATAGAAAATTTATAGAAAATAACTGGTAGATTATATATCTATATATGTGTGTGTGGATTTATACATACATCCAATGCAAAAGACGTACTTTAAAAAAAAAAAAATTGCAAAAGACGTGTGCAAATAGAAGTCTCGCTACGCCTGTTTGTTTAACAAGGAAGGAAGTAATTAGTAAAATTGGTAACTATCCAAATTACAAAGCCATGAGCGGACACGTGTTGAGACGTCACTTTCGGTAGATAATCGTAATCTCGCCGATGGAACAAGATGAAAAGAAGACTGCAAGTTTAACATACATGTTAAGGTGTACCAGAGCGCAGAGGATCACAGAGACACCGAAAAGAGTTTGACCAAGAAGGCGGTCAAAGATGACCAGGATAACCCACGTGGTCGTGAATGTATCAGAAAACCAATGTATCAGAAAACCATGCCTCGTGAACCGCGCCGAGTCGTCATTGGCACGACGCGAACCGTACGCTCGGACCACACGTTCGAACACACACAATGATAAATAACACACAAGAATACACAATTGTACGGTCATTTATTTATTTATTTTATTTATGAAAATTCTGACCGTACTACGAGCGATATTTTTTATTATAAATAATGAAAAATATGCTCCATCTTGAGACGAAAATATTTCTTATTTAGAATTAAAAGGGGTTTTTATTTTGAGAAGAGAATGATGTTTAAATATATATAAAAAATTTTTGTTTTAGTATTATCTATTTTTAAAAAATAAAAATTTTTTCTTTTTGAAAAATAAAAAATTATCTGAATTTTTAAAAAAATAAAAAGTTATTTAAATAGGTAAAAAAATTTCATTTTCTAGAAAAAAAAAACTCTTTTTTTATTTTTTAAAAATAAAAAGTTTTTTATGTTTAGGTATGAAAATTTAAAAAGTCTATTTTTTAAAAGTGAAAAATTTTGTATTTTTCTAAAAATAAATATGTTAAATGAACAAAAGACTCTAGAATAATATTTAAATAGTAAAATGAAAAGACATCTTTTTTTTTTTTTAAATGAGACGAGTTTTCTGTTTTTAAGAGAAGAAAATAGTTTGAAATGTGTTGTCAAATAATTTTTAATATGTTTTAAAAATGGGCATGCAATCCAAATATGTTCAAAAGATTCACACAGCAAAAACTCCCTTAGACATTTACCTTATCTTGTAAAGTAAAAATAATAATAATAATATTCATTGTAGATAAGAGTAAGATCACCACACATATTGTTTAAAATTCAACCATTTATTGCTACTTAAAAGTGATATCATATATTGGTAATTGACAATTTTTTTTAACAACTCAAATCCTTTTTATCATCTATGTAACGTTGCTCCTATCATCTTCGGTAGAGTTTTTCTTTTTCTTTTTCTTTTTATTTTTATTTTAGTCACTAGAAGAAAAAAAGTAATTTTTTTTAGTAAAACTATGTTTTTTAGTAATTTTTTGAAACCGCATTTTTTTAAAAGAACTTATATATAGAACAAAATGATTTTTAACAACAACTAAAAATCTAAGTACAAAGTTTATAATTTCTTACTAAAACTCTAGTAGGCATTTTAAATTTTATTTAGAAGAAATTTTTTTAGAAGACACATTTTGTATCTTTGACTGAAAGCTGTTATTGGAGAGCTAAAGTTGTTCTAACATATCATACAAACTTTCTCAAAACAGTCTTGAGTTTAAGAAATCAAAAGCATCTTCTAGGAAACTCTGACAAACAACCCTATATAAGTAGAGTATATTTCGAACATTTTGCTATATCGAAAATCAAACAATATGCCAATTTAAAATGTATGCCCATGTATACTTGTCTACTTTCCTAAACAAGTTGTCTACCGTCCTCAACATCTCAAACGATCTAATAAATGTCCAACTGAACTTGTCCTTCTGTCTACATATTAAGATCAATCAACCTACATGTTTTTTTTTTCTTTTATAGTACTTAAAAAAAGAATTTCAAAAATAACACTGGTTTTGATTTTGTTTTTTCTTTTCCTTTTAGTTAGATTATTCTATTAATTATAGTAATTACCAACAATCACCACAGTATTATTTCCAAAATACTTAGTTCTATAAAAAAATTTAATCCAATATGCAATCCATTTGATAAATGTAGCAAATATCATCCATGACAGCATTTTTTTTAACTTTTTTTGGGCAGCTTTGATCCTTCAGAAATAGACAATTTTTAAAAACATAAAAGGGAAAAGTTTGAAGTAATTATCACATGTTACATATGAACTACTCCTCAAGAACCATGACAACCACAAGACGTGTTCCATCTTTGGTTCATGAGATACACACTATTAAAAAGGTAAACTTGTAAATATCCTAATTTTTTTATTTAATTTTTTTTTTGAAGGCTCTTTCATGCCATGGAAGCATGAGGCTCTACGTTTTTATTGCTGAACTATAAAAATATAAATAAAAAAAATGCAAGCACTCATATTATTATAAGTTTTTTTTTAATGTTTATAAAACATATTAATATAAGTTGTTAACACAAGCAAAGGGGGCTGCAACGTTAGGCCTGAATTGGAGTCAATTTGTAAGAGAGTGAATCACAGATTAGATGTATAAAAAAGCAATCTTGGTGTTGTCTCTTTTTTGTTTTGGTTAAATTTATAATTTTTAGGTGTGGTGTAAAAAAGCTGAATTAATGCATGAGGATGTGAAGTTTCTCTCACCCCAAAATAAGACCATTTGCCAGGCAGTTTGACCGCTTTTGCAAATTATACAGAGCAAAAAAATTTGCCCTTAAAAAAAAAAAAAGAAAGATAGAAACCTTTTTGATATAGATATTACTCCTTCTAGTGATGGAGATGCATAAATTGAGACTTTTCGATTAGAGATTAGTTGGAGTATCAACGTGTTTCTTCTCCATTAGGTTATTCTATTAATTTGTATTCCAATACCTAATGTTGATTTAAATGCTATAATTTTTGTGTTGAAACTTATAAAGGAAAATTAAATAAATTGAAAATAACAATTTTATTATTATCAAATGAAAAAAAAATCCACACATCAACAAATAACAATCAAATGTCAAAATTTACCATATGTTATATTTGATATCAAATTTAACATAGGGTACAATATATGTCAAATTTAAATTATTGTATAACAGTTGTCTTATCCTAACTACTAGCATTAGCATTCTATGTAAAAAATAATTTGCTCTCACTTCTAAAAACTTTAAGATAAAGAAACTATTATTACTTTAAATCGTTAAAGATGACATGACTCATTCATACTAATTACTCAAGAAACGGGACAAAAGATATTGATCTTGGCTGTACAAATCTGGCAACGCATTGCATGAAAAAATTACCCCAGCCTCGTGCTCTTTCAAAAGATAAGGAATATTGATCCGATTTCCTTCTATTTGCCTTTTGTTATATGCATAATGTAGCAGACAATGACATCCGAACACACATGTGTAATTATTATAATCCAAGAAAAAATTGTGTTATACTCGTTTGAGGGTCTTAACCACGAGTAACGACGGCGCATGATAATGAAGAAGATTTTATCTAAAGCATTCGTTTTTATTAACTTAAAAATTTTAGTCATCTATGTAATGTTAGAGTCTCTTTTTTTTTTTTTTTTTAGTATAGATTGTATATTTGATGGACTTTATGAATCTTGACGTATTAGTTGATTTGATCAAATTCTTATTATCTCATTCGTGATCTTAATAGACTCTTTTAATAACACTAGATGAGGGGGTGAAGCATTGGTGGATCTATTAAGGGTTGAGTGAGGTTGTGACTTTAATTGAAATTATTTTTTTTTTCTATTAATTCTACCCCAATACTTTTATGTTTTTTTTGCTTTGCCTCTAATAACAATTAAAAATTCTTACATGGTTTCTATTAAAATTTATTTCACCCAAAAATTTTATGATTTCCCTACTTTGCACTCGCTAAAATTAATTCTCATCCCATTAAAATTTCACCTTTTAATTTTTATATTTCAAAGTTACTTAAAAAAAAAAAATTTATATACGCCTTCAGTAAAATATATAATTGATTTCACCTTTGGCGTAAAGGCATCACTTTTATATATATGTGTATGTGTGTATATATATATATATATTACGGATCTTATAATTTCAAACCGACAACTCATAGTTAAATACGGGCAAAACGTGTGTACTAGACCATTTATGTTTCATCAACGTCAAGTAAAGGTCAGATGTTTCATACCCTTTGATGGTCTGCTATCAATTCCGAGTGGGGCCTATTGGTAACAACCATATTAGTTAGTAACCCCACTAGCTGGAGATTATTTATAATGAAGTAATAATTGGGAGCACAGAAAAAAGGGTTTTATATATACAAAAGTTAATGTTGTGTCACGGTAATCATTAAAGTTCTATATTTTTCACTTTGACCATTTAAAGAGTATAACAAGTTACCTAGGCATGCTCATAATTGGTAAATGTTCTTGGTGATGATTTTGATTCCTTTCACGCTTGGTTAGAATCTTTTAGTACTCGAACTACTGTGTTAATGATGTGCATTCGTTTGACCTAATTTTTTCCATTATCAAGCCAATCATGTGCAAAAGGAGATCTTCTTGCATTTCTCTAAGATTTGGAGAGAGAGAGAGACGATACATGTAACTAGAACAAGACACCTTAGCTAATTTTAAGAAGAAAATAACGAAAACAGATAATTTTATGGTATTTTATGGTTACATATTGAACCATTAGAGTTATATGCTTTAGTCATTATATTTATATAAGACTTTTTGATTATTTGTATATTTATTTTTGATGAGAATTTGATAGATATAACATTTAAAAACATACAATATTGGTACAAACATCCTATCATAGAAAACTCATAGGTAATGTGACCTTAATGAGTTATTTTTTGTTCAAATGGATAATATTGTCAAGATATTCCATGTCTTGTAATTAACCTTTGATCATATATATGACATTAATATGCATATTTTATAACAAATTTAAACGCGTATTTCATGTATGTATATACTTTACTAGTCTAGCATTGATAAAAAATTTCAATTGCTACCTCTATAATGTAAAGTGTTTCATAAAAAATAGACATTTTCAGAATTAAACAAAATTACATATTCTCAAGTTAAATCAAGAATTTAGATGACGGAGAAAAAGTATCGAGATTTTTTTTTCTTTAAACGATAAGAATAGAAGCAGGATGATAATATTGACCCTTTTTTCACGAGCAACAAAACAATAATCCTCTTAAATCGTGATGCCTTGCAACTTAAAAATCTTTAATCCCAAAGGATCTTTGACTAATCTCTCTTACTTTTCCTAAATCTCCCTTTTGTAATTTTTTTTTTCTCCTAAAGATAACGACCCCTTATCTTGTATGCATTTTATTTTACTGAATGTGGCATTATTCCTTGCCTCATCATGGCTCATGCATGCTTCTTTTTACTGCTAAGATCTTCAATTTTTTGTTTTTTAGAAGAAGATCTTCCGAATTAGATCAACGATATACGCCTTCAAAGTAAATTAATTATGTCCCTATAGTTACAAATGCAATTCTTATCACGCATGCCAAGAAAAGAATCAGCTTTTGAAGCTGAAAGGGCTGAAAATATTAGTGAAGAACAGAAAACGTTAACGAAATTTGTAACCCCAAAAAAAATGTATTGGATTATTTTATTTTATTTTATTTTTTTGGTTCAAGAAAGATTTTACAAGTATAACAAAGAAGAAAAAAGTTGTGGAAATCACAGCTATTTACCAACTGTCTAGTTCATCATATATCCTTTCTACAATCCCAAAATGAACTTTTGACTGCGCGATTTCTACTCGAGATAATTCAAAAGTGCCCTTTTTCTGTTCTTCCTTTCTCCAATAATCCCATACATCAAGAATGCTAAGATAAGAACGTTTGTCTAGTGCCATTAGAGGTTTAGGGAGGTGGGACTTTAGAGGAGGATGGATGTTGGTCCGATCCCCACTAAATTTACGAAATGTCTTATACCTAATACTATATGTGATGCGGTATTTGTAATTTTTTATATAAAAATTCATAATAAATAGTTGATTTATATGTAACTTTCTTGTTTAGAATATAATCACATAATACTATTTATATATTAGTGTAAAGGATAATTGTCACTTGAAAACATTACGTCTAAATACCTAATTGGTATAATATAACACATATTAAGCTACAAATGGTGTATAGGAGGGGCTCTTTATGAATTTGTTTTGCAGCATAAAAAGGAAATCGATGATGCTTTTACGCTTATAGTTTCCCACCCATTTAAGAATTTGTAAAACCACAAGTGAAGCAAAATAAAAACTTGAAATGTTTTCTTATCAAGCTCAATAATCTCA
Source organism: Antiaris toxicaria (assembly GCA_035233585.1). Lineage (NCBI taxonomy): Eukaryota > Viridiplantae > Streptophyta > Magnoliopsida > Rosales > Moraceae > Antiaris > Antiaris toxicaria. The sequence goes on from CP141160.1 coordinate 4,422,846, forward strand.
AAGCAAGGACGTGAAAAATCAAACTCTAATGTTAAGACTGGTAGAGACCTGAAAAAAAAAATCCACAACCATTATGTACTGTATAAAGTTGTTTAGCCTCAACACATTGCAAAGATCATAACCGATAACTACAAGAAAATAGAGCAAAGCTACCATGTGCATGTAAACAATGGTAACAATCCAAGCACCACGGCTCAACATAGGAAAAGTGATGGAAAGCAATTAATTATGAGTAGTTATCTTGTCCTATGCTTTCAACAACCCGAAATCCAAGACAATCCCAAGACAGACAAAAGCTGCAACTTGACGTGTTGGCCACATTGGCCGACCCTAAACATAGCAATAAATCTCAAAAGCCTATCAACCATGAAAGCTAAAGTACTGGAACCTAACAAGAATTATCTTTAACATTGCCCTTTTGCAGCTTTATTGAACACGACTCATCCACGAAACGTTTTTCCCACACTGCCATATAATAGAGACAATTTGTGCTACATCAATGGACCCCCCTTTCTCCGAGTAAAAAAGGGTTCACGGCCTTCACAACAAACAACGTTTGTCACTTTTGACATTTTGTTGAATATACAAGGGCCTTGCATGTGGGGAAGGTTAGAGTGAATGATTTTTTCTTCCCTTTTTTCTTCTCTTTCTTTCCCCCCCCACTAAGTTACAAACACTAAAGAATTCAAAAGATCAGAACATGTACCCTACAGGCGTAGGACATTCTGTTGTCTAGGTGTTGGACAGTCCTACACTGTGACGACCCAATGATAGTTGGCTTCTTGGAGGGAAGAATCTTTTTTTTCTCCAGCATGTTTCAACAAATCAACAGTGATAAAGGAAATTACCCCGCTGGGGCAATTCTGCGGGCGACAAAGGAGGTATTTGGAGAGAAGCTTCATTATCCGAAATCTATAAGTGTTTTTGTTTTTCTTTAGTAACAGTTATAGATCGCATGCATGCTGTAAAAGAAATTATTACAAATAATATTTAAAAAAAAAAGGGGCCCGTTTTGCAATGGGGTCAATAGATTATGGCCAAACCAACCGAATCGAGCATATCATTAAGCAGGCCTTAAAATAGAATTAGTAAGGGATATGACAGTCATTCCACCTTATCAAGTACATGTACAAAAATTTCACTTGAAAATTGAAGACAGTGGTCTATGATCACTTCAACCATAAACTCACGTGAAAAGTGGAGAGAGAGAGAGTCCAACTGAACATAAGCTGGCAAAGGATTACCAGATTTTGCAGAATAATTGATTGGTTGGTAGTAATGATGATCTTATTCCGTGTGTATTACACTTCAAAATGTTTTCTGAACATAAACAAGTCTTCACACTTTAGAAGAAACAAAACAGAGAAATATAACACACAAAGAAGGAAAATCAAGAACTGTTCACGGGTTCTAATCCTTTTTTTTTTTTTTTTTTTTTGGATACGCTAAGCTGAGAAGTATTTTCTAAGTCCGCCCATTTGGGGAGAAAGCAATAAACAATACAAAGCCAAAACAAAAGAACCTGAACAAAATGATCAGCTATACGGGCAGGATCCAAAAAAAAAAAGACAGACAACCTCCTCAGCATCAGCAGCTCACATGACGCAGCAAAATTGTAGCTGACGGTGTACAGGAATCTTTTTCTCAGTCAAGCTTCCTTCTAACCAGGCCTCTGAAGAAGTCAAAACTAAACGGACAACGGAAACAGTGTCATAATTACTTGTATTGAAATCACAACAATATCAACTGAAAAAACTCAGAAGAAAATTGCTTTAATGTAAAATATTACGATAAAATTTAAATTTAGATCATAGGTTTAATTTTAAGTTTTCTAAAATATTACACAAATAAATATATAAATTCAAATATAAAATTTTAATTTTATATTTAACTTCCATAAAAATCAATTTATTTACTTTATCAATAGGATTCGTTTTAATACCATTTAAATATAATCAAACCGATGCAATATTACTTGTATACAATCAAACAGATACCCTAAGGTGCCATCTTCTCCAACGAAGGCAAATCCAACTTCATCGCTCACAAGAACTCGCAAACCCACATCTCCATCATTGCCCCTCCACCTCCATCTCACCCATTGACGCCCTGCACGATAACATCAGCATCATCATCTCCCAAGACGTCCTCATCCTCTTCAACGAGTCCGACAGCACCGACAAGCTCCTTCGGCTTCTCACCCACTGTGGAAGGCTCAGATCAACCGCTTCCTCCAGTCAATCACCGACACAAGCTTGCATCTCTGAGCCTTCACCAAGTGGTTTTGCACACCCCGGACCCCAGTTAAAATGGAGCAGACAATTGATTTCTTTTTGATCGAATCAATAAGAGCAAATTAAAAGGAAGACCAAGCCAATCTCATTGCCAGGGGGACTAGGTCCAATCCCTTCGCAGGGGTTGGAGTTCATCAACCGTAGGTTGGCTTTTTTTTCTTTTTTTTTTTTTTTATTTTTTAGTGTACAATTTTATAAACTAATGTGCATTATAGTGATTATAGACAAACAAATTTTAACTGCTCAATTAAATTAGAACAATCTAAAAATAATTCCTACCATAAAGTAGTTCTTACTAGTCATTCCTTGCATTAAATGTGTGATTATATAATTTTGTTAAAAGATAATATTTGTAGCGTAAAAATATAAAAATTGAGTGTGATATGAATTTCTATAAAAAAAATAATAATAATAACAATAATAATAATAAGAAAATAAAATTATATGAATTCAATTGTTATAAATAGTGAAATAATTTAAACACACTAAAATATATCACCCCCAATTAAACATCCATTGCATTTAAACGCAAAAAATCCATACCCAAACAAGAGCCAAAACGTTTATTTGTCGAAAAAACAAAAAGGGCCAAATATTGTGGACATTTCTTTGCGGACAGCAAATAGATTTAGCATTGTGTTAGACCAACAAAGACATTTGAACATTAATAAATGGCGAGATGTTCTGCAGAACTGATGGCAATCAAAAGGAAAACTGTCACCAGAGACCACACCAGCGATGGCATGATGACAAAGAAATTCTACTTGGAGTTTTCACTTGTATCACTTCTTGAGTTCCAAGTTTTAACACAAACAATGTTTTAACCTTTTGGCAAAAAGACTTATGTGCAACCATTCTTGAAGTTTGAGAGTTATTAGCTGTTAAAAACTTAGGATCAAGATACTTATCATCCCACCTGTAGTCTTAACAGACTTTTTAAATGACATCAGGAGGAACATAAGGAGACCACTGATTACTTTATATTAACTTAAAAATAAAAAAAACTATCACCACCGAGATTCTCCTGTTTTAAATTTCATACCACTAAAGTGATTCCTTGATGCACGTGTAAAAGCACCCAAAAGATGTTATTAAAGTATTTAGCACAAAATGGAAGAACGCAAGATGAAAGACCAGGGCACACGACAAGACCTCATACATGGATATAGATGCAGTGAACGGATTATGTTAAAATGTATTAAATTTATACCGGACAATTTTTTCCATAAAAGCCGTTCACCGAAGTAGAGGAATCTTATAAATTGTCAAAGAAAGAATACAAGTTGAATCTAAACTTTTGTGTAGTACAAATATCTATGTTAGTGCTATATTGGCACGCACAAAAAGCAGTGCCAAAATAGCATATCTGATATGTTATTTTATTTTGTTCTCTAATTCATAATGCAAACTTGTTCTTTAAGTTTTGTAACTCGTAAAGAAAAATTTTCGGCTTGAGTAATTTAAGAAATGAGTATTGTAATAATTAAGGGGAGAAAAAAAATCCATACATCAACCAGAAGTGCAGGCCGCTGTCCAAGACAGCTAAAATATCACATCGAAAAGGGGCTTAATTCAACTGAACATATATTTATGGGGAAAAGCAGCAACAATTTACGAAAGGAAGAGAAGTAACCTGACCAGATGCTTAATATAAAATCCCACTTCTGCTTAACTGATAGGTAGGTTGATGGGAATCAATTATTAAAATGCAGAATTAATTACGAGATAGGGAAAATATATATATATACACACACGCAAACACCCACGAGTCTACAAGATAATACTTGTAACAGAAGTTATTAGGAGATGGGGGGAAAAATACACACACACACACACACACACAAACACACACGAGACTAGAAGAAAATACTTGCATACTTAACGTCTCTAAATGAAGAATTATAAAACATTTCTTTTGGCACAAGAAGGAACAAAACAGAACAAGACTGAAAACATATATAAATATATATATATATATGCATAAACACCGGACTATGTTATTTATCCTCATATCATGCAGCAACTTATATTATCCCAATTCGACCACACAGAGCCAAACATGTCTCGTTTAGTGAAATTGTGTAGATAGCAAACGTATGGTGTACCCAAAATTGTCTTATTTGCCAAGTTTTACTTACGCTAAAGAGAAAGGGGAATAAAATATCAATAGAGTTGGTTTTGATTGACGATGACACTCAACCTTCTCAATCTGGTGCATTTCACTATTTTCTAGCTCAGTTCCACTATAAAAAATAAAAAATAAAAAATAATTTAAAAAAAAATCCAAACATTCGGTCTTAACTTCAAGGCTCTTTGTTTACCATAAATTCACTTTTGGATTTCTGAACAACCTTACAGGTGATTTATAAAAACACAATACAATAGCGCGCCGTTTACTTTCAACATTGCTTTAGCATTGTATTCAAATACAATTCAATTTTCATCCAAACACAAAAATATTATATTCAAATGCCAATCACATCACATTTTAAATCCAATACAACCACTATTTATTATTTTACCTTTTCTATTATATTATTTAATCACATCACATTCTCTCTTTCTCTTTCCTTTTTTCTTCTCTATTTTTACCCATCACATCACATATTCATTATTTAAATACTTTTATCCAAATACACGTTGCATTCAAATGCAACATAAATACTTTTCCTCCAAATGCAAATTACATTCAATGCATTGCATTCAAATGCAATGCAAACACAATACGTTTACCAAACAAAGCCTAACTATCTATGTAGTTCTTTTTCGCTCGAATTATGTGTACTATTTTGTGGTTGAATGAAAGATAAACGAACTAAAAATTAATTGAGACTGCAGTAAAAATTATATTTCATTGTTAGAAGAGACTACAAAATTTATAAACTTAGTTTCAGATAATTTACCTATTGCCATCGGGATGAAGTTCACACATCTGATAGTCATCACCAACAGCTAATAAATATCCCGAGGAGGTCAAACCCTATAAATAAAAGATTGAAATACTATGAAAACAATACCCAAATTACTGTGTTTAGAAATTATATATCCAAAAAAAAGGAGGAAAAAGAAAGAAAGAGTTTCTAACAGAAAAACACAAATATCAAACAATGAAGTGGCAAAACTGAATCAGCACAAATGCTACTATCAGTTATGGTGTAGATAGCTCTAAGTCAATAACTCAGCTAGCAACTCTCTCAATCTGCCATGCTCATAGCCTCTACCTGTATTGTGACTGCATTTTCTATCACTTGGTCCTCGTTTGTTTCTTGCACAATAACTCTCTGCCCACTGCACATGCAAAACGTAATCATGACTTCAGAAGTACAGGACAAGCCAGCAGGGGGAAAAAAAAGGTCGATAGCATGTGGCTTCAACAACATAAATCGGTTCAATCTCGAATCAAAACATGAACAGAACCAAAAATAAATAAAAAAAGGCGTACCCATTGTAAAAGTTGGTAAAAGGCTAAGAAAGCACAACATCAAAAGCTTCCTTAATTTTTTGATAGTACATAAGATTGTAAGGGGCAAAAGATAGACTTGAACTAACTTTTAAAAAAAAAAAAAAAAAAAAAAAGATAAGAAAAGGATAAACACGAACTTGAGATTTATCCTCACCCAAACATTTATAAGCAGAATTTCTCAGCCATAAAATGCATGTGTATGCAAAGAAAATCTCGTTTGGTCCTCATGCCAATGAAGGTGTCCAATAAAAAGAAAATGATGTTCCTCTGTAAAATGCACTTGGTCGTTTAAGTTGCAGACAAGAGACCAGTAAATATCCACATATACCTGTGTAGCCATGTTTTATAGTACAGCTCCTCAAGAGCCTGAAATCCTGCATAGTATTAACAAAGAGCTTAGCCACTACCATTTACTTTAAATTGTACCTATGGAAGAAAAATCCAGTTTTCACTAATGTTATGGCATCTGAATGGTACAATAAAACGACAACCAAAGCTTATCAAGTAATTTCTGCAATAAGAATGGCATTAAGCATAACCATTTACAGTTTTTCAGCACTGAGAGTTTTTAAGCACTGAAATCCTGCTAATTGGTGCACATAGTATAGAGGGAAAAGAAGTGTAAAAGCATCGAATATCAAAGCAGTAAATAACTTTTCAAATATCAAAAGTAATTTATGGTGAAACACATGACAGTGATTTACCTTGATCTATGAAAATATCAAAGAACTTCTCAAATTTGCTAAAGAAGGTGGTAAGAATATCTTCTCTTGCAAACTTGTAATCTACATCTGACAATTCTTTAAGAAATGCATTCAAACATGTTGTTGGTTTTTCATTATCAACATTCAGACCTATACCTGCAAGAACATAAGCAAATTGATATTCAATCATACCAAATAAACTTTAAACAGGAGCTTAGCTCTTTTTACATTTAGATAAACTGCATCTAATGGAATCCGTAAATAATAATTTCAAAGCAGAAACACAGCTTCAAAGAATTATAAATAACAAAACAGTGTAGGTTTGTAGTAGCCAGCTTTAGGACTTAAGATAGAAAATTTGCACATCATTCATCCAGAGGAAGAGGAAGAGTTCATTTACCGACACTGACATTGAACTTCTTCGACTTATAGGCTGAAGAGCAGAGAACTCCTCCAACTTTGAGGTTGTTCAGATAAAGATCATTCGGCCATTTTATTCTAATGTCAACATATGGTAGACCCTGGAATGAATATCATCCAGAACAATCATATCAATTTAAAACTCCAAAATCAAACATTAACTGGCTGTAAAATAACAACTAATTCATGCTGTGCATGGTCCGGACTCTGGATATACAACATGGCAAGAGTACTAGGTTTGAATAATTTGAGCATGTCAATATCATCCATTCTTCTATAGTATTAATCAGATATTAATAGCTTTTTTTTACGACTTTAAGTCGATTGAATACAATTTTTTTAGAACCACTCTTTACTCTACAAGACTGCACAATGGACCAATTTTTCTCCATATGGTTCGATCATGTGGTCTATTAGGAATTAGACGAACAACATCAGAGTGCTCAGCAAAAGGCACCCATAATTCTCTAAAAGGACGTGCATAAATGAAAAATATCAAGTAAATATGCAAGTAAAAAGGTTCTTCTTACGCAATATATATTGGAAAAATGCTTACCATCCTATATTATTAGTTTGCGTCCGTACAGAATATCAACTACATCCTAGTATTTGTTAAAATATACTAGCTATGTCCACCAATGGCAATCTCGCTCTTTTTTCCTATCTTTTTCTCAACAAAGTAGCATTTTTAAATTCATATTTAAACACTCAAATCTAGATTATACTTTACAAGGATGGCAAGAAAATAGAAACTAATAAATAGTGAAACATACATTTTTATCACAAATCTCCTTTATAGCCTCTGTGACTGCAAGAGAGACCACATATTGCACAAGAGGCACAACTTTTCCGTCCTCCATCTGCAATGTAAAAGAGAACAAAAGCCCGCCTTTCGGTGATTCCCACAGATTCTTTGACCGCCCTGAAAAATTCACATAATTCGACTATTACCATCCAAAACAGTAAGATCCATCACAATTAAACATTGTTTGCCATTTCAAATCTTAAATTCACATATTTTATACCCAAAAAAGCAACATACACAATGTCCAATTTAATTGTCAATTGCACTTCAAAAACTCAAATTCACAAATTTTAAGCATTAACATCATGCAAAAACGGCAAGATACAGTGACAATCAAACGCCATTTGCATTTAAAACCTAAAATTCACATAAGCATTAAAATCCGAAAATCGCAGCAAACACAATTTCAAATTAATTTTCAATGAAATTCACAAAATTTAAGCATTAACATCATGCGAAAACAGCAAGATACAGTGACAATCAAACGCCCTATTCAAACCTAAAATTCACATACTTCAAGCATTAAATCCGAAAAACACAGCTTACACAATTTCAAATCTCATATTCACAAAACTTAAGCATTAACATCATGCAAAAACAGCAAGATAAAGTGACAATTATACGTCATTTACCATTTCAATCACATAATTCAAGCATTAAATTCAGAAAACAGAAACATATACAATCCGAAACTAATCATCTTTTGCACTTCAAAAATCAAATTCCACATAAAACAAGATAAACAATTTGGCATTTCAAACCTCAAATTCACATAATTAAAGCATCAACAAAGAAAAAACAGCAAAATATACTACTCAAATAAGCGTTTCAAACCTCGTCCTTTATACTGAATATCAGCAACACAAACCGAACCGATCGGAAGCTCTCCAAAATTTCTGTCCACAACTAAAACAGAATTCACTTTCCACCAAATATATATATATATTCACAATGATGATGAAGCTTGACTCACAACGAAACAACATCGTGCGTGGAAGTCAATCGCGGAGACCAAAGGAGGAACCTGCCGAAGCGATTCGTGGAGAGAGAATTCATGAACTCGTCGACTCGGAACGAGTCTTCCTCGAGCGGTATTTCCGATTCCGATGGCAGAAGAACCGAGACGCCGCCGTCGTTCTCCGCTAGCTTCAGAACGTTGATGTCCCTGAGCGACTTGGCAATCTCGTTCTCGGCCGCGGATTTGCCGCACAAAACCAGCGTACACAGAGGCGGCGGCGGCGGCGGCGAATCGGACGCCATGGAAGCTGAACAAGAAGCCAAAAGAACGAATTCACACAAAGCATAACAAAAGGAAGCAAACGTAAGAGGACAGTTCGAACCTGCGCAGAGGGAGGAGCTGAAGCTGGCTGCGATGGAGGAAATGGGAGTGGGAGGAGAGAGAAAGGAGGAGAGAGGTTTATTAGGAGAGAGAAAGTGGAAGGAGTTTCGAAAGAAGGAAATGTTGAGGGAGGCTGAGAAGAGCATGAGTTTTGACCTTTTTTCTCAACACTAGTACACTACACATCAGCTGCATCAGCGGCTTTCATACGCAACAGCAATATGAATTAACTGTGACTATAAATAATAAACCATTAAGGTGTGTTTGGTTAAAAAATTACGTTTTACTTTTATTCAAATGTAATATAATTTTATACTAAATATAAATTTTTTAATAATATTACAAAAATAATTATTATTTAAAAGTTTTTTAAAACAATTATATGAATTTTTTAACATTATTATTTATCTTTATTTTTACCAATCAAATCAACTTTTTAACTCTAAAATATTTTTCATCCAAACACACATTTCATTCAAATACAAAACAAACACTTTTTAACTAAATACAATATTCAAAAAATAAATTTCATTCAAATACAATCAAAATACAATGCGTTTACCAAATACCTTCTAAAATTATTCATTTAGTGGTGACAGTGTTATATTTATATTATATTTTAATATAATATAATTTTTATTTAAATATAAAAATATTTTATTTAAATATCAATTATATTATATTTTAAATTTAATATAAATTTTATTTATTATTTTATTATTCATATCATATATTTTTTCTTTTTTTATTTTTATTCTTCACATTGCATATTTATTATTAAAATATAATTTAAAATATCTTTTTATCCAAACACACGTTATATTTAAATATAATACAAATATTTTTTTTAAATACAAATTGCATTCGACATATTATATTTAAACGTAATACAACTAAACAAAGCCTAATGAATAGCTTTATCTCTCATCTTCTTCTTCTAGACAAATTCTACAACTTTTTTTTTTTTTTGGTAAATAATTCTAAAATCAATTCCCCAATTCTCCAATTTTCATAATGGAATATCCAAAAAACAAAAAACCTTTCAACCTCGTATTATTTTCCCAATTTACAATCTCAAAAAAAAAAAAATGAAGATCCCGTTGGCTGGTTTCAAAGAAGAAGAAGAATTAATATTTTCTGTGAGATTTTCATTTTTTTTTTTGCTGATTTTTTTGTTTTATTAATTTGGATTTTTATTTTAAGATATATTTATTTAATCTTTAATTTGATATTACATCAACATTTCTGCCATAAGGATAAACTGAGTTTAATTGTATTAAATGGTTTTATATAATGATCTATTTTATTTTAAAAGTAAATGTGGTGAAATGAAATTAGGGATACAGTCTACATGTATTTGTAAAAATGAATCCACTTATTAAACAGAGGCTCATTTGCGATGTTCGGAAACGGAGTTTTAAGAATACTTTAAATGAAAATGAGATATAGTTAAAAAAAAATTATTTGGAAATATATTGGTTAAAAATATTATTTGGATAAAAAAACGTAAAACCTTAGGAGATGTTTGGTTGGAGGTAATCAAATATGATAAGATACTTGAGAATCTTTTTTAAAGTAATTAGATCCCTGATAACGTTAGATTACAATGTTTGGTTATATATAAACAAGTTTAACCTTAACGTTCAGCAAAAAATATATATATATAAACATATTTAACAAGATTATTGAGACATATTATTCATTTTTAATAGATAGACAAAATTATCCTAAACTAAATTAATACAATTTTAATAAGATGTAATTATAAAGATAAACACAGTAATAAATAAAGTAAAATAAAATAGTTCAATCAAATTCAATTACAAACAATAGAAAAAAATTCCTTTAAAAAAACACAAGATTTTTTTTTTAAGTGAAGAAAAATTAATAATCTGCCAAAGCTTTCATTAATAAAGAAAAATACAAAATTTTAATATAAAGGAAAGTTTAACGTAGACATAATATTTCAATGAACAAATTTTTAACGGGGAGAAAAAAATATTTTTTTAAGTTGAAAAAAAAAGAAGACACTAGTAGTTTGATGGGAGAAAGAGTAAAATAGTATAATTAAAATTATAGCATAATTTAAAATATTATTAATAAGTAGTATAATTAGGAAAATAATAGCATAAAATCTCAAAAATAACCCAAGTTCTCTACCCGCCTCCCCTGCCCCTCCCCGCTCTCTTTCCCATTTATTTGCTTGTCTCCTTCTCTCCTCATTTATCAGCAATGGCATCTGGATTAGGTTAACAAGAGCGCGATCATGACCGAAAAAGATGACCTAACCGGGATCACTACAATGAGATTGCAATCACCAAAATCATTGCGACTAATTTTATGTCTAATAAAGAAATTGCTTGCTGATATATATATATTTATATATTGTTTACAACTAAATCTAGTATTTACTTATAAATATTGATATTTACTAGTAAATCTGGTATTCTAACTATATTATTTTTCATAAATTTAGTATTTACTTGTAAATAACAAGTTTTATTATCTAATAATATGGTATCCTTATTGAAGGAATAAATCGGTAAAAACGTATCATAGCGGCGCAACGGAATTATAAAAATTTTTTAAGATCGTTAAATATCTCATGATGCCATATACAACAAACTAATAATAATAAAACTCATATCTCAAGAGGACGCTAAAATGTAGGAGGAGAATGACCGGAGGGCTTCAACCAACTAGCCTTCTCTACTATTCTCCAATTCCCGGATGACAGAGTATGTGGACACTCGGTTTCTCGATCGGTATGTTAGCACTGCTAGTCTTCTTCCAACCACCCAGATCTTTAAAGAACTTATTTTCATAGTGAGTTATACAATAATAAACTTGCTCACCTGTGAGTCTGTGGTCTGAGAGAATTGGAATGGCAGCACCCCTATTTATAGACTGGCATGAGGTGATCCCTTGAATTCGAATTGGACTAGGAGAATATTTTCTTCCTTATCTTCCTCACAAAATCTGAATTTTCCATAGGCCAAAAACAAAGGAAGATTCGGCCACCTTTGATGGATTTTGCTTTCCAAATTCAAACAGGATTTTAACTAAAATTTTATCTCATCATAATCCACTATAACTAAATTTTTGCTAGCCCAAGAATAAGGCTAGATTCGGCCACCGTAGTATGAGGAGAATCAAAATTCAAATAGGATTTTTTAACCTGAATTTTATCTCACTCTTATCCACATAAAAACCAAAAATCTCCCTTGGAATTATCCACAAATTTTCGACCACTTTATGAGGGAAAGAATCAAAATTCAACTAGGATTTTCTTGCTTGAATTTCCCGTGAACCTTATCTACCAAAAATCGAAATTTCATTAAGCCCTATCCATAGAATTTCAACCACCATTGTGAAGGAGAGGAATCAAAATCCAAGTAAGATTTTCTATCTTAAATTCCCCTTCATCCTTATCCAAAAAAATCGAAATATCCTAGGGTTGTTATTCCTTAACAAATTCGGCCACTTTTGGTTAGGTTTAAGATTCAAAATTCAAGTAGGATTCAAATAAGATTTTCCTCTTCATTATCCATATCAAATCCGAAATTCACCATATGCATTTATCCACAACTAATTCGAATTTTAATTGGATCGTGATTCAAAATTTGAATTCAAATTTCAAAGTTCAAATTTCAAAATTCAAACTTCAAATTCAAATTTCAATTTTAAATTTCAAATTCAAATTCAAAATTTCAATTTCAATTTTCAAAATTCAAATTTCAAATTTCACAAAAAGTTGTATTTCAAATTTTATCCTCATGGATAATTTTCTATAACTTCAATTCAATCTTAAATAAAATCATGACAACTTTATTTGGAGTTCGAATAATTGTGTACTCTATTATCCAAAATAAAATCTGAATCCAACCGAAAAGAATCATGTCTTCCATCGTGGTCCTATGTCTATACCATCCATGCATAGTCAACTGGCCAATAAGCATACATAAATTAATTTGCCATTCGTTAAGGAATTATGTAGAGCTAGTAGATGGACCAATTGGACATATATAGTCGGGCTCCCGTGATTCCATATGATCATAACTCTGTATCGAACAACTCAATCATATGATCACTAATTTCAGAGTCACACCACTATAAATCTGAAACTGAACTCCCAATTATATACCATATTACGAAAGCCTGTGACAAACTGATGTCCAATGACCTTGTCATGTATGCAAAACCCTCATATGATATCCATGATCAGTTTTAAGTCAAAGTCCGTTCAATCCTACTGATCAGGTTATCTTAAAGTTTTATTATAATACCGAATAAGAAAATGATTATTCACCATATGTGAATAAGAATTCATCCGCCCAGCAGACGACTCAAGGTCTTGTCCATTTTCACATCCAGTATAATGCTTTTAAGATGATACTCTTAACTCCTTATTAAAGCTATGATTCCGATATCTGCAAGCAAACCCTTCATCGTATACAAGTCATGCACCTAATGAACCGGTCTATAAGCTTACTACCTCTGAGACACTTTAGCCATTGGAACATCAAAGTACATAAATCATATACATAAAGTAATTTATCTACTTAGGATTAAAGTTATTGCATAATGAACGTCAAAAGTAGATTGATCCACTCATAGCAGACTACGTAGATCAATCACACTTTAGTCTCGATCTAATATGTCACCACTAGATAACATGTCTATGTCTCTACTCGAGAGTTTATACTCCAGACAATCAAGATAAACCGTCCCCCCATGATTTTAGACAATATAATAGTCTTAACATGAGTTAGATGCTCGGTCTAACTCCATAGATTACGGACCTTAATTTAGACCGCTTACTTTAGAATATTGTCTTCTCACATATAAAAGTTCATTGCATGCAACGTTCTATTAGTTTTAACACAAGCAGTCAGTGAGCCATATTTGCTTACATTTGCTTTAAAATGTAAATAAAATAAGGACAATCAGCAATGTAATGAATAATCTCTATATATAATTTTATTATCCAGTTCAAAATAAATGAAATACATCAAAATATTTCTAATACTTAGGACATTTTCTAACACTTATTATTAGTAAATATTAATAAATCTAAATATTTACTTATAAATTCGAATATTTTCCAAATATACTCGAAAGTATTACATGATCATATACTAGGAAATATATATATTTACATATTGGAAAAAATAGTATTAAGTTAGGGAGAAGGGGCATATTAATCTAAGTATTTAATAGATTAGTTACAAAATTTTTGGGTATATATATGCTTCGGAGTAAATGTTTTGTTAACGTCCTTTTATTTTTAAAAAATCCATATATTTATATTGTGGTACTTTTTTACTAAATCCACATATTACTTATTTATTAAGTAAATATCGTAACTATATAATAAATGTTTAATTTGTATCAAAGTTTATATATTGTGCACATTTAGTAAATCTAAATATTTACGAAATATAAATAAAAAAGTCAAACATTTTATATTTTCAAAGTTCTATAAAGTAATAATTATTACATAATAACTCCAAAAATTTCAAAAAAAAAAAAAAGGCCCTAATCCAGCCCTAAATCATCCCCAAAATAACCAAACCCTAACCCAAAATACCTAAATCCCACCGAACAACTATCATCGCCATCGAAGCAGTATGACATGCAAAGTAGCCACTCCATTGATGAAGTACCTATAAAAATGAAAAGCCATCAACCAGAGAAACTTCTGATGCTCACCATCTTCACAGCTCGACTAGCACTCAAATCTTGCAGGCGATAAAAACAAGAATAGAAAATCTATTACACATTAAGAGGATGTAATCCAAAACTCAAATCTCATCGCCGTTGAGTTTCATCGTAATCATGATTCGCTCATGCTACCAACCAAACATCATTGTCTCATTACCATCGCAATTCCATTCCAAATCGTTGTATTCGTTGCTGGTGGGTCATTGTCTCTTACTAAGAAGAAGTTATGGCGAGAGAAAAACAGGGAAAGAGAGTCGGGATTGGATGAGAGAGAAGTAAGAGAGAGTGGAGATTAAAGAGAGAAGCAAGAAATTTAGAATATAAGGGAATAAAATTTAAAAAAAATTATTTTATAAAAAAAATGGAAATATGTATTATTTAATAACATTTTAAAAGCATGCTATAATTTTCATTACCACTCATGGAATATGTTACATTGTGCAATTGGAAAAAGGAAAAAAAAAATCAAAAAGACTATATAATGAAGCAAATAAACGAAAAGCGAAATTTTTTTGCTAAAGTGAAACCAAAAAAAAAAAAAAACATAATCATAAATCAAAGGTAAGTTACGACATCCAGGGCAAAAATATGAACCAAAGTTTATAATTTATAGTTTTTTTTTTGTAAATATATGAATTATATTAACTATAACTAGAAAAACATCACGTAAAACCCAAAAAAAGAGAGAGAGCGAGATAAAGAATACACACCTGAGAGAGATTAATTACGGGGAAGTTAGTCACATTATTGTGTTGTTAGAAAAAGTTTTTATTTTTTCACATGTAACATGCAATTTTTTAAAAAATAGATAAAAAATTATAAGGGTAATTATGTTTGATATATTTAAATTATAAGATTATTATGATATTCAGATCAAGGTTTTAGATTATTATGATATTTAAATAATCTAAAACTCATTTGATCCGCTTACTTATGGGTTTCAGATTATGATTTTATTATCATTTTCTTTTTTTTTTTTTTGAGAAAAAGATTAACTTTCATTGAAAAGGCAAATCAACCAAAATAACTGTAGAAACAAATCAACACCATTAGCATGTCTAGGAACAAAGACACAGGATTTGAAAAACATCTGCAGACTTAAGAAGGACATCAGCTATCAAGTCGCCATCACTCCCTTGGAAAGCCAGGCCTTGGATTTCTTTCGCTGCTCTAAGAGTGCCCATCTCGGCTATCTCAACATTGAAGCCAAGCCTATTGCTGAGCAAAAGACCCTGCGAAGGGCAAAACACTAGGCAACATGAGGGGTCAAAGGAACCATTAAACATTCTTACAAAAGCTACAATAACAGTCCCATCATAATCTCGAACAACAACCCCAATAGCAACAAATCACAATTCAGGCTTGACCAAAGCATCGATATTAAGGGCTCCTTTGGTTGTAAAGTCCGGATTTAAAAGTTTAGTTTTAATTTTGTCTTTTTTTAAAAAGTCAATAAAAATTATAATTAAATCAACTAACTTGAATTTAAAATTTCATTTCATTTTGAACTCGACTCATGCACCAAACAAATCTTAAGTTTGAAAGTGCCCACCATCGTAGGCTTCCAATTAATCGACTCAATAGTTAACCATCCCACTCTCAATCGAATCAATTCGGTCACAATGGCAGAATTCTCTCAGGTCCTTCCTGCAAACTCAAGAATCTCTCTGGCAGACAAATCACATTTAGAATGCACCCAAGCATTCCTAGAGTACCAGAGAGACCAAGCAACCGCCGAAAAGATCATAAGCTCTACATAGGATCCTTTTTCACCAAGTTCCAAACACAAACCATCAAAAGAGACTGTCAAAGAATTCTTAAGACAATCCCACAGTACAAACAATACAGCACCATTTCAACCACATCCACACATCCAAGACACCCCATCAAACACTTAACACCTTGTCAATTCAACACCACAAAACACAGAAAAATCCCATGAAAAGCACGCCACAAAAAAGTCTTAATTCTGTTTTGGCAACTTCAACCTCCAGAGCTTCCCCCACTGGCCTTCCCGATGAACTACTGGACGATTCATGTCTTGAATTCTTGGATAAAGCCAACCAATATCCAAAGCAAATCGAGTACAGGCCTTTAGTGTCATGTGCCAACTTAAAGAATCTGGACCTTTAAAATAACCAAGGGGAATACTAAAAATAACATCCCTATTTAAGTGCCAAAAAGAATCACGAGTGAGTTCTTTATTCCACTTACCACTTTGAATTAAATCCACCACTCTCCAATCTGCCTTCTGAGGGTCCATAGGGGTAATGGGGAGGAAATCATAAGGATATGGAATCTAAGGATCTGAAAAAACATGCACATTCCTCCCACCATAAATCTTCCACCTTAAACCTTCCCGCAACAATTCACAACCCAAGAGCACTGACCTCCACGTATATGAAGCATTTGACCCTAGCCTAGCATCCAGAAAGCTGGAATATGGAAAATATTTAGCCTTTAACACTCTCTCCATCAAAGATTCTAGATACTACAATAACCGCCATCCTTACTTGGCTAAAAGGTCTTGGTCGAAGATGCCAGCATCGTGAAAACTGATGCCACCATCACTTTTAGGGCAACAAAGTTTTTCCCAACTAAGTCAATGAATCCTCTTTACACTTTCATTTCCTCCCGACGAAAACCTTGCCACAAGAGATTGTGTATCTCAATACAAAGAGAGACAGGAATCCGGAAAACTAAAGGGTGAACATCGAGTGGATTGAGTGAGTTTTTGAGAATTTTCAACTCACCCAATCAAGTTTAGGTGGGTTGATTTTAAATTTAACTCACCCAATTAATCCAAAATTTAAAATCAACCCACCTAATTAAATTTTGGGTGGATCGGGTGGATTAATAAAGTTGAACATAATTAAAATATAAAAAATATAAAAAAAAAATATAACTACTCATTCAATCTAAACTAAGAAATATATGATAAGAAAGCTAATCTTCAACATAATATTAATATTATAAAACTCTAAAATTGTCTCATAAGTTATAACCGATATAAAAGTAAAATATATAAAAAAAAACAAGTTTAATTATAAAAGTTGTAAACTAACAAATAAATAATAAAAAAAACTCATATAATATGAAATATAACAAGTTGTTAATAATTAATATAAAATATAAGACAAATACTGTATATTATGAGATATGAAATATATTTATTTTTACCTATTAATAGATTGAGTGAGTTCGGATTAAGTTAAGTTTATAAAAACTCAACGCAAACCCACCTAATTAATAGTCGAGTTGGGTGGGTTGGGTTGATCTCTTGTTAGTTGAGGTTGGGTTATAATGGGTTGAGTTACGTAGGTTCGTCAGATTCGTTAGGTTGTTGGGTTTTTTATTCACCCTATAGAAAACACTCATAGTGTAGGTTGTCGTAGCTTGAGCTACCGTCTTAATAAGAATCTCCCTCCCTCCCGTCGAGAAAAATTTAGACTTCCATAATTGAAGTCGCTTCACAACCCTTTTTTTTTTACTTCATTAAAGCTGCTTTGTTTATTTCTACCAACAAAGGAAGAGAGCCCAAGATACTTGTCATGAACCCTACTATAGTCAAGCAAGCATAACTCATCATCAATGTCTTTCTTAACATTCTCAGACACATTAGGCCTTAGGGGCTCTCCTAGCCCCTCAATATAACCTAGACATCTTATACTAACATAATCTCATACCAAATAAAGTAATATTAAGATTTTTGTCTACTCATATATCACATATCAAATAACTCTTTAATTTTTTTAAAAAAATTAACATAATTATTGTTTCATTTCTCTCGATGTTCTATATACTAAAAAAAATATCATCTCATTTTTTGACATATCTAGTTAGGAGCAATGAGATATGAATGTGGACACCACCATTTTTGTCAAATCCCAATAATACAATGGTTAAATTTATCTTTTTAATTTTAGATTTAGTAAAAAATGGTGAATTTAAGTAGATAATTTGAAAAATTGTGTGCAATCATAAGAATAATTAGTATGCAATATGTGTTGGGTGTGTGATGGGTGTATTATGTTTTTTTGGGTTTTGGAAATATTTTAGTGGGTTTTTGGTTCACAATTCAATTCAAATGTTTTTTTTTCTTATCCACTATTTATAGTTCTAATTACAAATTTTTAGTTTTGTAACTCAAATTTTAAAAATTTATAATTTTACATATAGAAATTCAAATGAGATTTAAAAAAAAATTATATAAAATTTTAAGATGAACGAAACAAATCTCATATTACATTTCAAGTTTTAATATTTTTTAACTCCAATTATTCAAATTGTGTATAAAACATCAATAATTCAACTCTAACTCATCCCAAAAATTTCAATTTAAACTCGTACATAAAACACATGCATTAGAATACCAAAAAGAGGAATCATAATAGGTTACTGAAAGCTTGCTTAGTGGAAAAGTGAATGTTTTTTTGCATCCTTGAGGCCATTATTCATATAATTTTATTCATTTAACATTTCTTCAATAAAATAATATATGCCATTCAAAAGTTTTATTTCAATTAAATTATCATATCACATCAAATTAAAACTATATTAATTAATTATGTATGATAATGTTATCATCTCCAATATATTTATATATGTTAGTATTATATTTCTTCTAAAATAGTGTAAAAAATAATATTATCTTATTTTATACTCTAATATATTATATTATTTTTAATATTATTTCTACTTTTTATTATCGTAATTGTATTTTAAAAATTGTAAAAGCGAACTTTTAGTATTTAAATAAATGAAAAATAAAATTATTGTAATAATTAGATAAGATAAAACCAATAAGAATAAAAAATGAAATTTAGTATTATGTATATCTTGTAATAAATTTACGATAAAATTTAACAAATAACAAATTTAACATGAAAAATTATATTACATTCGAGAATATTTTTCATCCAAATATCAAAATTTATCATTAATATATTAATTTAATATTACATTAAAGATGCTAATATGATACTGGAGCTAAATGCGTATTATGGGTATAAAAGGAGGGTCTCTCTCCTTTTTTTTTTTTCCTTTTTCTTTTTTTTAAATATATATTTTTAAAAGAGATTTATAAATAAATAACTTTTTTCAATAAACTTTTTAATTAATGATCTAAATTTTTAAAATTTAACTAAAAAATCATTATTCTTTAAAATAATTAATTAATTTTTTAAAATAATCGATTATATTAAATTATAATTAATTATAATGTAAAACTATTAATTTATTTATCAATTATTAATTGATTAATTATTAATATATTAAATAAAAAAAAAAAGGACAAAGATTTTGGTAACAACATGAATCATCTTCTTATCTAATCAAGGAAGGTCTATTTTTGCTAACAAAAACATTAGTTCAAGGGGCGTGCATGGGAGCGCTTCAAGTTCGGGGACATAGTGAGATTAGTGAATAATTTAGGGGGCATTTTTGGGCTTCATGTTCTTCTGAGTTCTGAGAGAGAGCTTCGTTCGACAATCATGGAAGAATTGCAGAGAGCTCTCAGCGCTTGGGGCTTATCAGTTTCCACTCTCTCCGACAAAGGTCGCTGCCTCTTCGCCACCCGTGACTTCCGTCCAGGTCTCTCTCTTTCTCTCTGTCAATCGGTGTTCTTTGAAATGCTTTCTTTGTAACCAAAAACAAAGAACAAAAATCGAAGAAAAAGGTTTTTAGTACATTTTCAGGTGATATTATCATAAGTGAAAAGCCTTACGTTTGGGCGCCGAACAAGTCCGGTGTCGAGTCGAGGTGCGATGGATGTTTCGGGACGAGTAATCTGAAGAAGTGCTCGGCTTGTCAGGTTGCTTGGTATTGTGGAAGCTCTTGCCAGGTTTGTAATGGAGTTTTTTTTTCTTTTTTTTTTTTTTGGGGAGGATTTTTCGTGTTTTGGATGATTTCAATGTGGGTTTTGCTCAATCTATAAAATGTCTGAATAATAAGAAAATGACATGGCAGATTTCATATCAAAGATAACATTCCACTACAGACCACTTGTTTCTCCCAAATGCCAAAATTTACCATTTGGCACATAAATTTAGTACTCCATTGGAGATGCTCTGACCTCTGAAGTCTCTAGAAGGAAAAATGATAGAGGGTATGAAAAAACAGTTTCATGAATATCATGAAACTAAATATGACTTGTCAAGGGTAGACGAAATGGGATAAAAGAGTCAGTTTAAGTTTTACAGGCCTTATAGAATTTGATTATGCATGCATTCATGTTTTTTATGATAATGTTTTCATGCCGTGTATTGTTGCTCTATTAGAAAGGAGAATTTAATGTTACTTTTGGAGAATTGGTAAATTAAGGTGAATTACTTTTCAGAAGGAGGACTGGAAATTGCATCGCCTTGAATGTAATGCTCTCTCAAAGCTCGATAAGGACCGAAGAAAATCTGTCACACCTTCTATACGTCTTGTGCTCAGGCTCTACCTTAGGAGGAAATTGGAAGCTGAGAGGGTAAACTATTTGCTAGCTTAGTTTCAGATTATCCCTTTTGGGTTTAGCATTACTTTTGTCATATGCATAACAATTTCTCAACTGGGTAAACAAAGTTTTGATCTTTTGTGTGATGTATTGCATGATGATTTAGTTTTTCACTCTATGCTTTCACTTACTGTTAGGTCATCCCTGCTACTGCTATGGAAAACTACGAGTTGGTCGAGGCATTGGTGTCTCGTATCCTTTTTTCGTCTGTATTTTAATTCAACAAGCTCATTTTTTTTCCTTCTCAAGTGTATTATCAGTTTTAAATTGTTCTACATCCTTGATCTTTTGTAAAAGACATGTCTGACATTGAGGAGAAGCAACTCGTGCTCTATGCTCAGATGGCTAACCTTGTAAACTCGATACTTCAATTGCCTGATATCAACATAAAAGAGATTGCTGAAAACTTTTCCAAGGTATCTTTGGGAAACATTTTTAGAAATGAACACACGTCATGATGATTACAACTTGTTTGCCACTTTATCTCTTGTAAAGGTAGAAGTGCCCTTCTTACCTAAAACTGCTTATTATTTAACCCTCTTAGCTTCTCGAGTTCTACTCTTGCATTATCGTTAGGGTAAATGTAATAGCATAGGTAGAACAGAGAAAGCAACGCCTCTTTTTTTTTTCCTATATGGAGTCATGAACCACTGACATCTAGAACTACACATCCTTGGCTATTTTTTATTTGAAATTTAGTTATTGTATATCAATACTAGAAACCCCAATTAAGACACATCAATCTTTTGATGAAGGCTGCCTAAAATATGCTTCCTATGCCCTCATGCAGCTTGCGTGCAATGCACATACTATCTGTGACAGTGAATTGAGACCTCTAGGAACTGGATTGTTTCCTGTCATTTCAATTATTAATCACAGGTAACTATTTAGTTGCGTTTAGTTGTCTTGTTGGTTTGATTTATATATCATCAACCTGCTGTTAGTCTGTTAAATTTTGTCGGTACTGTAGCTGCTTGCCGAATTCTGTTTTGGTATTTGAGGGAAGGTCGGCTGTGGTCCGTGCTGTGCAACATATACCCAAAGACTCTGAGGTAGCATATTCTTCATAGAGTATTGGTAATTTGGATTCCAACTTGAATAAAAGTTTGCAATTGCATCTATGACTTTCATGTTAAGCACATTTATTGGCTTATTATATATAACTAGTAATTCTCCAAGGTTCACTTTGTAGAGTGTTCAAATATCACTAGAGCTCTAGCTGAGAGTGTGCTATGAGATTATCACCAAGTGTTTGTCCTCTTATCTGTGTGAACTTCAAATGTCATTTATCCTGTCTTTTCCCTTCCACTTTTTACCCGACATATTAGCTGAAGTCCTTTCAAAAAGTACCATTGTTATTAATGCGGAGAGAATGCTAGTGCACAATTATTTAGAACCTTGGTGAAACGTGAAGGATTTAATGATTTGAGCGTAGAAGAACCCTTCTTATATGCAACTATAAAAGTAGGAATATCATGCGAAGAAGCTATAAAAATAACTAGGGAATAGTCTCCAAGTTTTAAAGATTAATCTAGCACGGATTTCTCAAAATAAAGTTCAAATATGGGCAGAGGTATTCAAATTGTTAGCAAAATGTATATATTATCTACTAATGGATTACTCATCATAATTCTGGCTTTCATAGTAATTATGGAATTTGTTTGGCTCTTATTTTATTATAAAAAGACACTACACAAACTTATTCTATAGGATGATTTTCAGTTAATGCAAACTTAGTGCGAAAACTAAGTAACGTTTTGGGACTTGTTCAGAAACCCAGACAGCTTTATTCCTGGCACTGCCACAAAGTTTCTACCAAAGTCCAGCTGCCACATTTTTGTCTTGCTTAGAGCTTGCACCATCATACTCTTTTCTTTATACAAGATATTAGAATAATTTAGGTATGTTGCATTTAAATTGCTGCAGTGTCCATATATCTTTCCTTTTCAGAATTAATTTCTACCCCAAAAAACCATAAACCATAGGTCTACAACCTGCTTACTCCTCCGTATGTTGAATTTTCATTTTCTCCTGAATGAAGCAACATTAAACTTAACTTCCTCTGTTACAAGTCACATAAGAAATTTTAGAAAATCTGGAAAAATAAAAAAAATAAAAAATAAAAACGAGGTTTACCTCTAAAAGAGTTTCACCTGCGAAGATCTTTGCTTAGGACCATAGTATGATGACATGCCTTTGGTACTTTAATTTTCCCTATCCGTTTCTCAGTCCATCTGCAATGTTGCTCAAAATTCTGGTTTTCTGACTAGATTTCATGTAATGACCACAATAGAACGGATTTCGGAATCCTTAGATTTTGTTTGGCCTCCTTGATGGCGGAAAGCATCTCTGTGTTATCCATTATATA
Source organism: Antiaris toxicaria (assembly GCA_035233585.1). NCBI lineage: Eukaryota > Viridiplantae > Streptophyta > Magnoliopsida > Rosales > Moraceae > Antiaris > Antiaris toxicaria. The sequence continues at coordinate 4,446,462 of CP141160.1, forward strand.
AACTACGAAGTGCCTCATTAGAAGCATTATTCTCAATTCTAAAAGCATTTTCAATTTTTTTCAGCATTTTATCAAGTCCTGTTACTATATTCTTTACTTTTCTACACTTTGTTTAATGCACACGCCGCATATATGTATATGCACATTTTAGTGTTATCTAGGATAAGTAAAACTTATCATGATATTGATATGAAGTTGACTCTTCCAAGGATTCGCTCTCATTCCATTGAATTGCTTACACGTGAGTTTTTTTTATTTTTTATTAGGTGTTGATAAGTTATATAGAAACTTCTGGAAGCACTACAACTCGGCAGAAGGCCTTAAAAGAACAATATCTTTTCACTTGCAAATGTCTTCGCTGCATCAAAGCGGTATTTGCTAATTTAGTCCCTTCCCCACCTTTTTTTTTCCCTCTATCCATGCAAGAGAGTTAGCTTGGTGACTTTGTACTGGGCTTTCTATCTCTATAACCTCATTTTTTTTAATTAATTTATACCACTTGACATGTGCTCCACATTTTGGCTTTTTTTTTTTTAATTTTATTTTTTAAAAACATTTTTCTGCTTAAAGGGCCAACCTGATGATATTCAAGAAAGTGCAATTCTAGAAGGTTATCGATGCAAGAATACCAGATGTGATGGTTTCTTGGTCCGTGACTCTGGTATGTGATCACTTCAAGTGAATGATTAAAATATCAGTAATAATGATAATGATAGCTTCTAAAATTGAAGTTAGGCAGACTGAGCGTACTTGTGCATTCTTGACATCTTGATATGCAGATAATATAGGATTTGTATGTCAATTATGTGGACTTGTTAGGATCAAGGATGAAATAAAAGCAATAGCTAGTGAAATAAAATCACTGTCCGACAAGGCTACTTCCACTTCCCCGCAAAGTATCCTTCTACAGGGAGTGTGCTAATGATTATGTAAATCCTCTTTTGCACTATGATATTCCTATTGATTAAGATTCACTTTTTAGAACTCATAACCTAATCTTCAAGTAAAACAATTACGTAAGTTTGGTCTTGTGGGTTAAGAATATGTGGCATGTATTTTTATTGAGCTAGTTAATCCTTTGACGGATTTTAGAAAATCAGGAAGCAATCTCTATGTATAAGAAAATTGAGCAACTCCAGAGAAAATTGTGCCACAAATTCTCCCTCAGTTTGATGCAAACACGGGAGAAGCTTTTAAAGGTACCTTTTGCTCTTGCTCTCTCTTTAGTTTATTTTTCCCCATTTTTCCTGGGGTATGGTATGTTTAACTTCCATTCGCTCTAAAGTTGTTCCAGAAATACTTTGGTAATATATAGTATTTTTCTTCAGTTGTTCATGGAGTTGCAGGACTGGAGTGAAGCACTAGCATATTGCAGACTGACCCTTCCAGTATACGAAAGTATATTGCCTTTCAACTTTAATTCGTAATGATGTCTGAAATTTCTTCCCCCTCTGTATTTTAAGTTGGTAATCGATAGTGACTTGAAAAAGAATAAAAGAATGCTGGTAATTTAAGTTGGTAGTTCTTATCATTCATAAGATTTAAGGTTTGTGCTTGAAATATCGCAATTTGCTGTTTCTTCCATAGTTCTCAGGAGTAATTCTAAAGTTAACCAAAATGTGATTTTCTTAACCAGTTTCCATGTGAAATGTTCTTAGACAACTCCTAACTTCGGGCTTTAAATTGGACTGGTGCAACAAAAAGTGATTTTCTTACCTCATGAAAACGGTGTTGGGAAGATGGCACAAGTGGTGCAAGCTTATTCTTAATTGAATCTGCATCTTTTCCGGGATTGGCATACATAGTGTACTTTGTGCACTTGAGCTATGCAATTTATATTTTGGTGTTGGTTGGATGTTACTGAGCTTGATGAATTTGATCCCTTGTACTGCAGGAGTATATCCAGGATTCCATCCTTTGCTTGGTTTGCAATACTATACATGTGGGAAACTTGAATGGTAAGTATATCTGCTCGAACCCTTTTTATTTTTATTTCAGTTTCTAGATTTCTAGATGCTCTGGCTAATCATAAAAACTTTTTCATTGAATAGGAAAAGGATGCAGGTTTATTTTTAGACCACGACTTTGTTGGTGGTTAATACATTTTCCGTTTAAAAGCAAATGTAATATGGCACAATTTTGGCCACTTGTTGTGCAATCCTTAATGATTTATGAGATTTCTAATCGTTCAGTGACAATCAAATAATTGAATACCCTCAAGTTAAAACCTATGCTTGAGAATCCAAAAAAAAAAAAAATTCCTGTTATGTGCCATAAAGTTTTCTGCTAGTGTTTATTTGCACCAAATTTCGGTAAATTGAAAGTTTTTTGACCACTTCAATTTCGGCATCCCATTTTTCCGGTCTGAGGGGCAATGTTATGACGTTTGTGTTTGAACACTATTGAGAGACGGTATATGTTTCATGCAGGTTACTTGGTGACACAGAAAATGCTGTAAAATCTCTGACCAAGGCGGTTGATATACTCAGATTTACTCATGGAACCACTACACCTTTTATGGAGGAGCTCTTTTTGAAATTGAATGAAGCTCGTGCCGAAGCCTCTTATAAATTTTCATCCAAAGAAGATGAATAAAAGGAAAAAAAAAAAAAAAAATTTCTAATCCCTTCCTTGATTTTAATGGGATTTGGTGTTGGTACTCCGTTTCACATGGTTTTTTGCTTGAAAATTCCAATGTATATTCTGAAAGCATTGAAATTTTTTTAAATTATCCACCACCACTACTCAGCACTTGAATGGATCACTAGAAGGTTGTCTTTATTTTTCTTTCTTTATTTATTTATTTTTTTTATAAGGAATGACAAATTGTAATTTTTTTGAGCAACACTAATATTTCTCTTCTAGTAATAGTAATGGTAATGTGCCCAGTAAAACAAGAAACAATAGCGTTAATAATAATTTTAGGAAAGTTCCTATCAAAACCATGTTTAGACAGTTCCCTCCATCTAATTGTGGAGTTCACATTGCATCTACTAGGGATTTTTTTTTTTTTTTAAGTTTTTTGTGTTGCAGAAAAGTTGAAACAAAATCCTGGGAAGGGTAGAATTGATTTTTTGATTTTCAAGCAAATTCCAAGTGTTTCAAATGTATCATGCAATTAATTGGACTTTGATAACACTTTTTTTTTTAAATGTTTTGAAGTTAGGAAATAGCTTGGGAAAAATTCTATGGGTAAGTTGTCTTGAAGCAATTCTTCTCCCCAAGGCACTCCATACTCCAAAGTTCCAACTCAAGTTCGATTATTACCTAATCGATTATTACCCATTTCATTGAATGCTTGCCATTCATAGTGAATTTTACTAGGTTCTAAGTTCTAAGAATGACATACGAATTGTTAAACTGGATTGTTTGCTAATCTGTAATATTAATAGATTCTTTTTCAGATATAAAGACATCAATGATCTTTTTTTTTCTTGATTAAAAAAACAAAGATAGCACTATTAGCTAGTTAAAGTCTCTTGGAGGAAAAAAAAATCCCTCCTGAAAAAGCAAATAATAAAAAAAAAAAACGAGTGAAAGCTAATTAAGGAAGAATTAGGGCGCATTTGTACATGAACATCCATGTTTGGCGGCCTCAACAGCATCCATTACTAAAGAGGACCGTTGAGGACATAGACCTTATCACCTTTATTTTTGGGTATCTATTTTTTTGAAGAATTAATAAACAAATAAAAGCTGGTGGATAATTAGTAACTTAGCCGTCCCTGACCGCTGTACATAAACGTAAAGAATATTTATAGTTGACCATCATGCTGCAGAATAGCAACATGCATCCAAAAGCAACACAAAAATGATAACCAAAAAAAAAAAAGAAGATAATTACATGCGTCAATTCCTCATAGCACTTGAAGATAAAACAGCCAGGAAAAATACTACACAATATTACAAAAGGATGGGACCAAATCACACTAACCAAAAATGATTCTTTGAACTGAAAAAACAACTCACAAAGATGAGGACTTTTTGGGGAGTAAGTCAAAAGTTGGTGCAGAATTTCAGTGAGGTGTTTGATCTTCACCTACTCTCTCCGACCTTGCTAATTGCTCCTCTAGCCGTGAGAAAAGTACTGTTAACCGGGAAAGCAACTTGCACTGTTGCTCGTGTGATGTCAATAACTGCGGTGTTATCAGTGAGTCTGGGGCGCTAAGCAGTTCTTGTAGCTGAGAACATAGATTTGAAGCTTCGGTGTCGCTCGTACAGGTGTTGGAAATAAGCTGAAGCAGTCTACAATTTTGGACTTGAGACAGGGATTGATGGGACGGAGTTGGAGGAACAAGAAAGGGGTGCTGAAGCAACTGAGGAATCCTCCACCTCTCGTTGCGGTCCCATGCAAGACACTTTTTCATGATATCGAGAAGCCAAGGATTGGAAACTGGTTCATACTTGATTTCATGGTTTGGATCTGTTATAACTTTGAACTTTGCCCAGAATGTTTTATAATCTGAGAAGGGGGTCCTCCCATAAACCATCTGGTAAAGGATGCAACCAAGAGACCAGATGTCTGATGGTCGACCGCACTTAATAGGGTTTCCGTTAACGTCGGTTTCATTGCACATGAATGCTTCAGGAGACATGTAGCTCAACGTACCTACCTGCAAAAGAAAGAAAGGTGGTCGAAAAAACCTGGTAATTAATCAAAAGTATACCAAAAGTTTACATCATAACATGTAAGATTTTGAGTTGGGGAAGTAACAAAAGTCAATATCAGGTTGTAGAGGAGAATGTTTTATAACAGTACAGCATTATCTGCAGTAGCTATAGATACTATTAAAAATGTCGTGCAAAATAATAAAAAAATACATAAAACCTAAACATGAAGCAAGACTTTCTATGTTTATATAAACATAAGACGCAAATCTATCGAATGGCTTTAGTACCACCAAGCATTGTGAATATACAACCTCATATGAGTCACGTTTTTATTTCTTATAAACAAAATCCAGCACTATTATGAAAAAAAATCCAAGCAAGAAAAGAGAACCAACAATGTAACTCCCAAAAGCAATGGCTGAACATTTTTAACTTGATATCGTAGCAAGTTTGGCATACCAAATCTTTTGAAAGTAGGGTTTTCATAATCCAAACAACTCTTAATATTTTTAAATTTCTTGGTGATGTCTGTCACAATAAATATTCTTCCAGTTTCAAATGGACCCGTGTATACCTGGTGAGCAACCACCAAAAACATAACAATTATATTACTAAGTGAAAACATAAAAACCTTGGTGATAAGTTTTGTTGACAATAGACTTGATAAATCATTGCTTCTGTGGTTACTTCATTCACAAGGGCAATTAATCAGGCATTCGTCTGCTTAAACAGTATTTCCCATAAAACAGAAGTGGAGGAATGCTAAGAAAGAATTACCTGTGAATCTCTTTGGATGTTTGTAGTATCACTATTTATGGCTTTGGCAATTCCAAAATCAATCAACTTTAGGGAGCCTTTTACCAGAAGGAAATTTGCTGGCTTCAAGTCAGAGTGCACAATACGCTCCTCATGTATAGTGTTAACTGCTAGAAGAATTTGCTGCCAAAATTTTCAAAGAAGACAAGAGCTCCTAGTAGTTAGAACAATTACCAAAAACTAGGCAAATTCTGACATTTAATTTACTAAGTTCCTAGAAAAAAAAAGACACTTAATTTACTAAGGTATGCTGAGAGCCAAAGCCAATCCCATGTACCCATACATCAGCAGACCAAATCTTATGTGAAGCATAATAGATAAATTCAACTGGCATGGACAATCCAAAAACTCACACGGAAATTTAACACATTACCTCCACATCCTTGGAAAAACTAAAAGGGAATTTGATCCCATATTTTCAGCTCCGGGAAAAAAAAATAACAAAAAATAAATAAATAAATGAAGTTCCACTTGTCTATAACATCAATGACATGAAAGGGTATATCGAACAAAGAGTCCAGACAAGAATAAGCCAATTGATAAGTACCAAAAAAAAAATATATATATATATATATGGGAGAGAGAGAAGAAAAAGGCAACTATCAAGAAAGGAATAATGACTCAGCTAAAAGAGAGAAAAAAGGGCAGAGAGGGCAACAAATCAAGAACCTGCCAGTAGAATCGGAGCCAGTTCTCATCCATGGTCTGATTGGTGCCATCCATTTCCTTCCATTTCTGGGAAAGCATGTGAGCCAAATCAATTTCCCCATACTCAAGGACCATGTATATATGTCCATCATCCTTGACTCTCCCGTCTTTATTACTCATGGACCCATTTAGGACTTCCTCGAGCAGAGCCTTATCTGTCACCTAAAAAGATAGAGCAGGCAAAAGCTTATATTGAAAAGAAAAATGAGATTATTAAATAGAGCAGACAAAAAAAGCATTACAATTCTCTTAAATTTAAGTACTTCTTTAAGCCCATATGGTAAAATATTACCAAGCCAATATCGAGAAAGAAAGAAAAAATGCAGAAAGTTCAAACACAATAACACATGAACGTGTTCATGTTCATACTTTGTTGTAACTCTAACATTGAAAGATATATCAAGAAACGAAAATAAAACAATCCAATTCTTTAGTATTGCACCAACTTGTCATGTTAAAGGGCAAAAATAAAAGATAATTGTTTTCTCCTGGCCAATGTAGTACAAGGCTAGTTGTTTTCTCTTAAGAGTCCAGTTCAGCTCCTTCCAAGCAATTACTCAATAGGTTCCGGAATCCATGCAAAAGACCACATTTTAACAAACTTAGACCACTTCTTGTTCATGTCAAGGTATCTCATAAAATATGCCAATTGCCCGTGCTCAGAATGATTAGACCATCTTGAAACCAGGATTTTACAGTGTCCTATTAAACAGAAATTGAACTTAATTCCATTTGAGCCGAATTCTCTATGCTACTTGGTTGCAGCATGGTTAAGTTGGGGTTGTATTATCTTTCTTAAGCGCAGAAGCAAGTATAGTTGCACAAAATAGGCATTATGTAATGGTGATATAAGGGCAAAGAGGCTGGTCTGACACAATCAATTGATGGTTTAAAGGGAGTACCTCATAGTCTATGAGCTGTATAATGTTGTGCTTTCCTTTCAACCTATTTAAATACTCAATTTCCTGACAAAACCCATACGCAGTGGCATAATCACGTCCTCTGAGCTTTATTTTTTTTAGTGCATGGATTGTGCATTCTGCTGAGATGACTTTGTAGACCTCACTGCTTCCACCACTACCTATCTTGCCAAGCTTTTGATAAAGCTTCCCATTAACTTTAAAAAACAAGTCGGGATCATAATTTCTTTTACGAGGGACTGATGCACCTTTACCACTTGGAATCTTATCCTGTTTATCTAACTTAGAAGGCTCACGCTTAGTATCAGAGGATAAACTTTTGGATGAAGGAACCTGAGATTGAATATCAATGACATCGGCAGTCAATTGCGTCCCTTGAGCTGCCCTATCATCAACAAGAGAAGGATCTCGAGCCGAGCCACTTTCCTTGAGCATGCAGCCTTGTTGCACTTTAGAAAGTTCATACTCCTTAACTTCCATTTGGCTATCTATTACAGAAGTAGAAGATTGCGGTGCAACGGTAATCTGGTTGCTTAACATTCCGCTGGTGTCTTTTAAACAAGGATTTAATTGCTGCATTCCTTTCCCTTGAATTGTTCGTTGAGCATTTACATTTGGATCACCGACAGGTTCCATCTTCACATGAGAATTGCTATGCAAACGGGAGCAAAAAGTAGTCTGATTAAGCATAGGTGCTGAAGTTGAATGGACTGACGTTGTTGTAGCACATGATGGCCCAGCAACTGAAGATTGAGTGTTAGGCTGGCTTAAGAAGTTTCTGAAAGGAAGCAACTGATCCTGAAGAGCCATCATTCTCTTTCCCGACAAAGAAGAAACAACGCCATCAGATCTCGAAGTGATATCACATACTATGCTTTGAATATTCTGATGCTTTGTCTCATGATTGAGAACAGTCGATGCCTCCCCTTGATTGCTTGTAACCCAGTCCATTTCTGTCAATGCAAGTGAACTCATATGAGATGATAAGTTCTCCAATCCAGTGGCCATAATAGGATCATCGGCCCCTGCATGTATAAAGAAGAAGGAAAGTATACAGGGAACATAGCAATGATTCAGGAATCATGCAAAAGGTTAGAAATGATTCGTCATGTCAGAACATGACAAATAAATCACCCTTAAGATTCACTTAATAAAGGAATCAAATTCTTTAATTTAATCAGTTAAAAAAAACGAAGCAGCTATTACCCTCAGGAATGGCTTTGCTTGCAACTGAAAATTGGACTTTCTTCTGGCCATCAATGTGTTGAGATTTTGTGTTGCTTTCATGACAACTAGCAATAGGCTTGGCTTGATCTCTCTGCGCAGCAGATGGGTTTAAACTTTCACCAAAAGGGTTTGTAATAGTGCCCGAAATGGAAGGCGGTGTAATTGATGCATCTTCCTGAGTTTCCTTGACTACAGCGACCGTCTCCTTTATCCGCATGACTGAATCATTCACACCCTGACTAACTGAATCAACTTCTTGAGACTTCTTGGCAGCTTCAAGAGGACCCATATTTGACAATGAACTTTTTGATGCTTCGTTTTTGGGAACCAAAATGCGCCTAGCCCTTGCGCCGTCTATGGCTTCCTCAACACAACCATGAAAAAGAGTTTTAGACAGTTGGTCCTTCATATGCAAAAGTAACAATGACTTTATAAGCGTATAACATTAGTTTGCAATAATGGATAAATTCTTTGTTGTCGTTATAACTTTACATATATAAAATATGCCAAGAACACAACTCTAATACCAACTTTCGGTATCAACTCATATGACATGTAAGTTATTATTCTTTTATCTGTAGACATTTAAAGGATTACACATTAACTGATTATACCTACCAATAAAAAAAAGATAACTCATCATAAGTTAGTACTTAAAAGTTAGGTATAGAGTTGGTATCCTTGTACTATTCTACATACATTACACATGATAAATTGTAAAAGCAGATTTCTTTCAAAACCTTTTTCGCAGAAACCACCTAGACAACATAAGGCGACCGAAAGAACTAAAAATAACATTTAGTCAACACCCAGTTACACAAATTCAAACTTCCAAACGGATCAAAAACCCTAACATTTCGAAACAAGGATAAAAACGTAAAATTGAGCAACCACAATAACGAAACCGTGAAAACAAAATACAAAGCCGTAACAATCACCCATCCCTCGGAGAATTGAAAGCATTAAGAGAGAGAGAGAGAGAGAGAGAGCAATTGAGGGAGTTACCGAGCGGGCGGTGTCGCTTGAAAGCGGCCTGAAAATGGCGGAGGAAGTCCGGCGGAGAAGAGGAGGTGGAGGAAGAAGAAGAGGAAGTGGAATCGGGGGGGTTGATCGGACGGGCGAGATTCCTCGACGGAAGGTTAACCTCCCTGTCCATGGTCGGATCTCAGAGGCATGTCGGAGCGGAGGAAAAGGAAGCGGAGAGAAACGGGGAAAAGAGGAGGATTTTCATCTAGGGTTTGGCGGAGTTTTGTTCTTCCGCCATGGGAGGAGGAGAAAGAGAAGCTTCAGCTACTTCCCGCTCCCTTCCTCTTCTTTCACTGTCAAAAACGGTCAGAGAGAGACAATGGGGGAGAGAGGGGGGGGGGGGGGAGGGAGGAGTTTTGTGTGTTTTGAAATGCCGCCGATTTGCCGCTCTTGTTCTGGGATGGGCCTGATTCGTGTTTGTGGTCTGTTGGGCCTCAACAAATTAGGGGTATACGGAGGGTGGACTCTTTTTTTTTTTTTTTTACGGGAAATTGTAATAGATAGGCCAATTCTTTTAGTCAATAAAAGTAAATAACATATTTACTTAACTTAGAAAATAAATAGCAATTTTGATTTAAAACTCATGTAATTTTACAATTATATCCATATTTCTTTCTAGATTTTATTTCTCTCTCTTTCCCTTTCTCTCTCTTTCCCTTTCCCTTTCTTTTTCTTCTACGAACTTTTGTTGGGAGTTGGACTTCGTTTTTTTTTTTCTGAGAAATTATCTGTTTTTTTCTTGAGAAAATCTTGGGTAGAGAATTGGTAAATCAATGATTTACACACATAAATAAATGATTTACCAGTAAAATTTTAAAGCTATCTGCTTGTTTCTTGAGAAAATTTTGGGTGAAAAATTGGTAAATCAATGATTTAAACACATAAATAAATGATTTACCAAATAAAAAATGATTTCCAAATAAATTTATCAAGATTTATACATAAAAGATATTTTTGAAATTTTAATTATAATAAATCATTATTTATCAAAAATATACTATTTATTAAAGATCTAAAACTTTTATACTATTTATTTTTATTCAATTTTAATTTTAGTCTATTCCCCTCCTTATCCCTTTTTTCACTGGTAAAAAAGTTTTGCAAAATAATATTATAAAATTATTTATATTTGATAAATAAAAATTTTTGTATTATTTTCTCTCTCTCTCTCTCTCTCTCTCTCTTTACACTCCAATCTCTCTCTCTTCCCTTCTTTCTCTACTGTCGTCTCCAAACTTATCGGATCGGCCTAAGCACCAAGCTCCATCGTCGACCAACAACAGAGCTCCAATAGCAGTAGTCATTGATTGGTGTAGAGGAGAGAGAGAGATATGCGAATTGTTCGTTGGGAGATCTGTCGCTGAGGTGAGGTAGCGAATGCCGAGATCGATTACGCCTTGGAGGAGATATTTATCTATTCGCCTAAGCTCCTCCTCCTCCTCCTCCTCCTCTCTCTCTCTCTCTCTATCAACCTCACTAGAGCACCTCTCCGTCGTGATTTCCATCCGATGATCGAGTGGGTTGCCACTGCGATTGAGCTTGGCCGCGACAGTTAGAATGTTGTTGACAGTGATGGATGTAAATTGACCACAGATGACACCTTGCATGAAATCTTGTAGATTGACACGTTCAAATCTGGTTGTGCAGCTTAGATCTAGCACAACTCCAGTAAAGATTCAAACGGTGAGTCCCGTGGCTCATGACGGCTCCCAATCTCAATTCATCGCTTTGATTCCTCTGACAACAGTGAGTTTTGTGGCTCGCGGTGGATCCCGATCACCGTTAGCGCTCGTAATCGACCCCCCCTTTCTGGTAGCTTTCTTCGTTCTTGGTGCAACACCAATTACAACTTATAGAGCAACCGAGGAAATCCGACGACGTGAAGTAGGCAAGGTGCTAGGAATTGTCGCAATTGGTTTGTCATGGAGGTTCACCGTACCAGACAAGGCAACTGGCGACTGCCATAATTTGGTTGTCGTTGAAGTGGGGAGAGGAGAGAGACGAGCTAGAGATGACTGCAGGAAAGAGAGAGAAGAGAGCGGGAAAAATTTAACAATAATTATAATTGGATGATAAATAAATAAATATTTTACTATTATTTGGAACTTTGCATGAATTTTTAAGAATTTTCAAAGAAATGAAGGTCCGATAGTTTTTATCAGTTGTGAGATTGATAAATTTTTATGGTTTGGCATTATTGGATGATTAAATCAGCCATTTTAAGTATTGTTTTAACGTGATAGATGTGTTGATAGAATATTATGACTTTTTAGTAATTTTATTATATTTATTATTTATACTATGAACAGTTTTAGAGACGACTACCCAAGAATCATTGTTCCATCATCATCTGAAAATTTCAGAAAAGTTAAGTGAGGCATTTAGATAAGTACAATATTACTTGCAACATAAATTTATTATTTGAATAGTATATATATTACTGATGTTGATGACACTATAATATTTTGTAGAAAAAACGTCAGAGTGTGCACTGGAATTTTAAAATTTTTTTTAAAGATTATTAAATAACTCGTGTTGTCATATATAATAACTTATCAACAATCATATACCTTTAGAGGAAAACACCAGGAACATTAGAAAAAGTGATCGAGGGGCTTTAACCAACTAGCCTTCTCTATTATTCTCCAATTCCTAGATAGTGGAGTGTATGGGCACTTGGTTCCTTGATCGGTATTCAAGCGCAATTTGTTACCTTCTAACCATCCAGATTTCTAAGAGTTTATTATTACTAGTGATATGTGCAATAATAAATTCACTCACCTGAGAGTTTGTATTCTAAAGAAAACAGGAGTACCAAAACCATTATTTATGAAATTACATTAGATGACTTTTTGAATTTTGAATTAGACTAAGAAAAGATTTTTCTTTTTCCTTAACCCCTTCCAGGCTGATTCTCTTTAGGGGATATCCTTTTCAAAAAATTCAACCATACTAAGGACAAATGGATTTAAAATTCAAAAAGGATTCAAACAATATTTTTCTTCTTCCTTATCCACATAAAAACTAATTCATTCCTTGAGGATAACCCCGAAAAAATTTTGGCCCCTTTGTGTTTTGTGATTCAAAATTTGATTCAAATTTTAAACTCTACAAATTTTTGAATTTTGTTTACATAGATAATTTTCCACAACTTCAATTTAAATTTAAATAAAATTATGACAACTTTATTTAAAATTTAAATAATTGTGTAATCTCTTATCCAAAACAAAATTCAAATTCAAATTAGGAGAAAATCTTATCTTCCATTCTTACCCACAAGTGGACACCACCTATAGTGCCAGGACAAGATTTTTGTTCAATTCAAATTCAAGTATAATAATCTTTTAAATTTCAAATATTTATTTTAAGACAATATTTTCAAAATTCAAATCAATCTCATATTTGATTTTCAAAATCAAATACAATTAATTTAAATTTCAAATTTTATTTTTTAAAATAAATATTAATTAAATATTTATCTCATTTATTGAATAATACAAAATTACAATTTTACTCCTCTGACACCTAGAGAAAAACACCTACACCTTGTAAAAAGGTGATCCAGATTTTTATCTTCACTAAATGCAAGACAACAAGTAGTAAAAATACCCCGACCAATTATTATTCGTTGACAAATTTTATGGAGCTAGTAGAGGGACCAATTGGACACATATAATATGAATTCTAATAATCCATGTAACTATTATTCTATACTGAATAAACCAATTGCAATTATTAGTTTCAGAGTCATACCACTATAAACCTAAAACTGCACTCCTAATTATATATCATATTACGTAAACCAATGATAAGCAATCGCCCAATGACCTTATCATATATGCAAAACCCTCATATAATATCCATGATCAGCCTTAGGTCAAAGTCTGTTCAACCTACTGATCAAACTATCTTAAAAATCTATTATACTTTCAAATAAGAAAATAATTATTCACCATATGTGAATAAGAAATCATCTATCCAGCAGACCACCTAAGGTTTTGTCCATTTTCACATCCAGTATAATGTCTTTAAAAAGATAACATTTACTCCTCATTAAAGTTATGATTTCAATATCTGTAAACAAACTGTCCATCGTATACAAGTTATGTACCCAATAAACCGGTTTATAAGCTTATTATCTCTGAGATGCTTTAGTTATTAGAATATCAAAGTATATAAGTTATATATATGAAGTGATTCATCTACTCAGGATTAAGATTATTGCATAATGAATATTAAAAGTGACATAATCCACTCAATCAGACTATCCAGATCAATTACACTTTAATCCCGGTCTAATATGTCACCACCAAGTAACATATTTATGTCTCTAGTGAACAGTCAAAGCTCTGGACAGTCAAGACAAAGCGTCCTCCCAATTAACTATAGACAACATAATAGTTTTAACATGAGTTAGATGCTCGGTCTAACTCTATAGACTACGAACCATAGTTTAGACTGCTTACTTGAGAACAGTGTCTTCTTTCATACAAAATTTTATTGTATGCAACATTCTAATAATTTAACACAAGTAGTTAATAAGTCATATTTGCTTACAATTACTCTAACGTATGAATAAGATGAGAACGCATAGCAATATAATGAATAACTTCTAATATAATTTTATTATCCAGTTTTAAATAAATGAAATACATATAAAATGTCTTTCACGCTTAAGGCATTCCTAAAATATTTTAACACTTATCTTATGATGAAATTTTGATGAAAAATAAGTATATGTATTTTTATATTTTAAAATGACATTGTACACTCTTGACATTAATGGTGAATGGTAAGTGGTCATTTATCCTACAAGCAGACTTATCGTCATGGTTAGTTTGAGATTTTTTATCCCACACTTTTCGTAACTAGCACGCTATAATGGTATAATACCTAGCCCAATACATGATGGTACTTTAGAGTTAATTTTTAAAGATATTTATATCTAGAATGACAAATAGGTGATGATGATGAAAATAAAATAAATTGTTTTCATTTAAATTTATGAGATACAAGTGTCTTACTAAGTCCTAGATTGTATAAGATAATTCATGTTGCAAAAAAAAAAAAGCGTAAAATGTAGCAGTGAAGAAGCTTGAAGTGAAAGCACAATGATATATAACAAGAAAACTGGAGTAAAGATCATGAAATAATTATGTTAAGTTTTTAAATATTTTTTTGATATTTTGATTATGATTATTTTTGTTGGAAGATTATTTTAGACTCTTCTTAATTTTATTTCGCACATAGATTTCTAATATTTATATTGAACATGAAAATTATTTCGATAAGATAAAATTTAATATGAACAAGAAAAATATTTCTAGACTTTATTAAAAATTTTCGAAGTTATTATTATTATTATTTTAATAAGTTAAGAATATTATTTTAAATTTCTATTTTTTGCAATTTCATGAGAAATGAAGGTTAAAAATTTAAGTCAATTATAACGGTCCGTGAGAGGTTATTACAGCAAACCCCAATTTTGAGGTAGGGATTTGCATTCTTTCTTACACCAATATGTGAACTAAATATATATGTATGTGTGTGAGAGAGTGAGAGAGAGAAATAGGGGCAAACCACGATTTTGAGGTAGAGATGACATACACCACAAACATGAAAACGTTTAAGTTAAGCACTTTTGAGAACTTCATCTAGTTTTCTCAATCATGTAATGTTGAGTATGCCTAGTAATACACATTAGGCAGAGAAAAGGGAAGTGCAAAGAAAACTAGAAGGAAGGAGAGTGTTGAGGAAGTCAAGAGGCACCATTCCAAATGGCCAACGGTATGATAAGTACAAGTCACTCCATCTTTTCTTGTTTTAATTATGTTTTTCAATTAAAACTTGAGTTTAAATAAAAGTGAAAAAACAAAAGTACAAAAAGCAATCTTGGTTGTTAATTTAGGGATTTTCTTTTTTGCATCAAGAGTACTCATTTTTGTTTTTTGTCTTTTTGTTTTTTTGGCTAGAAGCATCAAGAGTACTTTTTACTTTAACATTACATCTCATAAGCTTTCTAGCAAAATAACAATGGAATAGGGGTGTCTCATTACTTGCTAGTAGTTTTGATTGTTAGCCTAAATTAGAGGGTTCTAAAGGGTAAAAACCAGATCCATTAATAACGTCTCCACCATTCAAATTCCTTTCTCTACCACTCAAATTTGGACCACAGAGAAATGTGCTCAATTTTTTCGGTCTTATGCATTGCGTTTGGTTATTATTTTATGAACATATGATTTAAATTAAGTAGCATTTATGCTATGATGTTTGGATATCATTAGACAATTCTTTGAACAAACAATGTTGCATCATGTGCTTGTGTACTACACATAATGGCATAGTTCGGTGTTATCCGATTGAGTTCTTTTCTGGTATCTCCAATCCACTAACTTGAATTGTTGCTAGCCTTACCGGATTGGAATACGGGACAGTTTCTACAAAAGCTGAGGAACATCTAACTAAAGTTGTGACACTGTGAATATACTCCAACCATGTTTCCAAATAGGGGGAAAAAAAAGTATGCAACCCAAGCCCCAATGTTGATGACCGGAGATTAATCCCGTCATAACATGGGAAAACCGCAAAAAAATACGACTTATTTTAACATGCCTTTGATGCATTTGTTTGTAATAGAATTTTTAAGTTAGAATTGATTGATTTTTTAAAAATTAATTATAATTTTTATTAACTTTTCAAATAAAAAAAAAACTCAAACTAAAATAAAATTTTAGAGTTCAAACCTTAGAACCCAATGGGGTTTAATTACATGGTGACCTCCCAATTATGGAAGTAGGATCTTTGACAAGCAACAAGCTATTCACTATTTTGATTTTGCTAGTCCTTGGGAACAGTATAGTTACACATAATTAGAATCCCCTTGATAGCATCCACCAATTCGGAACTTAGCGTTCGTTTGGTGAACACATTGTATTTGCATTGCATTTAAATGTAATGTATTGAATGCAATTTAGGGTTCGTTTGGTGAACGCATTGCATTTGCATTGCGTTTGAATGCAATGTATTGAATGCAATTTGTATTTGGAGGAAAAGCATTAGCATTGCATTTGAATGCAATGTGTGTTTGGGGGAAAAGTATTTGAATTGTATTTTAATAATAAATATGTGATGTGATGGGTAAAAGTAGAGAGAAAAAAAAGAGGGAGAGAGAATATATGATGTAATTAATAAAAGTAATAGAAAAAGTGAAATAATAAATAGTGATTGTGTTTGATTTAAAATGTGATGTGATTGGTATTTGAATGAAATATTTTTGTATTTGGGGGAAAATTGCATTGCATTTAAATGTAATGCTAAAAAAATTTGTGTCCCAAACACTAGCTTATATTTGGAGGAAAAGCATTAGCATTGCATTTGAATGCAATGTGTGTTTGGATGAAAAGTATTTGAATTGTATTTTAATAATGAATATGTGATATGATGGGTAAAAGTAGAGAGAAAAAAAAAGGGAAGAGAGAGAATATATGATGTAATTAAAAAAAGTAATAAAAAAATGAAATAATAAATAGTGATTGTGTCGGATTTAAAATGTGATGTGATTGGTATTTGAATGAAATATTTTTATATTTGGGAAAAAATTACATTATATTCAAATGTAATGTAAAAAAAATATGTTGTCAAAACGTGGGCTTAATTTGAAATCTAGTCCTATTGCTTTGGGTGGCACTGCCAGTCTCACAAGAATTTCCCAAATCTTGTAATTTACATTTGATACGTAAAAACTGTAGTTACTGTCAAGCAAATGATGATGACAATGATATTGTAATTACTGTACTGGTAGAAGATTCCCTAACTCTAAAGCATATAAATAATAAAGCCTTACAAAGTACAAATTTACAGCTGTGTTTCAGTAAATCCAGAGGGGCTCCAAGTTTGAATTTTATCCCATCTAATGAAAAATAAAATAAAATTGATGGCTTTGCATTCTCATGGCCCATACTTTATAATTTGCGCCAAACAACGGTTATATGGTAAAGAACTAGGATTAAGAAAAGCAAGTGTAGTAAGAAAATTGATTTCGACAACTTGATGGGGGAAAAGTCTGATTTTTTTTAAAATTTTAAAATTTGTATTTTTAGTGCTAATTAAAGTACACAACTTTATTCCACAGCATATGGTCTCTCGCATGATTTTAAGGCAAAGGAATCAGAGAAGCAGCTTTTTCCCCGTAATAATAAGAGGTTCCATTATTATCGTGTAATTAGTGGGTATGCCTAAATGTGGGTGCGCCGTGCTTAGCCCCAAAACTCATCTTGGGCTTCGGATTCTACCACCGCCCCAACTCGTCAAATGGTACCAACACCTACCATAACTTGCTGTTGCCAAAATTTATGCTTATTTATTTGTTTGTCATAATTAATTCTCAAAAATATTGGGGTACACATAAATGTATCAATTTTCAACCCTATGATACTGATGTGACCTCAAAATAATACGGGTAAAGGTCGGCTAGTGAGATAATGGGAGTAAGCTATTTGTTTTTAAGACCTTTAATTAGAATATTATGATTGTATTGCATTTAAATATAATGTAATTTTTATTTAATTATAAAAATATTATATTTAAATATTAATTATATTATAATTTAATTTAATTAAATTATTACTTATTATTTTATTTTATTTATTGTTTTTATTAATCACATCAAATATTTTTTTTCTCTCTATTTTTATCAATAATATCACATATAATATAATTTAAATATTTTACATTTAAATAAATATTATATATAAATGTAATACAAATACTTTTTATCTAAACACATATTCATTTAACGCATTACATTTAAATACAATAGAAATATAATACGTTATCCAAATACCTTCTATAGTTTTTCATATGTTTATGATTCATTCCAGTCTTCGTGCCCACCTTTGACTTCGATGTTGAGACATGTTGTTCCGCGGAGGTCCTTTGTGTTTGAGAAAAAGAAAAAAGTGAGCTACCCTAAGTAAAGGTTTTATCGAGCTCAAAAAGAAAAACAATCTTAGCTGTCAAAAAAAAAAATGTCAACTATACTCGATAAAATAAAAAAAAAAAAAGTTTGAAAGGTGAAATTGGTAATAGCTGACATTTGTATTCTATGTATACCCCCCAAAAAATGGCAACCTTACTCTTTTTTTTTTTTGGGTTTATTTATTTTTTTAATGAAAAGATAGTGTATTGTTCATAATTAATGAACTAGTTTCCCTTCCTAGTAAAAACGACATTTTATGCCTATGAAACGACATCATTTTTGGAACCGTTGCAAAGACACTATGTTAAGGTGTACTCGAAAGTGGTAATGTATATATTTAAAAAAAAAAAAAAAAGGAGGTAATGTGCGTGTGTTTCAACTTCTGATTCCAAAATGTGCGAGCTTCAATTTCGAAGGTGAACTTTTAAAAAATACCATAAATTATATAGTGGATTGATTTCTGTAATAAAAAAAAAAACCCTTATAAAAAATATCATTTATGACATTCCAAATACTTATTTATTTAATTTAAATATATATTTTTTAATTTCTATCTCTTTCCCTCTCCTCCTACTCTCTCTCTCTTTCCCCTCTCTCTCCTCATGCTTCGACCTCAACGTTGTTCCTATCATCGTCTTCGACAACACCCAAGATCAATGGCCCATCGGCAGGAGATCTATCTGCAAGAAACTTTCGGTGAGGCGAGGTGGTGGATGTTGGTGATTGACCATGGGATAGTCAGTAAGAGATCTGTCGGTGGAGAAGCTTTCGACGAACCGCCCACAAGGAGGAGCAGATCTCTTCTGAATCTCCTTAGATTGGATATTCAGCAACCATAGGAGGAGTTCTCAATAAATCTAGCTCGGTGACGGCGATTGACATGCTCAGAACTAGATCGATGGCATTGATCGTGGTTGCTCACCACTCGTGACATTGTTGAAGCTGGAGTTGCAGAGGGAGAGGAAGAGAGAGAGGGGCGCCGACAGTGGGCTCGAACAGGGAAGAGGAAGAGAGAGTGGGTGGTGGCTGTGGCGTAGAGATAGAGAGAGAGAGAGAGAGAGGGATCGAGTGTTAAGGAGGTAGGAGGAGAAAGAACGTGATTGAGACAGAGAGAAAAAATTAAATAATATATATAAATCTATTTATAACATCATTATTATGATATTTTTTACAAGACTTTTATTTGTGATAATTTATGATATACTATCTAATTATCTCATTTCGAAGGCCATCTAAATGTATATATTTTTCTTACCTTAAAAATGTTCAAGATACGTGAAGATACAAAAAGAATAGAAAAAAAAAAAAAAATCTCGAATTTTGACCTTAAAACTCACCGGGAGAACAATCACCGGCGATACCTTTTCTTATTTAAATAAAATGGAGTTGAAAACAATACAAAATTTATATAGTTTTTGTGAGACTTTTTGAGTAATATAAAACATGTTTATCTATTTTTTTTTTTACCCTCAATATAAAACCCGTATATTGGCATCATCCAGCTTCCACTTTCAACATCATGAAGCTCATCCAATATTGAAAAATGAGTCTAATTTTATCATACGAATATAAGTTCAACATCGCATAGTTCATTAATTGAACAAAAAATCTTTAATTAAGACGATGGAGTATAAGATATAGACGCATTATGCAAAGAAAAAGAAAAAACATCATATCATTGCACCATTTTATTGATGATGCATGTGCATATAATTGATTTTGTACAAGAGACATCTTTAAATAATAGAAATAAGTCATATACACCTCAGCTGATGTGATATTCAAGCTGAATCATCACAAAAGAGTTAAAATTGACAATCAACATCTTGAAAGAAGCTCTTCAAAGGACACAAAACACATGCATAGATTGCATTCATGATCCGTAGGGTTTAATAATACACTCCTAAACTCTGATTTATTATACACAAACCATGTATTTAAGTGCATAACCATGTTTCTATCATTGAAAAATGCTAGAGAATGATATTTAGTATTAGCTTCCACATGACATTAAAACTCTAAATTTTGTTTATACCCCCACTTTTGTTTCACCACACAAAAGTGGTGCTAATTGAGCATTTTGTTTTTTTGGATTTGCTTAAAATTCACGGTATTCTCCTCTTTTGTCTTTATTCTTTCCCTAGTTCTTCTTTGTACGAATATGGTGGTTATGTGTGTTTTTGTGTGTGTGTGTGTGTGTGTGTGTGTGTGTTTGTGTTTTTTTTTTTTAATTAGACACACTAGACAGACAAGAAAGTAAGGAGGAGCTTGAGTGAAGTATTATTTGAATTAAAATAGTAAGTGAAACAGTGCTTGACTTTATTTCATCAGATTTAGCTTCGAAATACCTAATCTATCACAATCCTGTAATTCTCATATAGAATGTCACTTGTGGTAACCTATACAAAGAATTAGAAACTAAAATTGGTAATTTTGTACGTGAATGTGATTTTTTTTTTTGGGGGGGCCTGTAAGAACCCATTATTGATTGGCTGATGGCAACCGTTTGCCACCATATTCGGATTTCATCACCAAGTCTGAAGATGACAGCCGTAAAAAATTACACACGAAAATAGGAAAAAAAGCAACATATGATGTAATTTATGGGGCAATAAAGTTTGTCTTGTCTGTAGATTGTTAAAACGTGGGGCCACTTATCTCTTTCTCTCTCTAGCCCAATCCAAGTTGGAAATATACTTTTTTATATATATATAATATACGCACAATAAATAGTTTTGAACTTAGCAGTTAATTATATATGTCAAACACTTGTACAAATCAAATCACTCACCCATAGCCCTAACTCATAACCCCTTTTTCTACAAAGTCAAAAAAAAAAAAAAAAAAATCTCCAAGACTTGCTCTTCCTTCTGAGAATCTCCAACTATATAACCCAAAACCCCACCTTTTTCTTAGCAAGAAAACTAGAAATCCAAACTCAAAAAAAGAAAAAAAAAATGCCTTCCATAATGGCTAAACCAAGAAACCAAAACAAACCCAACAAGCAGAAGATCAACCAGAGCCAGAAACTTGAGCCCCAAAGGGCAGAAAAGCCTCCATCTTGGGCAGTTGTGAGAGGCCTCTTAATCTGCAAACATTCTTCCCAAGTACAACAACAAAATGAAGAACAACAACGACAAATGAAGCTGAAGCAGAAGCAGAAGCAGAATCAGAAACAGAAACAGAAGCTGCAACAAAAGCAAGAACAAAGTGTGGACCATGAAGCTGCAAAGAAGTGCAAGAAAATGAAGTGCTCAGGCTCACTTTGCAGCAACACAAAGGTCATGCACAGGCCTGAGAGTACATTCTCACCTGAAGTTCACAAAAAAAGAGCAGCTTCTTCTTCTATTTCTTCATCTGCTTCCAACAACAATGAAGGCTCAAACAGATCCATGAAAGCCCCACTAAATGAGCTGGATGGAGTGGTTTCCGGTTCCACTTCTTCTTCTTCACTGTCCATGTCTTCTTCCACAACTTCTTCCTCTCAGACTGGTGGGTCCTTCAGAGGAATGCCTTTCAGGAGGTTCTCTGGCTGCTACGAGTGCAGAATGGTGGTTGATCCGGTCCTTGGATTCGCCAGAGACCCTTCTTTGAGAGGTACCATTTGTTCTTGCCCTGAATGTGGTGAGATTTTCATGAAGCCTGAATATCTTGAGCTCCATCAGACTGTTAGGCATGCAGGTACTTCTCTCTCTCTCTCTCTCTCTCTAAAATATGAGTGGTTTTGAGGTCCGTTTAGAATAATAGTTGGAGTTGGAGTTTTGTTGGTTAGAAATAATATACATGTTTGGTTAAACTGTGAATCGGAAATGACCTATTATGTAAAAATAAAACTGGAAATGTGTTTGAAATGCAATATTTATCTTGTTTCATTACTTTTATTATTCTGTGTGAATTTTAAAAAAACTTCAAGTTTGAGTTTTTTTTAAAACACAAAAGGAAAAAAAAAAAAAGGTGAGTCTTAGATTTGGAAATTTTGGAGTTAGAATTGCAAAATTTATCTGGCAACTCTGCTTCCTCTGTTTTCAGCACGCGCACTTACAAATTCTCTTTTTCTTTCCTTTCTCTTTAAGCAAACAAAGAAAAGAAAAAAAAAAACCTAATTTATCTCTCTTTTCTATTTAAATTCTCTTTTTTTTTTCTTGGAAACTCGATTTTTGCAGTGTCAGAATTGGGACCAGAGGACACAAGCAAGAACATAGTGGAGATCATATTCCAATCAAGCTGGCTGAAGAAGCAAGCCCCGGTCTGCAAGATCGACAGAATCCTCAAAGTCCACAACACGCAGAGGACGATCTCGAGGTTCGAGGAGTACCGCGACAGCATCAAAGCTAAGGCCACCAAACTCCCCAAGAAGAACCCCCGCTGCGTCGCCGACGGCAACGAGCTCCTCCGCTTCCACTGCGCTACCTTCCACTGCTCCCTCGGCCTCAACGGCTCCTCCAACCTCTGCAACTCCATCCCCACCTGCTCCATCTGCAGCATCATCAAGAACGGCTTCAGGCTCGCCGGAGACGGCGGCATTCTGACGACAGCGACGAGCGGAAAGGCGCACGACAGCGTTGTCGCCGAGGGCGGAGGGGAGGCGAGGGCAATGCTGGTGTGCAGAGTGATCGCCGGGAGGGTGAAGAAGAGCATGGAGGGTGGCTTGGAGGAGTATGACTCGGTGGCTGGGGAGGTTGGGGTTTATTCAAACTTGGATGAGTTGTATGTGTTTAATCCTAGGGCGATTTTGCCTTGTTTTGTTGTAATCTATAGAGGGTTTTAGTGGGAAGGTTTTTCTTTGGAGGGGTCGTTTTTGTAAAACTCATACACTTGTTGTTAAGTGTAAGAACTGTGTTTTTTTTTTTTGCTTTAGTAATTTTTTTAGTTTGAGTTACATGCATTCGTGAACAAAGTGTGTTAGTTCTGCTAACCAAAGAATATTGAGCCGGTAGTTTAAAAATAGTCTCAAAAGCATTTTAAGACTTGAACTTGAATACTTCTAATCTATTAAGCTACTTAAAAAGCAAGTCCAATGCAATGAAGCTACCAACTTGATGGAGTTTGAGTTTTTGTTTTTTTTTTTATGAAAAATGTTGATCATAATTCATAAATAGTTATGATCCACGTTTGGTTTTGAGTGATAATAAAATGAAAGACAGTAGGATAAACTCATCCCATTAAAAATTGTACGTATAAGGCAGTGATGAAGCCGTAATTTTTTCTTTTTCTTTTTTTAAACTAAATGCACTGTGCAAAAAATAAGATGAAGTTTTATTTAATGGAGATATTATTTTTGAGAAAAGTGTAGTTGTATATTATTTTACATAGAAAGTAAGTACAGCTGTAAAATGATTTATATCTATGAAAAGAATCAAGACATAATAGGTTAACTTTTTGAGTCAAATTGAACTCTTGAAATGTGTTGAGCTAGTTTCATATATAATTTCTCCTTAACAAGTGATGTTAAAGTTGATGGTTCGTATTAACTAAACGATCACACTCGTTGTCAAGTTCTCACATTGCCTCTTGTAAAGAGTTAAAATTGCCTGCAGTTGGTGCCATTATAAGTGTAGATGATGGAGCATTTGGTGAATTCGCATAGTTTCGACTCCTTTCTGTGCTCGAGTTAGTTCCTGTTTGGAGTGGATGCTTGGATTAGCTACAAGTTAGACTCCTAAAGTGTGTTGAGTTAGTTGCACGTAGTTTCTCCATAACAATTATTATATATTTTTATTTTTTAGAAGGGATGTGATTGTAATTTTTCATTAAAATTGGGGAACAACGAAATTTTTCTAAAATTAAAGCAACTAATATTTAAAAATGTCAGTGTCCCCACTCACACAAACAAGGCTTCACCACGGTGTGATAGTCGCTGTTTTTGCTTATTTTTGTGTATTCTTTATAAGTGATTACACAAAAGGAGCTAGAAATCCTCCTCCTTAGTTTTGAAATCTCATCCCTTTTTAATTGGGGGGAGAAAAAACCAAGAGAGGAGAATTGGATTCCACCGTAGGTAATAATTTTTTACTACCTCAACCAGTTGACAATTTTGATCATGTTGTTTGTTCGCATTTGATGATGGCTTTTTTTTTTTTTTTGGTTTCAACGTAAAATGTGGTGATAATGATCTTTCGTTTTTATAGATATAGATGAGGATGAATGTTATGGGGGAGTGGTCAATATAATGATCCACAGGAAGTTTCTTGTAATCTACCTTGTTTGTCTCATTGATGTTGGTTAAATTTGGTTAATTAGTGTTGGAATTTTGTACAAGTTGTTCTTGTGTTACTCCTCTATGGGGAATTCCATTGAAGGTCAACGGGGAACCATAAATTTTTGAGTGCTTCTTGTTCTTGGGGCTAATTTTTGTTAGCTGTCTTTGCCCAAAACTCCAAGACAAACAAGTCATGCATGGCAAATGAATTTTACAAATGTTATATAAAAAATTTATAAATATATATATGTATGTGTGTGTATGTATATTTTCAATAGAAACTATAGGAGGCTGTGTACAATATGAAGCAATGTTGATGGTGACGATGCAAAAGCCTTAATTGCACGTTGGGGTTGGGAAGTTGTGTTTCCTAGAAACGAGGGAGCTGTTTTCTTCTCTCTCTCTCTCTTAAAATTTATTTTTAGCTTTAGAGCAAAAAAGAAAAAGAAAAAAAGAAAAGGTGTTGTAATGCAATATTTTATAATTTTATATTCCTGCAGTCATACACAATACTTAATACATGCATGGTATGCAATCATAATCATACAATCATAATATCATTTTGTAATGGTAGTTTTTAAACAAGGAAATAATTATGAGCTAATTAATAAACTTGACAAGTCTAATTAATATCCATAAGATTTGTTTAAGAGATGATATGAATACAAAATTTTCACATAAGTCAAGAGTGTCAATCCATTGAGAAACTAGAAACTCATAAATATCACCAAAAAGTTTAATCCTCCCAATGAGGAACATTTCAGCTTAATTAGGGGGCTTCTAGTGCTTAGTCAATAACTAGCATGGTAATACAAAAATAAAGCAAGTCTCAACCTTGTTTAGTACCAAACAAAAGAAAATGGACAAATTAAGCTTTGAGTTTAAAGACGAGATTATCGATTAAATAAGCGTTGTAAGCAATGCATGTTTATGGGTTTTTGGAGGTTTAAGAAAATAATATTTTTTATGTTGATCAGTCTCAGAAGAGTATTAGTAGTTCTCATTTGTAGAGTAATCACATTTGAGACAGCAATTTTGATTTATAGAATCTGATTGTTTTTAAGCCTTTGTCTTTTGTTAGGACTCTATAATTTTTCTTGTCTGTTGATAAATCCTCTCCAAAGGCATGATTTATCAATAATAGATGGGAATTATTTGCAGGAATTGTGGAAGAAAGTGAGATAAAGGCATTTTATGAACTTTCTCCCCTTTTTTTTGTTCTTTATATTTAGCTTTTTCCCTTATTTCAACACTCCTCTCCTTTTTATCCAAAAACCTATCTATTCTTTTAACAAAAAAGAATCTACTCCATTCTTTACCAAACTTACCATAGAAAATAACACAAATTTGACATGGTTTTCCGGGAGCTATTCTGGGTTCAAAGGCTATATGAGAGATAAAATGACCCTTCAAAAGTTTTTTCTTTTTTCTTTTTAAATATTTATAAAAATCTTTTAGTCAAAATCACAAAGGATCTCTTTAGTATTGCTTTTGCTTCTGGTTTTAGACAGCGGAATAAGAGAAGTAAAACTAAGATTTTAGTTAAACTCTCTAAATGTTTAATGGTAACCTTATTTCTTTTGAGCAAAAACGACTTTTTATTTACATCATTTGAATTCAACCATAGAAACACTCAAAATCCAAAAAGGACACATTCACTAATTTCTTTTTGGTTCCACAAAGACTTCAAAAAGGAAGAACTCATGTGGACTTGTATAAGTGGACTCCTCTAAATTATATTTTCAAAGTAACTACTGAATTAAAAAAGAAAAAAAATTTATGAATCTTATGAACCACTAAAGGTCCTCATTCCCACTAGTGTAGGACTCATAATAGTGACTATCAATTTTTATTTTTTTTCGGGTATTCATACAAGCAAGAACATGAGCCAATCAAGTTACAAAGTACTAACCACCAATGGACCTAGGTGGGGTGACATGAGAGTTCATTTTCTTGACAAATGTCTTGGGTTTGCGTCTCTCTCACTGCAGTGATTGAAAGTTTATGGACAATCTACTTCATAAGAAATCTATAAATCAACGTTGATAAACACCTCATCTAGAATTATAAGGGTGTACCACCATCTACCCTTTCTTCCTCTACCCTTATAACCCTTTTTTTTCCTCTGTAGCCAAAAAAAAAAAAAAAAAAGTCAGAAAGTACTACAAAAAAATCTTTCTTAATATCTACTTTCTCCAGTTTAATTACACATTTTCCTCAGATCTAATCCTTAAATAACTGGGATGCACTTACACTACAAATCAGAAATATCTTTTGCTTACACACAAACTTTGTTAATTTTTGGTTGAAGAATTAATTGTTTACACACAAACTTAACTAGAGAAAATGAGCCACAATAATGTATACTATTTTCAAATACTGTCGTTTACGATACAGGGCAAATATTGTTAGGATTGTAGGGACAAAGCATCAACGAACAAGTCATTCTTGCCACTTGTACAAGGACTCTCTCTCTCTCTCTCTCTCTCTCTCTCTCTCTCGCGTTTTTAATTATCAATTTTTAATGTTTTTGGGTATTCTTGATTTGTGGGCACAAATCCATTATCCATAACCCACCATCCTTGTTTTACTAGTTTTGACTCTAGTTTTGTACTCATTGTGTAATAATTTCATACTTTTTCTTGAATCCTCATAACAAGAAAAAGGTTTTAGCAACTCAGTATGGGCTTCTACACAACTATATAATATATGCCACAGAAGTATGGAAAACACTACTTTAGCAAAAATTAAAATATATATATATATGTATGAATAGCACTAAAAATATGTGCAACTATGGTGGCAAACCCAGAAGAGACAAAACCAGGTTGGTTAAAATCCTTTCCTTGAACAGTACAATGCATGAATCAATTTAAAAAAAAAAATCCCCAAAATCTGAAATCCCTTTTTTTTTTTCTACCCTTTTTACCCTTAACTTCGTGCAGGTTCTTTTTTTTTTCTCTGTCATTACACGTTGGGTTGTGAGTCATTAAGAAGAGAAAAAAGGGAGGGGAATAAACCAGACCTGTACAAATTTACAAAACATGCTTTGACAAGAAAAGCAAAAGGTTTCATTCAGAATTGAGAGTCCACCGTCAGTAGTTTAGAACAGACAGAAAAGAACAGTGAACTGGAAATGATTGAAAAAGAAGGGCAAGAAGAAGAAGAAGAAAGTAACGTGGCATTGGCAAAGGGGCCTCTTGGTACAGACAGCCCCAACAAAAGGGCAACCCTAAAAATAAAAATAAAAAGAAAAAGAAAAAGAAAAAGAAAACACAAACGTGATGATGACTGGCGAAGTGAATTCAGGCACCAACACTGACAAAAGGACATGATGTGTCTAAGACCTGGTGGGACCCACCCATGTTCGTATTCTTTGATGATTTGTTTTTTGAGTTTCGTTGGGTCAGTATCAACGGTGTGCCGGGGCTAGCGGGGTGGATCATGAATTGTTATATATATTTTTTTTCAAATTTTTATTAGTAATTATTATTATTATTTTTTATGTGAATGGTTTAAGATTTTAAGTTTTAAATTTTGATTTTAGTTTTGTCTTTTTTTTAATTAATAAAAATTATAATTAAAGTCAATTAAGGGGTATTTGGTCAACGCATTATATTTTGATTATATTTGAATGAAATTTTTTTTTGGAATGTTGTATTTGGTTGAAAAGTATTTGATTTGTATTTAAATGAAATGTTTGTTTGAATAAAAAGTATTTTAGAGTTGAAAAATTATAATTAAAGTCAATTTTAGTTTATATTTAAAATTTTATTTTATTACGGACTCGACTTATACATTATTCAGGTCTTTAATTACTTTTAATATCTCAAACAAAAATTACAATCCTTTTCTTATAATAGCCTAAATTATCAACAGATTTTAATTGTAGTTTTACTTTATCAATAAGTTTTGAATCAACATTTGTCATAAATTTTTTATATGTATACAGGATTGTTATCCCTAGCTTTTAGTTTTTTTTCTTCATAATTAATCCCTTTAATTTTTAATTTTGATAATTTATATTTTAAAATTTTTAAATTATTACAATATATTTGATTTTGTTACAATAAATCTAAAATTTGAATTTGAAATATTTATATTAACTTTTTCATATTACGTATGGAAATATTTGATTGAAAATGACATTTTTTAAATTTGCATAAAGCGTTTTTAAATTTTCATGACTAATTTAATACGGTATAATAATTTAGAAAGTTCAAGTGATAAAGTATTAAATTAAAAGTTTGGATAACTAATTGTCAAAAGACTGACGAATTTGAAGGGTAAGATGAAATATCCTAAATTTTTCTTTAGGGGGCGTTTGGTAAACGCATTGTATTTTGATTATATTTGAATAAAATTTGTTTTTTGAATGTTATATTTGGTTGAAAAGTATTTGTTTTATATTTGAATGAAATGTGTGTTTAGATGAAAAATATTTTAGAGTTGAAAAGTTGATGTGATTGGTAAAAATAAAGATAAATAGTAGAGTTAAAATGTTGATATGATTATTTTAAAAATGTTTTAAATAATAATTATTTTCGTAGCACTATTACAAAATTTATGTTTAATATAAAATTATATTACATTTAAGTAAAATTAAAATGTAATTTTTTTACCAAACGACACCTTTATTACATGGACCGTCTTATCTTCTTCTTCTTTTTTTTTCCCTTTGTCTGACTGCTTGTGATGGAATTTCGGACGAGGAATAAATAGTGGTGCCTACTGCCTTTGTGCATTTTATTTGTTTTTGAAAGTTCCATGGCACTCCACAGGATATGAAAAAGTACACAAGAATTATGTGGTGGGTTTTTTTTTTTTTTTTTCATGTCTTATTTTGATGGATCTATTTTTAACCATCAAATTTATATTGGATTTTATTAGTTTTGTATTTTCTTTCTTTATATTTTGTTATAATCTAACATTAAAAAATGTACTCTCAATGAGGATAGTCTACCGTATAACAATGTCAAATTTTTACAAGTATCTAAATTTTACATAAAAGAAATGGCATATGCACATATTCTTCTTTGATATGGTTCATTCTAAAATATAAAATATTCTTATGGGATATTTAGATAACGCATTGTGTTTGTATTCTTATTGAATACAATACATTAAATGTAATATGCGTTTGGATGAAAAATATTTGTGTTACATTCAAATGTAATGTTTGTTTGAATAAAAAGTAATTAAATTGTATTGTGTATGATGAGATTAATAAAAGTAAAATAGAAAAAGGGAGAAAAAAAGAGAGTATGTGATATAATTGATAAAAATAATAAAAAAAATAAAATGATAAATAATAATTATATTAAATTTAAAATATAATATGATTAATATTTGAATATAATATTTTTATATTTAAATGAAAATCACATTATATTAAATATAATATAATAAATAAATGAGACATTAAAAATATACACAGCCAATGAGTATTTCTTACCACAACATTTTCTTTCTTTCTTCTACCTCTCTCTCCTTTTTTTTTTTTTTTTTTGTTTGCCCTCACATAAAGGTACGTGATTTAGTGCCAGATTGCATGACGCGATGGTCGTTGGCCGTTACTGCTGTTTGCACAAAAAAGGAATATAAATGAAGAATTAAATTAAAAAAAAAAAAGGAAATACAGGGTTCGGCTGGAGCTGGCTCCCAATATTGACTTTTGTGAAATGAAGTGAAATAAACAATTGATTTACTATTGGAATTTTTTTTGAATTAAAAAAAAAATACTAGGACAATTCATCAGTTCATGAAGGAACAAGATTAGCATACAGAATGACTTGTACTGCTACTGATAAATTGCTACAGAAAAAGTTTTCAACCATAGTTATATTGAGCATAATCAGCAGAAGTTTAGATGTGGCTTGTTTGGTGTGCTTCTGAGCTAGTCCAAATCTAAGATGTGATTTAATCTTGTATCCATTTGTTGTAGGAATTTAACTTCGTGTTGGGTTAAGGAATCTTTTGATTCTTAAAAAGGTCTTTTAGGTTTACATAAAAGCAATTCGATGGTTTTCATGCCACCTGATATATCTTAGGTTTTTTTGGTTCGCTAGTAAAGTGTTTCTCCATCCGTTAGAGGGCTTATCTTAAAAAAAAAAAAAAAAGAATTTTTTTTAAATAAAAAAATATGCAATGACCGAGAATGAACCTCAAGCAACATAGTTAAAGGTGCCATGAAGTAAAAGTTAACTTTTGAAAGAAAAACAAATGGCACTGAAACTTTCCTAGCAAATTTGAGCAGGATTTTGATTTGGTAGAAGATGCAGGTTACGCCAATGGCCGAAAAGCTTATATATTGTACACAGCACATGTAATCAACATGTTGGCCAAAAAAGGCCCGTGGATCAATTTGAAGACTTATGGTTGTTTGGTAGGAAGGATTAGAGGACGGAATGAATTGGGCGAGGGATTAAAAATCCCTCCTGTGACTCCACTTTTAATCCTTTAAAAGTTGGAACGATTCGAGGAGGAAATTTATAACAAACACGAAAGGAAAGTCCTTCCTTTCCTCTCCATTTTCGTCACCTAGCTTGTATGCCTTTCCTTCCTAGTTCTCTTTCCCTCTTGCCAAAGACATCACTAGGCTTCACCGGAAATCACGGTTTGAAACAATGCAGATGACTCTCTACAAGGGCCTGCACACGGACACAGAGAATTTATTCGAGAAAGAGATAACAAAAGACGATTGATATAAACCAGTAAAAAAAGCAAGCAACAAAGTTGTTAACCTGGTATCTCTTTTTGAGTTTTTCATTTCCTAGAAAAGGATGGTAAAATGGAAGCCTCAAGTAGATCCAAATTTCAACCTAAAAAAAGAGCTGGAGAATACCAGGATAAGTTGTTGTTTTAAGCCAGGTTAAGTCATGCATATTGAACTTGTACAGAGGGTAGTTAAACGATCCAAACAAGCACCTCTTTTGGGAATCTGGCTCATAGTTTAGACCGATGGTGCTTTGAAGATGCAGCTAAACCTCAAATATCAAAGAAATTCAGAGACAATATCTGCACCCTTTACTTCAGTAAAGCAGCATTACTTCAACTTGTAATCTCAATCCAGCTTTTTCCCGCTTCTTTAGAACCCACTTGTCTGGCGGCTTTTCTCACTTTGCTCAAGTTATCCCACATACCAAGTTCTGCGTATGCGTTTGAAAGTGTCACATATGTCGAAGGGTCTTCAGGTAAGCTTGCAAGGAGATTATTATCAATGGTATTAAGCAATTCGGCATTTTTGTGCGTCCCACAGGCCCCGAGCAAAGATCTCCATATTGTTTGGTTGGGCTTACATGGCATGTCAGCAATCAATTTTTCTGCCTCTTTAAAATATCCAGCTTGACTAAGAAGGTCAACCATGCAGTTGTAATGCTCTACACAAGGTTCTAGTCCATCTTCAAGTTTCATGAAACTTAAAACCATCCATGCTTCTTCAACCAAACCAGCATGTCTACAGGCAGAAAGGACAGCAAGATAGGTGATTTCATTAGGCTTCACCCGTGATTCTCTCATCTCATTGAAAATTCGAATAGCTTCTTTTGCTCTTCCATTTTGGCCACACCCGACAATTATCCCGGTCCAACATACAATGTCGCGTTCTGTCGCACGTTCAAACAAAGCTAAACCATCCTCAATCTCGCCACATTTTGTGTACATGTCAATTAGGGATGTTAATACAACTCCTTCCGATTCATACCCACACTTGGTACAGAAAGCATGAATCTGTTTTCCAATTCTAAGAGAAGTTAAACCAGAGCAAACTTTCAGAACACTTGAAACAACAAACTGATCTACCTCAAGATCCAAATTTGTCATCTCTCTAAATAACGAAAAAGCTAACCAACTTAGTCCCATTCTAGAACACCCTGTTATCAAACCCGACCAGGCTATAGTGTCTTTTTTTGGAAGCCTATGAAACAATCCCAATGCATCCTTGATTCTTCCAATTCTCGCGTAAAGGTCTACAACAATGCTTCCCACAACATAATCCAACTCATACCCGCTAGTGACAACCAAACCATGAACTTGAAGTCCAAGTCTCGAGTTTAGTAAGTTGATGCAGGCCTTTAAAGCTCCAGCGAATGTGTAGGAATCCATACATGTACCTGATCTATGAATTTGTGAAACTACGCCTAAAGCTGAACTATTATGCTCGTTAACAACATATCCAGAGAGAATAGAATTCCAAAGTGGCAAGTTATCACGAATGGAAGAATTATGGCTAGAGTATTGATGAAACATATTTGTGGCTGAAACTAGTTCACGGCAATCAGAATACATATCAATTAGAGCTGACACGGTAAATCGGCCAGATTCAAATCCAGACTTAATGACATAACAGTGGATCTGTTTCCCAAAAGCTACCAGTCCACGGCCACAGATTTTAAGTACACATGGAAATGTAAAACCATCAAGTTTAAGGCCTTCCCTATGCATTTGACACACAAATTCCGAGGCACGCAAGCTTCCCTTATCTGCAAAGCCAGCAATAATGCTGTTCCAAGAAACAACATTCGGTCCCGGCATTTGATTAAACAAATCCACTGCTTCCTTCATCATGCCTGCCTTGCTATAACCCGAAATAATAGTATTCCATGTAGTTGAACTCTTGTACAAAACCTCATCGAAAACTTTCTTGGCATCACTCAAACTCTCACATTTGACATACATATCCAAAAGGGTATTCATCAAAACGGTGTCAGACTCCATCCCAGCACTAGATATCCCTTCATGTATCAATTTACCAAATCTAAGGTCGCCGAGAAGACCGCAAGCTTTTAGTACCGCCGAGTACATGAACCCATTTGGCGACTCCGATCTCGACTCCAGCATGAGGTTGTACAATCTAACAGCCTCGTCAGGTCTTCCGCCATCGGTATAAGCAGAGACCATGGTGGTCCAAGTAACGATATTCCTTTCAGGCATTTCATCAAACATCTTCCGTGCATCATTCAAACCCCAAAATCCGACATACATCGAGATCAAGTTATTAGCTAAAAACACGTCACTCGAGACGCCAACTTTGATCAAATGGCAATGAAATGCTTTGCCGGAGTTGAAGGCTCGAACTCGGCCACAATGACGCAAGACTGTGGCAATACGACTCAAGTCCATTATTGTCATGAAGAGTCGAAAATTCAACAGGCCAGACCTCAAAATGGCATGCTCTGAATTTTCCCAACTTCAGAAAAATGAGCATGGAATTTATGCCACTTCTTTTTTTTTTTTGGTCTTAGAATCCGACAGATCAGTAAAATGGCGTTTAGTATTGATTTTGAAATGTTTTCTATTTTCAAAAAAAATTAAAAATGAAAATATTTTGAAAATTGTGTTGAGATCATTTTTGAAATACAGAAATTGTGTTTAGTTATATTTTCCGAGTGTATATTCTGAAAAATATAAAAATGGAATTTTGTTTGATTATATATTTTGAAAACTCATTTTATAAGTAAGTACCTTATAAAAACATATTTATTTTTAATTTTAAAAAAATAATAAAAAATAAATTAGTAGTCATAATTTAAAAAAAAAACTTTGGTGGTAGGTTTTGCAATGAGCGATAAAGTTGAAAGAGATTCGTGGTATGAGCTTTAAGTGGCGGCGATAGCTAGATTTAGGTCATAAGTCGATAGTTATCGTCACGAGATGGTCGTCGTCATCGTCACTAGTCCATGGTCATCAGCTTTCATCGGAAATGGATGTTATCATTGGACATGATCATCACTGACGCTATACAAACCAAAAAGAAAGAGAGAGAGAGAGGAGATAGAGAGGGAACGAAAACAAAAAGTGAAAACAACTTTTTTTCGTTTTTAAAAAATCCAAAAAAACAACATAGTTGAAAACAATATTTTCGAAATGATTTTGAAAACATTGAATAAACAAACGTTATTTTGAAACTATTTTCATTTTCTGTGTTTTTGAAAATGAAAAATCGTTCTCAGGAACAAAAACAAACGCCACCTAAGTTTTAGGTTTTTTTTTTTGTTCTTGTCATAAAAATTAGTTTAAAATTGAAATTTAAATAACGTAAATTTAAACAACAATATGTAAATCATATTTAATTATTTATGAAGATATAATATCTAATATGTGAAATATTACAAGTAAAATATAATTTATTTTATTCCTCCGTTAAATTTATAGATGATAATTTTTTTATCATTAATTAATTTTTATAATTATATTGAATAAAGTAATAAAAAATAATAGCACATTTATCGTTATCAATTAGTAATTAAACTAGTTGAGTATTATTTGTTGATCCTCTATGCTAAAATACAAAGGATTAAAATATATATTAAGGAAATGTCAATTATTAAGAACTGAAATTATCATATGTATATCACTTAATAAAAGTAAAAATAGTCACCTATCTTTTTTAAAGGAAAAAAAATTTAATTTACTGAGAAAATCCAAAAAAAAAAAAAAAACACACGTACACAAGAATTTGATCTTGAAAAGGAGAAAATTTTCATCATAATTAGAGTTGATCACAATTTAACTTTAAAATTGGAATTTCAGGAAAAAAAATTGTAATTATTCCTGTTTAAAACATATTTTGATGAACATTTCTACAAAAATTTAGAAATATGAATTAGAAGTATAGAAAAATTTTTTTAAATGTTATTTTAGACGTTATGCTTAAAATGACTATTTTTATTGTGATTACAAGCACAACTTGATAATAATTCCTTCCTTGATTTTACTATTAAAAAATAAAAATAAAATCCTCCCATCTCCAAATTTCGAAAACAAAAAAAAGGGTCCATTTTAATTAATATTAATATTAATGTGCAACTTTGGCTTGTAAATTCAAACTCTTCAAAAAAAACAAAAAAAAGAGGTATTTTTTTAATAATGTAACTCATTCTTTTAAAGTAAAAGGTAAACCTCATCATGCACACGACGACTTACACGGTTATTTATTTGACTGTAAATTTATGACACTTAGGGGACGTTTGGTAAACGTATTGCGTTTTGATTGTATTTGAATGAAATTTGTTTTTTGAATGTTGTATTTGGTTGAAAAGTATTTGTTTTGTATTTGAATGAAATGTGTGTTTGGATGAAAAGTATTTTAGAGTTAAAAAGTTGATGTGATTGGTAAAAGTAGAGATAAATAGTAGAGTTGAAAAGTTGATGTGATTGTTTTAAAAATGTTTTGAATAGTAATTATTTTCGTAGCACTGTTGTAAAATTTGTGTTTGGTGTAAAATTATATTGTATTTGAGTAAAATTAAAATTAAATTTGTTCTCCAAATGCCCCCAATTGCCTTTTTCATTTTCACGCTTCTAAATATAGCTTATATATATATAGATACAGATATAGATAAATATAATATAATATAAAATAATATAATTAAAAATAATTAATGTTTTCTAAAGTGGTAACAAGTGTCAAAAGAGCAAAAGTTCAAAAAAGTTTTTAGTTAGATTAGTTAAAAATAAACTAAATTTTTTTAAGTGATGACAAGTGTCAAAAGAGAAATGTATAAAAATAATTTTATTTAAGTGTGTATCCAAAATTGTTTACATAGAAGCATAAAGAGAGAGAGAGAGAGAGAGAGAGAGAGATTCTATTTCCATGTAGGAACACTAAATTCCTATACTCCAAGGTATTATAGCTAATAAGATTATAAAAAGGAAATAAATGTTTTTGGTGAGAAAGTTAGTATTAGAGATTAGAAGAGAAATCTTTAAACGAGGGAATTATGATATGTTGAGCTTCTAATGATAAAAAAAATGTAAAAAAAATAATAAAAAAAATTACTGGAAGAAATACAACTGAAATATTAGGAAAAAAACAAGCTAAAGATTTAAGAAAAAAAAAATTATGAGAAAATTGAAACAAAGTGTAAATAAGTTAAAGAGAAGAAATGTTTAGAAGGAAACAAAGTAAAATAAGAAAAAAGAAAAGGCACCAAACGGTTTTCCAATATAAATTTTCCATACGAAGACATAAATTTCTATTTTAAAACAATCAAAATTTCAAGCAAATAAAAATGTACAAGTAATATATTTAAAAAAAAAAGTATGTACTAGTTTAATGTGATTATTTAATTTTCTTTTTTACCTTATTTTAACACATGTGCTACCACTTTCCAGGGAAAAAATATAAAAGAAAATTTTAGAAAGTGTTGTCGTTAACTTCAATTGATTATTTGATGTCATAACAAAATTTTTTTTACATTTATCTAAAAATAAAAGATGTAGAGCGCATGGTAATAAGTGAAGGGAACTTAGGGAAGAAAACCAGACGAAGGGTGGTTTCCTTCTTTAAATAAACGTGGATCCCACTTTTGTAAGAGATATAGAGATTGATGTTATAAGCATAAAAAATGTCGAAGAAGAAAGAGGAACCAAAACAGTACATAATCGACGATGAAAATAAATAATAACTTTTTATTTATTTATTTATATATATAGGATAAAATGATAAAAATGTACAATAACTTTTTATCTACTCTTTTATATACGTAGAATAAAATAAAACGAAACGAATTTATAACTTATATGGAGCAAAATATGACTTTAATCATAGTAAACAATATTTTTACAAAATTAATTATATTAAATAATTATTAAGTAAATGAAAATTTAATTAAATACATAATATATTTATTACGTGAATTTAATATAAATAAATCATTTATACGATAGATCTGATTAAATAAATTATTTACCTAATAAACTGATTTTTGCTTTAAATATTTAAAAAATTTATTGTTTATTTTAATTATTTTCTTAAAGTTATTATTTACTTTTCTCCCTTCTTGTTTTTTGTTTTTTGTCTTTTTTTTTTTTTTGCTTTTTTTAATGTTATTTGTTTTTTATTTGTTTTTAATATTATAAGTATGTGGCTTTATCTTATTGACGGTATTCCAATCTTTTGATGTTGAATGGAGAACACTCAATATCGATCATGAATAATCAGATAATGTTAATATGTATTTTTTTACTAATTGATTGTGATTATGGTCAATGATCGATAACTATTTCCTAAATTAAAAGGAATAGTAAGGGTGCATTTGGAGAAAGTATTGAATTTTAATTTTACTCAAATACAATATAATTTTACACCAAACACAAATTTTACAACAGTGCTACGAAAACAATTACTATTCAAAATATTTTTAAAACAATCACATCAACTTTTCAATTTCACTATTTATATCTACTTTTACCAATCACATCAACTTTTCAATTCTAAAATACTTTTCATCCAAACACACATTTCATTCAAATATAAACCAAATACTTTTCAACCAAATACAACATTCAAAAAACAAATTTTATTCAAATACAATCAAAATGCAATGTGTTTACCAAACACCCCCTAAGTATTTAAAAACTACCCATTTACCTAATTTTTCCTACAAAGTATTTTAAAAAATATACATATTTGTGGATACTTTTATGGCCAATGTTTTTAGTATATTTTGTACAATTTATTACTAACTTTTCAAGCTAAAAATAGACACCAAATAGCAAGCACCATCCAAATTTAACACACACGCAATGGGAGGAAGAAGCAATGCTTTGCAGGACAGGAGGTCTGAGGCCGGCGGGACAAGGCGGTTTGGAAAAAAAAAAAAAAAAAATCCGAATCAGGACTGTCCATAATGCATGACGGGGTTGGTGGTTTGAAATTAGGGTTTGATGACGTGGCACAGAAATGGCCGTGCAGGGCAAAATGGTTTGGCAGTGGTTTTTTTTTTTTTTCTTCTCTTTTTTTTTTCACCCAAATAAAATAACGTTTATATATTCAATGATATAGCTAGCATTTTAATTTAGTGAGTGCATATCCTAAGATTTCGATTGATAAACATATTATATTTATATTATATTTAAATATAATATATTGAATATAATTTATATTTAGAGAAAAAATATTTATATTGTATTTGAATGTAACGTGTGTTTGGATAAAAAATATTTGAATTATATTTAAATAATAAATATGTAATGTGATGAGTAAAAATAGAGAGAAAAAAAGAATATATGATGTAATTAAAAATAATAATAAAAAAATAAAATAATGAATAATAATTATATTGAATTTAAAATGTGAGTGATTGGTATTTGAATGTATTACTTTTGCGTTTATGTGGAAATTTTATTGCATTTAAATGCAATACAAATACAATGCCAAAAACAAACGGCATTTAAAACTATGCCCTACATGATAATTTCATTTTCAATAGACCGAAAAATTCTTACTCACTGTATTCAATCTATGAGTTTATGAGCAAAAAGTATAGTTTTTTTATGAGGGCTTACATGAGATAATTAGTTTTGAACGTGGACAAAAGAAAATCACAAAATATTTAAAATTTAAGTTTGCAATAGTGAAAAGGTTGACTTGCTTTCGATCCCTCTTTCCATTGATCTTTAGGGAGAACGTTTATCAAGTCCTGTAAAAGAATTGACTCTTGTTCCAAAAGAGTCATAAGCTGATTTGGCTGATGGAGTGGAAGAAGAAATTGAGTAAAATTGATTAACGACAAAGCATTCAATCGTGATAGTTTGATGAAAATTGACAGGCACGCATTTGCTGAAAAGGGTTTGAGATGGTTGTGTTGGATAAATTGGCAAAGCTTGATGGTCAACAAATGATAGTGACCAAAGACAAAGTCACTTAAGATCGAGTGAAAACAACCGTCTCTACTGACTTTTTTTTT
Organism: Antiaris toxicaria; assembly: GCA_035233585.1. Classification (NCBI taxonomy): domain Eukaryota; kingdom Viridiplantae; phylum Streptophyta; class Magnoliopsida; order Rosales; family Moraceae; genus Antiaris; species Antiaris toxicaria. The sequence continues at coordinate 4,485,636 of CP141160.1, forward strand.
AAATAAACCCAAAAAATTTATGATTTTTTTAATAATGTCCATACTAACACGAATATTTTATATGTATGCTCTCACTGAACTTTACACTTTTTTAATTTTAGTTTACTAATTTGAAAAAAATAATTAATATACGTTCTTATTGAAATAAAAGATTGACTTTCAAAAAAAAAAAATGAAATAGACAACTGACTCTACCACTGATTACGACTATTTATTCCGTAAACGAAGTCAAGAAAGTTACGTACATAAGAATTATGCCTTCTTTTTCTATCTAAGGCTTCTAATTTTTAGGATTTAACCATGCCCATTGTACTTTTTTTTTTCCCCTTCTTGTAAATTTCTTCTTAACGGGGATTTATGTCTTCTCTCATCATATACTTTAAGAAAGTGACAAATATGGGTATGTGATCAAATTTTTGTTGTAATGCATTAGAATCCATAATTTTAGATAGTTTTTGAGCTTCAAAAAAGTAAAAGAAATCGATTAAAAGCGTTACTCCTATTTGAATATCTGGTTTAGTAGGAGACGTTTTACAATTAAGAAATGTTAGACTTCCAGAAAAAAAAAAAAAAAAAAAAAGGAAAACCAGTCAAATGTTATAAAATTCACATTTTGGCCTCCCCAAAACATGTTCCTTGCTCTTTGTTAACCAAAATTGTTACCCCCACATCACCCCACCCAAAAGTTTACAAAAATGACAAATAAAATTGTAATAACAAAGAAGTGTCACGTCCTTGCTACATACAAAGACTTGTTTGTATATGTAATGTTTCTAAAATCTAACAACTATAAATTACACACCAAACTACCAAACTAACGTGTCTATGAGTCCACACCAAGAATCTCCACATGGATAACAGCTCTGCTTACTAACAAGCTTTTAGCCAGTGCAAAAATAAAGATCAAGCATCATGCAGAAGAAAAAACTAACACGTGGAAGAAAACGAGTTTTGCTTGCGATTGATCTGCACATTTGCCTGTACAATTGCGATTACCATCTATCTTTGCCCGGTGTTGTTTTGATGAGCAATGGAACAAGGGTAAAAACCACACAAGAGAAGAACAAAATTCCCATGGCTGAAGTATATGAAATTGGTTGCCGCACAACTATGTGAAATTATGAAGTGTGACAGGTATATCAAGAATATGCAAGCGGATTGACTTGTGAGTTTTGCCTCTGCTGTAGACACCTGCATTCCGGCAAAGGGTAAGTGTATACCGAAGATTTTCTGTTTATCTTCTTCACTCTTGGTACTATTAATCCTTTGCGGTCGCTTTCAGCCAGCATTGCTTCCATCTCGTCCTTGAAACCTTTCCAACTGCAAACCAAAATTTGGAGAAAAATAAAAAAATAAAAAAGGAAAATAACAATAATAAAGAAAAAAAAATCACAAATCTTAATTCAAAGAGAAGAAACAGAGGAGCTGTATTGCTATATATTGTTTTAATCCTTAATATAGTTAAGCATCAAGACATTTCAAACATCCTCTTTAACTTTGTTGCTTGTCATCAGTGTGCTAGGCCAGTTTAATTATCATATTTATGAAGAAAAAGAATTTCATTAAATCCATATTTAGCTTCAAAAGACTACCTAATATAATATCTAAAATTATGTAGAGTTAAATTCATTGCAAATCTACGACAAAGCACATACATACTGCAAATCTAGGAGGAAGCAGGATACCTGATATTCCTATCCTCCAGAAGAACAACCAGCTTGCGCTTATCAGGTATAATTGTCTTGGCATGTCCGCCATAGAGAAATCTCCGCTGACCCATTAGAAAATGTGGGAAGTTCCCGCCATGAGTTGTAACGAAGACCTCACTAAGCAGGCATACTATATAGTCCAGAGCCGCCAATCTCGAAGAATATCCCTACCAAAGGAAAAAATCAGCATTAAAACATGTCAAAATCCATTAGGATGGTCACATTAGGACTAAGCTAATATGATTTACGCAAAATGACAGGCCAACTTATTATACTCTATTGGTTTTGCATTCAGGTATTCAACAACCAATATATGAAGAAATATGTTCCATCAAAATCAATCTTGTTAAAATAGGCATGAAATCTTATAACACCCTGCTTAACTCATGGACCTGTCTGTTTAAGCCCATTTCTCATTCTTCTGCTGTGAACCCATTTTATGATTAGAACAAATCAAAATGAGCAAATTATTTTTACCTGAAAAGGAGCAAGCTCATCTGCGGATGCGATATACTCCTTAGTATGTAGGTAAGGAAACATCTTAAGTAGAGGAGCTAGATGTTTCTCTTCGTGGTATATTTTCCCAGAGGCCAAGTAGATGGAAGTGTTGTTATCAAATCCCATACCTCGTAGCATCATTCCGACCTACACTGACAATTCCATTGTGAACAAAATAAGCTAGTTTTATTATTCACAACTTCAAATACATAGTAAGAAAATCACAAAATCCATGACGAGCAATGATTAAGGGCATCTTCTCGCAATATTTTATTATGCAAGGGTCAAGAGAACGAATGATCTTGCTGAATTACAAGAAACTAATGAGAAAACTTGTAATGACACCCCAACTCCAAATCTTAAACGTCACAAAAGCTACTGTAGTTTACCATCTCTCCCAAAAGCTTAAGTTGTAAAGAGGTGAGGGAACATTAATTTTATATTCCAATACAACAGAAGTGATCGGTATTTGAATACCTCCAAAGGAGTTAGTGGACATTTCCCTTCCACTCGGTTTTGACCAGGGGAAACAACACGATCCTTTCGCTTGAACTTCTGCTTCCACACGGTTTCTCTAATTGAATCCATTTCTGTCTTTTCAGCCTCTCCCCCATCATACAAACAACACGAGAACGCCACCATATCCTAGTTGACAAGAAAGAATCTGTAACCAAGAGCTTGATAAAATTGAGCTTAAACTCAAACAAGATCAATGTTTGATCAAGAACATTTTTTACCTCCTCAAAGCGGAGATGAATCGAGACGTATTTTCCGCCAGTTATTGAGCTCTTTTCAGCCATGCGATTAACTAATGTCCTTCCAAGAGCCAAAATGGGAGCAGAAAACCTCAATGCTTCGTAATTAGCTAGGCATCTTAGAAACTGAATATAAGGCGGGACATTCATAGCCAATCTGTTAGCAAAGGGTGATATTCGAATAATCCTGCATCACATATGTAACGAATAATGTACAACTAGCCGTAAGTCGTAAAAGAATTTATCTCATAAATAAATTGTTGCCCACTTCGATTTATGAAGGAGAGGTAAAGGTTCACTACATACCCTTGACTTTTCAGGACAGGATAAACTACTCCGGTATAATAACTGGCGGAAGCCCAAGCTTGGACGCGGAAGTTTGGTATATTGCTAATGTTATAATTATAACTCTCCATCAAGTCCCGAGGTAGCTCTTTCACCACCTTAACATAGCCCTCAAGAGTGGAAATGAAATAATCCTCATCGTATATGTCAGCAAACTTACTGTCGGTAAAAGAAAAAACAGAGCCGTTACAAACAAAAGGGATTGTGCAGTACAAAGTCATGAAAAAAAAAAATGGTCTTATGATTGAAGCGTTGCATCTCCGTTATTTTTGGAGGGAATGGTCATTAATAAAGCAATGTAGCTGCTTACCTTGGATCCCTCCAAACGCTATTGAACTCAAACTGTGGAATTACTAGTATAGCATTCAAAAGTCCAGCAACAGCCACCGCATTGCAGATCTGTCACAAAAACACAGTTTCATAATATGAACAAATTGATATAAATAGGCAAACATACTTGAAGAAATACAAGAGATGGAGCAAGTATTGACAATCAGTGACAGAATGCCCAATGCAGTATATCTATACTAACAAATTCACTTACCGCCGATCGCTGTTGGTTAAGTCCGCCATTAGCCTCAACAACCAAGTAGCCACTGGTGCCCGTGGGATCTGGATTTCAATGGCAAAGATCAGCTTAAATGAATAGACACGAAGTGGAATTAAATTTATAATCGGGTTCTAATAATTTTCATGCATAAAGATTAGAAGAAATTATGAAGCCGCAATTCCCTTGCTACCAAATTTTCAGTGTCTTGGGATTCCCAACTGATGTGGCATATAAATTATCAATTTTTTCAAATTATTGGTAGGTGTTTAAAAAAATGGCACGACAATTATTAATACCAATTGCATCCACCAACAGAAAGATGACAATTCATTTCCACACGTCGGTATCAAAAGTTTGGATTCCTGGCACTACTCTAACGGAAATTCATAGGTAAATAATGGATTGTGCGAGCATAAGTGCGTACCTAAGAGTTGTCCAGCAGTTGAATTTGGACAAGGCTTCTGCTCTTTCAATCTCCTTCTGTAACTCCACACCGAGGACAGCTGCCAGGGGCAAAAAAAAAAAAGGATGATATGATCTTTGCTGATCACAGCAACATAAAAACTTATTCACAATCAAACAAAAGAGAAAGTAAGCCAAAAAAAAATTAATTCGACAAACAAATTCAACAATTATCTGCGAGTTATTTATTTTAAGATAAAAAATATATTATCTTTTTCTAGATGTTTGAATTCAGTAATTCGAAAAAATGTACTTTGAATTCAGTTCCATTGCCATAAATCCTGCAGAAAGACATGATCGAACTGGGATCATTATGATCATCTCTTTTAAAACCCACTTTAAAGATTTCATTACAAAAAAAAAAAAAAAAAAAAAATTTATCAGAACTTATATGCCACCAAAAAAAAATTCACGGTTTATGCTCCAACTTGTTTGTTTCAGTAAAGTCAAGTTCTTGTCATATTTCCTCAGAAACAAGAACAAAAACTATTTTCTGTCGTTTTCAAAGAACACAAGTGGCTTCTCGACAAATTCTTCCCTAAAAAATTTTTTTAACAAAAAGTCTTTTCCAATTCTCCAAACTAAAATCCCAGAATCCAAACCTCTCTTTCATTTTCTTTTTCCCCATCAATTTTTCTCCTCATTATCCCAACTCTACATTTTACCACAAACCAAAGAGGAATTTGCCAAAGTAACAACCTTAAAAGTTGTCGTAAAAAAAAAAAAAAAAAAAAAGAAGAAGAAGAAGAGAAAGAAAGGAAACCTGAGTTGCGGAAGAATCATCAGAGTGAATATCATCCCAGAGACGCTGGAACATGTGGTGGCTGCGGTAGAGAGAGCCGGGAGGGGGAGGCGTGTGGCCCACCAGAGCGGAGAAGGGGCCCACGCACATGATCAGGCCTGACACGTACAGCATCGGCAGCACCAGCAGGTACCGGAGCTTCCGGCGGAAGAGCGGCGCCGCGGCGGCGAAGAGCGGCTTCGACCTCAGCCGCCGCCGGCAGAACGAGAGGCTGCCGACGGAGCGGCGGCGCGGCGACGGAGGCGGGCTCGGCGACGTGTCGCTCGAGCTGGCGGCGGCGCCATTGGCGTTCTGGGGGTGATGGGTGGTTTTGGCCTTCATTGCCGCTGTTTTGATCACTGTTTCTGTCCGTTTATGGGCTAGGAGAGAGAAAGAGAGAGAAATGTGGGTTAGAAGCCAAGGCCTACTCTCGCTCAAGCTTTTTTATCTGTACGTTGCTCTGCACAGCTTTCATGAAGGACCTTTTTCTTTACGGAGAAAAAAAAAAGTAAAAAGAAAAACTCAAAAAAAAGAAGAAGAGAGAGAAAGAAACAGAGACAGTGACATACAGAGAGAGAGAGAGAGAGAGAGGTTTGGAGTGGAGCCGACGGTGATACTGACAGTTTGGGTATGTCGTAAGCTTCGACTTCTACTACATCTTCTTGTGTTTTTTTTTTTTTTTGCTGCTAAAAAAAATTAAAAAATATTAAAAAATAATGGGAGATATTGTGGTGTAAAGAAATAGCCAAAACCACAGAAAGTGGGGTTTGCATATATTATAAACGTCGGTAAGCATGTGAAAATTGGTTTCCAGGGTTCAAGGGTTCTGTTAACTCACTGTTGTGTTTTGTTTGTTTGTTTGTTTGTTTGTTTGTTTGTTTACTTTCTTCTCGGATGCTTAGCCCTACTAAGTGGTGCAATTTTTTGTATTTTTTTCTTTGGTGTATTATACTTTTTGATTTGGAGATTCTCTTTATAGATATCCTCATCAGTGTTACTTGGAACTTTTTGGTGATCCGTTTTAATGAGCTGAATACTCAAATGCAATATACGTATTTGGTTGAATATCTCATTATTTTCTAATAATTCAACTTCAATTTAAATTGAAATTTTTATTTTTAATTTTTAGAAATCTTTACTACACTTATTTTTATCTTTACTAAAACACTTATATTAAAATTTCTGTCGAAAATTTATGAACAAAACAAGGGTTGGGAGTGATATGTGGTCTTTTTCTTTTCATTTTTTTTTAACATAAATTCTAAAAGAATGAATAAAGAAAGACTTATAATTCTCTTCTTCTTCTTCTTCTTCCTTTTTTTTTTTTTTCTCCTTTTTGTTTTTAAGGAATATTCTAACGCAGTTACGCAGGTAAAGTTGGAATTTTTTTTTTAATTTAAAGATAAAGTGAGAATGATCTTGATAAAATAAATCTTATTATACAATACACACGAGCTTACATAAATACGAGAGCAACAAGTAAAATTACAGTGTTTTTGGAACGATCGCTCCCCATACTATTTGGTTGAGACACTTCTGTCTTGAATTTTAATTCTAATAATTTCTCATTGAACTTTCTATATCATTATTATGTGCCACATTTTACTAACTTTCAATTTTTTTAGTTTATTCACTGTATAATTTTATAACTCAAAATTTAAAAGATTATAACTTTATATATAAAAGTTTAAATATGATTTTTTTTAATTATATAAAATTTTTATTTTTTTCAAATATATTTTAAATTTTTATATTTATTAATTTTAATTATTTATATTAGTATATTAAACATAAATAATTCCATTCAAATTATAAAAAAAAACTCAATTTAAATTTGTAAACTAAATACATGCTAAATATTTCAAATTTGTAAAGTTTACATTATGGCTTGAAGTTAGATTTAAAGTTTTTGATTAGACATTGAATCTGTTGTCCTTACATTGACGTATTTAGGCGTCAATGTAGGCTTTTAGTTGTCAATTCAATAAAATTTTTTAAGAATAAATTATTAAAATTTGAAAGTTGTCAAAAATCCAAAAATTTGGAAGGTACGTGTGGAAAAAAAGAAGAAAAACAAACACTAAATTATATCATGATAACAGCATACCGTACTTGTATGAACTTGTCACACTTTTCCAAAATAAAGGCTTTTGTTCATCTTTAATAAAATAAATAAATATCATGTTTCATCTAAATTTGACGTGTACGGCTGATTTTGGAAGATTTAAATAATTAACGAGACTTTTAGGAAATATATTATATTTATATTATATTTAAATATAATATATTATATATATTATATATTTGAATAAAAGATATTTATTTTATATTTGAATATAATATATATTTAAATAAAAAATATTTGAATTGTATTTTAGAGTGAAAAAATTGATGTGATTGGTAAAAATAGATAAAAAAAGTGAGTTAAAAAGAAAATATGATATAAATAAAAAAAATTATTTTTAAAATATTTTGAAATAATGGGGACATTTGACAAAAATATTTCATTTTAACTTCACTCAAATACAATATAATTTTACACCAAACACAAATTTTACAACAGTGCTACGAAAACAATTACTATTCAAAACATTTTTAAAACAATCACATCAACTTTTTAACTTTACTATTTATCTCTACTTTTACTAATCACATCAACTTTTCAACTCTAAAATACTTTTCATCCAAACACACATTTCATTCAAATACAAAACAAATACTTTTCAATCAAATACAACATTTAAAATACAAATTTCATTCAAATACAATCAAAATGCAATGCGTTTACCAAAAATGTATTTGAGGCACTGTAGAAACGCATTGTATTTAAATCAAAACTTTTGTACTTGGATAAAAATTACATTGTGTTTAAACGCAATACGGAAAAAAAAACCCCATAAATTATAGAAACAAAAATAAATTCAAAAAAAAACTTCAAAACAATATTTAACGATGTAATGCACTATTATTTTATATATTATTTTATATATTTTGCACTCAGGTATATCAAATTCTTTTTTTTTTTTGGTAATCTTTTAACGTGGAACGGGGGATCCTTCTAGTGTATAATTTATCATACAATTAGATATTACAGAAATGATAGATGAATTGGTAAAGAAAATGTAATAAAAATTAAGACCCATTTGGGATAGCTTTTTTAGATGATATTTTTTTGTTTAATTAAAACTCTTAATTTTATATTCCATTTTCTTTCTCTTCTATTTTTAAAAAATTTAAAATTTAAAGTCCATAACTTTATGTTGAGATAAGATTTCATACTTTATTTCTCACTATGCATGTGATAATTCAAAACCCACTAACCTCTTGATAGGTCAGATCAACTATTTGAATAGTCAATTCCATGAATCAACTACATAAGTCAATAAAAACCTTCCACCACTAATAAACAAAGAATATTATCGGGATCACTCTTATTTGAAGAATTAGCAATTAGATCGTTCGAATCAAGAATGAGATCAACCACATCAATTCATAAAAGACAACTTAGGAATATTCCTCGGACAATCCAATAGCCCAAAAGGGAAAGTCAACTCCTGACTTTATATGGAAGATAGGTCAACAACAATCAAGCAATCAAGTCTTAATATTGACTCTAAATCAACAAATAAATAAAGGCTATCATAAAGGGAAAGTAAACGCATCAAAAAGAGAAAAGTATCTCAACGATGGAAGCCCAAGTAATGGACGTGATCGGAAAACAAACCAAGCTTTATCAACTATAAACATAAGACCCTTTACACACAGGGAGACATATGTAGAGAGGGAAGCACACATTCACTTGCACAACAACGCTCTTGTACATATTCCCCTTGTATCTCATATTACATATTCTTTCTTTATTTCTCTACTTCTTATTCACGATCTTATTACAAGACATTTTTCAAATATAATTGACGATTCGTGAAAACCTCCCATAGAGAAGTAGCTCTCATTATTAAGTGAACCGTTATAATGTGTCTCTTCTATTTACTTATTTTACTATTTTTTATCTTTTTGTTGTTCTCGTAACACATTAACTTGTTGATTAGTTAATTCAACTCAATAACTTATAAATTCAGTCATTGACTTTTCGATTAATTAATTGTAGAATTCACCTTCTATATTTTCTCGTTTCAAATCGAAATGAGATGATTCTTATGTCAAAATGTTCATAATAACAAACTAATAAAACAATATCTATTTTACATATTTTTTTCCAAACACATTTTAAATTTTTGCATTCTTTTAAATTTTTACACTCTACACATTTTATTTCATAGAACTTTTAAAAGTCATCATCCCAAACATACATTTCTAATTTAACTTCTAAAACTTCATCTCTAAAAGTCCCTCAAATAGCCTTAAAATGCACCAATAAAAACTTTTACATCTCATTAACTAATTTTATAAAAATAATTCATGTATCAAGTTAGATGAGTATTGAGTTACCAAATTTTAATTTACAAATTCAAGACATATATATTACTTCTTATCAATTGCGTATTTAATTAAGCTTGAAATGAGTTCCCAACAAAATTGCTGTTTTGAGAAAGATTTATACTTTAAATCGCTTAACTTTAAATTGAAGTTGAAGCTTTACTTATAGGGAAAAAATAAATAAAGCAGAAACTCTCTTCATTAAACAAAAAAAAAAAAAAATTAAAGCTGAAACTTAAAACTATTGATTAAAAAAAAAAGGATATTGAATTCAAACTAAAATCTAATCTGTAGGTGACTTCTTCGTTATAAAAGGAGAGCGAGAGAGGGGGGAGTGAGAGAGAATAGGGAGACAAATTAATGTGTTTTTGGATGTCATATCACAAACAACAACATTAAAATTCGAACTTGCTTATAAAAATAATAAAAAAAAAACATTAACATTCGAACTTTTTCTGTACTTTTTCAAGGAATTGCTCTAAGATTTTTAATACATCATAGATTAATATGAGAAAGTGGATGAGTTTTTGTGTCATAATTTACATGTTTCCAGTTGAACATGTAGATTTATATGACGATCGTTATTACAATTCATTCAACGTAATGAAATAGAATAACAAAATTGTAATGAAAAAGTTATGAATATGTTTACAAATTAATTTCTAATATATGTTGTCTGATCAGCAACACCCCTAGCAGTGAACGCTTTGGGTACCACTAAGAGCATCTCCACCAGAATATTAATTTGAAATACAACAATGCTCTCCAATATAAATTATCATTAATATTAAACACAAATTATAATCAATACTTAAATTTGATATTTGAAACGTATTGAATGGTGTCTTCATTTTTTTCATGTAATTATTATAATTTCTTATTTTTTAAAATTATTTAAATACAAATAGTTTATTTTTACAAATTTTAAACTACAATATGTGTTGTAAATATACATTAATATTAATTTCACACCTTACTTTACTGTAAAATAAAGAGTTTAACTTCTCTTACCCTTAAGTTAAAAAAATTACAATAACAAAAAATAAATATAATATTAAAAGTAACGTTATATATTAGAATATAAGTGCTCATTTGGGCCACTTTCTTCAAAGAATTGTTGTCTAACTCAAAAATCCCTCAATTTACATCTCACTTTCTCTTTCTTTCATTATAAAAAAAAAAAACTCAACCTTTAAAAATTTTTTAATTTAAAATCAAAATAAGAAGATTATTGATTCAAAATACTCAAAATGATAAGATGAACGAAATAAAACCTATTTTTAAATTTTTTTTCAACACATTTTAAATTTTTACACTATTTTCCTAGATTATAATCCATTTCTAAAAGTCCTTCAACCAAACATACATTTTCAATCCAATATCTGAAACTATGTCTCAAAAATCTTCCAAATGGACCCTAAAGTTAGGATTTTTTTTATATGCTTTTATAATAAATGAAATATTAGGACAAATACATTAGAAATCATCTATTATCTATTCTGAATGAAAAATGTTTTAAAACATAAATAATGTTAAATATCACATTAATAGAGAAGTAAGTACTATTGGTGGACCTTAAGATATGAGACTCATATATTATTAGGCTATATTTGGAAAGAAAGAGAGAAAAGTAGAAAGAAAAATTGGTACATCACCTAAGTGTGGGAGATAAGGAAAGAAGAAGAGGTCTTTTCCTTCATGATATTTGGTATAATAAGAGGAAAAAAATAAAAATTATCTCTCTTATTTGATATAAAAATACAGGACAAATGAAAGAATATACTTTTTTTTGTAAAAAAAAAACTTTATCTTTTATTAATTTACTTGTTATCTTCTTATATTTTTTTAATTAAAAAATTTTATTATTAATGAGAATATTATTATAATTTTAATCATTAATTAATAAAATAAATTAATTCACCTTAAAAATCTTTTTAATTTAAAAAAATTAAAATTACGATCTTTTTAAAAAGTTAAAAATTCATCTTTAATCTTTTTTTTTTTCTCTTTTTCCTCTTATTAGTCAATAACAATTGTCACAATCTTTTTATAATTTCTCTTTTTTTTTTCTTTTCTTTTACTTTCTCTTCTATTAAAATAATCTTAGTAAATATTATTAAATATTATTGCTACTCGCTGACATTATCGTTCGTTCTGAATTAATGAGTGAGTGAGCAGTGGCGTGTAGAGAGAGAGGAGGGGTAGGAGGAGCAGCCACGTATGGAGATGGGGGAATGAAAGCCGAACCAAAATTCAAGGCAGAAGGAATTTGAATATATATATATATATAGAGAAAGAGAGAGAGAGAGAGAGAGAGAGAGAGAGGATGGGCTACAGCCTGGTAGCCAAGACAACACCCCCAGCGATTGCGTCGCCTCGGGATCTGTTGCTGTTCGATCTCCACCGCCGCTAATCTGCTGCTGACCCACTTCCCCTAGTTTTCATTTTATATTACCATTTCCCTTTTTTTGGACCATTTTACCCTTCTGCCTCCACCCTTGCACTCTGTCTGGTTGACCACCACTTTTCCAGCACCTATTTTTGAAATCTTACGGTGCGTTTGTTATCGTTACCGTATTATATTTAATCATAATATAATTTTTATTCAAATTAAAAATTTTACATTTAAATACATCTTTTTAATAGTATTATAAAAATAATAATAATTTTTTTATTTTTTAAATTAATTACATCAACTTCTTACTTTTAACTTTTTTATCTCTATTTTTAACAATCATATTAACTTTTCAATTCTAAAATACAATTCAAACACATTTTATCCAAACACACATTTTATTTAAATACAAAATAAATATTTTTTAATAAAATATAATATTTAAAAATTAAAGTACATTCAAACATAATTAAAACATAATACATTTATCTATTAACTCATTATTAACGAATTTCACTGATCAGTCTTTTTTTTTTTTTTGGTAATTTCCTTCTTTTTATCAAAATAGTTTGGATAATGTCGGGATTACTTTAGAAAGATGTTGACCTTAAGAAGAAAAGGTTACAAATCGGTTTCACTTTATATATCAACATCATAATTACATTTTTTTTTTTTTAGGCATTTAGAGACTAACTTGGGGTAAGTTTTAGAGATCAAAATTTTTTTTAGTTTTTTTTTACCTTATCATATTTTTTATTACTCATATTTTTAAAATTATATAGTAAACTTAAAATTTTAAATATTTATAAATTTATGTATATAAATTTAAATAAAATATTTTTTTATTATATAGAATTTCAATAAAAACAAAATAAGATTCATAATGATAATTTTTTTCTGAATAAATTTTTTATATTTTATATTTTTTCACTTTAATCAGTTTTTTTTCTTTCTAAAACACAATTTCTAAAACTTATTTTTTTTTTCTAAAAAATAAAAACATCTCTGAAACTCTCTTTTAAATGGACTCTTAATTCTATTAAAAAAATATAGAGTTTGAATTTCATCCAAAATTCAAAAAAAAAAGAATATATTTTTTTTAGATAAGATTTATAATAAAAACTATAATTTTATCTTAGTAGTATGTATTATTATTTTATTAATTAGATTAATATTTTAACAATTTGATATATGAGTATTTACATTAAAAATTTATAACACAAAAAATATAACTACTTCTACCCAAAGATTTGAATGTTAAAAGTCGATATAATTATGTTTTTCTTTTTTTCATTTTTAATATGTTCTTACTAGTATTCTTATTTCCTTAAAATTTCGGAAAAACTTACTGTCAAGATTGTATTGTTGTCTTATCAAAAGTATTGTTATTTTAATTATTAAATTAACTTTTTAATATTATGATAAAATTGAGTATTATAAATTTTTAATATATATACTTATAGATTAAACTATTAAAAAGCTAATTTAGTGACTAAAACAATAATACTATGGGTAGGACAAAATTCAATTCCTATCTTAACTTTTTTTTTTTTTTCATATTTTTAGTTGTAATAAATTACCCTCATGTGGAGTGCTTGACGAAGGATGATAAAATTTGGAAGAAATTTTCCTCATGCATGTAACTTGATATACTCCATTATCATAAGAAATTTCAGTCGTTACAATCAAATAAGCTTTGATGATATCGGTTTGGACTACTTTGCAATAATATATTACATCATAAGATAATTTGTCAAAATAAAAAAAAAACTTTAAGAGATAACAAATCATGAAAATTTTGATGAAAAGCAAAAGTTTTAAATACCCTCTTCATTTAATTTTTTTTAATTAACAAAATAAACATAGTGATAGTTTTACATCACAATTGAAAATCAATATATTTTCACTTGTTTTGTAATCCCTTCTGAATGGATTATGAGTTTCTCTATTCTTTTATAAATGGGGGAAAAAAAAAGGTGAGCTCCTAGCCGTGGTTCCAAACTTAATTTTACCTTAAATTATCCATCTACATCTCCTATTCAAGCCTTAAGTTGGAATACTCAATCCGTCAATGGTACATTATACACGTTAAACAGTAATAACACCTGATGATAAAGATGCGCTGACTTTGGATTAAGTTGGAAAGTTAGAAACAATACTTAATTTAGCAATAAATTTTAATTTCAGTTATTTTTTTATTAGATCACAACCTTTGTTAAATGTACTTAAACACATAAAAGAAATTTTGGAACACTTATATGCGGACCTATTATCTATTTATTTAGCTATTTATTCTTTCTCATCACCCTCTTCCCCCACCCTAACCCCACTTCTACCCACCCAAATTTATCTCTTATTAAAATGTCTCTTAACCCTTTCCAAAAATATATATATATATCGATCCATTATTACATATTTAATTTGCGTAGAAAATTTTCCAGGTACTCGGTTTGCCACCTTTCTCTTTATTAATATTGTGGTTACAAAATGCTAAATCCATTAATTGAGAAGGTGTCATCATTTTCGCCAATTGGACTTGCACCAATTGATAAGTTGAAGATGAGTTAAATAATTAGAAATTCTAAACGTATCGTAATATTTAGTTTTAAGGGAAAAAAAAAAAAGAAATCATGTTATGTCGGGATGAAATTCTCGCCATCAATGTCAAGAGGTAAAATTTATGATTTCTTTTTTTTTTTTTCATGGAGTAAATTTTATGATTCTAATTGTAAAAGCTAAAAGATTAAATACGTGAAGTTTATAGATGTAATATAAATAAACATTGAGCAAAAAAAAAAAAAAAAAAAAACTTGCAAACATAAAATGTGAATTACATAATGCAACGTTCAGAAAGTTTAGGTGGCAAAGAAAAGTTTTTCTTTCTAGGGCTTAGGTCTCTGTGAGAGGAGTTTGTCTCACCATCTACGTGTGAGGTCATCATGGATGATATCTTCATCGCTGGAAAACGATGCAGATCACGGCTGAGAAGGAAGATGTCTATGGCGTTTCGGATGAGGTGTTGACTAAGGGAAGGGATTAGTTGAGATCAGGTTTGCTTGGTTATCTTCTTACTGAGTGTGTGGCGGGTTGTAGAGGTTTTGAGATCAGGGAGTGGGAAAGGATATTTTTCTTTTCTCTTTTGGAGATCAGAAGGAGAAGGATAGGGCTTTGGAAGGGGAACCTTAGAGCTCTGATTATTCGCTTTTGGTTCTCAGACAAGCAGAGAATATGGATAATTTAGATTTGGCCGATTTTTGCTAGGCCAGATTTTGGGTGTAAGCTTAATTACACCCAAATTATAACAAAATAAAGAGGTCAATTATAGTATAATAAAGACGATCAATCTCACAAAAAGGTAATCAAAACAAATAATAGAGATTGTAGAAAGCATTACGAAAATAAGCAATCAAATAAACAAAAAACAAAGAAAAAAATACTTTTGTGATTTAAAGTGAAATTAGAAAATATATTTTTATATTTTTTAACTCTAGATAGTCAAATGCACAATTTTAAAACTCAAATTAACTTCAATTAAAATGCCTTTAAAACTATCTAAAAAAAAAAATTCTTCAAAACTCCAATTCAAGTGGACCAACCAAATGTGGACTAAGCATGCATTTGGTACATTAGTTTGAATTAAGTTTTTTAAGTTGGATTTAAGTCAAATTGTAATGTATTTGGTGTATGGGTTTGAATTGCCAAAGTTAAAAAATGTAAAAACTTGAAATATATTTTAAAAAATCAATATAGAGCTTTTTTATTTATATTGAAATTCTACGCAATAAAAAAAAATAGATTTAGACTTGTATATATAAAATTATCAAATTATGACTTTTAAAGTTTGAATTGCAAAGTTATAATAGTAAAAAGTTTGAATTACAAAATTATAATAGAAAAAAGTTTAAATTACAAAATTATAATAGTAAATTGTGAATAGTCGAAACTTGAAAACAAAAATGCATTCAAAAGTAACTGTGGAATCAAACGCACGCTAAATAAGTGAACTTTCTTTCTATTTAGATGGGAGGTCCATTTACGAAAAGGAAAATTTTCTTATTTTATATGAGAAAGTTTTTTTCATTTTTTGGAATGAAATTGTGTTTCAAAATACGTAAAACATTTTCTTTTTAGAAACAAAAAATTATTTGGAATGAGAATAAATAGGGTTGAGAAATGTGTATTGTAAGAGTATAAGAAAAAAATTCTTTTTTTTTTCTAAAAGTGTATTGTAAAAGACATGTTTGGAAAAAAGATTTCATTTCCTATTTTAGAATGAGAAAAAGAATGAAAAAACTTAAAATAAACACTTCTTTCCTGAACTTTTTCTCTTACGTGTTCACTAAGGTTTATGGTTTGTTTAGTTAATGAGTTGAGTTTAGAATGAAATAGAATTTTTTATTTCAAGTTAGTTTATTTAATTATAAAACTTTTCAAAAAAAGATAAAATTAAATCTAAAAGTTTAGTTTTAGACTTGTAAACCAAATGAGGTCTTAGGGTTCGTTTAGATTTAGGTTTCGAGTTATAAAATTTGGATTAAATTTGAAATGAGTTGAATTTATAAAATAAATCTTGTATTTGATGTTCAAGTTTAGAATAGAGATTTCCATCTTGAGTTAAATTTGTTTGGATGATCAAAATTTTTATTTTTTTTATTTTTTCATGTGATTGATAAATATTTTTTTTATATGAGATAAAATTTATAAATAGTTTAAAATAATAAATTAAATATAAAATTTAATTGTTTAAACTGTAAACCTCGATACACAGAAGTCTCGGCGATGACAACAAAGAATATTGCCAGCTGGGTACTAGAGATCTCCAACGTCCGGAGAGTATGGAGGGGTAAAATAGTCAAAAGGCAGAAATAGATTGCGGCACGTGAAGATGAAGGTTGTGGAACCCATCTCGTGGAAAGGTGGTGCGCCTCCAAAAATTATCGAGTCATGTCCCTAAAAAGACTAACAAAAATATTATTAAAAATTAAAAATAAAAACAATCAAATAAAAGGGGCAGTCTAGTCTCTCCGAGACATGCGGTTCATCCGCCGCTCCTCTCGCCGTGGCCACGCTTTCACATTTGTCATTCGGTGTTTCTTTGAATTTACCAAAATACCCCTATAACCAAGAATGTTTTTTGACTTTTAGAGGACTCGAACGTAATTTAGGCGCCACAATCACTATAATTTATCTCCTTCATACCTCAATCTTATTTTATTTTATTTTGAATTCCCAGATGGAAAGAAATAATAAAAAAATAAAAAGTAAAAATAAAAATTCCCACAATTATCCACGTCTCTGATTTATTTTATTTTTTAAGTAGTTGTTTGGAATTCTTTATGCATAATTGATAATATCATAATACTGTGTTTATTCAGGGGATTTATGATTTCCTTGGAGTTGAATTTTATTTTTGATTAAAACAGAAAAAGGGTAAATTAAGGGTGATGAGAACTGGGAACCACTATTGTTGGCCAAAGGGGAAGCATGAATTCCCTTTCAAGACATCCTACTTTAAGCAATTTATGTTTGGCAACATACCTTGCAAGGGTATAAATGTCATTTACTTAAAAAGCCCTGCATTGACCAAGACTTCCCAACTTGCATTAGTTTATGTCTGATTTTAAATCTAAAGATGGGGATAGGGAAATGATTGATTTAGAGAGATAAACCATGCAAAAGCTTAGAAAGGAGATACTAAAGTTATAAATTCCATATTTTTGAATAATGTAATTCTGCCTCGCCTAGCTTCTATAAAATAAATAAATAAATAAATAAGAAGATTTTTTTTATGAGGTATAAATAAAATATCTTTTTAGTGTATTGTAATTTTTCATTATTAAATTATAATTTCAAATCACTTATATTAAACAAACGATAATTTAATAATATTTTATAAAATATCGTTAAGTTTCTTTTTATATTTTATCATAAACTTCTCGAAAAGAATATAATTTTAAAAGGTTTTTTTTTTTCTCTTTCTTTCTGTTTCAAACTTTTCAAAAATTAGGGTTTCCCTTTATGTATAACTCTCGCGGTCATTGTCATCAATAAGGACTCAATCGAAGCATATCAATATGACGTTGTCGATATCCTAATTTGATGATGTTGTGGTTGGTAAGGATTATTGGCTGTTCAATATTCAATAATTTAGGATTCAGCGAGGCTTGGTAATCTGATGGTTGGTATGGTGATTTCTTACCTTTAATCAATTCTGATCGATTTTTTTTGAGTTGTAGCGCACCACGGATTGGTTGTTTGTATGGATGAGAATTTTACAGTCGATGTTATTTTCTATTCATACTTTGTTTTGTTTTGTTTTGTTTTGTTTTTTATGACAAAGTAGGCAATTCTCGTACCTCTAGTTGTATTTGTGTTTGGGTTTCACTTAAGTTATTCTTCGACAGTATCTGTCTATTAGTTCTGTTAATATTATGGTTATACGGAGTTTGTTGCAGCCTTTACGCTGCGAGTGACGGTCTTTTGATCGATCAAAATATTCCATTGATTATAGATGTGTTTTTAAAAAGAGCTTTATACATGTTTGATTATAGAATTATTGAGAAACTCGTGAAATTTTCCCGTTGTAGGGTCTTTGCTTATGTCTTCCTTAGGTGTGGATGAGGGTTTTAGAGATTTTTTTTTTGTTGGAAAAAAATAGTTTTGGAAAACGTGTTTAAGGAAAAAACTGTTTAGTGGAAAAAATGTAAAATTTTAAAAATTTATTTAAAAAAAATATCAATATAGATCTTATTTTATTTATCTTGAAATTCTGTGTAATTTAAAATAAAAAATCATCTCATTTAGACTTGTATACATAAAGTTATTGACTTTTAAAGTTTAAAATTTACTATAGTATTTTTAAGATGTGAATGGTAAAAAAGTGATGGTAAGGTAGAAAAGTACTAAAAAAGTTGTTTGGAGACCAAAATTTGGTCCTCTAAATGAGCTTTGAGTTTCATTAGATTTTACTGATAGAATCGGTTTGAGTTGAGAGTTGGTGTCTTTTATACCATATAATTGTTTTGTTTTTAATAATATTTATATCTAATTTTAATTTAAATAATCATTCTCTTATGTAAAAAAAAAAAAAAAAAACACTGCTCTCACAAATAAAGAAAAATATAAGATTTTTGTGTTAAGTAAGATCTAGGCATGAGGTGGTCCTTTTTCTTTTCGTTTTTTTTTTTTCTGTTTTGGGTCCCGAATTGATTAAATCTAGAAAAGCACATGTAGAATGGTCACCACTTTTTTCTCAGGAGGAATGGTGACACTTTAACCATGACGAACTCAGGCATTGTACTGAATCTTTGCAAAAGTCGAACTACCACGTGTGGAAATTGCTTTTGAATGTAGAGCAAACGTGAACACGAGGTCCAAAATACTTCATTACCAAAGGGATGGAGCCTTCTACAGGAGAGATACGTTATTAACAATGCAAGCTTCTAAATAGCAAAGAGTTTCAAATTCAATGGGACATACAATAAATTTTTTTATTTTGTTAAATATGAAAATAAAAAATAAAATGTGTAAAGTTCAGTGGGGGTACTTTTTTTATGTTAAAAAAAAAAGATAATAGGAATAATTATCCATTCTCAATCTCAATTGGCTTTGTTATTGTTTCTAACATCAAATAAGATCTAAATCACCTTATAATAAATATATATAACTAATAAAATTTAATACGAATTTTTAAGAGTTAAAAAACAAAATTGCACCAATATGGTATTTTTGAGTGGTGAACATTGGGTGGATTGGATAGGTTTTTATGATTTTTCAACCCATCCAATCTTTATTAGGTGAATTAAAAATATTTTTTTTACTCACTTAATCAACTAAATGTAAAAAATCAACCTATTCAATTAGAATCGGATTAGGTTGGATGCGTTCAGCAGGTTGTGTATTTTATTAAAAAATAATAATAAATTATACCAAAAGTTCAATAACAAATTAAATTTAATAGGAAGAAAAGGAGTTAAACTCATGATAATTTTCAAATAAATTATATCACAGATTTTGCACCAAAAAAAAATTCTAATATAATATCATTAATAGTCGAATATAAAATAAATATAAGTCATAAAAATCATCAAAATATATAAGAATATTAAAGTAATTAATGGTAATTTTTACAAAATTATCAAAATTACATCTATATTGAATATTAAATAATGTATTCTAGATATTTAAATAATTTAAAAAACACTTAAAGATGAATATTATTTAGCCAAAAAAAATATGTAAGTGAATATTGAATGAGTTAAAAATATTTTTAACTTATCTAATAAATAAAATATAATAAATTAATCTATTCAATTAAGATTAGATTAGATGATTAAGATAGATTTATCCGGTGACGGATGTTTTTTTGTTCACACCTCTGGTATTTTTCACATCCAACCAATTAAAGAAATGGCACAGATTCTTTGGTTTACACCATAATGGTAAAAATGTTACGTACGTACTAAAGTACTTTGACAGTTGATGTTGCTTTTTTTTGAACCAGCATATGCTCGGACCTAGGTTAGAGGCACTGTTAACGTATTTAGCATTCCTCCACCTGGCTAGCTGAACGTGACTACTAATTTCGGATAAACAATAATATGTTGTTAATTACCAGGAAAATCTTGGTTCCAAAAGATATATCTTCAGGAGAACACAGAGGTGACGTAGTGAAGAATTGGATACTAAAATCACATTTTAGTTCACAAATTATAAATCTTAATGAGAACCTCAGATTTTCTTTAGAACATGCTTGCGTGCATAAACAAACAATTTTCTTTTGAGGGGTATAAAAACACACAAAATTTGTTTTGATTACAAACAAGAATTATAAAGTGGGACATTTGTGTCTCATTATTATGTGGTAAGGCTGTGTCAAGGTTTTTGGTTTTGAATAATTGATTTTAAGTCCATCACAGACTAATCTATACAAAAAGTTAAAGTTGCGTTACATGCAATGTTTGAATCTTTGTTTTTTTAATTTTTTATTTTTATGAAGACAATATAAATCACAAAATAAATAAGTGAGTTATATTATTAAATGAACATAATTTTTTTTTTGTTGATTGGAGCATAAGTAACTTACTTAATTTATTGATTGCATACTTTTTTCTACTTTTTTTTATATTCAATAAAAAATTCTTCGACTTTTAAATAGAGACATGTGTCTCATTTAACATCAATGTGGCTTTGCCAAAAGTAATATTTGCTAAAAAGGGTACTCAATATTTGATAGTAATGTTGCATGTTTGATATTTCCCTCGACAATATGCTTGTTTTATATTGTCACATTCTTCCTCCCCACTGTTTTTTATTATGTCGTTTTTTTTTTGTTTCCCTTTATTTGTGTTCATCCCAAAAGGGGGACACTAACTTTGGTAGAATTTGTTCTCTCTCTACACTTATGTCTTATAACTCATTCTATAGAAGTAATGTATTTTGTTCCACTCAGGTCTCAATCTTGTTGTGATACTTTGTTTAGATTTTATGGTTTTTGTGTGAGTTCTTACATGGTCTATAGCTAATGAGAACTAGATCTACAAGATTTTTGGAGAGCAAAATCGTCATTGAAAATTATGGTTTATTATCATATTAGTAGTTTATTATCGTATCAATCAGAAGAACATATACTAAAGATAAGAGACAGACAGCATTTTAAAAGCAACAAGTCGACGATTTATTTCCTGTGGACCTCTTATTTTTTGCCATTGTTGAGTTACGTAAATGCCAATTCAAAAAAGTCATTAAAAAAAAAATCCATGTTCTTTAGTTAAAGTAATAGTTTGACTTTGTTTTGTTTATCCATCTTGATATTTATCGGAAATCTTATTTTTTTTTTTTGGTTAAACAAAAATACTATCTTTGTTAATATATATATATATATGCGCTTTTTATTTTCTTTGTCGTGCTCTGGAAAAATATCTGTGCGCTACATTTAATAATGCTGCCAAGTATGTCACTCCAAAGTTATGAATGAAGCCAACTGCACAAACATTGAAGAGTTTAAATATCAGAATAATATCCTTTTCTACCAAATATATATATATATATACCAGAATAGCAAAGTTCAAATGCACTAGCAAAATCCACCAAAAAGAGGCGCCAAAAAAAAAAATTTGTTCCATAAATCTCAAAGAAATCAAACTGGTCTCTTTTGTCTTGTTCAATATTTGCCTCTGGACTTTATCTCTTGCATTGAATGATGCAATAATAATTGAAATTTTTTTGCAACAAATAGCAATGGAGCCAAAAAGTAGCTTGTGGGGGAATGGGTGGGTCTGTCTCTTACAATGAGAAATGGGTTAATAATTTTGACCAAAAAAAAAAAAAGAAAGAGCAATGGGTTAATAAAAGTTGTAGGGGGAGACAGGGTTATATGGGCCAGAGAAGACAGATTTTGAGGTGGGGGGAGGTCAATTTTAACCATTAACACCCATTTGAGTTAGATGCAGATCTAAATGCATTGCTTTGTGTGTATCAACAATTATCAACAAGAAGATGATAATCATGGCCATTTGTGGACCTTCACGTATTAAAAGAACGAGACCCACCCTTTGTTTTAACTTTTCTACACTCAACACCCTTTAATTTTCCTGGCTTTCCCCGGCCACTTTCACGTGGAGTGATAGAGCATCCATCTCATGCAAGCAGATTTTGAAACGACTAATGACAAAATATGATGATTAAGGCTTCGTTTGGTGAACGCATTACATTTGCATTGCGTTTGAATGCAACGCACTGAATGCAATTTGTATTTGGAGTAAAAGTATTAGCATTGCATTTGAATACAATGTGTGCTTGGATGAAAAATATTTGAATTATATTTTAATAATAAAAAATGTGATGTGATGGGTAAAAGTAGAGAGAAAAAAAGGAGAGAGAAAGAGAATATATGATGTAATTAATAAAAGTAATAGAAAAAGTGAAATTATAAATAGTGATTGTATTGGATTTAAAATGTGATGTGATTAGTATTTAAATGAAATGTTTTTGTATTTGGGGGAAAATTGCATAGCATTTAAATGCAATGACAAAAAAAAGCTTGTACCAAATGGTCTATAACTATAACCATCTTTTTTATAGTAATAATCTAAGATTTATTAAGAATGTTTGTATTGTGTCATAACTATTTATATTAAAAAAAAATGAAATGCTTCGGGTCAATTCCATCAAGTTAATGATTTTTGAAATAGTAACCCGAAAAGAGCCCAAGTTAAAAAAAAAAAAAAGTAAATTTGAGATCTTTCATTTACTAAACCACTTGAAAGTAAACTTAATACTAAGTTGCCACCTTGATTTATTGAATTTACCCCAACTTGATGGTATCCCAATTTGGAAATATCCAGCTCAAAAATTACTGAATGGGTGAGTCAGTCAATTCCTAAAACATACCAAATAATATACTTCATCTGTTGGATTCCGGGAGAGCATTTTTACTAGACATTTCGTCCACGACAAAGGACCAATGACCTACAACACTGATAAACCGTACATATTAGAGGAATGTAGTGGTTCTACATGACTTGAAACTTGTCGCTTCTATATTTCCTAATGCATCAAGCCCTTTAAAGAAGCGACCAATACTTTTTCTCCCTAACTTTTATTGTAGGATTACGGAGAGGAGGTTGAAAGTACAATAATTAAATTTTCCTTCTTAAAGGCCGGTTGGTAAGGAAGATTTTGACAGTACTATTGTTTTTAGGATATTATGTTGTGGAGGATTGGACTATGCTAATACTCCGTGAAAAGTTTGGATAAACTCAAGTGGAGTGGCAATTAGATAACTTTACCAAAATCGTGCCCCGTTTTGATATAGGTTCGTGGCCGACTTAGCCATCCTTCAAGTCTTTGTAATACGCGTATATATATATATATGTATATATGTATGTATTTTTAGTGTTTCTAGTGGAATTTCTCTTTGGTCAGTTTACTTGGCCTCCCAAGATTAACACTCTAAAAGCGTTTAGAGTTTTGTATAGTTAAGTCTTCTTTTTAATAATACATATTTCTAAATATTAGATTTGATCCGATCACAAAAAGTTAAGTATGCAAACTTATTAAAGATTTGAGAGTTTAAAATGGATTCCATCTACTAGGGTACTTTTGTATACCCTACACTATAATTCTCATAATTTATAGAAAGAACAATGTAGCAACTTTGGACATAAATGTGGCCGAGAAATATAGGTTGTGAGAGATATCTATGGAGTCTTGATGTACTAGGGTCTAGTGCTGAATAAGTCGTGAAATACAAAACTACAAGTAATACCTAACAAAAAAGGAAAAAAAACAAAAACAAAAAAAACATCGTGCAAGGAGGAGTGAAGAAAATTATTCCTCATTCTCATTGTGGGTGGGGTTTGCGCTAGGGGACAGACTATGCTATTCATAGCACAAGGGAACACTTAAGGTAATTTCCCAACTATGAGAGGACCTCATAAAAAGGCATAGCACTAAAATCTAGGAGCATAGGAGATTAAATTAATAAAGTTAAATCGTTAATCTAGTGCTATATATGGGAATTTAAATAACAAAAGTCTTTACGATAGGACAATATTATCAATAAATATTATTGTTTTAACCGTTGAATTTTTCAACGATAGTGAGTTATGATTGTAACATTGTTGTATCACACAGACAAACTTTTAACAAAGATACACATATCATATAGATTTAAAAATTAACCAAACGGTTAAAAAGCAATTCCTTGTAATATAAAATAGGAGATCCTAGAAACTAGACAAGAAGTATTACTATTTATCACCATTGAGTTATACTTGTGTTTGAGGATGAGCCTAAGACTTTAGGCTAGGACTCTCTTCAAGTGGAAGAATCAAATGAAGTTTAACTCCTCTTTCTTTAGAGAGAGAGAGAGAGTTGAATCTTGCTCTCAACAAAGTTCAATTTCGATGCCCATTCCCAACCAAGCACCCTTCAGTGAGCTATGGCAAAGCATTCCTAATATCTCTCACCCAACAAAAAAAAAAAAGGGGGGAAAAAGAGAGGAGAAAAAATAGAGCTTCCCCTATAGAGGTCTTATTCACATGCCAAACTTCAGTGCTCATCACATTTTGAACATGTGGATCTACAGATCCCACCAGAGATTGGATGAAATAGAAGCACACTAGGCAAAAAATAAGCCTAAAAACACACCGAAAGAAATTGTAAAGCTGTAAAATGACAATTGAAGTAATAACTTTTATGTTTTCTATATCCCACCACCATTATTTCAAATATTTATCATCATCTGAATTTTCAGGTGCAGAAGCTCATGATATTAGTTACATGGAGTTGAAAATCCTCCAAGCGTCATATAAGGGTACAGTAAAGATTGACCCAAATTAAATAAAGCAAAAAAACTACTCATTTTACTCTGATAACGGTGCAGCCTTCAACACCCCAAAAGCTCCGACTCTATCACGGGGAATTAGGCGCAGTTCGGAACCATGTTTAAGGAAGACATTGCCTGAGAAGTCAGTCAAATTTGTGAGAAACCGGGAATCTTTATTCTACATCTATAACTTACTTAAACAACTTCAACAGAAACATATGATGAGTCGTGAAAGGAAAAATGGCTGGAAAGGGAAAAC
This sequence comes from Antiaris toxicaria, assembly GCA_035233585.1. Lineage (NCBI taxonomy): Eukaryota > Viridiplantae > Streptophyta > Magnoliopsida > Rosales > Moraceae > Antiaris > Antiaris toxicaria. The sequence goes on from CP141160.1 coordinate 4,511,157, forward strand.
GGAAAAAGGAAACCAAGCAACAATGATTATGCATCAGCATACCTGCACTTTGCTGAGGATTAATGCCAATTCCATCTGAACACAGAAGAATAAATAAATAATTAGTTAACAACGAACTTCAGCTTAAATGTGTGAACTAGAATATCTATTGCTGAAGGTGTTCCCAAAAATATGTATTTTTTTGTAGGTCAACTAGCCAGGAAGTGTCGTTAAAATGGTGGGCTGGGATTTCGGATAACTCAAATCACCTCACCATTTTTCCCTCTTAAATACATTTTCACCTCACCATTCTTCTCTTTAGGCCAAGAATACATAGAAATAATATGTTAACAAAGAAATTATTGATGAAGCTGTAGCTAGAAGTAAACATAAACTCTAGGTAGAATTAGAAAGAAATGAACATACAGTCCCCACAGACTTCCAAAAAGCTTTCACTATTAGCATCTTTCCCTTTCTTTACTACTAAAACACACAATTGACATAAAGCTGTAACTCGGAGTGGGCCCCAGCCCTTCTTGTAGGATTTACTTTTTTAATTAGAAAACTCGATTGTTATAATGAAATGTCTCCACAATCTTCCAAATGGCTTAGACTGCTAGTTGTGTGTGCGCTTGCTGTGTTCATCAAACAGCTGGTGCAGTAAAGGGAATTATGCTTGTTTTGGGCATTCATCTTGTCTAAAGTTTACTGCCTCTGGCAGCCACTTGTTTTAAGTTTCAAGACAAGGCATTCTTTCTTAAATACGTCAACTCTTATGTAGAAATGTAATTTAACTACAAAGTAACTTTTACCCCAACGTAATGTTAATCATGTAATGAAAACCACCCAAAAGCCATGCCTAGCTACAATCTATGTTTAGGCCTTGGGCATTCAAAAACCAAGGCCAAGAAAATAATTAAGCTCATTTGATCAAGGATCCAATTTTAGACCTGTTTTACTAACCAAAAAAAAAAAAATCATCACCTAACAATCAAACGTAACAGTCAATTAAATTTATATGGACAACTTAATTAGTTATTCTATCCCTTAAAAGAAATTTCAACATATTTCAAATTCCTAGGCTCAGAATATCCAAAATCACACACCTAATTTGCATCGTGGCTAAGGGAAATTCAACCTTCAAACCACACTACAGAATTAAAATATGGGCGATTTTTTTTATTTTAACACCCCTCACTAATAGTAGGCGGCTCTCTTTCAAGTTCCATCACAAACTCTGGTATCTACACTAGAAAATGGTAGAGGAGTGGGGTCATATTTTAGACTATTTATGAAACAATTAAAAGAGAACCCGGTATACCCTCTTCAATATAACCAAAGTATACCTCACACTAGTTTAGGTACCATGAATTGAAAGGTAGTCTTAAAAGTTCTAATTGTACTAGAAGAGTGAGCAAAATAACCACTTAACCACAAAAACCGTCCAAATTATACCCCATCACATAATGTGATTGTTTGATATGTGGTGTGATTTGGCAATCAAATATACCTTAATCAAAAGGCATAAACTGGTACATGGTCCTGGACTTACCAACCGTAATAGATAGGTCTTAAAACTAGAGTCTTTTTTTCTTTTTCTAAAATATCCAAAGAATTTAGAAAGTTTTTACTTGAGATGATTATGACTGCGGGTGTGCATTTAAAGTTCAGACTTCAGAGGCAAACCGCCACATCACATCACATTGCAAATATGGTTTTGGTTATTCACTTGGTCTTTCATTATGCAATTAACAAAACAGGTTTAGTCACACTTTCCGTTTTACACACTTTTTTCTCAACATCCACCTAAACCGACCACCCAATGGCATACCACCTGGAGACAACCATTTACAGTAAAATCAATTGCAGCACTGATTACATGAGCACCACCAAGCAGGACCAAGACCAACATCCACATGCATCAACAAAGACCATTCACGGTAATCCGAAGTTGACATCAGTATTTCTTTCCACTTACTTTGTTTTGTATGTTCTCGAAGATTACGGTAGTTCAAGTCAAAGAAAAATGGAGACGATGCACTCAATTGATCACTAATCAACTGAAAACTGTAAAGGGGTTACCAAAATGCAATACTCCTAACGAAATACATAATAAATCGAACAAACAACAGACCGCAATTCTCTACGCAAAACCCCTTGCGGAAAAAGGAAATAATTCACAGTTTAACAATAACATGCAAAACCAATATATAAGAAATTCACCTAAAAGCAACTAGCCTAATCTAATCAAATAATCAGAAAAGTGAATTATTGAACAAATGATGGACCGGATTTCTCTAAGTATGATCAAAAATGGAAAGAGAAAATTGACAAATTGTGAGCGATGAAGAAGTTATTTACAACATGCAGAACCTATAAATACATGTGTGTATATATACATACACACACACAAGTATAAAAATTAATAAAAAGACGAAAAGAATGAAATTGAATTACCGTTGGTGATGATAGCACTGGTTTGGGGAGGGACTTTGAATTCCTCGGCGGCGAATTTGAGAACGGCGGTGAAAGGGGCTGCCTCCGGGACGCTAAACCTGGAAAATTCGACCCAAAAAAAATCGTCAATTGAGGAAACCATCAGGAAAGATTCAGCATTGGAAAACAAATGCAGAGGAATTATGAAACCCTAGAAGAAATATGGAAAAAAAAAAAAGAAAAATTAAAAATAGATATACGAACACTTTGAAAGGAAGCTTGGGATCGGAGGTGAGAGTCACTTTGAAGGAGACTTTTCCACCACCACCCGCCATTCTTCTCTCTCTCTCTCTCTTCGCTCTCTCTCTCTCTATATATGTGTGTGTGTGTGTGTATCTCTTTGGTGTAATGGAGTTCGTACAGAAAATACTGCGATTGAAAAACGCATAAGCGATGTGGGGAGAAAAACGTATAAATAAATAAAGGATATATCCAAAAGTGTAAAAAAAAAAAAAAAGGATAAATTAAAAAAAGAATATTTTATTTATGATATATTTGTATAAAATATAATATTAATATTATAATTAAATATAATATATATTTAAATAGTATGTATTTATATTATAATTAATTATAAAATTAAATATATAATGTGATTAATATATAAATATAATATTTTTTATTTAAATAAATATTATATTATGTTTAAATATAATATAAATGTAAGTTTCACTTAAATGTATTATTAAATTCATTTTCAGTAATTCTTTTTAAGCGCATACCCATACGATGTTGGGCTAATCTTTTTTATTTTTTAAAGATTAATTACCAAAACTCATGTTTTAATCACAGCACACGATCTATTTATTTATTTATTGTTACACAACGATTTATCTATTTATGAAAAACACAATAAATCATTCTTGAGGAAAAAAAAAGAGAAGGGGGCATAATGAGGTAATTTATTTTCTATTTTAAGAATATGATTAAGGATATTAATTATCTTCTTCATTTTCAAATATCAACTTATATAATAGTGAATATCATCTTTTAATTAATAAATACGATTTTTAATTCTTAAATTACATAAGTTATCCTCAAATGAATGAGTTTTTTCATCACTGTACAATAATTCAAGGGGAAAACTGTTATATTTTGTATCAGAATGACAATAAAACAGGATAGAGATAAAAGATCTCATCTCCATTTATATTCCTGACTCTTAAAACCATCACCATCCTTCTCCCTATTCTTCTCTAAAAGGAACAAGGTTGCGATTCTCTATTATATACCTTTCTAATACAACCCATTCCCCATTAATATAACTATACATTTTTTTTTGAAAAAAATACACAATTTAGATCATAGAAAAAAGTAAAAATTAACCATAAATTTTGCAAAAAGTCTAAGCAAATATATTTATCTTGCTCTTAAAAAAAAAAAAATACAAATCATATTTTGAAACCACTATAATCGATATAAGCTTTTGATCTATTGAGTGTGTAAAATGTAGGTCTAAGGCCACTAACATATCCATATAGACTTATAACTAGCAAAACTTCTAACTCATCAAAACCTATATCTGACAGATCAAAAACAAACTCCAATTGTGGGAGAAAAGAAAATACTAAGACTTCATGACGAAAAAATCGACGTCTTTATTAAACTAAAACATAAAAATTTAAAGCTTAAAGTACGATCACTACAAGCTTTCAATAAAAGTATAGCTAACAAGATGACCATCAAAGTAGGAAGAACGTTTTGCAGGACAAGCGGTGATATCGATGAGATGCCTTCAAATAGTAGAACATGAAAAACATACACTATTACCTTCAACATCTATAGCTGACACCACCACCTCTATAGAAAGCCATCACCGTTCAAGACAAAACCCCAATAGAGGGCAACTACTAGACAAGAAATACGTAAGAAAGCTTGACCATCAAATACAATCAAAATCACTAAAATTGAATAAAATTTGTTAATTGAATAAAACTTGATAAAAATCTAATGATTTAAAATAATTTATCTTACCCTATCAAAATTATTCTCCCTAAATTTATGCCAAAATTCAATCTATCCAAAAGACATTGGCAAATATCATATTTAGAAACATGTATCATTCATCTGTAAAAAAAAAAAAAAAACCAAAAAATTATATATTTTTCTTTGGATATTTTAGAAAAAGAAAAGAAGACTCAAGTTTGAAGACCTGTCTTCCTTGCTTGGACTAAAGCAAATGGTAAATGAACAATGGAACAAAACAAAGACAATAATCCATTCTGTAAATTTTCCTTGAATTGATGAAAAGAATAGTAGAATAGGCAAATTATGAGCTATTAATTCAGATGTGTTCTAAACTAAATAATTACAAAAAATAAAAATATAAAATATAAAAAATAGAGGCCTTTATATTCTCTATGAAACATTTCACAGTTTAATGATCAAGAACAGAGGAAGCATCAAAGACCACCATCTTCCTATCAATGACTGTAAGCCTTGTGATCCACTGCACACCAATTTTTTGTCATGGTACGTACACACTGGTTGCTTCCTGCAATTGATGATAATCCTTTAGTAAAACAAACTATTTTACACATATAAATGTGAAAAATTACTATCCGTAACTATTTTCTGGGATGTGTCCAAAAAGATCCCACACATTAAAAAAATATTCGCTTTTAATCAAAATCACACCTATCAAAAGATCAAATTGTTTTCAGTTCAAACGAGTAGCACGAAAATAGTCTAAAGTAGTTTTCACGTGCGAGAAATGGTATATAGGAATTTGCTAGCTATGTTAGTTCTAAGTTCCGATGTCTGCAATTAGACTCGATTTCTAAGTGGATTGAGATATCTGTCATGTTAGTGTGGCAAGCCAAAATTAATTTTTGTAACCCATACCATAAAGCGCCATGCATGAGGCATGATTAGTAGAAACGAAAGAGCACAAAAAATTGTTGTTAGTGGAAATCCTACCAACCTGTTTGAGCAAAAGGCAATCACATAATCAGTTCCTGAGCAGGTAAATATGCTTGTTGGATCGTCATAGGCATAACTATAGGCTTTAGGACATGCCTCTTTGAACTTCTTGGAATAGTATGTGGGTTGACACACAACGGGGTTTCCATAAAGACCCCTACAACAATACTCGTCGGTGTTGAACACATCGCAGGCGCTCCGGCACCCCACGGTCTTGCCGCCGACCCTGACAGACAATTCCGAGGGGCAAGTTGATCGGAGGTCGCCGTCACACCCAGCAACACTGCAGTTTCCCTGCCCCTTGATGGGTGTCACAGTAATGGGCAAGTTGAAGCCGTCAACAAGACTAACATCGTAAAAGTCCGGACTTGCAAGGGTGAATTCGGCAAGTGTAGCTGGAGTTTTTCCCGAGGCCGAACACTTAAGGGCATTACCGCAGTCCCCAGTCTGACATGGTCCGACGCCATTTTTGTTGAAGTTGCAGCCGGTTCGGCCCCAAATGCGGCCAGACCACCCGACCGGGGCGGTGAAGACCATCGATTGCTTCGGTTTTAGTAGGAAACCTCCGCCGTTGAAGTTCTCCCCCGGGGTGACTCCTGGCCAGATAGTCCCCTTGCAATTGTTTACTATGGTGAAAACTCTAGCAGCCTCTGATAAATCTGGTCCTATTGAAGATTTCAGTATATATTGATCAGCATTGGGACAATAGTGAAAAATTAACCTAGCTAATTTAGCAATTTCAATGATATGTAAACTACTTATAAGTTATAACAAAGTCAGGGTCCGTTTAGATATGAGGTCCGTTTTTGAAAAATGAAAAACTTTTACATATGAAAAATGAAAAGTTGTTTAGGTGGATAAAAACTTTTTGTTTCTAAGGAAGTCTTTTTTCATTTTTTAAAAATGAAAAATTTTGGATGTTTAGATACGGAAATTTAAAAAAATTCATTTTTCTTGAAATGAAAAATTTTCCATTTTTCAAATTTAGAGGTGTTAAACAAACGGAGGGTTTGTTTCTAATCAGATAAAGATCCTCTAAAAAAAAGTTGCAAATTTAAAGACATGCAATAATAATTAGGTTTAAAAACCAAATGGGCATTTCTAAATTTACCTTACATATTACATATATTTATACATGTAAAATATTCTTTGTTGGATTAGTTCAATGAATAAAAGGAAAGGGATTTAGATAAAAACTTTATTTATAATATTTCTTAATAAGATTAATTGATCAATAGACGAAAATGAAAGGATTTAAACAGGAGTTATATATATAATGTCTTTTAAACTAATATAGTGGAAATATGAAAGTCACTACAAATCAGGAATTGAGATTAATTAAGCTGAGTGAAGGATGAAGTAATATTACCGGAGGAAATGAAAATGAGAGCCAAAAGAAAAAGTGGTGAAATTAGAACAGTGAGACCATATTGTGACGCCATACTCTCTCTCTCTATCTCTCTCTCTCTCTGTCTCGCTGGAATAACCTTGTGAAAAAAAGGGGTAAAGAGAATGAGGAATGCAAACTTTAGATAATCATCACGACATAAAAGCAAAAGGGAGAAGAAGAATACGTGTGGAATGAGGGAAAAGGAACCAAAGAATGCAGTTTTGACAATTCGAAGAAAGCTTGTCGTGAAGTAGCCAAAATCTAGGGATGATTTGGATTCGTTTCCTTTCCCCTTCCATCCAAGTTTATGAAGGTTCTTTCTTTCCAACTTTTTTTCATATTTTATGTTTATTCGGTTCCATTCTTCAACTTTTTTTTTTTTTTTAAAATTCAGATAGCAAATTAGGACCCACATATATATATATATATGGCAAGAAATGGACTTTATTTATAAAATTATAATTTCATTATCCATTACTTTCTATTTGTTTAGTAAGGAAAAACTCTGCTAAAAAAAGGTGACATTATTTAATCAGAGTGGTTTTTTTGTTTTTTTGTTTTTTTTCGGTCTTTTATATTGATCTCTCCAATCATGGCGGCAGAAATAATTTGACCAAAGTGAAATCATCCCTATACTAATTTCCTTTTATTTGTTTATTTTTAAGTTACAAATTTCCTCACCATACATAGGTCTCATAATTTAGCAACCAACTCCCACAGCTAATTTCCCTTCTAATTTCCGATTATAACAAATTAAGTTTAACTTAATCTATTACTTTCAAAGATAATTATACCATTATTTTTTTGTTATCATTATCAATGCCTTATAAACTAGTAAAATTAAGGGATTATTATTATTATTATTATTTAAAGATGCGGGATTTAAACTCTATAATAATCAAAAATATTATTTGAAACGTCTTGAGCATAAGATTTCAGCCAAAAAAAAAGATAGAGAGAGAGAGACCTTATTCATTGTGATTATGCTAAGACTTCATAGCTAAAACTTTCATACAGAAAAAGGAAGGAAAATAAAAAGATGGAAAAAAAAAAAAAACCACGATCCAAATGGGAAGGAGATAAGATAACTAAGTGGTATTGTTTTTGGAAGTTCCAAAAGTTCTTACAACATAACAAAATGCAAGTAGTGTGTGTTAGTAAAAGTGGAGATAATTACTATACATAGGTCACATTAATGCATTTTCATATTTATTTGAGAGACTAAAATTTTTGAGAATTTCTTCCAAAAACACAATAGTCTCAAACTAAGCTTTCTTGGTCTCTTCTAGACTAGTTCCTTTTAAGATTTAGAGAATATTTTAGAAAGACGACGACATCTTCACAAATATATATATATATATCATATGCTGGTAATTTAATCGTCATAAATGTGCTTGTTTATCAAATTTGGTACATAAAAAATATGAGAGCAGTTACTATGCTTCTTGTCTCCCCAAAAATGATGGAATAATAATGCGTCATTTTCAATTTTTCCTTCTTTTATCTGCACGAAGTGCCGCATCAAATTTTTATTGTGATACTAATTATAATCATAGTAAATAGCATTTTTACAAACTTGAAAGGAGTATTTTAAATATATAAGTTACTTAATAAATTTGTTATTCAATGTTGTTTACTTCAAATATTTTTCAAGAAATTTACTTCAAATATTTTTAAAACTTTTTATTTATTTTAATTATTAACTATAAAAATGTTAGTTAATTACTTCTTTGTCGTTTATGCTGATTATGCTCCTCATATTTACTTATCCTATCACCTTTGTCTTAGCATCGGTGTGTTACCAATGGTCTCCCTATAAGTTTATTATCAGTTGGTCTGGTCCGTTTTTCAGAAATGCTAACACTCGCGGATTCCTACTTAGGGCTCATACGAAGGACGGACTTTATCCTTTCTTTGAGAGGTTAAAGAGAATTAGAATAATATAAATTAATAGTAAAAAAAAATACTATTATAACCAATCGAACCCATACGAGCCCTTTGTCATACTAATAGCAAACCTTACTTTAGTGATTGACTTCGACGTGTCACTAACAGTCACCCACTGTGTTACTCTTGCGATCAGCGTGAGTAAAATGAAGGGTTATTCAAAAACATTTGTGTCCCGTTTTCTAAGCATATGTTTGGATGGGGGTCTGTTTTTGAAGTGGAAAAAATTCTTGAGACTAGAAAATAATTCATGTCTAAAAGTGAAAAGGCAATTCGAAGGGTAAAAAAAAATTTTCATTTTTAGAAAGAGGATGAATGAAAATCTTTTCAGATATGAAAAAAAGTTTGATATTTAACATAACAATAGAACCAAAAATGAAAATGTGTTTGAAAGAGTAAAAAAAATTTCCGTTTTTAGAAAGAGGATGAAGAAATTTTTTTTAATGTGAAAAAAAATTATGTCTAACATGGAAATAAAAATAAACTAATTTTAGCTAAACAACTTTTTAATTCATTTTTGAACCATTTTCTAGTTTGGACCTCCCATCCAAACATATGCTAAAAGCATGGCATGAAAAAAAAAAAAAAAAAAAGAAGAAAAAGGCTAACATTTAAATCCCGACAATCTCATTATCTGATGCAATCTCATCCTTAGGTCATCTTATATGTAATGTACAATGCTATATTTAACACCAAAAAAAAAAAATTATGTGAGAATATGTTTGACATAGTTTTGTAATCTGTGATCCAAAACATAATATTGTTTTAAATGCTATAGGCTTCTAAGGTTTTAATATTTGTAGAAATAAAAAATTTAGTTTCAAATATTTTTAAATTACAATGTTGTAATTTATAAGTAATAAAAGTCAACATATTAATACGCTAGAAATCTTTTTTTATTCTTTTGGATTCAAACATTAGAAATCATATTTTACGTTTTGATATATGCTATATATTTGGACGGGGTAAGGACAAGCTATGCACATGTAATGAGCTACACGCATGATGTCTTAACATTGAAGTAGGCTAAAATTGCAATGGACGAGGGATGTTAGGAATATAAATTTTAGAATAAAAAGGGTTGAGGGTTGATTTGCAACGTAGATAAAATGTTAGGAATCTTAATGCAAATGAGCTTTTTACTCTAATTGACATGCCCCTCTTTAGCTTGGGTTAGCCATGTGATTGCTTAAACGGTAGAAGCGGACCGTAAATGAGAAAAACCTAACATGCTACAAAATATGTAGAAATGTTAAGGACTAAAATTCAACCAATATATATATATATATATATAAGGATGTAAGTGCAATATGAGTGTAGGGTTAAGCCCGTTAATGTACAATAACGTAAATAATAAAGGGAAAATTATGGACATAATCCCTAAGACATGTATTTTTTTCCGTCCTCACTTAATGTTTGTTTGAAATTTTTTACCCTTGGTACATTATTTAATTGGAATTAAAAAATAAGTATTATAATCTAAACAATAGTTTAGAGATGTACTTTTGAAGGGCAATCTTACAAACAAAGGTGCCGTCATAAACTTATTTTAATGAGGGCGTGCACCAAAATTTCTTTTTTGAAAAAAAAAAATTAGTGAGGGTTATTTGAGAATTTTTTAGTTTTAATGGGGTAAGAATAGATAAATTATAAATATTTTTTTATAAAATTAATGTTAATAGAGCTATATTAGAATTTTTAATTTTTTTTGTGAAGGTAAAGTGGAGATTATATAAAATTTTTTATTTTTAATAATACAAAATTTAAAAATTATAAACTTTTTAAGATAAAAATAGAAGAACAAAAAATTTAAAACCGCTTGCAAATCACCAAAAAATGAAACATGCTGAAATAATTCCAGATGGGCTGTGGAGATGGGGACTCCATCACATAGCTGGCCAATTTTGGGGCTTCTAGTTAAAAGAGATGCATTCATCTTCTTGTAGGCCTCAGATCCTTTGGGCTTTCTTGCTTTATTTTTTTCCTTCTTAGTTTTTATTTTATTTTATTTGTATGTGCTAGGTCACCCAGTAAATATAATTAGGAGTATTTTCTATTATTATTGTCACACAAGGAAAAGGCATATGGCTGATGACCACTTGATCAAACAATATCCACCAACAAGAATATTTATCAAATTTATAAACTTATTTAGTTCGTTTTATCCAATCCAATCTACACTAAACATTTGATTGATTGAAGATTTTAGATGGCAATAGATTGGAATTTTCCTAATTTAAAAAGGTCATGCATTAGATTATAAATTGAATATTTTCCTATTGTAAAATCCAAACTTTATATATATTTCAATTCTTTTAATAAACATGAACGTATCTTAATATAATCTGAACTATCCACAGAAGTTAATTGATGTTTAAATAATTTTGATGAATTTTGAACACTTTACTTTAAGTTTAATTGAAGTTGGTTTGTTATAATGGATTGTATTATCACTATTTCGTTTGTTATTGAAGACTTGAATTCAACTATGTTGCCATAAATTGCATATTTGTTGCGCTATTTTATGTTATAGTATATTTATTTTAATTTGGAGAAATCTAATTCATGAAATCTTATGTTTTTGGATTGAATTAGAAGATTAACGAATGGAAGTTTTCAAATTAAATTGTAGAATAATTCCTAATCTATTTAATTTGACCCTTGAATTACCTCTATCAAATAGGACAAAGCTCCAAAAAGTGTGGCATTGATGTATTTTACAATAACTAAGAGCTACTTAGATCACTTATTATTACCATTAAATTTCTTTTCCTGAAGGTCTTATAGTGAACTTATCACGTAAGATTATATATGTTCTTACTTCTGTGTTAAAAAAAAAAAAAGAGCTGCTTTGGCCACAATCAGACAATATAACTAGTTCTGGTTTTACCGTTTAGACTTTAATTTTTACATTTTTTTTTTTTACTTTTCTTAGATACAACATCATATTTCTTTTTTGAAATATTATTGTGTTAAAAAGCTATCATATACTTGGTGTAGTGACTAGTCCTGGTTGTGGATAAATCATGGCTGGCAAAAGATATATGGCTGTTGCCTAGAATGGATGACACCAAGTAGGAAGTAGAAAGGAACAACAAGAGTTTTTAGGATTTGTTCAACGAAAAGAGAAAAAAGAGAGAGACGTCTGCTTTGTAAAAAGGGAAAAAGTAGTTTTGCGATTCATGAAAGATTACCTTCCAACCAATTTGCCCATAAAACGAAACATATTTTAAAAATAAAAGTGCCTTTATGAAGTGCCATTTTTAGTTTTTCCATAAAACCAAAAGAAAAAGAAAAAGGAGAGGCCTCAGATCAAAGCTTTTCTCCACATCCAAACAAACGAGAACCAAAAAATCATGCCATGTTCATCTAGGAACTGAAGAAAATGATGGGTGTCTAACAAAGGAAAAACTTGGTCAAAGTGGGGTCTTTTTTATCTTTTGATCCTTCTGGTAGCTCTTCCGTTTTCCATAGTGTGTGTGTATACATTCATTCATACATGCATATATATATATTAATGTCTCTTGTCTCTTTAATCTCAATAAAAATCCCAAAAACCATTAATTTAACTTAAATACTCTAATTTAATTATGTTCCGATAATAGAATCGGTTTCATTTCCATCACCATAAACTCAATATCACACAATTAATTAATCGAATGAGAATCTTAAGGTGAGATTATAAAGGTAGCGTTTGGTATTGTTTTTGAAATCTGTTATGTTTTCAAATTCTTTGAATTTGAGATCGTTTTGAAAACAATTCTGAGAACGTTTCTGAAATTGTGTTTGGTTTTATTTTCTGAGTGTATGTTTTGAGAAACAAAAAAGTGAAACTGTGTTTGGTTATATTTTTGAAAACCAGTCATTTTATAAGTATTCTATAAAAACATATTTATGTTTGATTTTAAAAAAATTTATTATGAATACCAAAAATTAAAAATTAATAAAATTTTTTAATTAAAAAATGAATTAAAAATTAATAACCATAATATTTAAGTAATTACTATATCAATTAAATCTTAATTAACCATAATAATTTAATCAGAGAAATGGGAGAAATGGGAAAAATAAAATCAGAGAAAACGATTTTTAATCGTTTTTAATTTTACATTTGGAGCAAAGGCGATTTTGGATTCGTTTTGAAATCTGTTTTCAAAAACAATACAAACCAAACACAATTTCACACCGTTTTTGAAATCGATTTCTTAGGAAATCGTGAAATCAGTTTTGGAAACAAAACCAAACACCCTCAAAGTATCGCATCTTCAACTCATTCTATTAAGAGAATGAAGAAATTGCATCAATTCAATGGTCTTTGTTAGCTCCTTTTGGTCCCCCATTATCAGCAAAAAAAAAAAAAGTCTGAAACTCTCGAAGTTGAACAAGTAGGTTGGTTTTCAATGGACCTACAAAGGCCCATTTGGACAGCTAACAATTAGGTTATCATTCACTATATCAAAATCGAGCTACATACATATATAGAAACGATATTGACTGGCCTTTTTTTTTTTCCTTCTTTTCCTCCATCATCTCTGATAATAGTTGACCGAATCACCAATATATGTGTTTTCATGATCATTGTATTGTAGCTTTCGGGAATCTAAGGGAAATCAATAATGATGTTCGGGTAATTATGATGAACATAAGTTGTTTTGGTTGCTGAATTTATTTTTTGGTTTAATTTCTCGCTGTATAATACATTAGGAAAAGGAAACAGAATCCGAGAAAAACCTACATTCCGATAAAAAAAATGAAACTTTTATCGTAACACCTCTTATCTTATACTATTAATAAAAGCTATTTTAACGGTTATATTAATTTTTTAATTGTCTAATTTATAAATGTTTATTTTAAAATTTACAACATCCAAGAGTAATTCTAATTATAAATTAGGGGACGTTTGGTAAACACATTACATTTTAATTGTATTTGAATAAAATTTGTTTTTTGAATGTTGTATTTGATTGAAAAGTATTTATTTTGTATTTGAATGAAATGTGTGTTTGGATGAAAAGTATTTTAGAGTAGAAAAGTTGATGTGATTAGTAAAAGTAGAGATAAATAGTGGATATAAAAAGTTGATGTGATTGTTTTAAAAAACTTTTGAATAGTAATTATTTTCGTAACACTGTTGAAAAATTTGTATTTGGTGTAAAATTATATTGCATTTGAATGAAATTAAAATGTAATTTTTTTACCAAACGACACCTTAGACTTTTGAAAAATTAATCTAATTATTAAAATATCAGTTGTTATCAATATATAAAATAAAAGGTCCTAAAAAAACAAGGACCTTTTACAACGAATTTTCAAGAGGGCAGTACTTATACTACAAAACAATGCCTATTTGCTCTCAAGAAAAAGAAGAAAGCAAAAAAAAAAAAAAAAAAAAAAAGGAGTACTATAATTTGCCTTCACAATCCACACTGATTTTGATAAATCCAATATCAATTATCAAACCACTCTAAAACTAAGTTAATTGTGTCTTTTGACCATTAGAAAGTGAAAACACTGGAACTATCCATGATTAAAAAAATCATAAAAAATCTAAAAATAACAGATTAAGGAGCACCACATTTACACTACTTTAAATCTACTTGTCTTGCATTTGGCCAGATTAAAGCAAATCTTGCATTATGTGCATTCAGGTGTCTTGGGATACAAAAATCTCATGGGTATCTCGTTCGTTAAAAATCTTTCGTATGAGACTCATATTTTTCATTGTGATCGGTTTCGATGTTATATATTAAAAGCATGTGGACATTGTTTTCTCAAATTTATCAATTATTATTTATCAATTTTCAAAACGCACCTTTACAAGAAGGTGACAGCATTTCTTATCTTCACAAGAAGATCTCTATTTATTATTTATCGAACAATGTGGACTCTACATGTGTTTTTTTGAAATGATAGTGAATTCGAGAATTTACATGAGATTAAGTTGATTTAACATAAAGTTAGAGCAATGGGGCAACAACAAAGCATAGAGTAGCCTCTTCAATATGTAACTAGTGTGTGTGTGTATATATATATATATATATAGATAGATAGATAGATAGAGATCAAGTTTCTAAGTAAAAGCACAGCCTAAATTCAAAAGATTTTCAACCACCGAAAATTGCAACTTTAGAAAGACACTTTAATGTGATCATTAGGGACGCTAAATAGGTGGCCCAAGGAAGGGAAAAAAAAAAAAAAGGTCAATTAAGTTAACCCCAAATACTTAAATGTGACTAAAAGGATGCAAAAGGAAGAATATGGACATCTCTTTTGTTGTAAAGCCAGTTGTCACACGTGTGGCACTAATCATGTTTAGCACCAAGCCAACCTCTAAAGCAATCATTCACTCCATCTTGGACATTCCCCACATACACTCAAACCACCCCCCTAACCCTAGCCCTAACCCTAACCCCACAGACAAACAAACCCTTCCAACTATTTCTTCTCACTCTAGAATAAAAGAACATAACTTTTTTTTTTGTTTTTAATTTTTTTGCCGACTTCTCTCAAAAAATATTTATTATTAATAGCATTGATTATTCAATAACCGGCTTAAAATAGTTCATTTGGAAAATCGTGTGTGGCGGGCCTCCCCGCTCGTGCAATGCATGCTAGGTTGGGCCCATCAGCCCTCTTTCAAAACCCATTTGAAAAAAAAAAAAGAAGGAAACATTGAAAATAATCCTTTTAGTGTACGATTTTAAACTCATAATTTTACCTTAAAATCATTTTTAATTTAATATTACAAAAAAGGAAAAAAATTCTAAAATATTATAAATAGAGTAATATTCTAGATTTTTTTTTTGTATTCCTAAAAACACCATAAAAATAAAATTTGGGAAATATCGCAAAAAGAGCACACTTTTGGAATACAGGAAAATTAGATTGAGTGATCCATTTTAGTCACCAAATTTAATAGATAACTGAACTTTTTTCTTATTTTGCAAAATAACTATTTTTTATTTTTTTTATGTCAATAATTTGTATTATAGTCAATCAATGATTAATTATAATTTAGTCAATCACTAATTGATTAGTTAAGAAAATTGATTAACTATTTAAAGGAAAAAAATGACTTTTTAACTAATCCTATAAAGTTAGATCATTTGTTAAAAAACTTGTTAAAAAATGCTATTTAGCTATAAATCTCTTCAAATTGACCAATAATTCAGATTTTTTTTGTCCCTCTTACAATATCAAACAAAAACTTGTTTCAAACAAAAGTCTAAATCATAAGTTAAAAATCCTAAACATTTACAAAGGGGTTAGTCCCACAAATTCCTAAAAAGAATAAAATTAAAAAAAAAAAGATTTGGAAAAAGGAGAGATCTAAAACTATCTCACCATTTGGGGATATATCTATGTAACCCACCAATGGATCTGAAATTAAGCTCGACTAACCTTATGAAAGTTTAATTATAGTTTAGGGACTTTGCACATTTCCCCCATAACGTTTTACAATTGACAAGTTATTATTTGAATTTTTAATTTTTGTAAATTATCCCTTGAATTAAAGAAAGATTTTCAGGCTGTCTTCAAATCGACGGGATTGTTAAAACTTGAACAAAACCACCTTTGCACATGTTATATGTGGACGTACCTGCCTTGGAATCGAGATGGAAGTGGAGGAAGAAGTGAGAGAGACACCGGAGAATGGAGTCAAAGTTTGACTGGACTAACCAACCACCGGTTTACATCTATATATATATATATATTTGTTTATATTTGAGGGATAGAAAATTAAACTGGAAGAGATTGAAATTTCAAATGATATCACGGCACGTTATATTAGATGATGCATGAGGGAGTTGCTTATTTCTAAAGTTATATACTATTTTCTCTTTTGAAATTTTAATCTCATTTTCTAATATGGGCACTCCACATCATTTTATTAAATTCATTGATAATTTGTTAAAAGATAAAAATCTAGGGGTAACATGCTAATTTAGTTAAAGTTCACAGGACAATAGCTAAAAAATAAAAATAAAAAACCCCACATTAATCTAGAGGATAAAAATGTTCCAATATGCAACCATATTCATTTGGGTCTTTTGGGGTGAGCTAGCTTTAGGTTCCCACTAGGGTGACTCAATTATTGCTGACGAAAAAAGATTTTATAAAAAGCAAAATAGAGAAAGCTTTAAAGAGAGAGAGGAGAAAAAGAAGAAAACTTTTCATCAATCTATTTATAGATTCACACACTCTTCCCTTGCTTCTCCCCCAACACAAACCACTCAAAAAGCTTCACACAAGCTCCACAACAATGGCGTCCGAGAAAGTCGAGACCGTTATGGCCGGAAACTACGTCGAAATGGAAAGAGAAGAAGGTGACAATTCCAATTCAGCCAAAAGCAAATTCTCAAAGATGTTTTGGCACGGTGGCTCAGTCTATGACGCTTGGTTTAGCTGTGCTTCCAACCAGGTAAGTGCTATTAAACTTGTGTTTATTATTTTTGGAATCAGTGCTACTTTTCAATGCAAAACATATATATATAGATATATATATATATATGCATATATATATTTGTGTTTAATTAGATCTTAATTATTAACACTAACTATCTGTTTGTTTTTTGGTGTTTTGATGGGATTAATGTAGGTTGCACAAGTGCTATTGACACTGCCATACTCTTTTTCACAACTAGGGATGTTGTCTGGGATTATTTTTCAGCTCTTTTATGGGCTGATGGGAAGTTGGACTGCCTATCTTATTAGTATACTTTATGTTGAGTACAGAACTAGAAAGGAGAGGGAAAAAGTTGATTTCAGGAATCATGTTATTCAGGTATTTATTGTATCATGTGATCATCGCCTTAATTAATCGTTGATTTTCATCTTAATCGAATCGACAATTTTTGGGTTAATCATTAACTAGTTAAGCATTTTCGTTTCTTTGCAGTGGTTCGAGGTACTCGACGGTCTTCTAGGGAAGCACTGGAGGAACATCGGCCTTCTCTTCAATTGCACATTTCTTCTCTTCGGATCTGTCATTCAGCTAATCGCTTGTGCAAGGTAACAAGCAAGCAGTGAATATTTCTGAACGTTAGATTTTTATATTTTTGTGAATTTGATGATTTTGGAACAATCACCAATATTGTTAGTAAAGACTATAAATTAGCTACCAAATAAAGAAAATGATCATATCATGATGAATTAAACTATAAATAATTGGTAATATCTGTGTTTCCAGTAACATCTACTACATAAACGACAATCTAGACAAGAGAACTTGGACGTATATATTTGGAGCCTGTTGTGCAACCACTGTGTTCATCCCTTCCTTCCACAATTATAGAATATGGTCGTTTTTGGGCCTTGTGATGACCACTTACACTGCATGGTATATGACCATTGCCTCCCTTATCAATGGACAGGTTGGTATACGACTACTTTTATATATTCATACTATATATATATTATATATATAAATATTCATATATATATATAATTAAAATGTTAAATATTAATTTGGTAATGTTATTTTATTTATTTTTTAAATGATTGAAGGTTGAGGGGGTGAAGCACTCTGGCCCAACCAAATTGGTTCTTTACTTCACAGGGGCTACCAACATTCTCTATACTTTTGGTGGACATGCTGTTACAGTGTGAGGATTCACATTTACTCAAAATTTAACGTATGGAAAAAAAAAAATAAAGAAAAAAATTGATAAGTTGGTTTGTAATTTTTTGCAGGGAGATTATGCATGCCATGTGGAAACCACAGAAGTTCAAATTGATCTACTTGTTGGCAACGCTCTATGTGCTCACCCTAACACTACCATCAGCCTCTGCAGTTTATTGGGCGTTTGGGGACGCTCTTCTGACCCATTCCAACGCCCTCGCCTTGCTTCCAAGAACCCGATTTAGAGACGCCGCAATCATACTCATGCTCATTCATCAGGTTCATCCGTCTCGTAACAACTTAAGCTTATTTTTTTCATTTTTTTTCTTCGGTTATTATGATATTTAACACTATTAAAAATATATTATTATTATTCTTTTGGGGTTATTGATTTGTGTGAATTGTGAGTGCAGTTTATAACATTTGGGTTTGCTTGCACACCCTTGTACTTTGTGTGGGAGAAGTTCATTAGAGTCCATGAGACAAAGAGTGTGTTAAAGAGGGCCCTAGCAAGACTGCCAGTGGTGATCCCAATATGGTTCTTGGCCATCATATTCCCTTTCTTTGGGCCCATTAACTCCACCGTCGGCTCTTTGCTCGTCAGCTTCACTGTCTACATTATTCCTGCCCTAGCTCACATGGTCACTTTTGCCTCTCCAGCTGCTAGAGAGGTATTTCCTCAATCCCCTCATCATTCATCGACAATCAATCTTTTGAGAATTCTTTAGTTTTGTGATCGATTTTGCACTACTTTTTTTATTTTGAGACGATATTATCTGATTGTAACTTTTAGAAAATTCTCAATATCTTATCATATAAAATTCTCAATCTTTTATCCTGATTCACACACTTTCTTTTTTTCTTTCTTTTTTTAAAGATTAGTTGACAGTTGATTTTGATTTTGTACCTAATTGGAAGCAATTTTTTTTTTAATCATGTACGTCCCTTTTTTTTTTTTTTTTTAAATCTACATATATCGATCTAATTCATTGTGAATAGTGGTGTTGGGACTCTTGTACCTTTCATCTTTTTTCTTCTTGGCCGGTCACATTAGCGTATTATTTGATTTTCAAATCAAATGATGTGACAAATAATGATATTGCAAAAAAGTACATTTAGTTTTGACAACTATATGATGTGACAATTGTACACTTATCAAATTTGCTTATGCAAAGTATAGAAACAGGTCATTAACTGTCAAATCACGAATATAATTTGTATTTTTTTTTTGGTTGAATACGAATATAATTTGTTAGGGCGTATATAGTTGCTCGATATGATCAAGTAGTCTACTATAGAAAAAGAGGAGATTTTCATGGTAGGGTATAGCAAATATACCGTACCGAATTGGGCTATGTTTCTAATAATTAAAGTTATAGAATATTGTGTTCATAGATGATTTTGAAAAATTTAACGTTTCAAAATATAAATATATGTCTTTTTATTGTGCAGAATGCTGTAGAGAGACCACCATCTTTCCTAGGGGGATGGGTGGGGCAATACTCGATGAACACATTTGTGGTGGCATGGGTTTTCGTGGTGGGATTTGGGTTCGGAGGGTGGGCAAGCATGCTCAACTTCGTCCAACAAGTTGATACATTTGGTTTGTTCACAAAGTGCTATCAATGCCCACCTCACAAGGCTTGAGTAGATTTCCCTAATTAAGGAGGAAAAACAAATTTAATTTAAGCAAGTTAATTAAGGATACATATGCAAGCGTGTAAAGAGATTGTCATTTGTAACCTCTCTCTCTCTCTCTCTCTCCATTTTTTTTTTTGGGTAAGATCTATTGTTGATGGTTTTAAGCAAGAAAGGTGTGACGGGCAATTACCATGGGCAGCCCCCTTATACAGATCTAGAGTTGTTTGTGTGTTGATTAATCTTTTTTTTTTTTTTTTGGTGGGAGTTGAGTAATTTTCTTTCTTAAAGCAATTTAACTCCCTTGTTTTATTTTCTTTGTGGGAATCTAATTTATTACGATTTACCAAATATATATATGTTTCTTTGTTATATAAGTTAATCAAGGATTTACTCAATAAATATGGACCAAATATATACAAATTGTTTGCTTATGCGCTCAATTAGATTGAATAGCTTGGATCACACTTTCCAACTTATTAATCTTCTATTTATTGAAAAAAACATGAATACACTAATTTCAAGCTTCAAGAGCTTCCATCCAAACACCCTTTTGTCACCCATAGAGCTAAGCCTTGGCGGGCTTGAGAAGTCAATAACTTAAAAAGGAGTTTTGAGGGTCTGCAAAAACCTAACCGAAAAGTACTACCACATGAGGCAAAAAAAAAAAAAAAAAAAAAAAAAGATCTAACTTTGAGCTCACTTTTTTCCCCCCACATTATATGGGTTAGGTTCTTATCGTTTTAGCTTGGAAATCAACTTTCACACTTGCTCTTTGTTTGATTTAGTGGAAAAAAAAAAGCCATGTGCTGAGGAAGTACTTTTCAAATTGGACAATGTAGTACAACTATGAGAATGAACAACTTTTGAGCATTGGACTACAAACAAAGAATTATCGGCACTGATAGCATTTAAAAAACGCCTCTGTTTGGTATATATCATTTACATATCATCTTTTTTTTTTTTGAATTGAACAGTTCATTGAACAAAAAAACATTTAATGGAACAAAGAAAATGAAAACTAGACCCCCACGTAACCCCTTTAATAAAATTTTTTTTAGGACCTAATCCACGTGGATGCAAAAAAAATGCCTCATCAAGTTTTGTAAAAGCCAATTCATTGAACAAATACTAGACCCTTTATAAATAAAATTTTTAAAGACCTAATCCACACGGATGCAAAAAATACCTCATCAAATACACCGTTACCCAAAAAAAAAAAAAAGGGTAAGTCGATAAACCTGAATAAAAAAAAAAAAGGGAGTACCAAGAAGATGGATGACATTAGGCTAACTCAATGGTTTTATAAATATCCTAGTCTACAGTCATATGAGAAGTGCCTGAGACTACTTTAAGGTTACTCGGCTTGATATTCAACACTTGACGGGTTTAAGATAATGCGCTTTGTCTCTTGATGTAAGGTATATCGACTATGTCTGACTACGTACATTACTCGGTGTGTGTGTGTCATGCTCAAAAAAGCAGTTACACAAGGTCATCCCTCTCCACACTCCATCCGAGGAAAAAAAAAATCATATATGTATAGAGCCATACAAGGACATTAGGCCAATAAAATTGCTGTTGGCACACTGTAATACCTATGTTATGGCATGCAAAATTGTGAAGATCTGGTCCCATCAGACATGTAAAGTGCCTAACTTTTATATATATGTACATATATATATAGATATATTATTAATGGTGGTCACAGAATTCAATAAGGGTTCGTTTGGTGAACGCATTGTATTTGCATTGCGTTTGAATGCAATGTATTGAATGCAATTTGTATTTGGAGGAAAAGCATTAGCATTGCATTTGAATGCAATGTGTATTTGGGGGAAAAGTATTTGAATTGTATTTTAATAATAAATATGTAATGTGATGGGTAAAAGTAGAGAGAAAAAAAAGAGGGAGAGAGAATATGTGATGTAATTAATAAAAATAATAGAAAACGTGAAATAATAAATAGTGATTGTGTTAGATTTAAAATGTGATGTGATTGATATTTGAATGAAATGTTTTTGTATTTGGGGGAAAATTGCATTGCATTTAAATGCAATGCCAAAAAAATTTGTGTCCCAAACGCCATGTAAGTGTTTCAAACATACCGACTAAATCAGTATTTCTTTAATACTCACATCATTTATTCATCCTCTGTAATGAGCCTAACTTCATGACGTGCTTAATTTGAAGACTAGTAGGTCCACATCACATAAATCAATCTTCGTTTTTTTCCCCCCAAGTTGATGCTTTTGGATATGTACATATAAATGCCTTCGACGACGATAGTACATACCTTAAACGACAAAAAAAAAATGGACAAATCAGTTTGAGAAGTTTTCCATCGTCTAGTCAGTGGCTGAACTGGCAGAATGGAACATACGTTGTTGGCATTATAGGAGAGTGACACTAGGAAAAGAACAAAGGAAAATTTATGTGGGTCCCAAAGGCCGTACCAATTCTACAGTCTATTAGGAAATCACAAGAAGTATAAGATCAACACTATATACCATAACAGCCACACCTCGCCTAACAATGGTCAAGATATAGGAGTGTCCATATTCCACAAAACTTACTAGTTTTAGCCTCCACCAAAACCCCAAATTCTTTCTAGAAGGCAAGACAGTCGTATTAGCTACCGAAATTTGATTGATTCCGAGCAACTGCGATTTCTCATGGTGAATGTACTAAGAAATACGATATATATCATGAATGAACGATAACATATAACTTGTTAGAATTACACGTTCGAGATAAAATGGTCATCTCAGATTTATAAAACTTACATTGAATTATGATGTGTGTGGGGATCTATATTTCCACAGGTAAAACGACGTCGCAAACTGAAGACAAAATGACTTGTTTTTTTAAGAAGAAAAGTGAAACAATGTTGTTTAGTAAATAAAAGAATGTCTAAAGAGAAGTTAAGATCAGATTAAAAATATAAAAGTAAACAGTCAGATTAGAGAAGATTAGAAGTTGACATGATGAAATAAGAAATGATAACCTGGCAATGACATCAAAAGATCTTAAAGCCTATAAATTAAGATGAGATCTCATGATTTGGAGATCTAAAATTTATTATAGAAAATTTTCTTTAGATTCTAGTAAGATAAATTTTGAGTTTGTATTTAGAATATAAAGAGAGAAGAATTTTTATTAAAAAAATTATGAAAATATTCTTATATTTTATTATTATGAAATTTTAAGTTAAAAAAAAAAAAAAAAACACCCGAAGAACATATGGGTATTCTTTTGTTCAAGATAATATTATTGTTAATGTATGTCATTGCTTTAATATGATAGACTAGAATTAAGTAAAAGTTATTTGCTATTTTCAAGGTAATGAAATTCCTTAGCATTATGCCAATTCCACGTTGGAAAAAGTTATTGTACATATAACACGCTGCGTTTTTGCAAATAGAATCATTATTTGTGGGGCATTTATTTACAGTATTAATTTTAAATATAATGTAATTTTTATTTAAATATAATAATTTTATATTTAAATATAATAATTTTTAATAATATTTTAAATGTATTTATTATTTTAAAATATTTTGAAAATATTTTTTTTCATTTATATTATATATATTTTTTATCTTATTTTTTATTTTTATTTTTATTTTTATCAATCACATCAACTTTTTAATTTTAAAATACAATTTAAATACTTTTCATATAAATACACGTTGTATTTAAAGGCAATACAAATATTTTTTATCCAAATATAAAATACATTCAATGCATTGCGTTTGAAACGCAATATATTCACCGAACACCCTATTAGATTTTTAGAAGATTACATCAAATTTTACAGAATTTACTTAATTCTAATATGATTTGATATTTAAAAAAAAAAAAAAAGAGCACTAATTTAGGCCAATATTTTCTTACCAAAGAAGCGCTCATCACCTTTCTTTGTGACCAAGGAGTAAGGGCTCTAACTAATAGGGACAAGACTAGTTAAATTTGTTTCCGTAACTGGGCAAGGAGTGGGACAGAGAGTGCAAAGGAGTGTGGTGGCAAGGCCGGAGGGGTTGTCGCATCTATTAATCCTAAAAATTTTATAATTTTATACTTTATCTTCATTTAAAATTAAAAATTTTATATAATCTCTTTTTAATCTTTATTAAAAATTAAAAATTTTTACGTAATCATATTAAAATTAATTCTATAAAAAAATATTTATGATTTCTCTATCTTTACTTCACTAAACTTAAAAATTCTCATATAAACTCATTAAATTTAAAAATTCTCGTATCATTCCCATAACATTTTTTTGTTTCCAAAAAAATTTTTTTTTTGATGCACAACCCCACTCAAATAAGTTTCTGACTCCTCTTCTGTGTTGGTGGCCTTATATGACATCCGATTTGTAGGATTGTCATTTAAACAGTATATCATTAAATTATTACCACGGTTGTAATAGCTTCAACTTTTTTTTAACCTTCAATTAGATATAAAGGTTAAGGTTCATCGGATGAATGCATTACATTTGTATTATATTTGAATACAATGTATTGAATATAGTTTATGTTTAGTGGAAAAATATTAATATTGCATTTGAATGTAATGTGTGTTTGAATAAAAAGTATTTAAATTATATTTTAATAATAAATATGTGATGTGATGGATAAAAGAAAAAAGAAAAAAAGAGAGAGAAAGAGAATATACGATGTGATTAACCAAAATAATAGAAAAAATGAAATAATAAATAGTGATTGTATTGGATTTAAAATGTGATGTGATTGGTATTTGAATAAAATACTTTTTATTTGAGTAAAAATTATATTATAGTTAAATACAATACAAATTAAATGTGTTCACCAAAATGTATGGTAAAAATCTAAACAAATATTAAAAGATAGTAAAAAATAAAAAACGTGCACACACACACACACATATACATGGCCTAAAGTACCCTGATTAAAAGAAAAATGTGAACCTTTGGGCCTAATGGAGCGGATGGAAAAGAAAAAAAAATGGATGCCCACTTCAACAATTTAAAGTAGTCTCTGAAACTCAAAAAGCGAGATTCTCTCCTTTCTAGATCTTATTCAAAGGAGCAAGTCTCATGGGAAATTAAAGATAGATGTAGGAAAAGCACTACACATTGGCAAAGATAGCGGCTCATAGACTCTATAACATGAAAATATGTAAAGAGAGCCCCACAGTTTTAGCAAGAAGATTATCAGATATCAGGAGACAATCGTCTCTAACGTAACATAAGATAACTAAGACGTAATATGATATAAGAAAATCATAATATAATATATACGAACATGAAAGATTTGTTTCACATGTAATTAAAATATAAAACGTTTATATATATAGTTTTCACTAATACTATTGATCTTTCAAATATATCTTGTGTTATATTATTATTACACATAATTGGAGACACTATACATTACACTGAGATAGGGGTCCTAGAAAAACATTATATATAATGTGTTTTTCCTTTAAAGCTTCTTCAAAATCATTGAATTTGCCCATCTATGAGGATAAAAGATGTGCCTTTTTGACTGGTCATCCATCTCTCACATGTAGTTTGCTTTCATTCAGTGAAAATGTGGTTCCACTTCTTCTCTATTTCATTTATTGGTTGAGTCATAACAACGACAGTTATTATTGTCATTTCTTTCCCATCACTTTTCTTTGAAGCAAAACTCACCCTTTCAAGTGATTAAGTGCGTGTGATAATATTGGATTTTTGTAGTACTATTACGCATGATATTGAACACTTTGATAATTCATAGTCCTTATGACTCCTAGCCTATATTAGTATAGTATAATTTTGAGTCTATCTGTTCAACTATAATGAGCTTTATGAGCTGCATTGTTGATAATTTATTGAAATAGAGAGAGAGAGAGAGAGAGAGAGAGAGAAGTCTATGGCAGGCAGGGTACAAAAATATATTCTACTAATAAGTAAAGCTAGCAAATTTTCGTAGAGTTCTTTTTTTTTTTTTTTAGTTTGCTAATTTTCTTTACTCTAATATATGAATATATGTTGTCTAATGATTTAATACCATGTCCTATTAATATATGTATATATATGTGTATATATATAAATATATGTCTTATATTTTCAGATCCTAGTATTGGAAAGGAACCCGAGTTTCGGCCCACTAACAAACAATAAGAAAGTAGTGTATTCGTGAAACTCTTGATGGCTCATAATAGGAGAATAGCTAGGCTAATAATTCTGGCATGGACAAAATAATATATCATCATGATTTTCAATTAAAGCACTTCTATTTATCTCAAATCGATTATAACCTCATTATAAAATATACTTTTATTTCAATTTTGTATGAGAAGAAAAAATTAAGATCCGACAGACAGTGTGATCAATTCAAGAGAAGTAGATTGTGGGCAAAAATGAAATCACGTAGCATTTTCCTCTCCATTAATATTTATATGTCCACACCTGAGGCCTTATATTATTCTACATACAAAACTATTATTAGATCTTCCTTGACCTGTTGTTTTTCAAAAAATAGCTCAATTACTTAAAAGTGTGACAGAGAAGCAAATAAACCATTATAATGCTAGCTGATATTATGGATTTTGAGCTGATTCGAATTGTAAGGTTGTGAAAAGGAATCCAAATCTTGAGGGGGAAAAAAAAAGGGATCACATATATAGATCAAATAGTATGGATAAGGCACAAGCATATGGGGCCAATTGTCATTGCCTTATGACATGTTCACACATATTATGAGATGTAAGATACATGTATCCCGATTGGAACTTGTTGGACACTAGTCCTTCCATTTCTTTATTTATTTTTTCCCTTTGAAGAATAAATTATCTTGATATCTTGTGGGGTTTTTTTTTTTAAATAAATACAACTAGGGCATGTTTATCAAAGTTTAATAAAAAGGTAATAGGATTGAAAAGTTGAGCAAACGAATAACAAGGAGGATAATTGATTTCTTTTTTAGTGTTTATTTACCGGTTGAATGGTAATGTAAAGAGAAACAATCTCGGGAAACAATCTTGTTCTGTTTATTGTATTTACCAATTTTAATAATATTAAATTTATTAATGTAATTACTAAAATATTTTTGTATTCAATCTAAAAATCATTAGCATAGATAAACTTATTAAGAGTGTATATGTAAATTTGATATTTATTCCTTGTTTATAAAAAATCAATAAAGGGAATGCAAGGATTGATCTTCCCTTTCTTTATTTTCTACATTATCTGTGACTAACTAAGTTCTTGATTTCTATTTTATAAGTAAA
Source organism: Antiaris toxicaria (assembly GCA_035233585.1). Lineage (NCBI taxonomy): Eukaryota > Viridiplantae > Streptophyta > Magnoliopsida > Rosales > Moraceae > Antiaris > Antiaris toxicaria. The sequence goes on from CP141160.1 coordinate 4,538,408, forward strand.
CACATTATGAATGATGAAGGAACGACTACTCATTTTCCTTTTGCGTCAATAAACATGTCCTAGGTATTCTAAAATTACAATAATGTTAAAATTAATATATATCAATAGCAAACCTTTACACTTTTTAAAATATCATATATAAGGAATCCTATGTCTTTTTTTTTTTTTTTTCCTCTCTCTCTCCCGCTTTTCTCTGTTTTATTTAATTGGTCAAAATCAAGAAAAAAAAAAGACTGAAAATCAAGCAAAAGGGCTAAAAGAGTATCGTTTTAGTGTGTAATATCTCAACAACTATACTAAATGCTTGATATGTGTAATTTTTATCCATCAAAATAATAAAATGACTAAATTTGTTACTTGAATAATGACCAGAAGATACGGATATTATGTTTTGAAATTCAAAAATTAAATTTTATAAAACCAACAATTCATAAAAAATTTTTATAATTAGCTCTTTTTTTTTTCTTCTGAGAAAAAAAGGCGTCACAAAAGGAGAATATATACGCCTTTATTTTTTATAATCATTATTCAGTGTACACTTTTTTCTGGCTCGAAACACTGTACAATTGTTTGATTCTGTTCAACCATGGCTTTTGTACTCTCGCACCAGTCCTGCTCAGTTCTTCTCACAACAGTAAAAGCTGGTGGATTAGATGCGGCTGTCTATTCCGCAGCCGTTGGAATCAAATAAAATTTATGTGCTATTCACACGAGACTTGGATTAGACTAATTAGTTGTGTCATAGTCTACATTAGTCATTAAAGTCATTTCAATTTTAGTGATTTTAATCCAGTATAAGTGTTTCGAGCTTTAATTTATATCAATCGAAGAGCTAGAAATAAAATTTTTCTTCTCAAAGAAACGTGAATGAAACCAAAGTTTTCAATTCAAATTTTCTTAAATAAATAATAGACTCAATAAATATTTATAGTTTTAGCTTATGGTTTGAAAGTAGATTATGCAGCAAGCTTACATGTAATGATAGTTAAAAAAAAAAGATTGTCCATGTCACAATAGAAGAATTCATGATGCTTAAAAGATTCTACGATGGTTTTTTTACCATTGTGGTACCTTCCACGATGGTTTAAAACCGTTGTGAAAGCTTACTTTTCTAATATTGTTCTAAATTTAGTGAACAATACAAACGAACTCAACTTTTTTTTCACGTTCTATGATCTAATAGATAAAATAAACATTAAAGTGAATTGAGTTCGACCCTTGTTTTAACCTTTTCTTTTTATTTTTTTTCTTTTCATTATCGTTACTTTTCCATTCATTCATTCATTTTGTTGCTCTTTTTTACTGTTTGCCCTCAAAATACATGGCATGCATGACAATGTGTCCTCGGTGAGCAAATGACGTTCTAAAACGACATTTACCCACCGACCTGCCAGAATGTAAGGAAGGTAAAAGAGCGACAGACCATCAACTTCTAATACTCTTTCTCTATATATATACTTGTATAGACTCATTGTAAGGTGGTAGGACTTGTAACTTTTTCAGCATACGTTATTGTAACAAGTTTCATTTTTATTTATTTATAATAAAACTTGTCTTTTACGTCAATATAATTGCTAAATTAAATAAAATCATTATATAAATAATTTTTTTAACTTGTTCATTAAAAAGTTATACCTGTTACTCTGTTCAGAATGTATTATTTAGTAAATATATATAGATATATTATACATATGCCAAATATTTCCCGTAATATATTTCATATAGCAGCCTGAATTGATGGCCCATACAGCAGCCACAAAATGTGCTTCATCTTCTTTCTCTTTTACTTTCT